>CM062369.1:65218991-66623991 GCA_031216125.1 Dalbergia cochinchinensis
TATCGAAAGCAACACATTTAGAAAAAACATTGTTTATATGTGCATAAACTATATTTTTTACGTGTATCTAAAATTAAGTGTTGTTTTAGCCATAAATGCAGTGAAGTTAGTTTTGCGACTAAGGAAAATGATAAACTGAAGAGGGAACTCAACATAAGACAAAAAGATTGACGGATATATGAACACACGTACACATGCATCACATTCTAAATCCTCAAATACAAGGGTATCAAAAGTAGGCAATAAATAATGCTCGCGATGACCATTATGAGCCTTCATATATGGCCTGCACATGTTACCTTCCACCAATTCACGTATAAACAAATATATTGAATCTTTAATAGGCAAGGTTATGCTCTACAACTAAGAACAAATAATGTGATGCAAGGATAAAGACATGCTAAGTGCTAAGCTGCTGCTGCAAGTGAATGGCAGGATTGGATTCAAAAGAATGGCACATGTAAGCGTGTGATTCACATTCTCAATG
This sequence comes from Dalbergia cochinchinensis, assembly GCA_031216125.1. Taxonomy (NCBI): domain Eukaryota; kingdom Viridiplantae; phylum Streptophyta; class Magnoliopsida; order Fabales; family Fabaceae; genus Dalbergia; species Dalbergia cochinchinensis. Next base: position 65,219,479 of record CM062369.1, read on the forward strand.
CCGAAGCTACCCACCATTCCATTCTTGGTCAATTAAGAGCCTTACTACGGTACCATGAGGCAAGCGAATTAAAGCAAGTGAAAGAGAAAGTCTACGACCTCTTTTGACGCTTCCGCAAATAGAACTTCTTCACCCTTTATCGATGGGAAGCTTCGATTATTGTTGAGGAGAACCATACTAAGTGTTACTTATTTATATATGATTTCTCTTCAACATTCTTCAGGGAGGAGATGTCTTAACAACAGGAAGTCTGGAAAAGAATGTGGGCATGAATTATCTATTCTGGACCAGAAGACTAATGCAGCTGGCAGAACATAGATGAAATATTGTTTCCATGTATTTTATCATTACATTGTATATATATACATACATGGACAACTAATGTAAATTATAGGCATATATAAATGAGTTATCATCATGATTAACTAGTCGAAATTAACCAAAGAATAAAATGCATGTAATGCACAAGTAAATAGTAATGTAGCAACTAGGAACTATCTACCTGAGGCTCCCCACAGTTTCTGGCGAGTGAAGATTCCTTGTGGTCCACACTATCTGCACACACCGGCCCTTGAAAACAATAGCATAGGTGCCAAGACGAACTCGTTCATATTGGCAGATTAAAACTTTCTCCAAAGAACACTCCAACTACTCTCTCTTACAGGAAGATGGGTTTCATTTTCATTCTCTAATGATGGAAATGGAGGCCCAAAACCTCCCGTGGTTGCTTTTCGGAAAACTTCAAAAACCAACATCATATGAGTCGATCCGCTTTTCTCTCAGCAGGTCAAATCTCAACACTTGATCTACTAGCTTCTACTCCACTGCCACAAGAAGTGTGCAACAACAAAGGCAAAAATTTCGGAAAAGCATCCTAAAATAATTCAGCTGGTTCTTCACCTTGTTCAACCATTATGATTGGTCCTTGCCCACTCTCATAACGAACAATCTGACCTACAGCGCCTCTGGCAATATCCCTCTCCACGATGGAATCACAATTCTTGCCAATCCAAATTAAAAATAAATTTCACAAGGAACATGCACTACATAAAAACGCACCTCTAGAATCCAAAGCATACAAAGAAGGATCAATCACCATCTTGGGGACAAGAAGCAGAGGATCATATGGCGAATGTGGCACAATCCTATTCCTATACATTCTGAGCAAAGTGCTAGTACAGAGAGGGAAAGCACGGACCCTCTTCTGGCATTGCAACAATTGGCATGCAAGCCCTTGTTTGGATCAACAACACCCCAAGCAGCTTTCACATAGTGATAGAAATAGTAAAAAGCATCATAAAAACTCTGGCTCTCACTCTACATGACGTATGCAATTACCAAAGTGGTGGAGCGGGATATAATGGAATGGAATAACTTATTTTATTGAATTAGTAATATCAATATATATCCAGAAGGTGATTTTGGACTTCCACCGAAATAGCTTATAAATCCTAACAACTTTACAAAGTTAAACCAGCCAACAAAGAGATTTGAATTCAAAACTTAATTGACTAATTCAAACTGCTACAGGTGTTGTGATATGCCCCCGCAAGATCAATTTCCCATTGAGAACTTGCATCTTGGATCTTAAGTCTTCAAATTTTTAATGAGGAAGTGGCTTAGTCATGATATCCGCTAACTGGTCCTTGGTAGAGACATGCTTGACTAAAAGATGACCAGCTTGGACTTGTTCTTTCACAAAGTGAAAATCAAGGGAAATGTGCTTCATCCTTGAATGTAGGACAGGATTTGAACATAGTGTTGCACCAATGTTATCACACAGGAGAGTAGGCTTATGAGATTGAGGAACATGCAATTCTCTGAGGAGATTTTGTAACCACATAATCTCAGAGGTAGCTGAAGCAACTGCCCTGTATTTAGCTTCAGTGGAGGATCTAGCAACTGTTCGTTGTTTCTTCGAGCTCCACGAGATGGGATTGTGACCAAGAAAAATAATAAATGCTGAAGAGGAGGTGGCATCATCAGCATTGCCACCCCAGTCCGCATCAGTAAATGTAACAAGATCAAAAGAACTGCTTTTGTGAAGTTGAAGGCCGTAATTGATAGTGGCTTTAAGGTAGCGTAGCAAACGCTTGAGGTGTTGTAGGTGAGACATAGTAGGCTTGTGCATGTATTGTGATAGTTTGTTAATTGCGAAAGACAAGTCTGGTCTTGTAAGATTCAAATATTGTAGTGCACATATTACTCTTCGATAATGGGTGGCATCAGTGGTAGGTGTGCCGTCATGAAGCTAGAGCTTTGCCGTGGAGGAGAGACGAGGGGGAGACGGCTTGGAGCCAGACATGTCAAATTTGTCAAGAATATCCCGTATTAATTTATGTTGTGAAAGAAAGAGACCTTCCTTTGTGGGAATGATTTCAATGCTAAGAAAGTAGTGAGGTCTTCCTAGATTTTTCAAAGAGAACCGAGATGATAAGGCCATGATAAACTTGTTAATAAAGTCATCATCGTTTCTAGTAATTAGCAAGTCATCTACATAAGCCAAGAAGAAAACCAAAATGCCATTATTGGAATAAATGAAGAGAGAAGGATTACTTTTACTACTGAGAAATCCATAAGTTGTGATGAATGATTAATTCTTTATGCCATGCACGTGGTGCTTGTCTCAACCCATAAATAGCTTTATGAAGCTTGCAGACATTCTCTGGATGTAGATTATTTTGAAGCTAGGGGGTTGTTCCATAAAAACATCTTCAGCTAGTGTACCTTGCAAGAATGCATTATTAACATCCAATTGATCCATGTTCCAAGACTTACCCAATGCAATGCTGAGAATGAATTTGACCATTTGAGGGCAAACAATAGGAGCAAAGGTATCATGAAAATCAATGCCTGGCAGCTGAGTGAAGCCTTTAACCACTAATCTTGTCTTGTATTGAGAGATGGAACCATCAAGATTTCTCTTGATACGAAACAACCATCTACAACCAACCACATTCTGAGTTTTGGACTTTGGAACAAGTGACCAAGTACCATTCCGGATTAAGGCATCAAATTCTTCTGCCATAGCCTTTCTCTAATGAGTGTGTCTCATGGCTTCCCTTACATTGGATGGTTCAAGGTTTTCAGGTAGTGGGTGTTTTGTTGCTGTGAAAACTTTTTTTTAGTTTAAAAATATTATTTTGGGATCAAGTAATCATAGAATGTGTGTGGATAGGCTAAAGATTATTAGAAAATGTAAAGGAGGAAGTGGGTAAGAGAATATTAGAACCTGGTGAAGAATTTGCTGGCAAGGGCACCTCGGTCAAAGTTGGATTGGAATTGGCTTCATTCAAATTGTTGTGGGTTCCATGTAAAGTGGACATGTGGTTGGGAGGTGACGGAGGTTGTCGCTTGCCTCCTCAAATTAGAAATTATTTTAATGCTAATTTGCACCAAAAATATAGTAAAGGGCATAACCTAGGTCGTCTCTCAAAGAGGTTTCAGTACTTAGTTACAAAAATTGGGGATTTGGAAGAATGAGAATTATAGTAATGGAAATTAAAAGATAATAGCAACAGTGGAGAAAGGCACAAGTGTAAGGTATTCCTAGGATTAAAAATCAATTATCATTGACCAAATATTAAACTCATTGGTGGCTATTAGTAATAAATTACTAGCAATTCTACTAGTGATCGACCTACCTCTAGAATTTAACCAATGCAAATAACTAATAAACGATATCTCAATTTAATTAGAAATCATATTGATTTAATAAACCAATTGCTATAACCTAACCTCCAATCGGAAAGTTAATTCTAATGTTCTCCCTCAAACATAAGCTAATAGATCTATTAATTTATGCCCAAAGGGTTTCGCTAAATGACAATTGCAATTTAGTTATTCGAATAAAGATTATAGCAATCACTACAATAATTAAAGGAATAGAAACTGCTGAATATTAAGAAAACCAATGCATTCAATATAAACAAAGAGTTTCAAATGTCATCCTAATCTATCCGGAAATCCTTACACTAGCAAAAAAATATACTCCTCCATCTCTGGAGGATTACAACAATTGAGATAGAAGAGCCTGAAAATAATAGCAATAATCTTTGCCACAATCTTTGAGATAAAGCGCTTCACTAATGAAACCCTTAGAGAGAGAATAATAGAGAAGAAGAAGATGTAGAGAGAATAATAGCCACTAAAGTGGCAACCTAAAAGTAAGTAAAAACCTGGGGTAAAAGCCTATAACAATTCCTTAAATACTGTTCTCTGATAATGGGCCAAAGTGGGCCCAAAAATAGATAAGTGAGCTACAATCCCGTCATCTTATGAGCTGCAGAGCTGGATAGAATTAATGTCTTCACCTATTTGGTCATTTTGGCCCCTTAAACATTCGAATCTGTTGATGTCCGCCTACAAGAGCGGATAAATTACCGCAAGTGCATGGGTTGTCAAGTAATATAATGTGAGTTAAGAGTATCGTCTCCACAGGGATTAGGTATAGATACGCTATTGATTTACTAAACTACCGTGTTCAGGCCTAAGCAAAACGAGTTAAAGGAGTTAAGAAGAAATTCTAAAGAGCAGGTAAGTAGAAAACACTAATACAAATTAAAGTTGAGAAACAACCAAGGTTAAAAGGCTTAGGGGACCTTTTTCACCCTCTCCTTCACTTGGATATGCAAATTACTTAAATGAACATTAAGGAATTGGTTTTGTTAGCATGCCAATTATAGTTAAAAGCCTATATCTAGGTTGATTAACCGTGTCTCTTTCACCTAAAACACTAAGTGTCCTTGTGAGTTAGTGTGAAATCAACCCATTGAGAACTAACATCAAACATCTACTATGCAAGGTCAATGGGTATGTTTCCATCCCATTAACTAATCCTCACACCTAAACCAATTAAGTGTAAAAGAACAAACATTACCCATACCAAGATCCAATGTCTCCATTCCTATGTCTAGTTCAAGAGAATCCCCCAAATCAACTTAGATGGTGGCCAAACATATAAGAGCATTAAGAATAGAAATGGGTAACCAAAACCAATATCATCAACATTCAAATAAGCAACATTACAAACTTCCAAGATCCATAGAGGGATTCAAAGGATCCCCTAGCTACAAGTTTAACTATCCATAACAGTGAGCAAAACACAAACTAGTTCAAGAGGCATAATGAATATTAAAGACATAAAGAGAGAGGAAGAGATGAACAAATGGGGCTTTAATCCTCTCTTAGCCCTTGGTCTTCAATCTTCAAGATGAATCCTTCTCTAGTGTTGGCTCCTTCCAAAACCTACTGTTCCTTACTCAAAAACTGCTAAAAAGGCAGCAAAAAATGAACTATGTAGCTCTTCGCGTCTATTGGGTAAATATTTACTAAAAATTGGCCTGGGCCGCGTTGGGTTGCGACCCGGCACAAATTGTCGAGTTGCGACCTGACTTACAAAACTGATCCAATGTTTAGGCGCCCAGTAGGTTGCAACCCAACAAAATTCAGGTCGCGACCCAATAGTAAAAACTTCAATTTAATGGTTTTTTCTTCTTGCTTTGCTTCCCTCCTCTTGGCTTCAACTTGAATTCTCTTCAAGCTCCAAAATTCTACAATTTTCTCTGTCAAAAATCATTCAATGAAAATTTACTTTGAATTATGCATTTCATTCCAATAGTCTTGATTTGTGACATCGAATTTTTCAACAAAAGTTCTAAAGCAAATATAAGCCAATTCTTCCTATTTTTAAGTGTTTCACTTGGAAAATGAAGGATAAGTCATGCAATTTCAATCCCATTTAGAAGCTAAATAACTCCATAAATTGGAGTTATTATCTGTCCTTGGCACTAAAAATAGCGATTGTAGCCCTTTGAAAAAGCCTTCCAATGCCACCAAAATCATCTCAATTGAACATCTGTAACTCCAGATATTGGAAAAATACTAACTAGACGTTAAGTTAGACAGCATTAGAATATTAACAACCTTTAATCTTGTAACTCAATTTTCACCAAGATGCTCTTAGAACTGGGTTTTGAGTTGAACATAAAAATTTTAGAAGACTTTTTGAGCTTTTCAACATTTTTATTTATCTCAATCCAATCCTTGTAGAGAGAGATACAGATTTTCCATTACAATACTTTTTGCAATTGTGCTCAAATGCATTCAAGAACTCTTCTATTTTGCTCCTAAATTCTTCCTAATAGTTTCCAACCTTGTTCTTGACATTGTTATTCAAGTGGCCTCAATGAACTCAAGAGGGGAGTGAATTGAGTTCTAAAACTTTTTCTTAGATTTCACATTCTAATTACTTTTTCAATAAGTTTTAAAGAATTGATTTAAAAACTTATTTTAATAGATGAGAATGCAAAAGATATAGGAGTCTAATTATGTATATGAACAAGATATTGACAAAATAAACTTGAAATAAACTTAGAGCGATAAGGGAAGAGAGAATGCAAACTCATTTTATATTGGTTCGGTTACCTTTTGTGGCCTACATCCAGTTCTCTCAAGAAACCCACTTGAGAGTTCCACTGTCTTTCAAGTCTTTACAATGGAAGAGCTGCCACAACTCGATCTAAAAACGTGACTGGCACGTGAGAAAATCCATTCTCACGCAAGCCTCGTGATCTGTTAGATGTTTCTACATGCATGCTTTTTTCATAAAAACCATAAAATCAGAAAATTTCTCTTTTTCTACATATAAATTACATGCTCTTTAAATTCAAAATAATCAAAATAATTGAAATAATCAAGTCTACTATTTTATACTCTGTTTCTAAAGTCCGAAATCATAATACAAATTAAAACTAGCTTTGCTTTCAAATCTGCATGAAATTAATATAATTATGTCATTAAATACAAAACATGATCTAAGGTCCAGGATCCTACCTGCATCTCCACTGAGGCACTCTAAACCAAAATGATAGCAAGACTTACCAACTGAAGTCTAGTGCTGTTGGGAGAAAGGGAGTTGAAGAGAATCCATGACAACTGTTTTATTTGTAAAATAGGAAAAGAGAGAGAAATGTGAGTTTTATTGCCAAAACCCAGTGAGTGAATTCCCACCTGAAACCCCCTTTCATGGGACATCAAAGAACAATGCATGAAATCATAGTATTATCATTAATACTCAAAAATATCCATAGTCAATTATGCACATATATTCATATATACATTCCAATCATCATGTTACGACTCAAAAACCTTTTCTTAATTTTGATTTTATTTCTAAAATCATATAAGCTCATATCATAGTAGCTCATAGAGAAACAGTAATCTCTGCTTTGGTTACGCAGAATATTTGTGGCGTAACAAAACTCTGAATATAAATCTCTAATCATATCTAGGCATTACGTATCACCGCCACAGTGTGATAATGAATTCTCTATAATCTCTAGTCACATCTGGACATTACGTACCGCCATCCCCAGTGTGACAATGAATTCTCTGTAATCTTTGGATATAAATCTCTATAATCTCTGGCCCGGCCTACTTGGTACCAAGGTTAACAGATTAACTACCGTTAACACACAACCTATTTCTCTATAGCTACCTTTTAACGTAATTAAATAAATCCATCCATATATGGAAATCTTTAAAACCTTTTAATTCTCTGTGAGCTCTTAATCCCTGTAACTCTTTAACAGTTTGACCATAGCATAACTGTGATCATAAAATCATATATGATGATTTCAAGTTCACAGAATATGTATCCACCAACTATTCTGAGTCCTACAAAGATTCATGCTCTAAAATCCTTTTATGTCTGAATTTCTAGATTATTCTTTATCAACAGTAAACTCGTGTTACTTTGGGAGCTTTGAATCCACCTGATTCTAACAATATAACCTTAGCATAACCGTGACTATGGAATCATGTCCAAGGGATCACCTATATAGACATTTATGATTCCATACCTCCATAAAGTATGTAGCCATCAATTGTTCTGAATCGTATGAAGATTCAAGCTCTAAAACCTTTTGATTGATTATCTAAAACATATCTCAACTGTCAAGCTCTTCATAATTAGAAAACTCAACATCATGCTTCAAATAGCAAAGCTTGCAATCATAATTCCATTTTCTTTTCTAAACTGTATATCAAGGTATAAAACCATTTCATGTGTATAAACCAGTTTCAGAAGCCATTAAAACAATCATAAAAACCTCTAACACTTTCATAAATCATCATTCTACATAAAATCCATGTAACAAGCGTGGTTCCATGAGTTTTAGCAAAAACTAGTTTCATGCTCTAAAACCACGTGTTCTAAAATATATAAACCAACAGCAATATCAAGCTTCTTTACAGAAATCTCTAAAATCAAGTAGTAAACAATATCTTTATGAAAATAATTCTAATGCATAACATAGAGATTACAGATATGAATCCACTCACCTGGAGGGGTGAACGTTGAAAAACTTACACCAATAGGATTCTTAGAAGTAGGAGATGACACCACTATCTGACATGGAAGCAGCATAGCTCTAGATTAACCTCTAAAGCCTCTTCAATACCCAAGAATCCATTTCTAAGAAGATAGAAAACTTCTTTCCCTTGAGAAGCATAGAAAACCTCCCTTAAAAAAGGAAAACTTCAAGGAAATGAAGCAAAACAAGCAAGCTAACATACTTTTAAGCTTAAAGGATGGAAGATCCTAGTTTAAACTTGAAGAAATTGGAAGAAAATGGAGTTTGGAGGGTGAAGAAAGGTTGAGAGATGGAATTTTGGGTGTTTTCAGTGGAGGAGTTGTGTTTGGAATGATCTGGAACTCTAAAGGGGGGGTTTTTATAATTGCAACGCTCACCAAAAAGTATAAAATCATCCACTGCATTGCCTTATTGTTCCCTGACCATTGCAGTGCTCATTGAGCACTGCAATGCTCTCCAGAATGTTCTCCAGAATACACTTATTTACATTTATTAATTTTATGTCCTCATTTATTTTACTCTCCATTAGCTTTAAAACATAGTTATGTCCTCATTTATTTTACTCTCTATTAACTTTAAGACATAATAACTTTAAAACATAAATATAAATAAGGAAATACCCCCCACTTGGATTCAAATAAAATATCAGAAAAATCAAAATCCCAACCAATCAAAATCCAAATTTTGGATTTTAGTTTAAATTCAAAAATTCTTACGATTTTATAAACTCGTAAGTTAAAAAACAAAGTGTTTAAGAGTTTGATAAAATTAATTAAAAATCACTCTTCAACTTATTTTTCTCTAGGGAACCATTACCGAGACTTTTGATCCCAAGACTATGGCTCTATCATAGAGTCCTCCAAAAACATGTAGGGTCCAGACTTAGTGAAATCCAGGACCCGAAAAGATAGATAAAAGTGACTGGCACTCTCTCTAGTTTGAAAGAATTTTCTAGCTCTTTTATTTAAAACCTGGGATATTACAAGAATAATCTTACACTTTGGGATCCCTCACCCTTGTGTTTGAGTCTCTCAAGAACCAAGAGATACCACACTCTTGTTCTTACAAGGGATACCTCACCTTTTTTACAATCTCAAGTAAAAGAAAGAATACAAGGTTTCACTCTCTAAATAGAGGAAATGTTACAAATTGAAGTTCTATAAGGTTTCTCTAGAAAAAAAAGAATTTGGCTAAGTATTGATCAAAAAGTAATTGATGAATGAGAATGAATGTTGAAATGATATTTGTAATACGTTTTTTGTGTTGTAAAACCTATTAAAGAATGATATTTATAGGCAACAATTCATGTAGACCATTGATGATTAATCCTAAGAGATGTGTCTCTTCAAAACACACCTATTTGCAAAGTTCTGGGCCTGGTAATCAATTATATGACCTTGTAATCAATTACATAGTTCAAATTTTTTAAAACTAGCAATGGTCACTTGCTGGTAATCGATTACCAGAGTTAAAAATCATATTCTGGGCACATGAACAACATGGTAATCGATTACTTCATGTTGTAATTGATTACATCAATTCTAGAAATTGAAATTTAAAGTTTTAACACACTTTAAAAAGCACTCTTTCATTCTAAAAACATTTTAACCATCATTCAAACCATTTCCTTTAAAAATAAGCCCATGTTTTTTACAAGTTAAATCAAAACTTCATTTAAAAACAATTAAGTTATTCCAAATGAAGTTTTCTTTAGATTCAAACTCATTTCTTAGATTGAAAGTTGATTAACTTAAAACTGGCCAAATAAACTTTCTAAATAAAAACCTTTTGACAAAAATGATCTAAGTCCTAAATACTCTAACCGCTTGACTTGATCATGACTTGCTCATGTTCAAGAAATTCTATGTCATTTTGCTTCCATTCTTTTTGTCATTAGCTTGGCTTATTGGCATCATCAAAACCTACAATGTAGCATTCACGAATATTTTGCACTTGATCCAAAGTTCCTGTATACAAAAATTATACTCAAAGAGACAGGTTAAATGCAACAAGCTCTACTCCAATAATTATCCCAAAATCAATGAAAAAGTCATCAATTCTATCAAAATCACACAATGAGGAATAAATCAAAATCCTCATTAATTCTTTCAATAACTTAATAAAACTCATGCAAAAACCTAAGGTTTGGTAGCAAGATAAATGGTATAAATACCCTTTATGAGGAGGTTGGTGAGGTGTCAAGGATATAGAGGATGAAGGTATTGGGTTGTTAGAGATTTGGATGTGGAAGAAGGAGGGTTTTGTGGGGTCAAGGATGGTTTAAAATTATTTGAAAGGGGTAGAAGAAAAGTTGATGGTGTGTCGGTTGTTTCAAGGTCCAAGGATAAAGTTGGTTTAAGTTTGAATGTATGATATGGAAAATGATCATAAAAAAATATGACATGACGAGAAGTGTAGAGTTTGTTAGTAGTGGGTCAAGACAACGATATGCATACTGGGATATTGAGTAGCCTACAAAAATGCATGGAATGGACTGAGATTGATGTTTATGCATGGTATAAGGTTTTAGCCATATAACATAAACACCAAATGAATGTAAATGCAAAGGATTAGGAGATAAGTGAAACAAAATTTCAAAAGGAGATTTCATTTTAAGGTTAGGTGCTGGCAAGCAGTTTATTAGATATGCTACAATGCAAAATGCATATGTCCAAAAATTGCAAGGGAGATGAGAATGATGGATGAGTGCCTGACCAGTTTCAACAATGTGAGGATGACGTCTTTCGGCTGTGGCATTGTGCTCAGGAGTGTGAGGTGGAGTGATAAAGTGTGAAATGCCATGATTATTAAGAAATGATCGTAATTTCAAAAATTCTCCTCCATTACCGGAATATAGTTAGACAATTGGCAAATTAAAAAACTTCTCAACAACATTCTTAAATTGAGGAAAAATAGATGAAACATGTGACTTATTCTTAAGAAGGTACAACCAAACATATTTTGGAAAATGATCAACTAGAAACAAATAGTAAACAAATCCATATAAGGATCTAATTGCAGCAGGACCCCATACATCAGCATAAATTAGTTCTAGGGGCTATTATAACTAACAATTATAGATCTTGAGAAAGGAAGCTTGTGACTTTTGGAATTGCAACAAGAGACACATGGTTGTGGTGTGCTTGTTGGTTTTATTTAATGCTGAGATGTCAGATGATTGAAAATGCAAAGGGAAGGATATCCTAAAATATGATGCCAGATTGGAGAGGTGGAGGTGATTAGTGCCTGTGGTGAGGATGGTGGTGGAAGATGGTAAAGATCATTCCTATGCACACCTTTGAGTAGAGGTGCTCTTGTCTTCAAGTCCTTCACCAAAATATGATTAGAAAAAAAATTCAATGGAAATGAGATTAGTTTTACAGAGGTAAGAAATAGAAAGTAGTTGGCGAGAAATAGATGGAACATGTAAAACTTGAGAGAGTTTAAGGAATTAGAAGATGTGGGTATTGATGAGTTACCAATGTGAGTAATGGGAATGACAGTACCATCACCTACAATGACTTGATCTGTACCAATGCAAGGTGCAGAGATTTGAAGTTGATCCAAATCATTTGAAATATGGTGACTTGCACCGGAGTCCAAAATCCAATCTATGTTAGGAGCAAGACGCGCAACATGGGCATGATGAGCTGTGTGCCTAGGACCTTATTTGGAATTGCCACGGATCCTGTAACAAACCTTGGCGGTGTGGCTAGGTTTTTCACAAAATTGACAGATAATTCTTTTGGATTTTCTAGGGGATGTAGTATGAGGGCCTGAACTAGAGCCTTGATGAGAATGAATATGGCCCTTGGAGTGATAGTGTTTTCCACAATGGACAACATGAGCTGTGATAACTCTAGTCTGATCAGAGGTAGTGTCACGTCTTTGAAGATAAGTTTCGTGATCAGTAAAGAGTGCATGTAGCTCGTCATGGCGAAGAGAGATTTCACGAGCATGAATAGCTGCTGAGACTTCTTTGAATCGCCTAAGCCATTCAATTTATGAATGACAAGGTCATCATCATCAACCAAAGTGTCAATGAGCACTTGTTGGTCAGCAATGGACTTGATGTGCATGAGATACTCAGAAATCGACTAAGATCCCTTTGTGCACCTAGATAGACTATCCTTGAGATTAAGTATATGTGATCTGGTCCTGGTACCAAAGGTCTCGAGCAAAACATCCCAAGCCAGTTTTGAAGTTTGGACATTTCCCAACATTGTGGTGAGGTTCTGATCTACAGAAGTGATGATGGAATAAAGAATAAGTTGATCTTGGTGGCACCAGTTGTTGTAGTCAATATGACTAATAGCAGGAGAAGTGATGGTTCTGATGACAAAACCAAGCAAATCGAAACCAATGAGAAGGGCAGACATTTACACCTTCCATGCAGAGTAATTGGAGCTGTTTAGCTTGATAGGGTGATTAGCATTGAAGGCAATAACGGCTTTGGGACCACTGGGGTTGGGTTCACTAGCAATAGTGGTTGTGAACACCTGATTTTGTTCGATCTTTTAACAAAAATCCAAAAATTTGCATTTGATTTATTTTTGTTATTATTTACAGTTTCTTTAATTACTTCCTAAAAAAAAACAAAAAAACAAAAAAAAGAAAACAAAAATAAAGGAGTCACGGGCTCTGTCTTTAGGCTTCATTCCTTGTTCTCCTTTCCCTGAAGCAAGCCCGTGAAGCATGGGGATAAGGGAAAGCGTGAAAAATAAAATGGACACAATGATGATGTCCTGGAATTTTGATCTCTCTTTGGATGGAGTTGAAAAACTAACATAGGGTATACATACTGAGGAAAAAGGAAGAGAAGGGGGGAGAGGCCATTAGAGAGTTTTTAAAAACATTTTGAGGAAAATGCAAACACAGAGATAGAAACGTCAGAATATCAATTTGAGAACCTGTGAGAAGTCAACAACAACCAATCCAGTAATACAACCCAGCAAGAACGAAAAATTAGAGGCAGCAGCAATAGTCTAGGTATTTTCCAGTTTCATTTTTAAAGTTTTTAAAACAAAAAATATATAGTGAGGCCGCGGCCTCTTTGCTCCGCCGCAGCCTCCTCCTCCCTTTCCTCCCTTTTCCTTCATCATCTTCTTCCTCTTCCACCACCCCTCAACATAACATCACACCACCACCACTGCTTCCCTTACCAACCATACCACGGTCGCAGCCAACAACCACTATCTTTGCTATGAATTCGCGGCCTCCGCCTCCGTGATCATCATCCTTTTCTTTCTCAACTCCCTCTTTCATCATACTCAAACCCAATCCACACAACCACCCATATACAAGATACCTAAAAGTTTCAAAAATATATATGCATTTTCAAAGCAAAAAAGAAGAGAAAAGAAAATAAAACGAAAAGGAAACAGAGGAAACTGAAGCACCGCCACTACCGGTTACCAAGCACGGCCAACAACCACCATCGCGTGCTCCTTATCCCCTTGGCCGACCGATCTCCCTTGCCTTCGCAAAGATCGAACTGATCTCCACCTCTCTCCCTTCATGCGGTTGCAAACTCATCCCCTTGCCACCGCGAACCAGTACGGCAGCACCGCCAAACATCCGCGCGGTCATCGCTAGCCCCCGCGAGTTCCACCGTGTTGCCGCGATCCTCCACCGTCTGGTGCGCGCGTCCAACTTCCCAATCTTGGCCGAGTGCCATACCTTAGCTGCGTCACCGATTTCTTGCGGTGGTCTTTCTCTTTTCTTCTCGGTGAGCCCAGCCGCGAGCTCCCCTCTCCTGCCCCCATCCTTCGCAGATCTCCCCTGTGGCTGGCGGACATCCCATCTCTCTATCTCCCCCTCAGCTTATCTCTCTCACTCTCTTTTCCTCACCCAATCCTTCTCCTACTGTGACCGTGTGTGTGCCGTGAGAAAGGAAGAGAGAGAAGTATGCTTTGTGTGTGATAATGTGTGAGAGAGAGTATTAAGCATGTATGTGTGTGTGTCCGTGAATGAGAAAGAGAAAGAGGGGAAAATTTTTTATTTTATTTTATTGTGTGTGTGTGTCTGTGAACGAGTGAGAGAGAGAAATAGATCTTCTTTTTTTTTATGTTAAAAAAAAATTATTTATATATGTGTATGTGTCCATGAGTATAAGAGAGAGAATTTTCTTATTTTATTTTATTTTATTTAAGTATGTGTATGTGTCAGCTATGTAGATTTAAATTTCATATTTGTATGTATTAGTAGGAGATTGGGATTTAAATTAAATTTGGGTATGTGTGTGTTTTAATAAGTGTCTTAAAAATATAAATTTTAATTAATTTTGTGAACATTAGAATTTTGTTATTTACTCGTCTACGTTCTTTGCTCAAGGTTATTATATTTTGGTGGTTTAAGTATTTTGATTTTTGTTTACTTGCTTAGTATCTATTCCATTGTAGTTTAGGAGATTACTTGTTTAGCTTTGAGTAAAAAAAAGAATAAAAAAATTTCATTTACTTTGAGTTTCAAGTATATATATATATTATTAAAAAAAACATAATAAAAAGATAGAACTAGTTTAGGAAGCTAGTTTGGGTAGAATTGTTAGAATAGATTTTGATTTCATTTATTTGGATTTATATTATCTTGTTGAGTTATTGGTTGATTTATGTTTGAAATTCGAGCTTTACTTATTTAATCTGAATTAATAAAGAAAGTTTTATTGTTTGAAATAAATATTTGAGTTTTTCGCTTCATTAAATTTGCTTCTTTTTTTTTTTTTAAAAAAAGGGATTAACTAAGCCGGGACGGCTTGTTAATCACATGTCCTGAAATATTTTAGCTGCGACAGCTTGATATTCAAAATCTTTTTCTTTAAAATAGGATTAATTTAACTGTGGCGGTTTGTTAATTCCATGTCCTGAAATAATTTAGCCGTGACGGCTTATTAACTCCAAATTTCGGGCATTTGAGTTATGACAACTTAATGACCTGAAAATTTCTCTAAAAAATACTTGTTTTTTTTATATTTGTTTCTTTTTTTATAAAAAATATAAAAAATAAAATTTCTTTTTATCTTATTTGCAAATATTTATAATTTATAATTTTGTTTTCAATTTAAATTTATTCATTTATCTATCAAAATTTTATTTCAAATAAAAAAGGTTGATTTAGCCATGACAGCTTGTTAACCTATCATTTAGAATACCTGAACTGTGACAGTTTGGTGCTCTAAAAAATTCTTTTCTTTTAAAAAACAACAAACAAATTCCTTTTCATTTTCTTGTAAGTAAAAAATAGAAAAGTAAATATTTCAAAAAGGTTATTAATAATTTGCACAAATTAATTTAAGGTACCGTCTAAAGACGGGTGTATTAGGGGTGCGTAGGATTAATTTCTTACCCTTCCCTATGCATAACCGACTCCCGAACTCAAATTTGGTTTCAAAGACCATTTTCAAAATGAATGGGTTTTTTCATGTTTTTCCAAATTTTAATAAACTTGGTGGCGACTCCATTATTTTCAAAATAAAAATTCTTTTTTCCGCCGTCCCCGTTGTGATCCCGGTTACGACAGATGGCGACTCCACTGGGGATTCCCAAGAGAGTCAGGCCTGTTTTAGTTAGTTGTGCAAATTAAATATAGCCTTTTGATGTTTATTTTCCTTTTCTTTGTTTACTTTACCTAGTTTTTTTTATGCTTTATTTCTTTATAGAGTTTTGTATTTCATGTGTTTGTTTATAATGATGGCTTTATTTTTTTTAAACCTTAGGATAGATGACTATTTCTGAGTTCTGTACATATTTGTTTGTGTTGATTTTGCAGGTATTAGTCATGGGTAGTTTTAGGATTTCAGGTTTGTATGCTCTCTTCACACACAACACATTAAATCACACACGAGTGGGGCCCTATACCCGGGTCTGAGTGCAACTTGAGATAGGTAAGAGATTGCGTAGTGGTAGCCATTTTGGATGTTCATCCTGTTTGGTTATCGCGAAAATCTCATCTAGAGTATGATTCTTTCATGAATGTCCTGCACTTAGCAGTTCACCTGCTGTTGTGGATAACATTCTGAAATGAGTCTTAACTCTGGAGGCCATAGAACTCTGAGAATATAGACCCACCTAGTGAAAGTGTTCACAAAGTAAATGACCATAAGACCATAGAATTGACCTCCAGAATTTACCATAAATAGGACACAAAGAGAGCATACAGTTTCTTTATTTCCTTTTCTTTGTATATAAATTCCTATCACTGCTCTTTGTATATAATTTCTTTTCATTCCCTATTTGTTTATTATCCCTTCTTTTGTTTAAATTAAGTTTTTGTTATGGCAGGTTTGTTAGGAAGATTGAATTGAATCTCATTGTGAGTATCTTTGGAAAATGGAAATGAATATGAGACCAGACAGTCAAGAAGGTGAAAAGTTGAAAAGAACTCTACGTCTTAAAGCTAAAACACCTGACACAAAAAGCCTGAGATCTTTGGGTCAACTATTAAGGATACCACAACGCCTTTTTCTTACCTGAAGATATGGAAAGATTTTGGACCTCTTAGAAGTGGAAGAACAGGAAGAAGCGATCACAGCACTGGCACAATACTATGATCCTTCGTTCCGATGCTTCACCTTTCAAGACTTTCAGTTAGCACCAACCATTGAGGAATTTGAAAAAATCCTGGGATTGCCACTAGAAGGAGAAAAACCTTATCATTATCAGGGTCATTATCCTTCTTTCCATACTATATCAACTGTCCTAAGATAGGAGTGAAGGATTTGTATAAAGCACAGAAATGTAGAAATGGGACCTATGGATTCCCAAAGGATTACTTGGAAGGGCATATGCAGCGTTTGGCTCAAAATGAGGACTGGGAAACTTTTATAGATGTACTGGCTCTCACTGTCTATGGCACTGTCTTATTTCCGAATATTGAAGGCTTGGTGGACTTTGCAGCTATTGATGTATTCTTTGCCCGCAAATTCCATGGTCATAATCTTATTCCAGCTCTCTTAGCAGACGTCTATTGCACTCTATACTTTTGCTATGAGAGGAATGGCAAAAGAATTCTGTGTTGTTTACCAATGTTGTATGTGTGGGCTACCGCGCACATATTCCAAAGGAGTTACAAGGCACCCTGTCCCATTGAAGATCTACGGATGCATAATATCAAGAAGAAGAGTGGACAAGAGTGGGCCCAAGACCTGGCCAAGTTAAACGAAAAGATGATACGATGGTACCCTTGGTGGGAGGATGGGCAAACTTTGATTTATCAGTACGAAAGCTTCCCAAATGTACCCCTCATGGGTACCCGAGGATGCATAAACTATAATCCAGCATTGGTATTGCGTCAACTTGGCTACCCCATGATGGGACCTCCTTCGGAACTTGCAATCACTCCATTTGTCTCATATTACCAGGATTCCAAAGATTTTGGTTTACTACAGAAGATCCGATCGGCCTAGAACAAGGTTGTCAAGAAAGGAAAAGAACTGGGAGTTAGGAGTTGTGCTGTGAAAGAAAGTTACCGTCAATGGGTGAAGAATAGGGCTCATGAGATCAAGCTACCATTCAGGGCCTTAACAATTACTCCTCTGGACGATGCGTCAACCTGGCACTTCAATGAAAAAGAAGAAATCAAAGAAGTGAAAGAAAAATTAGACAAGGCTGAACAAGAAAAGATGCAAATAGAAGCCGAATTGAAAAATGCCTATCATGACTACGCAACATTAAAACGAGAAAGCACTGAGAAGGATCGAGTTCTAGAAGGAACAAGTAAAAAGTTGAAGATGGGGCACGAGCACATGATGAAAACCAAAGAATGTCTCAAGGCTGCCAACAAAGAGCTAGGGCTTCGAAGACAAGAACGTGACAAGGCACTAGCTGAGAATCAACAATTGAAGGAATTACTCCGAAAGGCCAAAGTTGTCGAAGAAACTGCGTTAAAAGGCCAAGAGCAAATGCAACAACAAATGGAAGAATTGAACAAGGAATACCAGAGGAAGATTGAAGAACTCAGCCAACACATGGATGATGAAATCGTGAAATATCAAGTTGTTATGGAAGAAGAGAAGAAGAGAACTGTAAGTTTGGATTTTGAAGTACAACATCGAAATCACATTATTCATGAGTTGAAGACTCGCTTCTCAAACTTGGCAGGGTTGGCTAATGCAGCTATAGAAGATGTTCCAAGCTATTTAAGGTTGGCTGAGCAAGGAATAATCCCTTTCAAGACCCTAATTGAGATTAGCAACTTTATTGACTATTGTAAAGATTTGATTGGGAGAATGAAGCAAATGATTGCTGAGAGATGTTGAGAAAGGAATTTGTGGCTTTACAGTGTGTTTTCTTTTGTTGTTGTGAGAATAAATATAAGAAAGATGATGGTTGTAATATGCCTTTATGAATAAAAGAATCCTGGTTTCTCTGTATTGTGTTGGTCTCATAGCAATATCCATGACTTAGTACTTTTGAACGAGACGTTCTGATAAACGATTATCATCAAAGATACTCACATCAAGATTCGGTTCAACTGATGATTTCTAATAAATAGCTACATTTTTGTCTTTTTCTTTTCACTAAAGTTTGTTTTTAATAGGTAAAAATCCATCACAATTGGGCGCCCAAGGAAAATCGATACCGATCAAACTCGAATTCACAATACCAGAGCCCGGACCAAAATGGCTGGAGGAAATGGTGACACAGAAAGGGGTATCCCAATCACAACTACTTCTGAAGTAGGAAGAAATCTGAGCAATGAAGTTGATGTGATGAGAGGAAAACTAAATGAACTGTCAAACAACCAAGGAAGACTGGAGGATATGATGCGGGCCATACAAGAATCACTTAACCTATTGGGAGCTCATTCAGCAAATGTGCAGCCAAATACCACGACACTAGGTATGCCTGTAGTATCAAGTGCAGCTCTAAATGTCACTTTGGGGATGAATGATATGGGTGAAATCCCGAATAACCTCCATGGACAACCACCGCCCACGATACCATTGATAATCCCTATCGAAGAAGGCTATCGTTCCTTAGAAGATGTGCAAACTCATGAGCATGGACATATTACCCCTATCTGGGAGCAACCACGTGTGGTCATCCAGAAGCAGCCATCCTCCTCAGAAAATAGTCGTGCAGAGGCAGAAAAAGGAAAATTCAAAGAAGAATGGATAGAGAAGATTCAAGAGCAGATTAAGGCTATTCAGGGACCTAGTCCCTATGGTTATATGGAAGTCGAACAGCTCTGCCCTTCTTCTGACATAGTAATCCCTAAAGATTTTAAGGTTCCTGATTTCTCAAGGTATGATGGGACGGGTAATCCTCTTTTCCACTTGAAGTGTTATTGTACCAAAATGACGATATGGTCAAATGACGAAAAATTTATCATCAGTTTCTTCCATGAAAGCCTGACTGGACTTGCTTTGGAGTGGTACATTCAACTAGACCACTCAAAGATTTCCAGTTGGAGAGAATTTGCGGACTTGTTCATGAGCCAATACAAGTTCAATCTTGATATGGCACCTACCCGGGAACAATTAAGCTCCATGCAGAAAAAGAAGGATGAATCATTCAAGCAGTACGCTCAAAAGTGGAGAGCCTTGGCTGCCCAAGTTCAACCACCACTCATCCTAACTGAAATGTGTTCCTACTTCTTGGGAACCTTGGGATCGCTTTACATCGGGACAATGGCAGGGCAACATACAAAGATTTCTCTAAGTTGATAACTGTTGGAGAAAGAATTAAGAGCTTAGCAAAGGCCGGCAAGCTTCCCATGAGCAGTGAAGACATAAGAAAAAGCTTCCCGCCCAAAAAGAAGGAAACAGATGTTAGTTATGTGCATGGACACCAATCCTTCGTCCCAAGATATACACCAACACGTCCACGACCCCAACTGTTGTCATACCACACACCTATCGCTCACTACCCATCTTACCAAACCACACCGACCACAAACACTGTCTTATATCCCCAACCACAAGTTAACAATATCCACATAAGGCCGTGCCAACCAACTCGCCCAACATACACCCTAGCACCTCGACCAAATTTCCAAAACCAGAACCGTAATCGATTTCCTAACCTTCTACCTTTTCCAAAGCTATCCATTTCGAATGTCGACCTTTTTCAAAAACTAGTCGATGCTCACCTAATCTCTGCCTATCCAGTGCACCCATTAGAACCGCAATTTCTAGCATAGTACAACCCAAACCTTACTTGCAAATATCATATGGATATTGCGGGACATTCCATAGAGGATTGTGAAGGATTCAAAATGGCGGTAAGGAGATTAATGGCTTGTGGGAGGTTGGACCTTCAAGAAGATTCGAAACCAGACATTGTTAATAACCCGATCCCGAAACATGAAGGAGGAAGTCAGGTGAATGCCTTAGAGGTAGAAGAACCTTTGATTAAGACGGTTTTGAATCTCCGAACACCGATGAAAGAAGTGTTCAATAGCTTAAAAAAGGCTGGGTACAACATCACAACAGCTGCATCCGTGATGAAAGAAGATGAGAAATATGACATGGAGTCAAGCTGTTTATATCATTGTGGAGGTCTTGGCCACGATATAGAAAATTGTTGGGATTTCAAGGCTCGTGTACAGGGATTGCTCAATTTGGGGGTGGTTCAAGCAAAAAAGAGGCTAGGTTTCCAAGAAGATGTGAACGTGATTGATCGCTTTGTGCTTCAGATACCATCACTTAATCCGACTCCAAAAAAGGAAAAAATGGTGATCACTGTGAAAAGCTGACACCGTTTGGTTATGAGGATACACATGCTGTACCTTGGAACTATGAAACCAATGTAGAGACAAATAGAGACATAGGGGAAGCCTTGGAAGTCCAAACAAGTGAATTAGTAGTGGAGGTAAAAGGAATAACAAGAAGCGGAAGAGTTTATGGACCCGGAGAGCTGGAAAAAGGAAAGCTTGTTGAAGAAGAGAATATTGGAAAAGGTTCTGGTACGGAAAGGAAAGGAAAAGAAGAAGATGAAGCAAAGGAGTTCCTAAAGATCATGAAGCAAAGTGAGTATGACATACCGGAGCAATTGAAGAAAACTCCCGCCAGAATCTCCTTGCTGTCATTAATCTTGTCATCCGAATCTCACCAAAAAGTATTGCTAAAAGTCTTGAAAGATGCTTATGTGAAACCGGATGTCTCATTGGTGAGTATGGTGAATATGATGGATCCGGTAAAACGTGTCAACATGATCACTTTCTCAGATGAAGAAGTTGTATCACAGGCCAACCCACGAGCATTGTATATAACTCTCAAATGTAAAGGTTATATAGTGCCGAAAGTTCTCATTGATGGAGGGTCGGGACTAAATGTCTTACCGGTGTCAACCTTGAGCTACTTGTCAATAAACAAGGATAGTATTTCACCACAAGTAATGATTGTGAAAGCTTTTGATGGAGCAAGGAAAAGTATCCTTAGGTAAATGGTGTTGTTATTGGAAATCGGTCCAAGCCGATTTGAGGTGTTATTCCAAGTAATGGAGATTGACTCTGATTACAATATGCTGCTGGGAAGACCATGGATTAACAATGTTGGTGCTGTTCCTTCAACCTTGCATCAGAAAGTTAAATATGTCGAGAATGGCTCAGTCATTACCATCCATGAAGAGAAGGAGATCATAATATCCAAACCAGTTACACTTCCATATGTTAAGAATGTTGAGTTAGTGGAAAGCAGCTTATGGCACAGTCTGGAGGTTGTAGGGCTAAAATAAGGGCAGAACGAGTCCTTAAGGCAAGATGTCAATCAGGTAGTGGCTCATATCATGACCAAAAATGGTTATCTGCACGGCAAAGGGCTAGGATCACGGTTGTAGGGTATCAGGATGCCGCTGCCTATCTTAGAGAAGTGAAACCGATTCGGTTTAGGATATGAGGAATCATTGGAGAATCAGGTCAAGACAATGACTCTTGAACAAAAGAAATCAAAAGAGAAAATGGAGCAAATCCCTCATCTGAAAGAGACATTTCCTCACCCGGCTAAAGTGATTGTGGATGAAGAAGGTTGCACCTCCAGTTATTTTTCCAACATCAACACTCTGGATGTTGAGAAGCCGGAAGAATACAACAATGCTGATGCTACCAACCACAATGAGATACTGATGAATTGGACAGCTGAACCAATAATTGATGTTATTACTTCAAAGTAATCACTTGGGATTGTAATAATTGTCTTTGCTTTCTTGTATGCTTCTTTGAGACATCATTCGAATGAACTTGCATGTTTATCCAGTGATTTTTCTTTGTTATTACACCTTGTACTTCTTCACCTCTTCCGTTCTTTTGTTTCTATACGCTATTCTTTTTACTTTCTTGCTATCTTTAGCATTATTTCCTTAACCCTTTAGTTTGTGCCGTTTCTATTATCTGTGTTTTACCCATTATGTGTCCTGGCATTCCAACCGCCACAAATGCTTTCCAAGGACCTAAATGCTATGAATATTTTGCCGCATGAAAGGGACTTTGGAGGCCAATCAATTGATTCTCTTACTACACTTGATTGTGATGGCTATGAATCTGAAGAGGATGAAGAAACTATTGAGGAATTTTCAGACTTACTGGAACATGCAGAAAAGGGGTTTGACTTAGACAATGAGGTGGTTGAAGTGATTAACATGGGCACTGAAGAAGAGAAGAAGGAGCTGAAAATAGTGGAAAATTTAACGAGCGAAATGATTGCTTTATTTGGAGAATACCTGGATGTCTTCGTGTGGTCTTATCATGATATGCCAGGATTGGATCCAGATACCGCTTCACACAAGATCCCTTTGTATCTAGAAGCTGAGCCGAAGAAGCAAAAGTTGAGAAGAATGCGGCCTGACATGTCACTAAAGATAAAAGAAGAAGTGACTAAACAGCTAGAGGCTGGATTTTTGGAAGTATCAAGACACACTGATTGGGTGGCCAATATTGTGCCTGTACCTAAAAAGGATGGAAAAGTCAGGATGTGTGTAGATTATCGGGACCTGAATAAAGCTAGTCCGAAGGATGAGTTTCCACTTCCCTACATTGATGTCCTTGTTGATAATACAACCAAGAATCACCGATTTTCATTCATGGATGGATACTCCGGATATAATCAGATTCTCATGGATGTTCATGACAAAGGAAAAACTACATTCATAACTCCGTGGGGAACGTTTTGTTACACAGTCATGCCATTCGGGTTGAAGAATGCCGGTGCCACTTACCAACGTGCAATGGTTGCACTGTTCCATGACATGATGCACAAGAAAATTGAAGTATATGTTGATGACATAGTCGCTAAGTCTAAAGAAAGAGAAAGCCACGTGGCGCCTCTTGCGAAACCGCTTGAAAGACTCGTAAAATACAAGTTAATTTGAACCCGAATAAATGCATTTTCGGAGCTTCTACAGGGAAATTGCTTGGGTTCATTGTCAATAGAGAAGGGATAAAGGTAGATCCGGACAAGGTAAAGGCGATACAAGAAATGCCAGCTCCCCGAACTGAAAAGGAAGTGAGAAGTTTTCTCGGGAGGCTTAACTACATTGCTAGATTCATCGCCAATTTGACCAGTACTTGTGAGCCTATATTCAAGTTGCTACGAAAACGTCAACTTGGGGAATAGAATGAAGAATGCCAAGAAGCCTTTGACAAAATCAAGGCTTATCTAATGAAACCTCCAGTTTTGACTCCTCCTGCGCCAGGCTGTCCTTTAATACTGTATCTTACAGTGTTACCCACTTCACTCGGAGCAATGTTGGGGCAATATAATGAATCTGGAAAGAAAGAACATGCCATTTATTATTTGAGCAAGAAGTTTAACGAATGTGAATCCCGCTATCTGGCGATTGAAAAGACCTGTTGTGCATTAACATGGGCTTCTAAGAGGTTGAGGCAGTACATGTTGTATTACACCACTTGGTTGATTTCTCGAATGGATCAAATAAAATACATATTTGATAGCCCTCATGTTTCATTGAGAATGTCAAAGTGGCAAGTGATACTTTCAGAATTTGATATCAAGTATGTAACCCAAAAGTCCGTTAAGGGAGGTGCAATTGCTGATCATCTAGCTGAAAACCCTCTAGAGAATGGACAACCTACCATGCCTGAATTCCCTGATAGTGAAGTATTGACAGCAGAGAAAGAAGAAATGGAAGAAGAGGATGTGTGGAAGATGTATTTTGATGGGGCAGCCAATATGAATGGATGCGGAATAGGAGCTGTAATAGTCTCACCAGCTGGGAAGCAGTACCCGGTTTCTGTCAAACTAGACTTTGAATGTACCAACAACATGGCAGAATATGAAGCCAATGCAAACGGTTTGCAAGTTGCGATTGACTTGGGAATCAAAGAACTAAAGGTCTCTGGAGACTCCGCGCTCATAATCTATCAAGTTAATGGAGAATGGCGCACAAAAGACCCAAAGTTAGTACCTTATCAGAGGCATTTGTCTCAATTGATTGAGCGTTTTGATGATATATCGTTCTCCCACTTAACTCGAGACAAGAACCAGTTTGCGGATGCTTTGGCGACTTTGGCCGTGATGACTAATTTGGAGGTACATGCTAATGTCCAACCCATCCATGTCGAAGTGCAAAATGAACCGGTATATTGTGATAATGTGGAGATTGAACCAGACGGACAACCATGGTATCATGATATCAGGCAGTATATTCAAAAAGGAGAATACCCACCAGGTGCAAATGAGGGGGATAAAAAGACAATTCGAAGACTGGCCATGGCTTTCTTCCTGAATAGTGAAGTCCTTTACAAGAGGAATTATGATACCACTCTCCTTAGATGTGTAGATGCTCACAAAGCTCGAATAATCATGACCGAAGTCCATGAAGGGATTTGTGGAACTCATACTAATGGGCATATGATGGTACGCAAGATCCTAAGGAGTGGTTATTACTGGTCCACCATGGAGAATGACTGTATCAATTACATTCGGAAGTGCCACAAATGCCAAATATATGCAGACCGAATCAATGCTCCTCCAGTTCAGCTGCATAGCATGGTATCTCCCTGGCCTTTCTCGATGTGGGGTATGGATGTTATTGGTCAAATTAATCCTAAAGCATCCAATGGTCATCGTTTCATCTTGGTGGCAATAGATTATTTCACTAAATGGGTGGAAGCTGCTTCATACGCTAACATCACACAGAAGGTTTTTCTCAGATTCATCAAAAGAAACATCATCTGCAGATATGGAATTCCAGAGAGGATTGTCACAGACAATGCTCCTAATCTCAATGGTGCAGAGGTCCAGAAATTCTTTGGGACATTCAAGATCAAACATCACCATTCAGATCCTTATAGACCCCAAATGAATGGTGCGGTTGAAGCTGCAAATAAGAATATCAAGAAAATCGTCGCCAAAATGGTGGTGAATTATAAAGATTGGCATGAAATGCTGCCATATGCTTTGCACGCATATCGTACCAACATACGATCAAGCACAGGGGCAACTCCTTTCTCATTGGTATATGGAATGGAAGCCGTATCTCCCATAGAAGTGGAAATCCCATCACTCAGAGTTTTAATGGAGGCTGAGCTGGGAGAATCTGAATGGGTAAGAGCTCGACATGAGCAATTGAACATGATCGAGGAAAAGAGACTTATAGCTATTTGTCATGGCCAGTTGTACCAAAGCAGAATGGCTAGGGCTTTTAACAAGAAAGTCCGCCCTAGAGATTTTCATCCAGGAGATTTGGTTCTGAAGAAAATTCTCCCTAATCAAGAGGATGCACGGGGTAAGTGGGTTTCGAGTTATGAAGGGCCTTACATTGTTAAGCAAGCATTCTCAGGTGGGGCATTGATTTTACAAGACATGGATGGCTGATAAAGGAATTTTTAGGCATATATTATTGTTTCATATTTGGCCTAATTTGCTTCTATATGTGTTTAATTGTGACAATTTAATTGAGTTTTGCATTATTGGGCCTCATTGGATTTAATTGTTGAAATTTAGCAAATTCCGGATTTTACACTCACTATGACCTTTCTGTATTGGACAGATCATTTTGGGCTCTAGAAATATCTGATTTGGGTGATCTTGGTGGCTCCTGAAAGCTGAGACCGAGATGCATAATTTTGGGTTTCACAGGCTTCATCAAATTCGGTCCGTTTCAAGGCTTAATTGGGCTTCCAAGTTCCGGAGCAAATGCTTAGGCGGGTCCAAGACCTTTCCTCACATAATTGGGCATATCTCACTCATTTCTGGTCCAATTGAGGCATATAATATGTCTCTGGAAAGCTTATCCAGAGAGGATTATCTTATCTAGATTAGATTTCGAAAATCTGGATAAGATAAGGTTAGTGATAAGAGGAAATTCGGGTAGGGCCATTGGATTGCCTATAAATTTCAGTTTCCTTTGTAATTCTGATATCAATAAACAACAAAGAACCGAAACTTGTATTTTCGTCTTTCCTTTCAAACTCAAAGTATTCATACAGAGAGCTTGCCAATGGAGATGTCCATGGAAGGCTAAACTCCTTTCAATCCCTGACATCATAGATATTCGGTTTGAATTCGGAGTTCCCGTTGTGTAAATCTTATCTTTGTATGTATGCTTTCCTTTTATGAATTTCGATTATGGATTTGGTTATTGAACATGATCATGTTTGAATTATATCTGATTAGATATAGAACTGAATTCGTTATTGAAATTGAAGTAAAGGTTGAATTACCGATCGGTTGTTCAGATTAATTCGAATCAAGACGTAATTTGACATTCATCCGAATTGCGATTGTGATTTAAGGATTGTTGGGTGAAAACTATATGATTATATAGTTGATTCGGATTAACACAGTAGCATACAAATTTAACTCTTATGAACTGTGATGAATTCTGCCAAATGATCATGATGTCTGGGATTGATTCTTTGATCAAGTGAGTTTCTGTTTCTATTTCTATTTCTATTTCTGTTTCTGTAATCCTTTCATTTCACTCTATTTTGTTCTAAAATTCACAAACCCCCGCCTTTTAGTGTTATTAGTATTTACAGATCGATAACATAACTGATGTGTCCCAAGGAAGAATGACCTGAGTCTGCTTATACTACAAATAAGGGGATTTAGACTATTTTGATAGTGGACGCGACAGTTCATATCAATGGCCAGGAGTTGCCTAAAACTACCAACAGTGATACAGTGAAAAAATTTTATGCATGAAAAGATGCTCAAAAGCCCGTTAGGTTGAAAACTCGGAAGAGCGACCTAAGCAAAAGTTAGGGCAAAACAAAGAGAAAAAGAAAAGGATAAAAAAAGAAGAAGAAGAAGAGGGCTCGCTAGGTTGAAAACTCGAAAGAGCGGCCTAGGCAAAAATTAGAGCAAGACAAAATATGCATCATTTCCAGTAGCTACACTGGGGCAAGTTTTGGGTATTGAATTAGTCCAATGAATCAAGCAAATCAAAGGTTGAAACTGGGGCAATTTTTGAATTTATCTAGCAAATTCAGTAACTCAAAGTCTGAAACCGGGGCAATTTTGAAGAAAGGATTTGAAGATGTGTCATCGAATATCATGGCCATGCTGTTCAACTTGCTGCAAGAAGTCATTTGATTGAAACACAAAGGACCTAAACTAGGGCAAAATTTCGTGTCCTTCACAATTCTTGTATTTTGTTCTTGTGTTGTTACCTTTTTCCAAACATTTTGTCATCAAATGTACCAAGCAATAAAGATGTTCAATCAGTTGATCCTTTCACCTTCTCTTTGAGTGCATGTTCATTTATGATGTCTCAAATAGGATAAATTTAAGCTTCAATTATGTGGTCTAACAATGTTTACAGCAATACATCAATGACTGGTATCACGATTCAGAAGCTGCAATTAAGTTTGGCAGAGGAGTATCCATCATTCTAAAAACGGAAAAAAGAAAAGAAAAACAAAAGAAGTGAACAAATCTTTATTGTGACAGAAGGTCCAATGCAAGAATTATGAGTTTGATTGGTTAAAGTTTCCTGAAGGATTGCTCAATTTGGTTGCGGTATCCTTGCCGATTTTACTTTTTCAAACGATATCCTTGCCGATTTCCGATTTTCTTTTTCAAACGGTATCCTTGCCGATTTCTTTTTCAAACGGTATCCTTGCCCATTTCTTTTTCAAATGGTATCCTTGCCGATTTCTTTTCCGAACGGTATCCTTGCCGATTTTCTTTTTCAAACGGTATCCTCGCCGATTTCTTTTTCAGACGGTATCCATGTCAATTTGCTTTTCAATTTACTTTTCTGTTGATATCTTTTGCCAGTTTGATCTTTAATCGGCCTCAGATGCCAATTTACATTTTCAGTCAGCCTCAGTTGCCAATTTACATTTTCAGTCGGCCTCAGATGCCAATTTTTACTTTTTTTAGTCGGCTTCAGATGCCAATTTAATTTCAGTTAACCCCAGATTGTCATTTTACATCTTCAGTAAACCCTTGTTGGTTTTTAAATTCCCATCAGCACCGTTTGCTTTAGATTCTTGGTAGCTTGTGCATTTGCATTTGATTTTCTCACATGTGCATTTTGCTGTTTAGATTTAAATTGTTTATATTTCATGAACAAAATCAATGTTCATGTCTTTATTCATTCCTTATGAAGAAAATATAAAACTTAAGTTTTTCATATTTTCTTATAAGAAATGAATAAAGAGGGGCAACTGTGAACACCTGATTTTGTTCGATCTTTTAACAAAAATCCAAAAATTTGCATTTGATTTATTTTTGTTATTATTTACAGTTTCTTTAATTACTTCCTAAAAAAAACAAAAAAAAATAAATAAATAAAGGAGTCACGGGCTCTGTCTTCAGGCTTCTCTCCTTGTTCTCCTTTCCCCGAAGCAAGCCCGTGAAGCATGGGGATAAGGGAAAGCGTGAAAAATAAAATGGACACAATGATGATGTCCTGGAATTTTGATCTCTCTTTGGATGGAGTTCAAAAACTAACATAGGGTATACATACTGAGGAAAAAGGAAGAAAAGGGGGGAGAGGCCATCAGAGAGTTTTTAAAAACATTTTGAGGAAAATGCAAACACAGAGATAGAAATGTCAGAATATCAATTTGAGAACCTGTGAGAAGTCAACAATAACCAGTCCAGTAATACAACCCAGCAAGAACGAAAAATCAGAGGCAGCAGCAATAGTCTAGGTATTTTCCAGTTTCATTTTTAAAGTTTTTAAAACAAAAAATATATAGTGAGGCTGCGGCCTCTTTGCTCCGCCGCGGCCTCCTCCTCCCTTTCCTCCCTTTTCCTTCATCATCTTCTTCCTCTTCCACCACCTTTCAACATAACATCACACCACCACCACTGCTTCCCTTACCAACCATACCACGATCGCAGCCAACAACCACCATCTTTGCTATGAATTCGCGGCCTCCGCCTCCGTGATCATCATCCTTTTCTTTCTCAACTCCCTCTTTCATCATACTCAAACCCAATCCACACAACCACCCATATACAAGCTACCTGAAAGTTTCAAAAATATATATGCATTTTCAAACCAAAAAAGAAGAGAAGAGAAAAGAAAACGAAAAGGAAATAGAGGAAACTGAAGCACCGCCACTACCGGTTACCAAGCACGGCCAACAACCACCATCGCGCGCTCCTCATCCCCTTGGCCGACCGATCTCCCTTGCCTCCGCAAAGATCGAACTGATCTCCACCTCTCTCCCTTCATGCGGTTGCAAACTCATCCCCTTGCCACCGCGAACCAGTACGGCAGCACCGCCAAACATCCGCGCGGTCATCGCTAGCCCCCGCTAGTTCCACCGTGTTGCCGCGATCCTCCACCGTCTGGTGCGCGCGTCCAACTTCCCAATCTTGGCCGAGTGCCATACCTTAGCTGCGTCGCCGATTTCTTGCGGTGGTCTTTCTCTTTTCTTCTCGGCGAGCCCAGCCGCGAGCTCCCCTCTCTTGCCGCCATCCTTCGCAGATCTCCCCTGTGGCCGGCGGACATCCCATCTCTCTATCTCCCCCTCAGCTTATCTCTCTCACTCTCTTTTCCTCACCCAATCCTTCTCCCACTGTGACCGTGTGTGTGCCGTGAGAAAGGAAGAGAGAGAAGTATGCTTTGTATGTGATAATGTGTGAGAGAGAGTATTAAGCATGTATGTGTGTGTGTCCGTGAATGAGAAAGAGAAAGAGGGGAAAATTTTTTATTTTATTTTATTGTGTGTGTATGTCTGTGAACGAGTGAGAGAGAGAGGGATCTTCTTTTTTTCTATGTTAAAAAAAAAGAATTATTTATATATGTGTATGTGTCCATGAGTATAAGAGAGAGAATTTTCTTATTTTATTTTATTTTATTTAAGTATATGTATGTGTCAGCTATGTAGATTTAAATTTCATATTTGTATGTATTAGTAGGAGATTGGGATTTAAATTAAATTTAGGTATGTGTGTGTTTTAATAAGTGTCTTAAAAATATAAATTTTAATTAATTTTGTGAACATTAGATTTTTGTTATTTACTCGTCTACGTTCTTTGCTTAAGGTTATTATATTTTGGTGGTTTAAGTATTTTGATTTTTGTTTACTTGCTTAGTATCTATTCCATTGTAGTTTAGGAGATTACTTGTTTAGCTTTGAGTAAAAAAAAGAATAAAAAAATTTCATTTACTTTGAGTTTCAAGTATATATATATATTATTAAAAAAAACATAATAAAAAGATAGAACTAGTTTAGGAAGCTAGTTTGGGTAGAATTGTTAGAATAGATTTTGATTTCATTTATTTGGATTTATATTATCTTGTTGAGTTATTGGTTGATTTATGTTTGAAATTCGAGCTTTACTTATTTAATCTGAATTAATAAAGAAAGTTTTATTGTTTGAAATAAATATTTGAGTTTTTCGCTTCATTAAATTTGCTTCTTTTTTTTTTTAAAAAAAAAGGGATTAACTAAGTCGGGACTGTTTGTTAATCACATGTCCTGAAATATTTTAGCTGCGATAGTTTGACATTCAAAATCTTTTTCTTTAAAATAGGATTAATTTAACTGTGGCGGTTTGTTAATTCCATGTCTTGAAATAATTTAGCCGTGACGGCTTATTAACTCCAAATTTCGGGCATTTGAGTTGTGACAACTTAATGACCTGAAAATTTCTCTAAAAAATACTTGTTTTTTTTTTATATTTGTTTCTTTTTTTATAAAAAATATAAAAAAATAAATTTCTTTTTATCTTATTTGCAAATATTTATAATTTATAATTTTGTTTTCAATTTAAATTTATTCATTTATCTATCAAAATTTTATTTCAAATAAAAAAGATTGATTTAGCCGTGATAGCTTGTTAATCTATCATTTAGAATACCTGAACTGTGACAGTTTGGTGCTCTAAAAAATTCTTTTCTTTTAAAAAACAACAAACAAATTCCTTTTAGTTTTCTTGTAAGTAAAAAATAGAAAAGTAAATATTTCAAAAAGGTTATTAATAATTTGCACAAATTAATTTAAGAGTGCTGATCTAAAGGCAGTGTATTAGGGGTGCGTAGGATTAATTTCTTACCCTTCCCTATGCATAACCGACTCCCGAACTCAAATTTAGTTTCAAAGACCATTTTCAAAATGAATGAGTTTTTCCATGTTTTTCCAAATTTTAATAAACTTGGTGGCGACTCCATTATTTTCAAAATAAAAATTCTTTTTTCCGCTGTCCCCGTCGTGATCCCGGTTGCGAGAGGTGTCATTTGAGGAAGACATGATTAAACGATCGTGGGCGGTTAAGCAACAAGCTCTTGATACAATATAATAGAATGGAATAACTTATTTTATTAAATGAGTAATATCAATGTATATACAGAAGGTGGTTCCTGGACTTCCACCGAAATAGCTTGTAAATCCTAACAACTTTACAAAGTTAAACCAGCCAACAAAGAGTTTTGAATTCAGAACATAATTGACTAATTTAAACTGCTACAGGTGCCGTGATACGGGACACCCCCTTAACCGCAGTGCACAAACATCTCTCGGCTCAAATTGGTAAATTGAAATTAAAATTAAAAATGCTATAATTAAATTAATGTGAAAATTGTTATTAGCACTAAATTAATATCAAATTTAAAATGTTTGACAAAATAATATATTAAAATTACTCTTCTCCTTAGTACCATAAGCTGGTCCCAATTAACGTCGTAATACATAAACAAGAACGAGCACAAGTTTTAACTTTTAAAGAAAGGGAATTAACTAGAAAACATCCTGTAAAGATGCATCGTTCGAATACATATATTAGGACATACGATTGGTAAAACAGGAAAAAATAAAAGCAACATGATCACACGACCTTGAAGTCTCAACACATTAAGCTCATAGTTGATAAAACTTGTCGATTTCTAGCGATCCCATATTCTTCATGAAAGCCGTGGTCAAAACCATTTCCGAGTGCAGAGAGGCCTTCAGTAGCTCTATGCCCTATCGGGAAAAAATAAAAGAAATTGCCATAAAAAATCAATATATATATATATATATATATATATATATATATATATATATATATATATATATATATATGAGATAACAAAACATGTATACCTCAGCCATCCCCAATGCAACCACCTTCTCTTTCAAGAAACCAACATCCCTGGCATTTAACTGGTTAAGCAAGTTGATAGTGGATATGGTCGACATTGGCTGAATGACTAAATCATCCATCACCATGTAAGTTACGACCTCTTTCACAAAGCCAGTACCGGCACTAGAAGTAGAAGACGAATCTGTCTCTTCCTTTTTTCTGATATATTTTACTTCTTTCGTCATATTATAATACGAACAACTACTACAACGAGAGTCATACACTTCTGTCACAGTGCCACCACAACCACCATAGCACATGTACAGCTTCGGAATGCCATCACTTGAAGGAGGCAGAAGGCCAGAGATCGCAGTTGAAGAGACAGGAGTCCTCGGGTTCAAGAGAACATCCTTAACTCGGTTCCGTTGCAGGTATGTGTCGTCGAGATTTTCCACGCTCTTATAGAGATTGCCTAAGGAACCCACCGCGCCTTCCTTGGTTAGGAGCCTTCCCACGGTACCAAGAGGCAATTGAAGCAAGTTGAAGAGGAAGTCTACCACATCTTTGGATGCTTCACCAAAGAGAACTTTCTCATGCTTTGTGTCAACGAGAAGCTTCAGTGTCAATTTCTTGGTCGCCATGATGAACTATGGATAATTATCCAAGGATTGCTTTGTTAGTGACACGAGAAGCACATACGGCTGAAGGGTTATGCATATATAGTATTTAGAGGCATTTTGAAGCATTTGGAAGCTGAAACTAGGACTGGAAATAACTCAAGCCGGGTCATAAGTAATTTTTACTTTTTTAGCTTGGTTTGTTAATTGCTTACTAAGCTTAGAATGAGTGAGTTTGAGTTTTAGTATATTCCAAATTATTTTTTGATAAGGGAAAAAAAATTGAACCAGCTTACGAGCTAGTTGGTGGAATATACCAAAACTATAAGTTGGTTCAATTATGTATATATGATACAATGTTTTCAATATATATGATGTATAATGTATTATATATATAAGTGGGGATTTGTTTATATCATGTATATATAAGTTTTGGTATACTTACACATTTTAAAAACTTTTTATGGGTATAAAATTTATCAATCAAACCGTTAAACTCAAAGTTCTTACATAATAGATCAAATATATCAAATTTTATACGGTTTAAAAATAATTTGATATTTTATTATACCATTTTATTTTGATGGATAATATTTTTTGCAAATACCAGTAAATATCAATCATTAGAATACATGCATATTTATTTGAATTTTCTAAAATTAGACATGTTTGATTGTAAATATAATATCACATAATTCAACGGTTAGATCAATTAAATTCAATTTCTATGAAGATTTATTAAGGGTGTAAGTCTTAATTAATTATATATATAATGGTGTGTTTGTTATGAACAAATAATGCATCTTAATAATTTTTTATGTCATGTGTATAAGTTGTAAATTATGTAAAAAATAAACTATGTACCACCCATGGTAAAAATTCTAACTTATTAAACTAAAACACTTCATCCATATTTAAATCAAGCCAACTCATGAAGTGGCTTGAACTCAATAAGCTTATAGTGAGCTGAGTTTGAGCTCAAATTTTAGACTCATTGTCAATGAGTTGAGCTTGAATTGGGCTCAACTCGACCCATTTCCAGCCCTAGTTGAAATAAGGGAAGTGCCTAAAATGCAAATCGTACATTGTTGGCCCATTTAATTTTTACTTGAATTTATTTTTTAAACTACTTTAATTTATTTTGTAACTATAATTAATTAAAAATATATTAAATAGTTAAATTTGAGATATTAGCTCTTCAAAATAAGACAAAAAATCAGTACAAAAAATCTTAATAATAATAATAATAATTTAATTTAAATGCATCATTTGAATATAAAAAATTTATATAGAAAATGAATCCTATATTATCACATTAATAAAAAAATTTGACTTAATCATATATTAACTAAAATTTCTTATGAATAAAAATATATATTAAATGACAGCGTAATTTTTTTTGTTGAATTGGAATTAATCTCAGACTAATAATAAATAATATCAAACTTTTATTTTATTAGCCTTAAACGAATTAAAATTATAGACAATGATATAAGTTTTTAATATGAGTATTACATTATGGTAGATAAGGTAAGGTTAAAAAATAAAGTATTTAAGGGACCTAACGTATTAAACTTCTTGCCTAAGTTTGGCCAGCATTCAATCAAAAGCGAAAGCTACTACTGGGGGAAAAAAATTGAAAGTTATTAGTGGACACTTGCATGGAAAGAAAAGAACAAAACCGACAGAATGAAGAGAAAATTTGTATGAATATAATTTTTATTTTTAACAATTTATATTTATACGCTTATTAATTATGGATATATTATTTTTTTATAGGTTTATTTAAATGTAAGTTGTTACAATTCTATATATACAAGAATTTTTCTAGAAGCCAGTAGATAGGGTTATGCTTGAATTGGTGATAAATAGTGGAATGAAGTGAAGTAGAATAGAGCGTAGCAAAGGAGTGTAGTTGAGTGACATGATTATTTCATTTAATTGTTTAGAAATTTAAGTAATGGAATCAAACGAGATGATGATAATTGTGTGAGTAAAAGATAGAAAAACAAGATATTTCATCTCATTTCTTCCAAATTGGAGGGCAAGGAAGACAAGAAGAGATGATGGAATCTATTTCATCCTTCTTCATTTTCTTCCACCTAATTCTTAAACATCCAAACAATGTTGCTTTATCTCATTTCGCTTCATTCCATCCGTTTCTATCAATCCAAACATATCCTATGAATGGACTACAAGAAATGAGCGAGTAACCAATGTAATTATTGACGGGTGAGATTTATTCCAGCGGTTGTACCAATGGGAATGTGGGCATCAATTTTCAGGCCATTGATGAATACTACCAATGGTAACACAAAACTAGTTGGTAATTTTCAACGCGTTTATCGACAAGTAATAAAATATTTAGCCGTCGGTATAATTAGATGCGTCACCATGGCCGTTAGATACATAATAATACCGACCAATAATTTAAGTTTACCAATGGGAGATTAAATAAATAAAATAATTTTTTTAATTTTCTACCAATGGTTTTACCAACGATTATTTGGTTTATGAAAAATAATTTATTTTAAAAATATGACTTATTACCGACAGTCATACCCATCGGTAAAAATTTAATAATTTTTTTAAAAAAATTCCTTATGTAACTATGAAGTGATTGGTAATTTATTATTTATTTATATAATAACCTAATTATCAATTAAAGTAATATCAAATAAGAAAATGATAAATGAATAAATTAAACTGATTAAATAAAATGGAAAATTATTATAATAAAATATATAAAAATTGTGATAAATGTAAACTATATCCAAAATGAAAAAAAAATGAAGGTAGATAAAAACTAGCTGAACTCCTGGTCGATGGCATCGTTGGCGACGACGGCATCATCATTATCATCATCTGAACCATCGCTGTCATCCGCGCAATCCAATAATGAGTGGCCCTCAGAAATGGAGCGGAGTGTAATCTAGTAAAGCATCTTGCCGGGGCAGGAGAATCCTGAAACTTGCATGTCTCAAAAGAAGGTCATAACACCAGCAGTGATATTCTCTTTGCATCTTTCGCAACTTATTAGTTTTCTCTTTGTTTACCTTCTCCTGCTACTGCCACACCAAGAAGAGCTTAAGCTCTTGGATCTCCCTCAACTCTTATGCCACAGCTACTTGCCCTACCTGCTGCTCCTAGACTTGGTGAAGGAATTGTGCTTACTGCTCCTATTACTGTTGGATCAAATGTGCTTGCTGTTGCGGCTCCCTCAAGGCATCATCCCCAGTAACTGACCCAATGGCGGAGGATAGGGATTTACTCTCAGAGTAGTTCCCCATTCCATATATGTGACCCTTATAAGGGCCGCTAACCACTTGGGCCTAGACATCCTCCCTGTTTAAAGAAGGAGGAATATCAATATCAGGCCCGTGCCTCAGCCATCTGGGTCTGGTACTGTGTCTGTGCCTGATTCCAGAGGCCTATAAACTCATGCTACAAAGAAAAAATGATAAAACACATTGTAAGTAATAACTGTGACAAAAATAAAAATAAAAATAATAAAAATTAAGTAAAGGTATATCTAAATTCAAATTTACATTGGTTGCCTCGGAGCGAGGGTCTACCCATACCTCTCTAGACTCCTACCTTGCTCACCCATTTGGTGTGGGCTTCCCAAAATAGCTTTCCTTATGTCGAAGGCCGGCTTAACTTCCTAGCTTGTAGAAATAAGTACAAGAAAGTCATATAGTATTTGCCACAATTCAAATATAGTAAATATTATTATAAAATGTAGAAAGGTTAATGAATTGTCAAATGCTTCTGGGTCCCTTCCTGGGCGCTCAACCCACCCATGTACAGCGACTCGCCTTTCTGTGAGGCTTGTTTTGTCTTTCCTTTATCTAACCTATCCTTGAAGGTGGGGTTGCTAGCCTAGTGGCGTTGTAGCTCACTGAGGGTGGCATCATTCAACCACGAGCTGTTCATATGTCCTTTACGGACATTATAAAACATATCTCACATTCACTTCGAGGACCTAATTCTCCAAGCCATCTTAATTGCGGGCTCATGCTCGGACTGAATGTAGAAGGTTCTCTGCATATACAAATTCACAGTACATAAATGATTATATATAAGCATATAATTAAATAATATAAACATATATTTTAATAAACATGAATAAATCATATAAACCTTTCACTCCTTCCACCATGACTCCTAGACATCTTTTGGGATGTCAATCCATGTAGGCCATGGATGGTTATACCGACCCTGTATAACCTCTGCGTGATCCTGTGATGAGCCTCCATAAATAGATCAAAACTATTACAAGATAAAATAAAACAAAAAAATCAAAATGTTTTAAATATCATAAGCAATGTAAAATTAGAATGTAATAAAACAACATGTTTAAACTTATCTATCTCTACCAACCTGCCTAATCTGGCAGAGCGGTCTACCATAAGGCCCAAGTGGCCTACCATTTGGGTCGAGGGGCTTCCCATTCGCATCATGTGCATGTGACCCAGTCGAGGAAGGAGGAGTCTAATCAGATACGGGGCTGGGAGTCAGGGCAGTGGTAGTGCTAAGGGAGAGGTTGCTAATGTTAATGGGCTGTAAATGAAGATAGAAAGGAAGTTAGGGGCCGACATACCCAAGATTGGGTATCACTACAAGAAATAAGCAAGTTAGTGATGGATTTTCCGATTAATTTTTTCGTCGGTATTATTGATGGAAAATAAGAAATCCGAACAAAAAAATTTTTTTGGTTTTCGGTCATTACCGATGAATTTTCAATCAGTAATCTACCAATCAACTTCGTACTAAGCAGCGGGAATATTGGTGCGCGAGTTACTGACAGAAAATCCATCGGTAATTATTTTTTAAATTTTTTTGCAAAATTAGTTTTACCAAAGGAAAATTAATCGATAACTATTTTTTTATAAAATTTCTGGAACTAATTATTATTGATGAATTTTCCTTTGGTAATTTGAAAATCCATCGATAACATCTTAAGTTATTATACCACCATTTTTTTTCCTCACTTATTTCTCTTCTCAACTTTCTTTCCTCATTTCAGCCTTTCTCTCTTAGTCATGGACATCACCAGCGTGCTGGCCGCCTACCTATGGCCGGTCTTCCCTGCATAACGTTGTTCCTCGTGCTAGTGGCAGCAGTGTGTAACCAGCGACGCCAGCTTACAACCCACGAAGCAATGCACGTTGGTCTTCACCGCCCATGCCTGCTGCAGCAGTACCGGTCTTTGCCGCCAGGCAGCACCTAACCACCCAGCAACGCTAGCCTAGTCGCGTCTTGCCGCTACCTAAGCCTGTCACTGCTTTCTCCTCCCGTTGCATCAGTGAGCATATTTTCTCTTTTTTCTTTTTAATTTTTAAGCTCCCATGGCATGGTTGGAAGTTTTCTTATGGGTTAGCTATTTGATTTGCATCTCATTAGTTGAAATGCTATGTTACAACACTTTTCTTGTGTTTGGAAGCTCCACCACATCCTTCTCATCTTTCCTTGTTTGATTTCAATTATGGACTTAGACATTTCTCAAGGTTTGGCTCTCTTTCTCTTATAAATAAGATAAGTAATTTTACAAATTTGCCTTATTTGCTTACCCATGACCAAAAAATAATCAATCCTTCAAAGTTGTTACCTTTAAGTTTAATTGTATACCAAACAAACCTAGGAAGCATACTTAACTTTGAAGGAATAGCAAATTTTACAGCTCTTCCCTCTTTTTTAACTGTGCTGGTCTTTGTTTATTTTGAATGGAAAAATATAAAAGCAAAAAAAAAGGATTATTCAAAGCTGGTACAACTCTTCTTTAAAAATTTTATAATCTACTCATGTGTATAATGTATGAGAAATGTAGTTACATTTGA
This sequence comes from Dalbergia cochinchinensis, assembly GCA_031216125.1. Taxonomy (NCBI): domain Eukaryota; kingdom Viridiplantae; phylum Streptophyta; class Magnoliopsida; order Fabales; family Fabaceae; genus Dalbergia; species Dalbergia cochinchinensis. The sequence continues at coordinate 65,258,738 of CM062369.1, forward strand.
CAGATTTTTGATTAATTGATTTATTAGTTTACATAATTGATTTTGTTAGAGAATGTCGAATTCGGTTGGAGCATTTCTTTGGGGAGCATAAATTTCTTTTGTCGACATTAAGGTAAGTAATTATTTATTCATCTTATTTAATTACATTTTTGTTAGGATAGAGACTTATGATTTCTAAGATAGAGTTGCAGGAAATGAGGATTGCATGACTGGGGGGAAGGGCGTGGACGTCCTTCCCCAACTTGTTGTATTGTTTGCTGTAGAGATTGATTGTGTATGCAAAGATTACGGGAAATGCATGTTGTGATATTGTAAGGGGGTGTGCTTTAGAATGGTTTTAAGATCTTTAAATGATTGTTTAATTGTTTGTGAACTTTATTTGATTGGACTGATATATGTATATATTGAAATCAATTTCTAAGGATGTCTTAGTTTAAGGAGAGATTCTGTCAATTTTTTTTTTTAATTTAAAGAGTGGAACTTTAATTTAAAGGGAGGTTCTACTAAAATTTTGTAAACTTAAAGAGCACAATCTATTTAATTTTTCAATTCCTCATGAATCGTGTTATAATAATTTGAACAATTTCTTGACATAAAATAATATTGTTTTGTATTTTTTGCTATGTAGTTGGGAGCCAAACACATCAACTATGCACAAGGTGATACACACCATCCATAAATTATATGAACGGCCAATTGAGTCCATTGGCAAGCTGCCGAAGGCTGAGAAGGAGCGTTGGTGGCGGCGATGGTGATGCTAATGATGATGATGATGATGATGCTGTGGAGTTCTCCTAATTTGAGCTATTATTTTTTATTTATTTATCATATGTTGACTTCTTTATGTTTATGCTTGTATAGTTTGTTGCACTTGTATTTATTTTACATTTCGAGTTCAAATTTGTTGCGTTTATTATTTATTGAGTATTTTTTATAATTTTTTATTATTAAGTATATTTATATATTTATAATTATTTTTCAATAAAAAATGAGCTCTTACATGATAAGGTAAAATACGAAATTGCTGAATTTTTTTTAAGAAAATAATCACCAACGGATTTTTCCATCGGTAAAAAGCAAAGAGAAATCAAATAATATACACTTCAATATTAAATATTACCGATGAATTTTTCATCGGTAATATAAAAATAAAATTTAAACCATTAAATACTACTGACAAAAAATTCATCGGTAAATCAAAATAGAAAAATAAAATTTAAACTGTTAAATATTACCGATGGAGTTTCCGTCGGTAATATAAAAATAGAAAAATAAAATTTAAACTATTAAATATTATCGACGGATTTTCTATTGGCAAATTAAAATAGCATAAAATCTTAAATTTTTAAAATTCATAATTATCGACGAAAAATATGTCAGTAAAATATTAAAAAAAAATTAAAAAAGTGAAAAGTTACCTACGAAAATTCCATCAGTAAATTTAAAATTTTTAGAAAACATAAATTAAATTAAAATTTTATTGAAGGAAAATTCGTCAATAAATATTTCTGCCAATAAATTTTCGGACGATTTTTTCAAGCTTGTTACCGATTTTTTTTTTGGAAAAATCCTTTGGTAAAAATTTTCGATGGATTTTTTCCGTCAGTAATACTTTTCTACAACTTTATTACCGGTTGATAAAATCCGTCAGTAATAAATTTTTCCATCAGTAATACAAAAAATCCATCAATAACTGTAGTTTGTTTGGTAGTGCATCATCTTGAGTTTAAGGTGTTGGTGGTAGGGACCCAGGTAGCTCTTTGAATACAATTGTAAGCAAACGCTCTATGAAGACATGACAATTGTGGCTTTTCATGGCAACAAGCTTACACTGTGCAACATTGACGTACCTACATAAGTTAGAAGCATAACCTCAACTCCTTCAACCACTAACAAACAGCTTGTTTCTGAGTGATACTCAGAGCGTATTTAACCTTTGGTTTATAGAAATGACCATCTCTTGATTTATGTAAATGCAAATTAGGCCCGTGCAGTACTCAGCTAGATCATGCATTGCCTTGTCGTTGACTTTGGTTCGATCTGTATCTAATACAGTATTCATAATGTTGTCAAACACATATTTCTCAATATTCATGACATCTAGACAATGATGCTCCGAATTATCCTTCCAATATGGCAACTCTTGGAAAATACTTTGTTTGGTCCAATTATGGTATATACCTATCATGACTCGACTAGGGAACTGATCAGGATGTGAGGAATCCCATCTCCACATAAGCTTTGTGACCTCTGAGTATCTCTATATGCATAAAATAACAAACTTTTCATTTTGAAATCATAACTTCATCTAAATCTCTATTTAAACTTTATATCTGGAATTATAGAACTGAAATACTTGATATATGAAGCTTTGAAAATATCTTAATCATACTCTGAAAATCAAGTCAACATGTGCACTGAATCATAAATTCATCTCTAGCTTGTACGTAATTTTAATCAAACTCTACAATTTCAAATGCATACTTGTGAACTAAAAATATGTACATAACTGTTTCTAATACTGAAATTAAATACATAATCTGAAAATAATGCATGGCTCGGATCCTGCCTACACATCTACTGGAGCACTCTACTCTAACGTAACTCTAAACTAAGCCTTACTTCAAAGTAAGACTCACAGCTGAAAACGACTACGTTTGCCAAATTGAAGGCTGAGCAATATCTGTACCTGCAATTATGGAGAGGAAAGGAGAGGGATGAGTCAATAGACTCAGTAAGTGAGTTCTCACCTGTCACCCATATGGGACAACCAGGGAATATGCCATAATACAATATACATGCAACAACCACAAATCATTTGATATTTATGTACATAATCTCAAAGAAAAGATATCTCTTAAATCGAATATTCTCTGAAAAATATCAATAATCTCTTAAAATATAATTAATAGTATTCTAATAGAGAAACATGGATATCTGTTTACTAACTGTATGATAATATATTCTCCAGTTATGCATGTCAACCATGACATAACCAATCCTCTATGGGTGCCAGACATGAGCTCCACCCTCAAGGCTTTGTACCTTTTCCCCAGACATAGGCCAATGGAAAAATATGTATTTTTTACACTATGAGATTGCCCCTAAGGACAACTTAGTACCAAGGTTAATGATCATTTTTCCCAGTTATTAACTCATTGCCTGTTTCTCTACAGCTACTGTCTAAACTAGTTTGTACTTAATACATATAATCTGAAAACTCTTTGAAATCTCTTTCAGTTTTGGACTCATGCAATTCTAACAATCTGACTTTAGTATAACCGTAGCTATGAAATCATGCCTAAGGGATTACTTGCTTGTAGGCATTCTAATTTCAAGCCCATGGAGTATGTATCTGGCAGTTGCTATGAATCATTCTGAATTCCATACTTCTTTGTACTATATTCTAAAGTTCTAAGTTCAAAACTTAAACCAACATATCTTTCTATATACTCAAAATCTCCAACATCAGAGTTCAAAATACTGGGGTTCATAATCACAAAACTGCAAATCATATAACATATGTATTCGTAATGTTGAATCATACTCTTGTTCACATTTCTCTAACATATATAATTATCATGACTGAATATTTCAAAAAAACATAGCTTGAAATCTAAGTCTTGAAAACACAAGAATGTCATAAACTCATAAAACATATTTGATAAAAAGCAACTTGATAAAATCATATATTCTTCCAACAATCATTTCACTAGCATATAAAACATTTTCATAACATGCATCAATCCAAATCATGGTTCTATGGTTTTGTAAAATTCATTCTTTCATGGTATCATTGTAAATCAAAAATTTTCTAACTTAACAAAATCATGTAAAATCATATTCTAGACTTTTGCTCATCTCAAATTTCATATTTCGCAATTATCATGCTTCAAACATAGACGTAGTGAAAACTAAGGCTATGAGATCAAATTCACTCACCGTTTGGAGCTGAGAGTATATGGACACTACCAACTTGACCTTCGAGGCATGGAATGACACTAACAATAGCTATAGAGCAACATTGACTTAAGATTAATCTCTATTAATCTCTAAACAACTCTAATCTAACTTTAATAATATTGGGAGGGAACATTCCCACTTGACAACAATGGAAAAACTCCAAAGCCTAAACCATGGAACATGTAAAAGAAAGGAAAGAGATGACAAAACCAACATAAACCCCTTATATTTGATCTTGACAGGAGAAGGATTGATGAAGATTGAGAAAGAAAGGGTTGGAGAACTCCTTGGAGGGTTAGGGTTCAATTTCTACCAAGGGAGCCCGAGCTTGGGGTGTATTATAGGGGCGGGGATCCCATTTATCAAAACAACATTTTTTTTCCTGTGCTGACATCGGGTCTGCTTATTGCAGCTAGTAAAGCTTGTTGCAGCGAGCCTACTGATACTCATACTTGTTATAGTAAACATAACTCACTACAGTGACCAAAATTTGCTATAGCATGTCTGTTCTGCAGAGTTCTACAACAATAGCTCCCAAGCTCTGTCCTTTGGCCTTTTACACATTTGGGACTTTGCCAGCAAAATTTATGGATCCCGGGGGACCCTAGGGCCGTACTGGACTTGTCCAAAGACACGTGTGCCTGGGGTAGCACAATACCCTAGAGCTTGGCATTCGCACTACATTTCTGACTTCTATTATTTTTGAGAAATCCTTAACTTGATCCCATATTTGGCAACTACAGAGTCTAACTTGCGACTCATCATGTTCAACACAATTACTTTTAAAGCCGTATTTACTTTGCCTATATGGATGATCAGAATCTGAGAACCTTCTATGATAATCAAACCAAGAATTCTTTCCTCCATGTCTCAAGGTGAATGCTTTAGTGTAATCCTTGCAAATTGGGCATGCTAGTTTGCCTTGGGTCTGCCATCAGACAATATTCCATAAGCTGGAAAATCATTGATAGTCTACCTTAATGCAGCTCTCATCATGAAATTTTGCTTTGTTGAAAAGTAATAAGTAAGAACCCTCTAACACCACAACTCATTCAATTCATCAATTAGGAGCTGAAGATAAATCAATCTTAGCTTTTGGATTATCAGGGCCAAGGATTATACATGTTAAGAATAGGTAAGGATCTTTCATGCACATGTTGGAACGAAGATTATAGGTCATAACTGTAGGTGAAAATTTGCATGAGAAAGGGGGTTGAATCGTGCATATCTTTTCTTGCTTATCTAAAACTTTTAACAAAGATGCTATCATGTATAAAACTTGTAGTGCAATGGAAACATAGTTAGTAGTTTCAGAAAGTAGATTTCTGAAGCTTTGTTAATATACATACATCATAAAATGAATAACAGAACGGCAAGAACATTATTTCAGCGTATGATTGAAAGATAAAATGTGACAGAAAAATATAAAGGACATGCTCAGAGACTGTCACAAGTTGAGTATTCTTTGATCAAGCCTCTTCAGGCTAAATCGAGTAGTTTTTCACAAGCCTCCCCAAGCTGAACCAAGTAGTCTTGCCCCCGCCTCTCCAAGTTGTAAATAGTCTTTGACTAGCCTCTCCAAGCTAAACCGTAATCAGCAAGAGCACCTTACTGTCGCATTGCAAGTAGTTTTACATTAGCCTCTCCAAGATATCTCACAATGATCACTATTGGATCGAGGATACAAAGGTTTAGTATTTGGATTGCTACTCAAACTAACCTACACTCAAGTTTTCTTAATATGTACATGAAAAGTTCTTGGGAAAACTTGAGTGACTTTCTTCTATCATTTCTTTCCTAGGAAGAATATAAATCTAGTTAAGAACATAGAAGGAAGATTTTTACAAGTAAGGAATCTGATTACATAATGATATAAACCTTACTAGAGATGAGAAGAGATTTTTCCAGAATTTCCTCTTTAATACGAAGTCTCTCTTTTTTTCATTAGAGCACAACATCTCTATTTATGGAAGGTGCTCCTTGTGACCATTACTTATGATATGTTCTTCTAGGGACACGTGTGTTGATCATCCATTTGTGTCTTTGAAAGATAGAAGTGTAGTCTATCTGTCTGTCAGATCAATTTGCAGAAGCTATTGTGGAATAGAGGTTTCTGATGTTCTTTAGAAATTACTCTTACTTTCTAAACCGTGGTTTCTGAGCTCTTTCTTCTAAGATTTGTAATAGTTGGCTACAAAAGGAAAAAAGATGATTGACCAGTTCTGACACCAGGATTTGATTCTTTCAATTTGAAAATTCAAATTGAAATTTTCCTTCATTTCCAGTAATGCTCAACACTCCACAGTGAAGTGAGCTTTCTGACATGCGTAATAGATCCTTTGATGACTTCTTCACTTTTTGATATTCAATCTAAGCACTTCGATGATGATTGATTTGCAATTGTGCTGATTAAAGATAGTGTAACATCTGGTCTTCAGAGATTGCTTGATATTTTCATTGTAAGCACACTTTCTGATGTCCAGTGCTACTTTTTGAAATCTTAGGACTTTGTTTCTTATAGCATTGATATCTTCTTCAAATCGTTTGCTATCTATTGCTTAAGTAAGGATATAATTTCACTTCCATTTCAAATCAATTCTCGTAACATGAGATAAATATGTTCACACATGTATAGTGAAATATATTCTCATTTGAGTAAACCTAGCTCTTAATAAACAATAGAACCATGTTATAATCTTACAAGAAACTTAAGATAACCATCAGTGGTTTTTCAAAGCATTTTCTTTAAATTGACTTTGCTGTCATTCAAAACAAATCAGCACATCTTGGTAGGGTTCTGGAGCTAACAGTAACAATTATAGGCCAGCAAGAATAGAGCTTGCTAAATTGATTATTTGGAGTAAATCCATCTAAACAGAGTCTCAATCTAACATTTGGTGGGTCAAAAGTAAAATCAGGATATTGTTGATCGACTTGTTCCATACCTCACCATGTGATGGATGCGTCATCACACCGTCATCCCTCTGATTTTTACTATGCCACCTCATGTGAGAAATCGAGCTTATTAATACATGGAGTCTTGTGGATCTAGGAATTAAGGGCAAATAGCGTATTCTTTTCTTAGGGACATCCTTATACTTCACACTTCCACATCTCTTGGGTTTAAACCTAGGCTGTTAGCAGAATTTACACTCAGTCAATGAAATATTATCTTTATAATAAAGCGTGCAACATTTCCAGCAGCCATCGATCTTTATTTCCTTCAAGTTAAGTTTAGATGCTAATTTTTTAGCTTGATAAAAATCTTTTGAATAACATCGGGGTTCAAACTTAGCTCATTTATTATAATACCCGAGGTACGCATATCCTTGGATAGGTTTCGTACAACCATAGATACCCCTGGGCCTACCCAAGTAGTCGGATTGGCCCCAAGTGCAGAAACCGAGTTGTAGCTCCAGTTCTACAGAATTATGCAAAACAAGTTCACTACAGCGAACGAGCAAGCCTTCTTATACCAGTTTGCTGCACAGGCTCGCTGCAGCGAGTACCCCATCTCAGCACGATATCAGAAAATGACACAGTTTTAATTAGTGAACCACCCCGTTTTAAAAACCCAATTCAAGCTCCCATTTCCTTCACTGAAATAGAAACCTTTCCCCAATATTTCTCATCCTTTTTTCTCTCAATCTAACACCAAATTTCCTCCTCTAAAGCTTTCAAGGTGAATATATATTGTTAGATTATATCCCAATTCTCTTCATTCTTTTATGATCTGGAGTTGGGCTTTGTTATTTCTCTTATTGTTGTCAAGTAAGGGTAATCCCTCAATGTTGTTAGGGTTGCTTTGGAACAATCTAGAAGTAACCATAGATTTCTTATGAGTTTTATGGTTGTAATGGCAGATATTGGTGCCATTCCACTTCCACGGAGTCCCTGTAGTGTCGGTGCTTCACGTTCTGTCCCTCCAGGTGAGTGAGTTTGATCTCATGGCCCTATTTTGGTCATCTTATCATTATTTTCTAGCATCGTGAATTGTTTAGAAACTAGATCTGAGATTTGATATGAACCATATATATATATATATATATATATATATAATGCATGGGATCGTAGTTGCTTTATAAAGATTTTATATGATTTTATTCACGATTTGAGTTGAGTATGATAAATTTGAAATTTGCTACGATAGATGAAATGAAGTACAAGGCTTTATATTTGTTATATAAGTTGAGAAATGTTGAACTTATAAAGAACCCACTTTTTATGACCTTAGGAGATTTGAGATTAACGAATTACTGAGAGGAACATAACTGTGAGTTAACAGCAGTCATTCTATTAACCTTGGTATACCAAGGCCTACCAGAGGCAAGATATCCTTATTCTAAATCAGTTTGCCGGGAACACAATTCACCAGGGACCGTTAAGATCTCAACTATGGGCTCATGTTTACCAGGGACTAAATACCACCCTACAATATGGATAATCTGTTCTCTTTGTAATACCTTGATGAATGATGTAGTTTTAATGTTTTTATCAAATTGTGATTTTATAGTATTATGCAAAGTAAATAGAAATGATTTAAATTCATCACATTATTATTTATGTATCTTTTTCATATCTCATGTATGGTTATGAGTGAGGATCTACTCATTGAGTTTTATGATAAAACTCACTCCTCTTTTCTCTTCATTTTCCCACAGATATAGGTGTAGCTCAGGATCCTCCTCCTTTTCCTCGGCATTAGATATCTTCAGTTTGGGTGATCTTCACATGCAGTGAAGTCCTTTAGTTATTTTAGAGTGCTCCAATGATGTGACAGGTAAGGTCCCAGATCACATATCGTTATGTTTTGTATTTTGTTATTATACCATGATTCTTTTGTGTTTAAACTATATAATATTCATAGTTTATTTTGTACATGAGCAACTCAGTTTGAAGTATATATCACAGCTACAGTTTCATATTTTATTTATGAGAAAAGGATTATTCAGTTAATATTAGATTGATTTATCATTTAAAACATATTTTATGAATAAAATATGCATATTGTACGGCACAGCAATCACAATGCTTATGCAGGGATGAGATTCCTTACGTGTCAGTCACGATCGAAATCGGGTCACAACACTTATCAGTGCAGCCTACTAATCAAAAGAACTTCGGCTTTGATTCCCTTCAGACTTAATGCTCAACATTTGAACTACTAATAGCAATTTAGAGTGCACACAATCCTCCCATAAAGCTTGATTGGGAGCTTTTAGGAGACTATAAAATCGAGCAGCATCTTGATTGGACTCTTCTACTGAAAGCTACAAATAACGACCAGGAAATCCAGGCCAGCAGCACCAAATACCATCTCTTGATGTCTAATCAGGTTATCCTCCCCCAATACATTACCCATGTCGTGCTGAGTTACATGGATCCCACTAGAACTACTTCCAGTTTCAAACATACCCACTTGATTCCAAGCATTAACTACCTTCCCATGCTCGGTCCAAATCAAATAGTCAGGCATGAATCCCCACTTGTATGATAGAACCCTTATTGTATCACCATCTAAATACTTTCCATATTTGTACTTATTATATGGACACCTAACTGTTGCTTCATTAATGAACTGTTGTGTTTTACATGCCCCACTCATAAATTTTTGAACACCGCTATAAAATTTTAGTTTAATCCCCTTCTATTAGGATGCAATCTATTGCATATCCATGATTGGTTTGAAGGTAATATTACACTTGTGATTAACCCTAGACTCTACAATTTTGTAAAGATGTCAGATTATTACTTTCAAATACAAATTTAATTTAATTGCTATTTAAATTTTTAGTATAACTACTTTTAATCTTATTCCCTTAACAAGTATTCTGTCAAAATTTCGATAGCATCTCCCCCTAAATTAGGAGCTTCCGTCATCAATATTTCTTTTAGTTGGTCTTTAAGTTTTATTTACATTATTACTTTCAAACAAATTCAATTAGCTTTTAAGTTTTTTTTAATGCAATAATTACTTTTATTTAACATTTTCCCTTAAAAAAATTTTAGAAAAATTTCGACAGCGTCTTCTCTTAAATTAGAAGTTTCCGTCATCAGATATTTATTTTACTTAGTCTTTAAAACACGATCAATTGGTCTTTAAGTTTTATTTAAAATATTATTTTTAAGCAAATTCAATTGGCTTTTAAGTTGTTTTAATATAGTTACTTTTATTTAATCTATTATTCCTAAAAAAAGTTAACAAAATTTTGATGCTATCTCCTCTAAAATTAGAAGCTTTTATCGTCATATATTTCTTTTAATTGGTCCTTAAAACACATGCAATTGGCTTTTAAGTTTTATTTATATTATTACCCCTTAAATTAGGAGCTTTCATTGTCAAATATATATTTTATTTGGTCTTTAAAACACATTTAATTAGTCTTTAAGTTTTATTTAAATTATTATTTTTAAGCAATTGGCTTTTAAGTTTTTTGTAATATAGTTACTTTTATTTAATCTGTTATTCCTACAAAAAATTTAACAAAATTTTGACAATATCTTCCCTTAAATTAGGAACTTCCATCTTTAGATATTTCAGTCAATTTAATAATTATAGGTATTATTATAAAGATCAATAACATAATAGATATAGTGAAACAATTACATTTTACTGATTACATACAATTTACATAATCATAAAAACTGTTCTATCTTGCATCCCTTTATAGCTCCACAATATATATCCTGCAATCTCCGTAAACACAAAGAATTAACCAGCAAACAATACAAATAAGTCAGGGAAGGACCTCTACACCCTTCCCCAAAGTCATGCAATCCTCATTTCCTATAATTCTATCTTAGAAAACATAAGTCTTTATATATATCCCACATACATATTAAACCATACAAATAACAAATATTTAGTTACTAAGTTCTATAGCAGTGAGAAAATCACGTAATGAGAAAAATCTCTCTGCATCCAACCAAATCCAATCCTGAAAATCCAATATAAAAAATTCAAATTAACACAATTATATACATGGAAAACATAAAATAACATAAAGAAGAAGAATGACAAACCCATCTCAAAATCAATAATCATTGCCACCCTTAAACAAAACTCCTATATTGACAAAGTAACAACAATAGTTACTCCTGAATGCAACAAAACACAACACTATGGGTACCCATAAATGAATGGAAAAACTAAACCAAATCAAAAAACTAAACCGATTAAAATGCTTACCAAAACCCCTAAATCGTAGTGGTGGTCTCCGTTTCTCCAACGGAGCTCCTGTGGTGGCACACAACAATAAAATAGGTGGAGGCGGTGAGGGTAAAGAGATAGTGGAGAGAGAGAGAGAGAGAGTTTCACGGAATAGGGAGGAAGAAGGTGGGTAACCAATTAGTGAAATGGTGTGTTTCAATCTTCAATAATTACCGATGATTTTACATACGAGTTGTGAGAAATACCAAAGATTACGCGACAACGTGCAAATTTTCAAAGACCTGTCGGTTAACCCGTCAATAACAAATAATAAATAATAATTTTAAAAAATAAATACCCGTCGATTAATCAATCAGTAAAAATAAAAAAATTAATTTAAATAAATAATATAAATAATATAAAATACCCGTTGATTAATCTATCGGCAACATTTAATAAAAATAATTAAAAAATATTACTAAACACATGTCGGTATATTTTAATAAAAAATAAAATTCAAAGATAATATTAAATATACCTGTCAATTAACCGGTCGGTAATATTTAATATAAGTAATTTAAAAAAATATTATTAAACATCTGTCAGTATATTTTAATCAAAAATGAAATTCAAAGATAAAATAAAATAGCTATTGGTACACTCGTTGGATGGATATGTCATGCACATTAATAATGAACTCATTTATTTTCAAAAAGGCGACAATCCGTCAGTAATGTCCGTCGATATTCCATGGATTTCTAGTAGTGAGTGGCGAAGTATTTAGGAAGTTTGCATGAGATCATATATTCAAATCTCATTACCATCAATGTGCTAAAAATAAAAAATTCTAGAAAAGGGAATCTGGAGAAAAGGAAAGAGAGATAAAATAGATAAACATGACTTAAAGAGAAGATGCACACGCTGACCAAGGATTGAAGAACTTATATCAACCATTTTTATTTTTACAAAATTTTTGGACTGAAAAATGAATTTACTCTTCCAAATAAAATCATAGTTACATTTTATTATAAGTTTAATTTTAATACATTGACAATGTAAAAAAAATTTATATTATCATTCAATTATATTTTTGCATTTGTAAAACTTTTAAGATAGTTAATATCAAGGTTCTAAAAACCGGACCAGATATCGAACCAGTTGGGCAAGGGTTTAGAGGTTCAGAGGTTCAGAGGTTCAACCGGTTCAATCAGGGGTCTAACCGGAATATAACCGGTATATAATAAAATATGTATTTATATAAATATATAAAAATATAAATTAAAATATATGTCATAAAATAATTAAAAATTAAATTAGGTATCAACAAAACTCATAGAACATAACATAATTTATCTCTTAATCAAAATAAACATTATTCATATGCATCAAATCTCTCAAGTTACTATTTCCCATATTAGAAAAGGAAAAAAAAAGGAAATATGAGATTTTAGGTTTTTTTTTAAAAAAAAAAACCTAAAATGATACAATTTTGTTTTTTTATTACAAAAAAATGTTGGACTGGTTTTTTGACCAAGCCGGTTTGCCCAGTTTACCTGTTCTCAGCAGTTTTTTAGCGGTTTTTTGCAAGGCGATTTTCAGGTCTAACCCAGATCGGATAGCAAGTCGGTTCCCGGTCCAACAGCTCAGTTTGGTCTAATTTTCAGAACATTGATTGATATATTTAAATCACTTTTACTAATATATCAATATATAATTAAATGGTCACATAAATTTTACTTTATACCAAAGATATATATAAGTTAAATCCACTTGTTATCGTTAAAAAAGAAAAAAAATCCTCATGTTATCATGAAGTTGTTCATTTTTGTGTGTTTAATATTTTCACGTTAAATTTATTAGTTATTTTATTACTTTTTCTTTCTATAATAATGTTTATTTATATATGTTAAATTTTGAAATCACTTTTTTTTTTGGTGTGCAATATATGATAAATTTCGAATTCACTTTATAGTATCTAAAATTATTATTAGTTTGTATTTTCTTATAACTTATTATTTTAAGGTTGTTTTACTTAAATTATTTCTATCAGTCTATTATTTATATTATTAAATATTATTAAATTCTCAATATTTATGTGTTAATTTTTTTGTGGGACCCATATTAAAGATTAAAGTTTTAATTAAATCTTATAATAAATAAAACTTATTATATATATATATATATACACCTAGACTTGGAATATTGTACTGGTTATATTATTGTTTGGAGTATCTATAGGTATGGAAATCTTCTGGTTGCAAATCAGCAGGAGAGAATGGCACGACTGGATTCAAGAGAAGGTTCTTGTCATGGTTGGGTTGGGTTGCATTGCATGTAATTAAGCGTGGTTGAGATTAATTTGCAACGCCGGCATGGCATGGATGGAAATAGCCTATGCTACCGACTATTCCATTCTACATTACCACGAGGCAAGCAAATTAAATTAGAGAATGAGTGTGAAAGTGAAATAGAAGGTCTACCACCTCTTCTGATGCTTCAGCAAATAGAAACTTTTTCACCCTTTGTGCCGATGAGAAGCTTCATGCTCACTTCGGTGGGTGCCATATGTGGTCAAATTTTTTCAACCTAAGAAATGCCATGCCTTGTTGAGGAGTGCAAGTATCTATCAGAGACAAATAGAAGGACCGAATCTGGAAGAAGAAATGAAGAGGAAGGTATGCATGCTTTTTACTGTTGTTTAGTGTTCCGTTCAATACAATGCAATACAATCTATACATTACTTTTGAGAAGCGAAATTAGCTCCACATTCAATCAAAAGCGAAAGTTATTACCGACCAAAAAAAAATGTGAAAGTTAGTGGACACTTGCATGGAAAGAATAGAAGGAAAAAAAAAACCGACAGAATGGAGAGAAATTTTAGTATGAATATAATTTTAATTTTTAACAATTTAAATTTATACACACTCAATAAAAATTGATTCTATTAATCTTATTTGAAATATAATCATTAATTATGGATCTACTATTTTTATTATAGGTTTATCTAATATATAAGTTGTTGCAATTCTATATATACAAGCATTTTTCTAGAACCCACTAGGGTTATAGTTGAATTGGTGGTAAATAGTAAAATGGAATAAGACGTAGCAGAGAAGAGAAGTGGGTGAAGTGACATAATTATTTCATTATGTTGATTGGATATTTAAGGGATGGAGTTAAGCAGAATGATGGTAATTTTATGGAACAGTTAGAGTGAAGTCATGAGGGATGGCCTACCTAGCGAGGCAACTGTGCCAGTTACCATGGTGGCATTGTCGTCCATCACTTACTGCCAATAATAATGCTCCTTGGCACCTGCTTAACACAAAAGCAGAGTTCAATGCGTAAACGTGTGCATGCTTTGCCAAATCGAGTAAATCATTTTTCATATGAATGTATATTGAATCCTATTTGGTGAATTTATTTATTATACCACCTGGTTCTTAACGGTACCCTGAAGAAGGGTGAAAACTCTTACCTTCAAACGCTGCAATTAACTCATCTATTGAAGGAACTAACTCCAATTCAAACTTTGTTTTTTTTTCAATTGGATTTGGTTATGAACTTAAATATTTATAATGTCACGTTAGTATTCTAAATAAGAGTTAGAATCAAGAAGAAGAAATTTGCCAAACATTTATGTAATAGTAATGTTTCGAGCAGAAAAACGCATGTTCACGGGTCTCTGCAGATACTCAAGGTTGAATAACGAAGAACCTCAGATCTTTAGTAGCAAATTAGTCTGCCCTTTTGTAACAAACAAACAAATTAATAAAGAAACCGTTCTAATAACGTTAGAAAATTGAGAAACGCCTTGAAAGGTGAGGATAATCCGTTAAGAAAAGCCAATAAACTCCTAACTAGAGAAGAACAAAGAAAAATGAGGAAATTTAGGGAATTTGTCAACTTCAGCTACAAAGGATCGGCATTGAATGGTAGTTGCAAGCTTGCAGCAAGAGAAAACTAATTTTCAAGAGCAGTGATAGTCTTAAGACTCGAGGTTGATAATTTGATACGATATTATCTCAAGATTCAAGACAAATATGACATGATAATAACCTGATCAATGGTCTTCCTTCCTCAAATTTAAAGCCAAGAAAAATTATAGTTGCACATTTTTTATTTGCTTATAACTCCTACTAATTAATAGTTATTGTTGGTGGGCTTCCCTCCTCGTTGCGGCCCAAGCTCAACAACTAACAAAAGAAAAGAAAAGAAAAGAAAAAAAAAATACAAAAGGAAAGCAAATGTTACTGTAGCATTTGAGGTTTAAAAATAAAAATGGAAATAGTGAAGAAACGTGGAGGTGAGCGCCGCGAGAGAGAAGAAGAGAAAGAAAAGGGCAGTCCTGTACATTCATTATTAGATGGATAAATGTACTCCGTTTATTATGAAAATTTAGTATGTTATTCTTGATATTGAGCTTGATTATTTGATATAGTCTGTTAATTTGATTGTCTTCTTTGGTGGCTGTTTTGTTATACCCACATTATGGAATTTTATGGTTGTGTTCCGTCCAATTGGATGAGTATTTTATTGATTGTTGAGATTTCCTGGTACTAATAGGAAGACTGATTGTATTCCCATTGATTATAGTAAAAGTTTTTACTGCACTAAATCCCTTGAGTTTTTTATCTCTCTAATTGGAATTTTTCACACGTTAAAAATGGATCAAGAGTGGTTGTGTTCCATCCATAAGATTTTTATCTGCTGGTATCCCTGCAAGTCTTCATTAACCTATATAAAAAGTACAGGTAGGGCAGGTAGCCAATATTTCAGGTAATTCTGCGTGAGAATGAGGGAATGATGCGACCAACTGAGAATTTAATTTCCAGATCATTGTCTGTCAGGGAATAATGCCAATCATATGACTCCAAAGCATATGCATTCGTCAGCTTAGTAAGTTAGTATCATCAAAAAGAATATATTCATCGGATTTTGCATCAATGCACTAACCATGAACATCCTATATCTGCATTATCGATCATGTATTAATCAATCAACATTAATCAAACAGTGAATGTATTTTTACCTTTTTAGCCATTTCCAGCTGCTACAGATAGTTCAGCCACTAATGAAGTATGAACATTAATACATAACCAAACTTGGATGTATATACTATGCACCAATAAAAAGGTTTCTGTCTACGAGTTCTTCAAGCTCAATTCGATGATTTGTCCAATATCTATCTTCATTTACAGCAGCAATTAAAAGGTTTACCATGCCGAACTGTCTGACGTATGCTATCTGATTCAGCAGCAAAGAGTCCATACAGTTACCATTATACAATCCCGGAGTGATGCGTTTTTGCGTGCGCTACAGCGCTCCAAAACAAAGTGGTCGCCGAAGCGAGGGAGGCGTGTGACCGACCGCTAGCATGTGTCGGGGTGTGTAATACGCCCTGTAGCGCGAGGCTCAAAAAACAAGAGGCCGCTGTAGCGAGGCATGTGAAGCGTTCTCGCTCGTCCCCGCGGTACATCGCGCTGTGTGTTGCGCTATATAGCATATGGGATCCGCGCTGCGACGCGATGTTTGTTGCGCAACAAAAAAAAAAAAGAGGTCGCTGTAGCGAGAGGCATGGGCCGCGCTCTAGCGTGGCTTTGCTCTAGCATGGCAGTACGCGCTCAAGCGCGATGTTGCAGCAAATGAATCCGCGCTTTATCGCGCTGTGTGGTATCCGATTGCACACCAACAGAAGTTTCAGAGGTGTATTGGATTGCACAAGTCACTAACTCAAGTTTCAGACGTAACCAGTGTAATACCCTGTGCGAAGCACGGGTCAATTAACCACTTAAGATTAATAATGTATATAAAATTGAAAAAATTGTATGATTAATAAGTCATTTGTGTTATATAAATGTTTGTTTGCTGTTATCACTTTTAGATATTAAAATTGGTAGTAGAATCATTTGATGATAATTTTAAACATCAAAAAAAAAAATCATGTAAGTTAAATATATAGGTATAAATATTAGAAATTAGAAATCAGTAGTATTCGAGTAGAGAAACAGCATTAATCAACTCTAATTCCATTTTTTTTTCCTTTCAAAGCCCTTATTGACTTTAGCATTAAATATAGTGAATAGATTTATCTCCAGTTATATTACACCAATCCTATTATATAAACCCCGTCAAAAAAAAATCCTATTATATAATCAATTATAATTTATATGTACATAATCTTATAAAATAAATTATATGCAACTTTCTCAATTGCCAACCCTCACTATGTAATGAACTATATATCATTAGATGGAACCATGCCATGATCTGAAGCCTTTATCAAACATCGTAATACAAAAACAAGAAAGAATACAAGTTCTAACTTTTAAAGAAAGGGAACTTTACTAGAAAACATCTTGTAAAGATGCATCGATCGAATACATATATTAGCTAGGACATACTATTGGTAAAACAGGAAAAAATAAAAGCAATGATCACAGGACCTCGAAGCTGAGTCTCAACACATTAATCTCATAGTTGATGAAACTACTCGATTTCTAGCGATCCCATATTCTTCATGAAAGCGGTGGTCAAAACCATTTCCGACTGCAGAGAGGCCTTCAATAGCATTATGCCCTGTCAGGAAAAAATGAAAGAAATTGCCATAAAAGATGAATATATATATATATATAGTACACACAATTGTATATTGCTAGTGATAACAAAACAAGTATACCTCAGCCATCCCCAATGCAACCACCTTCTCTTTCAAGAAACCAACATCCTTGACATTTAACTGGTTAAGCAAGGTGACAGTGGATATGGTTGACATGGGCTGAATGACTAAGTTGTCCATCACCATGTAAGTTACGACCTCTTTCACAAAGCCAGTACCGCCACTAGAAGTAGAAGACGAATCTGTCACTTCATTTTTTCTGATATATTGCACTTCTTTCGTCATATTATTATTATAATACGAACAATTACTACACCGAGAGTTATACACTTCTGTCACAGTGTAGCTACATCTGCGAGGGCACATGTAGAGCTTTGGAATTTTTGATTGTCCATGACCATCGCCTTCACTCGAAGGCAAAAGGCCAGAGATTGCAGTTGAAGAGACAGGAGTCCTCGGGTTCAAGAGAACATCCTTAACTTGGTTCGGTTGCAAGTATGTGTCGTCAAGATTTTTCACGCTTTCATAGAGATTGCCTAAGGAACCCACCGCGCCTTCCTTGGTTAGGAGCCTTACCACGGTACCAAGAGGCAATTGAAGCAAGTTGAAGAGAAAGTCTACCACATCTTTGGATGCTTCACCAAAGAGAATTTTCTCGCGCTTTGTGTCAACGAGAAGCTTCAGTGTCAATTTCTTGGTCGCCATGATGAACTATGGATAATTATCCAAGGATTGCTTTGTTAGTGACACGAGAAGCACATATGGCTGAAGGGTTATATATGTATAGTATTTAGAGGCATTTTGAAGCATTTGGAAGCTGAAACTAGGACCGGAAATAACTCAAGCCGGGTCATAAGCTATTTTTACTTTTTTAGCTTGGTTTGTTAATTGCTTACTAAGCTTAGAATGAGTGGAGTTTGAGTTTTAGTATATTCCACTTGTTAGCTCGTGAGCTAGCTCGATTATGTATATAACAAGGTTCTCCAAACCATACCAGACATCAAACCGGTTGGGACAAGGGTTCAAAGATTCAACCGGTTCAATTGGGGGTCCAAGCGGAATATAACCAATATATAATAAAACATGTATTTATATAAATATATAAAAATATTAAATAAATATATATTATAAACTAACTAAAAATTAAATTAGGCATCAATAAAACCCATAGAACATAACATAATTCATCTCTTAATCAAATAAACATTATCCATATGAACCAAATATCTCAAGTTACTACTTCCCATATTAGAAAAGAAAAAAAATTAGGAAATATGATATTTTAGGCTTTTTTTTAAAGAAAAACCCAAAATGATGCAATTTTGTATTTTAAAAAAAAAACAGTTGAACCGATTTTTGGCCGGGCCGGTTTGCCCGATTTACCCCTTCCAGGGCAGTTCTTTGCAAAGCGGTTTTCATGTCCAATCTGAACCCGATAGCAGGCCAATTCCCGATTCAACCGGTCCAATTGGCTGGTTCGATCTGATTTTTAGAACATTGGTACATAATGTATAATGTATTATATATATATATATATATATATATATATATATATATATATGAGTGAGGAACCATTTACATCCACTGTAAGGCTTGGTATACTTATACCTTTCAAAAACTTTTTACGGGTATAAAATTCATCAATCAAACCATTAAATTTAAAGTTCTTATATAGTAGATCAAATATATCAAATTTTGTACAATATGAAAATGATTTGATATATCATTATACTATTTTATTTTGAAGGATAATATTTTTTTGAAAATACCAATGAATATCAATCATTATAATACACTCATATTATTATTCGAATTTTTTAAAATTTGGCATGCTTGATTGTCAATATAATATCATATAATTTAAGGATCGGATTAATTAAATTCAATTTCTATAAAGAGTTATTAACGGTGTAAGTGTATAAAATTTATACCTTATGCAAGTCTTAATATATATATATATATATATATATGGTGTATATGTTATGAATAATGAATGCATCTTTATAATTTTTTATATATGTGTATGGGGTATAAATTATGTAAAAAACTAAGCTGTGTACCACCCATTATAAAAATCCTAACTTATTAAACTAAAACACTTCCACTACCAGAAAAACTGCTGTTATCGACGGATTTTTTGAGTTACTGACGGAAAAATTTATTATCGACGGATTTTGTCAATCGGTAATAACATCATCAGAAATTATTACCAACAGAAAAAATCCATCAGAAATTTTTACCGACAGATTCTTATAAAAAAAATCCGTCGGTAATTTGATTCACATAATCGTCAAGAAAATTGTCGGTCGAAATTTTTACCAACAGATTTTTTATTTATTACCAATGGATTTTTCATCGGTAACTTTAAATTAAATTAAAGTTTTTTACAATTTTTTAATTTACTTATGGATTTTCTGTTAGTAATATTACTGATGGAAAATCTGTTGATAATATTCTGAAATAAAATTTTATATTTTATTTCTTTTTTATTTTACCGATGAATTTTTCATTGGTGATATTTTAAATTTTTTTATGTCTTAATAATTACCGACGGAAAATCTATCAGTAATCATAAAATCCGAAATTTTTTATTTCCGTCGGTAACCATAAAATCCAAAATTTTTACCGATGAATTTTCCGTTGGTAATCATCAAATCTGAAATTTTTATTTTTTATTTTTTATTTTACCGATGGATTTTTTGTCAGTAATATTTTAAATTTTTTTAATATTTACCGACAGATTTTCCATTAGTAATCATAAAATCTGAAATTTTTATTTTTTTTATTTTTTATTTTACCGATGAATTTTTTGTCGATAATATCTTTATTTCTTGTTTATTTTACCGACGAAAAATTCATCGATAAATTTTTTGTTTAAAAAAATAAAAATGTAGCAATATTTAGATTACCTGATTATTTAGGCGTTGATGTTTTATTTCACAATAATTATAAATATATTTAATAATAACAAATTATAAAAGAAATACTCAATTGATAAGCACAACAAAGTTTCACCATCGTCTACAAACATAAACACAAATACAACAAAGTCTGCAAATATAAACATAAAAAAGTCAACATATAATAAATAAAGGAAAAACAGAAACTCAAATCAGGAGAAGTCAGCAGCATCGTCAGCATCACCATCACTGCCACCACCATCAGCATCACCATCGCCGCCGCCACCATCATCATCATAAATGTCTAGTGGTGCAGAAGAGCCTGCTTGCATCTTCTGCCACAAAGACATCATCTCCTTCTTCATTTGCTTTCGAAATCTGATCTCCAAGGCCTTTTTGTTGTCTTTAATGTTCTTTTTCACCTCCTCCAAGTCTCGCTGAGTCGCCGCATCCTTCTCTTGCATACAATGAAGTTCCGCATTGAGCAAGTGAACTTGCTCGCGGGCCTCATCATCATCAGCGGTGGACTCAGTTCCTGTAGATGCCCCAGTGACAAAGGCAGTGGATAAACTACTCGCATAAAATGATCCCATGCCGCAAATGCGATTCTTGTAAGGACCGCCGACTACCTCCTGCCGCAACTTGTTCTCATCAAGCGGTGGGCAATCCTCACTAGCTGCGATCCTCTGTTCTCGCTGGGTCATGGCCTCCTGATAGCCCTGCTCATAGGCATGCTATAAAAAAATAAAAGTAATGACAGTCAGATATATGAAATAATAAATTTTGAAATATATACAATCAATAGGTGCACAAAACATATATACCCAAATATTCCCTGAGCGATGATCAACCCATGTCTTCTCTAGCTTGCACATGTGAGTCTTTCTAAACAACTCACTCTATGTAAGTGGCCTATTCAACTCATTGGTCTGCATTTCAAGTGAAACATGTAAAACATTAGTATGATAAATTATAAATTTAACAAGAGAAATTAAAAGATGTTTAAAATAATGACTAAACCATCCGGCGACTTGTAGACTCGATACTAGCAGAACCACCACAATGAAGGGAGCCACCCTTATGCGATGCTTGGCTCTCCTTGGCCTTCAAAGACTTCACCTTGAACTTGTCACCTCTCCAGTATTGCCACAAATAATCCAGGCTGGCCTGAGTCATCCACCTGGGGTTCTCATCCCACCGCTCCCAAATGTCGATGTACATGTCTTGCAGCCTATGAGCTACCTTGGATTTGAAGCACTTAAACATAAACTCTTCATCTTTGGAATGGATGATGAAGTGGCTCTATACATGAAAATAAACATAAAAAGGTAATTGAAAGTATCTCTGAAGTAAATCACACATTTCGTGATAATTATTTTATTAACCTTCCACTCAAGAAACTAGCGCTCCTTCTCGGGCTTTGGCAACTTGCTAAATGTCTCAATCGGCCGTTCATATAATTTTTGGATGGTGTGTGTCACCTCGTGCATGGCTGCTGTGTTTGGCTCCCAACTGCTTGGCAAAAAGTACAAAACGTTAGAGTGAGTATGTCAAGAAATTGTTCAAATTATTACAACATGATTAATATGAAATTGAAAAAAATAATGTACTTACTTATCACCGACACGTATAAGCTTTATCCGGTTATCTGTTGTGGACCCATGTCCTGATTGCCCCGCCGAGTAACCACCAACTGCCCCGCTTTCAGCACCCTTTTCTGAGTCATGTGTGGGGGTGACCACAGGATCTGCCAATGGTGATGGAGGTGGAGGTGAAGGCACTACTCCGGTCACATGCCTAGGAGTAGGTATCATAGTAAACTCCCCATGGGCACGGGGTGGTGGCATGGAAGGAATAGAAGTGGAGGTGTAAGCGGCTGTGGCGGATACTTGAGTGGGAGGGTTGATTCTTTGATTGTTTGAGAAACCCTTCTCTTTGCCCTTATTTTTGAGTTTAGGTGTCATATCTGAAAAGGATTTAACAACGTATGAAAAATCAATTCATAGTATAATAATTTAAATGAAATTAATGTAATAAATTTAGGCTGGGCACATCACATTTAATCTGAAAGTTGAGGACTATCTTCATCATTCTCAGTCTCAACATCATAACTCATCTTCCTCGTCTTCCCCATCCTCCTTATCACTACTATCACTTTCGTTGCTTTCACTCACTAATTGATCACTAGAAGAGTGAATTATCTGAACATCGCCCGAATCAGAACGTAAAGTTAGTAATGTTCCCGTATCAACGACTACTTGAGAGGGAATTAGGTCATTCACTTGATAAGCATCGTCAGGTAAACACTCAATAAATATATGGCAATCATGACTCTTCATGCCAAAAAATTGTCCTTGCGCAAAATTGGCACATCTACCTAAATTTGAGGCATAATCGTCAGGCATCCTTAACTCTTCCATCCACCTACACACAGCTTGTTTCTGCACAAAAGTTAGTGTGTAATTGGCCTTCAGCTTACACACATGACCGTCTGGTAACTTCTGTAAACTCAACTTGAGTCTCTTACAATACTCAGCCAAATCTTTTCTTGCTTTCACATTGTCCTTAGTCTTATCGGTGTCCATCACAGTATTCATGATATTATCACACATTTTTTTCCACATGCATTACATCAAGACAATGACAAATTGGATTATCCCCCAATAAGGCAGTTCCCAAAATATACTTTGTTTGGTCCAATTATGATCTACCCCATATCCTGACAATCGTATCGATTTTCCCAGTTCAGTTATCTTTGGAAAGTCTCTAACTTTGTGCCAAACATGGTTACCACTAAGCCTCACAGGAGGCTCATCACATTCAACCGTCTTCTTTTTTAAATGCGTCCTTCTTACCCCTAAATTCATGATCAAGGTCCAAAAACCTCCGATGACAGTCAAACCATGAGTTTTTCCGACCATGTTTCAATGTAAACGCCTTTGTATCCTCCATACATATTGGACATGCCAATTTTCCCTGTGTCATCCAACCAGACAACATTCCATAGGCCAGAAAATCATCGATAGTCCACATCAATGCTGCCCTCAGCAAGAAATTTTGATTTGTGGAAATATCATAAGTTTGTACACCTGAATACCATAGCTCTTTAAGTTCATCAATCAATGGTTGAAGATAAACATCAATCTCTTCTTTAGGATTATCGAGACTAGGGATTATACAAGTTAGAAACATGTAAGGATATTTCATGCACATTTCAGGAGGTAGATTGTAAAGTATAACAACCACAGGCCAGCAGGAATAAGCTTTGCTAAACTGATTATTCGGAGTAAATCCGTCTGCACAAAGCCCCAACCTAATATTCCTGGGATTCGCAGCAAAATCAGTATAAGTTTGATCAAAGTGTTTCCAGGCTTCACCATGCGAAGGGTAGGTCATGACACCATCATTTCTCTTATTCTCAAAGTGCCATCTCATGTGAGATGTTGAACTCATTGAAGTATACAACCTCTTTAACCTTGGAATTAGGGGCAACTAGTGCGTTCTTTTGTAAGGAACATCCTTATATCTTCCATTTCCAGATCTTTTTGGTAACCTAGGGTTTTCACAAAATTTGTATTTGGTTAAGTCTGTATCATCTTTGTAGTACAACATACATCCCTTCAAACAACAATCTATTTTTTCTGATTTTAGCCCAAGTTTTAAAACTAATTTCTTGGCCTGATAGAAATCCTTTGGAATAGAACTAGGTTGTGGACTAATCTCACTCATCTATGTTGCCCACTGGTCAAACAAATTTTAACTTTGGTTTGCTTCTGACTTTATAGCTAACATCCTAATCGCTAGAGACAACTCCGAGTGTACACACCCTTCCCACAGAGGGGGCCCTTACAGCTTCCAATATAGAGAAAAATTCCTCAGCCTCGACAGAAGGTTCATAATCTGCATGAATTTGAGAACCAACTGCATCATAAATCATTTCCTCATATCACCTAGAGTTATCCTCCCAATTAACATTTCCGGTGGCATGCTCACCAATATTAACTCTACTTGAACTACCTATAACATAGGCATTTTCAACACTAGCATGTTCAAAATTTTCTGTGGCAACTTCCCCATGCATAGTCCAAACGTAATAATCCATCATAAAACCATCCTTATACAGGTGATACCTAATGGTGTCCATATCAAAATATTTCCTACATTTGCACCTAGCACAAGGACACTTAACTTTCTGCTCATTAATAAATTGAACTGTCTGACAAGCCACCCTTATAAATTGTTCAACTCCCGCATAAAATTCAAGTTTAATTTCCTCTCGACTGGGGTGTACCCTGTCATACATCCATAGTCTGTTTGTGGGAATCATGGTTCTTGCTTGTGTAATTTAACCCAAAAAATTCATTTAAAGATTCAGAAATTAAAATTTTAACTAATTATAAATATCTTTCAACAAACTATCTTTTGAAAGTAAAAGTCTTTTCAGTAAATGGATTGTGGTCTTTAACTTCACAGAATATTTTTTGTGTGTGAGTCTGTAACTTAACAAAAGATTAGCAGAACCTTCCCTTAAAATAAAATTCTAGTCTTTAACTTAAAAAAAAAATCGACAGAACCTCCCCTTAAATTAAGACATCCCAAGAAATTGATCTCAATATATATATATCAATCCAGTTAAATAAAGTTCACAAACAATCAAACAAACATTTAAAGATCCTAAAACCGTTCTAGAGCACACCCCCTTATGACATCACAACATGCATTTCCTGCAATCTCCGCATACACAATCAATTCCCACAGCAAACAATACAAACAAGTCAGGAAAGGACCTCTACGCCCTTCCTCCCAATCATACAATCCCAATTTCCTACAACTCTAACTTATAAATCATAAGTCTCTATCCTAACAAAAATATAATTAAATAAGAAGAAGAAACAATTACTTACCTCAGTATTGTCTGATGGTCCTTATATATGGCTTAGCCCTTTGAGTGAATTCTTCTCTTTATGCCTTACAGACGTAATAACCTTCAAGGCACTGCAATGTAGCCTAATTAATGTCAAAGAACTAATTAGTAAAATTTGTATGTCATACTTTCGCTACATTCCAAAAGAGAATTTTGCACCAACAAACTAGAATATGGACATTATCATCTGAAGTTATAAGAGAACAAATCCAAATGATAAAATTTTGCTTGAATAAAGGGTCCATATACTCCCCTTAGGTGCCACAAATACATCACTATTTGCTGAACTAGTTAAAAAATAAAAAGCAATCCTTTTTGAAAAAACAAATCAAATAAATCAAACTTACTGGTGTGATTACAGTGCTGTAACGTGACTAGGGGGCTACAGATGCATGCGAGACGGGGAAGGCAGATCAGCACCGGCCTCCGGCAGGCTGCGGAGGGAGGGGCACGCGGCTTGCGGTCGGGTCGCGAGGAGGAGGGCGCGTGGCGGCCGCCTCCGACGGTAGCGTGAGGGAAGGGGCGTGGCTTCGGTCGGGCCGGTTTGTCAGAGGCGATCGCGGGCGAGGAGGGCCAAGCACGAGCTTGCAGTCGCGGGGCGGGGAGGGCCGAGCACGGCTTGCAGTTGGCGATCTAACGCTTTTGGCTTGCAATGCGCAGCTCGCGGTAGGGCACGGGTAGCTATCGGTGGGACAGGCACAGGTGGCGGTTGGCTGTGGCTGTGTTGATTGTCCCAGAAACAGAGAGAGTTGAGAGAAGAGTGTTTTCTTTGAAATGAATAAGGGAGGAAAATATGTATTTACATTACCGAGGATTTTCAAATTACCGATGGAATTTTCGTCGGTAATAATTAATTCTGAAAAAATAAAAATTACAATTATCAGCGGATTTTTTGTCGGTAATAATTAAAATCAAAAAAATAAATATTATAATTACCGATGGATTTTTCTTCTGTAATAATTAACTCTGAAAAATAAAAATTATCATTTTCCATTGGCAATAATTATTTCCGTAAAAAATTAAAAAAGAAAATTACTGACAGATTTTCCATCAATAATTTTCAATTTCTATTTATTTGTTGCTCCTATTAATTACCAACGGATTTTCCATCAGTAATGTTTAATCATGAAAAAATAAAAATTATAATTACCGACAGAAAATTCGTTGGTAATAATTAGTTCCGAAAAAATTAAAGATTAAATTATCGACGGATTTTTATCGATAATTATTAATTTTGAAAAATAAAAATTATAATTACTGACGGAAAATCCATCGGTAATAATTATTTGTGAAAAAAATTAAAAAATAAATTACCGACGGATTTTCCATCGGTAATAATTAATTTCAAAAAATAAAAAAATCATAATTACCGACAAATTTTTCTTCTATAATAATTAACTCCGAAAAAAATTTAAAAGTAAAATTATCGACAGATTTTTCGTTGGTAATTTTCAATTTTTATTAATTTGTGGTTCTTATTAATTACCGACGGATTTTCAGTTGGTAATATTAATCTCTAAAAAATTATTTACATAATTACCGACGGAAAAATAATTTTTGGAAAAAATATTTGAAAATAAAATTACCGACGAATTTTTCGTCAATAACTCGCGTGCCTTATTCCGCGCTAATTGGCGCGAAAATTACCGATGGATTATCGATGGAAGATCCGTCAGTAACGTTCTCAGAGCAAAAAAAAAAAATTCATTGTATTTCTTGTTTTCTGTCGATAAATCCATCGGTAATACTGACGGAAAAATTCCGTTGGTAAAATTCGTTGGTAGCCTGTGTAATTCTTGTAGTGTTCATCCATATTTAAATCAAGTCAGCTTATGAGTTGGTTCGAGCTCAAATTTTAGACTCAATTGTTGATGAGTCAAGCTTGAGCTTTGCTCGACTCGGATTGGCTCAACTCAATCCACTTCCAGCCTTAGTTGAAATGGGAAAGGTGTCCAGAATGCAAATCATATGTTGTTTTGGCCCATTTAATTTTTAATTGAATTTCATTTTTACTTTTTTAAAATACTTTAATTTAATTTTGTAACTATAATTAATGAAAACTATTACATAGTTAAATTTTAGATATTAGCTCTTCAAAATAAGATAATAAATGCATTATCAATACAAAAAATTTATATGCAAAATCAATTGTATATTATCACATTAATAAAAAAATTTGGCTTTATTATATATCAACTAAAATGTCTTATGAATAGAAATATATATTAAATGGCAGTGCATTTTTTTTTGGTTGCATTAGAATTAATCTCATACTAATAATAAATAATATCAAACTTTTATTTTACTAGCCTTAAGTGAGTTAAAATTGTAGCCAATGATATAATTAAGTTTTTAATATGAGTCAAGGAAGAGAAAATCGGACCGGACATCGAACCGGGCAAAGTACTGATTCAAAAGTTTAGAGGTCCAACCGGTTTAATCGGGGTTCAATTGGAATATAATATATATATACACACACATGATTAATTAGAATATAAAAAAATATTAAATCATTTACATTAATATAATCAACACGAACAAAAATATTCATAAGCCTATAAAAATAAACATAATTCATATAAAACTTCTCTAGTATCAGCCTTACAACACGATCACAAAGCATTTAAAAACAATATTTGTTGGTAATCAGCGAGGTTTATGGTGAGCAATCTACGAATGACAGAGAGAGAAGAAGAACAACTCAACAATATTTATTAATGCCCTTCTTTGGCTCTATTTTTTTTTTTTTTTTTGCTTTGTGCCTGTCACAAAATATCAGTATTTAGGTTTTAAAAAAGAAAAAAAACAAAAAATTCCAGACCCGTCTGGTTCACCTGTTTTGATCAGTTCTTGATCAGTTTTGATTGGTTTTGATTTCTTCCGATTTTTTGAGCTTAACCGAACCGGTCAAGTGATCGATTTCCAGTCGAACTGGCTAGTCCAGTCCCATTTTCTCTTCCATGATATGAGTATTACATTTTGGTAGATAAGGTAAGGTTAAAAAATAAAGTATTTAAGCGATCTAACGTATTAAACTTCTTGCCTAAGTTTGGCCAGCATTCAATCAAAAGCCAAAGTTAGCCCCGTATTCAATCAAAAGCGAAAGGTACTATTGGGATAAAAAAAAAAAGGTGAAAGTTAGTGGACACTTGCATGGAAAGAAAAGGATTAAAAACCGACAGAATGAAGAGAAAATATGTATGAATATAATTTTAATTTTTAACAATTTATATTTATACATGCTCAATAAAAATCAATTCTATTAATTTTATTTAAAATATAGTTATTAATTATGGATCTACAATTTTTATTATAGGTTTATCGAAATGCATTACAATTCTATATATACAAGAATTTTTCTAGAAGCCACTAGGGTTATACTTTAATTGGTGATAAATAGTGGAGTGGAAGTGAAATAGAATGTAGCAAAGGAGTGTAGTAAAATGAAAAAATTATTTCATTACATTGTTTAGAAATTTAAGTAATGGAATGAAACAAAATGATGATAATTTTATGAGTAAAAGATAGAAAAACAAGATATTTTACCTCATTTCTTTCAAATTGGAGGGGAAGGGAAGACAAGAAGAGATGATGGAATCTATTTCATCCTCATTCATTTCATTCAACCCAATATTTAAACATCCAAACTACATAACTTTAAACCATTTTATCTAATTTCACTTCATTCCATCCATTTCTATCAATCCAAACATATCCTATTATTGGGCTTATGGCGAAGAGCTTAGGTAGTTTACATAAGATTATATATTCAAATCTCATTACCATCAATATACTAAAAACAAAAAATTTTGGAAAAAGGGATTTGGAGGAAAGGAAAGAGAGATAAATAAAATAGATAAACATAACTTAGAGAGAAGAGTCTCACGCTGAGCAAGAATTGAAGAACTTATATTTACCATTTTTATTTTTACAAAATTTTTGGATTGTAAAATGAATTTACTCTTCCAAACAAAATCACAGTTACATTTTATTTTGAATTTAATTTTAATATATTAACTGTATAAAAAAATTTAATTATCATTCAATTATATATTTAGATTTGTAAAATTTTTAAGATAGTTGAATCACTTTTGCTAATATATCAATATATAATTAAAAGCTCATATAAATTTTACTTTATAGCAATAATATATGTATAACTTAAATCCTCTTGTTATCGTTGCCGAACAAAATAAAACTCCTCATGTTATCATGAAGTTGTTCATTTTTACGTGTTTAATATTTTCACGTTAAAGTTATTAGTTATTTTATTAGTTTTTCTTTCTGTAATACTGTTTATTTATATATGTTAAATTTTGATTTTTTTTGGTGTAATATATGATAAATTTTGAATTGATCACTTTATAGTATCTAAAATTATTATTAGTTGGTATTTTCTTATAACTTATTATTTTAAGGTTATTTTACTTAAATTATTTCTATCAGTCTATTATTTATATTATAAAATATTATTAAATTCTCAATATTTATGCGTTAATTTTTTTGTGGGACCCATATTAAATATTAAAATTTTAATTAAATGTTATAGTAAATAAATCTTATATATGTGCTTGGACTATTGTACTGGTTATATTATTGTTTGGAGTATCTATAGGATGGAAATCTTCTGGTTGCAAATCAGCAGGAGAGAATGGCACGATTGGATTCAAGTGAAGGTTCTTGTCATGGTTAGATTGGGTTGCATCACATGTAATTAAGCGTGGTTGAGATTAATCATTTATATTATTTCAATATTTAAAAGTAGATGTCTAGGTGAGACATTCACTTTATTATTATTGGACGGGATGATAATCTCCACTATTCTTATCTATCCATAACATCCAATGGTGATAAATTGGGTACGTCTCACTTAAACATTCACTTTTCAGTATTGAAATAGCAATTCTCAAGATTAATTTGCAATGCTGGTATGACATGGATGGAAATTGGCTAAACTACCGACCATTCCATTCTACGTTACCACGAGGAGCAAATTGAATTAAAGCAAGTGTGAAAATGAAAGAGAAGGTCTACCACCTCTTCTGATGCTTCAGACTTTTTCACCCTTTGTGCCGATGAGAACCCTCATGCTCACTTCGGTGGGTGCCACATGTAGTCAAATTTTTCAACCTAAGAAATGCCATGCCTTGTTAAGGAGTGCAAGGTATCTATCAGAGACAACTAGAAAGACCAAATCTTGAAGAAGAAAGGAAGAGGAAGATATGCTTTTACAGCTATTGAGTGTTTTCAGAGTTAACTGGTATGTGCAAAGCGCGGGTCAATTAAACACTAAACATTAATAATTTATATAAAATTGAAAAAATTTTATGATAAATAAATCATTTGTGTTATATAAATGTTTGTTTGCTGTTATCACTTTTACATATTAAAATTGGTGGCAAAATCATTTGATGATAATTGTAAACTTAAAATTTTTTTCATGTAAGTTAAATATATATGTATAAATATCAGAAATTAGAAATCAGTATTCGAGTAGAGAAGCAGCTAATTAATCAACTCTAATTCCATTTTTTTTTTCTTTCAAAGCCCTTATTGACTTTAGCATTAAATATAGTGAATAGATTTATCTCAAGCTATATACACCAATCCTATTACATAATCAATTATAATTTATATGTACATAATCTTATAAAATAAATTATATGTAACTTTTTCAATTGCCAACCCTCACTACGCAATGAGCTAGCTATATATCATTAGATGGAAGCATGCCATGATCTGAAAGCCTTTATCAATCCAGTTTGTTCACATTCCTCTGAAATGTGACTTTCTATTATTTCAAAAGAGTTGCCTTCATACCATCTACCACTTCCTCTTTGAATCTCTCTATGTTCTACATTCCTCAGTTTGTAAAGAGAAAGCTCATGAGAACGCATACCTAAAGATAACTTTGACAGAGGGCATAAAACATAATATCATTGATTATTTATATTTAGAATGTTAATAGATAAACTTCAATAAAATCAATA
Source organism: Dalbergia cochinchinensis (assembly GCA_031216125.1). NCBI lineage: Eukaryota > Viridiplantae > Streptophyta > Magnoliopsida > Fabales > Fabaceae > Dalbergia > Dalbergia cochinchinensis. The sequence continues at coordinate 65,290,284 of CM062369.1, forward strand.
ACGTAAAAAAGAAATTTCTGCACACTTGTAGTGATGCTGAACTAATCTCTGAACCACTATTCCCATCCTTATTCAGGCTACTTACCCAGAAATTGCCCAAAAGGAAAAAGAAAATCCCAAACGTCGTACAAAGGCTTGAGTTGAGTAGTATTGCCCAAGCTGTCTATAATTTGTTATTCCAATTAAACATACAAACAAAGAATCTATAAAATAGCCATCAAATAGCAAAATATAAACCAATAAGTTATCATTAGTTCCCAAAAGCATCAGCCAGTAATTCCAAACTTTCAAAAAATTAATATCAAATTGAAAATGTTTGAAAAAAATAATATATTAAAATTACTTTTATCCTTAGTACCATCAATTGGAGCTAAGAGCATCTCCAGCGCGGCCCAAGTGTAGTCCTAATTTGCATTGGTTGATGCACAGGGACGGTCCCGGCCGTGTAGTGCGTGTTGGAGGGAAGCTGGAAAATGGGACCAGTCCCTCCAAGCTGGGACTTGCCAACTTCAATAACCAGCCAATAATAGAGGGGCATTTGGAAACTGCAGTTTCCTAAATAATAATAAAATATTATATAGCAAATTGGTGGAAGCATGGAATAGACTGATGATAAAAAATTAATTTTATTTGGAAATTTTCCTTAATTTGAAATAGACTAATGATAAAAAATTAATTTTATTTGAAAAATAAAAATTAACATTTTTAATCTAATCTTAATATTAAAATGCATATTTGTAATAAAATTTTAATATAGGTTAATATTTTTTTAACTTTAAAAAATATGTGGGACTAAAAGTGGAATTAAGATTGGAACCCTTCATTAGAGCAAATGATCCCAAGTCCAATTTTAATTTCTCTTTTATAATACATTGCATACGTGGCAAATGGTAAAGTTAAAGTTGGGATCCAACTTGGGACTCAACACAGAACATGCTCTAATTAACTTCTTAATACATAAAGAAGAAGGAATACAAGTTTTAACTTTTAAAGAAACCGAATTAACTAGAAAACATGTTGTAAAGATGCATCGTTCGAATACATATATATTACATACGATTGGTAAAACAGGAAAAAATAAAAGCAACAAGATCACAGGACATCGAAGTCTCAACACATTAAGCTCATAGTTGATGAAACTACTTGATTTTTAGCGATCCCATAATATTCTTCCTGAAAGCGGTTGTCAAAACCATTTTCGACTGCAGAGAGGCCTTCAGTAGCTTTATACCTATAAGAAAAAGAGCATTCCTATTTCAACACCTAAAAATGAGTGTTTAAATGAGACACCCACTTTATCATTATTGGATGTGATGGATAAGTGAAGATAGTGAGGACCACCATCTCATCCAATGATAATGGAGTGAGTGTCTCACTTAGACACTCACTTTTAGGTATTAAAATAGCATTAATAATAAAAAAAAAATGAAAAAAATTGCCATAAAAAATCAATTAACATAATATTGCATGCTAGCTAGTGATAAAAAAACATATATACCTCAGTCATCCCCAATGCAACCACCTTTTCTTCCAAGACAAACCATCCTTAGCATTGAGCTGGCTAATCATGGCAATACTTGATACGTTAGACATGGGCTGGATGACTAAATCATCCTTCACCATGTAAGTCACAGTTTCTTTGACAAAGCCAGTACCGCAACTAGAAGTAGAAGATGAATCTGTCACTTCTTTTTTGCGGATATATTTTACTTCTTCTGTCATATTACGATTATAACAATCACTGCAAGGAGAGTTGTACCCTTCTGTGACAGTGTGGCGGTTGCCACAGCTATAACCAGGGCACATGTAGAGCTTCGGAATTATTGTTTGGCTATAAACATTGCCATCACTTGAAGGAGGCAGAAGGCCAGAGATCGCAGTTGAAGAGACGGGAGTTCTCGGGTTCAAGAGAAAATCCTTAACTTGGTTCGGTTGCAAGTATGTGTCGTCTAGATTTTCCACGCTCTCAGAGAGTGTTACCTGATAACTAACTTTTAGTTAGTTAATCAGATACAAGGGCAAAGAGATAGAGTTAGCTGTTACAAATAAGATGAGTTGTCAATGTTAGTTAGTTAGTTAGTGCAGTTAGTGTAGCCACTCAGTAAGCTGCATGCATATAATGAACACTGTTGTATTGGTTCAGGTGTAATTCACCATTATTCACTCCAGTGCATTCAACCATTCATCTATGCACCTTCTTCTTCTCTCCTTCTTCTTTCTTGTTCTCTGTCCCTAAGCTCGCATATAGCTAGTGTTAGCTCAGTTCATTCTCAATTCCAAGAACTGATACCGGTTTCACATGGTATCAGAGCTCTTTCTCTAAAAGGGCTCTGCTGCCGCTGCGCCTCTTATCAATCTTGGTGTAGTTCTTGGAATTTTGTAAAGCTGTAGAGTCTTCCAATGAAAGATCAGGAACATTCATCGACGGTGAATCCAACACCCACAATGGGTACATTCTCTACTGTAGATATTCAGAATCTTGCAATGCTTATGAATCAGATTTCAATGATGCAAGCTCAAACAGCAAAAGCAAGTATCAACCCCGTGACAGATCTCTCAAGTCCCTACTATCTTCATCCCGGTGAGAACCCTGGTATTCCCCTTGTCCCTATGCCTCTAGATAAAAAAAAAAAAAAACTACAATCCTTGGATAGGAGCCTTACCACAGTACCAAGAGGCAGTTGAAGAAAGTTGAAGAGAAAGTCTACCACATCTTTGGATGCTTCACCAAAGAGAACTTTCTCATGCTTTGTGTCAACGAGAAGCTTCAGTGTCAATTTCTTGGTCGCCATGATGAACGATGGATAATTATCCAAGGATTGCTTTGTTAGTGACACGAGAAGCACTTATCACTCAATGAAGGGTTACGTATAGTATTTAGAGGCATTTTGAAGCATTAATTTGAAAGTTGAAACTGGCACCGTAAATAAGTCAAAGCTGGTCATATAAGCTATTTTTACATTTTTTATTTGATTTGATAATAGCTCAATAAGTTAAGGTTGAGTTGAGTTTGAGCTTCAGTATATGTTCCACTTGCTAGTTGGTTAGTGGCTCGATTATGTACATATGAAACAATATTTTCAAATATATATATATTATGATGCAGGTTATGAACAATGAATATTGCATGTTGATAATTTTTTGTATCATATGTAAGAGATATAAATAATATAAAAAATAAGCTATATATCTATAGTAAAAATTCTAACTTATTAAACCAAAACACTCGATCTATATCTAAATCAAGTTAGCTCATGTGTTGACTCAAGCTTAATAAGCTTATAATGAGCCGAACCTAAGCTTTGCTCCACTTGAATTGGCTTAACTCCATCCACTTCCAACCTTTGTTGAAATGGGGGAGGTCCCATAATACAAATTGTACGTTTTTAGCCCATTCATTTTTACCTGAATTTCTTTTTTATTTTTTTAAAATATATGAATTTATCTTTGTAACAATAATTAATTAGAACTATATTAAATAGTTAAATTTCAGATATGAGCTCTTCAAAATAAGACAATAAATTAGTAAAGAAAATCTCAATATACACAAATATGTAAATAATAATAATCTAATTTAATTTAAATATATTATCAATATAAAAAATTTATATAGAAAATTAATCATGTAATATCACATTAATAAAAAATAATTTGACTTAATTATTTACTAATTTAAATGTCTTACAAATAAAAATATATAGTTAAGCTGACAATGAAAATTATTTTTTGTTGCATTGGAATTAATCTGACAGTAATAATAAATAATATCCAAATTATATTTTATTAGCCTTAAACGAATTAAAATTATAGACAATGATATAAGTTTTTAACATGAGTATTACATTATTAATGGAGTAATGCTAATTTGACACTCAAAAAGTGGATGTCTGAACAGACACTTACTTTATAATTACTGGATGTGATGAATATTAAAGATAAGTAGAGGTCATCACCACATTCAATGATTATAAAGTAAATATCTAAATAAATATTTATTTTTTAGATATCAAAATATTGTTACTCACAAAAGATAAGGTAAGGTTAAAAAATAAAGTATCTAAGGCAGCTACGCAATCAACTTCTTGCCCTAAGTTGTAACCAAAAGAAACTTCTTGCCTAAGTTTGGTCAATCAAAAGCGGGTTGGTTACACCGAAAAAAAAAAGGCAAAAGTTGGCCCCGTATTCAATCAATCAATCAAAAGCGAAAGTTACTACCGACAGAAAATAAAAAAAGGAAAAAAAAGAAGTGAAAGTCAGTGGAATAGAAAAAAACCAACTGAATGAAGAAAAGTTTTTGTATGAATATAATTTTAATTTTTTTTAACGGTTTAAATTCATACACACTCAATAAAAATTGATTCTATTAATTTTATTTAAAATATAATCATTAATTATGGATATATTATTTTTAGCATAGGTTGATTCAAATATAAGTTTCTACAATTCCATGGATATTCCATTGTTTAAATATTTAAGTAATGGAATGGAATAAAATAATGATAATTTTATGAGTAAAAGATAGAAAAGATATTTCATCTTATTCCTTTCAAATTGGAGGGAAAAGAATATAAGAAGAGATGATGAAATATATTTCATCCTCTCCATTTCATTCTACCCAATTTTTACACATCTAAACAATGTAGCTTTAAATTATTTAATATAATTTCACTTCATTCCATCAATTTTCATCAATTCGAATATATCCTATGACTAGACCAATGGTAAAGGATTTTAGTAATTTATATGAGGACATATGTTCAAATCTCATTATTATCAATGTATAAAAAATAAAATTTCTAGAAAAAATGGTTTGGAAAAAGGAAAGAGAGAAAAAATAGATAGACATGACTTAGAGGGAAAAGTCACACGTATGAACTTATGTTTACCATTTTTATTTTTACAAAATTTTTGGAGTGGAAAATGAATTTAATCTTCCAAACAAAATCATAGTTACATTTTGTTTTGAGTTTAATATTAATCTATTCACAGTGTAATTATATATTTATATTTGTAAAACCTTTAAGAGAATTGATATAGTTAAATCACTTTTGCTAATATACCAATATATAATTAAATGCTCATATAAATTTTCTTTATCCCAACAATATATATAAATTAAATCGTCTTGTTATCCTTACCAAAAAATAAATCCTCTTGTTATCATAAACTTGTTCACTTTTATATGTTTAGTATTTTCACGTTAAAGTTGTTTGTTATTTTATTAGCTTTTCTTTCTATAATAAATTAATAATGTTCATTTATACATGTTAAATTGCGAATTCACTTTTTTTTGTGTGTGTAATATATGATGAATTTTGAATTCACTTTAAACTATCTAAAATTATTATTAGTTGGTATTTTCTTTAACTTATTATTTTAAGGTTATTTTACTTAAATCATTTATATCAGTCTACTATTGTATTACAAAATATTATTAAATTCTCAATTTTATGTGTTAATTTTGTTGTCGGACCCGAATTAAAGATCAATATTTTAATCAAAACTTATAATAAATAAAACTTATTACCCATAAATGCATCTAGACTTGGACAGTTGGACAGTTTTACTTGGACTATTGTACTGATTATATTACTTTTTGGAGTATCTTTAGCGATGAAAATCTTCTGTCTCCAAAATTGGATTCAGGAGAAGGTTCGTGTCATGGTTAAGTTGCATCGCATGTAGTTAAGCGCGGTTGAGATTAATTTGCAAGGCTGGCATGGCTTGGCATGGAAGGAGATCGCCTAAGCTACCCATTCTACGTTACCAAGAGGCAAGCAAATTAAATTAAAGCGAGTGTGAAAGTGAAAGAGAAGTCTACTACCTCTTTTGATGATTCGGCAAACAAAACTTTTTCACCCTTTGTGTCGATGACAAGCTTCATGCTCATTTCGGTGGGTGCCATATGTAGTCAAAGTAGCCGAAGGAATGCCATGCCTTGTTGAGGAGTGCAAGGTATCTATCAGAGACAAATGGAAAGACCGAATGTTGAAGAAGAAAGGAAGAGAAAGTTATGCTTTTACTGTTATTGAGTGTTTTCTGTTCAATACAATTCAATTCAATTCAATTACGAAGGAAGATGGCCCCTATATAAGAAACCAGAGGCCCATCACAATAAACCCACAACAGAAATAATTAATACAATACAGGCCCAAAACAGAAAATATCAAAACACTAACTCATATCCGGTCTCGCTATAATTGCATATTGCAACCCACAAACAATAGGTTACAAAGTAGGATCATCAAATTCAGAATCCCCTTGAGCAGATAATTTTAAAGTTGCTAGCATAGGAGTAGTCATAGCTTTTGAGTTTTGCATACCAGAATTATTAAGGAGATTAGAAATGTATTTACTTGTGAGCATGTAAGGATTTTCTCTAACAGCCTCAAGACCAAGAAAATAATGAAGTTCACCAAGATCTTTTAAGAAGAAAATGGAATTCAGTTTGTGAATTAATGAAGTTATTTCAGAAGAATTATTTCTGGTTATGAGAATATCATCCACATATACTAGGAGATATATGAAAGAAGTGTTAGAGAACTTAAGAGAGATGCATCAGATCTAGTAGGAGAGAAACCAAAAGAATGTAAAGTATAACTCAATGTAGAATACAAGGCCCCAAGGTCTGCTTTAAGCCATAAATCGCTTTATTTAACCTATAGACAAGATTAAAATTGGGCTGAACAAATCCTGATGGTTGATGCATATATGCTACCCCAACTTTAAGCACCACTCAAATAGGCATTATTAAAGTTCAATTACCTAATAGACCAGTTTTTAGATAAAACTAAGGTTAAAATTAATCTAATTGTAGTAGGCTTAACAACTGGACTAAAGATTTAATCATAATCAATGCCTTTAGTTTGATGGAAACACTTTGCAACCAATCTAGCTTTATATTTTTTAATATCACCATTAGGCTTCAATTGAATAGCAGAAACCCACCTGTAGTCAAATGATTTTGGAATCAGCAGGAGGAGTAACAAGAGATCAAGTATTATATTTGAGCAATGCTTGATATTCCTCTAGCATAGCCTGATGCCAATGAGGTTGAGTCAGAACTACCTTAACAAACTTAGGAATGTTAGTAGAGGGATCTGGTTATCATGGCATGTGTATTTGTTGGTAAAGATGGCAGGGGGTATCTAAAGTTTCACTAGGTAAAGTGACGTCAGTAGTTGATTCTGCAAGTATATGCAGAGTTGGGGAAGATGCAGTTCGTACAGGTGCAGAAACAGAAGGTGACAGAACTGGAATGAAGGGAACAGAAGAGGAATAAGTAGTATTTGAGGATGGAGAAGTAGAAGGAAAAAGAGGCTTCATCAAAAAAACACATCTCTATAAATAAAAATTTTCCTGGGAGAAGAGATACATCTATAATCTTTATGATTAGGAGCATAGAGGATAGCGTGTATATCTAAAGACTTTGAAAAGGGAATAATCTAGTTTATGATAAAAGATAAATAAAATTTGTACTCACAATATAAACTCATTTGGAATTCACTGAGAGAAAGATAGATATAAAATTAACTGAATATTTATACACTTCCAGTCGTCTGCCACTTGGACTTTTTAGCTCATATAGTAGTAGGAGAACCTTGGCCTACATTAGGCAACTACTACATGCTCGGGGGACCAAACCAGGCCATTTTTCCAACGGTATCTCATAGACCTTGGTAACTAAAGAATTAAAAATGTACATAATTACAAAATTATTAACGAAAAAAAATCTAGTTTCTAATTTTGTTTGTGTAATTGTGTTTGATACCTTTAGTCAACTTCAGTTTCCCTCAGGACTTAGTTGAACCATGAACTAACAATACAAATTTCCTTCAGCAAAACCAAGATTAGGTTCCAACTTGATGGTGTTATCAAGAGCTTTGTGTATGGAACAAGCTATAGCATTCACAAGTCCGTTAAATTAGCATTTTGAGAAACACAGAAAAAGAAGTGAACGGATATCATTTATTGAATTCAATAATAACGTACAACATAACTGTTGTCAATTCACTAGAGACCTCGAATGTGCCCCATGCTGACAAGTAGTTGAACAACTGAAGGTTATTCTAAGTTCATCAACTAGGCCTAGCTACTAAATAAACATGAGCTCCCTCCTACAACAACAGTCTAGGCGAAACATAATTACATTATTGCTCAAAGCATGAGCCTGGACCAACAGGAGCAGTCCTAGCATAAAAATTTGTGACAGGAGCCGCTGCAATCCCTCTTCTATTCAGGAGACATCTGAAGTTGTGCAACCGTGGCAATGCAGTGACATTAATATTTCCAGTTGTTCTAGAGTCTCTCTGACTCCACAAGCGTTCTGTGCGAGAAAAGGTACAAGTTAGTTTTGCAAAATCAAATCCAGCAGCATACCTTTCTCAATCCTACTGCCCTTCCTTCTCCCATCTTCCCAGAAAGTTTATGCAACTAAGGAAAATGATAAACTGAAGAAGTAACTCAACATAAGGCAAAAGATTGACAGATTTATAAACACACATACAAGTGCATCACATTCTAAATCCTCAAATAAAAGGGTATCAAAAGTAGGCAATAGGGAATACTCGATGACCATTATGAGCTCTTCATATGGCATGCACATGTTACCTTCCACCAATTCACGTAGGAACAAATATGTTGAATATTTAATAGGCAAGGGCATGCTCTACAACTAAGAACAAATAATATGATGCAAGAATTAAGACATGCTAAGTGCTAACCTGCTGCTGCAGCAGCTCGAGGCCATATTGTTTGCTGAACATCTGATGTATCTATTGTCTCAGCCCACATACAAACTTCTCCTCCAAGTACAAGTTTTTGTTCCGAATCTTTATGAATTCCTTCTAGTGGCTCGGCAGTATAGAAAACTTCCCAAGATACATCTAGATGGTCAAGATACCAGACACCCTGGTTACTGTAAATGCACCTGAAACCTTTTGCAACAGCCTTTGGACAAACTCCAGGGCCCAACCTACAATAATCAAATGAAATATGTTATTCTGAAACTTAGACATTTGAGTTTTGTGCTAAAACAAAACTATTTAGATGGAAATTCACCAGTTATGAACTACAGTCTGCGGATGGAGCTTGGTTGGAAATGTGTCGAAGGTTTCTTCCCTGAGAAGTTAGAGAGAGAGAGAGTCACATTAGAAAATGTGCCTACGCTTTAAGAAAATGGGTACAGCGTATTGTTTCATAATTATTGAAATGTATAGAAGACACGTGGATATTCAATGCATATGCAAACTATTATCACCATTAGAATACTCTTTCAAGATATAAATTTTTTCCATAAGAAGAAAAGAATGGGAAGGAAAGAGTATACCTAGGAGAAATATTGATCAACAATAAAGTAAGGGTATAAAGGAGTTTTGCATGCAACAATGCCACATGCATATAGAGCATACCAGTTTACAGGACTCCAGTTTTTCGAAAGAGCTATCTGCTGGGCCTTCAGTACAAAATATTGATAAGCATCTTTGGTAGTCAATTTGTTCTTCCGAAGCCTAAGTTAAAGATATAGTCAAAATACAAAAAGAATCTCACATCTGAACACTCTGCTAAATACATTGATAATCAATCAGATTCATGAATCATGATGGTTAAATTTTCTGGCTGCTAAAAAAGAAAAAGAAAAAGGACTAGCTAATTTCCCCTGCATACTTCCCAAGTAAATAGTTCCAAATCCAATTGATTGCAAAGTGTGACAACTTCAAATACATAAACACAAACTGCTTTCCAATTGCTTTTCCTCATCATTACCCATAGGAAATGTTGAAGTTCAAATTTAGCATTTTATTCGAGTTTCCATAGTTTGATGGATTCAATGGCTTGATTGCATTAGGCATAAAAAGTCATTATATAATTAACGTATAATAGGTTAAGGTTGGTACCAGTCATTCACTTGAGAAGTATTGCTCCAGCAATCTGCCAAATAAATTGGAAATTCTCGTCAATTAGAATTGATACAAATTAGCTTAAAAGTTAGACTAAAGGAAAGTCTACCTTTTACTACAATTATTATTATTACAAATGGTATGAAGTCGCACAAATGGTCACTCATGTTTTATCACCAAAACAGCTTAAGATTTCAGGTCTAGTGGTTCTTTGACAAATTCCAAGAAGAAAGCATTCACACTGACCTGTATTGACTTCATCACCACCCAAGTGAAATAGCTCAAATGGAAATATTTTTCTCATATCTGTAAAATTTGAAAAGGAGAAAGAAAGAAAGTTAATTTATAAGATCTGAGCACATGGTACCTCTGGAAGATATGGGCTGAAGCTGGGATGGGCTGGTTTTGATAAACTCCACAATGCCAATAATTTAGTACGATAGAACAAGGAACAACGTAAAGTGGAAGAAGAAATAAGTTACAATATGCATACGATTAAATTGATGCATGTTTCATTGGAACTTTACCTGTCAGAATACCAGAAAGGACATCAAAAGTAAACTTCTTTGAGACATCTAGTGGCTCCTTACAGGAGGGTGATGGCCAAAGATCAGGATATCCAATACCCCTGAACAGAAATCAAGAAAATAAATCAAATATCTCTGACACACAAATGTTGCTAGAGAAATATTAAATTGTTGGATCAACCAACTGCAGTTTAAATTTGTAAAATAAATAGATCAATACTTGAATGAATTTTTCAAAAGCAATGCTTGAAATCAACATAATAATCAGACCAAGTAAATGGGAAGGAGGAAAGTAATCAATTCCCTACTATAACTGTGATGCCTTAGGTTCACTTGTCCCTGGCTAGGCTTAGCATCTTTAGGGTACCTCAGAAACCCCCAAAACACCGGATATCTTGTGGCGGCTGAAGTCTGCAGAATTATGCAGAACAAGCTCGATGCAGCGAGTGGATGAGCTAATTTGTCCCTCAGCCGTCAGTTAGGCTAGCTGCAGTGCAACGAGTCTGATTCGCTACAGCAAGGATCCCCGATGTCAGCACAGTAGAAGATGACACAATTTTGATAAATGACCCAAATCCTTTTTAAAATCACTTCCCCTTTGGGTTTCCCATTCAGAAACCAAAAACCCTCAATCCCAAACACCCTTTCTCTCTTTCTCTCTTTCTCTCTTAATCCAACATCAATCTTCATCCTCCAAGCTTAAAGGTATGGATTTTGTTGATTTATGTTTTCTTCCTCTCTATTCCTTCATGTTCTTAGGTTTGACTTTGTTATTTCCTTCATTATTGTCAAGTGGGGTTACTCCTCCAATGTTATTAAGAGTTTGTTAGAGTCATCTAGAGATTCCCATAGATTAATCTAGAGTTTGGTGATTGTTGTTACAGACATTGATGCCATTCCTGCTCCACGGAGCTTAGTTGGTGTTGACACCATTCCTTCCTTTCCTACAAGTGAGTGGGTTCAATCCTATGATCTCTATGTTAATCATTAGAGCCATTTTCATTAAAATGTGGCATAAATGCATGATTTCAGAAATTATTTCAAAAGAGATTAGAGATTATTGTTAGTTTTGTAAAGTTTATGAAATTATGGTTTTAAGAGCATGAAATGTATGTATTTAAGAAAATTCATAGGACCATTGTTGCTAAAATGATTTTATGAAAAGCTTGACTATGAATGTGATAGTATTTAGAGATTTTATAACTTTCACAACAATTTCAAGAGTAGTATATATATATGTGTGTGTGTGTGTGTGTGTGTGTGTATCTTTTAAAATCAAAGTAGAGCCCAATATAGAGTTTTAGAGAAAATGTTTAGTTTTTATGATTTTGGACTAGATGGTAGCTATAGAGAAATAGACAGTGAATTAACAGCTGTGAGTGATCATTAACCTTAATACCAAGTTGTCCTTAACAGGCAATCTCACCCGGAGCAAAGATGGAACCTAGTTAGATGTCCAATTCAAATCCTTTGAGGAACTCATAGAGTTCAGAGAATTTTATTGTTATGCCATGTTTATCATACATAATCAGAGAATATATTGTTATGTCATATATATTATGCATAACTAGAGAATTTTTTATGCTACATATTTTGTGCATAACTAAAGTTCCTGTTTTTCTATTAGAGTGTTGTTATTTATGATTCAGAGAAATTTATGGTTTTGAGTTAATATGCATAGGAATATGAAAAGGTTTAAGAGTTTTGTTTTGTTATTATTATTATTATTATTATTATTATTATTATTATTATTTTATAGTTACGGATGAGAATTCACTCACTGAGTTTTTGATGAAACTCACCCCTCTCCTTTTCACCGGCAGCTGGCTAGAGAATATAGTAGCTGCTGCAGGTCCTTCTCACCCACCTCCTCCCCGGCAGCATTAGAGTTCTTGGTTGTGAGCTTCCCTTGGAGTGAAGTATATATATTTTTTTAGAGTGCTCCAGCGATAGTGCAGGCAGGGTCCTAGACTATATAGAGGATTTTTTCATTTTGTACCATGATTCAAATTTATATTGTATTTGCATGAATATAGTTTTCATGGTTTTATTTTGCATAGAGAGCGACTTAGCATATTTTGTATTATGACCCCAAATTCAGAGCTAGATGGTGAAATTGTTGTTTATGATTATCTTGATTTCAAAAGAGTAAATAGATTTCCGTTTAGAGATGAATTTGTACTTTAAAAATGGTTTTATGCATAAACTCAGCATATAGGATGACTCAACGATTACAAAATTTACGTGGGGATGAGATTCCTCACGTGCTGATCATATTTCCAAATCGGTTCATGATAATAACAAACAAAACTGTGACTTTAATGTCAATCCATAGCAATTAATTAGAATCATAAATTGAGCATACACTAATATTCAATCCAGATCTAGAACACTTCAACTTTTCTATAGTAAACTCTGCCTTTCTTGAAAGTAAAAGAAATATTGTGGGTTACCATCTATCATAATTTTCAATCCATTATTTAAAATTTTTAATACTATCAAGGAATCAGTTTAAATAAAAATTTATCATGGCATGAGCTTTACCATGATGCTGCATGACCAGGGACATCTACTTCTGCCATCACATTTATGCCTGTGATAAACCATGCAAATACTCATACAAATATATTAAAATTGATATTAAAATTGATATCTTAATAGGCACAGTAAATAACCTAAATAAAATACGGATTTACTTTTATGAGCCAGTCTTGTATGATTCTAAGAAAGATGGAAGAGAAGTATGTTTGTGAGTTTGGATTTTGGAGAGGAAGGGAGGAGAGGGGAGGAAACCCAAACTCACAAGCATAAAAGGAAAAACGAAACCAAAAATGAAATCCAAAATAAAGATTAAAATAGCAAAATGCATCAAATAATATGAAACAGAAACTTCAAAAGGAATTTGAAGATAACTCACCTCTCATTTTGGAAAAGCTTTAAGGCAAGGCAAATTGAAACATGAAAAGAGAACACAATATTAGTTAGCGGTAGAATAAGAAAGGCAACTCAAAGAATATTTGATGGTAATAATTTGATAAAAGCGTGGATCAACTGACTGGATATTATTATATTATTTTGAATTATATCAACATATTTTCAACTCTATTCCCCTCACATCAGTTTCTAACAATCTTATTGTCTAAAATTTCCAGTTCAAAATTTATTGAGATTGCAGAACTAGTCCAAGTTGCAATATCATATACAAGTATACAACTGCATAGTTTAAGGCAAAGATGATCTTTGATAAGGCCTGGCTACTAATTTATTTCAACTTGTTCCCATTGGTGAATCCCCCCTTGCTAGGTATAATCATGAAAAAGTAGACATAAGAACTTGGCTGGTACTTTTAGTAGCCTTTCATGCTAACTTATTGATATGAGATGGAATAAAGTCAGTCTTACTTGACAATTTCATATGCATCCTCTACTGTGTAACGTTCCCACTTTGTATATGAACCTTCCCACAACTTTGGATATGAAGGCACCTCTAGAGGAAATGACTGCTCATCTATGATGTGCCAATGTAGAACATTCTAGCAAGCATAATTTTTCATATCAGCAGTGCATGCAACTAAATAGCAGTGAGTGCTAGCTATCAGGCAGCTCTTTGCTTTCCAATTTTCATAAACAGCTAGGAGGGAAGAAAAAGAAACGTATAACATTTAATTATCTTACAAGCTTAGCATAGGACATAGATTCAATAATCTGCTTAATTACATCAACTGGTAAGTAGTGCCTTGATGTATCTGCAAAATTAACAAAAACCCAAGAAATGTATCAATTGCCTCAGATTGTAGCATTTAGTCACTCACAGAATATAGATTTTCCTCATTTACAAAATTTTGGCTCACCCAACAAAAGCCCACGGTATGCAAATCTAGGTTTGTCCCGGATAGACCAAGGTGCCTTGTATATTTGTACTCTTTTAGTTGAATAATCAAACGAACACAACTGGCTGAAGGTCTGGTGGATCATAAAAGAGGCATAAGATATCAAGGAAATGGGTCTTACATAGCTTAAAAAGGCATTACAAGTTTCTCAATCATCTAGAAAATAAGCTGTGTGCTGTCAGTGTGTACCCAATTCACATTGGGAAAGATAAAAGCAACAATAGTTCAGTTTCATTTCCAGGGTATAAAACTGTACAATACAACTGAGTTTAAGCAACTTACCATCTCCATGCCAATAGGTATAAATGCTAGAATTCATATTTCCACAGCTTAAAGAGTGGCAATATGAAGGTATGGGAAAGAAATTCATTCTATCAAAATGCATAGATATACATGAATGTAACAGATTATGGATGTTACCAGTCATATGGAGTAAATACAAGTCTCAAATAAAATCTTTAAAAGTTTTCTTTACACGTATAAGTCACAAGTTCTCAAAAAGTATCTAGAATATATTACCACTCCTGCAATCAGATATGAAACAATGTCATACAAGAAGCACAAGTATAAGCTATAAACAAAAACATAATGATCTCTATTTGCCAATTGCTATCTCCTCATGAGCTGCCCTAATAAAGAGACGAAGATAAAGAGGAAAAAGAAAACTAAGTTTGAGCTGACTGAGTTGCAAATTCTATACGTACCTCTAATCCCCGCAATGCGCCAAAAACAGTAGTGGCCTACAATGAATAAAATAACAAAATTAGGTAACTAACCATCATCTACAAATGACTATCACACAGCAGATAATATTTTTTTAGGTAAAAGAAAAGAAAAACAACCAAGGGATGAACCACGCATTGCAGTTTATTTGTTCGAGTACAGCAATAAGAAGTAATGCAGAACTCTAATCTCTGTCTTTACTAAAAACACTTGTTGCCGAGAAAACTGAAGACTCCAATCACCAAATGCTTGAGTAAATTACTAATGCTAATATGCCAAATATAAGATACTCTAGGTGCTTAATTGACTTGCCTGGTACATAAACATAAGAAAAGTGTGGTATTCATTTATTTTTTAGTCTTCAGGGGAAAAAAAGGGAGATCCCTTCAAACTTAGAAAGGGAGAGGGATTAACCAAAAAAGAAAAAAAAAACTTTTACAGAGCAACACAAATAATATTGAAATCCAACAAAAAATAGAATACAAGCACCATAGAATTAAAACTAAACCACACCTCAATTGTGACTTCTCCGGAATTCACCTCAGCTTTTGAAACGAACAAACTATAGCTTTCATCCACTCCAAGTTGAAGCTGCAACACACAAGTTCCCACTCTCAAAAATCAAAACTTCATCAAACCCCACAAAATAAAAACACAAAAAACAAAAATAACCCATCAACAACTTTTCTTTCCAAAGAAAAAAGAAGAATCCACCAACCCCCACCTCCTCATTGTGGGAATGAACATTGATCTTCAATCTGGTGACATCATAGACAGTCCTCAACGTTCTGAGAAAGCCATAGCCACCACCATGCTTGAACACAATCCCTCTGTACCTATCAAAGGCAGCACGAACAATGGCAGAGTCAACGCCATTGCCACTGAGAGAGAGCGCAGGGTCCAAAGAAAGTGTCTCATTCCCGGACGTGAATTCCGCAGGCAAAGGCCAAATGAAAGGTAGCGACTGATAGGGTTGCGGTGCTCCTTTCACTTTCCTCACAACACCTTCAGCAGAAACGCACAATGCAGAACAAGCAATGAGGAAGATAAATGCATTTGCAAATGCTGTGTGCCACGTGAGACTCATGGCTCTGTCAAGAAGAGTGAGTAACAGATAGGGAGAGAGAAAGAGAGAGGACTGAGTGAACGTGATTATTGATGGAGTGGTTATTTATGCATAGAAAACTGCGAGAGGAATCTGAACCTGTGACTGTGAGTGAAGAAACAACAACACTGCATGTTGTCTTCTTCTTAAAAGATGTTAAAGTGGTTGTCTAATTTTATTAGTATGTTCAAATAATAATGTTGTTTCTACTTTGAGCTCGCCAGTTAGATATTATAGAGAGGGAAAATGGCGTGACGTAAAATATGCAGCCACGGGAAAGATGGTTTGATTAACTTAATTTAATGGAAAGATTTGATTGTTTGATTGGGAGATGTTGGTTTTCTACTTCTAATATTGCTTATGTTAATGATGGAGGAGTTCCCTATTTTTGGGGAATTCTGACGTGGGTGAAAAAGAGTTTTTTGTACCGTGGTAAAAATTGTAAATCTTGTGTAAAAAAATCATAAATTGTTGAGTAAAATATTATAAATCTGAACTTAAAAAGTTATAAATCTAAATCTATGTGTAGAATAGAAACATTTTTAAAATTGATTATAAAAAATAAAATTATAAATCTTATATGAGAAAGTTATAAATTATTGAGTAAAATGTTGTAAACTTGTGCCTAAAAAGTTATAAACCTAAACCTATATAAACAATAGAAATATTTCTAAAAATGATTATAAAAAAATTTATAAATCTTGTATAAAAAATTATAAACTATTAAATAAAATATTATAAATTTGTGCCTAAAAATTATAAACCTTATTTTTATAGCATACAGAAAACTCTTTTTTTCGTGCCTGATACACCTTTTATTTTTTAAATGCATAATAAATAGTACGAAAAGAGTGTTAAATATAAACTTTTGTTGTCTTCTTGTAATATTCTTACCCAAGTGCCTAATACCTAGTGTTATTGGTACTTTTCAGACAACATCAGACACTTGACGATTCACGGAGTAATAATGGGTGAATCTGCGTGAGAGAGAACGAAAAAATAAAAAAATAAAAGATTAAGTATTAAATATTAATACAGTTATTTCCATTAATGAATTTAATAAATAAAATCGATTAGTTTTTGTCAAATTTATTGCGAGTCTGTTTATTGATTTTATGATTTGCATCAATGAAAAAAAAAAAATCCACCTTGCCTTGTTCCCGCTGTTATTAGTTGTTTTTTTATCTTTACTATAGGCCCTTCCATTATTTAACATAATGAGAGGATTTCGATCTATATTTTGTCCTAACCTTTGTTTATATTCTTCCTAACAAAGTAAGTTATGGGGTACCAGCTGACCATCTCAAATAAATAAATGTCATAAGGGAGTACATTCAATGACGAGGCATATAAGCAGAGCAATATGCTATTATAATGGAAGAGGACAGTCATTGCCATCAAATGTTAATAAATACAAGGATGATATAGGTTGGTGGTAGTTTAACTAAAATCTCGCAATGGGTGCACGTGGTGGGGACTATTTACAAGATAGAGAGGAAAGCTTTTAAACATAACACGCCTGTAGGACCACTAAGAACCAAGCTGGTAAAGGTAAGTAGATATTTCAATAAGACATATAATGTGGTGACCAAAAACAAAATAAGACATATAATGTCGGACCAAAAACAAAGGTATTTCGAATCTTTTTTCTTTTTTGTTTGGGGGGGTACAAAATAATTTGCAAAGATTAAATTAAGATGGCAATTATTTCTTTAAAAATACAACCGAAGATAAGTCGAGTTGCCTAAATGATAAAATTCAAGTTAGGGTAGTTAGTATTGAGCTCGACTCACAAGTCAACTCATTAACAATAGAGTTTACCATTTAATATAAAGTTTGGCTCACTAAAAGCTCACTGAGCTAGAGCTAACTTGTGAGCTAACACATTTAGATGTGCATTAAAATTTACTATAAATACATAGTTTATTTTCAATATAATTTACATATAAATGAATATATATATATATATATATATATATATATATCAAACATAGTAAAACTCATATTCGGCTCAATTAATAAATAAACATAAATTGTAAGCTCAAATTTGCCCATGAGTTCACAAATTGAGCTTATATTAAGCTATTAATGAACTCAGCTCAAAGTAATTCACAATGACTTAATTTATTTTCAATCCTATTTAAGGATAACTTGGTACCATATCTCAATTTGTGAAATAGGAAAAAATGTCTCAATGAAATAAGAAGAATAAACCTTAGTAGGCCATGAAGAACTGAAATTTCTGACAGATCAATGTCTATTATTTTGTACGATCATTTATTTCAAAGTTATAAGCTAAATTTGCCATCTTACATAAAGCAGGTGATGTAGGAGCTTCATTGGGTTCTTAGGGCTTTTGTTTAACAAAAAATGAGGTAGTTAAGGCTTGTTTGACTTGAGTTTTCAATTCTCACCTTTTATTTTTAGTTTTAGTTTATATTTCTAATTTTTAATATTTTTTTCTCAAAATTTTAAAAACTAAAATCAAACCAGACTTTAATAGCTATGCCACATAATTTTTTTATTTTTAAGAAAAAATGACCCACACGTAAGAATCAAAAAGGATTAGTAATTATGCAATTCTCAAAAGCAGTAAATTTGTGGGCCTTCTACTGGTACTTTGTCTAACACTCCACAATGACCCTTTGCGCTGTAATAAGCAATTAGTAGATTCTCCCCAAAAATAAACAAATAATAAGCTGTTAATTTCAAAGGAATTATGCAGAGAAAGACATGTCTATATTTTAGAAAGTGAAATATTAAATGCTCGTTACTAAATTTATATCATATATTTATACTAAGTTAAAAAGCTATAAATTAATATGTAAAAAGTTGTAAATCAAGATGGAAAAAATTATGAATCAATATGTAATATTGTAAACCATTTTGGTTTACAACTTTTTACAAATTAGTTTACAATATTTTATACATAGTTTATAACTTTTTATACACTAATTTATAATATTTTACTTAATATAAATATATAGTGTAAGTTTAGTAATGATCATGTATCACTCATCTTTTATAAATATAATAATAAAGAAAATATCTAAGAGATGAGCAAATGCTTTGGCCACACGAGGTTTTGCGACTGATTCTATGACCTCCGGTTTGAGTACATAAATTTATAATTATTCATTTATTTTATATTATTACCCAACATGATATATGTGTCGGGTACTTTTATGTATGAAATGAAATTTTATAATAAAAGTATGGGTTTTGCTAATGAATAAGACACTGGTTAAAAATTCCATTAATGTCAAGGTCTAGAATTTTCAATATATTCAATACATTAAAAAATTAATTGGTTCCTTAACTAATATTCTCATGACACTCTTAATAAATACCCATATAATGTGTTAAGTGATCAACAGTTATAAAATTAATTATATCTTTAACAATTTTAAATGATGATTGTAAAACAAAAAAAAACACTAAATTAAAGGCCATTGTTTCTTTAGCCTCTTGTAACTTACGTGCGAATTATCATTAGCAATGATAGATGGAAAGTTATCTTTTCGGGAAAAACTTAGATAAAGTTTTTCATATTCATTTCATCTAATTCTCAGATTAAACAATGACAAGTGATTTTTTTTTTAGAAGACCATATAACTTTCAATTTTCAAGTCGTCCATTAAAAAATATAATTACACATATGTTCTTATTTGATTTGAAAACTGGTCAAAATATACAAAAGAAAAAGAAAACTTGATACTACTCTTATCCTTTTATGTATACTACATTATGTTTGTAATATCTGAGCGAGAGAAAAATACAGGGGAAGAAAGTTTTATCATTCTTTGTGATAAAAAAAAAAGAACAAATAATTATTGAGCTGTTGTATCATTCTTTATGATGAAAAAAGTTATATTTTAGCTACTCCACTGATGAAGTGTGTAAGGTTTTCGAGTTAACCTTCAACTCCAAGAGAGAAAACTAAGAGAGGGAATAGAAAACTAAGAGAGAAATGATATACTTTGTTCATCAATCTTCTTACTTTCTTACAAATGAGAACAATGGTCTATTTATAGATCCAATTATCTAACTAACCAACTCAAGGGGTAAACAACTAGCTATGGGGCATAATAATACTCTCCCCTTTAAAATCAACCTTGCCCTCAAGGTTGAGAAAATGAAACAAAATTTTATTCTATACAAAACTTTTAATATCCTACCAGGATCCCATTGCAAGATTAGGTTAATAACAAAGGGGATTCTCATATGGCGTTGAGGGTCAATACCTATCCTACAGTTGCTTTGGTGGAAGCATATGGGCACCCCACGCTTCATGACCGCGAGTGCTTTTACCTAAGTTTTGCAAATGTGGCTAGACGATTTGAAATATGTAGCTAAACACCATCGCAATCTCCATCCTCCTCCTTAGCTCTCTCTTCTACTTCCATGGCTCCACTCTTACTCGCCTACCTCTGCCACACCCCCTCCTTCCTCCAACTACCTCTCCTTATCCCAAACATTTTTATTAAACTCTCACAATCTTAGTATACTCTATTTTCACAAAAGATGACCCAATTGAAAACAGTTATAGTCCCAAACGTAAAAGGGTCTCTAAGAAAAACATTAACTTTATGAAAAATAAGAAAATCACAACGAAAATAGAGAAAGAACTAGTGAAAAGTTGCAAAGTTTGATGTTGGCCTATGGATGATCGGCACAGAGCTCTCCTTGGTTAGGTCATTGGCCTGAGTGAGAAGGTCTGCCGTGAGCTCGTAGTGTTCTTCAATGAATGCCTCTTTCACTTTCACTACGAATCAATGACGGAGGAGGAAGGGGCGCTGGTACGATGGCAGAGCGCAACACATGACCTCCTCTGATGCCGTGTTGAAGGCCAAAGCGATGGCACTTTAGGAACAGGTTGAGCTTGCGAATGGTGGCAGTGCGCAGCTCTAGCGAAGAGGAACGGCGCAATAGGGAGGGCGGCTGCACCTTGAGTGGTGTGGCTTCCATGGTAGTGAACGATTGTGTTGTGTAATTTTTGTTTTTTTTAAAAAAAAATCTTATTCTAAGTCTTTGATTGTTCGATTTGTTGGTTGGGGTTTGAAGTGTGATTATTTGAGTTAGGGTTTAACTCACAAAGTAGTAGAGGCATTTGGGAGGGGAAGAGGTCATCGAATGAGGGAGGGGTGTAGTGGAGGTGGCGGAGTGATGGTGGAGCCATGAAAGTCGAAAAGAGAGCCAAGGAGAAAGGGGGAGACTGTGATATGTTTAGCTACATGTTTCAAACCGTTTAACCACATTTGCAAAATGTGGCTCTGAATTTTTTTTTAAGAAGTCGGTTTGTCCGACTTCTATGTAATGTATAGTTTCTTTTAAATTGTCTAGCCACATTTGCAAAGCGTGACTAAAAGCACGTGAATTTTTCTTTTTTCAAGAAGTCGGTTGGTCCGACTTCTATGTAACCTACAGTCATCCACGCCAACTGCAGCGTAGGCAATGACCGATGAATATGGGGAAGTAGACACCTAATTAGCAATGACTAGTGAATATAGGGGAGTGGACACCTAATAACAAATAAAATCTGACCCATTGAAGTCAAAGCGAAAAGTTTTGAACCCCTATGTTTCATTGAACGAGCCTTCTGTCCAAAACTTGGGGTATAGCCCACAACTGCATTATCAGCCTTTGACCCAAACATTGAAGTGGGTTGAAACCGAGTATAACATGAACATCCATGGGACCACATCCAACATAGCCCGGCCTCTTGTTATTTCACCTTCACAGGATCTACAGAGGTGCCACTCTTTTCTGTCCCTTCTTCGTCAATTACCACCAGCCAGGGAATGAGCCAACCGCCGCGTGGACAAGGGTCCCTATCGCTTCTGAAGGCCAGCCAGTATGCTTCCCAGTGATGCCACCATAAAGAGACGCAGATGACCGCCATGTCAAAGCCGCCGCCAGCCATACTTGTTTCTATACAATTGCCTGTTTGGTTGCTACATGCAAACCAAGAACTCCGTTGGTCGCCACCCGTGATTGGGAACCCCCTCGCCGCTGTTGACGAACCGCAACACGATTGCTATGAGAGCCCCCGCCATGCTTGATAACGTCATGGTTGCTTCCGTCACGCCTAAGAACATCATGGTTTCCTCTGCCGCGTGATGGACCTTCATCAGAGGAACCCACCCAGCCACTTGGGTCACGTTGGGCATTTGTTCATTTTTATCGCGACTGTCCACTTCGGTTGACTACACACTATTTGCCATCGCCATTGGGTTCACGTCTGTTGGCTTCGACACTGGTGATTGATTCACATGTCTCTCCACCGCTAGCCCAACCACAATTACGTCCTCCTTATGTGCTGGTTTGGGTCTTCCTTCTTCCAGCAATGGTGTTGCATTTTTCCCCAATTTGAATTTGATTCCTTTTTTCTCTTGTGAATTTGGTTCTCCTTCAATTTGATTTAAATCTTGAATAGTTGTGGTCAAACCCTCCATTGTTGTTGCTTCTGAAACTGGTAATGACTTCAATTCTTGAATTGTTGTTGAGCCCTTTGTGGATTTTACTTCTGGTACTGCTGTTGTTGTTGTTGTAAATTGTTGTTTTTGTTTATTGGAGTCAAGAATTTGTGGCCTTCTTTCGATTTCTGATAAAGTTGTTCTCTTTGTTGTATTTGTTGAATCTTGAACCCAATTGTTTGTCCTTTGAGATGACGTTGTTGGCTTGCCAAACCTTTCTTGAACTAGCAACAACAAATTGCTAATTGAGCCTCAATGTGATTCTGTGATGCACGATCCTTTGCTGCAGCTGCAAGTTGTTTCTTCTCCATCTCGTGGAGTTTGTTCTCCATCTCGTAGAAAGTCCTTTCCATACTGTCCAAGCAAGCTTCCTCCTCCGTCGTGAATTGAGTTCCTTCTTCCATGGAAGGCTCTCAATGAAAGCACTAATGTAAGGTTTTCGAGTTAATTTTCAACTCCAAGAAAGAAAACTAAGAGAGAGAATAGAAAATTAAGAGAGAAAGGATATACTTTGTTCATGAATCTTCTTACTTCCTTACAAATGAGAACAATGATCTATTTATACACCCAATTATCTAACTAACCAACTCAAGTATTAAACAACTAACTGTGGGGCATAACAAAGTGCCGTGTCAAGTCATCGGTCTCTGGCAATGAACGGAGTAAGAAATTTGGTTTACCAAAATCAAGCCTCAAATATTTGGAAGAATCTTTTTTTTTTTATAAATTACATTCATTTTTCTTAAAATTTATGAAAATACAACTCACACTCACTCTAATTATGTACTTTGTATTCACTCTAGTTGTCCACCTTACACTCACACTAGTTGTCCACTTTATACTCACATCGCTCTATTTGTCAAATTTCAAGTATTTATATTACATTCACATAGCACCATTAGTAAACTTAACATAGTGATGTTTTTGTGATATTAATTGTTTTTAATTAAAAAATTATAAAAAAAACCTCAAACTTAAAAGGGCGAATAAAGATATTTTTATAATTTTATTAATTAAAAATAGTTAATATCATAAAAATATCATTCTATTAAATTTACTAGCGGTGTTCTATGAATAAGTAATATGATTGTAATATAAATACTTAAACTAGATAAGTAAAAAAGATGTGAGTTGTATTTTTATAAATTTCAAGGAAGTGAGTGTAATATTTTTTTCTTTGTCCGAGAAAAATATCTGGAAGAATCTAAACGTAGAAGAAACATCTATAGTTAATCTTCTACGGCGACTGACTAGAAACTGTGACTGTCCGTAAACGAAAAGCAATGGGCTTGAATTAAATAAAAGTAAAACTGTTTTATTCACAATGGGCGCTGCCTTAGGCACTGTTTGCGGGGGGAAAAAATATAATAAACTCTCAATTTTGTTGGATAAAAACAATATTGGATAAATTAATGTTCTATGGAACAGAAAATTTTCTGTTGTTCTCGTGATGATTCTCGTGACACACTCTTTTTTTTTTGTCGAATACTCTAATACCACTTTGCCTACTCTTTTTTGGGTCCGAGTCACTTAGTTTTCGGTTGGGTTTCCGGCCTGCAACATTTTCAGCTGTTTTTGTTAACATATTTTAAGCTCTACATGTGATTGTTTAACTACTGTTATGCTTTTTTAGTCACAGGCGGGCTAAGGCCCAAAAGAGAGAAACTAAAGCTGAAACCTCTATATATTGATCAGGCTTTGATTATAACTGCACCCAATGTGCAACAGGAGGACGGTACTAGCTGTTTTGACTTGTCGTCTTCCCCAACTAGGCCACTTTAAGCAGCGTTATTTATATTTATAAAATATAAAATATCGTATTAACTCGGACCTCATTTATTATTAGATAAGAAGTATGCCTTATTCAAGTAGAGTTCACATTTCATTTAATGATAGATAACATATGAGTCGATATGATATCTCATACTTTATGAATATCTCTTTTTCTTTCTCCTTAGTCAAAAACAAAAATACTGTGGTGTACTATTTGATTATGGCAGCTGTAGGAATGATTATAGGTATAATTAATTCAATTAAAATTAATTTAATTATAATTAATTTTAAAATAAAATTATTTATGCTTGCTAGTTCATTTAAAAATTATTTTGATAGAAACTAATAAATTTTCACTTTTCCAAAAATTTGAGATCTAGAAGCCAAACAATGACAGAAAAAAAAAAGTTAATAACAAACATAAAAACAAATCTTCCAAAAAATCAATTATGGATGGTCAAAATCAGCTTGACCCACTAAACTGAAATCCAAACACAATATTAGTAAACTAACTTTTCAACCACAAAATATTACTTTTGATGACCAATATTTTTCTTTTTTGGTGATAAAAAAATTTGTCTTAATATTCCTCTATGCAAAAAGGACCAAAAGCATAACAACGAAAAATAAAAGGAGGAATCAAAATCAAAACAAAAATTTTAGAAGGATGGAAATCAAACTGACTTATACTTAAAGAGGATTCAAAATATAATTAACCCATCTAAATTGACCAATCTCGTTAAAGAAAACGAAGAAGAGGAAGATAACCTGATGGAACATGCAGATGCATGCAGGAATAAAATATTTCACTCAATAAGATATTTTCTACCAAAAGAATAAAATATTTCTTTTAAAATAACGCGTAGCAATCAAAATGCAACTCGAACAATTTTTTTTTTTTTAACCTTATTAAGCGAGCTGGCATGTTTATTTTAATATGTCGCGCTATCTCTCTAACTCTGATATATCATATACCGAGTCCTGAATCCAGCTTCTTAAACTAATGTTCAGGAAGAAGAATAACAGATAATAAAAGTGGGAAAGAATTTCTACTAAAGTTGCTCTTTCTAATTTATGTGTGATATATGGAAACTCCTATATATTGAGAGTGATACTGTTGGAATAATTTTATGGACTAACATAAATTAATGTTAAATTTAATTTAGATCCAAATTAATTAGATGTAAAAAAATATTGAACTATACTGTTTA
The DNA here is from genome assembly GCA_031216125.1 of Dalbergia cochinchinensis. Classification (NCBI taxonomy): domain Eukaryota; kingdom Viridiplantae; phylum Streptophyta; class Magnoliopsida; order Fabales; family Fabaceae; genus Dalbergia; species Dalbergia cochinchinensis. The sequence goes on from CM062369.1 coordinate 65,315,887, forward strand.
GTTCATTTTCTGATTAATTTTTTATTATTGGGTTAACTATGTCAATTTTTGTTGATAGTGGATATGTTTTGGTTATTGTAAATGGATTGCGTCATAATGAGTACGTTTGGCCCATTCTGTTATTAACCAGAGAGGTCCCTACTCCTAACCATTTCAGTGTGGCTATTGCCCGATTGAGACAGAACACGCATTTTGGAACTGCAATGGTGATATGAGGAGCTTTCTCTCTTTCTGCTGCTTGGCTTCTCTCACAGGCAAAAGAAAACAGACAGTCATGGACTCATCAATCTCTATTATTCTAGGTAATTCTAACACTTAATCCCAATTATAGTGTTTGTTTATTATATGTCATATTGAGAATTAGATTAATGATTAAATAAATTTCTTCATATACTTCACACTTTGATTCAAATGTCTAACTGAAATGAGTTATAATATTTGAAAAACTAATTAAAGCAAGCTTATAAATACAATTGACTTGTAGGCTCATTAAGAAGTGAACTTGTAAAAAGTAGAAGACAATTTTGATGACACGTATTATGTCTTGTTACGACTTGGGACCTTGGGTCTCGAAATCTGAGTAGTAGGCCAACGCCTGCTAGACGAGATCACCCCAACCCAGGGATCGAGGGCAACCAAAGTAACGCATCCGACGAAGCCACCCTTCAGACCCTTCGAGGAGAACCCGAACAAAGCAGATCTCGAGAGCACATGGGGGCACGAGGGACGACATCCCTGAGCTCGGATCAAGGACGTCACCTCGAAGAAGATGAAGGGATCTAACCTAAGGACAGGACGAGAGCATGATGAGCGTATCATCAATGTGAGACATTGTACATACTCTAGAAGAACCCCTTAACGATATTTCATACACATCATATATTACAGTTCAGTCCTAGGATTACCTATTTTGAATGCATTCGAACAATATAAATAGTAAAGGGGAAATCCCCTATGAATAAGCCATATATAATATTTGTCTATTCCTTTTTCATTACCCACATATTGACTTGAGCATTGGAGTCCTTTTATAGGTATCCAACCCTAGAACTCTGGCCGCTGCAAGGAAAGGAAGAACCACCGGGCAGGACCATCGTTCGTACTCCGACAATCCCCTAGTGTAACTTTACGTTACATGATTTTTGTATCTATGGAGAATCCCAATTAAAAGCATAATTCGTAAAATTAGCGATGATTATTATTTCCTAAAGGGTTGAATGTTTCCAAGAAACCTGTTATCTAACTTGTCAAAACAAGAGGAAATCATTTCAAGGATGGAAATTCGAAATCAGTGAAAAACCTCATGGGACCATGAAGGACAAGAGTCTCTTTCAAAAGACCAATGGCTAGCCATTGTTTCGTACTAGATTTTCTTTCAGAGTGAGTGAATAGTTATGCAACTTTTTGTTTTTTTTATACCCTAAAAATTACATTAATAACAATGAGATTTAAACTTAAGATCTTATGCATATTATCCAAATCTCCCACCACTAAATAGTGACCTAACTATGCAAATGCTATTGTTAAAAACACTTAAATTTAATTTGTGGGCTGTATCCTCTTTACTTTCTCGATTATATATTGGAAGACTGCTGAAACTCCAATAAGCAATAATAAGATCAGCAAATGGTTTGGTCGCATGGGATAGATATATTGTTGGTCGTGAGTCTAACTCGATTTCGAGTACATTATATGTAAATTTATGATGTTTCATTCATCTTATTTTATTCAAATTTAATGCTATTTATTTTAATCCATTCTAAAGATAGAATATATTGATGTGCTACTGTGCTAGACATTGATACAGAAAACAAAGGAAAAACAAACCTGTCAAGAATTGTTTCGAAAAGGACAGAAGTAGTGATGCAACATGGCGGATTGCATTATTATGGTGGGAGCTATCAACCGCATTGTTTTGCTTTCCACTCTAAAATTCAGTTTAGTTTTTAAGAGTTTTTTTTTTAATCATTTGTAAAATTTCTATAAGACTATAAGCGTTGGTGAATCATTTATAGAGTAGAGTTAAGCCTTCTTTCAACTTAAATGTTGTGTATTAAAAAAAGAGAGGAGAATGGATAAAACTTCCTTAACCTTCCTGATTTCATATCAATTGTTTGCAACACAATCAATATTCGTTTTATCGTTAACTTCTAGACTCTTAAAACTTTCAATTTCTGCATATTTACTTTGCAGAAAAAGTTGTTGATTAAGGTTGATTATTGATGCAAAAAAAAAAAAAGTGTGGATGATTATTTGAAGACCGACTGTGAATTGAGATTAAAGAAGCACTTATAGCTAGATGTGTGGGCTGCTCGACCAATGGCTGAATGCCATGTCAAAGCATGGGCGGCTTTTGGATTCTGGCAACAGACAAAGTATTGGTGTAGCTAGGATTATCAAAGGGATTGATCATATACTTCTACATCTACAGATACATACATTAATGATTAATCAGAAAGGCTTATGTTGCAATAAGTGTTGGAAAGATGTGCCATCAATTGATGATGTGGGTTTGTCTGTTTGGAGGGCTTGTCTGTGGGGATGTCCCACAAATCACGTGGAGGGGTGTTGCTCTAATGGCATTTGTACAAGACAAGGAGTAGTCATTGACAATCTCCTCTAATCTCCTCCCAGCCAATTATCATTTATCTCCCACGTGGGACTCTTGGTCCCACCTCCACCACCCCTCCTACTTTATATTCTGCTCTCTATCTGCTAGCCTCTTCATACTGTTTAGTTTGCTGCGTATCAAATCTATTGTACTACTCCTATCATCCTCTTGTGTTACACTGTCCTAGCTAGGTCTTCGCTTACACAACAGTAAAATTTTACATAATACAAGGTTTGCTCGTTGCAGAACTATACTAAGAGGTAGCTATAGCATAGCTAGTAGTTTAGCCTATATGATCATGGGAGACTCCTCCTCCTCCTCCTCCTCCTCTTCTCCTGCTTCATACATTCATATGGTAATAGCTTCAAAGTCTATCTATTTGAGTTTCATTCGTTTTTTATGACTGTTGAACATGTCATATTTATCGTAACTAACAAAGGTTTTGTACTAGTATATATAATACATAATTCAAATCATGTTGACAAGTTAATTTCTACAAATTAAAATATATATATACACATAGGTGCAGCACCTGATCGAGAAGTGTTTGATCTTTCACATGACAAAGGAAGAATGCATGGAAGCGCTCTCTAAACATGCAAACATTAACCCTATTATAACATCCACTGGTACGTTCTTTACTGTAACGATTGATGATGCAAGAAACATGCACTCATGCAAGAATACATGCCGTAGAGTGAAAAATTCAAGAGATATATGTACGATATTTGAGCATCGATAAATAATTATATATATATATATATCTAGCTAGTTATATCATTCTGAAGTTCTCATGCTAGATTTTGATTGATAAACTACAAAACCTCTATTTTAAACGATAGCTGGATGATCAATTAAAATCTATTGACAATTTACCTAACAAAGTCATCTTCCTTGCTTCTTTGCTCAAGAAACCTTGAAAATTTGAGACAGCGACAGATCTTTGTAAGATCATATAATTGACCCGATCGAGTCATCTCCGCCTTTTAGCAAAGTTGGTTTTCACTTGATATTAGATTACCAGAACTTAAATCTTTATAAACCAATTTTTTTCGAGTAGTAATCATAATATACATTAGGTTTCGGCAAAGTCAAATATATATAAGATATAAATCATTTGACCAAAATAGCTTGAGATTTTAAGAGAATTTGGCCACCTCTTAAGCACTATAATCATGGCCGCTTTGCAACGACTTCGTAAATGAAATCCGAATAAAATCCAACTGACATGAAAGTTTTATGAACATGATTTAAGAAATTCAAAATTCTTACATATATATAAGCCTAATAAGAAGCTTTTTCAGTTACGGTATTCGTGTATTTCAACTTTTGGAATCAATGAGAGGATATTATTAGTATAACAAAGATCATAACTTATAATACTTTGTGCATAAAAATAAGGGACGACATCAGAGCTACTTACTTAGTATGTAAATTCAAAGATTCATTAAATTTAATTTCCGTCGCCCCGGGCTGTTTTGGTTTCTTAAACAAAACATGATGTACGTATATTGTTTTTAACACTAATTGGATACATACCATCCACCAAACAATCAAAAGAACACAGGACATGCACGTACATATGTTGAAATTGCATTAGATTTATGAAACATATAATGTACACGGGTATGTGCGCATCATCAATAAATGCAGTGTGGAATGAGCTAGAGAAGGAAAACAAGGAATTTTTTGAGCCCTACTTGAAGTTGAAGAGTAAAGACGACAGGATGTCCCAAGAAGAGACAACTCAATTGATACAGAAGATGATCTCACGGCCAGATTCCTCTAAAGATGCAGATCACGACTAATCAGCGAGATTGAAAACGATCTCACCTCTGAGTACTTGAGTTGAGTCCCATGCATCCAGCCAAATGTACAAATTAAAAGTCGCTCTCTGCTCTGCTATTCGATATATGGTCTCTAGTTTCTGTACTATTATCGTACGTGGCTATGGTCCTCTACATGGATGGTTGCTGTTGCTTAATTATAAATGTTATGGTGATAAAATAATCAAGTTATGTTGCTTAGAATTTAGAGCGCCCTACATATGTCTTTGTTAGCTTTGCTGTACGCTATTGCTAAATGCTAGGTGATCCAAATATACACTAGGATTACAGGTGGGTTCTTGCTAGAAATTATCTATACCTACCTTACTAGATACTACTTTTTTTTCCATGGAAATATGAAAATTGTCCTTCAAGTTGCCGTTGTTTTCTTCGCATTTTGTTCTGATTAGGGATATTATCGTCTTTTCAGACTCCGAAATCTACAATAATGGACACATGTCATGATAAGTGCTGTCTGGTTGCAGTTTTCATGTTTTTGATTTTATCCCCAACCCTAATCTCAATTTTTAATGAGAGATCATGAGTTTTATTAAGTGATATTTTAGTAACAACAAAAATATATTCTCTTACTTCCTTTACCTACTCAATCATTTTAAAATATATTAGTTATTGTATTCGTGTCATGCAAGAGAATCTTAAAGACTGTAAATTCTATGATATAATTATAAAAAGTGTTCATGTCTTGAGGATTATGACATGTTTTATTTGTAGTCGAGTGTTATAATCTGTGGTAAGTAGAAGTTATAGGAAGCATGAGTAAAATGCTGGATTTAATGAAGTACAGGATGCATGTAAAACTATTAGCAGCATAATATAGATAATATAACGAATCTAAATAATGAAGGGAGAATGTTATTTGTTTAAATAATTAATAATATAATAATAACATGTGGTTAAGAAAATATAATATTAAACGAATGGCATTCAAATTGGACAATCCACTACTTCTTGTAATCAACAAAATCAGACCATGTGCAATTTTGGGTAATGTTACCAAATGTGTTATGCTGGTGGTTGCATTTCTAATTATTTCAGGTGATTTCGGACACCATCAAAAATGATCTGCTGCGTAGAAAAATACGTAAATATTAACATTCGGATGTAAGTTAAACAATGCAAAATGGAATTCGAAAAATAAATTTCTAGTTTATTTTATTAAACTTACAATTTGAAATGATATTCTCAAAATATTTCCCTGTAAATTAATCACATTCATTGTGCACTTTTTGCTGATGTCATCATAAATTCTGCAAATAATTCTCAAAACTTGCCTATGCTCAACTCTTGAAAGAGCAATATATAACTTATCATATAAGTGAATACTGATCTTGAAAAGTATAATCCAAATGGCGATAATGTTTGCCTTTAAGACTTATTGATGGCCATGGCAAAAGAAACTATTATTGGGGACTGTCTCATTTGAATCCTTACAAGAATCATTGCATTATTCATAATCATATTCATCATACGTATCAAAATCATATCACTAACTTTGTCTTGGTAAGTGTTAAACATTCTGTAACATTGTTTCTCATTATTATTGGCAATCTAATTTCATTGCATAAACCATTTGATTAATCTATATGTTTCTCAACAACATTACTAGTACTCTTTCTTTCAACATCTTATGAAGTGGTGGACTGGAGCAATTTATTTCATTTAATATTTTTGGGGGAAAAAACATCTAATTCATGACTCCATGTTGCCTTTTTCTATGCAAACTGAATCTGAATTCCTCCCCAAAAAATTCAGACAAAATGTTGTTGTTAGTGTAACTACTTCCAAGGTAGCTAGGTACAAGAATAGTCCTTGAAGTAATTAACACTTGCTAAATTTTGCGACATGTGGTAATCAAAATCAATAAACTCATCAAAAGTAATATCAAAATCTTTTATGAGAATATTATTTGGGATTTCAACCTCTAACTCATCTGTTCTTGAATCATCTACATGTACAACACCATTTCCTATCTCTAATAACCACTTGCTTAAAATTTTGTAATTATTATGAAGTATCTCCATTTGTTGTGTTAACTATTAGTTTCAAGTTTTTAGTAAGTTTAGGAACCTTGAATTGAGACAACAAATATGAAGAATTGATTGTTACTCGAACAATATCTTACCTTGAACCTCGTGGAATCACTAGCAGTATCTATTTGAAATCTCCACCCAAATACTATGTACATTTCCACCAAATGGATAATTATGATTATAACATGCTAAATATCTGAGCACATCCTTCATGCATTTGTCTAAAGCTTCGAAACAGAATTCGCTTAGCATCAGTGCTTCACCCCATATAATTAATTTGGCTTTCGCTAGTAATCTAGCTTAGGGACTTCCTTGTTTTATGTCACATGTTGAATCCTTATTAATATTAAGTAGGATCTTCTTGAATGAGTTGTTCTTCCATTTGGAAGCAACAATGAAGCAATTATTCTAGAAGATACATTTCATACATGTAATGCCTCGAGTACATGTATTTCTAAATACAAGTTCGGTACGATATTAGGGTCTCCTAGAACTTACTCGTGTTGCTGGGAAGACCCCAGATGCATTAAAGACCAAAAGAGCATAATCTGATATTGTTGTCACCACTATAGTGGTCTAGGACAACTATAGTGGTCAACAGGTTGGGCTGGCAGGGTTTGGGCCCCCTGCCAACTGCAATAGGGGTCCAGGACCACTATAGCAGTCCCACGTTGATGTGCATGTGAGGCTGGGGCGCCTTGACCACTATAGCAATCATAGACCACTATGGTGGTACCCCTAGTTTAAATGAACCCCAACTCTAGCTCCTCACTCCCAAATCCAAAACCCATTTTCTCTAACACCCTTCCCACTCTTTTCTCTTAATCCCATACCAATCCATCTTCCCCTTAAGCTTCAAGGTATGTGACTGTTGTTGGTTTATGTTAGATTCTTCCTCTCCTATGTTATGGGTTATTGTTCTTCACTTTTTTATCAAGTGGGGATGCTTCCTTAATGTTATTAGAGTTTATTTATAGTTAACTAGAGAGTATTAGAGATTAATCTAGAGTAGAGATTAATCTAGATTTTATGGTTATTATGGCATCTTAACTTGGATCGTGATCGACATATGAGGAATCATATCCCCACGTAAGCCTTGTGATCACTACACCATACTATATATATACTTTACTCATAAAATCAATTTAAAACATAAATCAATTTCCATATTTAACTCATAATAAATCTGAATAACTCTTTTTCCATAACTAAAATTTGATACATGTAGCTGTGACATAAATCAAATTGAGTTGTTCATTTACAAAAAATTCATGAAAGCTATATTAATTTTAAATACAAAATGAATCATAATATATCCAGAATGTAAAATGTACAACTCTGTGGTTTGGGACCCTGCCCGTCACATCACTAAAGCACTCTACCATATCTAAAAAATGACTTCACAATAACATAAAGCTCAGCCAAACTAAAGATGTCTAATGCTGAGGAAGAGGAAAAGGAAGATCCTAATAAGCTACACATGTATCTGTGAGAAAAAGGAAAGAGGGATGAGTTTTATCATAAAACTCAGTGAGTAAATTATTACCTGTAACCCCGTTCATAGGACAACAACAACAACAAGATGCATGAAATCATAATAATAATGATAATAATAATGATAATGACAATAATAATAACTCAAGTTTCAAAGCATTTTTCATATTTACATATACATATTGAATCAACCATAACTTTTGTTTGTATCATAAGTACCAATACTCTGAACATGATAATTATATACGTAATTATAATAACCGCTTCTAACAACTGAAATGCAGTGCTCAGTCCTTGGCGAGCATGAGCTATAGGCACCTAACTGGATCCCGTTTTTTCCATGGTTTCTAAAAGCCTGCCTCCATGGCTATTTAAAAGGATTGTCTCCATAGCTGTTTTTTACACCGCCTTCTTGGCAATTAAATGTACCAAGGTTAACTACTTTCTAAACATGAATTGTAACTCTATTTAATAACTCTCATAATATATAACTCAACTGAAGATAAATACAACCAACAGTACTGAAATTTCACATTTGCTTAGCTTCATGAAAACTCCTAAAACTATTAATATTCTAAGAACTCTGGGTTCACATAACTTTGATAGTCTAATCTTAGCATAACTATGGCCGTGAAATTATGTCAAAAGGATCACCCATTTGCAGACATTGTGATTTCCAAGGCCTATAGAGTATATAGCCACCAACTGCTAATAATCATAGGAAGTTCCATGCTCTAAAACTTTTTTGATCGAATTTTTTCTAAATCGTATCTCAAGCTATATATATATATATAAGGTAATTCTAACACCATACTTTCATCTCTAACTTCATGCTTAATAATCATCATGCATTAATATACTTATAATGATTAACTAAAAACTGTCAACTCATTATCTACTCCCTAAATCATAAACTAATTATTTATCAAAAACTCTGTTCTAAACTCTTCTCTAGATTTAAAACTCTATCGATAACTATCCTACTCTTGGAATCATAAAACCTCTAGGTACATACGTATATAAAATCATAATCATACTCTAGCTCTTTAATAAAATCACTTTAGCAATAAAGGTCCTATGAGTTTCTGAAAATATGGATTCATGCTCTTTGAAAACCACAATTCCATTAACTTGACAAAGTTATCAATAATCTTTAATCCTTTCTAAAATAGCCTCAAATTATACATTTTGTAATATTTGAAAACCATGATTTCATAAACTTGACATACTCAATATTCATCTAAAATCTCTTTGAAATATGCTCTAACATTTTACATTATGCCACATTTGATGAAAACAATTCTAATGACCAAAATAAAGGTCACGGGATTGAATCAACTCACCTGGACGGGAGAAAATGATGATGTTATACCAATAAAGCTTCGGGGAGAAAAAATGGCACCAACGTCTGCCATAACAGCCATAAACTCTATATTAAACTCTAATACTCTTTAGTTAGCTCTAGATTAACTTTAACAACATTGGGGGAGCACCCTCAGTTGACAACAATGAGAAAAATAATAACACCCATACTAAGAACTTAGAGGAAAGGAAAGGAAGAAGACATAAATCAACCATAAACACCTACCTTAGAAGCTTAGAGAGGATGGACTTGGATGAGATTCAAAGAGAAGAGAGGAAATAGGGGTTTAGGGCTTGGTTTCGATTTCTGGGGATGAAAATCCTGACTGGGAGAGGTTTTATAAAGGGTTGGGATTCATTAAGCAAAACTGTATCATTTTGGTATTGCTTTAACATCAGGGTTCTCATTTGCGGCCGCTCTTGCTCTCACTCGCTCATTATGCTTGAGGTATGCGGCATTAAAAGAGTCAGACGAGCTCGCTTGTTCGCCGCAACGAGTATAGCTCACTGCAACGAACCTATTCTATATAATTTTGTAGAACATGCAGCTGCAACATGGTTTCTGAAATTCGGGATCTTCCTAGCTACAGCGATGGGTCCTAAGGTACCCTAAAGCCATACTAGACTTGTCTATTGACACATGTGCACTGTGTATTACACAAACCCATAGATTAAAGTATTATTTATCATCACTAAATCCATTCCATAACTCTAGTCCGGAATAATATGAAATGAAAAAAAAAAGATGTGTGTATATAGTTATACTTGTATACACGCATTCAATATTTTACCATTTAGTATTGTATAATTTAATCTAGTATTAAATAAACATAGTCTACTAGTATTCGCGGTATCAATCTCTTAAATTTTGTTATAATTTTTAAATTATTTAATTCAAATTGCATTCTTTAAAATTAAAGTGAATAATAATATTAACCATATATTAAAGAATTAGTGTACGTTATTAGAATACAAAAAATTGTACTAATATTTGATGATGTTTTGCCAAGTTAATTAGTACAAGATATTACATTCATTAAATAATGTGATAATTTTTAATGACAGTGGATATTGATTAAAATTTGAATTTATAAGCCTAAATTTTTTTATTTAATTCATCTATTATTCTAGTGAAAAAAATTATTAAACCTATTTTCATTTCTAATGGAATTTTATTAAAATAGGAGAGCCTGAAAATACTATTATACTTAAAAGAAGGTTGTGTGCATTAATCGATTTGAGATTAGTCTTTTTTTTTTCAACTGTACGTAAGAAGCTAAACTTAACATGTATATTATAAAATGAATGAGAAAAAATTGAATTATTGTCTCAAAATTAAAAAAAAAAACCATGAAAAGCAAAAGAACGAAGTGTTGTTAAAAAAAAATTTATTTGGGTTAGCAATATTGAATTTGAAAAAAACTAGAAGTACCAATAAATTATTAACTAAGTTAATTATGAGAGAGAATAAAAGGATCTTTTGAAAAATTAAATAATAAATGAGTAAATAGGAGTGACAATAAATAACATGGAATGACAATAACACCTTCCCAAATTATAACCTAATCTTCATTTTTTTTCATCAATTGCCATGCCATATGCATCACTACCAAACTTAGTTTTGTCAGTGTCTCTAATATCATCTCCGTCTCTACCTCCTTGCCTATGTCCTTTATGTCTCGAAATACATACCAATTGCAACCAACCACAGAGTGTGTTTAATTGAAATGAACTTGAGAATGAGTTTTAATCTTATCCATATAATTTTTACCTCAACCAAACACATTGTTTGTAATTATTATCATCATCAAAGGCAAGGGGAGGGGAAAGGGAAGTCGAAGAATGACATCCCATTTAGCTCATTGTGAGTGCGAGACAACCAATCACACCCTTATTGAATCTATCTATTTAACGATGAAGAGAGAATAGATGAGGTACTTCCACTTGATGAGTGAACAGTATCATATTTTGATAATTTGATTTGCATAGTCCGGGCGGAGAAAACAAAAATGAAAGGAACGGTCTGAGTTTTCTTCCAAAACAGTTACCTGTCCTCTCCTTGTCTTTTTCATGCCATGTTGAATCATTTAGATGCATCACTTTCACAATTGGTACAGGGAACCATGGCACAACTATGTTTGTTTTGGAGATTGATAGACCAAACCTTCCACATCTATGTTTTTTCATTAGTCATGATGTTACCTACCCATGTGTCAACCAAAGTAAAAGTGAAGTTACCTTCCCATATTTCAGCCACACATTCGAGTAGGTAGATTGGATTGGAAGATTAGCAGTGACAACTATCAAGTTGTGGCATCACAAATAAAACACCAACAAACCACATATTTATTATAGACGGGAACAACCCCACTTCAGGATGATAATAAGTTCACCTTCCTACACTTAACAAGGTTCAATCACAGTTTCCAACGTTCATAAAGCTCACTATTTGGAGGCTAAAGTTTACTTCATGCATTGACCTTGGGTGCCCATCCAGCGATTACATATTCCTTTGCAGCCTTGGTTTTCTCAAACGATTCCCGGGAGAAGAGCAGCTGCAACATAACAAAATTAGTCATCAACCAACCAAATCATCTATGGTTACGCTGTTCAAGGCAGTAGGTACAACTTTTTTGTCATCAAATGTAAAATCATGGAAATGCTAGAAAAAAGTCCTCATTAGATTCATCTTCTAAGCACGCAAGAAGTCAATACTGTAAACAGTAGTAATGGATGTTATTAGTTATCACTGACAGAATAGCATTAGATCATATAATCTGTGATGGCACACTAGTTGGTCATCACCTAAGACTATGACACCAACTAAACACCGACTAAATGTAAGATGACCAAGTGAGCTTATAATCCGCTGCAGCTTAAGTTAAAGCCAAGAGAAGTTTGGAAATATAAAAGGAAAGGAAGTAGAGGAATATATATATATATATATATATCCACTTATCTTCTAAAAATAGTGGAATATGGCATTAGGATGTAGTGAAGACATCACATGGTTCAACTACTATTACAGAAACACTCAAAATGATGACTATGCATGTAGAGGACAATAATCATAAGATTAAGATGGCAATGAGGGAAACAGGGCTGAGTATTTATTCACAGATGCATATCAGAAAGAAAAACCATAAAATGCTACTCTAATTGTCGACAACTACTGCTGGAACTGTGGCAACATTGTTGTTGTCAAGAGAGAAAGAAGAAATGCCCCATGAAAGATGACATGAGAGTTAAGTACTAGTTCACGGTGGTCTATCTCAGAAATGCAATAAATCTGTTCAGTAGAGGATGTCAAATGCTGTAAAACTAGCCTAAAATAGCCATGCACAAAACACCTAAATGATAAAAACTACCATAAGTTACCACCAAATTCAGCAAATTAACAAATAGATGTTATCACAAATTGATGATATGTGATTGTAACCAGAAGGGTTCTTAGGATGCAAGCTAACCAAGGAAATCTGGTGAATTCTTAACACTTCCACAACATCTGAGGTGAAGTTTTTGAAACTTGCCACATGTATGGTTTATTTTCACTCCATGCTCCAAATAGGTCCATTCAGAAGAAAGGGAACATTTTCAAATAAATTGTTCGGCAGTCAAAAAAAAAAAAAGATAAAGATGCACTTCAAACTTATAGACATAAATAAATAATGTGTCTGGCCTCTGCAATTAATTTCAGGACACCATTTTTTTACAACAGTTATTATATGCTCAAAAGGCTTTTGGAACATCAATTTGCTAGTGACATCGAATTGGTTCTCTTATGAAATATTTGGTCATCAAATGATATCAATTTGGTCCCTAATCCAACCAAATAGTAATTTTAGGACTAGTTTGATTTTAAAACTTGTCATTTGATAACCAAAAATGATGTAACAATATTTTGAGGAACAAATTAATGATCTAAAAATCATTTGTGGAATAAGATGGAGATCTACTATACTGAAAGTATAAGTTTTTCCACCCCAATATAATGCACATAGGACCAACTCACAAGAGAATGATACTTTTTAGTCTGGGAAATTCTTGTCTGCTTAAATTGTTATGCACAATCAAGCTTAGACATATTTTCACTTTATTAATTTTTATGATGGGCTGGTAGGATAGATAGAAGGGATCGTTAGACAAATTCATACGCAACTAAAATAGGCCTTGTTTTTGCTATACCTAGTGAATTCACATTATAAAAAAAAAGCAAAGAAAAAACAGGGAAATGTGTGTGTTGTGTAAAGTGGTTTCAGTGGTGGGTTCAGGGCTAGGGTAATGGGAGCAGAGGGTGGATTGCCTATCAATAAAATTCCAAATAAATAGTAGAGTCATCTGTGCTGCAGTTTCGAAAGAGTGATTCTATACTCAACTTCCTACTATTGCCTCTAGGCAGCAGCATCAAGCTGGTGAGTGATTCTATACTCAACTTTACCCCTGCAACTGATTTTCAACCTAGTATTCTTCATTCAGTTCGTTTTCCACGCTATCTTATACATTAGCCATGCAACTGGACATTTGTCTGGTCACAAGCCTAATAACGCTACCTAGAGACTATAGTAGCAAGTTGAGTATAGAATCAACAGCTTCTTTTGAAACTTCAACACAGATGACCCTATTTTTTTTTAGGTCAGTTAAGAGCATCATTTTCATTCCATTGTGAGCCATTGGTGAGAGAGAGTGAGAGTGCTCTGAAAATTTTATTAATAAGCAACACACCTTCTGCTTCCACTATCCTTACCCTAGACCCACCACTAAAACACAACACACACATATTTCCTTGCCTTTTTTTTAACCTTTTTGTTTTCATAATGTAAATTCACCAGACATAGCGAAAATGAGCCTTATTTTAGTTGCATACTAATTGTCTAACTATACCCTATCTGTCCATCCTACCAACCCATCATAAAAAATAATAATAATAAGACAAACAAAATAAAGTTGAAAATTCCACTCCAAAAGTTCCAATGCAATAGTTGCACTCCAATCAAACTAAATACCTTGGTGTAGTTGTGGACATGTGCCAAACTTTCAGGAATAGTCCAATTCTTGAAGTGTTCAAGTGTTATCACTAGATGGTGCAGTTTGGGTGCCAAACTCAAATCAGCAGCAGTGACCTTCTCCCCAGCAACATATGGACCCTGATTACACATCGAGCATATGAGCAAAGGTACCAAGAAAAAAGTAAACAATAGACTATAAACAGGGCTACTTTATCATAAATTCACATATATACATGGGCCTTAAGATGTTTATCCAAAGCCTGCAATTCATCAAGCAGTGCTTGCTCCGTTCCATCATTTGGATCCTTGCTCTTCAGAAATCTCACGAAAGACCCGAATAATTTTGATCCCCTGCAAGTGTCAGCCAAACTCAGTCGTAAAGAACAACTCTCAATTCAAACCATATCTTCTTAATAATTAGAACACAGCTTAATCATCCTATATAAAACCATCTTCCAAGGATTTAAATAAGAACTAGTTTCCTTGCAAGGGTCTTCAGCCTGCCAACAAATGACTCCTACTATTCCCAAAGTAAATTAAAAGAAAAAAGGAAACACAGAACAAAAGAGACAACAAATGAATAAAAAAAGGAAAAGAAAAACACCAGCAACAGCATCAGCGCCTACGCTTTGAAGTTTGAATAATGTTAAGTCAACAAAGTAAACTATTCCTAGATAGGATAGGCAAAAGTAGAGTTTGAAAAAGGGTAAAAGAAAAGGGTCATGGATCATACACTGAGGCAAATTCAGGAGGAGTAGCAAGAGAGGGTTCTGGATACTTTTCCTCGAGTATCCCCACAATAACATCAGAATCGGGAACCCATTTGCCATCAAACTTAGCCACCGGCACCTTCCCTTCAGGATTCGCATCCAAAAACCTACCACCAACAACAAAAAGAAGAGAGAGAGAGACAAAAAATAACTTGATACCAACCCAAGGAAGAGAACACTGAAAACAAAAAACCCATGAAACATGCGAGTTCATTTTGCGATGTACGATACCACTGGGGCTTGTTGTCGACATCGACGAGGTTGGTGGTGTAGGGGATTTTCTTCTCCTCCAAAGTCAGGATAACCCTTTGACAAAACGGACCTGAAATTGGAAAGAGAACACAACCAAAGTGAAAAAAAAAAAAAACAATAAAGAAGCAATCAGAGGAAGAAGGAAGAAACACTGTGAAGAGTAGGAAAAAGGAGCATACAGTCTCCGAGGATACTAGGATGACCGGTGGCAGCCTTGACAACGACCTCGACAGCCATGTGTGAGTGATGAATGAATGGGATGGAAGGAACGATGAGGAAGTGTAACGGAATCAAAGAGAGAAAATGCAGAATGAACGAATCAAGGACGAGTTGTAACGGACCAGGTCTGTCGGGTTGGCTCAGAACATTATTATAGGAATAGGGGACGGTATTGCTATTGCAATTGTTTGATCACTTTGATCTGATATGACAGGGAGCACTCGAAGCTTCGCTTTTTTCTTTTTTTGCTCTTTTTCCCCCCTTAATATAGTGTTTTTGTTAAAAAAAAATATAATGAAAAATGTGAAGCAACGTGGCGTAAGTACGTAACATACTTGTAGTTCTTATAGGGTTAGTACAAAATCCAAATATTAGCAAAATTAGCCCCGTGAAAAAATAATACTAATTGATGGTTATCATGTCACGGTATATGATAATTTAACATGTCATGTCATTTGTCAAAATTGACTTCAATTGATCAGCTTGAATTAATTTGATTTTGAAATAAATTAATTGGATTTATACGCTAAATATTATATTTTAAATTTTAAATAACTATATATGATAAAATTAAAATCACTTATAAATCAATTTTTATATGTATTAAATGGATTTTTGAATAAATAAATAAAAATGAGATTTATTTTATTTTCATTTGTGTTTTAAAATCAAATAAATTTTTATCAAATCCTATCAAATCAACTTTGATACAATTTCAGAATCAAAGTAATTAAATCCCCATCATAAGATTTGATAAATAAATTCATTTCTTATTTTAACATATTCAAACATGAAATTTGATGTTTAAATCAAATTAATTCATATTTTTTTCTCATTTCAGCCACCTTTTTTAAAAGAAAAGTGAACAACTTATTTGGTCTCTCAAGATTTTTAAGTTAGATTATTTTATTTTAAAAAATAAAATTAATCTTGTGGTCCTTCAAGATTGAAAATGATGAATATATTAGTCCATCTGTTAGTTTTTTATTGGTGAACTTACACACGTGACATAATATAATGATGACATGCCATTAAAACATTAGAAACAAGTTAAATGAAAGTATTTTAAAACATATTACACTCATTTTGATATCTAAAATTATACAAAATAGATTATTTTATAATTTATAATAGAGATTTAAATTACTCATTTTATGTATTTCAACAACCAAAATGAGTCTTTTAAATTCTAGTTCACTTCAAATGATATATGTATCACTTAACATTATGTTAACAGATCAATGTACAATTTTATTAGTGTTTAAATAATTAAATATATCCAGAAAAAATAATGTGTCTTATTATTAAAATTTTGAGGAACTACATGTGTAATTTTAATTTTTAAGGGACTAAATAATTTTATAAAATTTTCTTAAAGGAGTATATGAGTTATTTACTTAATAATCTCTCAAATATTGAATTATGTCGCACAACTCTTTTCGGTGCTAATATATAGGTTCATTTTAGTATCTAATGTAACAAGTAACATACAACTGACATATCATACATAAATAACATCTTTTTGAATACTAATTTATAGTTTTACCTTTTCTTTGTTTGAATTTAGTGAGAATGAATTAATTGTTTTTTGAGTTATTGGAAGACATGTTGTTTCAAAATGAGAGGAAAAAAAAAGTTACCAGTTTAATCTTTAAATATACACTTGACATTAATTTAATAATTAAATATTTTTTTATATTTATTTGATTCTCGAAAGATTTTTATATCAATATAGTCTCTAAGAGATATACCACTTTTGATTTGAAAAATGTATATGAATATGGTAGATCCGTCCTTATCTAACAATTTATTAATTTATTTGATGTCGCATGTATCTTTTAAGAACTAAATTAATATCTAAAATTTTTAAAAAACTAAACTAGACTGTGTATATATTTTAAGGATTAAATTGATATCAATATATATTGTGGATCAAATTAATAGTTTAGGTTTTAAAAAAATAAATGAGTTTACTTTGTCTTTTGAGTTGAAAATTTACTTTATTATTGTGATGTGAATGTTGTCTTAGAAGGGCTGAATATTATTGAATTGATAATGAAAAACATATAATGATGCTTTAAGCACGTGAAATAAAAATCTTTAAAAAGGGAGTGTGGGCTCGCTTGCTTGGATAAATCAACTCCTATTAGATAAAAATCTGCGGACAATATTGGGAAAATTTATTGCATTTTTATATCCAAAATTTGACCAGGTAAAAGGTTTTGTTAAGAAGTGTCTTTAGAATTAAAAAAAGAGAGTATTAATTTTTTTAATATATTAAATATTAAATATATTAAAAATTCAAAAATTTTATTATTATACTCAAAATTTTCAAATTTTAATTTCTTAAATAATGAATATTGATCAGCAAAATTTATATAACAATACTCTCTCTATTTCATATTAAATATTATTTTAGTGTTTGTTTTTCTAGTTTAAATTAATTATCATTTCAATAATCAATGAAGCTTTGATTATTTTATGTCTATTTTATCTTTCTAGAAAATGAATGAGTGAATATGGCTTATGGGTATTTTCACATTTTACCATTTTTTTTAGAAAATTAATGAGATCTAACTAGAGTAAATCTTCAAGTTATTCCATGACAATTGAAAAGTGTTAACTCGGTCCTTAATATCAAAAGTTGGGTAGTTAATGGTCCGTGAATGGAAAATATTAATGGTATTAAAGACAATTTTATTACCGGACAAATTGGTCCCTAATGTCCTTCGTCCCCCCATCCCATTCCTTGCCTTCATTAATCCTCTTCATCACCACCATCACAGTCACCACCACCACCATTCCCACCATAGCACTCTATTTTATCTTTCAACAAGCAGATAAAGAAGAAAAATACTATTAAATTTAAATAACCACAACCACTATCATCACAATCACCACCATCCTCTACACAACCCTATGTCGTCACTGGCATCAACACCCATCACATCACCCTTCACCACCACTATCACAAATTCATATAGCCAATCAAGCCATTGTCTTCACTATTCTCTACTCCATCATTGCACATCCACAACCCAAACCTTTGCAACCACCCTCATTATCAACCAACAACCCCCACTACCGCCCACCTTTGAATTGCAAACACACGTTCTACCGTCGCTGCAATTGTCGTCACACCATCCACCCATGAAGTTTAGCAGCAATGCTACAACAACTTAGTAGTTGCGACCTCTGTGCGTGGTTGATGCCGCTACCGTTGCCACATTCATCGAAGCTCCACTGCTGTTGAAAGTGGTGGTGGTGGTGATAGTGGTGATAATGAAGAATAATCACGCAAATCTTAAATAATTGATGTTGTTTATATTGGTATTTGATTTGATTTTATATATATTTTGGTTTGTGTAGAATTCTTGGGTGAAGTAGGGGAGGGGGTGGTGGTGGTGGAAATGGAGAAAATAAAGAAAGGAAGGGAATGGGGATGAAGATTATTATTTTTTATTTGTTTTGTAAATGACGTTAGGAACCAATTTATCCGATAATGAAATTATCACTAACACCGTTAATATTTTTCATCTAGGGACCATTAAGTATCCAACTTTTAACATTGTTAAGGACTGAGTTAACACTTTCCAATTATCATTAGGACTGAGTTAACACTTTCCAATTATTATTTTTTATTTGTTTTGTAAATGACGTTAGGAACCAATTTATCCGATAATAAAATTATCACCAACACCGTTAATATTTTCATCTAGGGACCATTAAGTATCCAACTTTTAACATTGTTAAGGATTGAGTTAACACTTTCCAATTATCAGGAGCCAACTCGTCTGATGCTAAAATTATCAGGGACCAAGCTGACGGTTTACTCGATCTAATTATTATCTTAATATGAATAACATATGATGGATATGTTTAATTTTCCATTGAATAATAATAATAATATAAAACCTTATACATCAAAATAAAATATGAATTTAATTAAAATATTTATTTTATATTACTTTTTTAAATAATAGATGAGAAAATTAATTATTATAACTGATACCATAATATAGAATTGGATGAGTATTAAAAAACTTTAGAAGTTAAATCCACGAGATATTTCCATGTTGGGGCCAGCATGGCATTGAATAGATTTTCAGAAAAGTAGTTGAACCGGTGGCTGCAATTCATAGTCACGTTTAATATTCATTCATGATTCATCCCAACTATGAACATGGTCATAAAATTGGCCACATTCATTATATTTGTGAAATTAATTAATGTTAAAATATTTGTGTATGTTTTTTTTTTCCTCTAATGATAAACGCATATGTGTAAGTTTATGCATAGTATGAGTGTACTCTTCTATCTTAACATTAATTATATATTTTTTAATCATTAAAATCATTAATATTTTCTGTCACTAGTATTGATCTAATGGTATGAAAGATTTGAGTAGGATGTGGGAGTCTAAGATTCAAACTTTATTACGAATAATGCGATTCCAAAAATATGAAAAAAAATAATATTTTGTCAATATACTTTTTATTATTTTCCCAATTTCATATTAATAGTCACCTTGGGAAGTCGAGGCAATTTGGTAATTATAAATTGTGATCAAATACATTAACTTTCTAATGTATCAAATTATCTCAATTTCTCAAGACGATTATTAATAAGGAATAGATAAAATATCATTTATCATGTTGATTTTGTCAAATTATTTAAAAAACTAATATTAACATTGTTTAAAAGTAACTAAAACCTACTTCGATTTTCTATAACAAATACAAAATTTTGAAATTTGAAAAGTTAACATTTTTGTGAAAAAGCATGCGTTTGTAATAAAAAAAGAAAATATTTTCCACTTAAAAAAGCCACCTTTTATATAAACTATTAATATCAACTTATATCAAAGCTGTATAGTTCTTTTTTACAAAAAAAGGATGTTTTAACTTTCAAATAAAAGTTAATACGAGCAGTTTATAGTTTTGTCCGAAAAAAAAGCACCTTTAATATGACACTTAAATCATGCACAGAGCAGAACTACATCCAAATTCTAGGTGGCCGGTACCAAAAGATAATATACATATAAAAATTAAAATTTTTTATTCAACCAAAAATAATTTACGATAACTAACCACAAATATCTAAATTGTATTTTTTGATTTAGATAAAAATAAATAATAACAAAATAAAATTGAACTATTAAAATATTAAGCTCATCTAATTTTTTATGAAAATAATAATATATCAATTTATAAATTATTTTAATTAACATAAAATAATTTTAAAAAGGATTAAATATATAAATTTATATTAAAAATTTCGGAGGGCTATGGTCACCGCTGGGCAGATGACCCTCCGCGCCTGGTGCAACTCCCCAACTCAGTAAGTTATATTATAACTTTTGAAGCATGGACACACCGATTTGGTGGTGTGTCTGTATATCAGATGCGTGTCAGTGTTTGATATTTATATGATATGTGTTGGATATGCATCCAATTAAAAAATAATTTTTGAGGTCAGACACACATCGAATAAGGTTAGATACTGCTCTAATTCACTGTGGACGCAATTTGGACACCCTACCGACATGTCTGAATTGGTTTTTTTTTCAAATTTTAATACCAACATGAGCCTAAAATCAACTCTAATTATTTAGTTGGATTTATGCTATTCGGTCATAATAAAAAAAATTATATATATATATATATATATATATATATACCGCGTTCGTGTCTTATAATTTTTTGAGTTTGATGTGTCTCCGTATCTGTGTCCATATCATGTCCTGTGTCCATATAAGTATCCGTGCTTCATAACTTATAACAATTGGTATTTTGTATTTAGAGTTAGGGTACACTTGTTTTAAATTAAAATCAAAAGTGATTAGAAAGTTAAAATTTATATTTAATTGAAAAAATTAAAAATCAATTTTTCAAAAGCTTCTCTTTTTAATTTTTGGAGAAAAAATTGATCTTTTAAAGATTCTAATTATTTTTAAAAATTTATCAAAATATTCGAAAAGTCATATTCTTTTATGACTGTGAACACCTGATTTTGTCCGGTCTTTGAGAAGAAAATCCAAAAATTTACATTGAGTTTATTTACTTATTTATTTTTCTTTTATTTGCAATTTCATTAATCATTTCATTAAATTTTTGCTGGTTGTTTTCTTTATTTATTTACAAAAAAAAAAGAGAAAAGAATTGAAGAAGAGACAGAGGAGCCTCACGGGCTCGTCTCCCTTTTTGCTTTTTCCAGCCGGAGAACCTGGGAATATGAGAAAAGCAGAAAAAATAAAAAAGGATGCAATGATAGTATTTTTGATTTTTAGATCTCTTTCGGTGGAGTTAAAACATATTAACACGGGTTACATAAGGGGGGGCATGGGGACGACCATCGGCATAACCTTTTTTTTTTTACAAAAAAAAACGGAATCAAAAAAGAATTCCAATTCAGAAAGCAGCATTAGAGAGCAAGAACAATCAACAAAATTTCAAATACATATACAGAGATCAACAATTCTAGCAGAAGAATTAGGTGATAAGGTAAACAATACCATCATCATCAGCAATATCATCATCAGTCTTTTTTTTTTTAACAAAAAAAAAAAGGAAGACACAGGGGGCCGCGGCCCCCCCTCTCTCTAGCTTCTCCATCACCATCATCTTCAACCTTTCATCCTCACCCCACCAACCATTAACCACCGCACCACCCTTCACAGCCCCTCCATGGACCACCACCATCAGCCCCTCATCTTCAACCCACCATCATCACTCCCCTCTCCTCCAACCACCATTCCCTTCCCCCTTTAACCACCACCACTCTCCTCTCCTCATACCACTTCACCGCCACAACAACTCTAACCACCATGGCCTACCGCTCCGCAACCCCTGCCAACCCGCTGTACGGTGGCCGTCCCCAAGCCAAAGTCGTCCGATCGGAGGTATCTCAGCCTCCATGTGAGGATCGGAACTCCCCCACCGCCACCATCTTCCATGAGCACCCCGAATCATCACCTCACCACCGAGCTCCACCGCGAACAGGACCTCTTGCCTAGCTCAACCACCACGGCTCGCGTGAGCTGAAGCTTCGACCAGATCCGCAACAACCACCACCTCATCACCTATAACAGCCGCGAAGCTCCCTCCGCCTTGCCTCCAGCGAAACGAACGCGACCTCCAGCATCAGCCGCTCTCGCCATCCCGATTCTTTCCCTCTGCCGGCCGTGGAGCTCCTCCTCCTCAGCCTCGTGCAGCCGCGGCCTCCACCCTTCCGCGGCGGTCTTCTTCTTTCTTTCCCTCTTCCTCCTCCTCTCTTCATGCGGATCCTTCCCTGTACAACCGACCACTATCACCGCCCATCCGATCTGCCTCCTTCTTCATCCCCTATGGCCACAGACCTCATCCCATTTCTCTTGCTCGATTTTGCTTTTTTTTTCCTTCATGTCTCTGTATATGGGTTTGTGGGTGAAAGAGAAAATTATGTGTGTGTGTGTTGAATGAGAGAGAGGAGTCCGTGTGAGAGAGAGAGAGTGTTTCCCTTTTCTTTGTTCTTTTTGTGGGTGTGTGTCCGTGTGTGTTGGTGACAGTGAGGGAGAGAGATAACCGTGGGTGTATTAGTGAGTAAGAGAGTTTGTGTGTGTTCTCAAGAGAGAGAAAGAACCCGTGAGTGAGAGAGTTGAAGAGTGAGTCATGTATGTGTGTGTCCGTGAGGTGAGGGAGAGTTTTTTTTTAGTTTATTTTTTATGTTTTAGTTTTTGTTAGGTTGTATTAATAAAAATGAAATTAAGTTAAGTTAAATTTCATTTCTTATATATATTTAGTTAGTGGTTATTTCATTTTAAGTTAAATTTTGAATTTGTTCGGGTTTGTGTTTGTGTTTTGTGTGGTTAATGTTTACTTTAATTTTAATTCTTGAGTTCATTTGTTGGATTTGGTTTTTGTTTTGATTTAAAATGGGTTAAAGAGTTTTTACTTGGTTCAAAATAAAAGCACTTTGGTTCATCAAAGTCTACTACTACTATTATTATTATTATTATTATTTTCAAATATTCTAAATTATTCAAGTGTGATTTAGTAAATTAATTCTAAAATAATTATGCAAAAAAGGATAAAAAGAGTTTCTTTTGTAAATTTAGTGTTAATATTCTAACTAAAAAAGGATAAAAAGTAATAATTAGGACTTTTTTAGTTTGATTATTATGTATGTTATGTGTTTTGTTTAATTTAAATAGGTAATGGTTCTTATTTTTTTTTATTTATTTATTTTATGTGTTTTTGCTTATGTGTGATCTTACTTTGTTATTATATATATTTATATATTTTGCCTAAATTAGAGGTGTTTGTGATTTTTACTTTAGCTTTTTTTTGTGTTTAAATTAATTAGGTGTTGATATTTATGAATGAATTACTTCTTTGATTTTAAGTGAATTTAGTGTTAAAGTTCTTTTAATTAAAAAGGATAAAAATATAATAATAATTAGGGCCCTTGTTTGTTTATTTAATTATTTTATATATATTGTTTAATTGTAAGTTTATGTTTATGAATTAGTTTTGATTTTGTTTAGTATTAATTATTTATGTGTTTTGTTTAGATTAATTGTGTAACGGTACTTATGATATAATCTTGCTAGTTTCCGTTAAAATTAAAGTTTTGTAAAGAAAAATTTAAAATGTTTTTATGAATTTTGGGTTTAAAATAATTGAATAAGTTTTCTTTACTAAAAGAGATATGAGTTTTTAAAAAATGATTAATTTAACCGTGACGGTTTGTTAATTCTATCTTTTAGAATATTTTAGCTGTGACAGCTTGATATTCAAAATCTTTTTTTAAGAATAGAGTTAATTTAACTGCAACGGTTTGTTAACTTGATGCTTCAGAATATTTTAGCTGCGACGGCTTGATATTCAAGGTCTCTTTTCAAAATAAAGTTAATTTGACCGCGACGGTTTGTTAACTTTATGTTTTAGAATATTTTATTGTGATAAACAATATTCTAAAATTCTCTTTCAAAATTAACTTTTCATAATTCATTTCATTTGTTTTTAATACATTTTCTAATTAGTTCTTTTTTACCTCTTTTAATGTTTTTACATTCGTTTTATTTGTAAATGTTTGTCTATAATTCTTCATTTAGTTTTCATTTATTCGAAAGTATTGTATTAAAAATGTTAATTTAGCCGTAACGACTTGTTAACTTAGTAGCTTGAGATGCCTGAGCTGTGACAGTTTGGTATTCTCAAATTTTGCTTTAAAAAGTTTTTTTTATTTATTTTATTTATATTTTCTTGTAAATAAAATAAAATAAGTTTTTTTTTTAAAAAAAGGAAGAGGGGTTATTAATTAATTTGCACAACTAATTAAAAAACTGCCTGGGGGACGGGTGTCTTAGAGTGCGTGGGATTAAATTCCTACCCTTCCCTATACATAACCGACTCCCGAACTCAAACTGGTTTCAAAGATCATTATTTTTAAAAATGGTTTTTTCCAACGTTTTTCCAAAAAAATAAACTTGGTGGTGACTCCAATATTTTCAAACAAATTTTTTCTCTTTTTTTCGCCGTCCCCGTCGCGATCCCAGTTGCGACAATGACAAACGTGATTTTCAAGTAAAAAGAGAAAATGCTCACCCAAATACACCCCTCTACTGAAATGTCGCCCTGCAAATTGGATGACAGTGCCGGTGAGTATATATAAAGTCAGGGCAGATCACCAATCTCAACAAAGATTTATGGTGGATTTACAGATCGCCTATCAAACATGTTATTTGGAATCGAATCCAAATTCTGACCTACAGGAATAGAGGATCTAACAAGTTTAGCTACTCCACGTCAGCAATGCCACTGAGCATATTACCCCAAATATTGATGGATGATTGAGTAAAGTCACCGGGAAAAAGAACTATTGTCGGGATAGTGAGATACAGCAAGTTTGGGTTTAAATCTGGTTGATTCTCGTCAAATTTTATCTTGTTTGATTTTTATAGTTTAAAATTAATTCTGACTTCAAGAATTGTTTTAGGATGAAATAAAAATTCCTTATTTTCTGTTAAAATTAATTCTAAAAGAATTATTAAATATAAATTATTTTAATTTAAAATAAATTCTAATAAAATTAATTCTACAAATATTAAATCAAACACATCAATGTCTAAAGAGAGACGTACAGCTTTTAAAGAGGGTGATAATATTATGGTTCCACACATTGGGGAAACAAGCAAACTTAATGTAATATTTAAGCAAAAAAATTCTCCCTCATTATGCTAGTCTTTTTAAGCTGGGCTCTGTTCATGGATTGAGTCACAACATATCATTTCTATAATCATTGTGAAATGTATGCATAAGATTTAATTGAGATAAATGTTAATTATACTTATAGATTATAAAATATCATATCAACTCATATCTCATTTATCATTAAATGAAATGTGAAACTTACTTAAATAGAATCCACTCCTCAGTGAATGAAGTATAAATTGACATGATATCATATTCTATAAGTGTAAATAACACTGATCTTTATTTAAATATCATGCAAATTTCTGCCATGTGATCCGTGCTGGTCTTGTCCTAAGCTATGAGTGGGAATCACATCACATGTTGAAGACTTGAAGTGGAGGGTCCCCATTTAATGCACAGTTCTCCATGAATGAATAGTAACAATTGAATCCGTGGTGAAATATAGTTTGAAATTTTTTTCGCATTGCATGTTTGCTACATTTCTATATTTCTTAAAAAATTTACAGAGAAAATTACTGATAAAAAGTTATTATTTACGAGAAAATAGAAGCTACTTTATGTAAAAGTATACTGAGTTTAAGAAAGATAATAATTTTATTTTGCTTTTGGACTAACAGCATGTTTGGTTTTGAGTTTGGAGCTTAGAATTTATTTTGCCTCCTGATTCTGAATTTTTTTTATTTTATTTGGTTGGTAAAGATCAAAATAAATTTTTATTTTTAGAACTGATTATAAAATAAGTGAATTTTTTTTATTTTTTATCAGAATTAATTTTAGAATAATTATCAAATATAAAGTATTTTATTTTAAAATCAATTTCATTAAGAATTCATTTTGCACAATACATTTTTCATGCGTAGTCACTACAAGTTTACCACAAATAAAAGAGAGGTGGTTTTATTATTGAGTTGTGTTATTTATACTCATGGAGTATGAGATACTACATTATCTTATATCATTCATCATTAAATGAGATATAAACTTCATTTAAATAAGGTTTATATCTCATTCAATGATGGATGAGGTATAAATCGATATGGTGTTTCACATTTTATAAATATAAATAATATTTTTATTTATTATTATTATTATGGTTGAAAAGTTCACCACTACATTAGTAATGGAACTTTAAAGGAACTTTAAAAGTTTGCATATATATATATATATATATATATATAGCTTTTGGATGGAGTCAAGGCTGTCATTCTTTTTTTCTTTTGCTACAGGAAGATAGTAGGAAGGACACGCATAACACTGAAATTGCATTATCATCATCAGCACTGTAGACAATTCCAACCGACGTTAGCCCCGCAGTCGCAAGAGCCTATGTATAATGTACGTCAGGATTTGCTTTCGGCGTTTTCCCTTTCTTTTTTTTTGAGAAATGATTTATCATCTTAATAAATCCTCCGAAATATTCTCCTACACACTAAGTGAAAGAAGAATTAAGTATATTTTAAATTTACAACACATTAACCCCCTAATTGCATGGTTTTTGTTTACCCAGGGGCATTTGTACTTTTTTGTGTAACTAATGTTTATGACGAGGCAGATTTCAAAAAATTTGTATTAATAGGCACGTGATTAATTTTTAGATATAAATAATTAAGAGATATTAATATCTTTAAATTTTATAGGCTACTAAAAAAATTATTAATTATATCTACCTTTTTACTTCATCCAATAGTTAGGAGGATAATAGTCACTACCTTTCAAGGAAGAGGAAATTGGACCAAACCGGCCGGTCTGACTGGTTCGACCAGGAACCGGTTATCTGACCAGTCCAGTTAAGTCCAAAAATTAAGAGGGAATCAAAACCAGTCAAAATAGAGAAAAACTGGGAAAATCGGGAAAAATCGAACCTGTCTGATCAAGTTTTTTTTTTTTTGCAAAACTTATTTTTTTATTCTAAAACTTAAATATTGATATTTTATGGCAGTCAAAAAGCAAAAATAGAAAAAAATGGAACTAGAGAAGGATATTAATTAAAATTATTGGGTTGTTGTTCTCCTCTCTCCATTATTCATGGACTGATCACCATAAACCTTACTGGTTACTAACAAGTATTGTTTTTAAATGCTTTGTGATCATATTGTGAAATTGAAGTTAGAGAAATTTTATATAGATTATGTTTATTTTTATAGACTTGTAAATATTTTTTTGTTGATTATGTTAATGTTAATGATTTAATATATTTATTTATATTCCAATTAATCATATGTATATATTTATACATATTTTTATTATATTCCGGTTGGATCCCGGTTGAACCAGTTGGACCTCTAAACCTTTGAACCAGTACCTTGATCGGTCAATACGCAGTCTGATTTTCTCTTCCTTGCTCCCTTTTGTCTATCCCTACACCTCTTTTAAAGTTTTTAGTTTGTTGTTCCTCGAATGCCCTTAACTAAATATTAATTATTTTCTATTACTATTTTCATATTTCAAATTACATCTAGTAACTACACTAATTAATATCAAATGTGTTAATCAAATAGTCTCGATGAACTCAAGAGGTGGTGAATTGAATTCTCAAACTTTTTCTTTACTATCATACTCTAACCCTTTTTTCCAATGATATTTAAGGGAATGTATTGAAGACTTGAATGAATAGATGAAAATACAAGTGATTTAGAGTTATAATTATATAGATGAACAAGATAATGAAAAGTAAAGTTGTAATAAATATAAAGAGATAAGGGAAGAGAGAGTGAAAACTCTATTTATACTGGTTCGGTCACCTCCTGTTGCCTATATCTAGTCCTTTAAATAACCCGCTTGAAAGTTCCACTAACTTTTAAGTCTTTACAACTGAAAAACACTCTTACATCTTGGGATCCATCACCCTTTGTGTTTGAGTCCCTTGAGAATGAAGAGATACCACACTCTTATTCTAATAAGGGATGCTTCACCTTTTACACAATCTCAATAAAAAAATACAAGAATTTACTTTTTGACTAGAGAAAATATTACAAGTTGAAGCACTAGAAGGTTTCTCAAGAATAAGTGTATTTGCCCAAGTATTGAATAAAATATTGATGAATAAGAATGAGTGTTAAAATGACCTTTGCAATATTTTTTCATGTCTTCAAAAGTGTTAAATAATGGGCATTTATAGACAGAAAAAACATGTAGATCATTAGGGATTAATCCCAAAAGATTTGTCTCTTCAAAATGTAGTCATTTGCACATTTATAGGTCAGGTAATCGATTAAATGAACTAATAATTGATTACACGATTCAAATTTTCAATTCTGGCAACGATCAACTTCTGGTAATCAATTACAAAGATCAAATTTCGAATTCTGGACATATAAACAGCATGATAATCAATTAAATATGTGTGTAATCGATTACAATAATTTCAGAAATTAAAAAATTAAAGTTTTAACACACTTTAAGTCATTTTTTTCATTCTAAAAATATTTTTAAATATCTTTCAAAAATTTTCTATTAAATCAAACTCATATTTTCACAAATCAAATCAATATTTTTATTTAAAAATAATTAAATCCTTTCAAATTAAATTTTCCTTAGAGTCAAACTCATTCTATATTTTCCCAAAATGAACTTAGTTAAAGAAAAGGTTGAACCCAACTTTAAAATTTTGATTAACTTAACACGGGTCAAATAATCTTATTAAAGAAGAAACTTTTAACAAAATAATCTAAGTCCTAATTAATTTAACTATTAAGCTTTTGGCTTATTTATCATCAAGAAACTTTATGCTATTATGCTTCTCTTTTTTTATCATTTACTTTTTGGAATCATCAAAACCTATGACATAATATTCACAAAATGTATATTTGATTAATTTTAATTTTAACTTATAATATAAAATAATAATTGAATTTGTTATTTTAATAGTTCAATAAATGCTTAAGTAATTATGATTTTCTTGTAATTTTAATAACGTGACTATTTTAATATTTCAATAATCATGTTATTTTAATATTATATTCATGAAATTGCGTTATTTCAATATTATAACCAACCATAATCATCTTAATGTAAAATAATCACGTTATTCTA
This sequence comes from Dalbergia cochinchinensis, assembly GCA_031216125.1. Taxonomy (NCBI): domain Eukaryota; kingdom Viridiplantae; phylum Streptophyta; class Magnoliopsida; order Fabales; family Fabaceae; genus Dalbergia; species Dalbergia cochinchinensis. The sequence goes on from CM062369.1 coordinate 65,345,706, forward strand.
ACATTTGCACAAGGAGCCTTTTAATACACACAAAATAAGGGGTAATTTTGTGATTTTTTGAAGTTTAGAATTGAGAAATTCGATGACAAAAAATAGTAGAAAATCAAATTTCAGCAAAGAGAGAAAGTATTTAAATTTATTAATTATGAAAGAATTAATTGAGCTTATTTATATTTAAAATAAAACAAGATAAAATAAATTAAATAATTTATAAGTAAAATAAAAATTAAAATTTGAACAAAACATATTGATGGTTTTATTTAATAAAAATAATAATTCACAATTTATCCATGTATTATACTAAACGATGATTTTACACACTAATTAACAATTTTTAGGCATAAAACTATCTTTCGAGTTATAATTTATATTTTATATATTCGAAACAGTATAATTTGAGTTATAATTTCATATAAGACTGTATAACATTTTAGGGGTGTGACTGTGCCACTAGTATAATTTGAGTAAAAATATTTGACATGCTTTATACAACATATTCTAATAACTACTTTATATATTTTATAGGTTGTGACCATCCCACTTATATAATTGTCACACAGAGTTTAATTAAGGGCATTCTATATATATTGAATTAGTCATTTGACCCGTATGATGTACAGGGAGATAATAAAAAATAATTTATTGATCGTTATCGAAAATAAGTAATAATTTATTTAAATATATCTTATAGAAAATTGAGTATATACATTTATCTTAAAAGGTAATAGTTAAACAATTAAATAAGTGAATAAAATATAAATAAGTCATTCTATTTTATGTCTTATTTTGAATATCATGTTTTTAAGGTTGGAAAAATCTTGAAAAATTATCTATAATTAACAATAAAGAACCTATTTTATGAAAATTTTGCACATTTTAAAAATTAAAATTGTTGAATAAAGAAATAAAATAAATGGATATTTTTACTATATCATGAGCCATTTATAGGGATGACAATCAGTATTTATGAGAAAGAGATATGTCTCACGCCTCCCATCACTATTTATAATTTTGTCTCTCATACCAATCACCATCCCCTTTACGGATCCCCATTTCTCATTGAGATTTTGAATTCCTATGGTATTCAAGGGTTAATTAGCAAATTCCAAAAAGAGAAAAACTTTAAAAATATTTTACAATTTGAAACACAAATATTCATAATAACAAATACTATTAATGCAGCATAATCCCAATACAATAAAAATAAAAATGATGGTGTATTATCCCCATCCCGTTTCATAAATAAGGACTTATCCCCCATCGATCGTCTCAATGAAGGCAAAATATGTCCCAATTCCCTTCCCTATTATTGGTAATTCTAGCGTGTATCCACTTTCAATTTTTTTTATCATCCGTAGCCATTATATCTTTTTAGTATATTAAAATATTTAATTAATAAAAATAATAAATAAATTTAATTTATATGATTTTAATTACACATCATTTCTTTGTATATCTTTTTAATAAATTAAAATATTAATTTTAAAATATATGTTATAAATAATGTGTAATAATTAGTAAAAATTATATATAATTATAATTTATATAATCTCAACTATTAGAGTAGTATATCAATTATAATATTATTTTTAATAAAAAGTAATATAGTTGTTTAATTTTTAAAAAATAATAAATATTTAGTATCATTATAAAAAAGTGTAAATTGTGGGATTAATTTTTTAAAAAATTTTAGCGTTGAAAAATTGAAGGTATTTTATTTCAAAAAAATTAGTATGAAAAAATTATAAAATTGATAGATTGGAATGTTCAAGTTGTAAAAAATTAAATAAGATATATTGATACAAGCAGATAGATAATTTTTTTATTATGATTTTTAAAAGTTCTAAATTTGAAGTTAGAAAACTTTTTTTGTAATCCCATCCTCATTTAGAATTTTGTCTCTATTCTCATCCATATCTCCGTCACGGGTCTTCATTTTTCATTCCACATAGAGATTTGAATACCTATTGATATTTATAAGTTTATTAAAAATACTTCAAAAAAGGAAAAATTTTAAAACTATTTTGAACTTCAAAATATAAATATCCATAATAACAAATACTATTAATACAACATAATTATTATAGCTTTTTTATTATTAATACTTTAATTATATACATATAATTTATAATATATTGAATTATAATTTTATTTACATTTTTTTTATTTTTACATTAATTTTTTTAATGGTAAAAAGATATGAAGGTATGATTGGAAAAAATAATTGATAATTATAAAGTAAATTAATTCAAAAACTCACTTTAAATATTAAAATTATGAGAATAATGGGGTATAATTTTTGTATGAATAACATATGGAAGACTTTTTATGTAATAACTCTTAAATATTAATATTATATCAATTATTATCATATTTTATTAAGGATAAATTATCATATTAGTATTATAATAAGTCTTCAATATTTGATTAAGAATAAATTTGATATAAGTTGATTTTTGAATTATTATTATATTAAAATCAATCAATTAGTAATTCGTTAACAATTTGACTAGCCTATTATCATTAAAAAAAAACTCATTTTAAAGCTTATTTATTTTTGAAATATTTCTTTTATAATTTTTTTATATTATTTTCATAGTGTGAGGCTATTAATGATTCTTTAATTGTATATTGTAATCATATTGACATGAGTTCTCTCTTAATGCAAATTATAATATTTAATAATTATAATATTTGATTATGTAATGATTGTAATATTTGATTTTTTTAATGATTGTAATAGTTAATTTTATTTCATATGAAAAATAATTAATAATTAAATTATAAATTAAGTTTTAAAAAGTATTTAGACATAAAGATTGAAAAAGGTAAGGTCTAAATCACTGTATGAATAATACTTAAAGACTAAATCACTATATTAATAATATATGTAATAGTTTTTATATAATAAATCTAAAATATTAATATAGTAAATAGATTAAAAATGTTAAAGGATAAGTAATAATAGCTAAACAGGAATAGCATGATACTCATAAAACCTTTTAGAGGCCATAGGGTGTCTTTTTTTTTTACCTGACGCGACGTGGCATCCGCGAGTCTCGTGAATCGGGCATCGGAATGTTTTTTCCTTTTGGTCACGCATGCATGGAATGTTGGATCGGGGTGTTGAACTTTTCCTTCTTTTCTGGTTTGTTTTTTTTAAATAATACATTCAATTTTGAAAGCGTGAGGCCCAATCCCCTCAACATACCCATATTTATAATGGGCCGTACACCAAAAAGACTAAAATGGGCCGATGAGCCCGTTTGACACCTCTTGACCAAAAAAGATCCAACCATGGTCATACTCCTACATAGTGGTGAAGAAGAACCGAAGAATTCCTTGCGTCGTGTTTGTTTCCCAGCAAAAATCTATCTACTCTCAGATAGAGCCTTCTTCAAACGCTAAACCCTCCCTATTCCATTTCCATTTCCATTTCCATGGCTTCTTTCAGAGCTGAGGTTGCAGCATCCAGCTTGTTCGCGATTGCTTATCGCAATACAAAACCACCGCCTCCACTCCCATCTCTTGTGTGCATCAGGAGTAGATGCTATTCCCAACTCCGCAGCTACGGCTACTCCTGTTCCACTTCCAGCTCTAGAACATTCGCTCTCAACTTCCCCTACCCTAGAAGAAGAACAAACTCTCGCCGCCTCACCGTCTCCGCAACAACCACTGCTCCGCCGCAAAGCGACAGCTCCGACGTTTCCACCAAGATTCCCCCCGACAATCGCATTCCTGCCACCATCATCACCGGCTTTCTCGGTTCCGGGAAGGTACCCCGACTATCTCTCTTTTCCCCCATTTTTCTTTTCTTTCTTCTCAAGGTCTGTTCCATTTCTATTCAATAGAGAATTCGCAGTTGTTGATTTTTTTTTTTTTGGTGGAATTGAGCAGACAACGCTGCTCAACCATATTCTGACTGCTGAACATGGAAAGCGGATTGCGGTCATTGAGAATGAGGTATTTTTCTGGAATTGTCTCAATTCTTTCGTCAGGAATTCATTCACAACGACGCGGATATATGGTTTTGAATTTGTTTACTATAGGCATCAATATAAATATGGATTTGAATATTTGGTTGGCTTGTTGATTTCTGCATTGGTTCAGTTTGGTGAAGTTGATATAGATGGCTCTTTAGTGGCTGCAAAGGCTGCTGGTGCTGAGGATATTATGATGTTGAACAATGGCTGCCTCTGCTGCACTGTCAGGGGTGATCTCGTCAGAATGATTTCGGAATTAGTGGCTAAGAAGAAAGGCAAATTTGACCATATTGTTATAGAGACTACTGGTAAGCGGGCGAGTAACTTAATTTTTAATGTATGGAATTGTTGGCGTGAATTTTAATTTATCAAAGTTCTAAACTTTAGAGATTCTTCACTTGTTTCATCGTTTATATTTGTGCAGGTTTGGCAAATCCGGCACCAATAATCCAAACCTTTTATGCCGAGGATAAGATTTTTAGTGACGTGAAGTTGGATGGTGTTGTCACTTTGGTTGATGCAAAACATGCTAATATTCATCTTGATGAGGTTAAGCCGAAAGGTGTTGTCAATGAGGCGATAGAACAGATTGCTTATGCTGATCGCATAATTGTAAACAAGGTATTCACTCATTTATTCTTATAGCACACTGGCTTCAATTGTTTTAATGCAGTAAAACTCAAACATTAGGATTATTTTTTATCCAAAAAAGAAAAAAACATTTGGATTATTTAGAAAAGGGCCTATCATTGTGGATTTCATAACTAACCAGCTAACCAACTGATGGACAGTTTGTGGATACTTTCACGAAAGTCTGTCCTTGCATTGCCTCTGGAATTATTCTTAAAATATTCTAAAGAGTGTTATGGAATGAATCAATGAAATGATTACTTTCGCTATATTAGGCTGATATTCTTGTCTGCCATGCACCAGACTGACCTTGTTGGTGAATCAGACATTGCTTCGTTGGTCCAGCGGATAAGGGTTGGTGTCTCTCTTCCTATTGAATCAAAGTGTTGAGCATTTATTTCAAAGGTTTTTTCATTATTTTGAGCATTCTATGAATGTTTTCGTGTTTTTTCAGAAAATAAACAGCATGGCTCATATGAAGCGGACAGAGTTTGGAAAAGTTGACTTGGATTATGTTCTTGGCATCGGTGGCTTTGATTTGGAGAGGTAGCTTTTGTTATTGTTTCCTACTTTCTGGCTTTCTTTTTTTTTTTCGTTGTTAATATAACAAGAAATCGGAATTTTGGTTCACTTGCTGTCTGCACGAGTAATTCATTTTAGTCTCATATGGTTCTTAGGTTGATGTTTCAATATTTCTGCTTGAATTTTCACATACTTGTTATCTTTCTGCTGTCCAAGCCCACATAAATGATTTTTGTATATTTCTTGATCTTTTATTAGGATTGAGAGTGCTGTTAATGACGAACCTGCAGAGGAAGATCATGTGCATAGCCATGACCATGATCATGAGCACCATGGCCATGATCATCACCATCACCACCATGATGATGCACATGACCACAAGCATGGTACCTATTAATTAGTGTTTGGATTGGGATCAGTATTTTCCTAGTTGCTTATCAGTCTAATGCTTTCCAAGATTTAAGGACATCATAGCTTATAAAATCTTGTATCTTTTACTTGGTAGTTGTGTTATGAAGTGAAAGAATAAATTTGATTTTTGTTTATATGCAGATCATCATGATCACCATGCTCATGATCACAGTCATGATCCTGGTGTTTCATCTGTCAGCATAGTTTGTGAAGGAAGCTTAGACCTTGAGAAGGTAGCATTTTGTCTACTTATGAGTAATGCCAAGTATATCAATTTCTTTTTTGTTGTTTAGGCACATGTAAAAAGCCAATGTTGGCATTTATGTACTGAAAGGATAACTTGTTAACCTTTTCAGGCTAACATATGGCTTGGCACCTTGTTGCTGGAACGTAGTGAAGATATTTATAGGATGAAGGGTCTTCTTTCCGTGCAAGGAATGAATGAGAGATTTGTTTTTCAGGTGAATTTGAAATTCATTTCCATGGGATTGCCATATTAATCTTGAATTCCTTTCAATCTTTTAATTTTATTATATTTATTAATGTTGTTATTACTCTCGATAAGGCAGCTATAGTCTCTATCTCCATCCCACAGAACCCCCTTTCCCACAACGTTTTCTTTCATTGGTAATCATTTACTATGTTTATTTCCGCTTAATTAACCATATCTTTCTCTATCCAGGGAGTTCATGACTTATTTCAAGGTTCACCTGAAAGGTTGTGGGGACCAGATGAACCAAGGATAAACAAAATTGTGTTCATAGGGAAAAACTTGGATGCTCAGGAATTGGAAAAGGGATTCAAGGCCTGTTTACTGTGATAGTAATAAGCTCAATACAATGTGCTTTGTTCCTCTCTCTTTCGCCCGATGATGCACGGGCGTTTAAGATATGAGTGTGTCCATCTGCCATGTGGAACTCTGAACTGACTTGCCATATATAGTGAAAAGTGTTCTATTTCCTGAAATTGTTACTGAATCAGAGCAAACAGAATTTTCGTTAACTAGAATGTTTGAATATACACGGTTATCATTGCACATCATTTTTTTTGGGTCCGATATCAAAATTCGCACTCTTTAATGCAGAGGGGAAAAAAAATACACATCCCAGTATTTGCTTTTTTTTATATGTTTTTTCATTAGAAAATAAATATAACACTCAGTGCTTTAAGAAGTGTGCAAATACAATTTTGCAGGCCACGCCCATATAAGGGTGGCCTTTCATATTTTTTCCGAAAAAAGGATATAGCTTTCCATTAGTTGTGAGAATTTTAACGGCGACTCTACACCCAATTCAAACACGAAATGGAAAAGCCAATTACAGGCACATACTACTCTGTGAGCTAGACATTGAAATGCAGCATGGTGTCCATCTGTGGTGTGCTGGTCCTCTTTCAGGAGGGTCTCAAGTGCAGCATATCCCGTTGCGTTCTCATACTTGCCGGTCCCACCAATCACAGCAACCTCAGATTGCTGTGCCACGGTCCTGTGCACCCCAAACAAGCTAATGCTGTCTTCCATCCCATCATGATTCATGATCTCATCACCATGCAGCAACGCTGTCATCACAATGCTCTGGCTAGTACCGTCCAAGGAGCTGGCTAAGTAGAACCCTTTACCAGCCACAGCAGAAGCAAGCTCTTCCCCTTCAGATAACTGGTCATCGATCACTGTCACCGACCCAAACATGAGCTTCTGCAGTGCCAACCCGGCAGGAAGGTTTCCTGCAGACACAAATAGCTGGTTATTGCCGCCTGTGACAACATTGCTGGTGCCACAGTTCTGGAACACGGTGAAGGACTGTCCCCCATTGAGGCCTAACAGGAGTGAGAGGTTGTTGTTGGTCATGATGCCGTTGAGCTTTGGGTTGACCAGTTGTATTCCACCAGTAATAGGGAAGAGGTGGTTGTTGAGCTTGGAGAATGGCAGGCCTGTGACATCGGTGTTTGCTACTATTCCTGCCACCACTCCTGCTGATGGGTGTGACCCTCCAAGGATGTCATGCCTGAAAAGAGACAGTGATGGCTCCTTTGCCACCCCATTGCCAGCACCTACTACTGCTGGCGTGATGGGAGCTGGGACTTGAGCTTCTGGAATTGGCAGTTCAGCATTGGAGTCTAAAGCTGTTAGGCCACTTGGTAAACTGGTGGCGGGGCTTAACAGTGTTGTTGTGACTGAGGGAGTTTGGAACCCTGAAATTCAATTTATTAAAGAATTGAATTGAATAAGTAACTTAAGTTAAAGAATTAAATTTTCATGCGAATTGAAATCTGATAAAACTAAGGAATTGAAATCAAATCCAAATGGGTGTGATTTGGTATGGAAATTGAATTTTAATAAATGAAAAGAACAAAATAATCTTATTTAAATACAATATTTTATCCTCACCTATTAACGAAGGATAAAATAGTAAAAACAATTTAATTATTTAATTTATCGATTCATTTTAAACATAAAAATTTAATTCAATTTCATCTCATTAAAGATTTTCAAACCCACTATGAAGGATTGGAATTGGCTGCTGCTGGTAGTGATAGACTATTAATGAGTTGTGGTTGTTGTGGGTCCACTTCGTCTACGATCCTCCGAGAGTTGGCACTCATAAAGGTTGTTGTGGCCAGGAAGAAGAGGCAGATGGTGGCATTGATGTCGCAAGTATTGAGTAGAAAAACATTCCCCATTTTACACACGGATTGCAGCCTGCTACGTGAACTTTTTTTTTTTTGTTTCAACATATTAGAGTGGAAGATTTTGTTGTCCATGAAGCAGATTTCTGGATGGGCGTGCATACATGAGAGGGGGTTTTGGAGGAGTGACTCTTAACAAATCTTCAACAAGTGGAGGTGGAGCTGATTCTATGGAGTGGTTGGATATTGTCTACTAGATTTTGCCCCTGTTGAAACAACTACACGGTTAGTATTAGCATTGTGGCACCGAGTTGCTGCAGCTGCAGGTTAGCATGTCTTAATTCTTGCATCATATTATTTGCTTTTACTGCTAGAGCATACCCTTGCCTATTAAATATTCAATATGTGTGCCTCCGTGAATTTGTGGACAGTAACATATTCAAGCCATATGAAGAGCTCATAATGGTCATTAAGTATTCTCCATTGTCTGCTTGATACCATTTTATTTGAGGATGACTATATGTTTATAAATCTGTTAAACTTTTGTCTTATGTAGAGGTGCCTCTTCGCATTATCTTTTCCTTAGTTGCGTATACTGTTTTGAGAAGACGGGAGAAGGGCATGGGGTTGAGAAAGGTAAGCTGCTGGATTTGATTTTGCAAAATTAACTTGCACCTTTTCTCCCACAGGACGCTTGTGGAGTCACAGAGATTCTAGAACAACAGGAAATATTAATGTCATTGCATTGCCGCGGTTGCATTGCTTCAGATGTCTCTTGAATAGAAGAGGGATTTCAGCTGCTCCTTTCACAAATTTTGAAGTTAGGTATGCTCCTGTTGGTCCAGGCTCATGCTATCAGCAATAATGTTGCTATTATGTTTCGCTTAGACTGTCGTTGTAGGAGGCAGCTCATGTTTATATACTAGCTAGGCTTAGTTGATGAGCTAGAATTCTAACTTTTCGCTGTTCAGCTCCTCGTCAGCATGGGGCAAATTAGAGCTCTCGATTGACAGCCGTCGTGTTGTAATTTATTGTTGAACTCAGTAAATAATATTTGTTCACTTCTTTGGAGAATAAAAATATACTCCCTTCGTTCCTCCTTAATAGCCTCTTTTAAAAGCCTGCGCAATTTTAGTAAATTATAGCCACTATTAATAAGGCATGGATGTAGTACTTTCTCTGCAGGTATCTATCTTATCCTATAAAACACAGGTACTGATATGAAATACGATATGGATACGAAAACACACCAAACTTAAAAAATTATAAGACATGGCATACATATATATAATTTCTTTTTATTTTGTTGTATAATAAAATAAAATGACCCAACATCACATGTCAAAATAAATAATTAGAGTTAAGTTTGGGTTCATATTGGTGTTAAATTTTTTTTAAAAAAATAAACAAACCAACTGAGACATGTCTATAGGGTGTCTAAGATATGTCCACAGTGAATTAAAGCAGCGTCTAGCCTTGTTCGGCGTGTGTATGAGTTTAAAAAAATTATTTTTTTAATTATACGCATGTCCAACACGTGTCGTGTGGGTGTTGTGTGAATGTCAGACACTAACACGTATCCAACACACAGACACGTCATCAAGAGAATGTGTCTGTGCTTTTTAGATCCTATCCATCTATCTATGTGTGCTTGAAGTGGAGTTTGCAAACTTAATTTTGACCAAAGTGAGTTTAGTGTAATATTATTTATGCTTAAAAAATTTTATTTTTAAAACTGAATTTAATAAAATGAATGTTCTTTGGATGACATTGAGTATAATTACTTTTGCCACGAAATTACTAAAAAGAACGTATTTTATAATGTTTTGTTTTTTTAATCAATATCGTAACATTATTCGGCGGAAGAAGAAAAATGTCAATAAGTTTTCAACGTGCTTTTGACTGAACTCAAAAGCTGGAAAATATCACTTCTATGTAACTGCAGTAAAATTTGTGAAGTAAAAAGCATCCAAACACTACAAACTCCACGTTCGAGACAAATCAACCTGCGTTCAATGGCTATAACGCGGAAACAACCACACCCTATACAATAATATATTAAAGTTCTTCCACTAAATTTGCCACATGGCATTTTCTTTTAAATTAGACAATTTTTAATTTTGTGTAATTTTAATTCTCTGTTTGACTTTTCATTCATCCGCCCTAAATCATTTTGTAATTGATATTCATTCTAATGGGTAATCCTTACATTTGCAAATATAATTTTATTATAATTATAATTAAATTAAATAGGAACTGGCATAAGTCATAACCATAGCTCTGTAGATTTTCTTATCCCCTTCCTACATGTCATATGGAATGGAATATAAAAACTTTCCCGCATTTTCCAAATTTATTCTAAGGAAGCTACAACAACAAAACTGCATGCTAGCACAAGGTAAGGAATAGCAGTGAAATAGTCGAAATCATGTCTATATTAAGAACTAAAAATATGATATTAGAACTTGACAATGTCGAGAAAACTCAATTTCAACATACTTCTCAATTAGTTGGACCTGGATACTGTAAATCCTATTAACTAAGATATACATCAAACAAAAGGAACTTTGAACTTGTAACTTTTCCATTTTCTGTAGAAGACCCTACTCTATCCATAACCTTAACTGCAGCATAGCCATTGGCACCATAGTACTTTCCACTGCCTCCAATAACTGCAACATGTGACTCAAAGACATCAGTTCTGTGCACTCCAAAAATCCTGAGTCCATCTTGATACTTACCCTTCACAATGCTTGCATTGATAGCCATCATATGGCTACTTCCATCCTCTGAGCCAGCAACATACACCCCTTGTGCTTTTCCAAGTTTCTGTAGTATATCTCCATCACCTTCTTCTAGCAGTTCCTCATCTATTGGCGTCACTGATCCAAACTCCAGCTCTTGGAGTGCTGCTCTAGTAGGGAAAGAGAAGCCAAAATTAGAGGGGTCAGGTGTTTGTGTGGAAGATGGAATTGTTGTTGGGGTGGATTGGGGACTTGGAATGCCTCCATTAGGAGGAAAAAGGCCTAGAGGTTTTGAGAAGGGAAGTTGACCAGGAACCATAGTAGTGGCAGGTTTCTCTGAAGGCCTTGAGCTTGTGGCATTAAGCATATCAGGCATTAAAAATGTTATTCTGTGATGACCATGGTTGTGCTTAGGGTTTGGGTTGCCAAGAGTTCGAGCTGAGGAAGATTGGTTTATGGTAGTCAAGAACAGAAGCAGCATGACTAACAACAGAATAGAAGGGAGTTTGGCCATTGTTTCATGGTTTCTTTTTGCACCAGTTACTTTGCATACTCTCTTTATATAGTTTAGGCTCTAATTAAGTGTGGTGGTTAGAATAACCTATGGACAGGTATCATCAAATGACTATATATAAATATTCAAAAGACTATTCAATGTGATCTATATCTCACTTTTGAGATAAGTTTCGGTTGATCTACTTTTCAAAATGATAAGATTGTGGATTGGTTATAGTCTATGCTTTATTGTCAATGATTAGGTTGTGCATGAATGGAACAAACTAACCCAATGCACAATTCAAATCATCGCCTTGCTTGCAACGCCAAGAAACGGGATTAATTGTAAATAAATTGCAGATGCAAAAGAGGCGGGAGTCCGGTGTCCAGGATCATGCTAAAGTAAAAAGAACAACAATCTATGATGGGCTTGGTATGGTATGAGTCCCTTTTGTTCCTAATAACTTAATACAAAATAAATGGATTTGGATCACAACGACTGGCAAAATTAGGTTAAATTTAAGTCTAGTTAATAATAATATATATTTATAATATGATAGGATAAAATAAAAATGATATTTGATTTGTCATTAATTTTTTTATAATATTATCATACAAATAAATATGTAAAATATTTACTTAAATTAAATCTGGATGATTTCCATAAAAAAAAATGGTTAATAGCATACAAAGTATTAAAAAGTAATATTTAAAATATCATTTAATAATGAATATATTGAAAATCAAAAGAGATAATTATTTAAGAATTAAAATTAAAATGTATATATTAATATTTTGAATTAAATATTATTTTTTGCAATCAAGTTTTATATATTAAAATCAAAATTTAGGTTTCAAATATCAAATAGGATGTAAGTGACCATATATGTAGAAATTATTTTACTAAAAGAAATGGAAGCAATATATAGGTTTAATTATTCTGTAGATTCCTATAATTTCACTTAATTTTTAACTAAGTTCCTATAGTTTATTAGTTTTTAAGTAAGTCTCTATAGTGTATGAAATTTTTTAATCAAGTCTCTGCCGTTATAAAAAATGAAATATTCCATGAATATTCTATTTTCATCTCCTTCTTCACCATCTCATTCATAATAGCACGGATCTGATTGAAAATTCTCATACATTATAAGGATCTACTTAAAACTTTTAAACTAATTAAAAATTGAGTGAAACTATAAGGACCTGAAGAATAATTAAGCCACAAAATATGCAGTTATCTTTCAATTGATGCCTTAGTTTCAAGAGAGGTGCAATTTTTGTTTTATGATGCAGTACAAATTTTTTATTATATATTTTATATTAATTTTGGTATTGAATCTGTTTGTTCCTCTAGAATTATGTTTTCTGGTTTATTATATTTGTTTTAGTAAATGTTCAATTTTATTCCAATTATTACCTTTGTAATTTTGAGGTTACAATATGTTAATTTTCCACCATATCACTCAATCTTTTCCTTATGTGTCTACTATCATCCCCTACTATTAAAATAAAATTGGCTAAGGTTTATATTATTAATTTTCAGTCAACTTCATTACTTTCTTATAACCCAGTCTTTCTTTGTAGTGATAAGTTATGCCATTTATTTATGGTTAACATTGTATAGGGTTTCCTCAAGAACTTGATATATGATAAAAAAAAAACTATGTTGTTTGAAGGTATTGTCTTTGCTATCATTAACCCTTTTTGAAAATTAGATTTTGAAGGTATCATATCTTCCTTAAATAATCCCTTGTAGAGTTTATATATTCTATGATTAATGAAGGAAAAGAAAAGTATAATGATATTACAAATTTAGAGAATAGTAAAATAATAATTTTTGAAACTCAAGAAACTCTTGAGTAAATTACGTAAATAGATGAAAGCTACAGTGAATTTCACCAAGTATTAGGGATATCAATGTATTTGTTTCAAAATTAATTAACTCACCTATTTTTGTTAAACTCATATGAGGTTAAGTAAACTTTTACAAAATAAAAAAAACTCTAGATTTTACTAGGAAGTTTACATGTTTAAATTTATACTTACTTTTGAATTCATTTTTCATGTAATTGATCTTTGAAGATTTGACAAATTATCGAATGACAATCATATTATATATAATACTGAAATAATACTTCTTTGGATTTTAAAGATTTAATTATTCTTTAGGTCCTTATAGTTCCACTTAATTTTTAATTAGGTCCTAATAGTTTAAAATTTTTTAATATTTCATTTTTGATAATGTCAGGGACCTGATTGAAAATTCTCATATATTATAGGAACTTATTTAAAAAATTTTAAATTATTGAGATCTAATTAAAAATTGAGTGAAATTATGGGGACCTGCAGAGTAATTAAATCCAATATATATATACATAATTATCATATGAATAAATATGTACTATTGACTTGAATAAAATTTGGATAATAGCATAGCAAGTATGTAAATTTTTTTTTAAAAATATAATCTAATGGTTAATATAGTAATGATTGGAAATCAATTAAGAGAGAGAAATATTTAAAAATTAAAGTAAAAAAGAATCATATATTCTAAATTTTATTAATATCTATATATTTTAAAAAATTATATATTCAAAATTGTACTAATATATCTGTCGTATACTTTGTTTGAAATTACTCAAAGAATGATTACACTTATCATTGGCATTTTTTCTTCAAATTTTGTTGAAATAATTAGTGTGAATCATTTTGATTTTGGATGAAATTTTAGTAATCGTCATTATTTGGGAGAATGATGAACGAGTAAAGGATAGACTTCAAGATAACGTTAATATAATTTATAACATTATAAAGATATGAGAGGATATATGTATATAAATCTCGCAAAATATTGTGGTTAATCACGAGCAAAGTTTAAACATAGTATAAAAAAAAAAAAAAAACTCAAAAAGGAAAATATGACCGTAGTATAACACCGGCTAACGAAAACAAAGGGAGGGAAGCGAAACTCCGAGCTAGGGTTTATATCCCTTCCCTGCTGGCTCACTAGCTCTCTGCTCGAGTGTTACACTGAGAACCGAGCTTCAGTCTAAAACCCTAACCCTAATTTTCATTCGGTTAGTCTTCAGCCACCGCCATGTACCTCTACAGCCTGACACTGCAGCGCCCCACCGGCATAGTCTGCGCCATCAACGGCAGCTTCTCCGGCGGCAAGACCCAGGAGATCGTCGTCGCCCGAGGCAAAGTCCTCGACCTCCTCCGCCCCGACGACAACGGCAGGATCCAAACCATCCTCTCCGTTGAAATCTTCGGCGCCATCAGGTCCTTAGCTCAGTTCAGGCTCACCGGAGCTCAGAAAGACTACATCGTCGTAGGCTCGGATTCCGGTAGGATCGTAATCCTTGACTACAACAAAGAGAAGAATGTTTTCGATAAAATTCACCAAGAAACTTTCGGTAAATCGGGTTGCCGCCGGATCGTTCCGGGGCAGTACCTTGCCATAGATCCAAAGGGTAGGGCTGTTATGATTGGTGCTTGTGAGAAGCAGAAGCTTGTTTATGTTTTGAATAGGGACACTTCTGCTAGGTTAACCATTTCTTCGCCTTTAGAGGCTCATAAGTCTCACACTTTGGTGTATTCAATTTGTGGGGTTGATTGTGGGTTTGAGAACCCTATTTTTGCTGCCATAGAGTTGGATTACTCTGAGGCTGATCAGGATTCTACTGGGCAGGCTGCTAGCGAGGCCCAGAAGGTTTTAACCTTTTATGAGCTTGATTTAGGGCTTAACCATGTTTCTAGGAAGTGGTCTGAACAGGTTGATAATGGTGCTAATTTGCTTGTCACTGTCCCTGGAGGCGGTGACGGGCCAAGTGGTGTGCTTGTTTGTGCGGAGAATTTTGTTATTTATAAGAATCAAGGACATCCTGATGTTAGGGCTGTTATTCCCCGGCGTGCTGACTTGCCGGCCGAGCGAGGCGTTCTTATTGTGTCAGCGGCTATGCATAAGTTGAAGTCCATGTTCTTCTTCCTTCTGCAGACGGAGTATGGGGATATTTTTAAGGTTACCTTGGAGCATGATGGTGACCGGGTATCGGAATTGAAGATTAAGTATTTTGATACTATCCCAGTTACAGCTTCAATGTGTGTGCTGAAGTCGGGGTTCTTGTTTGCGGCATCTGAGTTTGGGAATCATGCTTTGTATCAGTTTAAGGCTATAGGGGATGATGACGATGTGGAGGCATCATCTGCTACACTAATGGAAACTGAAGAAGGTTTTCAGCCGGTATTTTTCCAGCCCAGGAGGCTGAAAAATCTTGTTAGAATTGACCAGGTTGAGAGTTTAATGCCAATAATGGATATGAAGGTCAGTAATATCTTTGAAGAGGAAACTCCTCAAATCTTTACTCTTTGTGGGCGTGGTCCTCGTTCATCTTTGAGGATCTTGAGAACTGGTTTGGCAGTTAGTGAGATGGCAGTGTCAAAGCTTCCTGGTATACCTAGTGCCGTTTGGACTGTGAAGAAGAATGTCATTGATGAGTTTGATGCATATATCGTTGTGTCGTTCACAAATGCAACCCTTGTGCTTTCCATTGGTGAGACAGTTGAAGAAGTTAGTGACAGTGGGTTTCTTGATACTACTCCCTCCCTAGCTGTTTCTTTGATAGGTGATGATTCTCTCATGCAGGTTCACCCTAATGGTATAAGACATATTAGGGAGGATGGGCGTATTAATGAGTGGAGAACTCCTGGGAAGAGGACAATTTCAAAAGTTGGATCAAATAGACTTCAAGTGGTTATTGCGCTGAGTGGAGGGGAGCTTATATATTTTGAAGTGGATGTAACTGGTCAGTTGATGGAAGTGGAGAAGCATGAGATGTCTGGAGATGTTGCTTGTTTGGACATTGCACCAGTACCTGAAGGCAGACAAAGATCTCGTTTTCTTGCAGTTGGCTCATATGACAAGACCATTCGCATCTTGTCATTGGATCCTGATGATTGTATGCAGGCTCTGAGTGTACAAAGTGTTTCTTCAGCTCCAGAATCTCTCCTTTTTCTTGAGGTTCAAGCATCTGTTGGTGGTGAGGATGGTGCAGATCATCCTGCCAGCCTTTTCTTGAATGCTGGTTTACAAAATGGTGTCTTGTTTAGAACTGTGGTGGATATGGTTACAGGTCAGCTCTCTGACTCTCGCTCCCGGTTCTTGGGGTTGAGAGCCCCAAAATTGTTTCCCATTATTGTAAGAGGCAAGCGAGCTATGCTTTGCTTGTCAAGTCGCCCATGGCTTGGTTATATTCACCAAGGACATTTCCTTTTAACACCCCTTTCCTATGAAACCCTTGAATATGCTGCCTCATTTTCATCTGACCAGTGTGTGGAAGGTGTTGTTGCTGTTGCTGGTGAGGCACTGAGGATTTTTACCATTGAAAGGTTAGGAGAAACATTTAATGAGACTGTAATCCCACTAAGATACACACCAAGGAAGTTTGTGCTGCAACCCAAACGGAAACTTCTGGTGATGATTGAGAGTGACCAAGGAGCATTAACTGCAGAAGAGCGTGAAACTGCAAGGAAAGAGTGTTTTGAAGCTGCTCAAGCAGGGGAAAATGGGACTGGAAGTGCAGACCAAATGGAGAATGGTGGTGAGGATGAGGATAAAGATGATCCACTCTCTGATGAACATTATGGTTATCCAAAGGCTGAATCAGATAAATGGGTTTCCTGCATCAGGGTTCTTGATCCTAGGACTGGAAATACAACTTGTCTTTTGGAGCTTCAGGAGAATGAGGCTGCATTCAGCATATGCACAGTGAATTTCCACGATAAGGAATATGGGACTCTTTTAGCTGTTGGCACGGCAAAGGGACTGCAATTTTTGCCCAAAAGGAGTTTGACTGCTGGATTTATTCATATATACAGGTTTGTAGAGGATGGAAGATCTCTTGAACTTCTTCATAAGACTCAGGTTGAAGGTGTTCCTCTTGCTCTGTGTCAGTTCCAAGGAAGATTACTTGCCGGAATAGGACCTGTACTCAGGCTATATGATTTGGGAAAAAAACGATTGTTAAGAAAATGTGAGAATAAGCTATTCCCCAACTCAATTGTCTCTATTCAGGCATACCGTGATCGAATTTATGTGGGTGACATCCAAGAGGTATGTTTCTATTTTATATCTGTATCCGTTTAGCATGTGGGTATTTGAGTCTGGCATTCTGACAATGAACTTTCATTGTGGCTTTTGACTCTGGCTGTTTCATTTTAAGTTGGCTTGTGACATTAATTTGTCTGTGTCTGGCATTTTTTCATGTTTTAGTTTTTGCTGCTGTGGTTTTTATTAGCAAAATTCATGAGGAATTATTCTATTTTGGAAGGACCTGAGTCCTGACTGAAGCTTTATGTAATGAACTAATATTCTTTTACTTCTGCAAATAGACAGAATGCTTATTCACATATCAACGTGCTTATTCACTAAATGAAGAAAAAATACCATCTAATTAACTGTGTTCTGTGCTTTCTCTCCAGTCTTTCCATTACTGCAAGTATAGGCGAGATGAAAATCAGCTTTACATATTTGCGGATGATTGCGTACCGAGATGGCTTACTGCATCATACCACATAGATTTTGACACCATGGCAGGTGCAGACAAGTTTGGAAATGTCTATTTTGTGCGGTTGCCACAGGATGTTTCAGATGAGATCGAAGAAGATCCCACTGGTGGGAGGATCAAATGGGAACAAGGAAAGCTGAATGGAGCTCCCAATAAGGTGGAAGAGATTGTACAGTTTCATGTTGGTGATGTGGTCACGTGTTTGCAAAAGGCATCTCTTATTCCAGGTGGTGGAGAGTGCATCGTATATGGAACAGTTATGGGAAGTATTGGGGCATTGTATGCTTTTACTTCACGAGATGATGTTGATTTCTTTTCTCATTTGGAGATGCACATGAGGCAGGATCATCCACCTTTGTGTGGAAGAGACCACATGGCTTATAGATCTGCCTATTTTCCTGTCAAGGTATACTTGATCAATATTATGTTTCTTGTTCTTTCTAGTAAGTTGTTACATAGCACTCTTTGCCATCCGCACTGGATAAGAACATCTTATTATATTTCGTCCTGACAAGGGCTTTTTATCTTCTGTCTATGATAAAAATTTGGACACATTCAAAGTTTTATATGTCCATCGAGTGTTTTTAGCCATAGCATTGGATTTGACATTTCTGAGCTGCCTACATAATGGTGTAGGATGTGATTGATGGGGATCTATGCGAGCAATTCCCAACATTGCCAATGGATTTGCAAAGAAAAATTGCTGATGAATTGGACAGAACCCCGGGAGAAATACTGAAGAAACTTGAGGAAGTACGAAACAAGATTATTTAAGAGATGTATCATCTGAAAGGTGTGATTATCCCTTTTTCTTTTTAACTTGCGTTTTCTATCTATTATGATGCTGTTATTAGTAGGACACAAGGACTGGGAGCAACAGTTAACCGATCCAACATAGCACTGGGTAATGCATATAAATATGGAAATAATTCTGCACTTGTCTAATATTATCAGATATTTTATTTGTAGTGGAGCAGATAAACAGGGAAGTTAAACAGGCATTTTTTTTTTAAACCTCCTTTTTATTATGATGGGTTTGGGTCTTCTAATCATTCTGGGGTAGCTGTTGAGAAATACAAACCAAAGCATCGATTGCACCTTTACTGAGGTGCTTGCCATAGTCTTCTCATCTGTTTTGTTTATTCTTTTGTTCTGTTCAATAAAAACTACAGATGCGGTAATGGTTGTTTCTTTCCTTTTGTTTTTTATGTCTTTACTACATTTCTAGTCTCTTTAATGCTGGTGAGAATTTGGATTTGACGAATGGTTCATACTTTTGTTTGGTATTCTGCGTGCAGGCCGTAGCAGAACTCTGTTTTTCTAGTTAGGTAATTTGTTCGTAGTCAGGTAACTAACAAAGTGAAGAAAACTTGTGTTTCTTATTCATACGTGAAGCAGTGATTTCTTGTCCTATTTAATCTGAGGGAGGGAGGAGAGGGACTTGAAGATTACTCTCTGTACTCTATTGTTGAAACGAAGAAATCCATAAGCTTAAGTTGCCAATTTCTGTTTGTAATTAATCGTTAGTACATGCTTTCACGCTGTCTGTGGATGCCATAACGTGCCCCATCTCTATCTATTCATACCGTGTTGAATTCAATGAGATGTCTAACTTGGCTCAGAATTTTCATTTCAACATCGATTGTACTTTGTCAAAGTTTAAAGCTGGAAAGTGATATTGTTTTCACATGCCACCAAGTCAATGCTTGAAAGATATGTTTATAGAGAAGAAATGGTTTTGTTGACCGTTCAACAGCAGCGGAAAACTATTGACTGACCATCGGAGGTTCGGTGTTGAGTCTACTGAATTTGACTGCGATGCGATGATTGGCAAAACGTGTTTGAATTTGTTTATTTTGCGTTTATCGCCGTGTTTAGTACTACATTGCTGAAGGTTAAGATGTGGCAGTTTAAGGTATACATTGATGTAGTATGACTCTATAAGTTATTCCTATTGTTGTAAGGTCTAGCGTTATTCAATGTTCCTTTCTTTTTTTTGTTCGTAGTTCAACGTTTGTTGTTTTATGAATGATTGTATAATTCTGTTGGGTATATCTAAACTGGTAATAAAGCGGATTAGGGTAGATACCTACCTTTTGATGATCTTTTATTTTATTGAAATTTATTTTTAAGTTTATCACTCATTATCTCATTTACCTTCACTTTTTCATATTTTTGTTTTTTTACTCACTTCTTCTTTTGAAAAAAAATAACTATATCACCTTAAGACATTTATAAATAAAAAAATATTTAGTAAAATTTAATAATTTATTACTATAGAAAAATTTAATTTTATTAATATTTAAAGTTTAAAAATGTGACTTGACTGCTAAGCTGCTAGTAATAAGAAACACCCTTAAAGTTTGGAATTATTGCATTGCACGTCATTCTTCAATAAATATGAGACTTAATCCCATTTTTTTTATTAAGCTCATTCATTTTTTTTTAATTCATTAAACTCATCATTTCATTAATATATATAATAAAAAAAAAGTTATGAAATAAATCTAAAAATGTATTATTTAATGAAATATTACAACTTTAAATTTTAAAACTATAATAATTTTAGAATTTAAAAAATAATTAAAATTATGTTTTTAACCTCTCTTTTTTAAATTATATAAGACTACTTTAATGATAATATTGACTAAGATTTATAATTAAACAAATATTACATTTCATACAATTAGTGTTAATATCTAATATCAAAATTTTCACTTACATCTATTTAATACTTATGGTTATTAATGTTTTGATTAATTTATAATATAAAACATTTACTCTTCAAATAACGACTCCTAGAATTATTTCGCCCTTTTGGTACAATTTAAAGTTGTTTGTGTGATTTATTTTTGAAAAAAATCATTAATGTTATAAGTTCTTCATTTCTTATTTTGGGTTGAGAAATTGATAACGCAATTTTAAGCTGTGAATATTGGAACCATTAATAGTATAAATAAAATTTGCTAAAAGTAACATTATACTTCATCTGTCTTTAAATAATTGTCCATTTTAAAAATTTGAGTAGTATTAATTATTTTCTTTTAACAATATCCTTATTAAATACTATTAGAGGTGGAAAGAGATATAGTAGAGTAAGGGAGTGAAAGTTGGAATATTAAAAAGAAACTAGGGTAATTCAAAAAATTATTTTTAACTTTTTTTAACTTTGATATTTTCTCAATCATTTTCTTAATTCTAGTATGCATTTAAAATTGAATAATTAATCAAGGACCGAGGGGAGTATTTGATAGTAAAATATCAACTTGCGGTATAAAATAATATTCATTTAATTATAAATCATACTCAATATTATTAAAATAATTTTATATACTTTGAAAG
The DNA here is from genome assembly GCA_031216125.1 of Dalbergia cochinchinensis. Classification (NCBI taxonomy): domain Eukaryota; kingdom Viridiplantae; phylum Streptophyta; class Magnoliopsida; order Fabales; family Fabaceae; genus Dalbergia; species Dalbergia cochinchinensis. The sequence continues at coordinate 65,367,024 of CM062369.1, forward strand.
AAAAATTTAAAAATATGATTTTATTTTTTAAACTCTGATGTAATAACTAAACACCCTTGATATAAAATTATTAATTTTTTTTCATAATATTTAAATTATTAAATATTAACTTATTGTGTGAAATAGTATTTATCTAATTACAAGTCTTACCCAATATCTATACTCTATATAATGGAAATAGTTCATATTAACTACTTTTTGGTATTCAAATTCCTATTTCCCTAAATACCCTTGATATATAGGGAGTTTGAAGAAGTTACAAAAATAAATGAAAGAAATTAACAAAATTAAACTCTAAAATTATTGTTTTAAAAATTTGAAGTTGTAGTATTTCATCAAATAATAAATTTTTATATTTATTTTATAATTTTATCATATATTAAGAAAATTAATGAGTTTAATAATAAAAATAGGGTGAAGTGTCATATTTATATAAGAAAGGGGTGGAGCACAATGACACAAAACCTCGAGGGTGTTTAATATTATTTATTCTTTTTTATTAAATGTACAAGTTAATGCTTGAATTTTATTTAAGTTGATAATTAATTAATTTTATCAAGTCTCAACTAATCTCATGCTACCTAATTAGTTTATTTTATTAGTTTTTAACTAAGATATTGGGGGATAGAAGTGAGAATGGGGATGAGAATTGAATTTGCAACCTTTTGTAATTCATTAAAACATGTAAGAGTCTATCACTAAAAATTGAGTTCACTTGTTAGTTTATTCTATAATTATTAAATGAAAATAGATAGATTTGATAACTTCATTCTATCGTACACGGCAAACATATGATCAAAGTAGATAATTTTACTCAAAACATTTAAAGTCGAACTAGATGCTGCATTTGAAAGCTTGCTTTTAAGAATGGCTAGCCCTTGCGGTTCTCATATTATGTTTTAATTCATTCATTGCCGTTTACTTTGTGACTTGCAAAGGTAACTGACAGGTGCAAGTCCTTTTTGAAGTGGTTTGTGCGCTAATTGTAATTATGGCTTAGTTTCCATCAATTCCTACCTAATATAGAAGTTGGGATCTCTACGTATTTTTGCTTTGACCTTTTAGTGTTGGGGTCCGAATCTACAAGGTTGAGGGGTCGGAGTGGAGATCAATCAAGCAGTGAATGCACTTTACATACTGCCACTCTTACACTAGGAATGTATATCCATAAATTAAAGAACAGAATGGACTTGAAGTTATATCTTCATTCAGAAATTAGAGCCTTAACCAAATCCGTTACATACAAGAGATTAAATAACCACTAATAAATTCTTCTATCAGTTCTATTCATGACTTAATTAATTACCAAGTCACGCACGCTAGCGCTGGCCCTAGTGCCTCCTCCCATTGTCCTACCAAGTCTAATCCAATATATAAAGCCAACTTGTTTTGCTCCAATGCAAGGAAAGACAAATCCTTAGGTACAAACCGCCAACAAGTCAGCAATACGGTTTACCCTTTTACTAAGTCTTCGTTTTGTTGTTTCAGCTCTCTCTCTATTCTTGTGTTTCCATAGCGAGATTTCTCCTCTAGCCAGCCAATGATGTCTGAGAACACAATGTTCAAATTCTTTGTTGGTTCCCCATACAATAGACCATGCCACATTCCTGGGTACATTTTTAGTGTCTTGTCTGAGCTTGAGGCCACATCATGTAGCTGTTTGCTAACTGACTTATCGGTAACTCGGTCTTCCTCACCATGTAGAACGAGGAAAGGTAGTGAAACCTAACCAAAATCACATATAAATGGGTCTCATTTAGTGTCATCAACTGTAAGGAGTTTGGAACTGATGAAGAGTGTGCTTAAAATAAAAATTTGACAAACCTCATTTAACCTTTGCTCAATTTCTGTACTGACTCTGAGAAGTTCGTAGCCAGTTCTCAAGCGAGGCTTTCCTTTGTAGCAATATTCGTTAGCTCTAATCTGCTTTACATGAATAATAGCATTATCATCCATTGCAAATTGTCCATTTTCATGTTTATGTGAATATTATTATCCTCCACTTACAAGGAATTTCACTCGAACGTATATATGCACTAGTTTGTGTCCTAGAAAGTGACATCTTGGGATTTCTGTTATGTGATAAACCCACAAATTCTTACTTGGACTTTAAATTAATACTCCAACAAGAAATAGGATTGATTTAATGCATATCTGCATTTGACCAAAGCAAGCATTTCTATGAACCTGTCAACCCATGATGCTTATGAGTACAGAGATTTAGGGGTATTCACAACCCGACCCAGCTCATTAACTCGATCCGACCCGAAACTTATTGGGATAGGTTTGGGTCTTAAAATTTGACCCGTTGCAATTTTCGGGTTGGGTTCAAGTCATACTTCTGGTTGGCCCAACCTGATCTGAACTCAAATAAGTCTTATGGATATATGTATTTTTATAATAATTAATGATAAATTATAAGATTTTACAGTTCAATTAATATATTTTTTTATAATTTGATGTTATTTTTATATTTATATAATTTCTTTTGAAATATATATATATATATATATATATGACAAAATGCCTTTCAAATTTTATTTTTTACTTGTAAAATTTTATAAATTTATTATATATAAAATTCAAATCCTCATGTATTATTAAAAGTCTAGTTGACCTGATTTTGTTTATTACTTGGATTATTATCGGATCGGATTCAAGTTCAAAAAATGAATCAAGTCTAAAAATTAGATAAGATTTGGATTCGATGTAACTCACCCTAACCGATCACATCTACACCGCTAGATAGATTCAAACTGAAGTGAAGAAATATGCATATACTTTAAATGAAGTACAAGTACCTGTCACCATGTCATGGGTGAATTTATAGTGATCCAGAACTAAATTTGAATTACCAATTATCAGTACATGGAATGAATTTTGTGTGGATACGCACCTGTTGTCTAACTTCAGGCACTTTAAAGGCGACGTCAATGATATCTTGGGTTGGGACTAATTTCCATGACGGAATCACTCTGCTCAATGCGCTCAATACACCGATCACCACTGCGTTTGGTTTTATTTCATCTGCAATCTGCAACATATTTCCTTATTACAACTCGAAATCCCTCTCATGTGAATGCACTAAAGTAAACAAAATCAATTTATTTTCCCCCAAAATCCCGTTTGGAAAAATAATTCGGATAAAATTTTCACATAATAATATCAATGGGAAAAAAAAGGGAATACAAATACTATTATATATAAACATATGATCCTACAAGCTTTGACTAAATCACACTTTAGAGTGACAATAATATAGTTTCAGATTTATGATAAATTCTATAAATAATAAAATATTTTTGTATAAACTTTTAAAAATATTTACACACGGGTAATTTTAAATTATATATTAGATATCAAATATGCTACTACATGTAAGTAATTCACCGTGAACGCAAAATGACGTTATCCGTGTTCCTCTTAGCAATTTCATTTTCGTGCAAATAGTGAACGAAAAATGAGTAGCACGATATTCCACAAAATAAGTGCAGATATTATAACTTATTGAAAAAGCAACAGCATTCACTACACCAGCTGTATGTACTTAAACAAATCGGCTTAAGCGTGCAAATTGATGTACTAAATTAACGTTCTTGATCGGGCTTAATTGATAGTTGATTTATATTTTTATTTTAAGGAAAAAAAAAGTCACTTTCTGAAGGCAGGGTCTTCTAGCTGTGACGTAAGAGGGGGGCAGCTATTGCAACGGTTTAGCTTAGAAAATTATTGGTGGATCGGGAAAACTCAACCCAAAGGTCGGAATCAGATTCCCTCCCCGATATCATAGACTTGTATCGGTCAAACAATAATATCCAAGGTTCAAACAGCTCCACTGAATCGACTAATTAAAATACTAAAATATAATATATATATATATATATATATATATATAAAATATCAGTAATTCTTATTTAAGCTTGACGTAAGATTGCGTGCGAAGAAAAAAGTCCTCCAATATTTTTCTCATTTAATCTGACACCAATTTTAGTAAAGATTTAAAAATTTATTAACTCGCCAAAAAAATAATTCTGTCTCGATAAATAATTTCCTATCTCCTGAGATTCTGATGCGCACACAGCATAATTTTTAATAATATGGACTCTGATGCTTTACTCAATTAATGAGAATGACACAAGATGATAATTAAGCACAATAATTAAGCCGTGACTCACATATATTGATTATTATTGTGATGTCTACATTTTCTGTGTTGCTCTATCTTTTGAAGACGTTCATGCAATGTGTAGTGGCAGATATCCATAGGACTATAACTTGTGAATATACCACACACTGTTATTTTACCTCGAACTTAGTCACCAATTCACATGGTGGAAAATATTGTCCACAAACAATTCATCAAACCCATTATTCCTACTCCCAATATCCTTTTTCTTTGTCAAAAAAGTAGTGCCTGTAAACACGTATTCTAGATGGTTCAATATATATATATTGTTAACAGATAATCAGAAGATGTAATCAAATTTATATTTTATTGGGATAAATATTGAAGATTAGCCTGAGAGGCAACAATATATTCTTTGCACCCATACCAAGAGATAAGAGAAAAAAAAAATGATAATAATAATATTCCACACCACGCCGGCATCGACTTAACGTGGTTGGATCCGACTTTGCTGGGGACTGTGTACATCACAGTACACCAGCAACCACGTCCAACACCTTAAAAGTTAAAATGGCCAAGTGGAAAAAGAAACGCAACCAGACAAAATACCATAAGCAAAGATAAAAAGAATGGAGAGAAACAGTGCATGAATTGTTTTTCATATGGAAGAATAAATATTAGTATAGTACAAAAGGAACAGTATGATGTGCAAATAATTTGCAGCTGAAGATATTTTTATGGAGCAAATAAGAACAAAGAAAAAGAGAAAGAAAGCCAACCTTGCACATGGGTGCAACCAAAATTGCCCCATCCCAATATTCTGGCTTTTTCCGGTGCAAAAGCAGGGCCACAGCTCCTCCCATGGATTCCCCTAACAAGTACCTCATCTTCTTCTTGTTCTCTTCCCTCTCTGCGATCATTTTTAATTTTACATTATTGATTGAGAAAAACAATTCATTGAAATACTAAAAAATTGAAATTAAATTATGGTAGTACTATCAAAGAATCAAACAATTCCCAATGGACAAATGGACCACATCGTGGGTTTGAAAGTGTGTTCAAAAACCAATAAAAAATAACCCATTTATTTCATAATAATTATTAAAAATCAAACAATACACATATCAATAAAAATAAAATTTTTGATAAATATATAAAATCATATGAATTGATAAAATTATTCTTATCTAATTATTATTGCTCACCTTAATAAACATATTTAATATTTAATTAATATATTTATATTAAAAATATAAATAAAATAAAAAGTTAATGTTATCTAAATATTATAAGTGAATAAATATCCTAAAGTATTAAAAAGTCAAAAATTGAAAATTATGTAGAAAACGGATGGAGAAACAGAGCTAGTGCCAAGCACGGAGTTGAGACGACGTGTGTATGCATAATACATGGTCTAAGAGAGAGAGAGAGAGAGCTGACCACAAATGGTGGTGAAATAATGGGAACAATCGTTGATGACAAAATCAAAATCCATGACAAGACCCTGAAGACCATCTGATTTGCCATGGCCTTCATAATCCAAACCATACACTGCAAAACCTGCCTTTGCAAGCCTTGTTGCTGTGCCTGTACGTGTTTCATTCAATATTCATATCATGTCATCACAGTGAGCATCTATATATGTATAATCTATGCAAATTAATTTCCATTGAAAAGTAAAATAAATAAAAGGTGCAGTTTTGGTAATTACTGTTCATGGTGATGCTGCATTCCATGGCATAGCCATGGCACATGAAGATTAACGCTTTCGGAGTTTCATTCACCGGTAGCCACCGGCTTGCCAAAAGCTTCATGCCTCTAGAATTCAATACGAATTCCTGCCAGAAAACAAAAAACATATAATTAATTTTGTCATTTATAAATATTAAATAATTAAACGCGTTAAGATTTTGCTTTTTTTTTTTCTGTGAATTTGATTAGACAAAAGCTCCCATAAAGATATAAACATGGTGGTGTTTAATAATACCTCATCATATTTGACCTCTGTTTCAGTAGCCTGCAAGTCACAAAGCAAAAGAGAAAAAACAGAGAAATTTTGTTATTTATAATGATACGATAGTTTCACAGAACCATTGACATATATATATATATATATATATATATAGAGAGAGAGAGAGAGAGAGAGAGAGAGACCATGAACGGTTTTCTTGTTTTATCTGGAGAAGAGTAAGGGAAGAATGGGAGAGATGGTAGGGGCGGGGAGGCAGAGCAAAAAGGAATGCAGGAACAGGGTCTTTTTTGGTTGGCGTTGAGAAACAGAGAGTCTTTTGATGAGTGAATAATTTTGGGGGAAGAGAGAGAGAGAGAGAGATTAGTGCACGAAAATTAGGAAATCAGATAAGTGTGGGAATGGGATTGATAACAATGGCGTTGCCTTCTCTATTTATAGACGGAGGACAGAACCGGGTGCTGTGAGGTGTGGTTCGATGAAACAACCTCAATGTACACTTTCTACAACGAGGCCCATATGCTCCTGCAATTCAAATTGCCTGTATAATTCGACTGTAATCGCTTTTATTACTATCATTATTATCTTTCGAGTATTGGGATAAATGGTCCTTCCTCTATTCTTTGATATAGGTAGCCGATTTTAACCTTGTATTTAATTGGAGAAAGAATGAGAAGCGATGAGTTTATTGAAGTATTTAATTGAAAAAAAATTGAGTGATAAAAATATATTTATATATATATATTACTTTTATTATTTTAGAAAATCAATGAGATTTTTGTTTTCTAAAATAATCATCATTGGACATAGTAATTAAAGACTTCCTCTAATGCAGTCCACGATAGACGCTAAGACCAATAAAATATAATTATTATCTTAATTCATATGCATAGCTCAATAACAATGTATATTGAGAATTAGAGAGAGTGGTAGTAAATTATAACTACCTTTATTCTCAACTAAGTATCCATTAGGATAAACTTATATATCAAAAAATCAATATAACTAGTTAAAATTGTAGCCAAATGGATATATTTACTTTTTTATGTATCAGTTTATTCATTTTTTCTAATAGAGGTAGTAGTAACACACGTTAATTACTCCACATACAAAACAAAATAAAAATATTAATTACTGATTAATTGTAGGATGTGCTGATGACTAATTTGCTTTAAAATTTGCATGATTTGTTTTATACAAGTCCACGTCGTCGATCGCCATTTTTAAGAGTTGGTTCAATTTTTCAGTCAATAAACCAATAGATAGAGCCGCGTCAACAGAAAATATTGGAAATTAAAGAGTGCTTGAATTTTATTTTTTATTTTTTGATTAAAAAGAGTGCTTGAATTGATCACTAGAAAGTCAAAAGAATGTTGCGTATATATTTTATGTTATTTTTTCACTTTAATACAATGGAGGTGCTTTTTTTTGAACTTGTACCTTGACATGAGCTCACTCGTTTGTGTATTCAATTATTTATATGCAACTTGCTGTTAATTTTATTCAACTTGTTTTTCAGGTGCTTCTTTGAGTGGACTTTGAGGGCAATGCCATTGGTCGCTTTCTCCTCTTATTTGGGGGGCGACTTTTAGGAACCACTTATTGGAGAGCTTAGATAATTGGAACCAGAATGTTCACGGCCAGTCCTTCTGAATTAAGAGGAAAATAATATAGAGTTTACGGTAAATTTTACACGGAACATGATTTTAATAAATATTTTATAATATTTATATATTTAAATTTTAAATAATATTTTGAATAATTAATATATTATTATGTAAATCTGGAGTATAATTAAATGGTAAGGATTTGTCATTCTTTAATTAAATGTCAGGGATTCGATCTTTAATTTTGGATATGGAAAGCTAACTAAAAAATCTCAGGCTGGTTTTATCACCCTAAGAGATGGCTACCATAGGTGAGGGATTAGGTCCACAGCTTTCGGTTGTTGAAATATCCTGATTTTGATAAAAAAAAATTACCATGCATAATATTTATCATGAATCAAAAACTATACTACCATTACTTAAATCAAAATCGATAACTAATCTAATTCAAAAGTAAAAATCAATTAAACCCACAAAAATGGAATTTGATTGATTTTCACTTTTTAAATTTGATTGAATCTTATTTTTACTGAAAATCAATCAAAATTGATTTCATCTTATCTAAACCGAATAATGTTGTAGGATATACATTTTTCTTTATAAGTTCATATTTGCTTTTACTACAATAATTTTAATTTGTAACATTATTTTGTTCTTTATATATCATTCTTCCATAAATAACCTTTTATTTTTATTAAATAAGCTTTAATTTTTCTATTAATTTTTATAAATGTTAAATAAACTTCCATTTTTATTTTATTTATTTTATTAACTTAAATTAATTATGTTTTATAATATTTTAGCGTGAAAGACTTATTTTATTTTACTTAAATTAAAGAGCGTGAGGTATAGTTCTTTAATACAATTTGGTAAATCTTCTAAAAGCACATTATATATCCTTTAAATTTAGCTAAGTGTACTAGCGTATCCACAATCCAATCACAATTTCTAGATATAACATGGACTCTAAAATAATCAACACTAAGAGAAATTCATTATCAGTTTCTAGAGTGAAAGATTCGTTTTCTCAAAAACGAACCAAATTGACCTCATCCATACCGATATCAATTGAATCGAATTGGATTGAATTCAAAATTTAAACTATTTCACTAAAACTATAATACATGATATTATTTAGATCAGATTATATTTCATTTTAAATCGACCCAAACTGAATCACCGATCCCCCTAATTAAAATGTGGTTGGACGGTTGAAATCTGGATAAATTAGGAACTTAAACTTTAGTTAGTCATTTAATTTTTGGGTCAACGTCTTCGAAAGTTAAGATGTTGAGCCCGTGCAGTGTAAGGGTGGATAAGAACGAGGAAGAGGTAAAAGACAGGGAGCAAGAAAAGTAAACGCCCAAATTGAGGTGGTTTTAGAGAAGGCAATATATAGAGACACGCAATACTGAAATCGTTGAGCATGTTTTATACTCTCTTTTTTTTCTTTTCATGTACAGAGAATACATATATACATATCTCTGTGTGTGCGTGTGCGCGTATATTGTATGTTTCAAAATTAAATTCAATGGTTCACCTCAGTCACAGAAGAAAATATTGGTTGCATAATGACTTTGAATGAATTTCCTCTTTTTTTTTATAAGGAATTTCCTTATAATACTTGTAGTTTAAAATTTCAGGTCTAATTTTTTTCGTGTTAAATCGAAAATGAGATTTTTTTTTGGGTACATACATCGAAAATGATATTATATTTAAAATAAAATATTTAAGTATATCATGTTAGGTTTTATATAAAATTGTCTATTAATTAACATTTTTTAATTTTGGTTTTAACTAAATTGATCTTAAGTTGGAACTAATCATAAAGAAAATCAAATTTAAGTTAAACTTATTTAATACCATTATATACTATTTCTCTCAAAAGTTTGAGTTATTGGATAAAAATATATAAATAATTTCATATCTATTACATTTCCTTACACAAATGTTTATTGAACTTAAAACATGGACAATACTCAAGTTTACATTATTTTATGTATGTTAAAGTTTAACCTTTTTTAATAATAATGAGGATAAAATACCAACGAGAATATTTGATCATATAGATTCTACAATCATGTTATGAATTATTTCTTCAAAAAATTTAATAGTTATTGGATAGAGACACCAATGATCTAACAAATCTTTTTTTTTTTTACCTTATCTAGAAGATTATATACTCTTCCAACAATTTGAAAAACTAATTAGACTATTTTTTAAAATAATTTCAAACCTACAATGAAAATTTTCAAACCAATTTAATTTTATGCCAATTAATTTAATTATTTTGTTTCTATATTATATTGAATTGATTATTCACATGATTAGCCAGACCCTTAAAATCACTAATTTTAGAATAATTTTATCTAATAATTATTGCGACTAAAAATAGTCTAAACAGTTATCATCCCATAATAATAATAATAACAAATTATTAAATTTTTTTTTTATCTTTGCTTGCTTTACTTCGAAGTGTTTCTAGCTGTATTTGAATATTGAGTTTTTTTTTCCTCGTAAAATTTGCTTACTCAAAATTATGTGATGAATCACTTTTTAAATCTTTATTGATCAGAGAGTGTCCATATTTAAGCTTGTCACAGTATTCAAATAGAATTATCTCTCTTTAAAAAAAAAACATATAAGAAAAAAATCACAACGTGTGATTACATGACATTAATTATAAATTGAATGGATTCTTTTATCAATTTTAAGCTCTTCTTTATTTTGCCGTTTGTTTGTCACTTATTTGAATTCTTCCATTTGCCTAGATCAGTAATCCAATCAGAAATACCAATGGTATGTTGTCTTAGACATAATAGTATAAATTTATACTATATGCTCTTCTCTTATCTATTGTTTAATACAGATAAAATATTGTATAATTAAATTTATTCATTATAGCCCTTAATTATACATCAAAATATTGTATAGTTAAAATAACATAAAGATTCCACATTAGGCCTAATTAACTTTTAAAATATAAGATCACTTTTATTTTTTTAATATTTTGTTAAAGTAAAATAACTCTTAAATAAATAATAATAGGTACAAATTTATAAATAAAATAATTCTTAATAAAATTATTTCATGATAAATACATATTGTTAAAAAGTCATATATAATATCAATTTAGTTATATATAATAAAAATAAAAAATAATTATAATTAATAAGTAAAATAAAATAATAAATAGTTAGTAACAAATGAATATTTAAAATTAATAATAAATAATGTGTAATATATAAAAGTAAGGATTATTAATAAAAATATTTTGAGTTAATATTTGTTTTAAATTAAAATTAAAATAATTATGATTAAAAATAGAAAATGCTAAAATATTAAAAGAGTATACTTTGTATTTATAGAATTTATTGAAATAATAAATATTTATAAAATGTTAAAATAAAAATATTATTTAATATCAATTAAATTTTAATTAATAAATATTTAAATAAATATAACATTTATATTTAAATTGTTAATATAAATTTCTCATTTTATTATTATTTTATTTCATTTAATATTTACTTATAATATTAGCATTCTTTGCAAATAAATAAAAATATTATAAAATATAATATCATATACAATAATACACCAAATACTACACTATATAGTATTAAAAGTTTATCTGACTTTATACAATTAGCTCTTTTCTTATTGGCATGCCAATCAGGTCATAATAGTATTAGAGTAGTCTATGGTATGTTTAAGGGATTTTGGTAAATTCAAGTGGTGTGACGAAATATAATTAATCGGGTTAAAGATAAATTAATGAAATTGTTTTGTGTAAGTAATCGGATTGATTGATTGAATGAATAATTAATAAATTTAGGTTTTATAATATATAAACTAGTTTTTAACTCACACAATGCATAAGGTTATACATTTATAAATATTTTTTCCATTATTAATAGCCCAAGAGTACAAAATGCAACTGCCAATCTTACTATTTCATGTTCCGTTCACACCAGACATATAAAATATAATGCTAGATTGAATCAGGAAAGTTCACACGTGAAATTTTGCATTTCAACAAAATCAGCCATATATAGGCGAAACTAGATATGTTTTGGATGCACTTAATGCTTGTCCTGTACTACAGTTTCTGAAAATTCAAAACTAATTTCTTTGATACAGTAAAAAGTGTATGCAATTATAACGCACATTGTAAACGAGGAACTCCGACCAATATCAACATGTAAGTACAAATATAGCATAGAGATATAAAATTAGTAATAATGGCGTAGAGTATCAATAAATTTTAGGGGGACGCGTTTCTAATTTCTTTTTTTTAATAAAAAAACTAAGGATTATTGATAATTATTATTTCAGTTAGAAAAATGTATTTATTAATTACTGGATGAAGTTTCTAGAATCTACTGAAATTGGATGGTATAGCATAAATGTACCAGAAGACAATGGTGGCAATTATGAGATGCATATTGTACCAAATAATTGTGGGACTGTTGTTATTCTAATGCACAAAACAAGATGTTGCAGTGGCGGGCCAATAATTGTATATAAAATCAGGAACTCGATTAACAAAAATGTTTTGGTAAAACAATTTGTAATTCAATTATACCATATATAACCACACACCTGATTTCACATCTTGATATAAAAATTTTAGTAAGTCTAAGTTCTCTCATCTAATAATGTATCCTTCACCCGATTCTTTCTCAATCAAAATAGAAGTTCATCAATTACACTTAAAACTCCAATGCACTCTGTCTTAGGTGTGATGTCAAACACAGTGGTTTTTTTTCCCTTAAAATGCATTTGATTGTAAGGGTAAAAATAAAAACAAAATTTATATGAATAAGTTGTTTAAAATAATACATAAAACTCATTCATATAATTTTTATCTTTATATCGAACATATCCTTAGTGTAAGTTCTTTCAAGAAATGGAACGAAAAAAAAAGTTCTTTCAAGTATCACTGTAAAGGTTCCTCAGGTTTAAAGCCTTCTTGGCAAAATATGGAAGTCAGAGAATGTATTTCATAGATAATGACATTACAAGAAAAGACAGTAAAAAGATTTAAAACTTCTCACAGAAATTATGGATATAGATTAAAAGATTAAACCACATTAGATTTTATGTGTACTCTCGTTTATATATATATATATATATATATATATATATATATATATATATATATATGTATATGTGTGTGTATATATATATTGTATTTATTACATTGCACAATAATTTTGTCCCAAATAATTGTAGAACTAGTGTTTTTCTCATGTACCGAACACGACGTTGTCGTGGCGGGGCCAATAATTCTATATCATAAATATTCTCGCAATTGTATAAAATCAGGAGTTCTATGAACGAAAAATGTTTTGGTAAAAGAATTTATACTCCAATTGTACCAGGTGTGTAATATTCAAGATAGCATTGCTCTTTAAGATATGTATGTATAAATAGTATTATTTACAGTTAGGAAATACATTGCTTTCATATCTCGTGGATCCAGAATCCCGCAGAAAACTTATGCATAAACTTGTACACAAATTAATAACGATCTTGATTTATGTACGTAGTATAATCCACATATTGCTATTGTATTTTTGATACTTTTGCTGCACAATAATTTTGTCCCAAATAATTGTGGAGCTGGTGTTTTTCTCATGTACTAAACAGGATGTTGCCGTGGCGGGGCCAATAATTGTGTGTCATAAATATTTTTGCAATTGTATAAAATCAGGAGTTCGCTGAACAAAAAATAAAAAAATGTTTCGGTAGAAACAATTTACGCTCCAATTTATACTATTATTTTACGGTTTGAAAATAAATTACTTTAATATCTCGAGGTGCACATCCAGAACCTGAAGCCCGCGGGAAACTTAGAGGCTTAGAGCGTTTCTTTGTTAATTTTTTTTTTAAACTAACATATTAAAAGATATGAGACGAAGATGAGAGTCGAGCTCATAATCTCTTTAGTTTATTAAAATAAATAGAAGTCTACCAGCAGTAAACTGTGGACTCACTTGAAACTTAGAGTACGTGCATGGAATGATACAAAAATGGAAATGAATTGATTTGTAAATCAAATTATTTATTTGAAATGAAAAAAAAGAGCAAACGCTAAATTAATTCCTTACATTTATAAAAATAGAATATCACAGAGCCCTAATACACCTACAATCTATAAAGAATCTGATGTGTAGATTAATTGTTGGCATGAATGGTCATTAATTGATCCATGTGCTATTAGTGAGTATCCCAATACTAAAATATTTACAATCTCATTAAAAAATATGAAATATTTGCATCCAAACTCTACCCTTCCAAAAGAAAAGATTCTAATTTTGAATTGAAATATGAAATATTGGGTAAATTTTGATTTTTTTTTATAGTTCAATGACTTATGTTTGAATTGATTTGTTTGAATGTTAGCTACACGGATAACTTTTTTTTTTGTTGTGGTATAACAATCGCAAGAAGGAAGGGAGAAGAAAAATACAGGGAGGGACAATGTATAAGAATGAGGGAGAAGAAGATTTTTTTTTCCTCAAAAGGTAGGGTTAGAACTGTAAATATTTTATATTTTTTGAATGGAATTGCAAATGTTTTGATATTAGGAAACTCATTAATGCCACATAGATCAATTAATGACTGTTCATATCACCAATTAATCTACATGTCAGACTCCTTATAGTTTGTAGATGAATTAGGGACCTGCGGTGTCCTATTTTTATAATTTTCAGGAACCTCAACACTAATTTATTTTTGTCAGTGATTAATTTATCCATTGATAATATTATCAGGCATCAATTTGGAGATTTACTAAAAAAAATTGAGAAATGAAATAATTTATAATTCTATCAAATTTCATTATTTCAATTTGCAAATAGCTTTTTTTTAATAGAATTTGGAAGTAAATGAATTGATTTTAGAACTTATAAACAAATCAAACCAATTCATTTCCCATTTTAATCATTCTAAACACAATCCTTTCTATTTTAAACATAAAAATAGATTTCTAAATCAATTAATTTTCTATTTCATTTAATCATTCCAAACATATGATTTAACTTAAAAATCAATTCAAATTATTTCAAATCAAATCAATTAATTTTCTTATTTTAATTATTTCAAATACTACCTTAAGCTATGTCTAGAATTAGCATACAAATCAATAAATATCTTAATTGACATGTCATAGTGTTGAGTTCCGCCCCATCCCACTTCTTTTTTCAAACACGGTATCTATTTCTGAGCGAATATGTGACACTTAGGAAGTATTATAAAATTGATTTGTTTTAGTAAATTCCACAGTACACTACAGGGTTGCACTTTTTAAAATTTCTTGACAAGGGACGGCAGCTTTGACCAAGAGGAAGTGGACAAGCGGAGGCATTTGTTATCAGTGTGCCCTTCATCTTTGAATTCGGACGCATAGTTAATGGTTGATGAAGAAATCTGAAGTGGATCATTCCTAATCTTATCCAAATTTTTACAATTTGCATCACGACTTGGGCCAACTTGTTTGGACTGTTATTTCATCCCACTTAGTATTAGTAGTGGACAGATTAGAACCACCACATCAATGATCTAACAAACACCATAGAGTAATAAAGAATCAGCAATATGACTCTACCGTCCCCTTCAATAACATCGTTCAATTTCCTTTTCCCAATTAATTATTGCCAGTTAAAGTCTCAGCTAAATCATCATATGTCTAACTAAACAGTCAAGAGAAAAGAGTCAGAAGTTGCAATAATAAAGGCAAAACTTGCAAGGAGGAAATGCCAAGGATTAAATTAAATGCATTAGAAAATCGGCACTTACATTGAGTGCGACCACAAGCAAAAAGTTAAGGCCACTAGCATGAAATTAGTGCATATTTTGATTTTAGTTTTTAATTTTTATTTTTAATTTTTAGGATTTTATGAAGAAAATAATGAAAGTTGGAAATAAAAACTAGAATTTATAATTTTTAAAAATTTCAATATTTTCTTCGTCAAATCTGAAAAACTAAAAATAAAAATTAAAACTCAAACTAAATTATATATCCCGGATTGTACTTTTTTTGACCTCTAATCACCAGAATGAATGGAATGAATACATGTTTTGTGTCACAGTTAATATAACTTCGTCGACTCGGATTCAAAGACAGACATTTTTATTGCAGTACTGCTATGGTTAAATGACTCATTGTATTTTTCATAATGCCAGATGCATAAAGCCATCTAGTTTCGTTTTGTAGCTACTGTTTCTTGCTCCTTGATTCTATCTATCTGTCCATAAATCTGAGCCAACATTACAAGTTAATGGCATCGGTAAGTGTTGCCCAATATTTCCTCTATTTTGTAATTGTCAATACATATACGTTCCTCTGTATACAACTCAATACTACTTTTTTTTTTTTTTATCGTGGCCAACGATTTCTTAGGAACTAAAATATAATCACATTTAGTTGACTAAAGCCTGCTTCCATATCTTTGCTTGCTCAGATACTTTTGTCAGCTTTAACAACCCTGACGACGCATGTGAACTAGAAAATCTGCGTGTTTACAAGTGAGAAGAATATCCAACTATAACAAGAGGACAGGACATACCTGTATTATTTGATATTTACAGTGTGAACCTCGTAATGCCGCATATGTTTTATAATGCGATACTGATAATTAAGTGGTATCCGACTCGATCCATTGAAAATTGTATGGGCTCGATTACTTGATTTGTTCAATAAAATACATGATCCACTTTTAATGAACCAATTTTATTTTCTATACTCAAACGATGGCACGCCTTTAAAAGATGCATTCCTGATGAAAGGAAGTCAGTGTGAGTGTACATAAAACAAAAGCAAGCAATGCTAGATCATTACGCAACTCTCATATAATGAGATAATACTGATTTCTGAATGCGGCAAGATATGTGAATAATAAGAAATGGCAAGATTTTGATACATTAATGTTGACTCAAGAGGGCCTAGAATAGCCAGGAGTATGAATAATACCTAGGGCACAAGAGACACATATAATATAACTATTAAAAAGAATAACTTGCAGTCTTTGAGTTCCTACATCATTTTAGAACAAATTCTCATGACAAATGACCAAAAACATTGAAGTTTATGGAGGACAACAATTGATGTGATAATTGAAGATAAATTAGACTCAAGCAAGAAAACATAAGGAGGAGATCCTTTGGAAAGACTTGGTGGACTAATGACTAGATCCAAAACAAAGAGAGTTAAGGAAGCTTTGAGTCAAATGATTTCTAGTTTGTTTGAGGCAAAGCCCATTGAAGAAGATAAAGATCCAAGACTAGTCCATTGTATTCACATAGTTGATTAAGCTTAATTTGGACTTGTTAATTTCGTAGAACCCATCACTTGTTAATTCAATTTTTTTTTATGTTTAGGTTTTAGTTTTGGGTTAAGCATTACAATCTACTTACTGAACTTTACTTTAGTTTATAAACTTTGTAAACACCTTTGGAAGAAAATATTTGGCTAATTGAAATTAGAAACCTTTTGATGAGATTCTCTTTCTAGTTCTTATTTGGAACCCTAGGTCTTATCAAGAGTTTCCAATAGCTCTTGTGACAACCACCCTTGGCTTATCAATCATCCTTAATTGTGATGCCCTCCAACCATTTTCATTCCTCATCTCTTCCATCCTTTGTTATTTTGTGATTTTTGCTTCTCCTTGTTTCAATTCTGACCAACAAGTTAGAACAAAAATCATTTCAGGTGACCAATTTAGAACATAAGTCATATCAATAGTGGATGATTATTCATTTAAAGTGGATCCCATCAATTTTTGAGAGTGGATATTCTCATGTGAAAATTTCATATGACTTTGTTTGTGTAAATTTTTACTATCAAGGATTTGTTCTTATCTATGAAAAATTTTCTCTCATTTTTACCCCTAACTAAAAACAACTAATAATTGCAAATATGGGCCAAGCCTATATCTCTAGAAAGAATATGATTGAAAGGGAAAATCAATACATGACAATTTTTACATGAGATAATTTATGGATTTAATTCTAATGTACTAGCAATATAAAAAAATTTACATAATTATTTAATTATATAATGTCAAATCAGTAAATATAATTAATTTTTATCCTTACTATTTAAAAAATTATACAAATAAATATATTTAATTAGATGATAATATAAAATTATCAGTGTATTATAATTAAACTGATAATATATTCCCTCTGTTGTTTTTGTTTGTTTTGGGGATGAATTCCCTCTATTTTAAAGTCAAGGGAGGAGGAATTTGGGCGAGGGGGATGGCTGAGTATCGAACTGCAGGTGCACTTCTTGTTGGGGATATAACCACTCAGGACACAACGCTCAAGAGTCTTTTGTTTTTGGTCGCTAGTCGTCTCACCTTATGCGAGTGTTAGATTTGGAACACGGTCCACCATAGTATGCTTTATTCCAATCATTAACATGAGCCAAGCTTCCATTTCTTATTGTTTTTTGGGTCCGAATGACGAATAAGTAATCTGAACATTGGCCTCTTAGAAAACTTCTGAACAAGTATGGGCCGCCTTTTAAAACAAAAACCGGAAAAAAGTATGGGCCGCCTTCTAAAACACAAGCTTGTCTTCCTCATCCATCTTCTTCAGCTTTTTGTTCCGCTTAAAGATGAGTGAGATATTTGATGAGATAGTACTCAATGCTTAGTTGCTGTAGCAGCAGTCCATGCTCAACTGAACATTTGCCAGTTGACAAAAAGTTATAGTGAACAGATGAGTTTTATACAAGTGTGTCAACATCCTAGCTGATGCAATTGATAATCTTGAACATGCACGAGAAAGATTCATTTACTTATGCAACATTTTTCCAATCATGCTAGCTTCAATTTCCAGTGGTCTATGCACATTGATCTTGAGCTTCCTTTTCTTCAATACACGAGCTGCAGGTCTGCACAGGAAAGAAATTAACCAACAAAATTTAGTGGTTGGTTTCGGTAAGAACAAGCATGGAGGAAGAAACTCGAGTCTTCATAGAAGTAGCACCGCCTAGAACTATCACTAATTCTTTTATGTAACAAACTCTGACATTGACAACCCCATCATAAGATTTTATAAGGTCCATTTGTACTCAGCCAGTTGAAACAAGAAGCCTTCCCCCAAAAAAACAACTAAAGAAACATCGTCAAAAGGTAGTCTACAGTACTCCTGAAAGCATATGTAAGGGAACATACATTATTTCTTAAAGTTCAGATGCCTTCCCCTTCACCTTCATTTGAGGTATCAGCTGCCAAGAGAATATCATTTTCGGTTTCTTCATCATCTACATCTGAGTCTAGCTTCTTTCTTGAGATCAGCAATGAGTTTTCCTTCTTTGGACTTTCTGGTTCAGCTAAAATTGGTTTTGTCAAAACAGCTTTTGACTTAATTTTCTGGTTTAGAAAACGAATTTTGGGGGTCATTGGTAAAGCTAATGATGCTGAATATAATAGTTAGTTTCATCACATCAAATATCTCTTTATCCTTTTGTATGTGTGGAACGTAAATATGTGACGAAAGTCCTTTGAGCCCGATGCGGCAGACCTAGGTACTTGACCACTAAAGATGCCACAAAATGGAAATACATCTTGACTCAAAAGAACAAGGTTACCTTATTAAAGTGCACTGGAACTTGCTGCTTTTAACCCTTCAAGCATTAGAATTTCTGAAGGCAACAGAAATAAACCTGACTTTCCACCATATTTATAAGGGGCAGTAAGGCTAACTCTGTGAATGTATGATGCCACATTTTCTGGACAATCCACCGACAGACAGAAGATAACAGTGAGCCTCTGACCATAAGAACAAATATTTTTATTCAACACCGCCTTAGGGAACCTCAAGATGCCATTAAATCCCCAATATAAAGTAAGGATACTTAAGTAACCTTGGTTTATGTGATAGATTCATGCATTTCACGTATATATCACATTATAATAATTGCAAGGAAAACATACCAATAGTAGGAATTGTGGTGACAAAATCTCCCCCAACTTGAGTTGTTTATACAATAATATTGTAGTTTTACCAGCTGCATCAAGACTAACCATAAAAATACTCTCTCTTAGTAAAGAGTGGAGAGAAAAGCTTGCCAAAACCATTCTATATCTGCCATTCTAATAATCAGAAGGTGGAGTAAGGCATAAAAATGCTATAACAGACACTAATTCCAACCCCCTTTTGAATTGATTTGGAATTTTACAAACATGGTATGCATGAAATAACATTGAATGTGAGATATTGTTGGATTGGGCTGAGTTATTGTGATGTTTTTAGCCCATGAAAGTAGTCATGTGATGTTTAGTAAATTTCTTGTCCATTTTATTGATATTACCTTGTTAGATTAGTCTAGAAGCATGAATATATGGCTGTTAATGTGTCTAATACGGCTAGAATTTTTTTTGTAGCTGCTGTAATTTTTGCTATTATTTGAACCAAAATAGAGTATGAAGAAAGTGATGTCGATAATTTTACAGCATCATATGTCCTGTTCTTGCTCAGTTTTCATGTCTAGGATTTTTCTGCATTTCTTTCAAATTTGTGTTCTCATTTTCCAGCAACTAACATCATCAATTGTGAGTGTTTCATGTACTCAAACAAACATTTGGCATCAGGGTTCTAAGGATTCCACAGGCTGTGTAGTTTTTCTCTCAAAAGGTAAGGGTTCACCTATTTTTTTGAAGATGGCTTCCACAAGTCTCTCTCTACCCACTGCACCAAATTTCTCTGGAGGCAATTATGATTTTTTAGCAATAAAATGCAACGTTTCTTGAGGGCTAGTGATTTATGAGACATTGTGGTGAAAGCTTTTGAAGCTCCAACAGCAAATGCACAACTAACTGAGGAGCAACAAATTAAAGAGCCTCAAATGAAAATTCTTCTAAAGATGCAAAGGCTCTCTTCATTCTCCAATATGAAGTCTCAGATAAAATTTTTCCAAGCATCATGAATGCCACTATAGCCAAGGAAGCTTGGACTATTTTGTAGCAGGAGAATGAAGGCACAGAAAAGGTAAAACTCATTAAACTTCAAACTTTGAGAAGAGATTTTGTGAATATGAATATGTCTAGTTTTGATTCTGTTAAAGATTTCTCTGTTAAAATGTTAGAAATTACTAATTAGATGAAGTTGTATGGGGATAAAATTTCCGATAAGGAAATTGTTGAAAAGATGTTAATTTCCTTGCCTGCTAAAAATTTGATCCCATAGTCATTGCCATAGAATAATCTAAAGATATTAGTACAATGTCAATGACTGAGTTAGTTGGTCCTCTAGAAGCACATGGGTAAAGAATGAATTGGCAGAATGAAAGTTCTAGTGAAGGGGCATTTCAATCTAAGCATAAATAGAAATTTCCTTATAATAAAGGAAAGAAAAAGGTGGTTGGAGATAAAATTTCAGAATCTAAAAAAGGTTCTGTAAGCTTTAAAGAACCTAAAAAGTAAGGGAAAATTTGCTCCATGTAGTATATGTAAAATAACTAATCATTTAGACAAGGATTGTTGGTATAAAGACAAACCTCAGATGCAATGTCATTTTTGCAAAAAATTTGGCCATGTTGAAAAGTTTTGTAGGTTGAAACAAGGTCAAAGCTCCTTAATTTCTAAGCCAAATCAACAAGCAAATGTTTCTGAAAGCAGAGAATGTGATGATCATTTATTTGTGGCAGCCTTGTCTTCTAGTTTTGATAGTAAAGATGCGTGGATGATTGATAGTGTTTGTGCTAACCACATGACCCATAAATCTAAGCTCTTCAAGGAGCTTGATACTTCAATAAATGTTTCTATCAAAATGAGGAATGGTGCTGTTGTTAAATCTACAGGGAGAAGTACAATTTTAGTTCCAACAAAGAAAGATATGAAGCTTATTACAAATGTTTTGCTTGTGCCTAAACTTGATCATAATTTATTAGTGTTAAAAACCGGTTCAGACCGGCCAGTTCAACTGAAAAACCGGTGAACTAGTCATGAAACCGGTCCTAGTATTTGGATCGGTCCCGCATCAAAATCGGTGTGATTCAATTTGACTCGGTCGGTCGAACTGAGTCCGACTGGGTCGAGTTTTTTTTTTTTTGCTTTTTTTTCTTTGTTTTTGCTAAATGATGACTTTTTTCAAAACCTTAAAAAAAATCTAATTTGATTTATAGAAAAACGCAATAACTTTGTTTGTATTGTCATAACTTGTGAGTTTGTGATGTAAAACTTTGTGAGTTTGCTTATGTAATTATGTTTTGAACTTGTCAATTGTGATTCGTGATTGTGAAATGTGAACAATATTTTGGAATTTATGTTATTTATTTATGTTTTTATATTTGGACCCTTTAACGAGTGTCAAATTATTAATTAGTTATCATTTTATTGTATTTTATTTAAATTTTTATATATTTTTTGGTACAAATCCGGTTCAACCGGTTTGACCAGTGACCCACCAGTTGAACCAGTGATCTAGTGACCCGGTGCCTCGATGAGTCGATCACCGGTCCGAGTCTAAAAACTATGTAATTTATTAAGTGTTTCTCAAATGGTTTCTCATGGATAATCTCTTCCTTTTTAGAATAATAGATGCACTATTTGTGATCCTGCTAAAAGGGTAATTGCTAATGTCCCTATGGAAAAAAAAAGTTTTCTTTTATGTGGTAGCATTTATGTGATGCTCTAAAAGCCAGAACTGATGAGACTTGGCTTTGGCACAAGAGATATGGTCATTAACATCTTAATGCATTATTAGAACATCTTTATGATAAACAAATGGTGAGAAATCTACCTCCCATTCAAGTATGTGTTGATGTATGTGATGCTTGTCAGCTTGGCAAGTTGCATAGATAGTCTTTTCTAGCTGGAAAAGCATGGAGAATAAAAGAGAAACTTGAATTAGTTCACACAGATTTGTGTGGTCCTATGAGGACTCTCTCTCAATGAGAACAAGTATTTTATCTTATTTATTGATGATTTTACTAGAATGACATGAGTCTATTTCCTTAGACAAAAATCTGATGTGTTTCATGTTTTCAAGAAGTTTAAGATGTTGGTTGAAACTCAAAGTGGTTGCAAGATTAAGAACTCAAGATTTGATCGAGGCAAGGAACATACTTCCACAAAATATGAGCAATTTTGCGAAGATGAAGGCCTACAACACCAACTCATTGTTGGTTATTGTCATGAACAAAATGGTGTTTGTGAGAGAAAAAATAGAACAGTCATGGAGATGGCGAGAAGCATGTTGGTTGAAAAAATCTACCTAAAAAATTTTGGGCCAAGGCTGTGAACACAGCTATTTATTTGCTTAATAGGCTACCTACAAGGGAAGTAAATGACAAGACTCCTCTAGAAGCACGGAGCAATCACAAGCCTTCATTCAGGCACTTGAGGGTGTTTGGTTCTATGTGCTATGTTCATGTGCCAGTTGACATAAGTTGGAAATGAAAGCTGAGAAAGGTATCTTTCTTGGCTATAGCACTCAGTCTAAAGGCCATAGAATTTTCAATTTAAGATCTGAAAAAATTATTGGCAGCCATGATATGAAATTTGATGAGGTTAGTTCATGGAATTGGGAGGAGTCCAAGGTTGAGACACGACCCACAATTATCCTCCAAAATGATCTCTTACAGCCACTACATGATGAAGATCATATTTTTGATGATGGTGACTTGTGTGATTCAAATTCTGATTTTGAAGAAACTACTCCTTAATCGGGCTCATCTGGCTCAGGTCCTTCTTTTCCAAGAGATCATCATTCTTCTTCTTCACCTAAGTCACTAGAAAGAAAAACAAGAACTCTTGTTGATGTTTATGAAAGGTGTAGCCTTACTATTCTTGAACCAAAAAATTTTGATGTTGCCTCAAAATATGAAGAATGGAATTTAGCAATGGAGGAGGAGATTAAAATGATTGAAAAGAATGATACGTGGCAGTTGGTTAAAAAGCCAAATCATATAAAGGTGATTGGACGGAAATGGATCTATAAGACGAAATTAAATTATGATGGTTTTATATATAAACACAAGAATAGATTGGTCGTCAAAGGTTATGCTCAAGAAGTTGGCGTTGATTATATTGATACATCTGCTCCTGTTGCATGATATGACACCATCAGGGCACTCATTGCTTTGGTAGCTCAAAGAAACTGGACTATTTATCAGTTAGATGTTAAATCTACCTTCTTGAATGGAGTATTAGAAAAGAATATTTATGTTGAGTGGCTCGCTGGTTTTCTTCTAAAATGAAAAGAAGATTATGTTTATAAGTTGAAAAAGGCCTTGTATGGCCTCAAACAAGCACCTAGAGTTTGGTGCAACAGGATTGATTCATACTTCACTGATAATGGATTCAGGAGGAGCATGAGTGAGCCAACATTCTATGTGAAGACTTTCTCATACTCTGATATTATCATTCTTTCTCTTTATGTTAATGATTTATTGGTGACTAGATGTAATGTGCAACTCATTGATGCTTTTAAGAAGCAAATGAGAAGTGTTTTTGTGATGACAGATCTTGGTGTCATGAGTTATTTCTTGGGGATGGAGGTCTATCAATCTAGAGAAGGGATTTTTATTTCCCAAAAGAAGTATGTAGAGGATATTCTTAAAAAATTCAGAATGCAGCATTGGAAATTAGTTGCAACACCTTTCCCTATTAATGCAAAGCTGTCCAAGAATGTGGTTATGAGAAAAAGGAAATTTAGAAGCTTAGTTGGTAGCTTGTTATACTTAACAGCAACTAGACCAGATTTAATGTATGCTGCAAGTTTGCTTTCAAGATTTATGAATGCTCCAAGTCAAGCACACTACGGAGTTGCTAAAAGGGTGCTAAGATACATTAGAGGCACTGCTGACTTTGGTGTATGGTTTCGGCCATGTAAAAATGAAAATTTGGTGGGATTTATAGATAATGATTAGGTTGGCTCTGCTGATGAATGAAGAGCATAGCTAGCTATGCATTTTCTCTTGGTTCTTGTGTCTTTTCATGGAATTCCAAGAAACAATCAGTTGTGGCACCGTCCACTGCAGCAGCTGAATTCATTGTAACCTCTAGTGGCGTAAATCAAGCTATTTGTTAAGAAAAATTCTCAAAGATTTAGGACAAAGGCAACAGTAAGCTACTGTCATAAATTGTGACAACAAAATCTCAATTAAACATGCAAGGACCAAACACATGAAGATCAAGTACTATTTTGTCAGAGATGTTGGAAAGGAGAAGGAAGTCTCACTTATTTACTGCCCTGCAAAGTGTAATGTTGCTGATATGTTCACCAAATCACTTCCAAGAGCAAGATTTGAGTTCATAAGATTTGTACTTCGAATGTCCAGCAAAAACTTCAAGGAGGAGAATACTGGATTGGGTGTGATGTTTTTGACCCATGAGGGTAATCATGTGATAATCATGTGATGTTTAGTAAATATCTTGTCCATTTTAGTGATGTAACCTTGTTGGATTAGTCTAAAAACATGAATATATGGCCGTTAATGTGTCTAATATGGTTGAAATTTTTTTGTTGCAGCTGCTTGTAATTTTTTTTTTTAAAGAAAGTGATGTTCGATGGTCTTACAGCACCATATATGATATATCTGTTAGGAACTTAAACACACACTTCCCTACTTGCAAGAACAAGAGGAGCAACTATACCAGTAAAATTATCGCAGCAATCAACATACACAATAAATCAGAGCAATAGAGACAATGCACCAAGATTTTTAACGTGGAAAAATTCCCTCTATGTGAGAGACAAAAACCACGGGTCGTCCAGACCAAAGAAATAACTCCACTATGATCAAAATAGGTACAAGAGAGTCTCAAATATGTGCACAAATCGTGCTAACAACAATCTAAACCAACCAAACACCAATACTCAAAATAGAGAACAAGGAATATGCAAATACCCCAAAATTGGAGCTTCTGTCCGAGACCAGTTCCTCACACTCCCGACCTCCTTTTAATAATCTAACCGTTCAGAATGAAGAACCATATATCCAGAATCTTTTGTCCAAGTTTCAGCCCGATCCAACGGTTAAGGCTTCAGAAACATCAATTTACGGTAACAGCTTGAACCAAGGAAGTGATTCTCCAAACAAGAATAGAACTGCGGTGCGAGATTTATATCTCACATTCCAGAACTCGTATCTACGATCTAACCGTTCAAAATGAAGAACCAGACACCATGAACCTGCTGTAAAAGTTTCAGCCCGATCCAACGGTGAACAACTTCACAACTGCCAATTTACAGAGACAGTTTAAACCAGAAAACTGATTCTCCAAACTAAAATAAAATCTCTGTGCAAGCTCAATATCTCACACTCCAGAGCTTTTCTCGACGATCCGACCATTCAAAATGAAGAGTCGCCTGTCAAGAACCAGCTGGCCAAATTTCAGCTCGATCCAACGGTGGACGGCTTCAAAAATGGAGATCTACAGTGGCTGCTCGGAGTAGGAAGATGAATCCGAGTTTGGTTGTATTTCTCTCTTCTCTCTCTCTTTGTGGCTGCTCAATTTTGCACAAAATGATCACACACCCTCAACCCTAGTAGCCCCCTTTTGGTCAGGTAAGTGAAGTATCTTGGGCTTGCTCATTTTGGGCTTTCTCCACATAGGAAGGGAGCCCAACCCAACAAATCTCCCCCTCACGACTATGTGGAGGTAACCGCCAAACTGGCGATCAAACAACAAGCTTCAAACTTCCATCTTGGCAAAGATTTTGTCATCATGTCTGAACCATTATCATCAGTATGAACCTTTTCAAGTTCCAACAACTTATCATTCAAAACATCGCGTATCCAATGATACCTCACATCAATATGTTTGGACCTCGAATGAAAAGTTGAGTTTTTACCAAGATGTATAGCACTTTGACTATCACAAAATAGCACATACCTTTCTTGAGTAAAACCAAGTTCTTGTAAGAACTTTTTCATCCAAAGCATCTCCTTGCACGCTTCGGTAATAGCAATGAACTCAGCCTCTGTAGTGGATAAAGCAACACACTTTTGCAACTTAGATTGCCAAGCTACAGCTCTACCTCCAAATGTAATCAAATAACCTGAAGTAGACCTTCTAGAGTCAATATCACCTGCCATGTCTGAATCAGTGTAACCAACTAGAGAAGGCTTCTCATTTCCAAAACATAACTTCAAGCTAGAAGTACCACAGAGATATCTCATAATGCACTTCACTGCATTCCAATGCTCTCTTCCTGGGTTTGAAAGAAAACGGCTAACACTACCAACAGCATAAGCTAAGTCTGGTCTAGTGCATACCATAGCATACATCAAACTACCCACGACTGAAGCATATGGAACTCTCTCCATGTCTTTCTTCTCTTCTTCATTTGATGGACTTTGCTTGCAACTTAATTTGAAGTGTGTAGCAAGAGGAATGCTAACAGCCTTAGCTTTCTCCATTTGAAACCTTTGCAGCACGGCTTCAATGTATTTCTCTTGTGATAACCAAAGTTTCTTCTCTTTTCTATCCCGGATGATTCTTGTGCCAAGAATCTGCTTTGCTGGTCTGAGATCTTTCATTGCAAATGACATCCCAAGTTGCTTCTTCAACCTATCAATTCTTGAAGCATTTTGACCGATAATAAGCATGTCATCAACATATAACAGGAGAATAATAAAATCATCACTGGCAAACTGTTTAATAAAAACGCAATGATCGGAAGTAGTCTTCTTATAGCCTTGCTCACCCATTACAGACTCAAACTTCTTATACCATTGCCTCGGAGCTTGCTTCAAGCCATATAAGCTCTTCTTGAGTTTGCACACATAATCTTCTTTCCCTTTTGCTATAAAACCTTCAGGTTGCTCCATGTAGATTTCCTCCTCAAGGTCACCATGGAGGAAAGCAGTTTTCACATCCATCTGCTCTATCTCTAAATCAAGACTCGCAGCCAAAATCAAAACAATCCTGATAGAGGACATCTTCACAACCGGAGAAAAAATCTCATCATAATCAATCCCTCTTTTCTGTCTAAAGCCTTTAACCACTAATCTAGCTTTATACCTTGGGGAAGAAGAATTTCCTTCATGTTTCAACCTGTATATCCACCTGTTTTGCAAAGCTCTCTTACCTTTAGGCAATTTCACAAGCTCAAATGTTTGATTATCATACAGGGCCTGCATTTCATCTTGCATAGCATCAACCCATTTTTGCTTCTGGTCACTATCCATTGCCTCCTCATAACATTCAGGTTCTCCCCTATC
Organism: Dalbergia cochinchinensis; assembly: GCA_031216125.1. Lineage (NCBI taxonomy): Eukaryota > Viridiplantae > Streptophyta > Magnoliopsida > Fabales > Fabaceae > Dalbergia > Dalbergia cochinchinensis. Next base: position 65,394,917 of record CM062369.1, read on the forward strand.
AGTCAAGGTCACATACTCATCAGAAGGATACTTTGTTGAAGGTTGTATCTTTCTAGTAGACCTTCTAAGTACAACAGGCGGATTTGTAGGTATCTCATGTTGATCATCAACAACATCATCTGTTGGAGCATCTAAATGATCTCCCATCTGCTGGTCATCACAACCCCTATGGTCATCTTCTTGCATATGATCCTGGGCCTGATTCTCTACTAGTTCTTGTGCACATGGTGGCTGGACTGGATCTACGTCGATCAAGTCACTGTTATGCTGAGATTCGGTCTTCTTCACTTTCTCAATATCTTCTATGGTTTGGTCTTCTACAAACACCACATCATGACTTCTCATAAGCTTTTTATCAATTGGGTCATAGAGTCTATAGCCAAGCTCATCCTGACCATACCCAACAAAGATACATTGCTTTGTCTTCACATCCAACTTAGATCTCTCATCCTTTGGAACATGAACAAATACTTTGCACCCAAAAACTCTTAAGTGATCATAAGAGACATTCTTGCCAAACCACACATTATCTGGAACATTACTATCCAAAGCAACTGCAGGACTCAGATTAATCACATGCATTGCTGTGAGCAATGCTTCTGCCCAAAAATACTTAGGCAGCTTTGCTTCAGTAAGCATACACCTAACTCTTTCAATTAGTGTCCTATTCATCCTCTCCGCCAAACCATTCAGCTGAGGTGTTTTAGGAGGAGTCTTTTCATGCCTAATGCCTTGCTGTTTACAATACTCATCAAATGGTCCACAATATTCACCACCATTATCAGTACGAATGCATTTAAGTTTCTTACCTGTTTGTCGTTCAACCAAAACTTGGAATTCTTTGAATTTCTCCAAGACTTGGTTCTTGGTCTTCAATGCATAAGCCCAAAGCTTCCTTGAGTGATCATCAATGAATGTCACAAAGTAAAGAGCACCACCAAATGACTTCTCCTTCAATGGACCACAAACATCAGAGTGCACCAACTCCAAGAAATCTGATTTCCTTGAAGGAGGATGCTTCTTGAAGGATAATCTTCTCTGTTTTCCAGCCATGCAATGAGAATATTTCTCCAACTCTGCATTCTTCAAACCAGAAAGTACATCCTTTTTAGCTAAACAATTGAGTCTTTTTTCACTGATGTGACCAAGCCTTCTATGCCATAACTCAGAAGCTTCTTTGCTTTCAACTGCATTCACATGACCTTTTGAAATTGTGGATTTCATCACATACAGACTTGAGGTCTTCTTTCCTCGAGCCACTACCAAGTTGCCTTTAGTGAGCTTCCATTGACTACTGCCAAATGTGCTAACGTAGCCTTCATCATCAAGCTTTCTAACAGAAATCAAGTTCAAGCGGAGATCTGGAGCATGTTTGACATCTTTCAGCAGCAACTTCATTCCAACATTAGTTTCTAAGCAAACATCTCCCATACCAATTACCTTGGCCAAGCCATCATTACCCATCTTTAGCACTCCATAGTCACCTGAAGTGTAAGATGTGAAGAACTCCTTCCTTGGTGTAAGAGGCACCACTGTCAACTACCCAATCAGACTCATCAGATACTATATTAATCATATTCTCATATCCTACAATGAGAAGATCATCTGAAGTAGCAGTAGACACACGATCATTATTATTTTCTTTCTTCACTTGCTTATCTTTTTTCTCCTTTTTCCAAAGAAAGCAATACTTTTGGATGTGTCCTGTTTTATGACAGTAATGACATTCAACATTTTTGTACCTTGATCTGGACTTGCTTCTGCTTTTACCTCTACCCTTTGTGCCTTTATTCTGACTTCTCCCCCTAGTTTCTGTAACCAACATCTCTAAGTGAGACGAAGAACCTTGAGTCTTTCTTCTCACTTCTTCATTCAAGACACCACCTTTCACAAGTTGCATGGTTACCACACCATTAGGAGCAGAATTAGTAAGTGAGATGCGGAATGTCTCCCAAGAATCTGGTAGAGTATTTAGCAACCGAAGACCTTGAACCTCATCTTCAAATTTGATTCTCATGCCTGACAACTGATCTAAAACTCCTTGAAACTCATTCAAGTGATCAGATATAGAAGACCCTTCTTTGTATCTCAGATTCATCAACATATTCAACAAATACAACTTATTGTTCCCAGACTTGGAAGCATACAAGGATTCAATCTTTTCCCACATTGTTCTAGCATGAGTCTCATTAGCAATGTGATTATAAACATTATCTTCTACCCATAGCCGAATAAAATCACAAGCTTGTTGATGTTCAAACTCCCATTCTTCTTCAGTTTTTGAATCTGGTTTTTGTGTACCAAACACAGGCATATGCAGATTTTTAACAAACAACAAATTTTTCATCTTGCCTTTCCATATATGATAATTAGTATCATTCAAGCATACCATTCTACTTGTATTTGCCTCCATCATTCAAGCAAGCTACAATCAATAATGCCCAAGAACGTGCTCTGATGCCAAATGTTGGGAACTTAAACACACACTTCCCTACTTGCAAGAACAAGAGGAGCAACTATACCAGTAAAATTATCGCAGCAATCAACATACATAATAAATCAGAGCAATAGAGACAATGCACCAAGATTTTTAACGTGGAAAAATTCCCTCTATGTGAGAGACAAAAACCACGGGTCATCCAGACCAAAGAAATAGCTCCACTATGATCAAAATAGGTACAAGAAAGTCTCAAATATGTGCACAAATCGTGCTAACAACAATCTAAACCAACCAAACACCAATACTCAAAATAGAGAACAAGGAATATGCAAATACCCCAAAATTGGAGCTTCTGTCCGAGACCAGTTCCTCACACTCCCGACCTCCACTTAATGATCCAATCGTTCAGAATGAAGAACCATATATCCAGAATCTTCTGTCCAAGTTTCAGCCCGATCCAACGGTTAACGGCTTCAGAAACACCGATTTACGGTGACAGCTTGAACCAAGGAAGTGATTCTCCAAACAAGAATAGAACTACGGTGCGAGATTTATATCTCACATTCCAGAACTCGTATCGACGATCTAACCGTTCAGAATGAAGAACCAGACACCATGAACCTGCTGTAAAAGTTTCAGCCCAATCCAACAGTGAAAAACTTCACAACTGCCAATTTACAGAGACAATTTAAACCAGAAAACTGATTCTCCAAACTAAAACAGAATCTCTGTGCAAGCTCAATATCTCACACTCCAGAGCTTTTCTCGACGATCCGACCGTTCAAAATGAAGAGCCGCCTGTCAAGAACCTGCTGGCCAAATTTCAGCTCGATCCAACGGTGGACGGCTTCAAAAATGGCGATCTATGGTGGCTGCTCAGAGTAGGAAGATGAATCCGAGTTTGGTTGTATTTCTCTCTTCTCTCTCTCTTTGTGGCTGCTCAATTTTGCACAAAATGATCACACACTCTCAACCCTAGTAGCCCCCTCTTGGTCAGGTAAGTGGAGTATCTTGGGCTTGCTCATTTTGGGCTTTCTCCACATAGGAAGGGAGCCAAACCCAACAATATCTTGATCTTGCTCAGTTTTCATGTCTTGGATTTTTCTGCATTTCTTTCAAATCTGAGTTCTCATTTTCCAGCCACTAACATCATCAATTGTGAATGTTTTATGTGCTCAAACTAATCAGATATGAACTATGGTTAGCTAGTAGATGAGAAAAATTGAAAACAAATGAGGTTTTAGCTGCAACAGAATAAAGCCTTCCATTTTGCATTAGAATGGCCACGCTTCTCCTTCTTGAATGATCATATCCAACAGATCCTTTTCGTAATGGCAGCAATAATCAACAATTGAACCTGGGCACCTAGCCAACAGCGACGCCTTCTGGTATGAGTGGCGCCAGAGCGCGGCCTCCCATGGTAGAATGCGCAACGAGCAAGCACCGCCATAGAGCGCAGCTTGGGGACTAGAGCATGACGACAAACACCGCACTAGAGCGCTCTTTCACAGGTTACAACATGACAAACACTTCCCATGCTAGAGCGCGGGCTACACACATTGCGCTAGAGCATGCCTTCACATGCTAGAGAGCACTGAAGCGCATCTTCAGGGGCTAGGGACCACTAAAGTGCGACTTCACCGGATAGAGCGTGCTGGAGCACGACTTCATAGGGTAGAGGGCGCTGGAGCGTGCGCGGCTTCCTGCAATGACGATAAAGGCTTTCTCAAGGTTAAAAATCATGGACATTAATGTCAAATATATATATATATATATATATATATATATATATATATATATATATAAATATATATTATATTCATTTATTTATTTATGTTCCATTAATGTTGTTCTGCATTAAGATAACCGATGTTATTTTATTTGCTGGCATCATTTGTGAACAGTAAGTAGAAACGAAAAAGTGTTGGCAGAAGCTACAAATAAAGTCATTTTTAATAAAATTATTTTACAATAGATAAATACAAATAATATACCATATCAATTTAGTTATATATAATAAAAATAAAAATAAAAATAATTGATAACAGATAAATAAAATAATAAATATTTAATAACAAATAAATATTTTAAATAAATAATAAATAATATATACTATAAAATTATGAATTATTAACTAGTAAAATATGTAAATAAATAATAAATAATACATAAAAGTAATGATTAATAATTTAAATTTAAATAATTATGATTAATGTAAAATATTAAATATATAAAATATTATTTTTACTTATATAATTTATTGAAATAATGAATAATTATAAAAATTGAAATAAGTAATAGCATTTTATATAAATTAAATTTTAATTAATAAATATTTACATAAATATAATATTTAAGAATTATATTTAAATAATTAATAAAATTTCCTATTTTATTCTTATTATTTTATTTCTTTTAATATTTACTTATAATATTAGAATAAATTATGATGTTATAAAACATAAAATATAATATCTTATGCAATGTTTCATAAATCACAGTATAATATTAAAGTTTATTAGATCTTATACCATCAGCTATTATTCTATCAGATGTACCAAACAGACCCTTATTGACACAAAGGAATTGCTACGAAGGGATTCATGAAGGACACATGAGATATATGTCACAATCTAATTTGGGCACATAAGAAATCTCATTCTCACATAAGTCTCGTAACCTGTATCACTCTATATGCATAATAGTTCATCAAATTATTTAAAATATAGTTTTATTTTCTACTTACAAATCACCTACTCTTATCAAAATGTGACAATATTTTAGCCTTTTTGAAATTTGTTGAACATTAAATAGGTTCAAAAAAACTTATATCTTATTGAAAATAGGGGATCAAATAGTCATTTAGTTCTAAAAATTGTGTGAAATCGAATAGGTTATTAAAGACTATTACCTTATCGAAAAGGGACAAATAGTCTTGTAAAAAGACTCAAAATGGTCTACATATATATATATATATATATTGTTGAATATGGTCAACATTTTGGTAAGCCATGGTTCCATACTTTCCTTTCTGTTTTCCGGTCTCTTTTCCTGTCTCAGAACCCAAAATCCAAAATAAAAGCAGGCCCATTTAAAGGCCTAACCTAACAGGGCCAAAACCCACCACAACCCTCTATATATAAAAACCCTAAACCCAGCTAATTAGAGCTTCGTCCCTCTCACTGCGGATTAGGGTTTGTGAAGAAAAGAGGCGCAGCAGCTGCAGAAGAAGCTAGTGAATTCAGCAATGGGTAAATCCCTGAATCCCTAATCTATTCAATTTGTCTTCTTTCGTGTTTCTAGCTTCGGTGACACTGAAAATGGATGTGGTGCAGCGAGGATCAAGGTTTACGAGCTGAGGCAGAAGACGAAGCAAGAGCTGTTGAACCAGCTCAAGGATCTCAAGGCCGAACTTGCTTTGCTCCGTGTTGCCAAGGTCACTGGTGGTGCCCCCAACAAGCTCTCCAAGATGTAACCCACCCCCCCCCTTACTCTCTTTACTTCTATGGGTTTTTCTTTTATTTATTTTTTCTTCTCTTTGTCTTGTTTGCCTATGAGGTGTTTGTGTTTATGCATTTTTGTTTTTTTTTAATCCTTTATTTGGGTTGTTTTTGTGCAGAAAGGTGGTGAGGCTATCGATTGCGCAGGTTTTGACCGTGATTTCTCAGAAGCAGAAGGCTGTTTTGAGGGAAGCTTACAAGAAGAAGAAGTATCTGCCACTTGATCTTCGTCCTAAGAAGACCAGAGCTATTCGCAGAAGGCTCACCAAGCACCAGGTAATTTCATTCATTCTCATTTCTCGGTCACTTATGTTTCTTTTTTTCTCCTCAAGTAATGTAACTGGCTGATCTAATTTGATTCTCATTATTCTTTATTTGAATTGAACCTGATCTTTAAGATGGTCCCTCATAGGTTGGATCTTCATTATTTATATTTATTATTATTTTTATTCGTGTCATAATCCAACATGATATTCTTCCCTTTGACGAATTAAGATGCACACCGTTGAAGGTTCCAACTTCCAAGTACTAATTTCATTTATAAGTTTGGTGGCTCTCTTTCCCCCCAATATTAGTCAAAGTAGAGTGGTTGTAATATCCTAGTAGAAGAAATATTTTGGAATGTACCACTAGTTCATCCATTCAAGATGCCGTATTATTCTGGAATTGTTATAGGCTTCTGTATTCTAAGGAACTGTACCGTAGTTGTTCATGATATTTCTCATTGTTCATGCAGGCATCATTGAAGACTGAGAGGCAGAAGAAGAAAGAAACATATTTCCCAATGAGGAAATATGCTATCAAGGTGTAGGGGTCTATAGCAATCTATCTATTGATTGGTCATTTACACCGGTTATAATAGTTGGCAAGTTTTGAGCTAGTTTCATGTTTGTGCTATTTGTTGTGTTAAATTTCACCTCTTCGAACGGTTTCTCTGTTTAAGTGACTAGATTTTTGCGAAGTGATAGTCTATTAACTGGATTTATGTTCAGAGTTGAGAATTACATTAAATTCTTCCCAAGTCATTTATCAGCACTTTCTTCTTTATTAATCAATTGCCGCATGAATTCTTTAACTCGCCACCTGCAAAACAACCTGTACGCTTAACTGGCAGCGGGCTTGCATAGCTATATTTATAGTTATCTCGAGACATTAAGAAGCCATTGGCATAATAGGAGGACTGAAGATTTTTTAACAAATCGAGGATCCCAATTTTTTTATTTTATTTTTTTTGAAAATTTGCATGAATTGATCACGGTAGGCGGATAATTTTGGTTTTTTAGGGTATGTTTGGGAGAAAACCCAAACTCACATGTATGCCTTCGGTGAACAGAAGGGGTTGGGGATGATAGGACTGTTTGCATACTACTGAAAGCTTGATGAGCAAGTTAATTTGTAATTTGTTAAGAGTATCTTATTTATAGGGGAGTGATGTAGAAGATTAGTAATATGAATACAATACTGGGTTTGTTTTATTTGGTGACTTAGTTCGACAATTGGACAAGCTGGGTGATTTTGATCGGCGGGGAATTATCTTTTGAACAATTGATGAGATCTTGAAGGATTCTAGTACACGTGATATTGTGGAGTTGTGGTCACAGCAAACCCAAAAAGAGGTGTTCAAAATTCTATTCTCTGTTTTTGAAGCTTTATCACAAAGAAATTGCATGATCCATTCGGATTTGCAATACTCTCTTAGGTGTATTTAGTTGGAAAGTAAAAATAGGGTTTAAATTTTAATTGACAGAACTTCATGCTTCTATGTGTAAGTTTATACTTGTCCATGAAAATTTTCTTCCCCAACCAAACACACCCATGGTCTTTCTGCATGCTTAGGCTAGTCCAAAGAATTGCGATAGTTAAAAGAGTTGCCCATGCTTAATTGGACATTTCATATTTTGCCTTAATCTACAATAGTATTTATATATATGTATATATAGCCAGCCCCAGGCGCAATGGAAATTTGAAAGAAACGATCCCGACAATGAGATAGGAAAGCCGTTGAAACGATCCCGACAATGATTGGTACCGACGTCATAACGGGACTGTGCCCCAAATGGCATTGTCTTCCACTTTCAGAAGATTTTCATGTTCATGGAAATATTCAGTCTTGGATCAACGCACGTAATCAAAATGCAAGCTCACACTTCATTGGAAAATCTTGGCGAGTCTATTTAGGCTTAAGCTATAATCCAAATGAGCTCATCAAAGTCTCAAGAATCTCGATCAACAACTAGCTACATATCCTTATTGGCTGGCTGAGCATATGCAATTCCTTCACCATTCTTGCTGCCAACCCATTACCCTGTTAGTTCAACCTGCCCTGAACTGAACCTCACTTTGAAAATCCCTGAACAAGGGTTCTCTCAGGTTTACCGGAGGGAGACATGTTCCAAGAAAATACTCCCAGAATTTGCCATGACCTCTATCAGAAAACCTTAACACAGTTTTTGAAGATGCATACAACACAAGTCTTAGACTGTAGAGGATGGGGAGTTAAGCCATGACCTGAAACTATCAATAGCATGCAAACTGCTACCAAAATATAATCGCACATTTAGTGAATTTGAGTGGGGAAAAGAATTTGGACACATTAGCAAGGTTCTCACCTTGTGATAAAGAAAATTACTTGTCGGGACATCACCTTGGGTTCTATATCATCTTTTTCGTGGGTTTCTATCATGCTAGCTACTGACTAGAGCATTGCTTGATTCCTATTTCTTAACGTTCCCTCTACCTTAACCAATTGTTAAAAGTAAAAGACATCTAATATTTGTGTGAAAATACATGGATGAATGATGAGGATATTTTGCTCTAGTTGGCGTTAGATACAAACCCTTGATTTGTCCGTAATTTCTTTTACCTCGTACTATATTTGTTTCGACTTTTGCTAGATTAGTTTTCTTTATTACACGTACGGGCTCTAGCTTAAAAGAATGTCCCATTTGTTTTGGTTATGCTAAGTACTTAATATATTCTCTTCCTGCAAACATGAGTTCGAGTGGAAATGTTTCTCATCTATGATTAAAATTTTATATTTTACTTCCTAAAATTTTAGAAAACCTCAAATTCATGCAGAAAATTCTTTGCATGTGAATTTGATGAATGATACAGTGACCTACCTTTATCAATGACACAGCGTATGCAAACTTAATACATTTATGAAGAGGACGAAATGGCTCAAGAACTATTTTTTTCTCCTTTTCAATTATTGGCTGAGAAAGGGCAACCTTATTTTCATACTTCATCTGCAAGAATACTTGGGTTATATCAACTCAACGTCAGGGAATTTGAGAACGTGGCTATACAGGCTGACCTGAAATTCAGCTAATTATTCCATAATTGGATAACTTCTCACCAATGAAAATGAAATTATGATTACCGTTAGATACAGATAATGAAAAATAGAATCAGACCACAAAATCATATGCTTACAGAATACAAAAATGATGTTAGTGGTACGAGACAGAAAGAACTCAACAAGAGTACTATTATTTGTACATAATAATGGTACCACTTTTGATATCTATGGTACCATGTACAAAATAAGTAAAAATTTCAGTTATGTAAGTGGTGAATCTATGAAAAGAACTTTTCATATATTATCAATCATCTTACCACACTCACTACATTCACCAAAAACATAACTAAAATCCCTAGTCATGTACACATCAATCTGCGGATGTCCAAAGCAGTGTCTAACGCCTATTTACAAATAACATTTTCTACTGAAAAATTAAACCTTTTTATCTAAAACTTGCTTGATGTAATGTCAACGGTGACACAAGCCAGAAGGTGTAGGGTGTAGTCCTGCAATGCAATGAATTTTAGTCAAAGGCCATGTGGTCTACTGGCCTACAAATGGACTGCCAACCTGTACATAATTGAAGGATTTCCCTGAGAGAATGTTGAGCTGCTTCCATTGTCCATGTTGGGTAATATTCACTAGGATGGAACATAGATTCTTCTCTGTATTCTGTTAGTAAGCATGGCTGAGCACCATTCAGAAGCATGTCTCCTTCAGATATTATAATGCCAGACTTTGCCTCTTCCTTATCTGCAGCCTAATGAACCATTTTTATCATAATAATTAGTAGCCACCAGGGGCATAAAGTTCTATCCAATATGGCTGGTTTAATCATTTACTGACATAATTTAAGAGGCAGGGCCATGGAACACAACTATGAATGTGCTAAAATAATAACGAAATTGACTAAGTCAAGAAGCATGTCCAAATCAATTATGTATCTGGACATCAGAGTAGGACAAAGAAAATATTCATGACTCAAACTAAGATACCAAATGGGTAAAAGTAAACGGAAGTCTAACACCCTTTCTTGGGGTTACATTAGGAACTGAGTTTACAGGCAAAAAAAGGATGAAAATCAGGTAGATTTGAGACTTTAACAGGCCGTGAAAGCCCCTAATTAATGATGACAAGACAGAAAACATGGAGTAAAGAGCAGATCACTTTACCTTCTCGGTATAAAATTCAAAAGTCTTTTTCTTAGCTCCTGCTTCATATATGTTGCACTGAGAGTATACCTGTAAAATGATTTTAAAGAAATCAATTCTTTACACAAATCATGCTTACAATTTAGAATGCAAAAAATAAATTTTAAATGCTGAGAATGATAGGAGAATACTAACCTGGGATTCAACACTAGCACAAACAGCATATATTCCCCAGTTTCTGGTGTAATTGTTGTACAAATGAACTTTCCCAAATCTCACACGAGGGTGTCTTTGCCTTGTTCCATCAAAGAAACAATGATGAATTGTCACCCGGATGCATCTATCATCAACGTGAGATGGGTCGGCTCCAATTAGCATGGTCTTGTCATGCTGTGCAAAGTAACATCTGGTGCCATAAACGAAGTAACTAATTACAATTCAGAAAATTCAATGAGTCATTCTTATAGTAGTTCAATCTCAAATGGAGGTAAATGAACCCACCTAGATACAGTAATATCTGTGCTTTGTCTTGTAATGTCTATAAGTCCATCATCATAATCACGCAGGCTGCACCGATCTATCCATATGTGCCTAGAATTTGGTTTTATTTGAATGCCATCCACATCATGGCCCCTACCACCCTCAAACTCAAGGTTGCATATTATAATGTGCTCACATTCTTTCAGCCTCAAGCCCTTTCCAGTTAGTTTTATCCTCTGTCCTCTGCCATCTATTGTCTTGTAAGATGACACATTCAGGTACGATGAAAGGTGAATTGTACCTGAAACTTCAAAAACAATCCATAGTGGCTCTTTTCTATGACATCCTTCCCGTAGGGACCCAGGACCATCATCTGCGAACAAAACATGGGCAATCAATGAACACCGCGATGCAATATAGCAACAAAAATCTAAAAAAAAAAAAATTGTATATAGCTTCCACTGAATTTAACAAATAAATCAGCCATAAGCACATGCACTTGCACGTGATCCCCATACATATGAAACACACAAACAAAACAATGGTTCAACACTTTCCTTCCAGTATACCATTGCCTATCTCTACACATCTGTGTCAACAAACCTCGTTTTTAATAATCAAAACAGCGAATTGAAACTCTCCAACATAACATAATGATTCAGATTCGTAGCCTAACAGTGGCATCCAAAAAGTCCTCATTTTTTCAAACAATATGTGGAGTTAAATCAATTACTTAACAACACACATACAATAGATCAAAATCCTAAATTGAGCTAAAACTACGGAGAAGCCTGAAGACCCTTTTCGAAATGCATTAAAAAGAGCGTAACTTTGGCAAATGCAACAAGACCCATGAATCGAGGAATGAGATTACGAAAATGAATTGGAATTGGAAGAGAGAGAGAGAGAGAGAGAGAGAGAGAGAGAGGAGAGAAGAACCTGCAAGGGAGGTGACGAAATAGAGAGGACCGTGGAGGCCACCGAGGGAGTTGCGGCCGAAACCCTCGGCACGACCGGCCATGCCCCTCAAGCTCGAATCTACATCGCTGTATGGCAGCATCGACGCCATCTTCTTCTCTGCTTACGCTTCCTTTCACCTTCAATTCAATAATAAAAGTATAATGTTTGGAATCTCAGTGAGCAAAATTGTATAAAAACGTTTTTTATCTTATTTTTAGGAATCGATTTGTTGTAAATGAATTTTAATTTTGGTTAAGTTAATAAGTTCTTTTTTAATTATTTAATAAAGAAGAAGGAAAAAAGAATATGATGTTGCATCTGCGCTGGTATTTTTAGGAGAAATGATACTTTAACATGCACATAGATGTATATATTTATATGGGTCTTATATAATATAAGATGAGTAATGAATAAAGAATAAGTTAAAAAAAATGGAGAGACCTATATATATTATGAATAGGGTATTTGAATGTTTGAGAAAATAGAGTATAAAAATAGTAAAATTCTATTTTTAGTAACAATCCTTTCCGTGATTGCTCATTGTTTGGTAGACATTTGTGGAGAATTACCTCCTTTTACATTTGTTAGGAAGGGGATTCTCACATGGAGTTCTCAGTCAATGCCTCCTCTACAGTTGTCTCTGTGGCAACATGTAGAAATGACACATATGTGTAGTTAAACGAAATAAAATGTGTGACTAAATATAAACAAATTCTTAGCCTAGTTTCCCTTATCTTTTTCCACCTGCACTCCTCCACCGTCGTCGCAGCCCTCCGATGATGGCGACCCTCGCCACTGTGTCATCTCATTCATCCTTTGCCACCACCATAACCCCCCTCCTCCCTCGGCCCTCAAAATGACCTCACACCACTACGTCAATATCCTCCACCACCACATCAATATCCTCCTCCCATGCCCTCTTAATGTCGCCCTTCATTATTCTGTACCAATATAATATGATCCGAAAAATAATAGAGAGAAGAGATAAGTACTTTATTTTCTTGTTTTCTCTTTTGTTTTTCCTATGATTTCTGTTTGAAATTGGGATGTATAGTGCAACATGCTTCGCCATCGGGAGCTCCACAGCGGCGGAGCGACAGTAAATCAGTGAGCGAAGGGACAATGTTATTTTTCTTTTTCTTTTTCTTTCAAGAATTCAGTTCATCCGAATTATATAGAATTTTGTTAATTTTAATTTTTTGTAAGATTTAATTTTATTTTTTTAAAGAATTCTGTTAGTCCGAACTCTTTAGTGTGTAGAGTATATTTTTTAAATTTATTTTATTAAATTTTAATTGTCTTTCATATCTACTTTGTAATATTTTTATTTTTGGTTAATTTCCTTTAGTATTACTTTTTCTATTTTAGTTATAGTTAATTTTTACTATTTAATTTTTTTAAATTTTTTTGTTGACTTCGGTGTGTTAGGTAAGGGAATAGTAGTGCTTTTTAATTTTATTTTCCTTCAGTTTTTTTATTTTGTTAGTTTTAATTTTTTGTAATAGTTAATTTCATTTGTTTTTTAAAAAAAATTGGTTAGACAGAATTCTTTGTTGTGTACAATATATTTTTTAAATTTATTTTTAATTTTGATTTTTTAAAATTTTAATTGTCTTTTATATTTATTTTGTAATATTTTTTATTTTTAGTTAATTTCCTTTTTATCACTTTTTTCTGTTTTAATTTTTGTAATTTTTTATTTAAAATTTATTTTTTCGTTGAATTCGATTTATCTGATTAAATTAACAGTGATGATTTTTTATTTTTGCCTTTTGTATTATTTTATTTTGATTTTTTTAATTTAAAAAATATTAAACATAACTACATTTAAAAATAAAAATTTTATTATTTTTTTACAAATAATGTTAAAAATAAATAACAAAATAACTATGTTTAAAAATAAAAAATGTTGCAACATAAATATTAAATTTAAAAAATAAAAAAAATACGAGATGAAAAATAAAATAACAAATACGGAAAATAAAATTTATTTTATTTCAATTTTTTTATTTTATTTTTATTTTCATGTTATAAATTAAAAATTTAAATGATTTAAAAAAAGAAAAAGAAAAGAAAAGAGGTCCTGTTCATCGCATACAATTCGGTTTGGGTTTGGCCGAATTGTGCTTTTGTTTTTTTGGTAAAGTTTTTGTTTTTTTTTGGTAAAGACCGAATTGTGTTTAAAAAAAAAGGTGTTGGAAAAAAAATATCATGGAGAAAAGTACTGTTCACTTCTTAAAAAATGTAAAATGATAAACATTTTATAAATTAAAAATTCAAATGATTTAAAAAAAGGGAAAAAATGATTCTACTATCCATTATATATAATTCAGACACACCAAAAAAATTTTAAAAAAAACTATTCACACAGCACAATTTGAACAAACTGAATTAGGTTAAAAAAAGGAAAAAATAAAAAATAGCATTGTTCACTAAAAAAATAAAAATTGAATTCTTAAAAAAACAAAAGCGAAAAACATTCTAGGCCGAGAGAGTGGTGGTAATAGTGGTGGTGGAGGTGGGAGAGTGAGGAGGGAGAATGTGAGAATGATAGGGAGTATTGTTTAGTTATATATTTAATTTCATCTAACAATATTTTTAAAGTGTGGTTAAATGTCACCTGCATTATAGGCATTGACTCACGCATGTAAGGGAGCAAGCACCTTGTTAGGATAGCAAAATTAGAGTGTATACAAAGAGTTTAATTTCATTATCCTACCAAATCATTTTATTACATGACCTTTTAAATGCTAAATGTGATATTTAATCCCTTTTAATTATATAATAATATATAGAGTTAATATTCATTATAGTCCCTTACTTTATATTCGTGAGTTATTTTAGTCATTGACTTTTAAAATGCGTCAAATTAGTTATTGATATTATAAAATGCTAGTCAAATTAGTCCATTAATTCACTTTTATTTAATATTTTATCAATTAAATGATAATAAATGACTTTAAGTGATAGTTGACATATCATTTGTCTTTTAAACAGAATAAAGTTTAAAATAACTCATTTTGGTATCTAACATTATATAAAATGAGTCATTTTATGATTAAAATGAAAATTTAAATGACTTATTTATGTAATTTTAAACACTAAAATTGGTTATTTTAAATTTCATTATACTTCAAATGACATAAGGTATGTCAAAATATCATTTAAAATTACCTATTATTATTTAATTAATAAGGTATTAAATAAAAGTGAGTTGAGGGACTAAAATAAATCACATTTTATAATATCAGGAATTAAATTGAATTATTTTAAAAATTAGGGACTAAAATGACTCATAAGTGTAAAGTTGAAAACTAAAAAGCTGTCACGACCCGACTTGGGCACATGACCGACACGTGAGGAATCCTCATTCTCACGTAAGTCTCGTGATCTCTGAGTCCCTCTATATGCATAATTTAATATAAAATCCTTTTCCAAAACGTAAATTCATCTCTGACATATATATCTAACTCTTTGAAAAACAAATCATCGTAAATACTTTCATAATCAAGCTCTAGTAAATATCTCTGATACAAAACACACGAGTTGCTCTTAATTCAAAATAAACCATAGGACTCGTAACCGTGAAAATACAAAATATTCATGATAAAAACATATCAGTCTATTTCTATGGTTGGGACCACATGCCTTTGGAGCACTCTATCTCTAAGCGAGAATACCATAAGTACTCCACTCACAAAGTGAAGCTCACTAACTGGAAATCTCTCTGGAGGAGATGGAAGAGACAAACCCGCAGTGTCTGCTGCACTTGTAATGGAGGAAGGGAGAGGGGTGAGTTTTATCTAAAACTCAGTGAGTAAGTCCTCACCCATAACTCTCTCATGGGACAATCAAGGGAAATAAATAATATATATATATATATATATATATATATATATATATTCATCAAACCAGCTAATGCAATAACTCTCAAGTTCATTATTCATATGAATAACAAATAGTTCTAAAACCATTACTCTGTAGAAATCATAAATCATAGTATGCTAATAAAGAAACATGGATCTTTGGTTATACCCAATTCATGTGACATAACAAATCTATGGTTAT
Source organism: Dalbergia cochinchinensis (assembly GCA_031216125.1). Taxonomy (NCBI): domain Eukaryota; kingdom Viridiplantae; phylum Streptophyta; class Magnoliopsida; order Fabales; family Fabaceae; genus Dalbergia; species Dalbergia cochinchinensis. Next base: position 65,410,820 of record CM062369.1, read on the forward strand.
GCATAACATAACAAAGTCTCTAATCTCTAGGGCACCTAAATAGGTCCCATTTGTTATTTCTCTGGCCCTAAGACGACTTGGTATACCAAGGTTAACACTTAATAAGCATCGTTAACTCACATGCATTTTCTATAACTATTGTCCAGTTCAATCAGAAATCTAAATCTTTTCTCTATATCTCATAAGTCTTCTACCCTGGAGTTCACAAGCTCTAGCATATAAATCAACAGTTCTGAAATTCATAAAATTATTTAAATATGAAAACTCTTGAAACTCGAAAAGTTCTGGTCTCATATAACTCTAACAATCTGACTTTAGCATAACTGTGACCGTGAAATCATGCCCAAGGGATCACCCATTTGTAGGCATTCTGATTTCAAACCTACAGAATATGTATTTGGCAGTTGTTACAAATCATATTGAATTCCATACTTCTGAGAATCATAAAAACACTTATTTTCTCTAAAACTCTATCATATACATATTCTCTACTATGGAAATCATCATAATGTTTCATAAATCTTTAAATATATACCTAGCTCTTTGATAAAAATCACTTTAACAATAATGGTCCCATGAGTTTTCAGAAAAATATATATATCTCATGTTATAATTTACTGAAATTAACTCTAATGATCAACACAAGGATCATAGGATCTAAACCCACTCACCGTTTAAAGCCGGGAGTATGTGGGCTCCACCAACTTGACCTAAAGAGCTTGGAATGGCACCAACAACTGCCATGGAGCAACCATAACTCTAAATTAATATCTAAAAATCTCTAGAGAGCTCTATTCTAACTCTACTAAAATTGGGGAAACACCCTGACAAAAATGAGAAAAACAATTGATCCAAATCCAAGATTATGAAGAAATAAAGACATAATCTAATAACATGAACTTACCTTAAAACTGGGAATGATGGATTGGAGTGAATTTGAGAGAAAGAGAGAAAAATGGAGGGGGAAGGGTTTCTGATCGTCGAAATTGGGGGAGGAAGAGAGTGGGGAAGGATTTATACTCGATGAAAGTGAAGCGGCGTTGTTACATCTTGTTTCTGGTCCACTGACACCGCTATAGCGGTATATGACCGCTATAATGGTACCCAGACCCCAAAATTACCCTGCTGCACAAATTGTGACCGCTATAGCGGATCCTGGACCGCTATAGCGGATCCTGGACCGCTATAGCGGTACCTCAGACCGTTGCACCACTTGAACATTTTTACGGTGACCGTATAAGCGGTGGAACTCCCAACAACTCCCAACTTCTGTGTTTTTCAGTCATTCCAACATCTAGGTTGTTCCAACACTTACTTATTTACATTTATTAATTTTAAGTTAATGTCCATTAACTTTAAAACATAAATGTAAATAAGGAAATACCCCCCATTTGGATTCAAATAAAATATCACAAAAATCAAAACTCCATCAAATCAGAATCCAAATTTTGAGTTTTAGTTCAAATCCGGGAATTTCCGAGATTTTCTAAACTTGTGGGTTAACAACGAAACATTTGCAGGTTTCATAAAATTCGTTAAAAATCGCTCTTCAACTTGTTTTCCCTCAAGGAACAATTACCTGGATTTTTGATCCCAAGAATATGGTTCTATCATATAGCCCTCCAAGGAGGTGTAGGATCCAAACTTAGTAAAATTTAGGATCCGATGGTGGTTTCCAGGAAATCCTTGAGACTATCTGACCTACTATTCTGTCATCGGTATCACAAAAGCTTTACAAATATAAATTAAACTCATATAAATACAAAAAAAATATATGATTAATTATAGAGTTTTATCTGCTCCTTTTTTTAATATATGATTAATTATAGAGTTTTATCTTCTCCTTTTTTTTTAATAAACACCGGGGCAAAAGCCCAAAAAACGAAGAAAAGGAAAAGACTACGAACCTACAACAACAGTGTGGCCCAAATCAGCCCCAAATGCCACAGAAACGCAAAAATTCTGGAAGGAAGAGAATAAAAATAATACAACTCACATACCTCTCATGACCATGCTTAACGAGACTATCAACACACGAGTTAGCTTCTCGATAGACATGCCGGAACTGGACTTCCTAGGGTCTCTCCATCTTCAGGATATTTTATCTTGATGCATCTATAACAATTCTTTTACCCTCTTATTCAATTAGATATTGTTACATTAGTGAGATATATTTGACTATCAACTTATTATTTCAAAAGTCATGCATACAAAAAAAAAATTAATTGAATAAAAATATAAAAATATAATTTTTTTTGCACAATCACTGTATTCACATTAAATCCTTAATTTTAACCACATAATGAAATTCAGAAATGTATTACCTTGTGAGTTTAGAATATGCTGTAAGCCCTTTAAACGCCCCCCCCCCCCCCCCCCAAAAAAAAAAAAATAATATGTTGTAAACTGTTAAAATATTTAAAAACGAAATAGAAAAATTAATATATTTGTTAATTTTAGAAATTAATAATAGTTTCTGAAATAATTCTGATGATTCAGTTCTAACCAAATTTCTAACTCTTAGTATTTGTTTTATTGAATTGTAATAAAATCTGCGCGTAGCGGGAATGGATTTTGCTGGGCCTTCATCATTGGTCTAAATACTTCAAGATTGGATCATATGTTCTGGATCCTGCATGTTGGCGCATTACGGCACAAGCCTCACACATCATTTCCTTCCTCGTTTGTACCATTATTCATCACTATTCACTAGCCTAATTCTAGCCCCCCTTTTTTTTTTCTCTTCAGTTTTCCAAGTATTTAGTGCTTGAAATTGGTTCTTTCTTGTACGGGTTTTGCAATTATTTTCCTGTATTATTTTCTTCTTGTCTAAAATTCATTGCACGTGATTCTCTGTCAGAAATTGCATATTCTTCAAATAATTTTTTTCCTAAAATAGTAGTATTTAAAATTTATTAGATTTAACTAATTTAACTAGAGTCAAGTCAGCTTCAATATAAGAGTAAAAGTCTCCTCTATTTTTTTAATCTTTCACAATATTCATACTTAAGACTTTGATTAATATATTTTTTAGTATTTCATTTTTTTAAAAGTATTTTATCACATAATTACTAATTAAAAATAGAGACCAATTTTAAATTTTATATTCGAACTGTTACACTGCTGTGTAATCAAATACATAGAGCTAGATGTGGAATGGTATCAAAACAAAATATAAAGATGTACAAATATGACAATTCAATTAGTAAAAAATTGTAAGCGCAGTGGAACCTGGGCATCTACATGCGGCCTTAAAATAATCAATGGGTTTCTTTGTCCTTTTTACAATAAAATAATAATAATTTTTGATAAAAATATTTCTGAAATTAGTACTGTGATATAATGAATCTCTTCAAAGTTAGTGTATGACTGAAATTAAAAAGTGGATTCTATCGTACCTGCATAAAATCAAGGGTACCCTACCCATGCTTACATGAATAACTGTAATTGATGAAGATGGAGTGTGGGACCATGGTTGGGAGCTTAATAAAAAGGTTGTGATAAAATTATAATTTCACCCCATAAATGTGGCCTTACTTATAGTAGACATCCTTAATATTAAATTTGCAAATCAAATCAAAATATTTTGTCTTGTGCTTTCCAGATTTTTCTTAATAAGAAATTACAAATACAATACACCATTAAACATTGTTTCAAAAAGTGTCAAATTTGCCAATTAAATACTCTTCTTAATTACCTTGCCCTTCTGTTCTGAAACCAGACTTCTACTTGACGAGGACGAAGGTTAATTTAACTGTTTTGCAAGGGTCAACTTCTGCTTCTGCAAATTTCACACATAAATAATTGAAAAATATGTAGGTGGATTGAGAATAAGAAAAAATATTTATTTTAATTTATTTATTAATTAATACATAAATTTTATAAGTCATTATTATCTTCTACTTTCTTTATATTTTTAATATAATAGCTGATTTATTAATCGATAAATAAAATAGAATAACTATTTTATTTTACTATAAGAGTACTAAAAATTTCTCTAAATAATTAGGTTTTCACCATCATAATAAAAGTAATATAACACGTTGCCGTAGGTAAATTGAAGAAGCAAATTTTTGTTACAAGACTAACAGGACTGCGAGTGGTGTGTTCTTTGAAGAGTCTGCATTCCTTGGAAAGACAACACCGCGCTGTTAGGGAATGACAGTGCATCGTCGTCGTCGGCATCCTCAACTGCCGGACCGACCGGGAAACAGTTCATGTCCAAACCCTCACCGGCGGTGCCTCCGGCGCCACCAAGTGTTCCAAACCCACTGCAATCAACAAAAAACTAAATGGCAAGGGGTAATAACAGCTAAAAATCATACATCGAAGAAATCTGAATCTGTATTTGTAATTAGTTATTAAGTAAAATCTGAAAATGTACAAGATAAAATATTCTGATTTGCAAATTTGATACTAAGGCTTGCTAGCGTAAATAAGGCCACATTTTTTTTTTTTGGTTGGGTGAAATCACGATTTTATTACAACCTTTTCGTTAAGGCCCAGTCATGGTTCCACGTTCAATATCCACCAATTACAGTTATCCATATAAGCATGGGTAAAATACCCTTGATTTTATGGAATTTAAATTCTCTAAACTAAAGATTTCTCTTTAGAAAATAAAATAAAATAATTTTACTTTTGAATTAATAAAATTATAAGTTAGGGTATTTCTATTTTATTGGTTTAAAGATAAAACTCCTCAATTTGATTACTAAAGCAAACTCCTCACTTTATAAGATTCAGATTCAATTTTAAGTGGGTACGAACCCACCTAATTGATATTCTTGTTTTTAAAAGCAGATAGAGTTACTTTTATTTCTACTCTTTCGTAGTTTTTTTTTTTTTCAAAGAAAAAGAATCACGCTAATGAATAAAGATAAGCTTTTAGCGCAACTCACACAGTATATATGTTAATATTGAATTGTATGTCTAAGATAATAACTGCGTACTGAAGAATTTATTTCTCTAATCCAAAAATCAAATGACAATCATTTAAATCGTTAAATTCAATAGATTTTTTTGGCCTTAACATGATGTCCATATATGAGAAATGAACATATTTGGCGGGAAATATCATTCAGTGCAAACAAAAAATATATATAAAAAAAATCTCATATTATGTTTACCGAATACCGGAAGACTTCAACCTAATTTTGTGGCCAAAACAGCTGAAATTTATTCCATGTAAGATGAGATATATATCACACAAAGTTTATTGGAAAATGTTTTTTCAACCACCATTACCTTAGATATTATATCGACACCCAACCTATTATTCTTAAATTTGGTGTGATTTCTACTTAAAAATATAAATTTTAATTTTTTATTTTTAGAACATCTATTTTTTGGGTATTAAAATAACACCATCCAAGTTTATTATTGGGCTTTCACAAGGTGTCTAAATCGTTGATTTACTTTTGATAATTAGCAGACTGGATTCAACCGATAAGTTTGATAATTAAGAATTGACGGACTAATACCTCACACCTAAGTTAGATGCTTGTTGGTTATTGGCCAGTATGGTTTTAATGTACAGCAGGAGCAGATGTTGGAACCAACAAATAAATAAAAAAAGGAATCATATCAGTTAATAAAAAAATTATAAATAAAGCCAATTTAGTCTCGTCAATGCCCGAGCATTATATTATGAGGTTCATCAAAGGCATAACTCGGTGGAAATGTTTGTAGTCATTTTTAAATCAGAAATATCAAGAACCCAAGAGCTTGCAATAGTGCACACCTTTGCGATCACAAAGAGAGCTACGTGTATGGGATATGAATATGAAATATGAATGTTGCTAGCTTCTATTCAGCAAATTGACAACTGCGATGCCCATGCAGATGATCAGCAGATCCTGCACATGCCCCTCGCTGTCCATTTTCTGGATGCATGCATGCCTTTAGGTGTCAATTTCATAAATGACTTGAATATTAAAAATAATATTATTTGTATGCATTGAATAACTTCATTTCAGGCACATAACAGGGGACGAAAGACTAAAAAGAGATGGAGTCTACCAATTTTTCTTTTTCAACAGTTTATTTTTTTCTTTTATTCCGTGTCTATAGTGAATCCATAGAATGAATAGTAACATTTTTCAATGATTAAACCTCATAAGTCATCGGTGCATCCACAAGTTCACATCCAAATTGCCATTCAATAATATTAACTACTTTAAGTCATTTTTGAGTTTCTTTTTTTTTATTTTCCTGATCAAGGTCTTTCTAATGTTTCACTGATACATTAATTATTTTATATCTATTTTACTTTTCAATTTAATTGAAGAGAAAATAAGTGGATGTGAGTTTATTGAAGTATTTAGATGGTTAAAGAAAGATATTTGTGTCTTTCACTTTTAATTTTTAAAAAATCAAGCAATAAGATCTAATCATTATAGTAATTCCTATGCATAACTAAAAAAAAAACTTATATTGAGGGCCGAAGAGAGTAGTTGCTTATTTTGGCATTGAAGAGAGAATGAGTGGATACGACCCAATGGAAAGGAAAAATAAAAGGGTAATTTCATTTATTACTTTTACTTTTTATAAGATTAACAAGATTTAATCATTATTTCTATTATTGTGCAAATGATAAAAGTGATACTTAACATGAAATGAAAGGGTACATGATTCAACAAAAAATTAACAATTATCATGTCATTTTGAGCTCTTGTATGTAATTATTTTTGAGTAAATATCATATTTGGTCCCTCAAGATTTTTGGGTTGAACTATTTCGTCCAAGAAAATAAATTAATCTCGTGATCCCTCAAAATTAAAAAAAATGGGCACATTAGTCTCTCGGTTAGTTTTTCGTTAATGGACTTACATACGTGATACAACACAATGATGACGTGTCATTAAAACATTAGAGGCAAACAAAATGAATCTATTTTGAACATATTACACTCATTTTGGTATCTAAAATTATACAAAATGAATCATTTTATGACTTATAATAAAAATTTAAATAATTCATTTTGTGAATTTCAACCACAAAAAATGAGTCATTTTAAACTCTATTTTACTTCAAATGACATATATACATCACTTAATATCATGTTAACAGATTAATATATAATTCTATTAGCGTTTAAAGAATCATATACATATAGAGGGACTGATGTGTCATATTATTAAAATTTTGAGAGATCCCTGGCTTAATTTTAATTTTTGAGAGCCTAAATAGTTTTATAAAATTTGTATGAGTTATTTACTCTTTTTTTTGTTTAAATTACATAACAATTTGTTAAATTGCCATTGAAAATAACTTTACATTTTCAATACATGAAATAAACAAAAACTACTTCTAAATTTCTTGTCAAGCAAAGGTTCAATGAAGCATATTTAAAATCCACAACGATACATATGATGATTCCGGTCTGATAACTTTTATTGAATAAATATATATAAAAAAAACACTACCAGGGGGAGTCTACAGCTTTCGAACTAGTGCATAATGGTGGAGTGGAGGATTTTTGCATGAATATAATTTTAACAATTTAAATTAAAGCACACTGACAATAAAAGTTATCGCAATAATTTTTATTTAAGATACAATAACTTAATTATGCACCCCACAATCTTTACTATGAATATATGTAAATTTGAGCTTTTAAATTTATGTGCATATAAGAAATTTTCCAGTGGAGAGTGGAGGAATGTATAGATCACAGATGCATGAGAGCAGTAGCGGCTAGCGTACATTTTAAACGAGAATATGCAATTTATTCTTGATGGAGTGTGTCGATCGGTTAATTACCTTCACTTTCAATGTTAATCTCTTAGAATACTTTGTTCTCGAATTTACTTTTGTACTTTTTCTGCGAAAACTTTGGATGAGATCAGATCAATCATGAGGGTTAGAAAAAGTCATCGAAATTAGATATATTGCTATCACACATCACGATCTATTTATAAATTAAAGAGGTTGCCTATTACTTATGAAAAGGCTTTTGGATTTTGATGTTGAAAGTTAAAACTGCTCATATACGCTGAAAATCTCTTTGATAAATAGGTATATAATTTTTTTTTTTTACAGAAACTATGATGAATATTAAAATTGTGTGACTTATTTATGTATATAAAGATCAATAATTTTGTTTTACTAATTTGTCAGCAAATTTTTTTACTTTCTAGCGTGTTAGAGTATAAAGCTAAATCTATTTGAGTGCATCTATTCATTGGTTTAAGTTTTTGAGAAATAATGTTTCATGACATGATGTCAAAGTTATTATGACTAATATATAGATTAAGGATTCAATTCTTATTATTTCGTTATGAGAATTCGTGTGAGGGTTTTACCCATTAATTGAAATTTTTTGGAGAGATAATTTCACAATATATATATCTCATGTGTTAATTATAAGGGTTGTGAAATTTATCATGGAAAAGTCAGTTGGTAGAGAATTCTTGACAGCCAAAAGAACTCTAAAATTCTACACGGTTTATTGGGTCAAAGAAAAATAATTATTTTGTATATAAAGAAGTAGGTTTGTGTAGTCTCTTTAAATAAAAATTTGCAAAATTAAAGTAGAACTATAAAATAACAAACTTTTTCTTTTTTCCTTAAAGAAGATAAGAGTTGCTTTTGTTTTTACTTTTCTATCTTTCAAGGTATTTTAAAATTTTTTATCGAAACACACTCAAATTTTACATGTGCAAATTTACAAAGTATTACATAATTTATACGTTAAATATTTGGTTTGTATATACATCTAAGATTACAACTTCTTACAAAGGAATTTCTGTAATTCATAAATCTCAATAAATCCATTTAAATCATTAAATTGAAGGGTAATAATATTTTGACAATAAAAAAGTAGATATCTATTTAAACACCCACTTTATAATCATTGGATGTAATGATGGTCTCTACTTATCCTTAACATCCATCATATCAAATGATTATAAAATGAATGTCTGAATAGATACTCAATTTTTAAATGTCAAAATATTATTACTCTAAATTGAATTGGCTCCACACTAATAGAGTTGGTTGGACAGTGGGAAAGAACATCACGCAATCAAGAAAATACATGAAAACACATTATCGGCTGGAAATTAAATATCCCTCGATGCAAACAGAGAAATAAAATCCCATTTGATGTTTACCGGGAGATCCACTTCAACCGAATTTGATGGCTAAACAGCTTATATTTATTCTATATCATAGATAGATACTCAATTAGTCTACATGACGTGTCTAAATATATCGTTGATTTATTTGTCATAGTTAATTAGGGAGTAGATTGGGCTTGACTAAAAACTTAGATAGTAGACACCTTAATTTGACGTTGACTAGTTGACTAATAATTAAATTGATAATTTGCGGACTAATACACCATACCTAAGTTACACGCTTTTGGCTATTGGGTAGTGGCGTCATGTATGTAGGAGCAGGAGTGGAAGCAACAATACTTATCTTCAAAAAAAAAAAAAATTGTGGAAGCAACAAATAAATAAAATTCTTATATATTTTATGGAAGAACTGCTTTTTTTCTTCATCACATATATTTATTATTTACCAGTAAAATCCTCTCTCATTCTTTTCCGTCTCTCTCTCCCTCTCTCTCTAATTTCTCTTTTACATAAAAATCAAGAACGAAGATGATTCACACTGCAGAATGAGAAATTTCTCCTACCATGGTGCAAGGAAGAATGACTTTACAATGCGAAAGAAAAGTACGCAGTTTCTATTCAGCAAATTGACAGCTGATGCGATCGATGCGCATGCAGATCCTGTACACGTCCCTCACTGTCCCTTTCCCGATGCATGCATGTGCCTTTAAGTGCCAGTTTCCTAAATGCCTCTAATTGTTAAACCTCACAAAGTCATCAATATATCCACAGGTTCGCATCTATATTATATATTGTCATACTCAACAAACAACAATATTAGTTGCCGGCCTGCTACGGTATTTTCCTTTTTGACAAGTACTCTAATATTTTTTTAAAAAAGCAAAATTGTAACTGTGGTACTGAAAATTCATATATTGCAATTATTTGTTAAGCTTTGAATAACATTGAGTTAGAACATAATATTGTAGAATTTTTCTCAAAAACATGATGTACAACTTGTTCAATTCTTGTACTAAATAATGGTATAAAATAATTTTATGCTATATAAACAGTATATAAATTTTATTCTATTAAAAGCAAAAAAAACTACTTCAAAAATTTCATATCATGTAAAGCTTTATTACCTACAAATTGATATATATAATTAAGACCTTATTTTATTATAGTTAAATATGATGATGGTAGTCTTTACTCTTCTTATTAATCTATTATATCCAATAATAAAAGAGTGAATGCCAGACATTTATTTTTTAAGAGTTGAAATAATATTATTATTATTATATATATCGAAGCACATTTAAAATCCACCAAGTATATGGTTATCTGATAGCTTTTGTTGAATAAGAAAAGAGAAATTAAACCGTCATGGGTTGTCTGCGGCTTTCAAACGAGCCAGTGGTGAGAGCAAGGGTGGTGGAAGGAGGAGGAGACAGATGAGAGAGATGTCCGCTAAGATTTTGACAGCATGAAATCTGCAGGCAGAAATCCAGCTAACTGAGTTCAAGTAATGCAGTGAATGATGACAGAGAGGATGAACAATGGTGCTCAAATGCCGGTATATGAGAAACTGAGAAAGAATCACAGACGCAGCCCCGTATTTTTTTTTTAAAAATTTCTCCTAACAAAAATATATTATTTATACATATATTAGACGAGACACTTTAATTTATTAATTCATATGGATAATTGGATATTGTTGGAGTGAATTTCATACTCTATCAAACAGTTTAAATGCGCATGCACAATTTCAACGAATTAGCTGCATGCTGCTTTCCCCCGTCTTCTTGCGTCTTATCTTTAACTCGGTAAATAGGATGTGATGTCTATTCATTTCCTGGCGGCATAGATTTTGATATACATGGACACTTTTGTACCCACATGATTTGTGTTAACATTTTCGAGGTTGTTGCTTTAACTTGCCAACCTCATCATTCATCTGGAACTGAATCGATGGCACATGCATGGACATGCACTGTTTTAGTAAAATTTATAGAATCTTCTTAGTTTATATTATTATTATTATTAGTATATAAACATATATTTTAAATAGAATTTATGTTTTATCCGCTAACAATATCAAATAAATTAACACTATCAACGTACAAAAATTCAAGAAATTATTAAATCATACTATATAACTATCTATCATAATTTAGCACCTTGCATAAATTTTATTGGTTGACAGTGTAAAATTATTTTATATTATCATTATATAAAATTTATATTCTTTTAATTATTTGTTATTGTATTTTATCCTACTTGTATACATCAGTCATAAAATATCTAGATCATCAAAATCCTATGCATTAATGATCATAGTCTTCGATTGAAAATAATGGCATTGCTTGTATTTATGACTTTGTTGGCAACACTTACATCGATTTGACATTATAACTCTTAAGCTGCTTTCTAGTTTCCTTCCTCCAAAAAGTAGAATTCCGCTTCATTTAATTATGTATCAAATTCTCCCATCCAGAAAAAAAATTATGTATCAAATGCTAAGTTTAAAAGAAGGCCTCGTAATAACTAAGGTGTCAATTAATCAAATTGTAGCTCTAGTGACATTTATCATTATTGTAGAACACACATTTGATATTTAATAGGAACGCTAATGATTTTCATCTGCGCACACACATAAAAAAGACTGGCATGAGATAAGATAAAATTTAGGTAAAAAGAATAGAATGAATTATATAAAGGATAACACTATCAAGCAGAAAGATTACAATAATTTGGTTGTTCAATTGAGGTGACAAAATGTGACAGGAGCACTTTTAAATTTTTTAATTCCCAAGTTCCATCCAGCCTCTCAAAATTTGCCACATGTGTACTAATTGTGTTTGATATATATAACAAAAAATTGCTCTAATTATGATATATATATATATATATATATATATATATATATATATATATATATATATATATATGATGTTTTGAGATTATTTATAGAAATACAGGATTTTAAAAGAAAACCACCACCACTATTGGTAGATTCCTTTTAATATAAGGATTGATTTAATATATTTAACCTCATTCACCAAATATAAATAAAAATTAATTACTAAAACGCTAAAAAAGAATGGCGGTTCAATTATTTTAATATATATTATTTTTTAAATAAAATCATCTAACACAATCGTGTTCCATTTTTAATATTTTTTATCCAAATTCGTCAAATAATTCGCAGTGGGTTCCTTTCAAACACCATATATTATGCCTCAAATCTTCATATATTTTAAAAATTGAGCCCAGGTAACACCGCTCTTATGAAAAAAAAAATAATACAGCGTGATTATGTAAAAGAATAAATCTTTATCTTTATATTGAACTTATAGACTCTTGCTTACATAGATAAATGTGTCATAGTTTTTCTCGCGAATAGAAGTGATGTTCTTGTTTTGTTAATGTGTATAATTTAAGTGATGATTTTTATTTTTTATTTTTTTTTCCTTCTAGAGAACTCCTGCTAGAGTCAGAGGAAAACGGGAAAAAGGAGGGAGTAAATGTGGTAAAAGTCAAACTACAATTCCATAAAGCCAACAACGCCTTGTGAACGAGGGAAGGTGCCACTAACTTATACGCGAATGAAATTTATTTCTAACTTCTCATTTACATGTCTCTGCCATTTTTGCGAACAAAAAGGTTAGTAGAGATATATACTACTGCCTAGAAACGTTTAAATAGTATCGCTCCGTCGTTAATTAAATAATTATCTATTTTAAAATTTTATTTTATCTAAAAATTATTTATTTAAGAAATTTAAGTAATATTAATTATTGTTTAATAATCTTATTAAATACTATTAATGGATGAGAGAAATAGAGTGAAATAGGGAAGTGAAATTTGAATTATAAAAAAAAAGAATAATTTGATAAATTATTTTTAATTTTAATTTTCTCAATTATTTTCTTAATTTCAGTACACATTTAAAATTAAATAATTGTTTAAGGATGGGGGAGTAATATTTAAGAAGCATTTTTGAAAAATAACGTGGGATCAATAGCAAGGAATATATATATCCAGTGATAAAAGTTAGAGGAAAAACAATCCTTTTTACATGATTTTAAGAGCAGATGCAGGTTTTTTTTCACTAATCTAATAATGTTTTATAGCACAACAAAATTTCACTTTCCTAATCACCGGTAAGAATGATTGGTAATTGAAATAACTCAAGGATTCTCAAGCTGCGAGATAGGGGACCTACTCCTTGAGGAGTTGTCCTTCACTAGACGACGAGGTCAGAAAAACTTTATGCTGATCGATAATGGTAATTGACCCGTTAGAGATGGAGTAGGGCAGCTACAAAAACATTTCAATGTTCGAATCAGATTGAAAGCAAGAGATAACAATATGAGCAGAAAAAAGTTAACATATACTTAATGTATTTCATATTACTAGTATATTCTAGGGCCGGGTGAGGTTACGTCTTTAATTAGATTTAAGAGCTAAAGATGATAGAGCTAATAAAGATGATATTTCAAGTCTAGGTTGTTTAACTAGACAAATTCTTTTAACATCGGGTAGGCTTATGTATTTCACTTAGTAATCTCATCCATAATTGAAGGCTATATTCCCGTCGTTTGAAGCAACAAATAAACCCCAAATTTCATCCGTGATCAGGAAATGTGGAAAACTGATCGCATCAAAACTTAATTCAAACTTTTGACATTGATAAATCAGAGACGTACGTTAGAGCAGTACCTGACAGATCTTATTACTTTTCTTCAAGATTTTATATATCAAAATTACCCTCCAATTAATTGAAGGTTTGCTGAGAAAATATGACGAAATTTCCCTAATTTTACAAGTTGGTTTAATTTTGCAGCCACACAAGTCTATATCTTTTTTTCTTATATCTTCAAATTTCAATTTGTCCGCTTGGATCATTTTCGTAGTCAGATTTGGATGCGTGTCTGGTGGGGAAAGGAAAATAGTTATATACTTCGCTTTCTTTATTCTTTTTTGGTCAGAGATTATAAATGCATTGCATCGCCAAGTTGTCTGCCATTTCATCCTTTCATGCACATTATTGTTTGGCAATTTCTATCTTTTATATTATTTAATTTGATATATGGATGTGGCTTTCTCCTTCTCCTGTGAATGCATATCGCTCGTGATTAGTATTTCTACTATCTCAAGGAATTTCACCCAACAAAGAAACCATACGCTGTATAATTACTTCCCCGGTGATTCTGCTGGTGCCTCACCTACTTGCTAGCTACTGTAAGAAAAAAGTCGAAACTGCAATGGTTTGGTCCAGTTAAATTTTATCTGCTGGATTGATATATGCAAAAGCTCTTGAAATTTCAACTTCATTAGTTTATGTGTAATTTATATTCATGTGAAAAAAAAAACGCTAATTGGTACTGATTTCCCTAGAAAGTAGAGTAAGTAATTTGCATTTTGATAACAACCAGTTTTTTTTTTCTTTTTTTCCGTCTCTCCACTCAATAATTGGTATGCCCTCAACGTTATTGTCTTCGGATTATCTAAAATAAAGATGGCCATAAAATGAGTAAATAAGAGATTATCCACCGTTAAATCATTGGATTTGATTGAATTTATACACAAAAGCAGTGATGAGTTGGTTTTTCACCTTATAACTATCCCGCCTTGGAGAATTCAAATCTACTGTTTTCACATATATATTCTTATTTACAATAAAAATTTTGTGAACTTGTGACATGGGGTGAATTAGCTTCTTTTATTATACTTCTGAAGTAGTTAACATAATTGTAAATTAAATGTGACGTACACTTATGATGTTAGAAGTATTTCTGCATCAGTTGAAATATGAAAAGGGAAATGCCATCTGATATGAAAGTTTTCACGTTGAGGGGAATTTTTTTAACTTTCTCCTACCTTCCCTGTTTCCCACTAAAGAATGAATATTATTTGCAGAAAATAAATTAAATCCGGCCGTATAGATCTGTCACAATGCTAACGGAGGGGCTTTTGGGAAATAGAGAGCAAATGTTAAGAAAGGAGCAAATTCTTAGACAGAGATAAAATAAAAAAGTTTTTTTCATATATTATACATTAGTTTTTTATGGACCATATTATCTTTTACTTTCTTATAACTATATATTAGAATGAATGAAACAACAACAGAAGTAGTAGTTAAACTAATTAAACCACTACTAGCTACTTTTTGATCGAATATATTGAAACACAATTTTATTACCATCGCATGTCCAGCTAGCGGAACTCCGGGCATCAAGGTCGTAGCTAGTTTGAATTCTTAACCCGAGAGTCATTAAATTTTCTCAACCCCAATAGCGGGTGTTAGTTGATGAAAAGTGAATCAAAATTGCCCCGTAAAGACAAGGGTTTAGAAAATTCAGTGCTTGTGCGTGTTGCCCTTTGTTGGTTGGTTCAGCTAGAATTTATAACTTTGACCTACTCCAACGAGAAACCTGTTTGTACAGCAAGAATCATAACTAGCCGGAAAAGATTGAATCATTTGCAGTGACATTTGATTTTATGTATAGAGTAACTAGAAAAGACCCGGAAAACAGTCACACACCAGCAACTTAGGATATTTAATTTATATTTTACTGAAACCTTTTTTTCCATCTTTTCAAATCATAAACGCTAGTAGCCACTAGCAACAAGTCAATATCTACTGGTCCGGAGTTGTCTGTAGGTATTATAACGCAAGACTTATGCTACTTGTGAATATACGTACAACTTGCACACACTGCACGCAAAAAGTGAGCTTATTTTTTTTGTGTGTGTATGTGTGTAACCTCGTTTATATATAGAGGTACATTTGCTCTTGAAACAATCACAAAATATCCCATTATTCTCCGTTCCTTCTTAATTAATTAGCCATGGATCTTTTGCTAATCCTATGCATCTTGCCTCCCTTGTTGTATTCCTTGTTCTGCCTTTCTAAACTGGTTCTCCAACGAAGAGGCCAATCCTGTTACATGCTAGCCTATGAGTGCTTCAAGCCTCCAGAGGACACCAAACTTGACACAGATTCATGTGCAAGAATCGCCCTAAGAAACCATAACCTCAGGTTGGAGGAACTCAGGTTCCTTCTCAAAACCATTGTCAGTTCTGGGATTGGGGAGAACACTTACTGCCCAAGAAACGTTCTTGAGGGAAGGGAAAACACTCCGAGTCTCAAAGATGCGTATGCAGAAATCGATGAGATCATGTTTGACACACTCGACAACCTCTTCAAGAGGACAGGGATATCTCCCTCTGAGGTAGACATCCTTGTGGTGAATGTGTCATTGTTCTCCCCTGCACCTTCTCTCACTGCACGCATCATCAACAGGTACAAGATGAGGGAAGATGTTAAGGCCTTCAACCTTGCGGGAATGGGTTGCAGTGCCAGTGTTGTTGCCATTGACGTGGTGCAGCAACTCTTCAAGACACACAAGAACTCACTTGGTGTTGTTGTGAGCACTGAAGATCTCGGCGCGCATTGGTACTGCGGGAGGGACAAGATGATGATGCTCTCTAACTGCCTTTTTCGCTCTGGAGGGTGTTCCATGCTCTTCACAAACAAGCCATCGCTGAGGCATCGTGCAATCTTGAAGCTGAAGCACATGCAGAGGACACAGTATGGTGCAGATGATGAGGCTTACAGCTGCTGCATACAAGTGGAAGATGATGAAGGGTATGCAGGGTTTCGGTTGACCAAGAGCCTTGTGAAGTCTGCTGCACTAGCCTTGACGGTGAACCTACAAGTTATGGCGCCAAAGATTCTGCCTCTTTGGGAATTGGTAAGGTTCTTTATTGTATGTGTCCGATATAGTGTGAAGAATGGTGAATTGGTGAGGTTTTTTGCTGCGTTCCTTGGCAAGGGTGGTAAAATGAAGAAGGGCACGTTGGGTTCCATGGGGGGAGTGCTGAATTTCAAGTCAGGGATAGAGCACTTTTGTGTGCACCCTGGTGGGAGGGCAGTGATTGATGGGGTTGGTAAGGGTTTGAGGCTCAGTGAATATGATCTTGAGCCTGCAAGGATGGCGCTTCATCGTTGGGGTAACACTTCTGCTGGTGGACTTTGGTATGTTTTGGGTTACATGGAGGCAAAGAAGAGGCTCAAGAAGGGTGATAGGATCCTCATGATTAGCCTTGGAGCTGGGTTCAAGTGCAACAACTGTGTTTGGGAGGTGATGCAGGACTTGTCTGATCCTAATGTGTGGAAAGATTCCATAGATAGTTACCCTCCCAACACACTGAACAACCCTTTCATGGACAAGTACAGTTGGATCAATGATGAATATCTTAACTTTGTGAGGTTGGATTTCACCAAGATGGTGGGGATAGGAAGCGGGAAAGATAACATGGTTCAGTAAAATATGAAGATCGATAAAGGAAAAGGAATAATAAGTTACTCTCAAACTATACAGGTTCAGGAAGTTGTGTCATGATTCCAAATTTTTCAATATATGTAATTCACGTCCTAGTTTTAAACATATAGTTAGTCTTATATGATTGGTCAGGACTCAGGGGGACTCAAAGGGAAAGCAAGTGTAGAGTTAATTTGTTGAAGGGGGGGGGGGGGGGAGTGGGGGTAAAAATATCGAAACCCTGTGTATTGTGCTATTGGTGAAATAAAGTTCACGCATTAATGTGGGTACGGTATTGTTCTCAGTTGGAGTTACTGCTAGTAACCTAAATTTCTTTATGGCTGTCTCTTCATTAGTGCAACATATCGTACATGAGATTTTTCTGGTATGAACTATATATTTCCTATACAAAAATATATTTAAATCCCATTTTATATATTGGGACATCTAGATTCCTAAAAGAGAAAAGACGGGAGTTGGATAGAGAGAAGTTGAAGGGACAAAATAACATAAAATGGTGGATTCCATATGTTTTTATGTGTTGGATGTCTTGAGTGTATAGGGTTCAAATAAGATTGTCATTTTGTATACTTAGCAAGAAAAGCAAAGGAAAGGAAATTATACAAAATATAGCAGATTTTCTCTCGGTCTATGGAGAAATAAAAAAATGCTGTACATACCTCTGCCTATAAAGTGATTTGCTTTTCTCTGTGTCATTATTTAAATTATTCACAACTAATTTTACTGTTTCATTAGGCTTCAGCAATCACATCGCTTAGTAACATAAAATCAAGAATCATTATTAATCTCGAAAGTTTCTAAACTTGTTTTCGATATATCTTTCTTTCAAAACATGAGACACCCGGATCTGCATGTATAAATTATATATATGGGTCATCACAACCGAAAAAAAGAAAAGAAAATTATATATTGGTCATTACGCTTGCACATGAGGCGCAGTGTATAACTCGAACTCCCTCATTACTGCCTTGCCAAAATACCGCAGAAGCATTAATTTGGGTACGTCCTTTGCCACTAGCTAGAAGGAAAAGAATAGAAAGTGTATTTATATGTGTGGCCCTATCAAGAAGAAATAGTAGTAATAAAAAAAAAAAAGTCAAGGCTTAGTTTCATGTATGTCCCTCTGGCACGTTTATTGCCTTGTAGCTTTCACTTTCTCGTTCATTTGTATGTACATAAGAAAAAAGGCTTTTATCCTGATCGCTGTTATGTTATGTTACGTAGTGACATAGATTCGTCAGAACTTAGAACGTGACCATTTAAGCATATGGAGTTGAATTGGTTTACATGTTCACATGTCATGACTTAAAAATGGGAACGAATAAAGAGGAGAAATAGAATGCCCTCAGCAGGGGAGGTGGTTCATGTATTTTGTTTGTCCAATTAGAAGAAGAAATCTGCTGGCATAGAAATTTGGTCATTGTACTGTTTGCAAGGGATGATAAGAACAGTACTGATATTTTGACACAAAAAAATAACTGTCTATTTAAATAGCTATTTTATAATTATTAGATTTGACAGATGTTACGAATAAATGGGACTATAATTACATTCAATAAATTATAAAATTGGTATCTAAATAGATTTATGAGTGCCAAACTATTATTACCATTGTAAGAATGCACGCATGCCTATATATATATATATATATAATTATAATTATAATTTCTCATGTAGGATTTGTGGGGCTCGGAGCTTGGGGTCGGCACGGGAGAGCGTTGTTGCCATTGTTGGGCACTTTAATGCATGCGCTGCTTATATGAATTGAACTCAAGGATAACATCACAGCTGCTGAAAAAAATGGAAAAAAAAAAATGAAAGCAACAAGGGTATATGCAGAATTTAATCCAGAGGGATGAGACTCCTTTAAAATAAATTTTATATTGAAATAAACAAATAAGGTCGTATACATCATCAAATTATTTCGTAAAGTTCAGAAAGTTGCAGTAATTATAACTATAACATCATGTTTCATTCTTTGATTTCTTTCGACCTGCCTATGTCTATATAAAAAGTTTTAATAAAAAGGTATATACGAAATTTGGTTTTCGTATATGTAAGTATATTAAATCATATTAAAAAAATGCAAGCAGCAGATTTTCAGACTTAAATGTGTTTTTGATACCTAGGAATATAAGCCATTTTGGTTTTATTCCCTAAAAAAATTTGGCTTTTGGTTCCTCTTTTTTTCTAATATTATTTTTTTTGTCCATATACTCAATATTGAGGTTTCTAAAAATACTTAAAAATTTGCATTTAATCTTAAAAATATTGAAAATCTTATTTTTAAGGTGTAATAAATTTTAACAAATCTCAAATGAGGTTGTTGTAAGTTTTTTTTTTGGGTCATAAAACTTCAATAATTATTAAAGAAAGGCCCAAGACTAAGTACAAAAATACAAGGTAAAACTTGGATATAATACTACAAATTCAAACCTTAAGCCTGAAAAATTAACCAATGATGTCTACACAATTTTAATAAAATGCTTTGAACATAAATATTATCGCAACAAATTACATATATTTATGAACAGAAACGTGAACACGCCATCATATATCTCAAATCTATATGAAACATCATAAAACATTATATTTTGATTGTGCAGAAGCAAACATACTAGAGTATGTGCAAGCTTTGCATTAGGACCAATTTAACGAGAAAGTTTGCCCAAGTTGCCTGCTCTATTGGAATTCTATGAGTTCTGGCGATTAAACTTTTCTTTTCTCTCCTCTTTGGATTAAAACAATTGTGGCTTTAAGCTTGTTGTTCCACGTAAACACAATATGAATACACAGATAAACGTGATGAACATGTGGATTAAAAAAAAAAAAAGCAAAGAAAACATAGTCTTAACATACCACCATTAACATATCTTGTTGATTTTAACTTTTATGATGTAGTACTCTGAAGTTGGCAAGAGCGTGAGCAATCCTGAGAAAATCAAAATATAAGCGTTAATGTTCTATTCATGATTCAAACAGTGCTGCTATCATCAAGAAACACTCACAAAAAAAAATAAAATAAAACAAAATTCATGTAATGAGGATATGAGAAAGAAAAGGGTTACCAAACCACCACTGCGGGGTGTGGGGTCATCTCCTCCATTGAACAAAGGCTGCTTTACACTGGTAGGGAGGAGAGATTGTTATATATATTCAATTATTCAATTAATTATAGATTCCACAACTTTTACTATGAATGTTTGTAAATGTTATATTGTTAGATTTTTGGGTGGATATAATAATTTTTTAAGGGTATTAGTATCTTTTAGTTATTTATGATTAAGAATAAGTTATATGTTTAACTAACCCTAATTTTTAAAATTTATCAAATAAAAAATCAAATAACAATTATTGATCATATAAGGGTACTGTGTCTATCTAATAAAGGTACTAAATTACCATAAGAAAACGCAAACTTGTTAACTTATTTTCAGACATTGGGCCGGCCCGAAGCCCATGTAGCAGTGCTTGCTTAGGAACAATAAGTCTAAAAACAAATGACGACCAAAAAACTAAAAACAGAGAGGAAAATGCGGGAAGAAAAAAAAGGGGGCAAGAGGTAGAAAGAGGGTGGCGAAGGAAAAGAAAAGAAAAAAAGGCAAAAATATCAAAAAGGAAAGAGGGAGAAAAATGAAAACAGTGAACATGCTACAATGATCTCTAACAACACAGACTCTCCTCCCACCGCCGCGGCCACCGCGGCAGCCTCGCCGTCAGGTTCTTCGAATGACGATCAGCCAGCACCGCCGGCAGCACCCAACATTGTGATGTCCTCCAGGGATCACGATTCTCTCTTTAGCGGTGGCGGCATCAGGTCAGGCTCCTCCCCTCCCCTCCCCTCCCCTCCCCTCTCTTCTCCTCTCCATTCTTTGCTTCCTTCCTTCCCACGGTTTCGTCTTTTTTTTCTTTTTATTTTCTGAGGCTTCAATTCCCTTCCCCCCCTTTTTTCTGTTGAATTTCCTATTTGTTTGTGTGGGTTTGAATTGAAATTCTTATCGGAACAATAAAAAAAAAAAATCACGATCAAACGAACGGCGTCGTATATGCCTCGATTTTGTTTCCCCGTATCGTAGTAGTCATAGGCAGTTTGTAGAACAGTTTTTGGTGGGAAATTCATTCATTAATTGAATAAATTGAGATCCTGAATTGTTAACATGAACGAGAAAAAAAAAATTAAGATAAGTGACTCGTGGAATTTGAATTCCTACATGTGTGTAATTTGTAATAATAATTTAACGTATCCTTATGTTATACCATTAGATATCTTTATGATATGGTCATAATTCTGTACAAGTTTTGGAAGGAAGGATCGACTTATTTGGGTCTGCTCCTTCTTGATATTTTAAGCTTCTGAAAAATTTAGATATGGGAATTTAATTTGATTTATATGTATGTGCATATGTGTTGCTGAGTTAGATAGTGCCTCTATATTATAGATAGCTTTATCTACAGTTACTATGCTTGCTGTTTATGAAGGGATTCTTCTGCACAATACATGGTGTCTATTCTCTTTCTAATAACCTGAACCCTCCACTCCTTGGAACACCCAATTATGTTGCTATTGATTAGGCGTTTCATTGCAAAAAGTTATTTGTAGTTAAGGGTCCATTTACCGAATGGTTACGAATGATGTCATAGATTTAAATATGGATAGTTACTAGTATTTATATTTCTAGGTTATCACAATAGGCTCGCATTTAAAAGATGTCTTCAACTCTATTGCTTTTACGCCTAAAGTTTTTGCTTTTAAAATGAGCTAATTACTATGTAGTAAGGAATTCAAAATAGGGATTTAAGAGAAAAGAGAGGATTGAGTAAGTGTTCAAGTGAAAGAAAAAGATCGACCATATACTACGTAATTTTGGGATTGTTCACCTAGTTAAATCATAAATGTTTTTTGATCTATACCTGGCAATCACGTCTGAAGAGAGTAGATGTCATGGAAAAGTGTGGTAATGATATAAAATGCATTTTTATTTACTGTCAATAGTAGTTCTTCTACTATAAATAATCTTCATTAAAAGAAAAACTAGGGTTTTGTGAAGTTTAGCTAAATTTTGTTTGCTTCCATCCTTTCTTTTGCTGTATAATGGGCTGCAAACTCTCAAATATTGTAATTTTTTTAAAAATGAGTAAAGTGCTTGGGTTTCATTCCAGCTTTCTCTCTGGAAGTCGAAATGGAAGATTTAGCTATGGATATTCGAGCTTCAAGGGTAAAAGGTCTTCAATGGAGGATTTCTTTGAGACCAGAATATCAGAGGTTGATGGTCAGATGGTTGCCTTTTTTGGTGTTTTTGATGGTATGTCTAAGGTTTTAGTTCTGTACCCCTTAAGCTTAATGTTTTTCCACTCTCTCTCTCTCTCTCTCTCTCCTAGTTGTTTTACTGATTGCATTTGCAAGATTGCCATTTTACAATGTTGTTGTAAGTTGTTTTTACTTTTCAGTCATAACATTCAGAAACTGGTGATTCTGATTTATTTTTGCAACTTATCTGATCTCTCTTGTGGTCTTGACTATAGTATTGGCTTTATTATGCTGGTTAGATGCTTTTTGTCATAACAGTGGGCTTAAGTTGTGCTTTTACAGCTCTGAAGTAGTTGGACTGTGGTCTTGAATTTGTCGAGACAGCCATTTAGGGTTCAGTTATTAGGTTAGATTAGAGAAGGTAGAGTACTGGAAATGAGGCAGGCATATGATTTTCTTAAAGTCTCCCTTTGAAGCTATTAGTCAGCAGCAGAGTTAGGACTTCTAGGATGGTTTATGTTATGGTTTTATGAAGCAAAAGGAATATGTATATTGGCAGAAGACAGGGCTCATGATTCCTAATTAGACTGGTTTATTTCAGTTTGTTTCAATAGAAAGTCACCAATACTCTCAGCCAAGAGGGAGTATATAAATTGTAATACCCAAAACTTTTAAGCTTGAGCAGGCCATGGCTTTCAATTTTGTGCTAAAATTAAAAGGGTGTTGTTTATTTCTTATTGACACGTCCTTTGTATGCATCTATTAAATTTATTTCTTTTCTTCTTTTTAGGTCATGGAGGTTCCCGGACTGCAGAATACCTGAAAAATAATCTGTTTAAGAACTTAAGTAGCCATCCTGACTTCATCAAAGACACGAAAACTGCTATTGGTATGAACTACGAACTTATATTATGCAACACTATAGGCTGTAGGGGAATATTTCTATCTGATTATAGTGGTTTGGTTTGCTACCTGGATGGTCTCTAAACATAACCATGTTTATGGTCTAAACTCTAATATAACTTGTCTAATTGCAGTTGAAGCCTTTAAACAGACAGATGTTGACTACCTCAATGAGGAAAAGGGCCAACAAAGGGATGCTGGGTCCACTGCATCAACAGCTATGTTGTTAGGCGACCGAATTCTTGTTGCAAATGTTGGTGATTCCAGAGTAGTTGCATCTAGAGCTGGTTCAGGTTGGTGCCGTGCCAGTTATGTGTTGGATTTATTTGAATATGGTGATGAATGAAGGAATTATTCAGCAGATTTCCTGCCCTACAGTTTATCAAGCATTTGTTTTGTTGCCAAGTTTTGGGGGTTATGCTCTTAAAATACGCAGCAAAATTTCATTGCAAGTTGCTTAGCTCAAGAAGCAGCATAATTTCCTTCCTCTGTCCACCTTTTTTCTTATTTTCACTTTTATATGAATGCTTGTGTTTTACTGTAGCTGTCCCTTTGTCTATTGATCACAAACCTGATAGATCTGATGAACGTCAGAGGATTGAACAGGCAGGGGGATTCATAATTTGGGCAGGTAAGTCGCATCATGTATTGTTGTTAGCAAGCATTTTTGTTTTTTTGTTGGCAATAAATTAACGATAGCAATAAATTGCTTACTCTACTGCTTGTTGATTCAGGGACATGGAGGGTTGGAGGTGTTCTTGCTGTTTCCCGTGCATTTGGAGACAAACTTCTTAAGCCATATGTTGTTGCTGACCCTGAAATTCAGGTTGTTTAAAACTATATGTGATCACCCATTTGCTATATCAGGGTTGTTATACACGCGTGCTAATTTTTTCCCTTGTTGCTCTATTGTTATGGCTTAGGAAGAAGAAATAGATGGTGTAGATTTTATAATTATCGCTAGTGATGGTCTTTGGAATGTCATATCAAACAAGGTGAGTCCATCTTAAATGCTCTTGGCAATAAATAAATCTTTGATGTAACCTAAGACCGAGGCTTTGAGAAATTATTGCATGCTCTTGGAGCACATTTAATGTGTGCTTCAAGAACAACCATAACCCTTCATTTTAGTTTATAGATGTTTGTAAGTTAGTATATGAAAATCAAGAATGAATAGTTATAAATATTTATGGAGTATACATTAAATGTGCTCCAAGAACGTGCAAAAATTTCTCGCTTCGAGATTCTCTGATTATGGCGTGCCTACTTAATTTTTCAGGAGGCGGTGTCTCTAGTACAAAATATCACAGATGCAGAAGTGGCATCCAGAGAACTTATTAAAGAAGCTTATGCAAGAGGAAGCTCAGACAACATCACCTGTGTTGTTGTTCGATTTGACTTATCGTGATGGGGCTCTCTATGCTTGCTTTTTTAGGTATCTGTCATCTGAAATCCAGAGCGTAGAAATCACAGATGGGCGTGATGTGAAGGCTTTATCTTCTATATTCAAGTGAATTACTTCTATTAATTATTTTTTTCATCTTGATGTTGCAGTTTTCTAAATTGTTCTAGCCAGAGAAGGGAAATACTTGTAGATGCATTTGATTTTACCCTCGAAGGCTTTATATCTAGAATCCAGCTAAGTTAATGTGGCCTTTTGGACAGAGAAGTTGCAGGACTTCGTTTTTTCTTCCATTCATATCCATGATCTTTATACGTTCGTTATGTTGTTAAACTCCCTATTGCAGCTACCCGAAATGAAAGTTTGTTTGTTGTTGAAGTCTTACATGGTCAAAACTAGGTATTCATTTATGTTATGTTGCATGTAAATCCGGCAACATATCCGAACATATATATATTTATATAATATCATATATTATATGTATACTATAATCCTCGTGACCGTTGGCGTAGATTCTGTTTGTTTCGTCTTCATTAGGATTCCAATGTAAACTCTGCATGTAAATTTTGCACATACTCTTGGCTCTATGTACCAGAATATATTGTACACTATATATTTTAGGAGTACTTTTTTACTTGTTAAAAAGCATAAATGTTAAAGTCAAGTTTTTCATAATTTCATAATGATCTATTTTTGAAAAATTGAAATCGTTTATAATTTCCTCCTTGTCTGCTGCTTAAAATTGTTTTAAAAAATGCTTATAAAGTATAGAAAAGAATTGACCATAAAAAAATGAAAATGATATTTAAGTTTATTTTCGTTTTAAATGTATGAATATATTACCTTGCCAAAAAAAGATTGAATATTAATATTAGGATTTATTGTAAAACAAGATTTAAAGTAGACTGGGATTTATTGTAAAACAAGATTTAAGGTCATCGGAATCTCGAGTCTAAGCATTTCGATTAATGGAAATATGCTAGAATATGTGGACATCCTTAAAAACTGTGCAGCGCTTGCAATATTATCGGTTTTAAAATCTTTTAATTATATAAAAGAATAAAATACAGAGACTAAACATTAAATTGGTAATGATTGATTGGTTATAAAGTCGAGTACCATTAGAACAATGTATAACCATAAGTTTTCAATTATTCCTTATTTTGTCCAAAGGGAATAATAAATATTTTTATTTTAAAAAATTTAAATAATATTAATTATTTCTTTCCATAATATTTTTATTAAATATTATGGATTTATTAGTGAAGAAGGAAATAGAAAGTTGGAGTATTAGAAAAAAAAAACACTTCAGTAAATCACTCATAATTTTTACTAATATTAATATTTTATTAATTATTTTTTTAATTTTAATAAATATTTAAACCTCAATAATTATTCAAGCGGTGGATGAATAAAGTAATAAATGTATGTTCAAGTTTGAAAAGTATTGAGGAAACAAATAAGAAAAATACTAGTATGGCCAAGCAGCATCAAGGCATGTTTAATCTAGTCCGGATCCTGGAGCCATGACCTGTACTTTTCAATTAGGACATGTGTCAAAATAAAGAAAGTAAAAATAAAGTAAACAAAGTCTCTTCTATTGTGACGGCGCATTTGCACGGATAAACCCGTGGAAATGGGTCAGCAAGGTCCTCCTTTCACCAAACTTGGATTAAAGGGACTATTCATTGTTAACAAAATAATTTATTTAAATAATTTTTATTTATGTTCAAATTAAATAAATGCTATATATTTATATAAATTCAATTTTAATATATTAATAATTTGTTTCTATATTATTAATCAATTGCATATTACTTATTCTAAAAAGTATTTAATTTTTTTACAATTTGTTAATAATATTTTAGCATATAATTAAGCAACAATTTATAAATCATTTATGATTTTTTTTCCCTTCTCTTGCCGTCGCCATGTCCTTATTTAAGTAGATAAATATATCAGACAAGCAGATAAACCACACACATTTGCATAAGCTAAACCCAAAGAAGTTGACTTCGTGTGTTGTAGCTGAAAATGTAAATGAAATTTAATTTGATTGAAAACTTTTTCACATAATCCTTTTCTTTTTTCTTCGTCACAATTAATTATGTTACTTTCAGAGTACGTGAGAAGCATATGGTTCCAATATTAGCTTGGGCAATTTATAAAAAAAAACGGTGAAAAAAGTTTTTGGCACAAGAAATTTGCTGAATATATTCAATAAAGATATGATTTATTCATACTTTTTAACAATTTTTAATCATATATGTTTGTCCAATAAATAAGCAGAGGTATAATTGTGTAAAAGCTGTTAACTCATGTTGCATTATTCTTTCTTACAATAGTGTTAAAAGTCGAATGTTTTCCAAAAACATATGGCAGATTTAATTTTAACAAAAAATAATAAAAAGAAAAAGGAAAAGGAAATAATATCCAAAATGTGTTTTTCCTTCTCCTCCTCTCTTTCCCTTCACGTTCCTCTTCCAAACAACTTTCCTCCAATTATTATTTGTTTTTTCCAATTCTGCATCTGACTACAATCAATCACGCAATCAAAGCAACTCTTGCTTCCTACTACTTCCCTTCACTTCCACTCTTCTCTGTATGAGCTGCTAAATCCTCTCTTCTTCTTCTTCTTCTTCTTCTTCCTCCACAATCTCCATGGCTTCCAACCTCAACCAACCAGGTTTCTCTCTCTGGGAAATTTTCCGCTTTTCACTATTCCTAGCTGCCCATTAATAAAGCTTCCATTTTTCTGCGATCCTTTTAGCTGCTTTGTTAACTTGTGGTGTTTGTTTTGTGTTTCAGGAGCTCAATCTCAAAGGGACACAGAGCAGGGACCCATGACTCCGACCCACAACAACAACCCTCTCTCCGAGATATCGCCGTCGCCGTCGCCGTCGTCTGCGACGGCCCCGGCGCTGGTGCTTTCGAACTCCGGAAAGCGAATCGACCAAGCTGGGAAGAAGAAGTACGTGAAGCAGGTGACGGGGCGGCACAACGACACAGAGCTTCACTTGGCGGCTCAAAGGGGTGATCTTGGTGCGGTGAAGCAGATCCTTATGGACATCGATTCGCAGATTATGGGGACTCTCAGTGGCGATGAACTCAAGGCGGAGATCGCTGAGGTTAGAGCCTCTGTTGTCAACGAAGAGAACGAGCTTGGAGAGACGCCTCTGTTCACTGCTGCTGAGAGAGGGCACCTTGATGTTGTTAAGGAGTTGCTGATGCACTCGAGTAAAGAGACCGTTTCCAAGAAGAATCGATCTGGGTTCGATCCCTTGCATATTGCTGCTAGTCAAGGGCACCATGGTAAACTGTTTTACTTTTTATTGTGCTTAATAGTTTGTGATTGCGTGTGTTTCTTTTTGGTTTTTTGTTTTTTGAGCTGTTGATATTATTAATTGGCCAGTTATTGAGTTGTATTTTACTATTTTTAATTGTTGTTGTTTTTTGGGGTTGTTCTGATTGTGGGATTATTTGAGTATGGTTGTTCTGGTCCAAATGGTTAGTAGTCCAAGTAGTTCTAGGATATTGGAGTGAGTTGGAAGATGTCGTTGGTTGAACTTAGCACGTGAGTGTAGATTTGTCATTAAAGAAAATCAATAGTTATGCCTTTGATATTCTCAGAGGATTGGTTAGACTGGTAATCAACTTTGACCTCCCAGGACGACAATCAAAGTTCAAACCTGAAAGAAGTGACTCTGGTTTTATTGGTTTTATCGGGGAAAAAGATTACGCTACTGATGAAAACCTCGAGAGGAAAATTAAGAAACAAAAGAATAGTAGGAGGGAGGAGATGCGCGTGATGCCACTGTTTCATCTGTTGTCAATGGCTTAATGATATGTAGAGAAGCCTGTCAGACCAAATTTTGAGATGGAATAATCTTTGTTTAATCCCTCAAGTTAATGGATTGCTTTCTTTGTGGTCTGATTGTTGGGCCTTGATAGCTTTTGGCTAATCCTTTATGGTGTGTAACTAGAGTTTGGGGATGTATGATGCTTTCTGTCTTAATTTAGTGTGAGCACTCTGTCTTCTGCTCATACCTTTAATCCATTGTACATTTTCTTTTGCAGCCATCGTTCAGGTTTTACTAGATTATGACCCAGGATTAAGTAAAACAATTGGTCCATCCAATGCCACTCCACTCATAACTGCAGCGACAAGAGGCCACACAGAAGTGGTGAATGAACTGCTGTCGAAGGACTGTAGCTTGTTGGAAATCGCTAGGTCCAATGGCAAAAATGCCTTGCATTTAGCTGCTCGTCAGGGCCATGTAGAGATTGTAAAAGCCTTGCTCGATAAAGATCCACAATTGGCTAGGAGGACTGACAAGAAAGGGCAAACTGCATTGCATATGGCTGTAAAAGGGCAGAGTTGTGACGTGGTAAAATGGCTTCTTGAGGCAGATGCTGCTATTGTTATGCTTCCTGACAAGTTTGGTAACACTGCATTACACGTTGCAACCAGGAAAAAGCGTGTCGAGGTAAGTCAACACTGGCACAGCATTACAAGCAATATGCACGTGTAGATGAGGGCATGAGCAATGCAAATTATACTTACTTTAACCATGGGACTTGCACCACATGGCTAAAAATGCCTTATCCCTGGTAGTAGGATGATTGTATATGCCTCAAAGCTGTTTACTTACACACACCCAGTGTTGGATATTGGGTACAAATATTGTTTGCTACTATAAATGCAAATGAAGCTGCTGATTTGGTATAATTAAATATAAATTTGTCCAGAAGGGTAGCTCCTTTTGTTTCTCTGTTTGTTTAATTCACATACATTGAAACCATGCATTATAGTTTCTCGAATGATAAATCTAACAATTTGGTTTCTCATTTTCCTGCACAGATAGTCAGCGTGTTATTACTTCTGCCAGACACCAATGTTAATGCATTAACCAGGGACCACAAAACAGCCCTTGACATTGCCGAAAACCTTCCCCTTTCTGAAGAGGCAACCGACATGAAGGACTGTCTATGTCGATATGGGGCACTCAGAGCTAATGAGCTCAACCAACCGAGGGATGAATTGAGGAATACCGTTACTCAAATTAAGAAAGATGTTCACACACAACTTGAACAAACCAGAAAAACGAACAAAAATGTTCATAATATTTCCAAAGAGCTAAGGAAACTGCACAGGGAAGGAATTAACAATGCCACAAACTCAGTGACTGTGGTGGCTGTGTTGTTTGCTACAGTTGCTTTTGCTGCTATATTCACTGTGCCTGGTGGGGATCTTAATAGTGGCACAGCAGTGGTAGCCGCGGGTGCTGCCTTTAAAATCTTCTTCATCTTCAATGCTATTGCACTTTTTACATCTTTGGCAGTTGTGGTTGTTCAAATTACCTTGGTTAGAGGGGAAACTAAAGCAGAGAAGAGGGTGGTGGAGGTTATTAACAAGCTGATGTGGTTGGCTTCTGTATGTACTTCAGTGGCATTTATTGCCTCTTCTTACATTGTCGTGGGTAAGAAGAATGTGTGGGCAGCAATTCTGGTTACCGTGGTTGGAGGGGTGATAATATCTGGAGTTATTGGCACTATGACTTACTACGTAGTGAGGTCTAAGAGAATCAGATCAATGAGGAAGAAGGAGAAGCAGCATGCTAGGAGGAGCGGATCCAACTCTTGGCATCATTCTGATTTCTCCAATTCTGAGGTTGACCGAATTTATGCGCTTTGATTTTGAACTTGCAACCATTGAGGATCAAGAAGACAAAACTCTGGTGAAAAAGATGAGTTGCAACTTGCAAGTCACATTACTGCTGAAAGAGTTCACTAAGAGAGAGTTCACTGGGAAACTCCAATGCTTCATGTTGTGTACTATGTACAGTTTTGTTTATTCTCTTTGCAATTGCTATAGGATCATGACAAATTGAAAGGAAGCCCCGGTTGTCATTGTAACTGTTGAGGGGTGCAGGGCCTGAGCATGCACCTGTATCCTAAGCCCAGATTGTGACTTGCGGAAACAGTAATCAAACTGTGCTTTAATTCTCTATTTATGTATTCGTTGTCATATTATCAACATATACCTGCCATCCCATTTTGTTGCTGAAGTTTTTTGTTACTAGAAATGTCTTGGGGTCTGCTAATCATCAGAACTAACCTAGACTACTCGTATGCTTGGTTTTTACGATTGGAACCACTTACTTTTGGAGATTCCTAAACCATGATTTGGGCAGAATTGCTAGTGAGAAACTTTTGTCTTGGCCGTAGTCTCTGTTTTCAAATTAAAAAAAGCGTTGTGTTCTACATTGCTTGCCGTACATATGCTACACTCCTAACTCTTGTAAATGTTGCATTTTGACTGAGGGTGAATAGTTACACGAGTTAAATATAAATTTATATTAATTCTTGATAAGTTCGGATGTGAAAATTTAGATTTACAATTTGCTGATGAGGATATAATTTAAAACCTAAGCCGGGTTTTATGTCGGCATTTTTCTTTTCAGTTTTATGCAAAGTGGCTATGTTAGTGTTATGTTTGTTGGCACCAGATCATAAAAATCATCGCAACAATTGAAATAAGAAATATAAGGAGCATCTTGGATTTCAATAACAAACAACACAAAAAAAAGCCCCATTTCGCTGAATATAGAAACACGTACACACACCGAGTGTCTCAGACGCGCGTGAAAGCAGAAAAGGAAATCACGATGCATGGCATTCCTCTCGTCATAGGCGACTCATAGTATAGTTGTAGAAACAAAAATAACGTTTGGAGTAAGTTTTGAACACTTATCACATTCAATAACTCTTCATGGATATTAAATTTAATCAATCTGATTATTGATTTACATTATATTATATAGATAATTAAACATGTTAAATTTCAGAAAAATTAGATAACAACAGACATATAATCTAATAATCTATATTTA
This sequence comes from Dalbergia cochinchinensis, assembly GCA_031216125.1. Taxonomy (NCBI): domain Eukaryota; kingdom Viridiplantae; phylum Streptophyta; class Magnoliopsida; order Fabales; family Fabaceae; genus Dalbergia; species Dalbergia cochinchinensis. Next base: position 65,442,682 of record CM062369.1, read on the forward strand.
CTTATATTTTTAAAAGTATGTTATCTATCGAGATAAAATAAAATGATAAACTATCAAATCATTTTCAAATTGTATAAAACTTTTACATTTGATCTACTTGATAAGAATTTTAAATTTAGGTTGAATTGATAAAATTTTCTACTCAAAAAAAGTTATTACTTGAAGTAAATGGAATATGTATATTTGTCTGCACTGAAGGATTTCTTTATATTTCAAGTGTGATTATTTTAACATACTGTCTTACGTATAAAGTTAAGGCCCTCCTAACTCTTCTTTTCACTTTCAATCTATCTGACAAGCTTTTCCCCAATACCATAGAATAAGCTTACTTTAAGTTCCATGAATTTTCTTCACACAGGAACCAAAGACTGTGTCTTATAGAGTTGCCAAGGGATGATGACATGTGGGCTGCCAGAGTCATGATGACTGTCTCTCAATCTTTGATGATTAGCAGGACCCAACAAACATTATGTATTTCAAAAAAGATTTATTTAATCAAGAAAAAATTGGTATATGGCAATTACATATTCATTAAGTGGCTCCTAAAATTGATGACAAGTTAGAGGCTCAGACTTGACAGCTGAGCAATTATAATTCGTTAGCAGCATGACACAAAAGGAAGTTCAGTGGATTAGTAGATAGCTAATATTAAGTGTTCCTTGACAGCGAGCTTGGGGACTGCATTTGTAGATAGCTTTGTTTTTCAATTTCATATTCTCCATGTCAAATGTTGTAATCATGCGCCTGTTCTCAATTTAGTAGTTGTAGATATTGTATTTTCTGCCTTAATAATTGAGTTCTGAATAATATGCACATTATTCTTTCACTCATTAGGTTCGTACTATGCCTGTACATATAATTCTTTTCATGACTGATAAAAGGAATTATAGAATACAGAATCAATTATTAGTGTTAATAGACATTCTAGTGCTCACTGCAGGTGGAAAGTGAGCAATGATCGGTTCCCTGATACAGTTAACAGCATTTAAAAGCAGTGAGATTTCTGCGTTAAGTTATGCATTAATGTATTCTTTTCTTTATTGTTCCTTATAGTTTGAAATCAATATCTCGCAATGCCAAAAAGAAAAGCAAAGAAAAGAAATGAAATCAGTGCCAAAATGGCTGATATATAATGATGCTTATCATATTACACTAATTGATTGTTATGGTTAAGTTCCGAATCATGTTAAGTTGGTCGAGTTCAATAATAATATACAAAGATTAAAATAAGAACTTTCACTGTGGCTGTTTTAATTACCAATTGATTCTTGCCGTATTGGAGCAAGGTGTTGGCCTAGAAAGCAGATAGTACAATGTTGGAATTTTATTTTTCAGAAGAATCTCATTTTCCACTCATCATACATTGGTTAAGGACCAATCCAAAAGCTTAATTCTTTGTGTGGATAAACTTCCACCGGATTTTGATGCTTTGGCCTAAATAATATCCACGATGACCAGGACATGAGATGAGAGTTTCTAAAATTTGTACGACTGAATTAGAGTTATCTTTGATCAAAATTACTTTAGAAGTGGAAAGACAACATATGAAGAAGAGAGGAACACAGGCAAAGTACTTAGTTTTTATTCCCTATCAACCCCTGCAAAGCTCTGCTCTTTCTTGATCCTCACAAACTGAGGTTCGGGATGCAGACAATGAGTAGAATCCCACGTCACTTGCAGTCTTCTTGGAAGAGAACATTTGCTGAGACTTCTTGCAGTGTGCAATTGCCCCCTGGATTGAGTTCTCCATCTCTGAGTTTGCACTGCTGCACCTCTTGAGAAGCTGCCTCGCTTGACATCCATATGATGATTTGTTTGAAAGTGAGAACGAAGTTGAGCCAGACAATGATGATGTCGATGACTTGTTTCCTGAAAGTAGTTTGATGCCGACTGAGAATGACCTTCTGTGGTGGTTACTTCCATCCTCTTTGGTCTTTTCTTTGTAGCTCCTCATGACATCATTGGAGGACTGATATCTGTCCCTATGAATTTGGCCATATGGGTTTTTCCTTGCCACTTGCACATGTTTATTTAAATTTTCCCTGGCTTTTGAAACCGAGCCTTCATCTGCAACTTTTGTTGAGGTTGCACAGGTTTCATATGAGCAACCAGATTTTCCAAACCAGGACTTGAGATAAGCCCTTGAAGCCCTCAACTTTGAACCTATCGATGATTGCTTCAGTTTCTTGGTCCATGACTTCTTCTGGTTTTCAACAACAAATCCACTTGTATCTGTTGGGAACTCAAGGCTATACTCTTCTGGGTTTAGTTCTCTACTAACTTGGCAGGATTCGGATGGGGAGATATTGCAGGACTCAAATGGGGTGCCTGTGATTGGTGTTGCGTAGGTAGTAGCTAATGGAGTGCTATAGAACTCTTGAAAGACATCATTTTCCTTATCATAAGGAGGGTTGGAGTTTTGCAGGAGTTTTTCAACCATTTGTAACCGAGGGGGGAGGTGAAGAGGAAGGAGCTTTCCTTTGTAGAAAAGCTCATCAGCTGGGGAAGTTGTTGGTTCTTTTTCTTGAACAATTGAGGACATTTGGAACTCAAATTCTATAGGTTGTGGATGAGAACTCACAGAATGGCAGAAGAAGTTGGAGTATGAGCTTACTTCCATGTCAATGTAATCATCATCTGCAGGATCACATGCAGGGAGTTTTGAAGCCATTTCAAACTTTCAGGCACACTGCTCTAGTATTTAGACTTCTTCCTATGGGGGATAGTAGCTAATGGTGGCTAAGCTTATATTATGGGGAAAAATGAAGAGAAATGCTGCTTGTAAAAGTGCAGAGAAATGCCATATTCAAAAAGCAAAGTAGTGGTATCCTAGTTTATTGCTTCTTTATTTCTTGTTTGTCTTATCATTATTAAAGGAGTTTGTCTGCAAGCAAGCATCCAAGTGTAAAATTTAAACCTGATTTTATTTTCTTATGGGGGGAAGCACTGACCCACCGAACATAAACTGTGGCTTATTTCTCATTGGGATTGCTATTTAATATTCTTTATAATTCTTTGATAATGGTAACTAGCATGAGTCCCATTATTTTTTTTCTCCAATGAATTAGTGATGCAGAGAAATTGACCAAAAACTGCAGCCTGTCTCACTGTGGTTCAGGCTGGTTACTAGCATTAGTAATGTAGTGTAGGCATGACAAAGTCTAGTATAATAGAAAGCTAGAAATATTACATGGTGGTAGTAGACATTGATTTGGTTTCTTTCGAACAAGATATAGGTGAATATATAGAACTCAATGGGTTGAACCTTAATTTTGAATTTAAAACCTTCACTAAATAGTGCACTACAATTTTCTGCTTGAGCAGTTGAGTTATATTAAGCAGAAGGGGGTGGTTGGCATTTTGAATTATATTTATATTTAATCTTGCAAGTGCATAGAAATTGGTGATTAAAACTAAGAGAAGAGGACACAGGAATCTCCAGGTAGTAACTGAAATGTTTGTCCTTACCTAAACTATCATAAGTGACTGTAGCATGAGTGGGAAATAGGAATAGACCCACAACTCAAGGTAATTTCTGGGAAAATCTTGTCTATGAAACTAGGAGCCATTTTTGGACTCTTATGTAAAACACTTGCACATTCCCATGCAAGAAAATTCGGTTTTTGAACAAGAAATGTCTCATGGCATGCCTTTATGCATTTATGTAGGTCATTGTGCTGTAGGGTGTCGTTCAAGTTCAGTGCACCATAATTAATCTGATGTGGAAATAACAAGGGAATGCTTCCTGCACTCGATTAAATAACAGTTTTCAGTTCATAACCTTCCCTCCACTTTTTACTGGATTCCTGGTTCCGTTTTAACACACTTTAGTATATAACTTGCACACGGGAAAAGCCTTGCTAGACCTGTTTGTGAACGTGGATAGAAACACGGGCTTCTTTTTTCAATCTTTTCGTGTTATTCCTTCCATTTGTTTATGGCTAACTTATCTGCTTTTGTTTTTATGTTGGTGACACAACTCGTGTGCTTTTTTTCCGTTTATTAAATAATTTCATTGCTCTATTCTAACTGAATAAAGTAGAGCAAATGCACACACTACTGAACAAGATGGACATGAAATGAAAGGAACCAACACATGACCCGACAAATTTTGGTGGGATAAGGGAACTGAGGCCGGAATGCCTGCAAAGCTAAGCTCGAGACTTTGGTTTGTCATGCTCCTTTTTACACACTCCTACCTACTTTTTGGTTTACTCTCCCTTTCCCCTTTCTCAATTTTTAATCACAAGCAAAAAGACAAGGTCCTATTGTTTCCTTGCTTTTTCCTCCAATGTGCATTTTGTTAGAGAATGTGTTTGCAATCAGAGTGCAAAAATTCATGAACAACTATATGTTGCGTCAACCTTTTTGTTGTTATAGGCCCTAGCTAAGCTAACTGCAACGTCACCTCTACAAGGAATTTGTCGCATAGTTAGGTTGTCAAGCAATCACAAAGTTTTTTCTAAAAACTTATTTCGCCTAGAATATAATGATCGAGTACTTGTTTGATTAAAATTTTTCCCACAACGAAATTTAAAAAAGAAAAACCTTCAAAATGCACTTTTTTAAAAGAAAATAGCAAAATTGTTACTTCTTTAAAAATACTTGACTCCTTCGTATAAGTTAAAACAAGCAGACCTCAATACGGATGAAATTTAACAGCGCTCTATCAAAATTTGAACTACTTGACAATTCTTGTAATGAAAAGGTATCGGAAGATAAAGTTGTCTTTTGAGAATACTCAATTTTTGACCCACCGCGAGTTGATTATAAAATGGAACAGGACAGGTTAATCCATTTTAATTATTTAGAGTTGAAAATATCAACCCAATCTATACAATATTGACAGGTTGACGAATTAACCTAACCAGCCCAATTTTGGTTATATTTTTTCCAACCCACCTCGACCCCCTATGGGTTGACCATAACACGAGAGAGGACGAGACAAGTTTAAAAATTTTGACTAGTTCAGAAATTCAAACCAATCTATCAAACAGTAGTTGGTTGGTAGGCCAATCCAATAGACTCAACCCATTTTACCACACAAGCAACATACTTTGTTGGCCAAGTTAGGACATGTCAAGACAAAAATTCACAAGAAAATAAATATATTTAATCAGCCCGCACCAATTTGTAGCTTCATTGTCCTGACAAAGCCGGTCCTTTAGTCCGAGGTATACGAAAACCTTTATCGTCTGTAATTACTTGACGAATAAAATAATTGGTCTATAATTTTAAATTATAATTTTGACATCCTAAATAATCAGTTTACAAACAATCACTGTAAAAACAATCACTTTTGTTCATCATTTTGAAAATTGAAAAAAAAGAAGTACCGTCCAGTTCCCCCCCGCCGGCACGCCCGAAAAAAAGGTGTTATGTGGAAAAATCTTTCCCCGAATAAGCACATAGACTGGTAACAGGTACAACAAAATTAACATCCTGGGCTTAACATGTACAACCAAACTGTCCATTGCAAATCAGTTGATGACTGCGTGTTACAAATCCAGTAATTTACAGAAGAATCAACAAATTACGCACTTTTGATGTTACAGATTCAAAGGCGTCTGAACCAATTGCAGCTTCATTAACGGCCGACCCAGAGCTTACAAATTTATATAATACTTGCACATGTTTCATTATAAAATTACAACAGCAAGTATCAAGGTATCAAAAGGATTCACCTGATTACTTTGTTGCGGAGTCACCAGAAGCCAATTCTCTTTCAAGCTCATCAAATTCCCAATCACCAATTTCCTCTGCAGAGTAATCTTGACCAAGCTTTCCAAACTCTGACTCCAGCTTAGCTAATTCGGCTTCATGGTCCAACACCTGATCTTCCTTAACCGAAGATGATTTCGGCTGTTCATCTGTCTGTGTCTTTGAAGGCTCGGTACCTTGAGCTGGAGCAGTAGGTGTATCAAGCTTTTTCTCAGCGGGATGTGTTTCAGCCTTTTCAGTTGGACTCTCAATTTCAAGAATTGGTCTCTCAATAGACTCAAATTTAGTTCTTAACTTTTCAATGGCATCAAAAAGCTCTTTAACCCTCTCTTCATCTTTCCTGGATGAGTAAGCCCGAGAAAGTGATTTAGAAATACAAAATAACTGGAACATAGGTCAAATACTAAGCGACTTATAAAGGAAATACAAAACCTGGAAATTTTCCCTTGTTGAGCATAAAACTGCTGTTTCATGTTATCCACTACACTGAAAGTGGTAATAATCTGAAACAAGGAGAAAACTATCAATGAAGTCAAGGTACACCGTTGTATCACTTCTTTACCTTAGTTCACAGACAATGAAGCATACAATAGGCAACAGATATTGGGGGTCAAACATACTAAGTGGACTGACTTGCACAATGCAGAAATAATCCAAGACACGGGTACACTTTCAAGGTAGGAGAGAATCAATAAGTGAAGTGCTGGATAAACGAGACATGGATTTACAATTACTCTAAAGTCACATATTTACCTTTGCTTCATAAGTCAAATATTCCTCCTCAAGATTTCTCCTTGGGCTTAACACTTCTGAATCCTCAGTATCTAGAGGGGACGTCATCTCTAACCTGTCTCCTCATGAAAAATTATGAATTAAAATAACTAAACATCCATACACATGTACACACATTTTAAAATTAAAAGTCTTCTAATTTTAAAATAATAAAATTTTAACCATTTGACTTCATCCCTACATGCACGCACGCATGCAAATTTGTATCAAAATCTAAATAATTTGTATCCTCAAAAAAAAATGCCAAACTGACAAAGACTAAGGAAGAGAACAGATCTAATACAAAAATGGTTACCTCTGACTTAAATTCTTGATGTTCACAACAAATTTCCCAATATGGTCAATACAAGGTTCTAACTCTTTCTGCACATGACATAGCAGACCATGTTAGACACGGGAAATAACAGGGAAGCAGAAAGAAGTCTGCCATTTTAAATCAATTATCTAACTCTATAAAGGAAAAACAATACCTGGTACGAATCAAGGAGTTGAATGGCCAAATTCACAAAATAGTCCTCATGGCTCTCCAACTCATCACTTCAAAACACAAGAATTAGGGACAGTACCAATACATGAAAAATCTCAGATATCACAACATCCAACAATAATGTCATCATGACTCAAGTTCAAAATGTTTGATTACATACTTGACCTGCTTCTCATAAATTTCTGCATTTGACCGCTGCAGAACCCAAGTATCTTCCAGAAAGTTAATCCAGGTTTTGATAACATCTGCTTCTACCTTGCACGACCTAATTGATTTTGAAAGTTCATCTTCCTGTCAATTGAGGCCAAATCAATACCGAATTAAGCAAAGTGTGTTTAACATGATACCAGCCAGGAAAGAGAGAACTTCAAAGTTCAAACCTTTGTCTTCAGATGTTCAACTATCTGATTATTTGCTTCCTCAAACTGGTCCCTTTCTTCCCTCACATTCCACAATCGTGCTTGAGCAGCAGCCAAAGCAGTATTAACCTACATGTTGTGAGCAAGATTTCAATCATCTATAAGTTTTAATTCAGAAAGGATTCACAAACAGTTACGAGATAATAACCAGAGGATAATTAAAATGAGGAGTCACTGACAACATTAAAAGATATGTAAGCACTAGTTGAGATTAGAAGTAAACTGGGTTACTGAAAGAACAAAATTCAACTTCATGTGTATAGAATCTGGTGCATGTTAAGACAAAGGCAATACAAGGATCACTCAACATACATCAATGCATAATAGACAAGGATGTACACAAGTGTTAACACTAGTTCACAAGATGCAGTGCATACAATGAAAGTCAAAAAAAGAACCAACTAAGAGATAAATGAACCCACAGAGAATATGAGACGATTAATTCTAACAATGAAGGATGAGAAAATATTTCCACATGCAGATGATAACCCACACTCGCATGACACCTAGAATATAAATTTATTCAGCTATTGAAATAAGGGTAACATATAGGAGTGTAAAATTGTCATGTGGAGTAGAGGGGCACAATAGGTGTGATCGCGTTAGCCTACTTTGTATCCAAAATAGCTTATAATCAAAAGCTTCCAGTCACAGCCTATAAAAAAGAGAATAATTTCCTCGAAATACATTGTTGCCAAAAATACACATTTGCTGATATTTTAACATGTAACGGATTAAAAGTATTGAAGCTTAAGCACATTTAAAGACAAACTAGCAAGAGAACAATATTATAGGGGAGGGACAGAGACGAAGAGTTCAGCCTGATATTTCAATGCTTTCTAGAATAACAAAATAAGAGAACATATTCGGCACTAGAAATGAGAAAAACACTGCAGTATTAAGAATTCATGTGGTGAACATAACTGCAGCATCAAGAATTCATATGGTGAAGAAAATACCTTTTTCAATTCAGCTTCAAGATCATCCTTTTTCTGTTGGAGTTCAGATATCTCAGCTGTCAATTCCTGAAAACAGGAGGAGGAAAAATAGTCAACACCCAACAACAAAAAGAAAGAACACCTAGAACACACACACACACACACGATGTATATTCTTTCAGCATGGTCTTTGCTTCTATGAACATGGAAATCAAACATCTTTCCACAAAACTTAATCAACCACCCTGCCCCCAAAAAAAGGCAAACCTACTGAAAAGGGATAAATGTATAAATCTTGCACAGTGATCCTTCCTTCTATATCATGCATATTACAGATGTATGGAAGAAAAAGGAACACGAGATATAGAATCTGAGTAGTGAATGCAAATGGTTATCTTGTTCTGGAAACCTGGTTTTGCCTAAGCAATACAGAGCAAATATATGTAGATAATAAAAGAAAAGTTATATATGACAACTTCAGATCGAAATAAACACCAACATGCTCCAATAAGGATACCCTCCCTAAACCATCATTTTGTCTATACATTACTTATTACATTGATAATTTATACATGCACATTTCATAGAATTAAAAGCTGAACGATAATAAATTCCGCATCTACTACAGTCAAACCATAATTTACACAATAAATACAATGCTGCCTTGTGAACAAATTACCTTCTCCTTTTCACTAGTTTCACCATCTTTAGCCACACGAACTTTTAATGCCTCCTCTTTTTGTACTCTGTCAATTTTTTTAACATAAAATGAAATGGTTTAGTGTCCTGTATCAGAAGCAAATTATTAACCAACAAAAAAAAAAGGTGCACCCCCAAAATCATAGTTATGAGCTCCTTTGCTTGCATTTACAAAGGAGAGAAAAGAGCGTGCAGTGTTAACCATTGCATGAGTATATAAATATGAGCACAAGAAAAATAGAGAGCAATAGGACAGAAAATATCATAATCTCAAAAGTCCACCTGTTGTCTAAAATACGTTTTTCGGCTTTTGCGGCAGAGTTGGCAAGAGATTCCGTTAAGACCTTCAGCTTATCAACCTACTTGCAGACAGGATAGACTTATGTCAAATGAAAATAACATAAAAAAACTACAGAACTACATTCATTTAAAAATGTGATCGAAAAATATAATCAAAACTGTACATTCCAATAAGACCGACAATATCATCAAAATAGAATACCACCCAAATGCATGTTCTAACAATCCCACTCACATTACCAAAAAGTAAGCCATATACTCTGCAGGAGTATCAGCCCAGAGATGATTTTAAACTTTTGTGAATGTCATCTAGATGGTAAGCATAAAACAAAAAATTACTCAACAATGACCTTTCATTGAGATCATAATTGGAGAAGAGTATCTAAGGAGATCAGAAATGCTACAAGCTCAGATTAATTTTATATTTAGTATCTCTCCATTTCTTGAGATTCATGTTTCTTTTTGTTGACCCAAGGTAAACCTTCTTCTTTTTTTTTTCAATTCCTCAATATTATTAGTTTCTCATGATATACTCTGTTCTCCTTCCATGCACCCTTACAAAAGAAACTCTTAAAGAACTCTACCTTTTGAGCATGAACCTCAGGAGAGTCTCCATTGCTTATGTTCTTTTTCTTCAGCAATAATCCTTCAAGTCTGGAACATATTCGAATCTGGGCAAGGGCTACTTTTAAAGCCTGCAAAGTGATTCTCAATATTTTAAAAATCACGGATACGAGTGCATTGACTGCATGCCAGCAAAATTGACTAGTAAAAGATCTCATCCAAGGGATATTGAAAGGCTAAATAAATGCTCAAATGATCTTGTTCCCTTCGCATTATATATTAATAGTTTAATATATTACTCACATTGCAAAATTATTTACAGAGTAAGATAAAAAACAGAAAAAAGGCTACACAAAGGGAGCTATGACAGACACACACCTCTAGTGTTGCTGTTGTTTCCTCAGCAGCATTAAAATCACCTTTGTTAACGGTCCCCTGAGACGTCGTTATCTCATTGAGCTTTTTCTTAAGATTAAAGGATTGAGCATCTATTCTGCAGTCAGAAAGTAAAACATGATTGAAAAACAAGAGGTAGATTGCAGCCCGGCCTTCCCACTTGTGTATTATATTAGCCGTTAGGGTTCCACAAACAAAAACTAAAACTAATATCAAACAAATACGTGATAAATGAGACATTTCAAACTGCACTTCTATGCTAGAATGCTTTATTAAGGGAAATGGTTGCGTCCTTAGCCTCTCTCCCGTGCTCAGGCCACATTTGTTTTCCATGGATCTGCCTAGGAAAGGTATTGAACTGCCAACTGATTCTAGTTTTCTTCTTTACCCAGTTTCTCTTTTATTCTGTCCCACTCACGAGGGTACAATATCCTTGCCCTGGTGCACTTCTGTTTAATAATATTTTGTTTTCTATTGAAAAGTTTGGAAAAACATATATTGTGTATCTACATGCAGTACGCTAAATAAGGCAGGATTTGAAAGGACACAGCAGGGTGAAGAAATGAAGTCAGTGGGGCTGGCAGGGGAGGTGGTGCTAATGTGGTGACCACAGAAAAGAAGAGAGCACCGCAATCCCACCCCACACATGGCGAGGAATGTTAGCAAGGCCAAGTTTTAGGATCAATCAGCCTCATCCACACCTCTCATCTAAATAAATATCATGCATTGTTAAACTACTATTTAAGTCAAAGTTTAATCATAATATCATACTAAGCAGCAACAAAACATAACCAGTCAGTGACTCGTCTTTGGCCACCATTAACAAGTCAGTAAGCTCTCAGTACTGCAATAGGGAAGAAATGACAACAGTAACCCCTTGGCTCATACTGACCTTGCAACATCAGAGTTGATTTTCAAACCAGAGACAGCACCTTGTGCAAACTGAAGCAATTCCTCCCGTTTCACCTGAAAAACAAGCCAAAACATACAACTGTCTTATGGAATGCCAAAATAAACAAAGAATATCCCAAAGCCATATACCGTGAGAACTGCTAGTGCTATAATGCCTAGAGGATTTTGGTACTTCCGCTATAAATATGATTTGCTATACATTTTATTTCTTTAATTATTTTCTTCAATGAACACATTCAAGATTAAAAATCCAGACACTTTCAACAAGTCTAACTTCCAAATGGATTGGTGTGCTTTGTTGCATTATTTATCCCTGTAGACTTCGTTGATATTTATGTATCTTCAAGAGGATGTCTTATCCTCTTTTGTGCTGCACTTCTAATAAAATTTCTTTTTCTATCCAACATATAAATGTATATATACAATAGATCTGACTGTAAGCATAATCATCTTTACCAGTACTTCATCTTGATAGCTTGAAAATACCGTTGCCAGATCTTGTAAGCTGCTTACTATGGCATTATGAACTTCTTTTCCTCCAGTAAGACAAAGCCTATAAAACCATGGACATTTAAAATATGATCAGACCTATGGTTGAACTGTAATATAAAAAACCTTACAATTGATTATATGGTATTGTTCCTTGCAGGATTAAGATAGATTCTTACAAAGATGTGAATGAAAATTGAAAAATTCGGTGAGTGACATCATTATTTTCACAACTATAAAGCATTGGTCATATATGTCTAGGACTGTCGGACAAATATGCACCAAAGGGTTTCAAATCCAGGATTCAGTAAACCCAAAAGTCATATGCATATAAACAATGGCATCAAAAATAGCACATCCATGGTGGCAATGGAAAATCATAAAGAGACATTTGAGATAGATGTATAACTGGCAGACTCACCCAAACATCTCTAGGAGAAGGGAAACCTCTTCGTCATTAGGAGCTTCGATAATCTGAGGAATAGAAAAGAGTTAACCCTGCGGTTAACCTCCATCATCAGCAATTACAAAATATTGACTTAGGAAGAACGATTTTCTTTTACCATTGTCATGATACTATAAGAAAAACAAAACTGCAATAACTACACACCAAAGAGAAAACATTCAAGCAAGAACATATGTTCAGATATATCATCATGCCTTACACACTGAACATATCAGGGGAACCTAAGAATAATTTGTACATAATGTCTGATATTAATTAGCATACCATCGATAATGTTATACCCTCCAATGCCTGACTCTGAAGAAAAACATCACGAAAGTTTAATGGTTCACCTCCAACATCACTATCATAATAAAGAACCTGAAAAGAACCAGAAGTATATCAAACATAAACAGCCAAGGTTAACCAATGTCATTATGTTCACAATTTCAAGGACTACAACAAATAAAAAGCTTACACATCAACAACCAACAATCATAGATAATGATTTTTCACCTAAGCTAACGAAGAAGAGGTTCATAAAGCTTTTTAATATCTAATTAATATAATGACATCTCAGTGTGGACAGTAAAAGAAGCTCTGAATCATGGAGTTCTGAATGATAAAATGCTAAAAAACGAACACTCTGGCACTCCCCCACTAATATACTACAGAACGGCTAAGAAAAGGTCATCGTGTAATTTAATTGAGAAAAACAGACAGAAGTCAACAACCCCAGAATCCAATTATCAACCAAAACAGGGAATGATGGAGCACAACTTTTCTACAAACACTATAACAGGAAAAGCAAATAGCAAGAACTTCTGAAATAGATTTTGTTGTTGACGCAAAGTAGAAAGCATGAGAATCGAGAAGGGCCTATATACGCCATGATTTTAGAGGCAACCCAATCATTGAAATTCGAAAGTATAGCCAAATGCTCAGAAACTTGGACAGAGTACAACAGCCTAAAATCAGTTCAACCAAACTAGAACGGTTTCATGCAAAGTATGCAGGAAGGTTTCTAACCAGCGATGGTCTCCTTGGGTTCTCCTTCAATTCTTCAACGGTAAGGTGATGCTCGAGAGTCCTCTCTTTCCCTTCAGCGGAAGCTTCAGACAATTTCTCAATATCTTTAAGCACTACAAGCCATCTTCTAAGCAACTGCACTCTTTCAGGTCCCCTATAGGAGATAGCAGCTTCTTCCAATCTCTTAACTGTCAGAGCAACACTTCTATAATTCCGAGCTGCCTGTGTGTGCACATAGCATGAAATATTCATTCTCATCATTCTCATTAACCCACATAAAAAATACTACATACCCTCATGGTAGCAGCAAGCACTCTAATTTAGCTCCCAGCCAGTTAATTTTGGTCAATTGCAACATGAATCCTAGATTACTTTCATCCATCAAATTAGACAGCGGAAAAAGGAATTTGAAAAAATAAAGTAGTTTATAAAATAGGAACAAAAATAGGAGGTCAGTGATTAACCAGGAACACAAAGTGGGCAACAATTTCAGCTAGTTGACAATAGGATAACAGTAATAGTCACACCCGAGAGTGCAAATAAGAAAATGAGAAAATAAACTTCTAATTGAAAATTAGAAGCGAAATTAAGCAATCAAAGGGCACGCGAGAACAGAAAAAAGAGGGGAAATTACAATGCGATCCTGAAGGATTTTTGCGCCCTCGGCGACTGCCTGGCCGGCGTGTTGGACGACGGAGTCGGCGTAGTTCTTGACGGTGCGAGTGAGGTTGTTCTTGTTCCCAACCTCCACCGCTTTGCTCATCGCAGATCTCAGCCACGACGACATGTTTTCTTCTTCTGCCACGTATACTTTTTCAGAGTTCAGAATATGCTTCTCAGGTTCCGATTGAAAGGATGAGACACACCGAGAGAGAGAGAGAGAGAGAGAGAGAGAGAGAGAGACAGTATTCCCCAAATTTAGGGTTTGAAGAGCTGGGAGTGAGAAGAAGAAGAAGAAGAAGAAGACGGCTTGGAATTGAGACGAACAACCATGTGTGTATGCAATGCTTCCGTTTTCGGACTTCGAGAGGATGAACACGTCAAATGTCCCCATACGACGCCGTTTCCTTTCTTTTTTCTTTTTCTTTTTTTTGGTTCAGTAATATAATACAGTGTACTGTGACTGTACATTAATGGGCTTTGGCCTTTTTCTTCTTTGGACTGGCCTGTTTTGGATATGGGCTTTGACATCTCTATGAAAAAAAATAGCGTATTTGGTATTGAATGCTACATGCCCAAAGTGCACCCAGAAGTGACCAAAAAAAAAGGGTGTACCCAAAAAAACAGAAATTATATGCAAAAATTATAAACTATGGAAAAGTAAATAAAATGGGAGGAAGTTGCAGTGGTAAATTGAGGGGGCAAATTATTTTGATAAAATAAAATATTAAACGGCTAGAAATAAATGACAGTATTTTGATTTTGTATTTATTATATCTTCAGAATGATATGCTCTCTCCATTGTATTCGATATGTCAAAATTTTGACGTTTTTTTATTTTAAAATATCCTTCCATTTGTCATATAAAGAAGTATCAATTATTTTTTTACCAATACTATTCTTGATGTAATTAATTATATTTTCTTATTTTTGTCTTTCAAAAGGGACAATCTTGTTCACTTACATAATTTGATAATATTACTCAAGATTTATTTATTGTTTTTTCACTAATATATGTGTTTTTTGGTTTTTATATATAGATGGAATGGAACGGATGGAATAAGTTGTAACAGTTTGACTAAAATTTTGTCGGGATTAGGCGTTTGAGTAGGACGTGATTTCTGATTAGCGAGTTTGTTTTTGAAAGCGAGCAAACTTTGCTAATAAATTTACGAAATGATAGTAGCACGGGGGTGGACTCAGGTAAAGGATTAAAGGTGTGTAGCGAGTTAAAAGGAGCCAAGTATATCTTGAAGAGACTAATAAGGAATAAAAAGGTATGTAACGAGCTAAAGGGAACCAAGTATAACAAGGAATAAGAAACATTGGCAGTTTTTGGCACCCTGTTTGGTAACAAGTAAGGTCAAGTGGTAATAGCTAGCCCCAAGTGTAAGAAGGTTCTTTCAGTTTAATATATCGTATCTATAGCCAACCCCATTGATAACTTTGCTCAAATTGAAGAAACGATCGAGATGGTAGATAGTTGACTGTTTGGAAAAGCATAGAGGGTGTTTAGTGCTTTAGCAAGTGCATGGCAGGTTGAATTGATCGAATCAGACAGGACAGGAAGATAATAACTAGGATTTGAAATTGAGGTTTGCTAAGTGAATGATTCCAGGACGTTTGAAAATCCTTGAAATTTAATTCTATCAACAAATTGAATTGAATTCCACGATTTGAAAGCAATTTAAGTGAAGGAATTGAATTCTCATCGGAATTGAAATCCAATAAAACTAAGAAATTAAAATCAGGCTCAATTGGATATGATTTAGTGTGGGAATTGAATTTTAACAAATGAAAATATAACCTTATATAAATATAATATTTTGTTCCTAACCTATTAGTAAAAAATAAAATAGTAAAAATAATTAAATTCATTCATTTTTAGACTCATTCCAAATCAATGAATTGAATTAAATTCTTTAATTTACTAACTTATTCCAAACATAAGAATTCAAATCAAATTCATCTCATTAAAAGTTTCCAAACATCGTGTTCATAATTCGGCCATTTTAACATAATATTAGTGATAATATTAATAGAATATTAGTAATAATTTTAATCAGGAAAAATGATATATAGTAGAATGGTCTGCACTGTTGTGTTGGAGCATTGTAGTGTAAATTGACACTTTCAGATATAGTGCATATATAAATGTACAAGGGAAATGTCCTTCGCATTTAAATGTAAACTCTAAAGTGAGGGAAAGTCATAGATAAAGGGACAAATTCAAAAAAGGAGAGAGACAATAAAATTGGAGAGAGTCATGTTGATTTTTTTCACATCTATAAGTTAAAAATAATCTTTATGTATCAAACTCTTACTTCTTGGATATTAATTACGAACATTCATTATTTTTTATATAGGCGAACTCGGTTAATTAGCACCAAATTTCAAGTGACCAAAACATACAAAAATTGATCGCTAATATTTAAATCTCCTTTGTTATTTTGGTGATTGGAATCGATTAACAATAAGTAGATTTTTTTTGTGTCTGGAAACAATTAATAACTAATATACTTCCCTCCTATTTTATGAAATCGATCAAGAACAGGTAGATTTCCATTTTATTTTTTTTTTTTGCATGTTTGACCATTAGCCTTGGTAGATGACACATTGGTATTTGCATCGACTAATTTGGAATGTATAAGAAAATACAAAAGACTCCTCATCTTCTTCTCTGTGGTATCAAGTATGAAAATTAACTATGGAAAGTCTGCTATGATTTCTTTTGGGTGCACGAAAGAGTGAACCCTCGAGGCAAGAAGGTTGCTAGGGTGCACAGTGGTAAAGCTCCCTATCACCTACCTTGGGATCGTATTGGGAGTGAATCCTTGCAGGTTGAAACATGGAAACCAATTATTGAGAAAATAGAGAATAAACTGGTTTTATGGAAAGCAAACAAACCTACTATCTAAAGCGGGTCAACTGGTGTTAATTAAATCAGTTCTTAACTGTTTGCCAATGTATTTCCTGAGCATTTTCAAAATGCCAAAAACTGCTGTGGTAAAGATTGTAATCCTGCAAAGGAGATTCTTTTGGTCAGGCAACTCAAGAAAGAAAGGCATCTCGTTAATTCCATGGGAAGTTATACAAAGACCCAAGAAATTAGGTGGCTTGGGAGTTGGTGACCTTGTTATCTAGAATGTTGCACTCTTATTTAAATGGTGAAGGAGATTCTTTGATGAAAAAATGCCATTATGGAAAATGGTTGTGTTATAGTCATGATATCCCACCAAATTCCATGATAAAGCCAATTCGAGAGTAGGAAAAGGAAGTCTATGGGCTAAAATTACTGAGTGGACAACTTTGGAGATGAGATTAAGAGATTGGTCCAGATTGGGTTGAAACGAAGGTGGGTGATGGTTCTAGCACTAAATTCTGACATGATATCTGGGCAGGTGATGTGAGTCTTAAAGACTGACTCCCAAGGTTGTTCAATATATATCTATAGCAGAATGATTTTATTGTGAATATGGGATATTGGGAAGGTGCGGGATATTGGGAAGGTGTGGGATTTGGGATGATATTTTCTGGTCAATAAGGAGAAGACTGGCATACCGGGTAAAAGGATGGAATGAGAACTTCTTATTTGATCCATCATCCTTCTCTAAAAATTTAATGCTGATTAGAAGATGGAAACCGCTAAGATAGTTGTTGTGTGTGTTTATTTTCTCTCCCTCAATCTTGATGGCAATGCCGAATGAACTGTAGAAGAGACTGGTTAGACAAGATACGGAGGTTGATAATGTCTCCACATCGTCATGATCCTGCTGCTACTATTTTTCCTTCTGCTTAACTTATTTTGTCTATTTGTGATTTTTTTATATAGCCCATTCATTGTGTTATGAAGTAGGCTTGTTTGAACTTTGCAATGTTATTGTCTCACGGCACTGTACTTGCTCGCATCCTCCTTTGGAAGCCTGAGCTTTGGTTACTTGAAAAAAAATTATATTCATTGAACTACCCTCAAGCTTATCTTTGTCTAAAATTTTTAGAGGCAATTCGTTAAAGCACTGTTCATTGAAAAACTATATTCAACACTTACTGTTTTTCATCGTCGTTAAACTTTAAACACGTATTTATGCTAAATTCAATTATTATTTTTCAACTAAGTTTCTATAATTTAAAAATTTAAAAGTAAATCTCCATATTATACAAAAAATTTTAGTCAAAACCTATAATTTAAAAATTTGAAATGAAATTCCTATATTGTACAAAAATTTTCAATTAAGTCCATATATTATATAAAAAAGTTTCAATCAAGTCCTTTTATTATATAAAACTATAGAGACTTGATCACAAAATATTTAAATTATAAGAATTTAATTGAAAATTTTTATATAGTGTAGGGATCTAATTATAAATTATTAAATTATAAGAACTTGGTTAATTTTTTTAAAAGTATAGAGGTTTGATTATAAATTTTTAAATTATAGAGACTGAACTGAAAAATAATTAAGATTATAGAAATCTCTAGAATAATTAAATATTTATTTTATTATTCAATACTAGATATATATACTACCTTTGATTGTGAGGCTGACTAAGAGTCATGTTTTATATTTTCTTTTGTGCTTTTTTCCAAATACATTTTTATCAACCCACTAAAAAGGTGCATGCGAAAAAAAATTGGAAATCAGTTAACGGTGAAGCATGCAAAAAATTTGAAAATCTGCCTCTTCTTGACCAATTTCAGACACTAAGAAAAAGGGGGAAATCTATTAGTTATCAACCGTTTCCAAACCCAAACAAAATAAATAAATACAAGGAAATCTATTTATTGTTAACTAATTTCAATCATCAACATAATAGTGGCCACTTTCGGTGTGTTTGGGTCACTTAAAATCTAGTGCTATCTAATTTATTATATTTCACCTATATAAAAAATAATAGATATGTATAATTAATTTTTAAAAAGTGAGAGTTTGGCATATACAGATTTTTTTAATTTATATAATTAAAAGGCCGAGTCATGTTCAGCCTGCCTAGCAGGGAGTAAACCAATTTAGAACAGGGAAACATCAATATCAAACGAGATAATTTCTTTGACCCGTTGTAGGGGATGATGAATGGGGATGGCGTATGAACTAATCCAAGGCATAATTTTTCCATTCAAAGCAGATCTTCGGATTGGAAAATCGGCTCAATGTAACATTGAAAACGTGCAAATCGTGTTAAATATTCTATGTGTGGACTAGTATAAATTATTTTGTTATAATTTAATTTTAATTTGATCCCAAATTAATTATATACTAAAATATACTTGACCATATTGTTTAGCTTAATTCTATAGTTAATTTTGTTATTGGGCTTGATTTTATTTCGTTATTAGTGGATATGGTATTGTTTGATTATTATTATTGGGTTTAGCCATAATGAGCAGGCTTTGCCCATTTTATTACTAATATGCAGGTTCTCGCCTCCTAACCCTTATCGAGTGGTTGTTCTTATTGAGACAAATAAGACAAAACTTCTAGTAACTGAAAGAGTGATAGAAGGAGTTCTCTCTCTGGATTTCTCTCTACAGCTAGTTGTTTTTCTCACAGCAAAAGGAAGAACCCAGTCATAGACTCATTAACCTCGACCGTTCCAGCTAATTCTAAACACTTAATCTCGATTATAGCATTTGTTATATTATGAATTGGACTAAAATTTTCATCAAGTGGTATCAGAGCCAATCCAATTTTGATATGACAGTGATTTACTGTTCCAAATTAGGTGTTAATAATGTATTTTCGTATATGATATGAACCCTAGTATCTAATTTGGGATTTTACGATTTGACCGATTAATCTCGAAATTGATTGAGGGTTATTGTTAATAATTTTCCGAACAAATCGACATAAAGATTGTGTAAAATGATTGAGTGTACAGAGAGAATTTTATCTTTGAAAATTAGAGCCCTAGAATAGAACCCGATTTCAATTTGACGAACCTGAACCCATACTTGTGTGAAATTGTTTTGATTACCTTAGAGCTTTTGTAGAGGATGAAATTTCAAATCCATTGATACCAAAATCATGAATTTTCATCGAGTATTGAGAGCGAAATCGTGAAAAACCCAATGCTACCCACTTATGTTTTTGCGGATTTTTCTGAGATTATATAGGCTATGATTCGAAACAATATTATATGGGTTTTGTAGAGCGTTGAAAGACGAATCCATAGACACCAAAATCACTCAATTTCATTGAGAATCGAGAGAGATATGGTGTTCGACCCGTTTAGGTGTAAAGCGGGTCGTACAACCCATCACAGGACCTGGCTGGAGGTTGAAGATGATGAACAGTGGCGTGAATAGTCCCACGCGCGGGCCTAGGCGCGTGCAGTGTGTGTGGACCCATCCGGGGCCCGTTTTGGCCCAACTTTTTTTTTCATTTTGGGTTTTTAAATTTTTTAGAATTATTGGTAATTTTTAATTATTTTTTTGGGCAACGAAAATAATTATTATTAATTTCCCACTACATATATTGCTTAAAAATATTTGATACTCTCCAAATTTTGGTCTAAAAATTTTTGTGCACATTGCTAACACTGTTTAGCACATTATGTTCAACATGTTCTCACTTTTGATATCATTTGGTCAATTAAACAATTTTGTGCTTTATTATGTGCGTATTATTAATTATTGAGACTATGTTTATTGCTATTATAAAATTTTGTGGTACATAATTATGAGATATGTTGTTTTAGACCATTTTGTACTGTTATTGGGTATTTTTCATAATTGTGAGCTTATCTTCGTGAGACGGACTATGATAAAATACTATTGTTGGAAAAACTGTTATTACTAATACGGCATTAGGAATTATTTTAATAATGCACCTACCCTATCAGTTTGTCTTTATTGATATAGTTCCTGATTATTGGTAATTATATTTTAAAGTTTTCAGTATCCTCTCGATATTAGCTTTAAGAATATAATTTTTTTCTGTAATATGGGAGTTAACTTATGCATTGTAATTCGGGACCCTTTGGTGGGATTGCATTTGCATGAGATAACTTTATTATGGTCATTAGCTCTATTTCTTCTGTTGGATATGCTTGATAAAAATCTCTCATTAATGTACAAATTTCAGCTTTGCTTATGAATATGAACTCTTTACCAAAGCTAAATGAAACAAATTATGAGGGCTAGGCTGATTCTATTAAGTTTTTCCTTACTATTTCCAACATTGATGCTGCCTTTACTGAGAATGAGCCTGAAGTTCCCACACCTAATTCTTCCACTACTATCATAGCAAAACATGATAAGGGGGCTCATTCTAATAGAGTTTGTCTGATGACCATGAAATTCACTATGGACAAGACCATCAAAGATAATGTTCCTGAAACGAATAGTGCTAAGGAGTTTCTTGAGGCTATGGGCAAGAAAGTCAAGAAATTTGATAAGACAGAGAAGGCTTACTATCTTTCATTGCTGACAAAGATTAGATATGATGGTGTGTCTAGTGTTCGTGAGCAAGCTATGAAGCTCACCAACTGGTACAATAAGTTGAAGTCCATGAAGGTGGAACTAGGAAGTGATTTTTTGGTTTGGTAGGTGTTGGACTCTCTTCCTTTTGAATTTGATATTTTGAAGACTTCTTATAATGCACAAAAGGAAGAGTGGTCTATTGATGAGCTCATAGCCATTCTTACTCAGGAGGAGCAAACTATGAAGAAGGGTAAGGCTCAAGTTGTTCAATTGGTTTCCCATAAGAATCATGATAAGAAGAAGAAGCATTTTAAGAGAAAGAGTAGCAAGCCTCAGTTCAAGAAGAAATGGAGTGATAAGTCTGGACCTCTTTCAGTTCATGAAGATGGTGAACCATTTGGTGTGAAAAACAGATTTAATAGCACTTGCAAGTTTTGTGATGTATTCAGGCATAAACGATCTGACTGTTTTAAGTTTAAGAAGTGGCTAGAGAAGAAAAAGCAAGGTATTCATCTAGCTCTAGTTGTTTTGAATCTAATCTTGTTGATGTCCCTTCTCATACTTAGTGGTTAGATTCTAGAACAACCATTTATATTGCAAAATCTGTGCAGGAGCTTAAAACCAGGAGAAAGCCAAATGAAAAGGAGGTGTCTATTACAGTTGGAAATGGGATGAATGTCACAGTAGAACATATAGGAGTAGTTGCTTTGAAATTAAGTAGTGGACATGAGTTGATTTTGTGGGACACTATTTGTGTACCTTCTATGAGAAGGAATTTGATTTCAGTTTCAGTTTTGGATGAATATGGCTACTCTTTCCATTGTGGATCTAATAAAGTTGTTTTATATTATGAATCTATTGTTGTTGGCTATGGTGTTAAATTGAATGGCATGTATATTTTGGATCTCGATTCTCTTTCTCTTGAACAACAACATTCCAATGTTAATAATGTTGTTGGGCAAAAGCATGGAAAAACTGTTGAGAATTCTTCTATGTTGTGGCATAAGAGGTTGGGACATATATCCCGAGAAAGGATGGAGAGGTTGATCAAGGAGAACATTCTTCATAATGTGGACTTCTCAGATTTTGATACCTGTATTGATTGTGTGAAAGGGAAGCTCACTGCTGGAGTTAGGAAGAAAAGAGTTGATAGGAATGAAGGCATTTTGCAGTTGATTCATACCGATATCTGTGGGCCGATTACTCCCATTACTTTGGGAGGATATAGATATTTCATCACCTTTATTGATTATTTCTCAAGATTTGGCTGGATTGATTTGTTGTGTGAGAAATCAGACTCTTTAGATGCTTTTAAGACTTTTAAAGTTGCTGTTGAGTTGAAATTTGACACACAGGTTAAGTGTGTTAGATCTGATAGAGGTGGTGAATTTTGTGGAAGATATGATGAAACTGGCAGGAATCCTGGCCCCTTTGCAAGGTTTTTGCAGGATTGTGGTATTGAGGCAGAGTATACTATGCCTGGAACTCCCAGCAAAATGGTGTCACTGAAAGGCAAAATCGTACTCTTATGGAGATGGGTAGGTGTATGCTTAGCCATTCAACTCTTCCTGATTTTCTATAGGGAGAAGCTTTGAAGACAGTAGCTTATATTTTAAATCATGTGCCAAGTAAGTCAGTTCCAAAGACTCCCTATGAACTTATGACAGGAAGGAGGCCTACTCTAAAGCATTTTCGTGTATGGGGTTGTAAGGCAGAAGTCAAGCTCTACAATCCAAAAATAAAGAAGCTTGATCCTAAAACGATTAGTGGTTTCTTTGTTGGATATTGTGTGGGCTCCAGAGGTTCTAGATTTTATTGTCCTACTCATACAACTAGAGTTGTTGAATCTGATCGTGATGTCTATTTTGAAAACGATTCAGAGGAGCCGCGTGTTGTTAGCTTCAGAGAAGAGCATGTCACTATTCTTGTACCCATTACTCTTTTGCCCAAGTCTATGCCGACTGTTGTCACTCATGATGAAGCCATTGATCCCATTGTTGGTGTTGATATTGATCCACAAGTTGATTATGATGTTCAGAATCCAGATATTGTTGTGCCTCAATTGAGGCGATCGGAGCGTGTTCTTACATCTACTGAGTCTATTAGATTCAGGGATTATGTTGTTTATTTACAGGAACATGAGTATACTTCTGTTGAGGATTCTGATCCCGTTACCTTTCATGAAGCTATTTCTGATCCTCATAGTTCACAATGGCTGGTTGCTATGGAGGATGAACTGGCTTCTATACATAGGAATGATGTTTGGGATTTGGTGGAATTGCCCGAAAGTTGTAAACCTATTGGTTGCAAATGGATCTTTAAGACCAAACGTGGTGCTGGAGGAGAGATAGAAAGGTACAAAGCCAGACTTGTTGCTAAAAGGTACAACCAGAGGGAAGGCATAGACTATAAAGAGATGTTCTCTCCTGTCCCTACTAAATACTCTTTTCGCGATGTGATGGCATTGGTTGCTTATTTTGATTTAGAGTTTCATCACATGGATGTTAAGACAGCATTCTTGAATGGTAATCTATTTGAGGATGTTTATATGGATCAACCTGATGGTTTTGTTGAAAATGGCAAGGAACACATGGTTTGCAAATTGAAAATATCTATTTATGGTCTGAAGCAAGCTTCTAGACAGTGGTACTTGAAGTTTGATCATGTTGTAAGCTCTCTTGGCTTTAAGGAAAATGCAGTTGATCAGTGCATTTATCTGAAGAATAGTGGGAGAAAATTTGTTATTCTTATTCTTTATGTTGATGACATCCTTTTGTCCAATAATGATGTGGGTTTTCTGAATAAAACCAAACAGATGCTTATAACTCATTTTGATATGAAGGATCTTAGTGATGCATCTTTTGTTTTGGGCATTGAGATTCACCGTGACAGATCTCGTGGTATCCTTGGTTTGTCTCAACAAGGATATATTGATAGAATCTTAAATCGGTTTAATATACAATTTTGTAAGTCCTGTGTTGTACCAATTCAAAAGGGTGGGAAGCTTTCTAATGCCCAGTGTCCTCAGACTGAAAGTAAAATGACAGATATCAAGAAAATTCCTTATTCTTCTGTTGTTGGCAGCCTTATGTATACTCAAGTTTGTACACATCCTGATCTTGCTTTTGTTGTTGGTGTACTTGGGAGATACTTGAATAAACCTGGTGTGGCACATTGGCAGGCTGCAAAATTTGTTTTGAGGTATCTGAAAGGTACCAAAGATTATATGCTTACATACAGGAGGTCAGATCATCTTGAGGTAACAGGTTATTGTGATTCTGATTATGGTGGTTGTCCAGATGATCATAAGTCCACATCAGGTTATGTATTCATGTTAGCTGGAAGAGCTATCTCTTGGAAGAGTGTCAACCAGACTCTTACAGCTACATCAACCATGGAAGCAGAGTATATAGTTTGTTATGAGGCTACACGTCAAGTAATATGGTTGAAGAACTTTATTGCTGAGTTTGATTTTGTGGAGAGTATCTCTAGGCCTCTAACCATATATTATGACAACTCTGTTGTGGTGAGCTTCTCTCTTAATAATAAGAGCTTAAAGCGGATAAAATACTTTGAGACAAAGTTTATGTTTGTGAGAGAGAAGATTCAGGAGTTTAAAACTCGTGTCGAGCATATCCCTACAGAGCTTAAAGCTGCTGACCCCTTAACAAAAGGCATAACTGTTAAAATTTTTGTTGATCATGTAACCCGTATGGATGTAGTAAGGTCTTTTGATGTTTTGGATTAGTGGGAGTTTATGTTTATGTTTTGTTATGACCTCGTATTGAATAATATTTGAGACATTTTTCAAATAATGGATATTGTTGCTATTGTTATTGCCATATGAATATTCTGCACAGTTTAATTGTTCTAATCATCATTGTATATTTATATATTTATATATTGTAATGGCATATTGTAAAGACATTTTGGACCCAGTCTCAATCTTGATATTATGATAAGATTCATTGAATGTTATATGGCATCTTGGGTGGATGCTTGGGCCATTTTGTTGGGAAACTACACTTTGTTCAAACTTTGGCATGCTGTTTTGTTGTGCTTTCCCATTTATTCATATTCCACCTTGTTGTTGGGTCACAGGATATAAGTGTCTTGCAATGTATGATATCACTATTCCTTCGAGTATGATTTTCTGCATTGTTGAGAGACTTGTAGTTCCATTTTGGACCTTTGTGGTTTATGTTGGCTTATTTTGGCATCCTGTTGTGGCCACATATTATTGATTAATCTGATATATCATAATATTTTGATTTATGCTGTCCAAGTGGGAGAGTGTTGAATATTCTATGTGTAGACTAGCATAAATCATTTTGTTATAATTTAATTTTAATTTGATCCCAGATTAATTAGATGCTAAAATATATTTGACCATATTGTTTAGCCCAATTCTATAGTTAATTTTGTTATTGGGCTTGATTTTATTTCATTATTAGTGGATATGGTATTGTTTGGTTATTGTTATTGGGTTTAGCCATAATGGGTAGGCTTAGCACATTTTATTACTAATATGCAGAGGCCCCTACTCCTAACCCTTATCAGAGTAGCTGTTGCCCCATTGAGACAGTGCACAAAACTTCTGATAACTGAAAGGGTGATAGGAGGAGCTCTCTTTCTGGATTTCTCTTTACAGCTAGTTACTTTTCTTAAAGCAAAAGGAAGAACCCAGTCATAGACTAATCAACCTCGACCGTTCCAGATAATTCTAAATACCTAATCTCGATTATAGCATTTGTCATATTATGAATTGGACTAAAATTTTTATCAAATCGGCCCCCGTGTCTCCTAATTATACAGATTGATAATTCTTTTAATTTATACATTTGTTGTTAACAAAATCAACACATGATCAAGAAAATTCAGGATATCAAATTATACATTATTAACTAACTTTTTAATTTTGTGGTATTATGTTGTACATAACCTTAAGTTAAGGGATATATATACTTATTTTCTATTAATGAAAAATGAAAAATGTAATAAATGGGTTATTATATTTTTAAAATTTTTGGAATAAAGTGTATTGATATATAATTTAAGGAAATAAATTACATATTTTTTCAATTTATTTTATTGTATATGGTCGATATTTTATTGTTGGTTTATATTATTTAATATTTTTATTTATTTGATAGTATGTAATTTTATATATATGTGTGTGTGTAACTACATTCTAATTGAACCCCTAATTAAACTAATTCAACCATTGATTCATGGATTGATATGTTGTCGGATTTCAGGGCATTTAAATGAGATTTTTTGGGGACTTTTTATAATATTTGAATAATCTATAATTTATAATACTAATATTTTAGATTCTTATAAGGAAAACTTTTAGAGGTGTCACTTCTATAATATATCAATTATAAATCATAATCTCATTCTCACTTCACAACCTAATTTCAAAAGCTATTATCAGATATTACAATATCACTTTGCAAAAAAAAAAAATTTGTTGATTGACTATGCAAATTTTTATTTTATATTTTAAATTTATGAAATAGTATTTTTTTTTCACTCTGATATATTTCAAATTTTTTATGATTATATTATTTAGCTTATTTATCAAAAAATTATTTGGCTTAATATATAGTTATAGTTTCTTTCAAATGTATTATAATTCTATATGGAACACGTGGTTTATCTATTATCAATGAATGCATGATTTAAAATTAACTTATCGGATAGTTTTCAATCAATATTTAATTTTAAATTTGTAATTAAAGTAAGCTATTGTAATAATGTCAATCATAAATAATAGATGGATATTTTAAAATTATATATTTTATTTGAAAACATGCCTATCAATATAGATAAATTAAAATCTTGTGGAATTAATTCAACATTGATTTAAATAATTTAGTTTACCTTTTAAAATATATTTTTACTTTTAAAAATATAAAATATTTACTATGATATATTTATTTTGACTTAAATTCAAAGATTTTTTTTATTTAATGCTTGAATATTTTTTATAAACTCTCATATACTCTATTATCATTTAATTTTAATATGAAATTTTCAAGTAAGAAAATTATTCACTTATTTTAAATGGGAATCGTGAGGTTTTTCAGGGTTTTCAATATGATTTAAATATGATATTCTTTTTATTTTATTAGATTCAAATTACATTTAAATATAGTAATTAGCGAAATTCTAAATGAGGATGAGGTCAGAGGAGGGAGAGTTTCTAACTTCAAATACAGAGTTTTTAAAAATCATAAAAAAAAACTATATCTATCCATCTCATTATACCATATGTAATTTTTTACAACCTAAACACTTCAACTTATTAATTCCACAATTATTTCATAGTAATTTTTTAAAAAAAACAATTCAACATTAAAATATTTTTTTAAAAAATCCCATAATTTACACTTCTTTGATAATGATACTAATGATTTATTAATTATTTCAAAAGATTAAATAATTACATCACTTTTTATTGAAAATAATTGTGTAATTGATATACTATTCTAATAATTGAGATGACATAATTAATTATAACACATTAATTATAACATATATTTTAAAATTTATATTTTAATTTATTAAAAGTATGTACAAGGAAAGAGGGTGTGATTAAAATCACATGAGTTAAATTTATTAATTATTTTTATATTTTTATAAATGAAATATTTTAACTTATTTAAAAAATATAAATGACTAGGGATAACAAAAAAAATGCTGAAGTGGATACATATGGGAATATATTACCAACAATAGAGATGGAAAGAGACATATTTTATTTTCATAGAGATGGAATCCACGTTTGTTAAACGAGATAGGAACGGGAATAGCACATCTTTATTTTTTTTCAATTATTTATATTGGATTTACATTCTATATGCATTTTTTATTTTTTGATTTGGATTATGTTGCATTACTAATATTTGTTATTATAGATATTTATATTTCAAAATATTTTAAAATTTTTTTATTCTTTTAATAAATCTGTGAGTATGCATAAGGACTCAAATCTCTTAGGAAATGAGGAATGTGGACCTATGACAATAATGAGGATGAGGGATGAGAGACAAAATTTTAAACAGAAACATGGGCATAGGATATGTCCTCTTTATTAAGGATATTCATTGTTGTCCCTATAAACGACTTATGATATAATAAAATTATCCACTTATTCATTTTCATTATTTAATAATTTAACTTTCGAAATGTACAAAATTTTCATAAAAATGTTCTTTATTGTTATAGGTCATCTTTCGAGATTTTTTTTAACCTTATAACAATGATATTTAAAATAAGATATAAAGTAGAATAACACATTTATATTTTATCAATTTATTTAATTATTTAACTATTAACATATTTTTAAAATAAATTTATATACTTAATTTTTTATGAGATATATTTAAATAACGATAATGATCAACAAGCTATTTTTATTATTGTCATGTGTATCATACGGATTAAATGACTAGTTTTTAAAAAATATGCTCTAAAAATATATTTTAATTTTTTAATAATTATTTATAAAATTTACATTTTATAATATTTTTAAAAATTTAAAATAAATGCACCCTTAATGCGCGGTTCGATTTTCGTAGCGCCCGATCACATCGATATAAATGATAAAACGTAAATGACTCAATTTCATTGTCAAAGCAGTGATATTTTCTTTAAAGAAAAAAAAGAAAAAATAATATAATTCAATGATGCCCGCTAGTCAGTTGTGCGGGTAGGTAAGAGTGGACGAACTGGTAACGGGGAACCTAACAAAGTACGCAAATAAAATTATCCCTTCCTCTATGCAAAAAAAGAAAAAAATCCCTTTCTTTTATAATATTTATCAATTTTATCTGGATATAAATATTTAAAAATAATAAATAGTATTAATAATAAATTAAAATATAGTAAATAGATTAATATATTATTACGTATTAATTAATATGATATAATGTTTAAAATTAATATTAGATTAAATACTTTAAAAATATGAGATTAATTGGAGTAATATTAAAAGAATAAAATTAATATTTTATTAAAATATAAAATTAATAAATATTTTAAAATATAAAATTATTTAAAATTTGATAAATATGTTAAAAGAAAGAAAGTATTATATAATTATAAACATACAAACAATTTATTCAATACTGGATAATAAACTTAATCAAACCCTTTATGTAATAGTAACCTCCAACAATGTTATTTCAATAGCCATATATCTCAAAATCCAAGCACTTTATCCATAAAATATTTGAGGTTTACTACTTATTTATTCTCCTACTTTTGTTCTCTTCATCACTCCTTTTATATTATATAGGTGTCTATATCTTAAAGCAATAGAAAAACATTTCCCCACTAACCTCTAATCCCTTATCACCCTATGGAAGATTATCAGTTTATCACATACACTAATACGCAGGCAGTAACAGTGTTCATCGTCTAACACAGACTTAATCGTCTCCACCAAAAGTTAAAATAGACCTTCATCTATATATATATATATATATATATATATATATATATATATATATATATATATAAAATCAATAAATTATAATTTTTAATTTTAATTTTAATTTTTCGGTATTTTTTTATAAAATTTGAAAAATTAAAAATAAAAGAATTTGTTTTCTCAAATGAAACAGACCCTCAGTTACGAAGATAGCTGAGAAAGGTAGTTGTGAAGTTTGATGTTTCCTACCGCCTCAATGGTTGTAACAGCTCTATATAAGCCTTTCTTCTCTTGTTTATGCTCGCAAAAGTTCCAAAAAAAATAAAATTGAAGCATACCCTTTTTAGAGAGAGTGCTCACTTGTCGTTGACTATGGCGGCAGCACCAACCATCACAGATGTCCATGTGGAGAACCTTATGTTCCCGGCGGTGGTTACCCCTCCAGGCTCTTCTAAGTCTTATTTTCTCGGTGGCGCAGGTTCTTATATGTACCGCATCTTTTGTGCACATTAATTCATTTATTTATTCACAGAAATTGATAAACAAAAGGGTAAAGGATCTGTCTCTGGCAACGAGAATTTTAAAAAGGATCCGGATGCTTTCAATAACTAGTTGTCACTATTTAGTTATGAGTAATATATTTAGTTATAAGTAATATTATCTGTAATCACAAAATTGTGGCACGCCATATTCATACTAAGTGAGGTACATGCTCCATTCACTAATGAATGAGCATGTATCAATATGGTATTTAATAATTTATAAGAATAAATAATATTATTTTTTAATTATTTTTCTTACTAAAGTAATATAATATATAACTTGATATTTATTACTTATCAAGATCCAAACTTTTCGGCCGAAAATAAAATAAACACTCCGAAAACTTTCAAAACCGGCTATCTTTAGATATGTTTATATTGATAGCGTTAAATAGAATGAAAAATAGTAGAATAATATTTTAAATTTCTCTATATAAATTAGAATAAAGATGAAGATAAATAAACTCTATTCTATTAAATTTCATCCATTTTTCAATTTTATTTCCTGAATTAAAAAAATAAAATAAAAAATATCAAAATAATAGAATGTGATAATTATCCAATTCTATTTTATTTCATTACATTCCACCCTGCCATACCATACCTGTCTAAACTTCTGCACTATTTTTTGCTTGCGGAAAAGCTGCCGTGTTTTTATTTTAATTATATTTTAATACTTAAAACAAATAAACGTGCCCGTATGGTTCATCAGGTTGGATGATCCAGCATTGAAAGCATTAGTAAGCTTGATGCCACGTGTTCAGACCTTGGGCAACACTTTTTTATCATTTTTGTCAATTTTCGTTTTTAAAAATTTTAAAAAGAGAATATCGATTTATCATTTATCATTCTAATCAATTTTTTATTTTAATTTTTTTATGTCAATTTGATTTTTAAGATTTTTTAACAATAATTTGATAATTTTCCGTATATTTATATGTTCATATACACCATTTGTACTAATTTTTATGCATTGATGTGCAAAATAATTTTATACTATTAATTAATAAAATTTTAAAAAAGGGCTCTACCATGTTAAATAAAGAGTTTAATTTTGATGCATTGACAGTGTAAAATAGTTTTATACTGTCATCCAATCAAAATATTTTGTTTAGATAATTTTTCAGGTAATGGGTATAAAAGTTAACTATCATGGCTTACGTGGTAATACATAATTGGATAACTGTGTAAAAAAATTTTACACTATTAATATATAATAATTAAATTCTAGATAAATATCCACTATAATAATCATCCACCTTAATACAATACTTTCTTAAAATTATATTAGTTTATATTATAAAATAATTTTATATTATTAATGTATAGAAATTAAATTAAAAAAATTTCAATAATATACACATATATTGCAACTATTATAAGCTTATGGCAACTATTAATGAACAATCAATCCTTGTAGGTCTATTGACAATTACTATTTTAAAAAAAAAAAATCAAAATAAAAATTGGCATAAATGAAAATCAATCAACAGTTCGAAGGCTCGAATACACAATCATATACATGTTGTAGCTCCATGGACAACAAGAAAAGCTAAGTGTCGAGCACCATGGACTTTTTGTAAGGCGTGCATTAAAGATAAACAGACGTTCACTGTGAAACTTTTTTTCGCAAGCTTTACGGTAGAAGACACCATTTTTTTTATATTATTATATATGTACGATTGTTTTGTCCTTTGATATGGCCTCCTGGTTGTGATCATTGTGTTGGTGAATGCATGCGTAGGGGAGAGGGGGTTGGTGATTGATGGGAACTTCATCAAGTTCACGGGCATTGGAGTGTATTTGGAGGATAAGGCGGTGGCATCACTAGCCCAGAAATGGAAGGGTAAGAGTTCCGAAGAGTTGGTTGAAACCCTTGACTTCTACAGAGACATTATTTCAGGTAAAGTAATGGTCACGCGACTCAATTTTTTTTAATGAAAATTATACTGAGAAGAAATAATAGATCAAACATTCAACAAATGAAATGTTTATATTTTGAATTGAAAAAAATTAATTTTAAATTTCACGAGTGTATTAATTACTTTTGTAGGAATATAATGATTTTAATGTAATAAAAATTAATATGAGAGCTAGTGGATCACTAGATCCTCTTTTTATTTAATAACTAAGAAAATTAATGGGAAGATTGCTTGAAAAATTTAGCATGAGTCTAATATTATTGTTAAAAAATACGTTGACTTATTGAACTTCGTCATCATTTGGACTCTTTGCTTTCTGTTTAATACAAAATTGACGATATGAACATTTAAATATAGGGAAATGAAAATTAAACGAAGACTTGACCATAATGATATTCATCATAAAATTGAATAAACAATTATCAAATTGGATGATCAAGTTAATTTCAAAGAAACTGGTCATTACTCGACGGATATATGCAAGGATTGTGTTGTAGGTAAAAGATTTGAGTGTAATATATACACTAAATAACTCACGTAATTCTTCAAAAAAAATTTCATAAGACTAGTTAGTATCTAAAAAATTGAAATTATATTTGCGGTCCCTCTATATTTTAATAATAGGGTACATTAGTCCCTATGTATATATGTGATTCTTTAAATATTAATAAAATTATAAATTGACTTGCTAATATGATGTTAAATGATGTATATATCATTTGCAGTGAGATAGAGTTTAAAATGACTAATTTTGATAAATTTTACAAAATGAGTCATTTAAATCCCTATTATAAATCAAAAGTGATTAATTGTGTAATTTTAGATATCAAAATAAGTGTAATATATTTCAAAATAGTTTTATTTAGCTTGCCTCTAACGTTTTAATGACACGTCATCATTATACTATGTCACATGTCTAAGTTGACTAATGAAAAACTAACAAATGGACTAATGTGTCTATTATTTTTAGTCTTAAAAAATTATAAAATTTATTTTTTTTCTTGAAAAATGAAATAGTCTGACATACAAATCTTATGGGATATAGATATATAGGCTGAGTGTGAAAATGCACGAGGAGTAGAGCTTTACTCTTTAGTTTCATTTGTATACTCTTTCAAACGTAACATCAACGCTTTGAATTGTTAAATGTAGCATTCAAAGTTACAAGAAAAGTTGAAATGAGAATAAGGTGCGTTTGAATAAATAAATTATGAATAATTTATTTTATTTTAAATTATATCATAGAAAAAAATTATTTTGAAAATTTTAAAAATATTTCTTCAAATTTTAAATATTTTAATTTATTAAAAAAATAAAAATAACTTTTTAAAATATAATAAACTACATACTCAAATAAAATAAAAGGTTAAAAATATATTTTTCAACTTCTGGAAAATTTTAAAAATCATAAATTATATATTATTTAATCGAACCTAAAAGCTTCAAATGCATATACACTCCGGCCGGGCTCCAGATACACTCCGTCCCTGCATATAAAATGTTACTATTATGTATTAGATTTTGTTTGCAATGTTTTGGGCAAAACTACGGTCAACGAAAGCATGCTCAAGCAAATTAGAGAAATGATATTTTATCACTTAAAAAAATGGGTGTCTATTCAGATATTTATTTTATAAATATTTAATATAATGGTGGTATCTACTTATCCTTAATATCCATCACATTCAATAGTTATAAAATATATGTCTGAATAAATATCCATTTTTTAAGTGTCAAAATATCATTACTCAGTAAATTAAACCAAATACATGATCGATGAACAGTTGTGTGCACTCTGCAATTGAACCCCTTTAGGTCTGATACAGAATAGTAGAGACAGAGATAATAAAAGTAGTACAGATAAAGACATAAAAAATATTATTTTTATATTCTATTTAATTGTAGAGCATAAGAAATGGTAACTGTCTCCATATCTTGTTTGAAAATACGAAAATAAAATAATAAAATATGTTATAGAAGACTTTATGTACCCCCACCAAACAATCACCCCCCACTACCTACAAGTTGCTGGACCACCATTGCACCACCCATGGTTATGAGGACATATAGAAAAATATTAAATATGTATAGTAGTATTATTAGAAGAAAAATATTAAATTTCTATCACCGTATCCTGTTCCTGCTGCCTCTACTTTCTGGAGGTATATAAATTTTTTGTATTTCTATTCTTGGGACAGAATATATGTCTACTATCAAATAGATGTATGTTTTTAGTATTTTTGTATTTCTGCCTCTGTATCAAATATCAAAAGCTACCTTAAATTTTATAACTGAATCGGGATCACACACTAATGCAATTTATGAGCAATAAAATGCCATTTTGGCATGTGGCCTAGTTGAATTATTACTACCTCCATTTTTAAATAGAAAAATTACACTAACCTCTCTGAGGTTTAGCGCAATTATACGCGGCACCATTCCATAATTATAACTGACCTTCCTTGAGGTTATTAAAATTACACTAATCTCTCTTTTAAATCCTAATTCATTAATTTAAGCAATAAAAAAGATAATCGAGACATATATATAATTATTAATGATGAGATTATAATATTTTGACAATATTTAACACTTTAATTGGATAAAATACATTTTTATCAGATGAAAATAAAATTTATAATTATAATTTATGATAAGAAAGAGATATTTTAGTTAATATACATGTCAAATATTGTCAAAATATTATAATTTTATAATGAATAATCATATAAATGTCATGTGTTATCATTTTTGTCATTTAAATTAATAAATTAATAATTATAGGGGATGTCGGTGTAATTTTAGTAAATCTAAGGGGAGATTAGTGATAGTTTTGTAAGACAGAAAGATAACGAATGTAATTACACTAAACCTTAAATGAAGTGAGTGTGAATTACTCTTTTAAATAATTGATCACTTTCATTTTTTTTCAAATAGAATAATTCATTTAGAAATTTTAGACAATATTAATTACTTTTTTCATTTATATATAGTTGAAAAAAAAGAGTACCAACAAAGATAGTAAATGAAAATAAATAAAATATAAGAAAAATTTTGCAAAATATACACTCCTATATTTTTATTAATATAAAAACTTTTTAATAATTTTCTCAGTCCAGATAAGAGTTATTTGAGAAGGGAGGTAGCATGGTATATACTATGGAAAGAAACAAAAGTGCATTATGGAAATTGGAAATTGAAGGAAAGGTCATTAAGTAGCAAGTTGTTGATTAATGCAAGTTCATATTTTTAAGGTCCCTTTGAAAAATTGATTCGAGGGTCTAAGATCAGGCCATTGAGTGGACCAGAGTACTCAGGGAAGGTCATGGAAAACTGCGTGGCACATATGAAGTCTGTTGGGACTTATGGTGATGCAGAAGCCGCAGCCATTGAAAAATTTGCTCAAGCCTTCAAGAATGTGAACTTCGCCCCGGGTGCCTCTGTTTTCTACAGGCAATCCCCTGATGGAGTATTAGGGGTTAGTATTATGAAACCAGTTATGTTATTCTTTATGCCAATATATAACATTTTTCTCCTTTTAACAAAAGAAAAACTAATGTGTAACTTTTTTTTTTCAACAGATGCTTTAGAAATATAAATATAATTTTGATACACTGATAATCTTAAAAATTTTATATAATTATTCAATTATATATTATCACTTCAATAAATATAATTAATATCCACTTCCACTACTTGAAAAGATATGTAAATTAATAAATTTGATTGGATATGTCAATATATCAAAAATAATTTCTAAAAATAGTATCAATTAAAAAAAAATGGGTAAAAGTGAACTGTTAATAAGTTTGTAATGTTCTTAAAGCACGCTACTCATTCATCTAGCTTGTTATAAAAATGAAACCACATGCAGCTTAGTTTTTCTGAAGATGGGACAATACCAGAAAAAGAGGCTGCGATTATAGAGAACAATGCAGTGTCATCTGCAGTGTTGGAGACCATGATTGGGGAGCACGCTGTTTCTCCTGATTTGAAACGCAGTTTGGCTGCAAGATTACCTGCCGTATTGAAAGGGGGTATTCTCGCAAATGCAAATTAACTAATTAAGAATGAGCTGAGTTTGGTCATTTTGAAGGGTAAATAATTGCTGCGAATGCCAGAGATATGAGTGATGAGTTCCCTCTTTATTTCCTTGTAACTTGATGTCAAAAAAGTGATATAATGCTTATATCCGCACTTTTCTATTACTACTATTTTATGAAATAAAACAGTGTTTTGTTTGTTCACCAAAAAGACTGTTTAATTTGTTTGTTGTACTAATTATTTTCTTTTTCAGAGATAAGATGTATCTGCACGCCAAATGGAGAATCTTCCCCATGTAAAATGGCATAGTTCAATTTATATCTCTAGCAAATTTAAATCTTCAAGCCTAATTTAGACTTTTTTTTTTCTTATTAACTCACGATCTCTCATGACTCATTAAAACGTGTATGAGTTTATCACTAGACTGTAGATTTATTTATCAATCCTAAATTTTAGGTTGAACAATAGTAAAGCTTTATTGAAAATAAACCATATTAATGTTTTAAATTTATTGAATTAGTCTTACGACCCTTCAACAAAAATAGTTCTATGCATTGTCACATTAATTTTTTTAAAAAAATTATTAATATTTAATTATAAAAAACTATTAAAACATAACAATTAAATGACAATAAAAAACTTACAATAATCATAATAGAAATTAATTTTGATGGATAGATAATGTAAAATCCAATCATATACTGTTATTTATAAGGTTTTTAATATTTAACATGTGATTAAGTCAAATATTCATATTTATATGTCAATATATGATTGGATATCTATATAAAACTTTTTATATTGACAATATAAAAAAATTAAATCAATAATAGTATTTGGAAGATTAAATTATTAATTTTATGTATTACTCGCCAATAACGTTCATGAAATAACTTAGAGTTTTTTTTAATATATTAATCTTGAGCATATATATATAACCTTCTCCAGCACGTTATTCAAAATATC
Source organism: Dalbergia cochinchinensis (assembly GCA_031216125.1). NCBI lineage: Eukaryota > Viridiplantae > Streptophyta > Magnoliopsida > Fabales > Fabaceae > Dalbergia > Dalbergia cochinchinensis. The sequence goes on from CM062369.1 coordinate 65,479,867, forward strand.
TTTTTCTATGTAGCTTATGAAAAAATATTTGTATACTTTTTTAGTGATTTTACTTTTACTGAAAAGATTTACAACATATCAAGAAATATAAAAAATAATTTTTTTTCTCAAAATAATGACACGCAAATGAGCAATAACTCTTTGTTTTTCACTACGTTGACAATATCCAAAGCAATAACCTGCTACGAACTCAATTGAGGCTTGATTTATAGTCATGCTCTGATTTCATTTTTGTGTGTGCGGTTGACTTTTATTTAAGGTTGGTTTTTTCATATTTGCCTTATTGATTTAGTTTTAAGCGAAAGATAATATTAACAAATGTATAAACGACATAGATCTAAACTTGTAATAATTATGTAAAATTGTGTTAGTAAGATTGATTCCCATAATCGACTTTAGATACTCGATGGGTTCAAGACATGTATTGATCTTGGACTTGGGAATTTTTTACACATATAAATTAAAACAAAATATACATGCACCAAATTAAAACGCACTACAAATATATCCTATTTTTAATTTACTAGAAATCAACTTAAATAAATTTCAATTCAACATTCAAAAGTCATATTCGAGACCCTTAGAAATCGATTTAAATCAATCTTCATAGTGTCAGAACCTGATCCATATACAGAACCCATGAGAAATCAATTTAAATTGATTTGTGGAATGTGTTTGAAAGCTGGAAACACTCATAAATCGACTTAAATTGATTTCAGTGTTATGCTAGAGTGTTTCTCAAATCAATTTAAGGAAATGTCTATAACAAAAAAAATTGAATATAAAAATGGAGTGAGAATATGGCAGAGTTATATCATTATTTTTGTTCATTATAATAGTGAGATTATAAATACAATTGAGAGCTGAACATTCTGTAGTAATAATCAAACTTGATTAGTTAAACACCTACCTATTAATTTATTAGAGTTATAAAATAGAATACTATAAGAGCTCAAGAGAAACAAAATAAGCAAATCGCAGATGAAAAATACATTGTTATGTAGTGAATCACAAATGGTTGGTAGGTCCAGCATCAATGGATGTGATTATATATTAAAATATTCTATACTAAAAGGCAGTGCAATCTACTCACCAAATTGTATATGCCACAAAAAATTACACTGGAACAAAATTACTTATTAAATTAAATAGAATTATGTAGGTTGCAATAAATTTTACTAAATAATATTTATTATAACAAATAATCTACTACTAAATTACATAGATAAAATTACTTACTAAATTAAATTGAATTAAATATGCTATAAACATTACTAACTTAAACTAATTTAAAACCTAAACTAAAATATATATTAAAATATGCATAGGTAAACAACCTAATGTTGTAAACAATACTCCGCCCTTTCAAAATATCTATTAATTTGACTAAATACAGATATTAAGAAAGATAATAGATGATATTAATAATGAAGTAAAATATAATTAATAGATTAATATATCCCTAGGTATTAATTAAAACAGCATAGAGTTCAGGCCTAATATTAGATGAAATACTTTAAAAATGTGAAATTAAATTAAAAGAACAAAATTAATATTTTATTAAAATATGAAATTAATAAAATTTTGAAATATAAAATTGTCTAAGAATGGACATATATTATGAAGGAGAGGGAGTAATATATTAAAAATATACATAAGTAAACAACACAACCTAACATGAAAATCGATTTAAATCATCTGGAAAATTTTTGCGTGAAATGACCAATGGACCAGCTTTTGACACTATGAAAATTAATTTCAACCTATCTCGGATAGAAATTTTAAATATTAAACTGAAATTTATTTAAGTTGATTTCCATTAAGCATTTTAATTTGGTCCATATATATATAGTATTTTATTTAATTTATTAAAATATAGTATTTTATTTAATTTATATGTGTTAAAATCCTGGACTTGGAGTAAGACAAATGGACAAATGGTTTTAATTTTTCGATCTAAATTTTAAATACGTCAATAAAATAGTTAAAAATGTTTATTGAATAAAATAGTGAATACATAATTCACATAGTCCCTTAAAAAAAAAATTTTATGAGACTATTTAGCCCCTCAAAAATTGAAATTAAATCCGCAATCCCTCAAGATTTTAATAATAGGATGCATTAATCCCTTTGTATGTATTTGATTTTTTAAACACTAATAAAATTATACATTAATCTGCTAATATAATATTAAGTGATGTGTTTATCATTTTAAGTGAAATAAAGTTTAAAATGACTCATTTTAGTGTTTGAAATTCACAAAATGACTATTTTAAATCTCTATTATAAGAGATAAAATGACTCATTTTATATAATTTTAAATATTAAAATAAGCATAATATATTTTAAAATAACTTTATTTATCTTGCTTTGAATATTTTAATAGCATATTATTATTATATTATATCACATATTTAAACCTATGAACAAAGAAATAATAAAAGAACTAATATTTCAATTATTTTTAATCTTCAGGCACTGGGATCGGATGTTGATTTTAAAATGGTATTGTTAGAAAAAAAAAAAAAAACCGCCCACCTTGTTCCCTCTGGACACCACCACATGGCCACCCTGGCCCCCTCTTTCGATTCATCTCCTCTGGCCATTGAATAAGAATTCAACAAAGCACAGAAAAGTAATTAAAACGCACCAAAATAAAATAAAATAATATAAAATCAGTTCCCAGCACATCTGTCCTTATTATTATAATATATGAGAACCATTCTCATCCTTTGGAAAATACTGTCAAGTTGTAGCTTTTATATTAAAGACTTTTTTAAATATATTTTATAATATTCACTATTCTTTAAAGAAATTAATTATATTATCTTTTGTGATAAAAAAATAAAATATTATTAAAACTCTTAAATTTTTATCTTAAAGTTATTATAATAAAATTTTCCAACTATTTTATTATTTAACAATTCAGCTATTTAATCTCATAAGGAAAAATTATGCCGTTTGACATGTTCTTGAATTTCTTATTCTATTCAAAATTCAAATAATTTATTATTCATCGAAATTATGCATAGAATTTATATTCTCCATCAAATAAAAAATGTAACTTAACTCTACATTAATTATTGAAGCACATGTTCAATCAACTTTTCTCAACATTCCACTCATCTGTGAAACAAATGAAGAACCGCCCCAGTGGAAATCCGCGTAAGCTGAAATGATCCTTATTCCTGACTACTAAATAGTAGTAGTAGTTAATAAACGAAAAATGCCAATAACAATTAGTTACACAATTATACTTTAGATACTATGAGAATAAAAATTATTATTTTGTTAACCTCCCTAACTACTATATTATAGTAATAGTTAATTAATAGGAACAATGGCAATAGTAATTAGTTACACAATTATACTTTAAATATGTGCAACTAAGCATATTTTAAGATACGATGGGAATGAAAAAATATTTATTTTTCTGTATTTATTATTTAATATAACAAGTATTACAATAAAATATAGAAAATTAAAAATAATAGCAACCCATAACTTTAATGTGTTAAATAATATATGATACAAGATAAATATTTTTCTAATTGCCGTAATATATGTAAATATCTCTAATAATTCATTTGGTGTGGGACTGTCCGTCTATCCCTACCATTCCCGGCCCGCAGGTTTAAATGTACGTTTCTGCTGTCTTTCAAATAATATATCCACGTAATAATAAAATAAAGAGTTCAGTCATTTACAAATATAAAATAAGTTTTTAATCAAAGATATTTAGAAATGTCAAAAATAAAAATAAAAAATTATAATAGATAATTGAGGCTATAACATATCATTCTTAATTTAATTTTAAAAATACTAAAATAATCTTAAAAGCATTTTAGGAAGATTCACATAAAAAAAGGCATTTCAAAAATAGCAGAAATGGGAGTAATTACTATGGGGTAATACTCTTAGACAAATGAAGAACTCAGTCCCATCAAATACCGACAACAAGTTTAATACTCTGCCGTCATTTTTTTTGTCTTACTAGTTACTCTGCCGTAATTATACATAGCATCAATTTAATTTTGATATACGTGCATTTCAATAGTTATTTACACTTACATTAGCACGCATAATGTGTCGTATATGATGTTATGCATCTTAAACTTAAAAAAAAAAAATTGAATTCCCAAAAGAATTCCACAAACTCAAGCAAACACAACTATACAACGCAGTATTATCCGATTTTCGGCTGTTTCAATTCAATTAAATATTTGTTAATAGGTTAGTTTTGTGATGTTTTATATTTTATTATACTGCTAATTAATTAGTTGCATGAATTTTATTTTTTGATTTAATTTAAATATGCTGCTACTTTAATTTTTTCTTCACACTATTATTAAATCAAATATTTTTATTTTTATATAATTTTTAAAATAATAGAGTGAAAGTCCAATTTAATTTACTTACGTAATAATATATAATTAAAATGAATGTAAAAAAAAGATGTACATTCATTACGTTAAAATGAAACTTTTTATTTTTTTATAAAATATCATCTATTGAAGATGAACTTACCAATACAATGATAACAACATGACTCAAGGAAGAACTTCTCGTGGTATACACACTATTCCTTAGTAGTTTTGCTAATTTAACACTTAAAAAGTAAGTATCGATTAAAATATCCACTTTATTACCGTTAGATATAATGGATAAATGAGATAATTTTAGACCACCATTACATCCAATGATAATAAAGTGGATGTTCTAACAGGCAGCTACTTTTGGAGTGTTGAAATATCAAAACTCTTTCCTTAAACAAGCGACAATTATGAACACCACTCCTATTTCAAATGACGGAAAGATTACACTTCGTAGAATTGGTGTTTCTTTCCTTCCTTCAGCATGATCAAGAACCTTGGTGTGGTTGAATTTGAGGCTGAAAATTCAAAAGATTGGGAGCAGAGACAAATTGAGTTAGTTGCCTACACACTTTTTTTCCTTTCTCACTTGATGTGCATAATGACCCATTGTCTTTGAGAAATTACCTAATTATGGTTGAGAGAGACTCGTAAAACGCCATTTCATATTGTTGCAAAACCTCCTCCAATCATGAAAAAAAAATAAAAATCCACCAATGCAAATTGAGACACACAGCTAACTAGATATTTAAAATAAGAGATGCTGGAAACATTACAAGACAAAAACAAAAGATCGCGTTACCAGAGAGCTTTGCAACCATTGACTGATCAGTGTATACAAGCTTCAACTTAAATGAAAACCCAATCGAATTTAAGGGTTTAATTTCTATGCATCGACACTATAAGTTTTTTTAATTGTATTCAATTATATATTGTTAAATTTATAAAAGTGGTTAAATCTCATATTTATTATTTAAAAAGTCATATAAATATGATTATTTGATTGAATGATAATGTAAAATAATTTTACACAATCAATATATAGAACTTAAATCCAAAATTAAAAGTAAACTCTTCGATAAAAGGTGGACGAGGGTTGATTTTCTTTTGTCCAAAGCCCATTGGACAGCACTCAAAGGAGAAGAGATTCTAAGGCTAGTAATAGATGGTAAATTGTATTAGAAAAATGTTTATAGTAGGATCCTACCTAACATAACGAACTTAATTTTAATTTGTAAAGAATTAGGCATAATATATTCTTAATATATTCTTTTAAAATAATTTATTTTATGTTCAATATATTAATTAATATATTTTTAAAATATAATTTGAAATATGGAAATAATAATATATAAGAATCTAACCCAACTCTTATAATTAAGGGTAATTAATAAAAGTGACATAGCCATATATATACAGGGGATCTATTTGCTTTAGACATAAGTCTTATATGCTTAGTTCGTTCAATAACCTTTTATCCATCTTGAATTTAATTAATTCAATCATTGATTAATGTAATGTTATATAGATAATTAAACATGTCAAATTTTTAAAAAAATTAGATAACAATAAATATATAATTATCGATAAAGATTTACACTCTCAAAAGAAAAAGTGAAGCATGGAATAATACAAAGACAATATACCCAAAACAAAATGAAAACATCGAAACTAGTGTTGGTCTAACAAAGCCCGTATAAAATATAAGTTTAATTACTTTACAGGTTCCTATAATTTTATTCAATTTTTAATTAGGTCCATATAGTTTAAAAGTTTTCAAATAGTTCCTTATAGTATATGAAATTTTTTAATCAAATCTCTGCCGTTATTAAAAAATAGAATATTCTATTTTCATTTCCCTCTTCACACAATGGCAGGGACGTAATAGAAAATTCTTATACATTATAGGGACTTATTTAAAAATAGTGGCCTAATTGAAAATTGAGTGAAACTATAAGGACCTGAAGAATAATTAAACCTTCAAAATATGCATTTGCCTTTCAATTGATACCCTAGTTTCAATAGAGGTACAATTTTAGTTTCTTGGTGGCGTATAAATTTTTTATTATATATTTTATATTACTTTTAATATTGGATCTGTTTGTCCCTTTATGCATTGAGTTTTAAAAATCATTATTCTACCATTATCTAAGTTTGTAATATTATTATACTACCTTTTCCTTCATTAACCATAGAACAGATAAATTCCACAATGAATTACTCAAGGAAAAGATGGTACCTTTAAACTCTAAATTTCAAAAGGGATTAATAAAAGAAAATACAGCAACTTTAAACAACATAGTCTTTATCATGTGTCGAGTTCTTGAGAAAACCTTACACAATGTATACAATAAATAAACGACATAACTTTATTACTACAAATAAGGACTTAGTTGTAAGGAAGTCATGAAAATGGTTGAAATTTAATAATATAAACCTTAGCTAATTTTAATTTAATAGTAAGAGGAAGATAGTAAACACACAGGGAAAAGATTAGGTGATATAGTAGGAAACTAGTATAATGTAACCTCAAAATTGCAAAGGCAATAATTACAATGAGATCGGACATTTACTAAAATTAAACAAATATAATAAACTAGAAAACATAATTGTAAACGGATAAACAGATCCAATACCAAAAGTAATATAAGATATACAATAAAAAATTTGTACTCCACTAAGAAACTAAAATTGTGCCTCTCTTGAAACTGAGGCATTAGTTAAAAGAAGATGCATATTTTGAAGGTTTAATTATTCTTCAGGTCCCTATTGTTTCACTCAATTTTCTGTTAGATCTCTATTTTTAAGTAAGTTCCTATAGTATAGGAGAATCAATCAGGTCCCTATCGTTATGTGAAGAAATAGATGGAAATAGAATATTTCATATTCTATAGAATATTCTGTTTTATTTTTTTATAATGACAAGGATCTCATTGAAAAATCTCATACACTATAGAGATTTACTTATAAACTTTTAAATTATAGAGACTTAATTGAAGATTGAGTGAAACTATAGGAACCTATAAATTAATTAAACCTAAAATATAATTATTAAGTCTCAATTCAATCCACACCCAATACCTCCATGGAGGCCAATTCAATTCCCATCGGCATTGCCCTCAGGCTCAGGGACAGAAAAGACCCCTAAAGAGAAAAGAACAATAATAAGAAAACTATTCAGGCTAGAAACTTACATCAAGACAAGACGAATCATTTGCTTGACCCGACCCCTTGCTGAATGTCTTCAAATTAGAGGAGCAAACCAATACGACCCTCCTTCATGCACAAAAAAAACCCAAATCAAAGACACCAGTTTATCTTTGTGTCACCATATTTTCACTATATCCTCCAAAGACCTAACACCTCTATCTCAAATCATGAAAAAATATGATAAGCAAATATTAACATATATGCAAGAGAGCCAACAAACAAAATAAAATCCAATTTCCATAATTTCATTGGGTATGAATTTATCTTCCCATTCTAATTTCTTAAGAACATATTGCCAGATCCAAAATGATCAGAACTTATTGTTTCAGTCTTTTCCCTGGGATTCTAATCTTAACTAGAGCTGGATTTGGAAGGTGAAAGCTCCGGAGAAGGTCAAGGTGTTGCTTTGAGTGTGCACTCATGGTACTTAGCTACCAATTCTTTTCGTTTTCATTGTAACGTGACAACTAGCAGTGCATGCTTGCACTGTGGCCAAGAGTATACTCTTCTTCATTGTCTAAAGGACTGTTTTAAGAGCCGTTGCATTTGGGATAACATTGACGTATCTCTTTTCTTGGTTTGAGGTTGATGATCTGATTGTTTGATAAAAGATTGTGCTTTTGGTGCTAATGGTGTTCTTTTTTTTGCTACTTTGTGGTGGACTTGGCGAATTCATAACCAGGACTTTTTTTAGGCTGACCCTTTGGCTGCCCCTATGGTGGCTCGTTGGGTGCGTCTTTTGGCTGATGAGATTACATTCTGCATAGTCAATTGTGTTAATTTGTTAGTGTGACGACTTTCTCTCCTTGGTGCTACTAAATTGAATGTTGATGGTAGTGTGTTATGGGAATGGGGGTTAGCAGGTTTTTGCTACATAATTTGAGACTCTTATAGAGGGTGGTTGGCTACTTGTTTAGGGTACGTGGATGATATGCAAGTTCTTTGGGTGGAGTTCAGAGTTATTTGCTATGGTCTTTCTTTAGCTTAGATGCTTGGCTACTATAATGTCTATATTGACATGAATTGTCTAGAGATTTTTTTAGCTGTATCCACTGATTAATTTCCCCTCATCACTTGGACTTTGGTTTGCTCTTGTGTATCTTTGCACTGATTTTGTTTAATTGGTGTGTTCACTTTAGATTGGTCTCTAAGACTGCTAATTGGGTCACGGATCATGTGGCGAAAACTGGGGCTACTTCGGGCTTTAAATATTTTAGGTGGAATAATATTGGAATGGGGCTCAATAGCATTATTCAGGCTCATCTAACCTCCTAGTCTTGGTCGCGTCTTTATATTTTTTCCTTACTAAAAAATGATCAGAACTTAAGCCATAAGAAAATAAAAGCCATCAAAACTGTTACCCAATAATAAAAGTTAGTTAATTCTGTTTTTAAGTCGGAGTTAGCTTGAGTTAGTTTCAAGTGAGTTACTTTCCAGTTGTACATTAGCTCTAAGCTGTACTTTCAGTTTCAGATGCAGACTAATCACCCGCTGTATCTAAGGCAACTTCTGTATTCATTCCACCAATCTCAGTAATCATTTCATTCTTTTTGAGTTCAATACACAAGAAGTTTTCTCTCATCTTGTTCGTAGCTTCCCTCTTTAGTTTTTTATCTTCATAGCATTTTTACAAAAACACCAGTATTCAATACAGACACCACCATATTCACAGTCGTTGTTTGTGGGTTCCAGAGAATCCGCTCACGCTAAAATTTTCACCATTTTTCATCCACGTGAGTTTTCAAAAGCATATTATTGGTCAAAATGAAATGAAATGATAAATTATTAAATTATTTTTAAATTATATAAAATTTTATATACTTGATTTATTTGATAAAAAATTTTAAATTTAATGATTGGATTAAAAAAATTATTAAATGGAATATATTTATGATAACTTATATATATATATATATTATTTGGTTGGCTGGCTCTTCAAATTTGGTTGACTCTGGAAAAAATATGTATATAGTTTCTATAACGTCCACCAACCACGCCACGGCCTCAGCAAGAGAAATTTGATCATACCCTCCACATTGGCCCCACTTAGCAGTGACATTAACTCATTTCTTCTGAAGTAATGATCAAATCAATTGAAATGATGGTGGGCTACTCGCGCAAGTCTCGCATTTTCTTTTCTTCTTTCTCCATATTCTCGGTCGGTAGTTAATTTGGATTAACAATTATTTAAGTATTTATAGAAAAATAATGTTTAAAAGATAATTTATTTTATATTTAAATATATAATAATAAAAAATTTTATTTTTAATATTTTAAAAAATATTTATTAAAAAATTAGATATTTTTATTTTTAAAAAGTATTAAGAATAATTTTTATAGAAATAATAAATTATTTAGTAAAATAGGATAAGAGGTAAAAACATCACCTTTGACTTTCGGAAAGTAAAGTTAAGAGGGCGTTTGATTTATGTGATTTCTATTCTCATTTTTACCGAAAAACAGAAAATGTCATGGAAAATACATTTGGTTACTTGTTTGCATTCTCAGTTTCAGAAAACATTTTCAAAATTTTTGAAAACAACATTTTGACGTTTTGAATGTTTTTTTCAGCCTAGGTTGAAAATGTTTTCATTTAGAAATATGGTGGCATCACCATAAATATTAGATATATGCTTTTCTTTCTTTGGCCACCTGGGTTCGAACCCGCTAACGCAAAAGTGTATACCCACCAAGATGGAGGCGGCGGCTGCGGGCTGAGGGGTGCTCCAGTGAGAAGGCAGCGACAATCCTAAATGTTAGGTTCGTGCTGTTAGTTCACAGGGGTGAATGGTGATGAGGCATACCTGGTGGTTGTTGTGGGGTTGCTGACTACTTGATATGATGGCTTGACATTAATCTTGGCAAAGTTTTCACTTTTCAGGTTAATGAGGCGAATGATGGTGGTTGCTTGTGCTGGAGATGATAGTGATATGTGATGGTCGTGGTCGAGGTGGATGAATGGCAGTGGGCGGAGGTGATGATGGATGCTGTTTATAGCCGTTTGAGGTTGTGCGATGCACGTGGAGATGATGTTGGTGGCGCACAGATGTTCTGCCCCCCTTTTTTCTTTTTAAGGAAAATGTTGTTCCCTTTCTTATGAATGAAGGATGAACAAAATCAATTAGAAAAATATTCCTACTTTACTCAAAAATCAAGTATAATCTCAATCAGAGTTTTACATTAATGTGATTTTATTAGAAAGTATTTTGTTTTGTAATTTATTACTTTAATAATTGTTGTACAAATCAAATATATATACTTTTATCTTTGATAACAAACATGATTTTATTATCTTAAATTTGATTTTGAAAATTGCATTTTGAAAAAAGACATACCAAATAGATTTTCAGTATTTTCACTTTTTATAAATAGAATATGTTTGTACAAACCAATCATATTATCTATTTTTAAAAATTTGTAAATGGAAATTCTTTTCAAAAAATAAACATAGAAAAGGAAAACAGGAAATGTTTTCACAATTCAAATACACTTTACAAAAAGTTATAAGTTATACTATCCAAATAAATTCTAAATCCTAAATTCTTGTATGATCATATATGGCCATGCAAGATTATACTCCTTCCATTCAAATTTTAGCATGTAATAATGGGATGATGAGTGATACACAACCATCATTATATTTATACTAAGTTAAAAGTTATAAATCAGTACGTAAAAAATTATAAATCAATATGTAAAAAATTATAACAAGTAGATAAAAAATTTTTATAAATTAATTTATAATTTTTCATATCTTAATTTTTAACTTTTTATATTTTGATTTGTAAATTTTTATTTAATATAAGTGTATAGTGTACCACCCCTTGTCTGACAAAATCATGAAACAAAACACCGACCATTAAAATCACATCCCCTTTATTACACAAAAAAATATTAAAATTTAATTTTTAGCAGTGGGTCCCACTGCACATGCAAAATTTGAATAGAAAAAGCACGGTCTTACCTGACGGTCCATGAACACCAAAAAGTCTCCCCCTCTATATAAACCATTCTGGCTCTGCACTCTCACCATCAAATATTAATAATATACACACACAATTCCAAAACGGTACTCTCTATTGAGGTAGCTATGGTGAAGGCAGCATCCATCGCCGGAATCAAGGCGGAGTTCCTCGAATTCCCCCCAGTGGTAACACCTCCGGGATCCACCACATCTTATTTCCTTGGAGGCGCAGGTTCTTAAAACTACGTAGTATTACTAGTATATACTTCCTTTATTCGTTTTTTCTCGCAGCTTCCACGCGTCGAACTGCATGTATGTGTAGAAATATGTGGGCATGGATAACCTTGTTTTTGGTATACAGATTCTCCTTGTCTTTATAATCTTGCTTTTATGTATCTCTTTGATCAAACGAATTCAATCTTGAGAGAATTTCGATTAATTTAGCCATTTGAAAAGGGCTTTGTAATCAGTTTAGTTTACCCACCACTGCAGAGCGTGTGTTTATGATTTGAATAGAAGAATTGATATGAATAATTTCTATAAAAAAGTAATTTTTCTTTTCTTACTTGAAAATAAAAACTTCTCTATGAAAAAGCTTCGAAACAAACACACCCTAATTAAATGATTTACTCTAAAATTAATTTTGGTGCTTTGTTAATTGTGCATGGTTGCAGGGGTGAGAGGGGTAACAATTGATGGAGTATTTGTGACATTCACGGCAATAGGGGTTTATTTGGAAGCGAAGGCCGTGCCATATCTGGCTCCTAAGTGGAAGGGCAAGACCGCTGCCGAGTTGTTGGAGTCTCTTGACTTCTTCAGAGACATCGTCAAAGGTATCTGCTAGTTTTATATAAGTAAAATGATGATAAACATTATTTGCTGCCTAATTATAATTATCTTCACTCCCTTAATTGTTTCAATCCCCTTGGACTTTTGCAAGGGGGGGATATATGAGCCGGTCATCTTCTCTACCTAGATTATGTTATCTTCTTTTACTATGAACGGGCGCGTTTTGCATTAATTTAAGTAATTAGCGAATTTTGTCTTGTTTAATTATACACAGAACAAACAAGCATAATGTACAACTGCTGTATGGTCAAATATGTATAAATATAAAAGCGAGTACGTATGTATGACAATATTACTGAGAATAATGGACGAACAGTAATGGTAATAGGTGGTGTTCGTTGACGGAGAATAAAAGGTATATATAGCAACGGCTTAATTAACCTATCTTTAGAATAATTATTGAGAAATAATAATTAATAGCTGTATGACTCAACTCAGGTAATCAACTACGACGGTGTATCCGACTACTATTTTGTTTTTGGTGGCTATAGGAGCTCCATTAATTAGTTGGCACTATCATCTCAAAAATTATTATTGAAAGATGTGGAACGATAATGAATGCATCTGATGCCCATTTTTATTGAACGGGTTGAGTGATGAAATTTGACTGAGACTATGCATGTGTTAGGTCCCTTTGAGAAATTAATTCGAGGGTCAAAGCTGAAAACATTAGATGGCCCTGAATATGTACGGAAGGTGTCAGAAAACTGTGTGGCTCACATGAAATCTGAGGGGACATACGGCGATGCAGAAGATAAGGCTATCGAGGAATTCAGAGCAGCGTTCAAGGGTCAAAATTTCCCACCAGGCTCTAGTGTTTTCTACGAGCAATCAACCAATGGAACAATAGGGGTTAGTGTAGTACCTGTAATTAATGATCACCAATTTCCATCTAGTGAGGCGTAATTTAGCAGTAGTATGGTTGAATTTAATCTTGTGAAAACAAATTTTAACGAGTTTGATTTGTTTTTGTACAAATAATTAACAGCTTAGATTCTCCGAGGATGGGACAATACCGGGACATCAACCCGCACTGATAGATAACAAGGCACTTTCAGAGGCAGTGCTGGAGACCATGATCGGCGAGAATCCTGTCTCCCCTGCTTTGAAGGAGAGTTTGGCTACAAGGCTTGTTGAGTTTATGAAAGAGGACAACTTCGCCATTGAAAACTGATGACGCTTGCATGCAGCATGTTCCAAGAACCTTTAAGGTGAAAGCAGGAAGGAAAGTTAAAAAAAAAAAAAAGATAATTAGAAAAAAGATCGAAGAGACATTTATTTGTCATAGGTTATGTTTGCTTTCTCGTCTGAATTATCTCTGCAATTTTCTGGTTTTGTACGCCAACGTAGAATAAAATGAGCGAGCCCGTTGTTCCTAGCCCTTTTTTCTGTTTACGCATTATTTATAAAATGAAAAAAAGGGTTTCGAATAAAAATAATTGAGAAGTCAAGATGATCATAATCATCGATCATTTCCGGAATCCAACCGCATACTTGCAAGAAAAATGTTATCGAGAGACAACTAAATGAAAAAACGATCGACGTCTAAAAGTTGACTTGGACACTGGAACTTCAATTTCTATATTTAAAGATAAACCTACTGTGAGTGGTAGACTCGGTTTATTAAAGGAGAAACAAGTTCTGTTTATCTCAGCATATCTGTTTTGAAAAATTGGGCTTATCTTCAGAATATCCGCAATCACATGTCTCCCTTCTTTGTTTACCTTTTAGGTGGCCTTGTGGTTTGCTTAATGATTTTTCATTACTGTGACTACTATTTTTGAAGTTACTCTTAGGAATAGCCGAGAATGTGCATTGAGGTGTTTGGTATATAAATTGAATATCAAATGACATTCTCGGAAATACACTTTATCTTTTACAAAAGTACCCATAACAAAATGATATTGACTGCCGATGGTTTAGCGCTGACCAATGGTGGTCCAAGTTGATCAGTGGTGGTGTGCCCTCAATTGACAGTGGTTTGACACCGATTGTTGGTGGTCCAACTTGGATCGTTGGTGGTGTAACGGCGGTTCAGTTTTGATAGGTAGTAGTTCAACAATTAATGTGATAGTCCTTCAAAGTTTAGAATTTGCAGATAATTTAGTCTTTTCATTTTTTGAAATATTCTCTTTTTATGAAATTCAACATTTTCTTTATATGAGAATCTAACATTTCATAGAGAGAGTGGGAATAAAAATGGACTTATTTTCATTCTCGAGCATACAATTTTTATATGAAAATTTTTTCTATTTGCAAACCAAATATGAGATTATGTTATTCCCATCCTTAGGGTCCTGGAATTTTTAAAAACATTCCTCAAACCTTAGGCTAATACAATGGTTTCTATCTTGCATGTTTTTTTGTTGTTTTGGGTCAGAATCTTGCATTTAAGCAGGATTGGTACGTTTACAACTCATTGACGCGTAACTCTCTATACAATACGCCCCCCATTTAATTGGACTTCTATTTGGAAGGCCCAGCTTTGGTGAAGACCAACCCCCATAAGAAATTCTACCACCTTCAACCGAAAAAAAGAAAAAGAATAAAATTCCACCACGTAACTGGCTATGTCACCTCCTCGCTAAGTAGTACAGGACCCTAATCCTCCAACAACCCTTGCTAGACTTAGAGACCTTCCCATTTGTTCATCATGTACCTTAATTGATTTTTAACTAATCTAAAATATTATAAAGAATAACGTTACAAACTCAATAAAATTATTTATACTGGGATATAATAATATTTGCTTAAATAATGAAAAATATATAATCTAGTTTATATTCAATATCATTTCAAATATCATTGCCAAGCACTGTGGAACTCTAGAAGATGCGTGTCTTATTCTTAGAGAAATAATAAATGTACTCATAAAGTGTGAGATATCGTATTAATTCACACATATTTATTATTAAATAAGATATAAATTCTATTTAAATAAAATTTACATCTCATTTAATAATAAATAAAGTGTGAATTGACACTAAATCTCACACCTTATGAGTATATAAATAACACTACTCTAATTCCTAGGGCCCTACCATTCTCTACCTCTCCTTTTCAGCTGACAGCACCTGTTTTCTTTATTTATTTATTTTGAGTAAGGTTATACTTTTTACTTCCTTTCTTGGGCCAAACGATGTTCACATGTTGTACATACATGTGAACAAGAGATGATGTTATCATGATGGTGGTGGGTCAACCCCTCCTCCTTTTCTCCTCTTTTTTCTTTTTTAAATCTTGTTTCTGTCCTTTTCCTTTTCTTCACTTCCTCATGACATGATGATTCATCAGTTATTCTATTAGTGAGTTTTCTTGATGGCTGTGGTGTTCGATTAGTTTGAGAATATATGGGTCTTGTTTACATTCGGTGGATTTCACTATTACTGGCACGTTAAGCAATATTAAAATATTGCATTTACGTAAGACATGAGTAACAATTATTGCTGATGGTTAATAAGATGGCGTCTTATATTTTCTGCACTCCTTCTTGGAGGTGTTTTCTCGAAATAGGCCTTGATCGATCTCTGGTATTTGACTTTTTTTTTTTAATGTTTGATTTGGTGTGATAATATGTTTGATTCTCTATGGTTAACAATTTGTTTTGCTAAGATTATGGTTATTAGGAATTTAAGCTTTGTTTCTCAAAATAGACCATATTGATCCGTGTGCTCAAGCTTCCTGCAAAAGTAATGCATTTGATCAAATCTGAGTCTTAAATGTTGGGCTCAGAGACTGATTCACAGTGTAATTAAATGATACCTAATGTGTAGCAATGAGTACCAAAATAAATCCAATAGAATTAAATCTACCAATCGGTCACATGAAAAATAAATATCGTGATGAATAATGATCCACGTGGTACGATCACTATTCACGGTGGGACCCACTTGTCACTATTCACGCGGACAACACTCAACAATGTAACCGTATCACTATTTGTGTGAATAGTAAATTTGAAGTTACTATTCACTGTGGTGGGACCCACGTCACTATTCACGCCGCCAAATAGATCAAGAAATATGCACACCGAATTTTTAACGTGGAAACCCTCAAATACCGGAGGAAAAACCACGGGACAAACTCCGAAAAATATTCCGCTATATTCAGGATAATTACACAATATCCTTTCCACACTCTCCAACCCAAGAGGTAAATATAGTGTTTCCCGGTAAGAACCCTCCTATTCAAATACTTCACTTTTACAGTACCAAGGAGTAATAAAGATGATACCCAAAAAATATTCCCGGTGTATATACCCACACCCTACACTATCTGGGATTTACTCACTCTCTATTTTCCTCTCACTCTCAGAAAAATAACACAAGCTCTGTGTATTTTTCTCTCCTTTGCAGCTCGTTCATTCGCTGCTGCTTTGATTCTCAAACTGCTTCCTCGCCTCTATTTATAGAGGGAGCTTAACGCGTGCACAGTAATTAATTTACTGTTCACGTGTTGAAAATTTCTTAGTACCGAACTCTTCATGCGTGAACAGTGATTTTACTGTTTACGCATTGAAAATTCCTATGTCAGTACTGATATCATCATACATAAATAGTGATTTTATTGTTCACGTGTGGAAAATTTTCTTCCCTGACTGCTTCAAACTTGCCGGCAGAATCCCACATTAAATAGAAGATTAATCACAAAAATACTCTAAAAGTTTCCATAGCTCAAGTCAACTTGTGTGCATCTTTTATACTAATGGATTAAAGAGATTAAATAAACTTGTATAAAAATCAGAAGTGTTCCTTTGTCAATTAGCATGTAAAGGTTTGTTTGGCCATAGGGCTTCAGTTAACTGTGGGCAATTTTTTAAAAATTGTAATGTTTTATTTTGTGAGTAGTTATTCTGCTAAGTGAATAAATGATATCCAGATTTTTTGAATTAAAAAAATGTGAATTTCCTTAACTTTGCCATCTCTTTTTCTCCCTTTTCTCTTTTCCAGAAAAAAAAAGAAAAAGAAAAATAGGAAGTGAAAGAGGGAAAGACAAATGATAATAAAATGAAAACAAGAGGTCCTTGAGCCATCTGCCCAATATTTGTTAACAGATAATAATGATGATGACACAGATAATTCTGCATGTTCATCATTTATTCATGCACCAAAAGTTTGTTCTGCATGGCCTCAAGTGGCAGATTTTTCATCTTTAGTGGGATGTGATGATCCGTTATCAGATTTTTCATTTTTGGCGGGATGTAATCCGTTATCAGCATCACCACCTTCTTTGAAAAACTCGGATAATCTGGTGGCCAAACTCTGTTTTGCTGCAGGGGAAACACCATGCCTTCCTATCATTGACTCAAGCACGGCCTCTGAAAGTAGCTTATTCTCAATAACTGCAGTCCCAACTTCTGGAATGTATCCATCTTTAGAGAAACCGATCTGTTCACAATAAAGAAAACAGATTTATCATTGAAAATCTTGAAATAAAATAAGTACCAATGTTTGTGAAAATAGCAAGATCATGTTAAAAACCATAGAGAATTATGATCGCAAAATAGAACAAACAGTGAAGATTGATGCATCATAACTCTTGACTATCAAGATACTTCATAACTTTCAAGTTTTGCAGGAAATCGTAAACTCCTAATAACCAAGTCAATTCACTAAAGACATGTATGTTATCAATCACAAAAGGGTTCTTGAAAACGCAAAAATAAGCATATACAAGGGGAGAAAATATATCACTAAGTTTTTGTGTTACTAACCACTAAAGATCCTTTGGGTGACACTGTAAAAAGGATAGAGGAGCCTGGTGGGAAAGTTTCATTTTTGAAAACCGAAACGAACTTCTCAATTGCTTTGGCTTCAGCATCAGTATAAATCCCAAGTTGTTTCCAGATGGCTACACAATTTTCCGACACTTTCTCAGAGTACTGCTGACCCGTCAGTGGCAAGATCATTGTCACCTGCATGAATTTCTCAAATGGACCTACACACAACAAATTTCAAAATTCAACAGACAAAAGCTTAGTATACCAAGTTGCCAACAGACTAAAGCTGCATAAAACCCAAAGATGCTGCAACGATTATTATGGAATAATTACTTCAACATTGATTTATCAAAAATAGTAAGAGTGTGTTCTCAAAAATAGACACTTCGAGCTTAATGTAATGATCAAGTTAGCAACATCCTTTTCCAATCGCCCAGTGTATGTCTAGGATGATTTCAACAAAAGATTATCAAATTGCATAGAAGTAAATGATCAGGAAATTTCTTTGGCGATGAGAATACAACACTTGTAGAATTAATTTGAATTAACAACGTGAATTGGAGGTTTATTTATTAAAGTTTTCCATCAAGTGTGCCACATCTTACCCTATTCTAGTTTTAGTTGTACAGAGTAATGATATTTTGATTAAAAAAAAAGTGGGTGTCTATAATCATTGAATGTGATGTATGTTAAGAATATGTGGGGACTAACATCACATCCAGTAATTATAAAGTGGGTATCTGAATAAACATTCACTTTTTAGGTTTCAAAATATCATTAACCTTTTGTATAATGCCATAGCACTAATAACTTAATAGGTGTAACGATTGTACTCAACATTATGCTATGAACAAAAATTACAACAAACAAACTTTTCAGAGTTTCAACTTGCTAACTTTGTTTGGAGCATACATGAGATAAATAAATAAATAAATAAATAAATAATTGCAGAATTGAAGATAGGTCGAATTTACCAAAACAGGCATGGCACAAGAGAAGCTAATAGAAGGATGGAGTGGTTGGTTGTAATACCTGTAACGATGTCCCTGAAGAACTCGACGGAATCCATTAACTCGTGAGGGGTCTTGGGCTGCCATTTGACGGCGAGGGAGGGAACGGCGTTGTCCTGGAGGTAAATCCCAATGGCGGTGAATTTGACGAATTTGCCCTCGATTTGGAGGCCCCTGACACCAGCGCCACCGAGGAAGAAGCTGTTGTTGGAGCCCGGAGCCTTGGCGGTGGGCGGGAACGCCACGTCCTCCACATGCACGGAGGTCACCGACGACAACGACGCTACCATCGCTCAAGTTTGTTATTTTTTTTTTTTGGGGAATAGTAAGAATTGATTTTAGAGAAAACCGAAATGAACGGAAATATGTGTAGGAGAAGGGGGTTTAGAGAGTTGAATTTCGTGTGTGTGTGACGTGCAGGTGGTAGGTGCAGGGATTGCGAAAGCGCAACGATTGGAGGAAGCACTGGCACACGGCACACGGCACACACCTCACCTTCAACACTTATGAGGCTGGACCGAACTGCGGGTCAATGCATTGCATAGTGCATGCAACCAACCACCGTACCGCTCAACATTATTGGAATTTTCTCTAGGGGATGTTTTTACGAAATAGTATTTGGTTAGAGGTAGGAGCGAAGGAATAAATATATTTTGACCTAAGGATTTAATTTTCATGAATTTTCCATTATTGTTCTGATAACGGAACGGATGGTTCACGGTTCAACCAGTACGGGTCAGGTTATCGCGCTTTGCCGATTGCTTCTTTCGGCTATTTAAAAAAAAAGCGCAGAAATAGAAGAAGCCCGGGCCAGCCCAGCCCAGCCCGCTGTGGTGTCTGATGAATGAGTTTGTGTCTGGGCGGCGTCGGCGTGGCCTCAGCTGAGCTGCTAGTGCCGCATCCGTGGTGTCTTGTCACGTCGTATCGTGGTCCCCGGCCTTTCTGTTTTTCCATGCCTTCCAGCCAGCAGCAACAGCGCGCTTTATTAAAACTCGGGTGGTTTTGTGGCATATCTTTATCGAGGTTTGAGTTTGAAACTGAGCAAAATTTACAATTTATTTAATAATGAATAGAAATGTATTGATAATATTCTATAAATAATAAACATAAATAATATTATTTTTAAAACTAAATAAGTTATTGGGACCCATGATCACAAACAAAATAAAATGGTATAATCTATTTGTCTGAAAAATTATTCAAGACATATTAAAAATAAATTTATAGATTAAAAAGTAATAATTAGTAGATACTTATTGTTAAATGTTTTTATTAATTTTATTGTGTTTATATATATATATTCATAATTTTTAATTAAATTTCAGTTCAGCCAATAAATCTTTTGAGTTAGTATCTTATCTACTTCTATGTATGGTTTGGTTTTTAGAATCTAACAATTATTCTATGTAAAAATTTCAGGATTTGATTCATGAATAAGTTTGTAAAGTAATAAAATGAAAGTTAATTATCATTAATCAATAATTTTTATTGTGTTTAGATCCTAATAAATAATTTAAAATAAATAATCCCTTATTTTTTCAGTTTATAAACATTCAAGAGTCAAATCCAAAATTTTATATAGTAACTTAATCTCGTGTATATACATATATTAATTAAATAATAATATAAAATATTAAATTTAATTTTGATTAGGCATTAATATAAAAAAGTTATTCTTTTCGTACCTATGCATGGATGGATGGAGATACAGTGTAGGTGGGGACTTTGACCCTCTCGTCTCAATTTTTTTGATATACATACAAATAAAAAAATTTAGTTTATTGGTGCATATTGAATAAAATATAAGATCTATCACACTTTTATTTTTATTATTTAGAATCATTCACATTCAATTTTATTAATTCACTCTAAAAATATTAATTAGCTTATGAAATAAGATTTTAAAGTTGTTCCGAAAAGTTTGTACTATTAATATCCTTGAGAAAAATATTTTATGTTATTTATGACAAATTTTACTGCACACCTGACAAGTATGGTGTTTGGTATACTGAGCAATATTTCAAAAATGTGGGTAAATGTATTAAAAAAATGTGGCTAATAGAGCCTCGAAGGTGTGGTGCTGCACCTGCATCCCTTCATCCCCCTCATACACCTTGCCTTTTCCTTTGTGAACAATAGTATCGTCATTCCATCTCCGGCAACAACCACACCATCGATCCAAATCTTCGACGTCTTCGACAACCACCTTACTAGCGCCTCCCTCACTGTTGACCGATGTTGTCGTCGCTGCCATTTTTCTGTGCTACCACCACTGCCCTTTTCTCACGCTATTACAACCCAAACTTTGCCGTCAACCTTGGTGCCACCCTCGACTGAGGCTGCGAGGCAGAGCTCGGCGCTGGTCTAAGCGTTTTCGTCCTACTCTGCACCAATGCAACCATGATCGAGCAAAGGAGCGCAATTGTGAACAGTGACCACGTGATTCGCGATGACACATCAGTGGCGGGGTCGATGCAGGTGAATCAAACGGCGGTGTTGGAGTTGCAAATGATTGAATCGAATAGACGATTCTTCCACCGCTCACACCATACATGCCTGAGAAGTGGAGTAGGGGGATGGATGATGTAACTGGAGAACATGCCGGAAAGGCGAGTTTGGTGAGGTCAAGGAGGTTGAGGAGGAGATAGGCTTCTCGCGGTGGTTAGAGGCTTAAGTATTTCATTTCAGTGAATAGAGGGAGTAGGTGGAGGAAGTTGACTTGCTTGAACTTCGAAAGGCAAACGACGCAGTCACTGCCGTCGGTGATCGAAGAGTAGCAGCATGTGACAGAGGAGAATGCAAACAGCAGAGGGAGTCCACGGTGGAAGATACGATGATTTCACTCTCAGAGGTGGAGATCCAACACTTCACATGGTGGTTGGGGGATTTGGGGGTGAGGGATCATAGTTTACGATGATTACTCAGGTGCTTATTGCAGTCAATGCCTATAATGCCTATTAGCATTTAACCATATTTTAAAATGTGGCTAAACTACATTATCTAAAAAACTGTCTTTCCCTTCTTCCTCCTATAACCCCTCTTCCTTCTTGGCTCTCGTTCTTCCTCCTCCCATCCTCCCCTCTCCAGTCTTTCCTATGTGCAGATTATGAGTTTGGAAGCTGAAACTTTGATTTTTCCAAGTTGTTAAATCAATAATCAAATCTCCATCTCCACTACACAAAAGGGGTTGGGTTGCTGCCAAGGGTAAGTGTGACTATTCCCAGGGTTGTTACGAAGGAATTGAGGTGATAAATTGAAATTTGGGAAATGGAGATTTGGGTAAAAGAATACACACAGGTTTATCTCCTGTGGCTAATTTTATTTTCTTTTCTAATTTCTTTTCTAGCTACTTTTTCTTTTCAATGGTATAGGGAGATGGTGCAGGCCTACTACGACTCCTTCAACTACGATCCTTACTGTAGCAATTGCAGGTACCCTCCCGAGGAATTATTTGAGGCCCTGGATTTGGGCCACTTGGGGTACACAGTGTTGCAGTACTTCTACGTGATGGGGAACATTAACAACTTGAGCTTCTTCAAAGAGGTCAAGGGGGCCACATAGGATGTGGAGCGAGAGGACCAATTAGGAGGGATACATTGTTGTTTCAGATGATGAGATGAGCAGGAAGATGGGAAGGAAGGATGTTACAAGTGCGTGGAGGGGGACGGTGATGCACATGGAATGGGTGGCAGACCTTGAGAACTACTACAGGAGCATATCGCCGGAGATTCCTTGCTCGCGAGATGCGGCGACTAGAGGTGAAGATTGACATTGTGTCGGCAGAGGGGGCGGCGGAGGAAGGGTAGAGACGGTAGAGGTAGCGACCGTTGTCGTGGTAGAGGAGGAAGCAAGGCGAGGGACACGATTTTTACAAATCTCTTGTGGGCCCCTTTTGCCAAATGCCATGTTGCTACTGCATAACCACATATGACCACCATAAGCATTAACCAAGATAAGCATGTAAGCAGCAGTCTTTACTCAAATGGTGTACCACACCCTAAATTCATTAGTGAGTATAGTAAAATTTGCTATTATTTATTTACCAATAACTAAATTAATAATCAATTTATGATCGAGCCACACATAGGAAATTATAAATACTTAATTAAAAATCTCAAGAACTCAAATAAGATATTTGTTATTTGTACTTTGTAATTTAACTTTCAAAATATATTTTTCTAGTGACAAGTATTACATATTGTTTTTTAATATACTATATAAAGTATGATATGATAATATATATACATATATGGGATAAAAATTTTATTTTATAATATAATTATGATTAATATTTTTGACCTGATCTTCTTTAGATAATTTATGGATTTGTCCATGTACTCATGATAGTTTTAAGAGTATCAACACCTATTATTAATGATGTAGAACTAAGTTTACTCTAGTGGTTTGATGTGATATATTTTGATGATGACAAATGAAAGCAAAAAGTTATTCAATATAATATATTAGATCATCTGTGATTGTGTATTCGTTATTATGATATCTAACTTACAAACTATATAATGATATTTGAGTAATATACTTTATGAAAAAATGCAATATCTCTTTATAAGTACTTTGATGGCCAGATCTTGAATATGTTCTTTATGTGAACAATTATATGAATGAAGCACATTGTCATTTTATGAATAAATATATGCATGAAACACATTCTAGTGTTCTATTCTTAAGAATCACGCATATTCAGATATATATTATGTATAATCGGTTTAATTGTATTGTATATCAATGAATCATGTATATTGAGATTTCTTTTTTTATTGGACTAATGATGGTTTTGCAGTGAGTTATTTTGTGTAAAATAGTCCAAGTATCAAGAGTGACCTTTTAATAAGAAAGATTACAACAATTGAAGTCAACAAAAATAAGGTAAAAAAAGAACGAGTCAAGAGCTTAATGGTTAGATCACGTTGTTAGAAGGTTTTTCTTTTGATAAGATTATTTAGCCACTTTGTTAATCAGTGTTTCAATTTAGTTTCAAAATCATTTTTAATCAAGTTTTTCTTTCAAATATAGTGTTCTTTGGTATAAAGGCTTGAAACTTGGAGTTTAGTGAAAACTTAAGCGTTGGCTTGGGGACTGGATGTAAGCCACAAGTGGTAACCGAATTAGTATAAATCGAGTTTGTATCTCTCTTCCCTTAACCTTTTATATTATTTCAAATTTAATTTAACTTCTTATTAATACCGGTAATAACATCACATAGTTAGATATTAGTGTAAGATTTTCTTTTTTATATTGTAATGTGTTTAATTTTTTTTTCGTTTAATAAAGAAATTGAATTTATCAAAAGCAATGATCTGGACTCCTATCTAGTGCTTATGTTAGAACTTAGAACCATAAGATGTAGCATACCTATCGAATAGCATATCTGCAGCATTAGGATAGATCCGTGAATGATCAAGAGTACTCCGTGCACCGATCGCCTTTAAAGAAAGACTGTCCTGCAACCTATCTCCCATGCAAAAAACAGTCCCCCAAAGCCTTTCTTTAGGCTGGGTGTGGAGGTGAACAAAACGGTCAATGCAACCACTCAAATTTATCAATGTTGGAGCAATGCTACGTGATACCAAAACTATGGGTACTAATTCGTTCCCAACTATGTGGCTGTATTTTAGTATTAGAGAAAGGAAAATTGTCCGTTTGTTCTCAAACAATATCCATTTTTTGTTTGGCATAAAAGATCTAGGGTGTGAGGATGACCTCCGCTCTAAAATTAATAATAATAATATCTATTTTTAAATATACACATGAATTAAGAAAATATAGTAAATAGATTTTAATATTAGAGTACTCCTTCCATTTTCATATAATTATTAATAACAAAATATAGATACACAAATTAAAAAAATAACAAATAAATTGACAGTAAAAAATAGTATATATTGACAAAATTATTCTCATTCACTTCTATACTTCTATTAATACGATTAATATATTACTCTATTAATATACTATTCCATCAATACAATTGTTTAGATTAAAGGAACCTTGATAATAAAATTAGACAAATATCATAAATAAAAAATATAAAAAAACTTTACATATATGTAGAAACGGAGGAAGTATTTTAAATATGTTCTAGATATGAGGTTTTTTTTTTTGGATCATTGTTGCTTGTTGACAAAGGCAGTTTTGTCCTATTGATATGAATGGATCTACAACCGTGCGCCGGGTTAAGTTTTAAGGGGAGAGAGAAAAAAAATAAAAAAACCGTCATTCTACAAAACGTAGATAATAACTCATACTTAATTTTTTTCCGCTGGCCGTTTTAGGAAAATTCTTTCATAATTTTTATCATTTCCCTTTATTTCTTCTCTCTTACCATTTTTTTTTTTTTGGGTCGACATTCTCTCTTAATTAACCATTCCTTTCACTTATTCACTTAATAAGGGTTGTTAAGTAATCATGGCCCAAGCCATGGCCCAACTGAGTCAGACAGTAATACTCAGTCCAGCCAGTCCAGCTCGATTTGCATCGTCCACTTGGGTCCAATATTGCAACACCCTTCCGTTGCGACTGTTTGTCAGTTTCCTTGACCCAAAAACAAAAAAATTCGGTTCATACAATCATGCTACTCTCCTCTGTAATTAGCAGAAGCTATTTATAAATAGCTGACAAACTCTCTCTTCCAAATCGACGAATTCATTTTTACTCAGAAAATCTCTCTCAAGCTCAGTGTTCTCTCTCTTCCCTTTTGAAGCTTGTTCTTCCTTTGTTACTTCTTAGTACCTAGTTTGTTAAGGGTGGAATGGAAAAAACTTGATATTTTGAATTTTATTTAAAAGGATAAATAATTATGCAACAGCTAAATTTTTGAGACAAATACTTATTTGAGAATGAATAGAATATATTATTTTTTAATCCATGTTATAAACATTATTTAGACACTGAATACTAAGTTATATATTGAGGTAGAAAATATATTGTGAGTTTACGTGAGTTAAACATTGTATTTGGTGTTAAACTATAATGTTAAAACAACTTCTTTCTTAGGTAAATATCAAGTTAAAGAATAAGGAATAAAAATAGAGACAGATTCCGTGTTATATTATTTTGCTATAATTTCGTAGACACATACCCCATGGAGAAAGAAATTTCTTCTTCCTCCATGAAGCATCATTGCAGCCACAAATTTCAAGGACGATGGAGAGTTTGGCAAAAGATAGAGCATATTAGTGATAAAGAACACTCATGGAGAAAGAAAAAGTTTTCCTCCATGGATTTTATAACTATTCTTCAAAATCCTCACTACAGAACGGTACGTACTAAAACATAGTGATTACATATCATCACCGGATCTCTCGATCATCACATGAGTATTAAAAATAGTAGCAGTGCACTACTATAAATCATGTAGGATAATTTTTCTGCATGGCCTTCACTGGCAGATTTTTCATCTCTGCTATCAGCACCACCACTTTCTTTGAACAACTCAGATAATCTGGTAGCCAAACTCTCTTTTGCTGCAGGGGAAACGCCATCCTTTCCTAGCACTGACTCAAGCACAGCCTCTGAAAGTTGTTTATTATCAATAACTGCACTCCCAACTTCTGGAATGGATCCATCTTTAGAGAAACTAATCTGTTAGCAATAAAGAAAATTTTGAAATAAAAGATTACCAATGTTCCTAAAATAACAAAACCATGTCCAGAAACATAGAGAATGAATCGCTCCAGCAATACTTGGTATTACTAACCACTAAGGATCCGTTGGTTAATACAGTGAAAAGGATGGAGGAGCCCGGTGGGAAAGTTTCATTTCCGAAAGCCGATTTAAACCCCTCAACTGCTTTGGCTTCTGCGTCAGTATAAATCCCCATTTGTTTCCAAATGTCTACACAATTTTCTATCACTTTCTGGGAGTATTGCTGACCCGTCAATGGCAAGATCATTGTTACCTGCATAAATTTGTCAAATGGACCTGCACACAAAAAAAAAAAAGAAAGAAAGAAAAATTAGTTTTCCCACACGACAAAATTTAACAGAACAATGCTTATATCAAGTTCTGTAGATGCTGTAACGATGATTTCAAAGGATAACTCAGCATATAAACAACCCAAGGTGCCGCATCATTTATTGAATAACTACTTCAATATTGATTTACTAGAACAGCAAAATATGTTTTTGGTTCAAAAATAGATGATGCTCAGAGCTTATTGCGTAATAGGCTGATTTCAAAAAATTATTCTCAGATTTTAAGAATAAGCGAATGATCTGATAACTTGAACAGAAATCATATATATTTGCCTGGCCTTCGAGAATACAGGCACAAAACTTCTCAGATGGGCCTATAATTAATTTGAATTGTGTGCGTCAGATAAATTTGGAGGTCTATTAAGGTTTTTCTATCAAGTGTGCCGCAACTGGGCCTTTTCTAGTTGTATAATAACGATTGCATTCAACATTGTGGTTTGAATAAAAATTACAATAAACAAACTTTTCCATAAAGTATGGTTCGGACTTTCATCTAGCTAAGTTTGGAGCATGCATAATTGAGATAAAAATTAAAAAATGCAGCAAAATTCAAGCACGGTTGAGTTTATCAAAATAGGCTTTTTCCCATAATAATAAGCTTAAAGATGGGAGTAGTGGAAATACCTGTTACGATGTCCCTGAAGAACTCAACAGAATCCGTTAACTCCAGAGAGCTCTTGCCCTTCCATTTGACGGCAAGGGTGGGAATGGCGTTATCTTGAAGGTAAATCCCAATGGCAGTGAATTTGACAAAATTGCCTGCTATTTTGAGGCCCCTGACACCAGCACCACCGAGGAATAAGCTGTTGCTGGACCCAGGAGCCTTGTCGTTGGCCGGAAATATCACACTCTCCACCTGCACAGGGGTCACCGATGACGCTACCCTGCATCAATCGATGACAATTTTTTAGTTATTTTCTTTGCTAGTATAACCCAACAGTTAATTTTCATGAATTTGCAATAAAAAAGAGTATACATTAATAATGTAAACGCATGTTATCCTATTATTGGAAGTACACTTGATTTTTATAATAAGCATTTTGGTATCCAATGCCTAAGAGCAATGGTTATGAATACTTAAAAAACAAGTTTTAAAATTTTGTGATGAATCTCATGTGTTGAAGATCTAAAAACTGATTTTTTTAATATAAAAAGAGAAGTGATACACATGAATCACCACATTTATATCATACACTTACACTAAATTAAAAGTTATAAACATGTGTATAAAATGTTATAAACCTGTATGCAAAAATTATAAACCAATTTACAAAAAGTTATAAACCAGTATGTTGTAAATCTGTGTATATTAGTTTATAACTTTTTGAATTTGGGTTTATAACTTTTACATGTTAATTTATAATTTTTAACTTGATATAAGTATATGATATAAGTGTGGTGGTGTATGTTTATTATTCCTCATATAAAAATCCCCTCGTTTGCTTTCTTAAATGATTAGCAAAATCTTTATAATAATTATTTTTATATGATTCATATGAGAGAAATATTTTGCATACAACACAAACCTATAACATTCTTATACTATGCACACGAAGACAAACAAATTGTGGGACCCATAGAAAAGGAAATAGTTGCTCTCATATATTATTTCTCTTCTTACAATATCTGTAATGAAGTCATATCAATTAATTATTTGTTTGATAAAAATATCGAATTTATCAAGAACAATGACTTGGGCCAAGAAAAACAAGCAGGGGGGCTCCTAGCAAGTTGCATAAGTCAAAACCATAGTGGAGTATGTAGCACACCTAGGGAATAGCATATCTGTAGCATGAGGATGCTGAAGAATGCAGCCCCCTTGTGCATGGCCTTCAAATAAAGACTGCCTTTCGTGGTGTCTCGCATGCAAAGAACAGTCCCCGAAAGCTATTAGGCTGCGATGGATGTGGACGCCGACCTAACCGCAATGCAACCACTGAAATGCTACAATTTTGGAGCAATGCTACATGCATGGCGCATGAATTTATAGTATGAATGCATTGTTAACATGTGGTTGTATTTTAATATTGAGAAGAAAAAAAATGGTTTTTGGACGATCTCAAAGCAGTGGACACCCGACATGCTAGACAGAGATTAGAGGGAGAGATGTGGAGAGCGAAAACAAAAATTGGAGAAAATAGATTTCATACTCTTGTTAGAGGATATCTAATTAAGGTATTTGCTTGGAATCTTGAATTGTTTATGGAGCTAATTCCAATAATTACGAAACTCATGAGATGCTGAGGAATAAGTTAACTTTTTTTCCTTTTTCCAATTATGTTGATAAAGAGAGATGTTATGCATCCACCCCCAACCTCTGTAGAAGGGATTGCCCATGGGAAATATTGAAACCGCTGCTGTATTTTTTGCAGCTTTTGTTGTTGCTGGAATAGCGTAGTATGGTTCAACAATAACCCTGATTGAATTATTTGCTCCTGCCTCTACCCCTTATATTAACTTTCCAAGCTCAATCGATGTCACTCACTGGCCTTGCTTCTTCATTAATATGCCCGGAATTCCAATGTATTTTTCCATGAATGTCTGTAATAATGACAATGCTGACTAATACATGGGGTGGACGTCAATTCAGTAGTATATGAAACTCTTTTTACTTGAGGAATAAGGTAAAAAAAAAGTTAATTTTTTTTAAAAACCTTGTAATTCAACTTTAAGTGAATATCTATATTAATATTATTTAATTATGTAAAAAGATATTGTGGTAGTGTTTTGGAAGGTGGCTATTGCTACTCTTAAATTTTTTATACTACTTCTATTATCAATAATTTTTTATTGATTAGTCTAAAATACCCTTCTTTTTATGTTTTAATTTGTCCATTATTAATCATGATTTTTTTGTTTTCAAAAATAATTGAATTTCAATTATTTATTATCACTCTTTATTTATTATTTTCATTGTGATATTTCTAAAAACATTTAATTAAAGTTTTTTATATTTATAATATATTACTACTATGATATTTTAAATTTATACTTAAGAATATTATTAATTAATATTAAACATAAAAATTAACTGTAAGTAAACTTTTAGCATAACATAAAAAATTCCTAATTTAAATCTAGCGTTTAACTTGAATTAAATCTAACATTTAACTTAAATCTTCTAACTGATAACACTGATAAATTTAGATAAAATCGTGATTGGAAAATTAATGTTAAACTATAACTTTGATTAAAATATAAAAAGAAGGGTATTCTAGATAAATCAACTAAAAATTTTTTATAGTAGAAGTGACAATAAGTATTTGAGAGTGGTTGTTTTGTAATAAAATTATTTTGATGGTATTAAAGTTAAAAAACGACGTGCAAATTGAATTATTGGATGCCGTGATGAATTGTTACAATGTAATCGTTACAATGTGACAGAACATTTTATTCTGAAAAAAGAGAGACTCTTCTTTAAGTCTCAAGTTAGATAAAGGCAAATAGAAATATATCATTCAGTTATTGAAGCTTCCAAGAACTTAGCTAATAACAACTATAACATTATAAAAACTCATCTAAATACAATAACAATCGAGGCTACAAAAGAAGATTTTTTTAACCATAGTTGTTTAAAAAACGATTATCTTTACTCTTTTAAGTTTTATAATTTTAGCCTCTCTCGTTAGTTAAATCCTGGATCCATCCCTGCATGCAGTCAACCGCAGCAACATAATTTTTGCGATGTATACAGTCAAAGTCAAATAGGATTTCAAAGCAACCATTTTCAAAGATTCTCCAGATGAAGTTATACTCACTAGAATATTGATTAAACGTTTTATTGGATCTCTCAGTCATCACATGTGTATAATAACAAATAGTAGTAGTAGTGCATTATAACAAATCATCATATATTTTCTTTGACAATAATTGAATAGAGAAGTGGAGTTTGATCAATATACAGTTATTTAAATAACACATTCCACATGTAGCCATTATTAATTAATTGGTAGTATTAGTCGTATTATCAGAGGTTGGTGGATTAACCACCCGACAGTTGGTCCTGATCTGACCGTAGGTTCCAATTAATGGGGTAGGCGAGCCCATCTTAACTATTACATCGGCAAAGTCCTTTTTGAAACGTCCCTGGTTTTTGCTATATGTCAAAACTTGAGAATCTGTGAGTCCTGTTCCATTAGCATGGAGCTGTTGGTCTGAGTGCACAAGACCCCTTAGGTCACCAAGTTCATGTAGTAAGCATTGTCAAAAGTTTTGTTTAAAATAGAATCAAAGGAAGCGAGATTGTCATCACCATCTCTAGCATAAGGGGGACACAATGCTTGCATTGCTTCTGCAGACGACGGGTCTATGTTGGTCTCATTGTACATCCTATTTCTGAAGAAACAGCACCTCACTAGGCCTACCGTGTGAGCTCCTGATGATCATGAATAATAATAATTTTTCATGGAAAAGGAATTATTAATTAATGAAAAAGGTGGTTATTTAGTCATAATTGTTTTCTGTACAAACACTACAAGAAAAAACATTGTTACCGATGGATTTTTTGACAGATTTTATCCACCGATAATAACGTAGTCGGAAATTATTATCGACGAAAAAAAACTGTCGATAACCGTTACCGATGGATTTTTGTAAAAAAAATCTGTCGGTCATGAGTTGCACAATTCGCCAAGAAATTCATTAGGGACTAATTATTTATCGACAGATTTTGTTTTATTATCGATGGATTTTTCTGTCGGAAATTTTTTAATGTATTTTGTTATTTTTTAACATCCGATTTTTACCGACAGATTTTTTTCGTTGGTAATTATTGAATTTTACATTTTTTTTAATTTTTATTTTACCGACAAAAAAATCCGTCGATAATGATTGAGTTTTATATTTTCATTTTTTTGGTTTTGAGTTTATCAACGGATTTTTCTGTTAGTAATTTTAAATTTTATTCTTTTTGTTAATTTTTATTTTGTCGACAAAAAATCCGTAGGTAATTTTTTTTTATAAATATCCTATAATTTATATGTTCCTTGATCATTTAAGAGTTTATTTTTTATTTAAAGCTAAATATAAATATATTTAATAATGAAAAATTATAAAAAAATTCCTATTAACTAATAAACACAGTGAATTTAAGTCCAAAATGTAAAATAAATAAAAATGTCAATTTCTTTATTCAATTATAACAAGTAACCTATAACCAGAAGTTATTCAGCAGGGTAATAAGAATACTCTATGTAATTAAATCCTCAATGAGTCGTATGTACATACACAGAATTAACAAATTCCGCCAAAAACAAAAATCAACAAAGAAATAAAAAATAAAATCTCTGTCCTTTCTCTAGCATGTTGCTAGATGTGAGATTTCCATGCACTATGTTCTCTTGGTTGTGGAGGTAGCTCAAGCCATATGTGACTCCAATGGCTATTTTCATCGTTGTTGGCCATTCAATCACTATTTTAGGTCCACGAGCTACATAAAATTGCAAACATTAATATTAGAATCAATGGTGGAAGAAATTAAGAGAAAATAAAATCCTAGATACAATTTCGCATGGTCATCTAGTCATACAGTGTTGTATCAGCAAAAGTGCACAGCTCTTACCATTATTACCTCAAAAATTACAAATATAATAGTATATGATCAAATGATAGTAAATGACTAAATGGTGGAACAAATTAGTATATAAAATCTTAATTGATAAGATATTCTAATTACTACTTACCGTGAAGGAATTATGCTAGCCTTCCTTTTGGCATGTAATCAAAGGCAAGAAGCTTCTCTCCTTTGGGACCCAAATAGTAGGCTCTAATGGCCAAGAGATTTTAGTGTTTGATTTTGGCTAACACCTGGGATGCTCCCAATTGGTGGTGGGATTTGGCCATCAAGCTTATTGCTTTTAAGGTTAAGCATTGAAAGGTTGGAGGGCAAGAATAGCAAGAGATTGAGACACAATAAGACTACTAGGAATGGATCCAGAAAGTGAGTTAAAGCTCGAATTGATCCTGAATATCCTAGTAGAATTTACCAAACTAGGAGGGATATAATCGGTGAGTGAGTTATTGCTAGTATCAAGGGACTGAAGCATTGGACAATTACCAATAGAAGGAGGAATAGAACCTGAAAGCCTGTTATTGAAGAGATAACCCCCTCTAAGGTCAGGGAGGAAGCCAAGTGACCAAGGGACAGGACCAACAAGAACATTGTCATGGAGACTTAGCTTCCTAAGTGCTTGATGTTGCCCAATTTTCTCAGAGATTTTGCTACCTAACCCTTTCCAAGGGAGCTGAATTGCAATGATGTCACCATTCACACACTTGATACCTGCCTAACCACTTGAAACAAGCACCTAAACCACTGTCATTCCAGCTCCTAAGAACCCCTTTGAAGTCAGTAAGCTCATGCTTGTTGCCTTCAAGGCCTGATAATCACTTTGAGTCAAAACCACCCCATCAAATAGGTGGCATTTAACAAGCTCAATAGTAGAAGCCAAAACTTGAAGAAATAGAAAAAATACCAAAAAATTGAAATCATCTTTTGAGGGAATAAGCTAAAGAGGGTCTGAGTGGAAATCCTTGACATGCCAGCTATTGTTTCCCATGAAAAAAAATAAAAAATAAAAACAACAATGGCTAAATTAAGATTCCACTCTTTAAATTAACAAAATTTTAGCAGCACCCCCTTAAATTAAGATTTCACTCTTTAAATTAAAATCAAATTTGAGAACCTCCCCTGAAATTAAGACATCGCAAAAAATTAATTTCAATATATACATATATCAATCTAGTCAAATAAATTGAACAATACAATCAAACAAACATTTAAAGATCCTAAAACCGTTCTAGAGCATATCCCTTTATAACATCACAACATGCATATCCTACAATCTCCGCATACATAATCAATCTCCATAGCAAACAACGTAAACAAGTCGAGGAAGGACCTTTACGTTCTTCCCCCCAGTCATGCAATCTCAATTTCCTACAACTCTATCTTAGAAATTATAAGTCTCTATCCTAAAAAAAATGTAATTAAATAAAGAGAAGAAACAATTACATACCTTAAAAGGGACAAAAGAATTATATGCTCCACCAAAGAAATCTTCCAACCAGAGTCAATGCTATATAACAAAATCAATTATTAAAATTAATCTCCAATAAGCAATCATAGGTACAATCATTATTTTCCAAAAAGACCAAATGGGTACCCCAATATATCTGGAAGATGAGCATGAACAAGAATATTATAAGTTTTCAAGGCTAAAACCAATGCCATGTGGTTTTGGAAAATAATGAACTTTAGTCATTTTATGCTAATTGCCTTTTTATCTCTCCAAGGAACAAAATTATAAAAAAGCAAAACTCCAAAGCGAATGGCCAGTCAACACTCAAATAGTGGGAAAAAAAATCCTAATTGATCGAGTTCGTTGCCTACCGATACACGATTTTTTCATGGAAGGTATTAATGAGCCAAAAGACGTAAGACAATCATACGATATCAAATTGATTTTTGCAACTGTCAGAACTATATCATGATTTCAAGAATCCAACCATCAATAATATTTCATATATCATAAATAATAATTATAGAAGTATCTAAATTAGCAATACTCTCAAGAGTATTCATCTTACTGCTAGAATCCCATTTGCCCGGCTAATCTATTCTTACCATAACAATCAAGTGCCTATTTGAACAATGTGATGTCATGCAGAGAAGCTAAAATTTAAACAGTATAAAGAATAACATCTACCATCCTATAACAATAAGTTACATTATGCAAGATATTTTGACATCAAAACCATATTGCTATAAGTCTACAACTACACAGAAAGCTACAATACTATCAAACCAGTCTCTAGATACCTATGTTCAAACTCTATTCTAAGGTAATCCCTACATCTTTGGACATAATATATGTACAGAAAATCAAACTATACAATCATGGGTTACAAAAGACAGCTTTGAAATTCAAGTTCACAAAAGGAATAGAGAATGGATTATTACCTTGGGAAGGGAGAGGGGACGCTCTTGCTTAGGATGGTGGCGGCGAGAGCACCATAGCACAGAGAGAGAGGTGAAGAAAAAGACTGACGTGGAAGGCTTCCTCTAGTGGCAGCGCGGCGGTGCAGTTCCTCCTTCCTCTGGTGGTGGCATGCGGTTCCTCCTTCTTTGACTGTGCACGGCGCGCCAAGGGTGACAAAGGACGGGATCTCGACAGAAAGAGAGAAGGGGCAAGGGCGCAGCGTGGCGTCTAAGGTTGCGACTCAGAGAGAGAGAGAGAGCCAGCGATGTTGGGCAGGGCTGCCGATGCGGCGTGGGGGGGGTCGGGCCGAGAGGATGGGATCTTGACACAGAAGGAGAAAGGGCAGGGGCGCGTCTCATAGAAAGAGAGAGGCAGCGGCATTGGGCGGGGCCGTCGGCACGGCATGCGGAGGGGCCGGGGCTGGGGTGCTGCGGGAAGTGAAGGTGGCGCGAGGCGGTGTGATGCAGGGAGAGAAGAGAGAAAAAGATCTAATGAAAGAGAGAGTGAAGAAGATAATGGTGTGGTCCTTATTAATAAAGGCATTACCAACAGATTTTTGAATTTCCGATGGAAAAAATCCATCGGTAATAAATACAAAGGTGCCATTTTTAAAATTATTTTTCCATTAGATTACCGACGGATTTTTCCGTCGATAATGTTTTGAAAAATTATTTTCGAAATTAATTTTACCGATGGAAATATCCGTCGGTAAAATTAATTTTGTTTTCGTCGGTAACATTAATTTTTGAATTTAAAAAAATTCATAATGGTTACTGACGGAAAAATTCGTCGGTAATTCACGCGCGCAAAATATACTAACGGATTATCGATGGAATGTAATGACTGAAATCCAAAATTCTCAAAATTCTTGTTTTTCATTGATAAATCCATCAAAAATACAGACGGATTTTTTTCGTCAGTAATTTATGTTTTTCTTGTAGTAAAAGTTAATTATTATTATATCATTTTTTTAACTAGTTTAATTTTATTTTAATCTTAATTTGCATTTTCTTAAGCCATTGTCTTCAAAAGGTCACTTAGTATCACAGCCAGAAAGTGTGGCTTAGCGGCAGCTATTTCCCGACAGTTTGTAAAACGGTCACTATATTTTGATTTTTCCGCTGTTCGCGCCGAGGGTTACAAATCATATTATTTTGCGGCGGTTTGTTTTAGAAAAGGTAGCGGTTGGTAATTCCCGTGGCTTAAAACCGTCGCGAATTAAAAAAAAAAACCCCTTTTCTTATAATTCAAAGGAAACCAAATGTCTCAGTTGCTATCGTGCTCTCAGTTACTTCCGCGTCCTTCCTCTCTCTCTCTCTCTCTCTCTCTCTCCTTCCTCTCTTTTCATCGCACCTCCGCCAGCTCCGTCGTGGATCTGTTGCGACCTCCACCAGCTCCGCCGTGGATCTGTCGCAGCTTCGTGCTCCTCCTCTGCTAAGAGCAGTAGTAGCACTTCGATTCAGCATCAGCGCCAGCGCCACCGCCAGCGCCATGTTCTCCTCTGCTTCTTCGTCTTCCACCGCCGCCCTCCGAAACCCTACCTTCCTCATCGGTTCCACTCCGCGCTTCTTCGATGCTCTTTCCTCTCCTCCTCACACCATTTCCTTCCCCTCTCCCTTCAATCGCCTTTCTCTTCGATGCTATGCAGCCAAGGTACCTTCCTTAGCGTTGACACCTCTATTTAGAACTAAAATATTCAATTTAATTTAAAAATTTTCTGCCTAGTTTGAGTTGTTGTAGTTCTTTCATCTCTAGCTAGAGGATTTGCAAATTCTTTCAATGCTAATGTTAGTACAAACCTTGGTTGGATGTAAAGGGAAATGGATTTTTTCTTACCTGTAAGCTGAATGGAGGGTTTATATGTTGCTGTCTAGGGATGATGATGATGGTGATGAAGAGCAGCCTCAGAGAGGGAACCGTAAAGCTAGGGGCAGAGAAGTAGGGAAAGTGAAGCGTTTGAGAGATTCTCGGAGAGAAAGATCAGTTGGGAAGTCTAATCAGAATATGAGGAAGACAAATCCATCACAACGGTGCCAATCTGACTGCTGAGAATGCAAATGGGTATGTAGCGACATGTCTCAATTAGTTTTGATGTGCAATGAATTTATCCTACTTACTGCTTGGCATGGTAAAGAGAGTAGTAAATATTTTGGTCAATATAGTTAGATTGCTAGCTAGCTCACTTTGCTTTTGACCAGAAACTTCATTAAATATTGATGTTTCGCATGCAGAGGATCCAAGCTCCTGGGTTTTGGTATGGTTTTCTTGTGAACTTGTGCTTAAGAATTTAGCATTGTATGCATTTTCTGTCTTGTATAATAGTAATTGGAATATTTCATTGCTTATCTCCGTGAATTTAAATGCAGTTATCATCATCACAAAGGAATTGTGTGTAGTAATTGCAAGTGCCTGTTCTTTATTATTTGTTACTACAATTTGATCCCTGGATAGTAGTAGTGACTGGAAGACTGCATTCTTTTCAAGAATTTTTTATCTCTTCTATCTAATTGTAATAAAGATCAATTGAACCTGTCATAATTGTTGTGCCTCTGTTGCTTTGTTGCATTCGAACTAAGCAGCCTGAGTTTTACACTGGCTCAAGAACTTGTTTATCTTTGATGGTGTTCAAATTGTTTGGCTTACTCTGATTTTTGTTGTGAAGATGGACCCCTTTGATGGTTGCTCGTTCATGGCATAGAAACTGGGTTGAGGACATCTTAAAAACTCCTCCATCAGACAACTTAGAAGTTCTTCCTTCACCATATCTTTCTCTTCCACTTATGAGTATTGTGAGAATTGCTAGGTATTTGTCATTGGAACTATCTTCTTAACCACATCAAACAATTTCTTCCTACTGGCATTTTATAATCCTTAGATTTGATATCAGTAATTCTGAATACTATCTGCTTTTTTTTCCTCCTTAGTAGAACCAATTGAGAAATTTTCTTTTTTCCTCGAAATTAACATCAATTGATTTGATAATTCTTTCCATTTATTAATTCTTGGAGTCTGCTCTGATTTTAAATAATAAACTTGATAGTGGATTTAACTGATTATGCATTGAATGCAGTGGCATTATCATTCAACAGTTATTGATGGAATTTGATATTTTTACTGTCAAAATCAAATAATTCGATATTCTTATTTATAATTTACACCTATATTTGTTCAAGTTAATCTTAAGTGCTCCTAACCATATGCCAAGTCATCTATACTTCATATCATCTAGTTAGCTTCCTTTGTGTAATTAAGTTGTTCATTCAGTGAAAGGATACACACTACTAATATTTTATATGTACATTTTTTTTGGTGTTAAGGTATTGTATTATTGTATTGGGCCCTGTCAAGCACGTAGTTTCTCCAACGTTTAGTTCAATTTTTTTTTTTTTTTACTAGTTTTTAATGCAAATTCTAACTGATGAAGATGTTGATTTGATGATATGTGCTGCAGGGAATATAGTTCGTTATTAACTATGGTTGTTAGTGACTCTGCAATTAGTCATGCTAGTCAAATGTCAAATTGATTCCTTGGGCTGCCCCTTGAATTTGGCAAATGTGAATCTTGTGGTACTTTTGAAGCAGGAAAATGTGAAGGTATGCATTGTAATTGCTCATTTTCTATGTTTTCATTTTCATCAAAAAGTGGAAGTATTTCCGGTGAATTAACATTGTTTGAAACTTTGAATATTACTTTTCAGGTCACTTTGGATATATTGAACTACTGGTTTCAATATATCATCCCAGTCATATTAGTGAATTGAAATGGATGCTGAGCTTGCTTTGCGTAAACTGCTTCAAAATGAAGAAAACAAAGGTATTGCTTAAATGGAATATATTCCTAAGTTTTTCACTATGTCTACATATTCCAATATGTGAAGGAGCTTTTATTGCTTCCTTGTGCTTTTCATCTTCTACCTGTTCACAAACTTCTGGCTATTTGGCATTGAAATCTCTAGTTTTGATTTTCTTTTTTGCCATTGTTTGTCATCACTTTTATCCCCTCTCTCAAATCATCTTTATGTCTTTTCTCTCAAATATTATGTCTTCTTTAAGTTTCTGGCTGTGAGATCTCTCTTTTCGCATAAGTAGTCAATAACTGTAGCCGATTCATTAGTTAATTTGAATATCAATTGGTTTTTAAATAGGTGCATTTGGTGCCTAGACATTTTTTTTATAATATTGCATATTTTACTATTTTTGTTGAGTTTGAAATAATTTAATTGCATATTAGTTTTTTAATGTGATCAATATAAGGGTTATTTCAGTTAGAACAAAATGCATGTTGTTGATTTCAAAATAGCATCAGTTGTTAAATTGTTTAGGGAGCTTTTGACCTGATGGTGAAAGACTAATTAGATGAGGTTTTGTGGATATATATATACACCGCCAATAAATGATCAAAAGCTACAAGACTAATAGAGGCACACACACAAAATAGAAGCACACACACACAGGATACTCAAATAGCACAGTATACTGATTGAATATAAATTGAATGAAGAAGAAGATAGAGTAGGACAAACAAGAGAGAGAGGCCTTGAGCACTATAATAGCTCACAGCTCCTAATCCCAAAATCCTAACCGAATACCCCCTTCCCCCTCTGCCATCCTAGAGAAATATACTCTTTCCCCTGAACACTCACGCGTTCACCCCACCACTCACTCCCTAAAACCGTTATTCCTGAATCAGAGAAGGGCCCACAAAATATTCCTTCAGCCTAGTCAGCTAGTATTCCATTTCCTATACTGCCCCTGTGTTTTTTTCTTTTGTAAACTCTTATAGGATCAGCAAACCTTTCTCTAACAATACCCCCCTCTTGAACTACCACCTTGTCCTCAAGGTGGAATTCAGGGAAGTTCATCTTGATATCTGCTGCCACCTCCCAACTGCTTTCAAAGTCTGGAAGGTCTTTCCAGCGGATCAAAACTTCTTTTTCTCCTTGACTATTCAAGCGGGTAGCAAGTACCGCTTCAGGTTGCACCTAAAGCTCCCATCCTTCAATAAGTCCTTTTGGCAATGGTTGGCATTTGGCTTTTGGAGTCAAACATTTTTTCAGCAATGAGACATGAAAGACCGGGTGCACCAGAGATTCCTGAGGAAGCAGTAGCTTATAGGCAACCTTTCCCACACGCTCCAGAATTTCAAAAGGTCCATAATATTTGGGGCTTAGTTTCTGATTGACACGGCTAGCAAGGCTCTTCAGCCGATATGGTTGTATTTTCAAGAACACCTTCTCTCCAACAGAGAATTCTACTTCTCTTCTCTTTTTGTCAGCTTGGGCTTTCATCCTTTCTTGAGCTCTATTCAAATACCATTTCAACTCCTCAATAATGGCGTTTCTTTCAGCTACCAGCTTATTCATGTCTTCCACCATCGAGGCCAGTGAATCCCCTTTAATTAATGCTGAAGGCTCCCTCCCATAGAGAATCTTGAATGGAGAATTATTTGTTGCTGAGTGGTACGTGGTATTGTACTAGAATTCTGCCCATGATAACCACTACTCCATTACTTCGGTTTGGTTCCAGCAAAACATCTAAGATATGTTTCTAAGCACCTGTTTACTACTTCAGTTTGTCCATCTGTCTGAGGATGATATGCTGAACTGAATTTCAGTTTCGTGCCTGCCTGTTTAAACATCTCAGACCAAAAACTACTCATAAAAACCCGATCCCGATCTGTGACTATAGAGGACGCGAACCCATGGAGTCTGACCACTTCCTTAATGAACATGTCCGCAACAGTTTTGGCAGTATATGGATGGCTCAATCCCAAGAAGTGAGCATATTTAGAAAGTCTATCAACTATCACTAGAATGGTATCCATACCTTGGCTTTTAGGCAACCCTCCAATGAAATCCATAGTGATGTCCTCCCAAACTCTTAAAGGAATTGGCAATGGTTGAAGTAACCTTCCTGGAGACAGTGTTAAGTATTTATTTCTGCTGCAAGTTTCGCAACTTTGAATGTATTTCTGTATGGTTTGCTTTATGCCTTCCCACCAAACCAACCCCGAAATACGTTTGTATGTCCTGAAGAAACCCGAATGTCCTCCTATTACTGAGTCATGAAACTCTTGCAGAATTATTGGGATTCTGGGGGAATTTTTGGGAATGACCACCCTTCCCTTGTAAAATAGCTTCCCTTGTCTCAATTCATACCCTTCTGAATTTTCAACCCCTCCTATTAAGCCTTGCATGATCCTCTTCAGCCTATCATTCGTTTGCACTTCTTCCTCCAGCCCTTCCCATTCTTGGAAGGTCACTGATGATATGGCGTCCATGTTTAAACGCCTAGAAAGAGCATCAGCCGCTCTATTTTCCTTCCCTTCCTTATACTTAATCTCAAAATCAAAGCCCAGAAGTTTAGCTACCCATTTCTGTTGGCCTTCCCCCATCATTTGTTGATCCACCAAGTGTTTCAGACTCTTCTGGTCTGAGTGGATAATAAATTTTCTGCCCA
This sequence comes from Dalbergia cochinchinensis, assembly GCA_031216125.1. Classification (NCBI taxonomy): domain Eukaryota; kingdom Viridiplantae; phylum Streptophyta; class Magnoliopsida; order Fabales; family Fabaceae; genus Dalbergia; species Dalbergia cochinchinensis. The sequence goes on from CM062369.1 coordinate 65,521,424, forward strand.
GCAAGTAGTGTCTCCATTTCTGGACCGCCATGGTTATAGCCATGAGCTCTCTCTCATATACTAACTTCTGTTGGGCTCTTCCTGATAGTTTCTGGCTCATATAGGCAACTAGCTTGCCTTCTTGCATAAGTACAGCCCCAATACCTTTACCAGATGCATCTGCTTCTACTATAAAATCTTTTTCAAAATCTGGGACAACCAATATAGGTATTGTTGTCATTGCTTGCTTCAATTTTTCGAATGACATTTGAGCCTCCACCCCCCACTGGAAATTGTCTTTTCTTAGTAACTGTGTTAAAGGCCATGCAATCCTCCCATACCCTCGCACAAAACGGGGGTAATACCCCGTGATGCCTAAAAAACCCCGCAATCCCTTCAGATCTGTTGGGACTGGCCACGCTAACATCGCTTCAATCTTGTTTGGGTCAGCTTTCACCCCTTCCCCTGAAATTAAATGGCCTAAGTACTCAATCTCCATCTGGCCAAACGAACACTTTTTCTTATTGATAAAAAGGCTGTTGTCTCACAATAGGCCCAGCACCTTCCCCAAATGTTCCCAATGCTCCTTCTCTGACTTGCTATAAATTAGGATATCATCAAAAAAGACCAACATGAATCGCCTCAAAAATGGTTTTAGAAATGTGTTCATGAGAGATTGGAACGTCGAAGGAGCATTAGTGAGGCCAAACGACATCACTAAAAACTCATAGTGCCCCTCATGAGTTCTGAAGGCTGTCTTCTCCACATCCGTGTCCTTCATCCTAATTTGATGGTACCCGGATTTTAAATCCAATTTCAAAAAAATTTGGGCCCCTCCCAACTCATCTAAAAGTTCATCTATGATGGGAATAGGAAATTTGTTTGGAATTGTTACCTTGTTCAAAGCCCTGTAGTCAACGCAGAAACGCCATTTCCCATTCTTCTTCCTGACCAAAATTACCGGGCTTGAATAAGGACTGTTGCTTGGTCTGATGATGCCCGATGACAGCATCTCACCCATAATCTTCTCAATCACGTTCTTCTGGAAATACGGGTACCTGTAGGGTCTGATATTCGGTATATTAGCCCCTTCCTTCAGCGTGATGGAGTGGTCTTGTGGTCTATGGGGAGGTAAACCTTCGGGGGGTTTACAGACATCATCGTATTGTAGCAAAAGTTGTTGAAGTGGGGCTGGTTCCTCCATAGTTTTCACGCCTTTGGTATTTTCGGCTGCTGTGGGTATCCCCTGTCCCTCGCCTCCCCTCACTGCCAACGGGGTGGTCACATATCCTTCCCCATTTGCTTTCAGCGCCTTTAGAGTTGTCCGCCACGAGACCAAAGTCGTGTTCAAAAAGGGCTCCCCTTCAATGCGCTTCCAAACCTCCCCTTCTCTCCACTGTATGTATGGTTTCTGGAGGTTTGCTCTAATATCCCCCAAGCCTGCTACCCATCCATAACCCAGAACCATATCAGCACTTCCCAACCCTAGCACAAAAAATGGCTGAGAGACCTGGTTCCCTTGGATTTCTACCTTCAAATTCTCACATAACCTATATCCACGCCTTATCTCCCCTGTTCCTATTTCTACTGTGAACGAGATGCCCCGCCAAGGCAGCTGGAGGTGCTCCGCTAGCGGTGTGTGGATAAAGTTCGCCTCAGCCCCCGTGTCAATTAAAATCACCACCTCAGTGTCTCCTACCAGTCCACGTACCTTGAAAGACTTGTGCAGTGTCGTGAACGCTTGGAGGCTGTTAAATGTGAGGTGTAAAGATTTGAAGGCTATTTCAGCTTCATCTTCCTGTTGTGAATCTTCCTCTTCCATCGCGTGTGGCTCATAGTCATCTCCTTTCAGAAGAACCAACTCATAATGCTTCAACTTGCACGTGTGTTCTCTGTCCCACCTCTCCCCACACTTGAAACAAAGTCCCTTACGGCTCCTTTCTAGGAGTTCCTCTTGTGACAATCGTCGTCTCACACCTCCCACCGTCTCATCCATGCCACGCGGTCCCCCACTTGTCCCAATCTCACGTCCACCACTAGCTCTTTGCAGGTGGGGAATGGGTTGCTGTTGGAAGTGGCCTCTAGGTTGGCCCGGATATCTCTCCATCGGCCTACTACCCCCACCCTTCCACTCCTTATTTCTTTCCTCTAATAACAGGGCCCAATCCTTTATCTCTGCCAAGGTCTCTAAATCCAAGCTCTTCAACTCAGCCCTTAAGTTACCTTTCAGCCCATTTAGAAAAATCCCTTTCAACACTTCTCGGTCCAAATCACGCATTGGGCCTGAGATCTTCTCAAACTCATCAATATAGTCTAATACGGAGCCCATCTGCTTAAGGCGCAAAAGAGGCCCAAATGGGTCCCTAACCCACCTTGGCTGAAATCGGCGAGTAATGTCATCCCTGAATGACCTCCATGAAGGGAACTGGGTCTGTGCTTCCCAAATTTGGTACCACGACAACGCGCGGCCCTCCAACGCCAAGATCACCACTTCGAACTTCTCGTCACCCTCAATTCCATTAACACGGAAATATCGGTCGATTTTGACCAACCATCCCATCACGTTGTCATCGGAAAATATAGGAGGCTCCATTTTCCGATCTCGCTCCCGGTGAAGGTGAGGAGGACTATCCCGGTCACGGTATCGTGGTCGATGCGGCCATGGCGATCCTTCCCAGTGGCGATGACCTTCCAGGGACTGAGAGGAGCGCCGGTCATGACGATCTCGAGATCGCGATTCTTGGTGCTCACGTCGAGGGGAAAAAGGTGAGTGATGTCGACCTTCCTCCCTTCTGGAACTCCCAATCCAGCGGTCATCCGAGCCAACCTAGAATGGACGCCGTTGTGGTGGTGGTGATCGGCCACGCGACCGACGTCGGTGGTCGTCCTTCCTCTCCAGCAACTGTACTACCCTCTCGATCCTCCTTCCCAGCTCAGCAACTTGCTTTTCCATGGCGCAACTTCTTGGCAATGAGCACCCCCACTCCCACAGATTGAAAGGACTGATACCAATTAATAGAGGCACACACACAAAATAGAAGCACACACACACACAGGATACTCAAATAGCACAATATACTGATTGAATATAAACTGAATGAAGAAGAAGATAGAGTAGGACAAACAAGAGAGAGAGGCCTTGAGCACTATAGCAGCTCACAGCTCCCAATCCCAAAATCCTAACCGAATACCCCCTGAACACTCACGCGTTCACCCTAGAGAAATATACTCTTTCCCCTAAACACTCACGCGTTCACCCCACCACTCACTCCCTAAAACTGTTATTCCTGAATCAGAGAAGGGCCCACAAAATATTCCTTCAGCCTAGTCAGCTAGTATTCCATTTCCTATAATGCCCCTGTGTTTTTTTCTTTTGTAAACTCTTATAGGATCAGCAAACCTTTCTCTAACAAAGACAATCACCAAAGTAGCTTTTGATCATTTATTTATCCTGAAGCTTTGCTCACTTTTTTTGGTTTATAAACTTCTTTTCAACTTTCAGTTTTCCCTCTACGAAGCTAGCTGTTCTTTCATATGCTGATAGAAATTTCCTAGAGGACAATACATATACTGAAAAATATCCCTTAGAAGTATGGTGTTTTAAGATCGTAGGATTTACACTGTTTATGTACTCATAAGTCAAATGTGCCGCCTCTAGTTATTTGTACTTATGCACTCTTCATGCTTTATTTTCTAGTTGTAAGGAACTGTCAAATAAAGGAATAAGAAGTTGATGAGTTTTTAACACAGTTCTGTTTCATTCTCCTAACATAGTTTTTCTTTTCTTTTCTTATGTTTGGGCAGGAGAGGTCTCATGTTTAGGCTTCCCTTGGGGATTTTGATTAATTCATAAACTAGATATTGATGACAGCTGTTGGAGGTGATCAGAGAAAATATTTTAATGGATTGCAATGTTGAGCAACACCTATTTGGTCAAGAAGCTATAAAGTACGATGAAGGTCATCCTCATTCTGTTGTCCTCTACTGAGGCAGTGCTTTTAAAGATTTTGAGGAGCTTTGGAGTGATAGGAGCAATGTATTTAGGAATCTATACTAATCTATGTTGGTTTATTTGCTTAATTATTGTTTAAATGCTTGTTGAACATCATGTTATTATAGCGACATTTGATTAATGTGTTTTTTTCATTCAAAAGTTTCATAGTAATGATTGATGATTGTGGTAATACAAGAAACCCAGATGTCTTCGATTATCATTCTTTGGATTTTTTTTTTTTGGGAAAAAAGAGTATTAGTGGCGGTTCCAAAACGATTTGGTGCCCTAGCCATTGCAACGGTTCTATAGCGGTTTTAAATCGCCGCCAAATAGACCGCTATCACAACTGCTGGGAAACCTTCTTTAGCGGCGGTCATTCTAACGGTTGCTCCAAACCGCCGCTAAATGGTTTAAGGACAACATTATCTGTGGTGGTTTAGCAAACTGGCAATAAATGTTTTTGCGGCGAGTGAAAACCGGTGGAAACCCAAAAAAAAAACCACCGCTAAATACTATTTTTCTGGCAGTGTAGAAGCTAAGGGGCATTTAATTTAATTACCTGACAAAATAATCATTTCTTCGGTCATGAAAATTTTCTTTTGGAAAGCAATGATAAGGACACTGAGATCCAACAAGGGGCCATGTAAGTATGAATTAGCTCCATTTAAACTTGCATTGGTTGAGTCTTTTCTGTCTAATTGTACGTTCGATCTTAGTCCACCAAGCTTAGATAGAAATGTATATATTTAGTTGTCTTATATTGGTACCCATTATAGTAAACAAATTGTATATATGTGTATATGAATCTTAATTTGACCAATTTAACTAGATCAAATGTAAATATGTGCTATTAACTAGAGTTGCTTGTACTTATAGCACCAACAACTTCTATAGCTACAATAGCTATGATGTCAGTAATTCTCTTTCTTTTCTTTCTTACCTTTGTTCTCTTTTTTCCAAAGAAAGTAATTCTCTTGGATGTGCCTTATTTTATGATAGTAATGATATTCAACATTTTTATACCTTGATCTGCACTTGCTTATGATTTTACCTCTACTCTTTCTGCCTTTGTTTTGATTCCTCCCCTTATTTTCTGTAACCAACATCTTTGAGTGAGATGAAGAATCTTGAGTCTTCCTTCTCACTTCTTTATTCAAGACACCACCTTTGACAAGTTGTATGGTTACCACACCATTAGAAACAGAATTAGTAAATGAGATGCGAAATGTTTCCCAAGAATCCGATAGAGTATTTAGCAACCAAAGTCCTTGAACCTCATTTTCAAACTTGATTCCTATGATTGACAATTGATCTAAAACTCTTTGAAACTCATTTAAGTGATTAGATATGGAAGACATTTCCTTGTATCTCAGATTCATCAACAAATACAACTTGTTGTTCCCAGACTTGGAAGCATACAAGGATTCAATCTTTTCCCACATAGTTCTAGCATGAGTCTCATTAGCAATGTGATTGTAAACATTATCTTCTACATATTGCCGAATAAAACCACAAACTTATCGATGCACAAACTCCTATTCTTCATTAGATTTTTAATTTGGTTTGTGTAGCAAACATAGGCATGCGCAGATTTTTAACAAACAACAAATATTTCATCTTGCCTTTCCATAGATGATAATTTGTACCATTCAAGCACATCATTCTACTTGTATTTACCTCCATCATTCAAACAAGCTACAGTCAATAATGCCCAAGAACAAGTTCTGATGCCAAATGTTGGCAAATAAAACACACAATTCTCTACTTGCAAAAACAAGAAGAGTAATTATACCAATAAAATAATGGCAACAATTAACACGTAATAAACCAAAAATAATAAGAATAATGTACTAGGATTTTTAACATGAAAAAATTCTCTCAATGTGAGAGATAAAAACCACAGGTCATCCAGATCAAAGAAATAACTCTACTATGATCAAATACGGGTACAAAAGAGTCTCATATAAGTGCACAAATCGTGCTAACAATAAGTTAAACCAACCAAGTTCCGATGCTTAAAATTGACAAAAAGATGAAAAATACCCCAACAATAAAGCTGCTGTGCAAGACCAGTATCTCACACTTCAGACTTCATCTCAACTATCTGATGTTTAAAATGAAGAATCGGATATCAAGAACTTGTTGTCAAAGTTTCAGTCCGATCCAACAATGAACAACTTTACAAACACCGATTTCTAATGATAGGTTGTACCAGAAAAATGGTTCTTCAAACAAAAACAGAACTACTATGTGAGATCATTATCTCAAACTCTAGACCTCGTATCGACGATCCAATTGTGTAGAACGAAGAGCCACTAGTCAAGAATCTGCTATTAATTTTAGTTTGATCTAACGATGGAGGACTTCATAAACGCTATTTTACGGTGACTGCTCATACCAAGAAAAATGAAAAAATAGAAGGCCGAGTTTCTCTCTTCCTTGTCTCTCAATTTGCACCCTAGCAGACCCCTCTCACTTAGATAAGTAAGACATGAAGTGGACTTGCTCATTTATGGGTCTTTCTTCACATATGAAGGGAGCCCAATATCCACTATATTGGTGATAAAAAACACTCATGGAAAAAGAAAAGTTCTTCTCCATGGAGTTTAAAACTATTTTTCAAGATTCTCACCACAAAACGGTACGTACTAAAATATAGTGATTACACATTATTACCGGATCTCTCAGTCATTACGAGAGTATTACAAATAGTAGTAGTGCACTACTATAAATCATGTAAGATAATTTTTCTGTGGCCTTCACAGTCAGATTTTTCATCTTTGCTATCAGCACCACCACTTTCTTTGAACAACTCAGATAATCTGGCAGCCAAGCTCTGTTTTGCTGCAGGGGAAACGCCATCCTTTCCTATCATTGACTCAAGCACGGCCTCTGAAAGTTGTTTGTTATCAATAACTGCACTCCCAACTTCTGGAATGGATCCATCTTTAGAGAAACTAATCTGTTAGCAATAATGAAAACATATTATATTTATCATTGAAAATTTTGAAATAAAAGAATACCAATGTTCCTAAAATAACAAAACCATGTCCAAAAACATAGAGAATGAATCGCTCCAACAATACTTGGTATTACTAACCACTAAGGATCCGTTGGTTAATACAGTGAAAAGGATGGAGGAGCCTGGTGGGAAAATTTCATTTCTGAAAACCGATTTAAACCTCTCAACTGCTTTGGCTTCTGCGTCAGTATAAATCCCCATTTGTTTCCAAATGGCTACACAATTTTCTGCCACTTTCTGGGAGTATTGCTGACCCGTCAGTGGCAGGATCATTGTCACCTGCATAAATTTGTCAAATGGACCTGCATACCAAAAAAAAAAAAAAAAATTAGTTTGCCCACATGACAAAATTTAACAGAACAATGCCTACATCAAGTTCTGTAGATGCTGCAACGATGATTTCAAAGGATAACTCAGCATATAAACAACCCAAGGTGCCGCATCATTTATCGAATGACCACTTCAATATTGATTTACTAAAACAGTAAAGTGTATTTTTGGTTCAAAAATAGATGATGCTCAGAGCTTATTGTGTAACAGGATGATTTTAAAAAGTTATTCTCAGATTTTAAGAAGAATCGAATGATCTGATAACTGGAACAGAAATCACATATATTTGCCTGGCGTTTGAGAATACAGGCACAAAACTTCTTATATAGGCCTATAATTAATTTGAATTGTGTACATCGATTAATTTGGAGGTTTATTAAGGTTTTTCTATCAAGTGTGCCACAACTGGGCCTATTCTAGTTGTATAATAACGATTGCACACAACATTGTGGTTTGAACGAAAATTACAATAAACAAACTTTTCCATAAAGTATGGTTCGGACTTTCATCTTGCTAAGTTTGGATTGAGATAAAAATTTAAAACTGCAGCAAAATTCAAGCATGGTTGAGTTTACCAAAATAGGCTTTTTCCCATAATAATAAGCTTAAAGATGGGAGTAGTGGAAATACCTGTTACGATATCCCTGAAGAACTCAACGGAATCCATTAACTCCCGAGAGCTCTTGCCCTTCCATTTGACGGCGAGGGTGGGAATGGCGTTATCTTGAAGGTAAATCCCAATGGCAGTGACTTTGACGAAACTGCCAGCGATTTTGAGGCCTCTGACACCAGCACCGCCGAGGAATAAGCTGTTGTTGGAGCCAGGAGCCTTGGTGTTGGCCGGAAACATCACATTCTCCACCTGCACAGGGGTCACCGATGACGCTACCCCGCATCCATCGATGACAATTTTTTAGTTATTTTCTTTCTTAGTATAACCCAACAGTTAATTTTCATGAATTTTCAGTAAAAAAAGGTATACATTAATAATCTAATCGCATGTTATCCTATTATTGAAAGTATACTTGATTTTTATAATAAGGTTTTCGTATCTAGTGTCCAAAGAGTAATGGTTAAGAATATAAAAAAAAAAAATAAGTTTTAAAATTTTGTAGTGAATCCCTATACTCAAGATATAAAAATTCATCTTTTTAGTATATAACTTTTCTCTTTTGCTTTCTTAAATGATTAGCAAAATCCTTACAATAATTATTTTTATATGATTCATACAAGAGAAATATTTCGCATACAACACAAATATATAGCATTCTTACACTATGCACACAACGACAAATAAAATTGTGGGCCCTATAGAAAAAGGGAAATGGTTGCACCCAGATATTATTTGTCTTTTTTGTTGTAGTGTAAGGATGTTTACAATACATTTCTCTTCTTACAATATCTATAATAAAATCATATCGATTAATTATTTGTTTAATAAAGTATTGAATTTATCAAGAACAATGACCTGGGCCAAGGAAGAACAAGGGGGGCTCCTAGCAAGTTGCATAAGTCAAAACCATAATGGAGTATGTAGCGTACCTAAGGAATAGCATATCTGCAGCATGAGGATGCTGAAGAGAGCAGCCCCCTTGTGCATGGCCTTCAAATAAAGACTGCCTTTCATGGGGTCTCGCATGCAAAGAACAGTCTCCGAAAGCTATTAGGCTGGGATGGATGTGGACGCCGACCTAACCATAAGGCAACCACTGAAATGCAACAATTTTGGAGCAATGCTACATGCATGACACATGGATTTATAGTATGAATGCATTGTTAACATGTGGTTGTATTTTAATATTGAGAAGAAAAAAAAGGGTTTTTGGACGATCTCAAAGCAGTGGACACCCGACATGCTAGACAAAGATTAGAGGGGGAGATGTGGAGAGAGAAAGAAAAAATTGGAGGAAATAGATTTCAACTCTTGTTAGAGGATATCTAATTAAGGTGTTGGCTTAGAATCTTGAATTGTTTATGGCGCCAATTCCAATAATTATGAAACTCATATGAGATGCTGAGGAATATGTTAACTTTTTTTCATTTTTTCAATTACGTTGATAAAGAGAGATGCTATGCATCCACCCCAACCCCTATTGAAGGGATTGCCGATGGGAAATATTGAAACTGCTGCTGTATTTTTTGCAGTTTTTGTTGTTGCTGAAATAAGGTGGTATGATCCAACAATAACCCCGATTGAATTATTATTTGGTCCCGCCTCTACCCTGTATTAACTTTCTAAGCTCAATCGATGTCACTCACTGGGCTTGCTACTTCATTAATGACGATGCTGACTAATACATGGGTTGAAAGTCTCTTCAGTAGCGTGTCGAACTCTTTTTAATTGAGGAATAAGTAAAAAAAAAAAAGATAATTTTTTCTTTAGAAGAAACTTCTAATTCAACTTTAAAAAAATTATTTTAATAATTATTATTCTTTAATCTTTATCATCTTTTCTTTGATATAATAAAATCATAATTTTATTTATTATTATTCTAAAAGTCTAAGCAACTCTTTATCGACGTGAATCATCAAATCTTTTTTTTAATTCATTCTTGGAGTTGAATACCTCCTTCAATAATTATTTTTAATCCAATCTAAATCAACAATAGAAAAGACAAATCCCTTATGATGTACTAGATTTGGAATATTACTTCTCTAGAGAATTTGATAAAAGGAAATACTCCTATTTGTTCTTGAACAATATCTGCTTCTTTATTTTCTGATAAACGAAATATATGATAAAAAGATGACGTTGCAAGTCAAAGACAAAAAAAATATGCGTTTTAAATATACACATGAATTAAGAAAAGATAGCAAATATGATTTAATATTAGAGTTTTTTAAATATATTTTATAAAAGAGAAATGTGTTATATGTGACTAAACAATTATTTTCGTCCAAAATACAAAGTTCAAAATGTGTGATCCTTATTCTTTATTTAAACAAATAAAAAAATGAAGAATAAAAGATAAAAATACAAGGAACGATGCAGATCATTCGCATGGCATAGTTCGTATAACCCATTTTCGTACTACGCAGCACTTTTTTTTTAATAAAATTACTCTGATTTTTAAACATGGTTTATTATTTTTCACTTATTCATTTAATAAGGGTAGAATAAAAAAATAATATTAGTTGATTTTTTGTAAGGATAGATATTTATGAGAAAGTTAAGCTAAATTTTAGAGATAAATACTTGTTTGCAAACGAAGAGAACACTTTTCTGATCCTTATTATAAAATTCATTTAGTCATTATATACTTTTGTTATGAACATCATTTTAGACATTATATACGTTTGTTTATAAACATCTTTCTTATATAAAATATCAAGTTAGAGAATAAAGGGGAAAACAAGGGTAGAGACAGAAATCGTATTATATTTTTTGCTATCATTACGTGAAAATGTTTAGAAGCCAGTGGGCTTAAGCACGTATACAATCTGGGTTCGGATCCTAGGTCGGCTTTTTGCCAAGGTTGTAAACGAAAGCCAACGCTCCAACTTGCAAGTTGGGCTTATAAATGGGCCTCAATGAATGAGTCCATCATATATGGGCCTACCAAATAGCTGGGTCGTAACAATGATCATGGTCATTTCCAACTTTGTTGTAGACTACTAATTTCTATTGCGTCAAGTCAACATCGATCCAGACCCAAAAAAAATGTCAACGTCATTCCTCAGATGAAAGAGGAGAGTTAAATAAGAGTACACATGCACCATCTAGATTGTGTGAAATTTAAGGGTTAAACAATACGTCTTGGAAATGATGCAGTTTTAAGCAAAGTCTCTAACCACACCACATGGAGCCAGTGACGGATCTTAGGGAGAGAAAGGGAAAAAAAAGAAAAGGGGGGGGGGGGGGAGGGGAAGTACATTTCTTCCTTCACAAAAAAAAAAAGAAAAAAGAGACTCTCTTCTAAGTCTCAAGTTTTAGATAAAGGAAAATAGAAAAATATCATTCAGTTATTGAAGCGTCCAGGAACTTAGCTAATAACAACTATGACATTATAAAAACTCTCTAAATACGATAACAATCAAGGCTACAAAACAACATTTTTTTTAACCATAGTTGTTAAGAAAGCGGTTATCTTTACTCTTTTTAAGTTTTATAATTTTAGTTCCCCTCATTAGTTAAATCCTGAATCCGCAGCCAACCGGAGCAACATAATTTTTGCGATGTATATACGAAGTCAAATAGGATTTCAAAGCAACCATTCTCAAAGATTTTCAATATAAAGTTGTACTTACTAAAATATTGATTAAACATTTTATTGGATCTCTCACTCATCACATGTGTATAGTAACAAATAGTAGTAGTAGTGCACTATAACAAATCATCATATATTTTCTTGGACAATAAATTCAACAATTGAATAGAAACGGAGTTTGATCAATATACAATCATTCAATAACACATTCTGCATGTAGCCATTAATTAACCAGTAATATTAGTGGTATTATCAGAAGTTGGTGGATTAACCACCCGGCAATTAGTCCTGATCTGACCGTCGGTTCCAGTTAATGGGGTAAGCGAGCCCATCTTAACCATTGCATCGGCAAAGTCCTTTTTGAAACGTCCCTGGTTTTTGCTATATGTCGAAACTTGAGAGTCTGTGAGTCCTGTTCCATTAGCATAGAGTTGTTGGTCCGAGTGCACAAGACCCCTCAGTTTCACCAAGTTCATGTAGTAAGCATTGTCAAAAGTTTTGTTTGAGATAGAATCGAAGGGAGCGAGATTGTCATCACCATCTCCAGCATCAGGGGGACACAATGCTTGCATTGCTTCTGCAAATGAGGGGTCTATGTTGGTCTCATTGTAGATTCTCTTTCTGAAGAAACGGCACCTCACTAGGCCTACCGTGTGAGCTCCTGATGATCATGAACAATAATAATTTTTCATGGAAAAAGAATTATTAATTAATGAAAAGGGTGGTTATTTAGTCTCAATTGTTTTCTGTACAAAGTTAATTATTATTATATCATTTTTTTAACTTATTTTATTTTATTTTAATCTTAATTTGCACTTTGTTAAGGCATTGTCTTCAAAAGGTCACTTAGTATAAGCTAAGGGGCATTTAATTTAATTACCTGATAAAGTAACCATTTCTTCGGTCGTGAAATTTTTCTTTTGGAAAGCGGTGATAAGGCCACTGAGATCCGATGAGGGACCAGGTAAGTCTGAATTAGCTCCATCTAAACTTGCATTAGTTGAGTCTCTTCTGCCCAATTGTAGGTCCCATCTTTGTCCACCAAGCTTATATATATATATACACACACGTACATTAGTATCCACATAGTACACAAACTGTGTATATATGTATATATGAATCTTAATTTGACCAATTTAATTAGATCAGTTGTATGTATATGTGTGCTATTAAAACTAGAGTTACTTACAGCACCAACAGCTTCTCTAGCTGCAACAGCTACGATGTCAGCACAAGAGACAACACCAGGGCACATGCTCTCCAACTTGGATTTTATGTTGTCTATAACCTCAAAACCCCTGAGGGAGTTCGCGTTGGGAAAGGAATTCTTCTCGCCCGTGAAATTGGCAGTGTCATCTAACAATACTGATGCATCACATCCCTGTAAAACATAAACTTGAAAAAAAGTTAAATTTCACTTTCTTAGAAGAAATAGAAGTTAAATCTCACCATCAAAACTTTTAATTGAACAAATATTGAAAAGGAACCAAATTCATATATCATAAGGAACCAATGCACATGAGGAATGCCATATATCTACCACACAAATATATAATATGTGTAATTGCATGCAGAAAACTAATGCACAATGTAGGCAATCATTCTGATTTTTGAGTGATGAAATGAGATCACTTGCTTGGACAAAGCAGTCATGGAAATGGAGTCGAAGCAAGGATGCCCCCATGCGACGCTCAGTGGACACAGCATCATCCACAGCTTTCTTAATGGTTTTAAGGGCTTTCGGACACTTGTCATCATAAAACTTATCGTTGGATAACTGCGCTGAGGCTATCCCAATAAGGCATATATTGAAAATCAACCAAAGCTTTGGTTTGAAGCCAGGAAAGGCCATTGAGAGATCAGAGAACTAATTGCAGAGGTTTGAGATTGTGATTATTGGGTGGTTGTGGCCATGAGATGATACGCTTATATAGAAGTTTCAACCTGGCTAGCTAGCTAGCAAGCTAGTGCTATGTTTTTAGTTTATCTCTTGTCCATATTTTTGGGGTCAACTAAGAAAACTCAGAACATATTTGACTACAGCAAATGTTATGAGGATGTGTAGAGAAGCAAAGGCATGCAAATAAAGTATTAACGAGATCAAGAAACCGTGTATCATGTATGTGAAGTATCATATGTTAGCTTTATTAAGCTAGAAAAGTTTGACTTTATCAAAGTTACTCCTCCCAGATTTGATTGCAGGACACTGCACTTGGCCTCGAAGGCAGGAGCCAAAAATGTAAGAGAAAAGCAATGGTAGCATTAGTTAATGATCACGCTGTCAGAATACTTGGATTCTCATCATTCTTTGGCCCTCATCCTTTCTCATTTGGTGGCTAAAAACAAAACCCGAGCTTTCCTGCATTTCGTCGCTTCTCCTCAAAATCGTTAAGTGACAAGAGAATTTTTTTTTTTTTTTTTGTCAAAAGCGAAGATAAAGGTTTCCTTTTGGTCGACCTAATTCTTGAATGTATACAAATAACTAGTTTATCACACCTTATTGATATTCAATTTTTTAAAATAAAAAATTAGTATGAATGATCAACATGATAAAGTGGTTTAAATGTGTCAAATCTTATAACAATATATTCCTCTTTTGTGTGTAATGGAATCGCTAATAGTAATTTTTGCGAAAATAGGATTCATAGTATTTTTCCCTTGAAAGATAATTTAAATTTACATTTTGTCTTATGAAACAAAGGCCTGGTACCATTCTTGTTAGTGTTCACACACACAACGTATGTAAGAACTTTGAAGTACGACCAAAATAAACGCCAACTATAGATCTTGCGCTGAAATTCTAATTTAATTGAAAATTGAGAACAATAGGGATTAAATGATTGTCATCCACAAGGTGAAAGAAAATCTGTGCCACATTTGTCAAAGTCGTAAATTAAGGTGGTGATATGTAAATTTCTTGTATTACTCTTCTACTATTACAATGGATTCAAATATTGCATCTTGCTATAACAAGAATTAATATTATGGTTCTAAATACGTACGTTGGTGAGTGACTTTGTCCATTATTAGGCATTAGGGTTTAGGCATCAGGCGCAGCAGGTGAGGAGCATGTTGACGGTGAGGCCAGCAGAGGCATGTGGAGACTGAAGTCCTTGCCGGCACGTGGACACTGAACGAAGAGTGGAGAGTTAACCAGTTTGAAGTGAGAAAGAAAATTTAAAACTTGACTGGTTTCAATTTTCAAGAGAGGAAAGGAAAAGGGAAAATCAAATAAGGTAGCAAAAGAAGAGGAAAAAAAAATACAGAATTTGAATTGTTTGGAGGGGACAGAGAGCTAGAGGTGATGCAAATCTAGAGAAAAACCCAGTCCACGCTTAGTTTTAATCAACTTTCAAAATAATATTTTTAAAAATGCTTTTAATAACATTCCAGTTAGAATTTATTCTAAATAGAAACTACTAGTCCAATATTGTATCTGGACTAATACATCACATGTACTAAGATATTTCCTAATCGATCATTTCAAGTCATATGGAATCCATCCGTATCCCAAAAACAGATCCCTGCAAAATAGAATTCTCAACAGTGACGCAATCGAAACCCATTAGAAATGCCTGCGCTGTATACTCGATGCTAGCTATCATCATTTTCATTGAAACATGATCATGTCAAGTTCAAAATGAAAATCAACAAAATATTACCACGTTCGAACACAGTAAGACAACAAAAAAAAAGTTACACATTAGGAAATATCTCAGTAAAATCGCAAAGGCAATAGAATTTTAAGTACAGCGTAACATCCCACACAATCATTGGAGCATCTCGAAGGGATTATCCAATCATTGTAGACGGCATTGGCCACAGGAAAAAAGTGAGCACTAGCAGTTATCATGTTTCTTCTTTGTCTAAAGCACTGCTTAATGCAGATTGTAAAACCGATCACCCAACAAGAGACATTAGTAAAGGCTAATCATGTTGAACAAAAGACACTAGCAAACAATTCAAACAGCTTCATCTTCTACATAGTTGACAGCTAGGTCCCAATAATGAGGAACACCAGCATCCGCAAAAACTTTGCGAGCAGCTGCTTCAGTGATGCAATCATGAACACTGAACCTGTTGAAGCTCGGTTTGGCAACACTTCCTTGCCATACCAGAACACACTTATTGGCCGGTTTATCATCATCCGAATCTTCATTTTCTTCTGTCTCCTTTGAAACTTCACTCCAATTTATACGTCTAAGCATGAGTTTCCCGTACCTCTTAATCGACTTGCTTCCACCTTCAACCACAACTACACTAATACCATCGGAAATGACAGCGCATCCAGTCAAACGATTCTCCTGAGCATTGACATCAACTCTAAAGCGGGCCTTTGGATGTGAGAGGTCATTAATCTTATAAAGTGAGACTAGTGTTTCCAGCGTGCTAGGGTCATCAAACAGCTTCCTCTCCTTCTTCTCCCGCAGCTCAGCGGGAGTAAGCTTGCGTGCTATGTTCCTATCTATGTGAGCCTGCTCACGCTCAGCAGCTGCACTACGTATTTCCTTTTCAAGCCGAGTTGGATCTTGAGTTGCTTCAGAGCCTAGTACTTTCATTAAATTGCTAATCTTGACCTTTGATTTCGGAGGTTCTATAACACCTTGCCGAATCATCTCCTGCCTCTCTTTCTCCTTAGCCAAACGCCTCTGTGTCCGGAGTTTCTTCTGCTCCTTCTTGGTTAGTTTGAGGGGTTGAGGTGGTGGGGGTGCAGGCTCAGCAGGTGGTTCAATGGGGCGAGGATGCTCGACATAAATCATGATTTTTTCCATTTTCAGTTTATCTTCACCCATAGTTCCATCAGCAGTGTCGCCATAATTTCCAGAATGCAGAAGAGGCACATCCCTGCCAAATTCAACAAATTAATATAATATCCATAAACACATAGGAACGTAGGAATACAAACATATTCTGATGTCTGCTTCTCATTTTTTCAGTATTTAAAGAAAATATTGGGAATTCCACTAAGACAGCGCAACACTAGATTCACCACTAGGCACTTGTCCAATTATTCATTGTCTGTTAGGACCCCAAGTAATATGAATAAGGCTATTATTACCCCTGCCCCTAGTCATGTTACTCCAAGTAATATTGTTTTCCATTATGCTAAGGTTTATAGTAGAAAGAACAAAAAGGGCAATGATGACACAGGTAAGGCATGTGACTGAGAAGGGGAGGGAGGGATTCGTAACTTACTTTGTCTAGTTGGCACAGTTAGTGGGTGGGGTGGATGCATTGTGATTCTGTTAGGGGAAGTGTTAGGAATACTTCCCAGTTTGGGCAAGTTTATTCCAGGAGAAACAGAAATGGGCCAGTTATGGCATCAGAAATAGGAGTGTAGCAGGAATTACAGCCAATAAGTGAATAAATAAGTGGGAATGTTAGTTACAGAGGGAAGGGAAGACTATAAATAGGAGAGGAATAGAGGTAGGTAGTGTGGAATTCATTCAATTGTGACTAGTTCTGAGATTGAGAAACTCTCTCTCTCTAGCATTCTTCTTGTATAAACTCATTTGGACCCTTGGAGATTCTCCGGGTCCCGTAATCAATAAAGCTTACCTGTTTCTGCTATTCTGGAGGTATCAGATTCAGCTCTGATGGTGGGAAACAGCTTCAATGGCTGCCAAATTGGAGAAGAGGTGCGATTCACTAGAAGCGACCTTGAGGCTCTTGCAATCGCAGCGCGAAGAGGATCGCGAACTATTGCAGCAGCAATGTGATGAGGATCGCGCACGGAATGATGGTTTGATGGCGGCAATCGCCTATCTGATGCAATCGGTGAAACAAATCGGGGAGCGATTGGAGGTTTTGGAATCAAGTCGCGAGCATGGCAAGGACGGCTCAGCTTGATGAGGCACAGCGGCAAGATACCTACCATGAGCGGAGGCGGGATGATACTCACGGATATCATGGCGAAGGCGACGGCTCTCCGATTGGAACTAAACGCCAATGTCCACTGGAACAGTGGCACCGTATTGATGGGCTGATGTTCCATGGTGAAGGTGCGTACGCGTGGCTCGACACAATTGAAAGATATTTTGAGGCCCACGAGGTTCCCAAGCCACAATGGTTGTTTGTCGCCAAGGTGGTGATGGAAGGTAAGGCCTTAGTTTGGTACCGCTGGTGGGAGAGCTCTGCACCATATCTGAGTTGGATGAGCTTCAAAGACGCAGTCGTCCAACGTGTTCAACCGGAAACGGTGCAAAATCCATTTGAGACGCTACTCAACCTGAAACAAGGCGGTTTAGTGCGAGAATATCGCGAGAATTTCGAGCTTCTCTTTGGTCCCCTCAAGATCTCCGAGAAGAGATTTTTGCTTGGCATTTTCCTCAATGGATTAAAACCCGAGGTACAAGCTGAACTCAAGCTACAATCCTTCTCAACTTTGGACGACTTAATGAATAGAGCAAAATTGGTGGGGAGTCGTAATAAATGTTATTGAAAGTAGCGAATAGACTTGTCTCTCGATTTGGCAATGTGGGTGGCATGTTCGGGCGAGGTTGAGGACCAGTTTCAGCAGGACCCGCACCCACTGCCAGTGCTCAGGGTAGTAAGGAGGATTGCAAAAGTGGGCCAAGCCCTGGTCGTAGAGGGTTTCACACCCTATTGGACAAGGAATATAGGGACAAATGCGCTAAAGGATTATGTCTCCTTTGTGATGAGCGCTTTATGCCTGACCATGTGTGTAAAAATAAGGGCTTCAGGCTTATGGTAATGGAAGACATGTCCGGAGGACAGCACTTCAAATTCAGGACTATGGGAGGCCAGAAAAGTCACTGTTCGATTTGAGCTTGGGGACTTGCTAAAGGTTGTAGGGTGAGGGTTTTGATTGATCCAGGGGCCTCACAATTTCATTGATCCGAGTTTGGTAACTGATGCTGGCTAGGTCATTTCGAAAAATACTGAATTCATGGTAACTATAGCAGGAGGTACTCAAGTCCCAGGCATTGGAAAATGTAAAGATGTGCAAGTTCAGTTTCCCAACCTGACGATTACTCAAGACTTTTTAGTCTTCTCCCTAGACAACTCTGAGGTAGTGTTGGGGCTAGCATGGTTAGATACACCGGGAGATACAATTACTAATTTTGGCAAGTCGCGCATTACCATCAATATGGGTACAGATTGGACTATGTTACAAGGGGATCCTGAGCTGTGTTATGCTGGTACAGCATTACGGGCGGCTTTGAAGGGTATTCAGGAGGAGGCTACAAGTTATTTGGTGCAGCTGTGGCCCATTTTGTGCAAGACTGAGGTGCAGGCAGCTGTTCCAAGCCACATACAGCAGGTGTTGGATTCATTCCCCATGATTTTTGAGCCATTACAGGGCCTTCCTCCCCATAGGAGCCATGACCATGCCATCACCTTGAAAGGGTGCAAACATTCCAAATTTGAGGCCTTACCGTTATCCTCATTATCAAAAAAATGAGATCGAAAAGCTGGTGCAAGAGATGCTTATGACAGGAATTATACGGCCGAGTGTCAGCCCATTTGCTAGCCCGATCCTCTTGGTTAAAAAGAAAGATGGGAGTTGGCAGTTTGTGTTGACTATAGAGCACTAAACCAAGTTACCATCTCAGACAAGTTTCCAATCCCCTTTATTGGTGAGCTTCTCAACGAATTGGCTGGGGCATCTCTCTTCTCTAAACTTGACCTTAGTCTAGATATCACCAAATACGCATGGTGGAGGAGGATGCTGGCAAGACTGCCTTCCGGACACATGAAGGCCACTATGAGTTCCTCGTCATGCCGTTTGTTCTCACTAAGGCTCCCTCTACATTCCAAGCATTAATGAATGACATTCTTAGACCCTTCCTCCGCAAGTTCGTTTGCGTGTTCTTTGATGACATTTTGGTATATAGTATGGCAGAGGAAGAGCATGCTCAACACCTGGCTGAGGTGTTTAGGTTGCTGCAGCAGCACCAACTGGTATTAAACAAGAAGAAATGTGATTTTGCAGTCCCCCACAAGTTGAATACTTAGGTCACATTGTGTCTGCTGCTGGAGTTTCTGCTGATCCCAAGAAGACAGAAGAAGCCATGCGAATGTGGATAGTTCCCAAAGATCTGAAAGGGTTGAGGGGGTTCTTGGGATTAACCGGTTACTACAGGCATTTTGTGCAAGGTTATGGGGTGACTGCTAACCATTAACTGATCTAACAAAAAAGGACTCATTTGCTTGGTCAGCCCTTGCTCATCAAGCCTTTGACAAACTCAAACAAGCCATGGCAGACTTACTGGTACTTGCTGTCCCAGATTTTTCAAAATCATTTGGGCTGGAAACGGACGCTTCAAGCCAGGGACTAGGGGCTGTTTTATCCCAAGAAGGGAAACCAATTGCCTTTCTCAGCAAGGCCTTTTCTAAGCGGGCACAACTGAAATCCATTTATGAACGCAAGCTGATGGCAATTGTGTTGGCAGTGCAGAAGTGGCGCCACCACCTCCTTGGCCGCCACTTTGTGATCATGACTGACCACAGAAGCCTCAAATTCTTGACAGATCCGAGGTTATTTGCAGAAGAACAATTGAAATGGACCTCGAAATTGATGGGGTTAGACTTTGAAATACGGTACAGGCCAGGTCTACAAAATAAGGCTACTGATGCGCTTTCTCGACAGATGATGTACCAAGCCATCTCTGTACTGTCAGCCAACATTTGGGAGACAATTAAGGCTTAAATAGGCCATCATTCAGGGGCCACAACAGGGGGCCACGGATTTTCCAGGGTATAGCCTGAAAAATGGGCGACTTTTTTACCAGGGACGGGCTGCGATTCCATGTAATTCATCTCAGATTCCAGCACTTTTAGCCAAGGTGCATGCATCAGCCTCAGGGGGCCGTTTCGGGTTTTTCCGCACCTATAAGCGGTTGGCTGCTGCCTTTTATTGGAGGGGCATGCAATGCCATGTCAAAGATTATGTTGCTAGTTGCCATGTTTGTCAAACTAGCAAATATGAGGCTCTTTCTCCCGCTGGTTTGTTGCAGCCGTAGGAGATTCCCTCTCAAGTTTGGGCTGAGATCTCCATGGATTTTATTTCTGGTCTACCCCGTTCGAAGGGTAAGGATGCCATTATGGTGGTTGTTGATAGGCTCATGAAATATGCACATTTTTTACGCCTCTCCCATCCATTTACAGCTAAGGAAGTAGCCCAACTTTTTGTTAAGGAGATAGTTCAGTTCCATGGCTTCCCTACTGCCACTATATCCCATCGGGACCCTGTTTTTCTCAGTCACTTCTGGTCTGAATTGTTCCATGCTGCCGGAACCAAGCTTAAACATAGTACGTTGTAACACCCCCAAACCGATGGTCAAACGGAGGTGACTAATCGCTGTTTGGAAACGTACTTGTGTTGCTTTGTGAGTGACAAGCCTCGGCTGTGGATAGATTGGCTTAATTGGGCTGAATATTGGTTCAATAATTCCTTTAATGCTTCAACGAAAACAACCCCCTTCCAGGCACTCTATGGCAGACCCCATCCAGTCCTTTTCAAGGGTTATACTTACCCTTCTAAAGTACATAAGATGCAGTCCTTGATGGCGACTAGGGATGAGATCTTGGCTGAATTAAAGTCTCAGCTGCACCTTGCTCAGCAGCGAATGAAGCACTTCGCCAATAAGCATAGGCAAGAGGTCCACTATGTTGAGGGAGATTGGGTTTATCTGAAATTCCAGCCTTGCCAAATGAAGTCCTTAGCAAAACGCCCCAATGAGAAGTTGAGTCCACGGTTCTATGGTCCTTATCAAGTGCTTAAGAAGATTGGCCCGGTAGCATACAGGCTGGCGCTCCCACCATCTCGCAATCTTCACCTGGTTTTTCATGTGAGCAGACTCAAGAAAGCTCTTCCACCACAGACTTAACCCTTTGAGCTTCCGACAGGTTTGACAGAGGCTGGTGTGTTACTTGCCAAACCAGAGGAGGTGTTACAGACCGGAGTGGATGCTACGGGTAACATGGAGGTTATAGTCAAATGGGCAGGTTTACCCTCACATGACAACTCCTGGGAGAACCTCAACTCCCTGATGCAACAGTTTCCCCATGCACACCTTGAGGACAAATTGGATCTCCAAAGGGGGGGGGTGGTTAGGAATACTTCCCAGTTTGGGCAAGTTTATTCCAGGAGAAACAGAAATGGGCCAGTTATGGCATCAAAAATAGGAGTGTAGCAGGAATTACAGCCAACTAAGTGAATAAATAAGCGGGAATGCTAGCTAGGGAGGGAAGGGAAGACTATAAATAGGAGAGGAATAGAGGTAGTTAGTGTGGAATTCATTCAATTGTAACTAGTTCTGAGATTGAGAAACTCTCTTTCTCCTAGGGTTCCTCTCGTACAAACTCATTTGGACCCTTGGAGATTTTCCAGGTCCCATAATCAATAAAGCTTACCTACTTCTGCTATTCTGGAGATATCAGTTCTAACAGGAAGAGGGTAGGAAATATAGGGGAGAGAGAGAGTGCTGAGGGGAGCATCTTAGAAAGTTGGAAAGGAGTAGAATTAGGAGAGTGCTAGGTCTCTCGAATACCTGGCTGTTGATACACTGTTTTTCCTTTATTTTTCTGCTACTATAATACACACAGGAAGGAGGGAGCTAATACTCACCTGGTATTGCTCTTCTATGAGGAATTACTATTCAGTTTCTGCTACTTGTTATTTTATCTAATACCAGTCTTACATTGTCAAGTCTGAATTATAGATCATCAAAGATGTTTTCATCATCTCTATGCAACTATGATTTTAGCAGCTTTATACCTACCAGCCTGGCCTATTCCAGTTTGTCTCATATCCTAGCATTGGTATAATAATCACTCAAAACAATAGAAAGGAGAGAACAAAATGTTATATATAAATGCTTAAACATACATACTAAGTATATTTCCTGAAACTAATTACTTAAATTCATGCCATTCAAACAACACCTTTCGCACAGTCCTTGCACTTGAACAAAGGCACAAATTAAATGCTCATTTACAATAACTTACCACCACTCAATTTCTGGAATTTGTTCCTTGGGTTTTTCTTTGATTACAACTCTCTCTGTTATTTCTATTAAGTTTGGGTTTATATCGGGAGCAGCCTTTGCCTTTGCCAGTTGTGCTTGCTTGGCCTTCTGCTCTTTTGCTTGAGCTTCTCCAAATTTACTCTGAAAGAGTCAAAGCATAACAGCAAGGTACACATAATACAATTGAAAAAATTAAAGTAAAAGGAAAATCAATAGAGTCGGAGAAGGGGGAAGGGATGGATAAAAATACCTTTAATTTTATTGTTTCAGCATCCTTCGACCATTTTCCTTCCTCCACAAACTGAAAACCCGGCTTTTTGGGCCTCAAGAGCCTGTTTTTATTGATACCCATCCTTGGGTCAAAATGAGGATTGGAATCGGGATCGACATCTAATACAGGTTTCAGTATTTCAAAAGAATCTTTCTTCTGTTTATTAATGTTGACCTACAATGTTCAGAGACAGATTCTAAGGTCAAGATGTCAATCCCAAACAGAAGCAAATAACTGATTAATAAAAAAGATATACAGTTGAGAACCTACACACCTTTAATGTGCTAAGGTTACTTGGCTTAGTCACATTAACAACATTTCCATGTTCATCTACTTCCCTTCCCTGAGAATCAAGACGAAGAACAGGAGCCTTGGTGGGTTTTTGTGGGATGGGAATATCTCCTACCATCTGGCCAGGAAACATGTTGATTAGAGGAGCAAACTGTGGATCTTGGCGAAATCCCATTCTTGCAGCAAGCTCCTGAGCACGCCTGACAGCTTCATAGTTGGCTGGAGTTGGAATACCAGCAGTAGTTATGCCACCAGCTTGAGGATTTGGATAAGTAGCAGCATTAGCAGCCGAAGGAAAAACTGACGCCTCTGCCACAGGCCCAGAAGAAGCCGGAACAGCAGTTTCTGATTCCACTCCAGCACTACCAGAAGGCACTGTCGATTCACCTTTTGAACCCGAATGTGTGCTTCCATGTGAGTTTGAGGTAGAACTCTTATTCAACTGCACAACCATAGGTACAGAACTTAATGTATTCGGATGAAATGTATATAATTAATTATGGCAGGCAAAGTAAATCAGAATCAGCAGGTATTCATTAAAGAGAAATATCCAACTGACAGAAATATAGCTCAACTTACCTGAGGAATTTTCTTCAGCTTCTCTGCCAACTCTTTCTGCATTTGTAAAGCTTTCTTAGCTTTAGCTAAAGCATCAATAGACAGGCTTCCACTTTTTCCAGCAGTTGAGGACGTTCCATCTGTACTAGATTTTCCAGTAACCTCATGAGACCTGGTAATACTAACGCCCTTATTTTCATTTGTGGTAGAATTTGAAGATACCTTGATAGGAAAGGAAGAAGTAGGGGCCAAAGCTGCCTCAGATGCACTCAGTGGTGCCACAGCAGGTGATCCCAAGGCATAACCCTGAAAGAGCATTGGTAAGACACCAGTGAATCTGTGTACCTCTTCAAGTACTCCAAAAGGAATAATAGAAGAGAAAGAGTTAGGACAATCAGAACTCAGAAGAGCTATAGAACATAGCACCGAGACATTTTTGACAAATCTTAAAAATTATAGGACACGGGCTATGATATAAAATTCAAATTAGTATAAAATTAACATAAAAAAATGTTAAATCAAAAGAGAGAACCAATGTTTCAAAAGTCAGCACGATTTATCAAATATCAATACATTATACATGGATTATTCTACTAGCATACCCATTCCAGTTAAATACTAATTACTAATGTAAACTTTGTAAAGTGTAAAACCAAACAGACATACCTACAAATCCAATCTGACAGGAGATTCTAAACTAACATCCATGTATCAACAGTACCACAAAATTAAACATCCCTCTACAATTTTCAGTTGATATCGTGCATCATTAAGCTCTGAAAACATAATGATCGAGGAAAAAGAAAAACTCACATTATCGGGTGAAGCAATCCCATTAGCAGAGTGAGAGCCCTGGGCATCATCAAGGTGCTTATTATTATTCTTATTATCAGTGACCTCATCATTAGCATTAGCATTCACATGTTTCCCACCTTCAATGCCTTTTCCACCATTCTCATCATAATATTTATAATCTTGTTCTTGCTCATGTTCATCCTTTTTGGCTTTATCACCAAACCTCCTCCTCTCCCTCTTCACTTCCTTGGTCTCCTCCGAAACCCTAACCCTCTTATCGTCCCTGTCCTCCTCGCTGCGCTCCCTCTCTTTGCGCTTGTGCGAATGCGAGGAGGAGTGTCGTGGCTCCGGCGAATCCTCTCTCTCGTCGCCGCGAGGCTTCGACCTCCCTCTGCTGCCTTCTCTCTCGTCTCTGTCTCTGTCCCTGCTTCCTTCTCTCTCTTCATCCCTCTCTCTGGATTTGCGGTCGTGCCTGGAATTCCTGTCGGATCGGTGGTGGTGATGGCGGTGGTCGTCGTAATCGCGGTGGCGCCTGTGGTCGTCGGCGTCGCGGTGGGAGCGATGCTTGTGGTCGCGATCGGAGTGGCGATCTCGTGTTTTCTTGGAGGATTTGTCTCTGTCGTCCATTTCTAGGGTTTGGGAAATTCGGCTTCTCTCTTCCTCCCTCTCTATGTCTATGTCTACAGAGTGTTCTCCTCTACTTGCGTTGTGCCTATTGAAATTGGGGATCAGGTTAGCTTAGCTTATCGTATCATCATATATAACGCTAGAAATTCGAAATTACCATAAACGAGAATATCAATTAGGGTTATCTAATTATTTACATTTAATTATTATTTTAAATAAATAAAATACTATTTAAATAATGAAATTATTATCTAAAACTAATACTTTTAAAAATATACTTTACCAATAAAAATTACATAGAAATTAAATTCGTATTTTATACTTTAAAAAAATTATTCTTTCTTATTATGTTATTGATCTGTAATTTTTGTTTGATTGAGTTTTAATCTTTAAAAACTTAAAAGGCAATTGCTTTAACGAAAATCGTTAGTGTTACATAAATGTCAACTTTTTTTTATGAAATATATATGGCTCAACTTAAACTATCCATCTTCTAATAATTTTTGTAATTTAATATTTTTAGTTAGTATTTTCTTTTTTTGCAAATGAGATTCTTATTAGTTTGATATTTGAGATTTTTTCCCTTAAATATCAATATTTTTAATAGTTAGAAGATAGTAAGATCAATCAATTATTAATAGAAAAGTAAGAATAAACATTTTTTTTTGTCTGAATTAACAAATTGTTTTTTTTTTTTGGGTCTGACCACAAATTGTTTAGATTTGTTGATTGAGATTACATCATGGTAATGGACCTCAGTGAGCTAATCCAATAATGTGACTTCTCCTAAGCAACGCGAGAAAGTTTTCAGGTCAAAATGGGCTTTGCTCGTGGAGTCTATCTTGTCTTTGTTGGGTGCCGTGATTGTCTTGTATGCTCACGGCTGTCTATCTATCCAGGGAAGTGGTCTCAGCGTCTGAAAACTAATGGACAGAATATTGGATGCCACACAAGCCTGGAATGTTGTCAGGCCTGTTATTTTGGAAGTTTGTATTCTACTCAATGGCCTGTGGCCCCTTCTAATGTAGATCACCGGAACCAATTATTTTTTTTGAAAAAAAAATGAAAAAAAATTATATAGTTTTTGTTATTTTTGCAAGAAAAACGTTAGGACTGCTATTTTCATTTTTTTGTTCTTATTGTAACAAAAATGGTTACTAAATGCAAGTTTGCTTCATTATGAAATCAGGCATGTAATAATGATATTTACATTGCAGGCTATAAGTGACTTACAGATGAAATACCAATTTCTGATTTCAACTATTTCTTTTATGTTTTTGGTTCATTGTTGAATATGAGCATTATAAGGGTCTTAATTTCTTTTCTTTTCTTTTTTTATTAATTGGGCCGAGTCTTTAGTTTTATTATTCCTTCTTCTTTTTTCAGTGGATAAACTCTGTGTTGTTGAACACTTGAACTTGTTGTCATGAATTTTGGTTCAATTATGTCTATTAGAATACATAAAGTAAAGAACACAAACTCACACTTTGATCCCAAAGTACAGGAGACTGCACTAAGAAGGAGAATCTATCCCTTAGTTATGGATTCTCCAACTACTTTAAAGGACAAATGCTAGACAAAAAACAAGTTAGAAAAGAGGATTTTATTAATTAATAAAAGTAAATACAACAACTCCACACCAAAGTATCATGACAAAATTTGGAGGAAAAAACTACACATAAACTAAACTAAAAGGAAAAGTGCTATAAAATGAAAGGAAAAAAATAAAGAGTTGTGTATTGGTCCAAGAATGCCTTTATGAAGAGTTCTCCAAGTAGTAATTTTCACTATGAAACTGCTTTGAAACTTGCATTGAAAGAGGTCATATGGTTGTAGAACGTGGCTATAGAACATGGCTTTCATTGCAAACTTAAACCTCCATCCCCTATGGCCACCAAATTTGGTTATAGAATATGGCCGGATGCAAACTCTCATCCCACTAATTGGTCTAATTACCACACATGGCACAAGATTAGTTGGTCCTTCCTATGTTGGGGACCAACATTATTCACCCTTCAAAATTTATAAAAGTATCCGTCCATGCGTTTTCTAAAGAGGCCACAATTTTTCTCTTTTTGCAAATCTGACCCTTTTTCCACTTCAAAATTTATATATGAGTTTCGTGTTGTTTGATCCATTGTCTTGAATAATTTAAAAATACCCTATTATTATTTGCTATATAACTTTTAATTAATATCACAATTTTCTTGCAAATTTATTATAGTTAAAAATAATTATAAAATTTTTTAATTAAGGCTTGCATCACACGAGTAGTATATCTGGTATAGCAATATTCTTCATTATCAAGTCTCATTTAGTAGTCAATGGTCATTGATATATCTAGTGTTATAAAAAAAAATGTGTTTGAATTTCATTTGCGCAAATTTTATATAGTTAATTTTTAGTTTAAATTGTTAATTTTTTTTGTAGAAATGTTAAATTAAAGTTTAAACAGTTTATTTTTGGGTTTAAATTGTTCAATTTTATTTAGAATAAGTAATTGTGAAGTTAAAATTGTTAATTTGAAGATAAAATAGTTAATTTTTGAGTTGAAATTATTAATTTTGACATTAAAAGTTGAGAGATATTTTGAAAAGATTACATAATATTCCTGGCAATATTAACCAAATATAATAATGGTAACTTACAGGTATATTTTATAACATTATTGCCTAATTCTTTTCTTTTTTTCTTTTCTCCTTCTATTTTTAAAAGAATTTAGATAGTCCAAATTCCATTTCAGTTATGGTATTTTTCCTTTTATCTTTTTCTCCTCATTTGCATTTTTTTAAGGGAACTCAGATAATTCGAATTTCCTTCACTCACCTGCGTGTTTTTTCTTTTTGTCTTCTTTTTAGGCTCCACTTAATAGTATTGCTACAATGTTTTTTCTTTTTTATTTTTTCTTTTGTTTTTTTCTTTTTCTTTTTTAAGGGACCCCAAATTCCCTTTACTCAAAAGTATCCACCATGGTGCTTTTGCTATAACATTTTATTCTCTCTTTTTTTTTTTGTCCTTTTTTTTTGTTAAGGGAATTCCCTTTACTCATGCTACATCGCTTTTTGTTTTTTAATGGAATTTGGATGGACCAAATTCCTTTCACGTGTTTTTTTCTTTCTTTTTTCCCTTTTGTGTATAGGATATACAATTTGTAGTTTATTAAAATAAATTTATTTTTCAATTCGCTTTATTTTTACCAAACATTTTATATATTACATGTATATTGGGTAATATTTTTAATTCACTGTACAAATATGATGGTAAATATTAAAAATTATTTTGAATATTTTTTCACTTAAATTCAATTTTATTTAATTATTGTTGTCAAACTTTCTAATGATGAAACATTATAGTTTCTAGATCTAATTAATAATAGCTAGAGGATGAAGACAACTTAGGGAGTTCAAGTATCATAACAAGAGAAAACACCTCTTCAAATCTAACAAATTAAAAAGGACGAGGAAATTACGGTATGATCAGTTTATAAATAAGTTTTAAGAAATATATTAAATCTTATAAAATATTATATTATACATTTTCTATCTTTTCAGGCTACTATATGAAAGAAGAGCCCTTGGAAAATTTAGATGATTAAAGAATTAAATTGTAATAGTGTTTTTAAGATTGGTACATCACTAAAGGTCTATTTGAAGGAACAATGAGGTTGGACTGGGGGTTGAAGTTCATGCAGAAGACTCCTAGTTGGTGTGGCCATGGAGGATCTTCGTCATGGAGCTGGCAGGCTCATCACGTCGGAGGCGGACACCACGAAGTAAGAGTCTAAGTAAATCGCCTAAGCGAAGACGTGGCCCCTGTAGCCTTGCACAAAATAAGGGTAATAAGTGCAAATAATGTAAACAATAGTGAGTACTCATTTACAAATTTACTGTGAAATCCACCTGTTTAGATTTGAACCATTAAATGAAAAATTTTGGCTATCCAATGGTTGAAATCCATTCACATAGAGGAAACTAACATTGGCATCCTACATGGGAGGCCAACTTATCCTTAGCCACCACACACATATCATGGCCTAGTTACTCATTTTTTTTTGGAGATAACAGAACTATTCACACCTGAAATCACTTTTAGACATGTCTGTATATTTTTTTGGGTCAAACACATATTTGTATTTTCCACATGAATAATGTTTATTGAACACCAAAAGCAATGGATATCTACAGTTACATCGCATGACAAGGGAAGAAAATGACAAAACAGTTGTAAAGTGAAGGTATGGGTATAGGTATTGCACAGTGGCATAATTGAAAATTTATCAAACTTCATTACATTTGGAAAGAAAGAAAAAAAAAACTCTCAGCTCTCACTCTTCTCTCTCTCTCTCTCTCCTCTCTCAACTCCCATTCTCTTTAACTCTTAACTCTCGTACAACTCTCTTCTCTCGCATGCAAGAGAATACCAATGTCTTCACCGCCACAGCCACAGCCACCGCGATGTCCGTAAGCAATAGTTGCAGCTATTTAATCACTTCACATCAAGAACAACAATTCTTGAGCAAGAGTGTAGTTCCCTTACCCATTGAAGAATAATAACAACAAACATATATTTCTTTCACTTTTTTGTAATAATCTTCTTTGTAAGGTATGTGGCTTTTTCATTTACATTTTTCTTTTGATGGATCCGTGATATTTCTTTTGATGAGTTCCTCTTTTGCACTTCTCTTTTAGTGAGTGTATACTTTGAGTTAAGTTTGATTATTAAAATGAGAATGAATAATTTAATGCACTAGTAAAGACTTTAAAACTCATAAAATAATACTAAAAATCTGTTTACAAGTTTTTTATCATTGATTTACAAGTTTTTTGTTATGGTTTATAAGTATTTTGTACTATATTTACTAGTTTTAAGCATGAGTTTACAAGTTTTTTGAATTAGGTGCAAAATCTTGTAAAATTAAGCATTGCTTAAAACTTATAAACCAAGTATAAAAAACTTATAAACAGATGGCAAAAACTTATAAACTCGTGCTTGATACTTACAAATCAAATGCAATAAGCTTTGTAAACTAAGTTTTTTTTAACAATGTGGTGCAAAGTTTTGAATTTGTTGTAAATATTTGGAATCTAATTCTACATATTGTGAAATTGGTTTACAAATTTTTTTCACTTGGTTTACAAATTTTTTGCACTTAATTTACAAGTTTTAAGCATAGATTTGCATGTATTAAGTACAAGTTCAAAGTTTTTTGCACTTGATTTGAAGTTTTATGCATGGGTTATGTTACATATTTTAAGCACAAGTTTACAAGTTTTTAGCATATATTTACAAGTTTTTTGCATTTGGTTTATAAAGTTTTTACACTTGGTTTACAAGTTTTAAGCACAACTTAGCTTTACAATTTTTTTTCACTTAGTTTACTAATTTTATGCACTTAGCTTACAAGTTTTGCACTTGATTTAAATGTTTTTTTGCATTTGGTTTGCAAGTTTATTTTGTACTTAATTTACAAATTTTAAGTATATGGATTACAAGTTTAATTTGTTGCACTTGTTTGGATATTCTTGCTTTATTGTCAAAGTATTGATTGGTATGTGGTTGTGAAATCAATTATGGGAAAAGGGTATTTTTCAAGTTTGTTTAATTTGGGGCTTCTTATTGGAATTTTTGTGTTACATCCAATTTCTCAATTTTTAAAGCTAGAGTTGGATACGTAGATTACTTAGCATCTCATATAAGAGTTCTTCGTTCATTTGAGTGCTTAAAGACAAAAAAAAAAATTTATTGACCATAGGTTTGGTGGCTTTTGCAAATAGCGATTATGAGCTTCATGCGCATGAAGGAATTATTATTTGTATACATTTTTTTTATTATGGAAAAAAAGGATAATTTGTGCTATCTTCAATGACATAAAAAAGTCATGCAAATCCTTTTTATATTGTTTTGTATAGTATAAATGTGGATTTCAAAATTCACACTTTGCATATAAAGTACACAAAGCACTTACACAGATATATATGGTCATAAATATTTATTGATAAATAGGAAAATTGATACAAGTTAACAAAAAAAATTATCTTTAAGAAAAAAAAACATGTACACCAGTGCAAAAAACTTGTAAACCAAATGCGAAAAACTTATAAACCTATATTGAAAACTTATAAACCAATGCTTAATATATGTAAACTCATGCTTAAACTTGTAAACCAAGTACAAAAAATTTATAAACCCGTGTTAAAAACTTATAAACCCGTGATTAATACTTGTAAATTAAGTATAAAAAATTTATAAATCAAGGACAAAAATCTTTAACCTGTGCTTCAGACTTGTAAAGTAAATATCAAAAAACTTGAAAACCATGCTGAAAATTTGCAAACTAGGTATAAAAAATTTGTAAATCAAATATAAAAAACTTGTAAACTCGTACTGAAAACTTGTAAACCACAACAATAGCAATCCTTAAATTGTACGGTTGATCTAAAGTAAGAAATTTAACTCGCAAGATTATTGAAAGCATTGTTTTCGTTTCCTTGAGGACTTGTATTTATAGCAACGAAAATTATTTTATCATTCCAGAAGCAATAATAAAGAAGGAAGCTATCACATGTAGTAATCCTCATGTTTCAAAAAACTTATAAATCAAGTATAAAAAAAATTACTACATGATTGTTGTGTAGGGGAGAGAGAAACTTATAAACTACATGTCATTTATAAACTACATGATTGTAGTTTATAAGTTTCTCTCTCCCGTGCATAACAATCATGTAGTAATTTTGTACATGATTGAATAATTAAATTGTAATGGTGTTTTTAAGATTGGTTCATCACTAAAGGTCTATTTAGAGGAACGATGAGGTTGGACTAGGGGTTGAGGTTCATGCAAAAGACTCCGAGTTGGTGTGGCCATGGAGGATTTTCCTCACAGAGCCAGCAAGGTCATCACGTCGAAGGCAGACGCCACGGAGCAGGAGTTGAAGTAAATCGCCTAAACGGAGACGTGGCCCTAGTAGCCTTGTACGGAACAAGGGTCACAAGTGAAAATTAAATAATATAAACAATAGTGACTCATTTATAAATTTACAGCAAAATCCACTTGTTTAGATTTAAATCGTCAAATGAAAATTTTTTGCCATCCAACAATTGAAATGCATTCACAAAGAAGGGACTAACATTAGCATCCTACATGGGGGACCAACTTATCCTTAGCCACCACACACATATCATGGCCTAGTTACTCATTTTTTTGGAGATAACAGAACTATTCACACCTGAAATCACTTTTAGACATATCTGTATATATTTTTGGGTCAAACACATGTCTATAGTTTTGATATTGTGGAAAAATTAACTCGATCCAAAAGGATGATAAGCCCAAATCGAAACGAACTGATCCGATTGACCCCTTTAGTAAAATCACTCGATTATCCTGAGAAAGATGCAATCCCTTCTTTTACCAAAAAAGAGAGAAGCAATCCCTCAAGGCACTCTATAACAAAATATTTGTCATTGTAAAACCTTTATTGACTGAGAGAATTTTCATTTTTATGCATTATTAACTGAAAGATAATCATATGCAAATACAACCGAGAGAAAACGGAGCCTGAGCTTAATAAGAGGTGACATTTAACATTTAATTGACTAGATGGCCAAAAGCCGTTCGAAAATACTGTATGTAGCATCATCGCACAAGACAATTTGACCGAACATATATAAATAAATAGGCTCATACGCTTGGAATCGTGAATGAATGAATGAATAAGCACATGCTGTCGCCCAATTTTTGTTGACTTTGAGTGGTATACGCTGCCAAACACCGAATTTATGTATTGGTAAGAGTTAGCTTGCAAGTTGGTAGTTTAAAGGATGCATGGTAGCCCATCTGCATTAACTACCATGTTTCTGCTTTTTCCTCAAGACTCTCAAAAAAGTTGATTTGTGCTTTCTCCATTAGGCTACTTCTATTTCTGTGCATTTTAAATTACCTTCTATGAAGTTACTTTACATGGTTGTCAATGGGAACTCCTTGTTGCAATACTCATATGCCTAACAAGACAGTTCATTTTTTTTTTCTCTCCTTCCAATTCCAAATGTAGTAGTATATATATTACACCTTCGATAAAGTTCTTAGGCAATATGTACTCTATTCTACCTAATGAAGATAAACTACGTTATCAATTGACTATCACGTAGAAGATCAAGCTAGCGGAGACAATTGCAGTAATATTATATAGACAAACATAAATAAAATTATATATCTAAGTAACTGATGAATTTGGTTTGAATTTTTCATTGATTTAAATTTCATTGAAAAAGGGTATCCGCAAGCATGGTTTAATATTTAAGGATTTTTTTAAAAATTTATATGTTCGAAGTGTGAACCTCCCTATTTGACTTTGTTTTATGTAGATATAGCAGACAAACCACAGTCCTCCATGCCCGAAATTTGAATTTCAGAAATTGGTTGACAATTGGAGTCATAATGTGGGTACGTACCAATCAATCACGCAAGGGTTGAGGAACCTTTGTGGATCCATGCACTGACATGGAAGTTGACAAATATGTACAACACTTAATGCATAAATATGCAAATGCAGCCTTGAACCGAAGACTACGGAGGATGTCCGGAAGAAAACATAACTTGCAAAAAATTTCTATAGCTTTAGGTAATCACACTCATGATTTCTATATTTTATAAAATTATTATTGATATTACTTGAAATTTATTAAAATTATATTGATTTTTTTTATATATATTAGTTTATTAATCTAAATAATAAAAAAATAATATGTGATATATACATAAGTATTAATAATAAAATTATAATACTTTAGCAATATTTAACACGTCAGTTAAATAAAATATTTTTATTTTTTATCACATAAAAAAGACTTATAATTATTATGATAAAAAAAGGTATTTCAGGTAGTATATATGTCAAATATTATTAAAATATCATATTTTTATTAATAATTATGTATATATTTCACGTTATCTTTCTTTATCATCACTTAAATTAATGAACTAGTATTTACAGAGAAGGTTAGTATAATTTTAGTAAATCTTAAGGGAGATCAGTGATAGTTTTATAAAATAGAGAAGTGTCAAATTGTAATTATATAAAATTATACTAAATCTCAAGAAATGTGAATACAAATTACTCTAACTTTTAAGGTTACTACTGTTGATAACTTTCAGAACCTTGGTAGAAAGAGCTGAATTTTGCCATTCCACTTTGATTTATAGAGCAAATGAAATATGGAAAATGCATTTTACATATATTTTTCAATTACTCGTGATTTTTGTTTAACCACTTAAGTTGCACCCCGTTAGTGCCCACTGTTTATGGCGCACAAATTTTCGGTCATCACAGTCGTCATGATCAGCATTACAAACAAGATATTTACATTCATCATATATGAGATATTATATCAATTTATATCTTATTTATTATTATATGAGATATGGATCTCATTTAATTAAATAGAGCCTATATAAAATCCAAATGATAAATACTATGTAAATTAATATGATATCTTATATATACACATATATATATATATATTGAATATAAATAACAATTTTTATTCATAAAATATTTATGGTAGCACGTACGGATTTGTCTTTTTCTTTTTCCCCCCTGTGTGCACATCAAAATCGTGCGTCTTATTCATGTTTCTTTCGTCCCTAAACAATCGTAGTCCGTTGCACGGGGGTTGAAATTAAGAATTTTATGCTTTCATCAAATATTACTTTTTCCTTTGAAGAGGTCAAACACTAAATTGTTTAGATTTTTTTTAAAAGAAAAAAGGCATGTTCAAGAAATTAAGAGGTTGTTTGGAAGTGTTTTTATTTTTAAATTTTTTAATACTGGTTTAAAAAATAAGTTTCAGCTCAATTTAAGAAAAAAATAAAAAAAACTTGTTTGACTATTTAACTTCAAAAACAGTTTATAGTGATAAAAAATAGAAAACCTGTTTGATAACTTTTTTAAAAAATAACTTTTAAAACTAATAAAACTAAAAACTGCTTGACAAATTGCATTACTATAATTGACAATTTTTAACATAATATTATGTTTTGTAGATAATATTTAAACTACAAATGATAAATTTTTATACATACTTAATAAATAAATTCTTAATACAACATTCCATTTTAAAAATAGTCTTAATATAACTTGGTGTCAATTTACATTTATAAATTTATAAGCTATGAATGATTTTCTTATAGCCACATCCAATTTATAATTTGGTTACGATATCTTATCATTTCCCTTACAGTTTCATTAGTCAATATTGCTATGATGTCCTTATCAGAATTCACATATAAATTTATATTGTCATTCATAGTTTCAACATCAATCATTTACATTGTCATTCATAAGTTTCAACATCATCACAAATTCACAACTGAAGCAAAACTCAAAACCAATCCATTATTTTACATTCCTTTATGACACAACATTAATCTGGACATATATACAATTGAACCAAAAAAAATGCTATTAACCTCTTACAATTCTATTTCATTTGTGAAAGCTTTAAACCTCTCAACCTTGTTTCTTTTGACAAAAAAAAAATTGTTGAGGAAGTGGAAAGTCACTACAGATAAAAAAGCCACAATACTAATACTAATGCCTTCAAACTAACAACTTTGTTACTTCTAAACCAAAATCCCTTCATGTTTGGTCTCATGCCACCTAAACTTCTAGAGAAAGCAGCTTGATTAAGCCTTTAGAGCTTGATTAAGCTTCCACCATTTCTTCCTTCAAGATCATGGCCTAAGCTGTTTGCTTGGCATTGGCCAGAAGATCATTTCTAGAAGCGAGTCTCCCTCCAGAAAATTCATCAAGCGAGTCTCCCTCCATAAGGCAAAAAATTGGATTCAATTCATCACAACTTAGTAAACATTGACTAGTTATTTCAAATGGTCTAAATTATAATTTGATACATTCCAACTGGTTTTCTTACAAGCCCTTTCTAAATGATTGAGAGCATATGAAATACTCTTCATTGTTAATTTATACAACTAGTGACCAAAATCCAAAATTGCATACTAACATACAATCAAAGAAAACCAATATATCTAAGCAAAATACCACAAACCGATGCATCTTTCTAGATTGGCAAACAACACTAGAAGACAAATACAATACCAAGAATCATACATTATAACCCAATTAATTTAGAAACAGGAACAAATCAGATACAAGAACAACAAGCTTATACTAACCAAACATTATATCCTAGTAAACACAGAAACAAAATAATAATCAAGAAAATAAGAAAAACAAGAAGAAGAGAGAGCGATGATCAAAGAAGAAGAAGAAGTGAAATAACTTGGCTTCACAGGTCACGGGGTTAAGTCTCGGAGTAAGCGGCGCCGGCGGATCTGGCCTTCTGGGTCTCGGAGCTTAGTTCACGGAATAGCTTCGCGGGGGCTTGGTTAGTTCGCGGCGAAGCTTGGGGTCTTGGATCGTGGGGTTGCTTGGTCCATGGCTGAGCTTTGTCATGAGGGACTTGGTTCGCAGTAGAGCTTGGTTCGCAGAGGGGCTTGGATGGTTCATGGCAGAGCTTGGTTGGGTTACGACTGAGCTTGGGGTTGTGGGGCTACTTGGTTCGCAGCATAGCTTGGGGTCGTGGGGCTACCTGGTTCCCGGCGGAGGCAGAGCTGGGGAGCAGGTTGTGGCGGAGGCCAGGCCGGCCGATCTGGGCTTAGCGAGTG
Organism: Dalbergia cochinchinensis; assembly: GCA_031216125.1. NCBI lineage: Eukaryota > Viridiplantae > Streptophyta > Magnoliopsida > Fabales > Fabaceae > Dalbergia > Dalbergia cochinchinensis. The sequence continues at coordinate 65,558,176 of CM062369.1, forward strand.
GCGGGGCGGCGAATCTCGCAAGTCTCGGTAGCTCAAGTCGCGGCGGAGCTCTAGTTGTGTTGTCCCTTGCAGCTTCTCAGGTCGCGGGGTCGGAATAGGGGCTGGCTCGTGAAGCTTGGCTGGTTGCGGGTTCACTCAATGGAATAGGGGCTGGTTCTTGGAGCTTCTCACAAGTCGTGGGTGTTCGCTGGAATGATAAGGAAGAAGGGGAGAAAGAGGGTGCGAATGGCATGAAGAAGCTGAAAGAAAAAAAGCCCCAACAAAATGAAAAAAAAGGAGAGAACTGGTGATGATGAGAATCGAACAAAGCAAAAAACATAAACTTCGCTTAATCACAAAATTGCCACCACGTTTTCCCTTATTTTTAAAAATAAAAGTGTTGAAAACAAGTTTAAATTGTTTCCTGTTTTTTGTTTTTAAAATGCAAACTTCTTTTTTTCAACTTTTAAAACACATGTTGACAAAAACATGTCACCAAATAGATTTTCTTCATCTTTTATTTTTAAAAACACAAAATAGTTTTTAAAAACTGCAGTCAAACAGCCCCTAAATATTTTAAACCTTGTTTGCCTTACCCAAAAAAAAATAAACTTGAGGGGACGTGGCCCCACAGCCATGCTTGGTGGAATCCACAGAGTGATAGACATTACTATAGCCGATGATATTTCAGAAATTTCTATTTTCTCAAGCTCTTTGGCCTTTATTCTAAGGGCACCTTTGTTCCAAAGAGATTTTTATTTGCATTAAGGGAGACAAGATGCCGTGTTGACTCAACCAATTTATCATTGAATAAGGTATGGATCCATTTAAGTAGAGTTTACCTTATTCAATAATAGATGATTGTGAGTTAATATGCATAGTGTCTGCACCATGAGTACAAATAACATTTTTCTATTCTAAAACTTTTATTTCTCTCATCGACTTTTATTCTTCATCCTACCCAAAATCATGTTATGTGTTCATTCCTAGAGTTATCTTGCACGGGAAACATCATATTAGGGGTGAAAATAAAAGGAAAGTTTTCATGGATAAATTTATATGTTATTAATCTATGGTAGTTGTCATGTTCTTAATTCAATTTATTTGTTAAGATATTATTAACTAATTGTTATTGAAAAATACGGCAATATTTTATTAGTTATCTCAAATTCAATTTTATAAGTTCTATTATTTTTATTTTAAAATGTTTATTACAATTTTGTGTGCAGCTTTAGAGAGATGAAAAGTCATCCCAATATATATATATAATCGAGGTTCTAAATTTATATATCCACCAATGATAAGCCAACGGTCTTTCTAAAAGTTATTTCTTTTTTCATGATATTCTGTCGATTTTAATTAATTTAAATAATTTTTTTATCGAATTACTATTTTGTGCACAAAAGTTGAAGAAAGTCATCTTCTTCTATCGTCATGTTTTTCCAATCTATATTTTTTAATATAACAGATGAGTTAAAGGTATTTTACACATGTAAATAAAAAAAAAATTATTATGTACCAATATAAACTGAAAGAAGATTTGGTATCGATTTGAGTTGTTTTTTATGCACGCGAATACGCTAAGGCCGCGAGTATTGATGTTTTTATTGATTACGCGGAAGACTCTAGTCTTTTCCCTTCTATGTTTTCCGCTTTGCCATAACCACAAGCTCACCCTAGTTAATAAACTCAATCTCATTAATTTTGTTTTTGCGTGAAAAAATTTTGTTGAGCGTTTCATACTTGTTCACTATGATGAAAAAATTGAAAATACAGCAAATGAAGAAGTGATATTTTGTAGTCAGAAACCCAATCTTACTATAGAATGTCACTCCTTTATTTGTTGTATTTTCAATTTTTTCATCATGGTAAACAAGTATGAAACATTCAGTATTTTTTTTTTACACAAAAACAGAACCAACAACACTGAATTTGTTAATCGGGGTGAGCTTGTGGTTATATGACAAAGCGAGAAACATACAAGGGAAACATACTAGAGTCTTCTGCATAATCAATAAAAATATAAATATACTAAGAGCCCTAACGTATTCAATATAAACATAAATATGCTAGGACCCTAACGTATTCAATATAAACATGAAAACGTCAGGGCCTGACATATTCAATATAAACATGAATAGGGGTCTGACGTATTCATGTTCATATGAAATATGCCATGGATCCTAGCATATTTGCGCGAATAAAAAATAGTCCACATCGGTACCAAATCTTTTTTAGTTTATATTGGTAAATAATATTTTTTTTGTTTATATGTGTAAAAAACCCATTAGTTAATTCTCAATGACTTTATCACATTATTATATCACATGCTTTAAAGTTTAGGACATCTCATAGCAATGCCGCACTTCCAGTTTTGAAAGCCCGGATTTAAACATCTAGGTTTCTCTTTCCTCTTCATTATGACGTTTCCCTTAGCTTGTTCTCCAATTCTTAAATCTCGATTGAGTTTTGGTTTATAAATTTAAAATTTTGAGAATCACGCGAGGTTCATATATCTTGATCCGTTGTTATTGTAGCAACATACATACGTAGGATATATAGTCAGGGAATTTGGCAGAGGTTTGTAAAGTGCAAAAGTACAAGAGTTAACTACCTTTGCATCATTTAGTGGAATCCACACATAATGCATAGTTATTGATTCAAGAATAATTAAACCATCATTTTTACACTTTAATGATGTGATACCCTTGGTATACAGGTCAACAGAAAGGTTTCGTATAGCCTCAAGGATTCCCTGGGAACCACTGTCGGGTCCAAAATTTTACTAAGTCTGGATCATACACCTCCTTGGAGGGCTATATGATAGAACCATATTCTTGAGATCAAAAGTCCCGGTAATTGTTCCTTGGGGGAAAACAAGTTGAAGAGTGATTTTTAATGAATTTTATGAAATTTGCAAATTTTTTCGTTGTTAGCCCACAAGTTTAGAAAATCTCAAAAATTCTCGGATTTGAACTAAAATCCAAATTTTGGATTCTGATTTGATGGAGTTTTGATTTTTGTGATATTTTGTTTGAATCCAAATGGGGGGTATTTCCTTATTTACATTTATGTTTTAAAGTTAATGGAGAGTAAAATAAATGAGGACATTAACTTATAAGTGAGTGTTGGAACAACCCAGATCTTTGGAATAGTAGAAAAACACAGAAGTTGGGAGTTTCTGTCACCGCTATAGCGGTCACCAGCATTTGTTCAAGCGGTGCAGCGGACTGAGGTACCGCTATAGCGGTCATAAGTGACCGTCAGACACTGTTAGACCGTTATAGCGATCATATACCGTTATAGTGGTGTCAGTGAGGGATTTAAAACCCCAAATCAGCAGAAGAGAACCAGAAACGCGAAACTCATTCATTCTCCTCCATTTTTCTCCCTTTCTCTTAAATTCTCTCCAATCCATCATTCCAAGCTTCAAGGTAAGTTCATGTTATTAGATTATGTCTTTATTTCTCCATGATCTTGGATTTGGACAGATTATTTTTCTCATTTTTGTCAAGTATGGGTGTTTCCCCAATTTTAGTAGAGTTAGAATAGAGCTCTCTAGAGATTTTTAGATGTTAATCTAGTGTTATGGTTACTCCATGGCAGTTGTTGGTACCATTCCAAGCTCTCCAGGTGAAGTTGGTGGGGCCCACATACTCCCAGCTTTAAACGGTAAGTGGGTTCAAATCCTATGATCCTTATGTTGATCATTAGAATTAATTTCAGTAAATTATGGCATGAGATATATATGGTTTTCTGAAAACTCATGGGACCATTATTGTTAAAGTGATTTTTATCAAAGAGTTAGAGTATATATTTAGAGATTTGTTAAATACTGTGATGATTTCCAGAATAGAAAATATGTATATGCTAGAGCTTGTGAACTCTAGGGTAGAAGATTTATGAGATATAGAGAAAAGATTAGATTTCTGATTGAACTGGACAGTAGCTATAGAGAAACAGACAGTGAGTTAACGGCAGTTATTTCGTTAACCTTGGTATACCAAGTCGCCTTAGGGCCAGAGAAATAATGAACGGGACCTATTCAGGTGCCCCAGAGATTAGAGACTTTGTTATGCTATGCATAACCAGAGATTTGTTATGTCACATGAATTGGGCATAACCAGAGATTCCTATTTCTTTATTAGCATACTATGGTTTATGATTTCTACAGAGTAATGATTTTAGAACTATTTGTTATTCCTATGAATATGAACTTGAGAGTTATTGCATTAACTGGTTTGATGAATATATATATTATTATTTATTTCCCTTGGCTGTCCCATGAGAGGGTTATGGGTGAGGACTTACTCACTGAGTTTTAGATGAAACTCACCCCTCTCCCTTCCTCCATTACAGGTGCAGTAGACGCTGCGGGTTCTTCTCTTCCATCTCCTCCCCCGCAGTAGAGAACTCCCAGTTGGTGAGCTTCACTTTGTGAATGAAGTACTTATGGTATTCTGTTTAGAGATAGAGTGCTCCAGTGTGCATGACGGGCAGGGTCCCAGATCATAGAGATAGACTGACATATTTTTATCATGAATACTCTGTATTTTCATGATTACGAGTTCTATGGTTTATTTTGTATTAAGAGCAACTCATGTGTTTTGTATCAAAGATATTTACTAGAGCTTGTTTATGAAAATATTTATGATTGAAAGGATTTTATATTAAATTATGCATATAGAGGAACTTAGAGATCACGAGGCTTACGTGGGAATGAGGACTTCTTACGTGCCGGTCATGTGTCCAAGTCAGGTCGTGACAAATGACCAACTTTCTCACGAGGCCAAATCCTCGGTCGGGTATATATATATATATATATATATAGTGTTACAAGTTTTTCTGTTTGTTGCTATTACTGTCAATTTATTTCTGTTTTTAAGTTTTGTTATTTAGCTTTCCGAGCAAGTTATAGCTATAAGTCTGGATTAGAGTCAAGTGTAGCAGTGAGAGCTGTGTGTACATTGGTCGGCCCAGATAGTGTTCCCGGCAGTAAGGCCCAGAGGTGAGGCAGTAAGTCCGTTGGTCAGCTAGGGAGGTCCCATAACATAAAACTCTGGTAAGATTTATGGCTAGACTTCTTAGAATGTTAAGTAACTTAAACTTAGGAAGAAATAATGAGATAGTAGTTAGAACAAATAATGAAGAAGCTTTATCCAGTAGTAACAATAATAATAATTCCTCATCTTAATTACAAATAGCTAGAATAGAAGAAAGATTACATAATTGGTCTATACCAATAATAAGAAAAAATGAAATATATAAAAGTCAACATTTTTGGCAACAACGAGATGAAGAAATACATATGTTAGAATATAGCTATCCAGGAACTAGTAATAATAATATCATAAACATTCTAGAGGAAGAAAAGCTAAAAGAACATAAAGAGGAAGGTTTTAATTTTATACATATAGGATTAATACAAGTAGCAGCAAAACCAAACTTTAAGATAGGAGTAAACACTCCAATTTTAATGATCTTAAGAGATATAAGATTTAAAAAGTTTGAAGACTCGTTAATAGCTGCTCTAGAAAGTAATTGTCATAATGGTCCAGTTTTCTTTAACTGTTATCCAAACTTTGCAATGAATATAAATAATGATTATACTCTGGAAGCTATAAAATTATATGTAAAAACCCCTGATGATATAATTGATGAAAAATATGATCCACTCCAAATCATATATAGGATATATTATAAGATTACAAAAATAGATTATAACTTCAGAGCTTTAAAGCAATCTCCTAAAGATGAAACTATATTAGTACAAGCTAATCTAAGAAAAACAACTGTACAAGTTCCCAAAAAACTTAAGCATTTAGAAGTAATAAAGCATATTCCAGAAGAATGGTTATTAGAAGATATTGTTGAACCAAATAAGATAGAAAGCACTCAAGTTAGAGAAATAATTCAGGAAGGAAATAATATTAGACTTAGGATGAACAGATCACAATCAGTAAGAATAAGAGAACTTCAGATAATTAGACCAGAAACTTCTAGAAATTCAATAGATAATTCAACTATTAATATTGATTTAGTAGGAATAAATAATAGCAGAGCTAGAATTGCAACCCCAGTTTATGAAGATACTCAATATTCTCCAACAGTTTCACAAATATTAAACACCTTAACTATAAAAAAATCCTTTGAAATAGATAAAGCATGGATAAGAGAAGATTTTGAAGCAGAATATAATAGAGATATTAGGGATGGTTTTTTAAAACTTTTAGTAAATCAAAAACAGAAGATATTAGAAAGACATTTTATGATTACTTAGAAGAACGTGAAATTAATCTATATTTCTTTGACTGGCTAATAAATATGTATAAGAGTGGTAAGATAAGAGAATTCTGTCCCTTAGTAAAAATAACAACAACTTGGGAAACAGTTAATGGAGAAATAATAGAATCAGAGTATCCTCCCAAAGAAAATGTAAAAATAAAATTATCAGAAAATATTAAAATAGAAATGGCAAAATATAAAGATATTACCAATAAAAGTGGAAACATAGAAAAGAAAGATATAAGAAAAATTCATCAGCAATTAAATTATACTAATATGGTATTAAACATAATGGGAAATCAATTAAAAAGAATTGAAGAAAAAACTGAGCAAAGTAGTACTAGCACTACAATGAAAAATAATTTAATTCCAAAACCGATAGAAACTCCTATATATAAAATAGAAAGTAAGCCAGGAATATTATTAAAGCCTAATAAAAGATTAGAATTTGATATAGAATAAATAAAGGAAAAACTTAAAGGATTAAGTATTAAAAAAGAAATAAACACTTTAGAAGTGATGAGATTAAGAACGCCTACTAGAGGACAACCAACAACTAGAAATTATTACCCAAGACCCTCACCAGCAAATGTACGTTATGAAGAAAGAGGAATGCAATATCAAAATACCTATTCAGGTGGAAATATAGAAGAATGGAATATAGATGGAATGAGTGAACAAGCAATATTAGATGCTATGTGTCAAATAGCAATGTTTGCCACAGCTTTAAAATCAAATGGATTATCAGATAGAGAATCAGCCATAATAATAATACATGGATTTACTGGACAATTAAAAGGATGGTGGGATAACTTTTTAACTCAAACAGATAAAGAATTAATATTAAATAGCGTAAAGCAAGAAGGTGCAGAAACAGTTTCAGATGCGACAACAACTTTACTAGCCTCCATAATTAAAAATTTTATAGGAGATCCCAGTATATTTAGAGAAAGAGTAGGAACGCAATTATTAAATTTAAGATGTCCGACAATGTCTGATTATAGATGGTATAAAGATACATTTATGTCAAAAGTAATGATGAGAGGTGACGTTAATAATGCATTTTGGAAAGAAAGATTTATAGCAGCCCTACCTAGTTTATGTGCACAAAAAGTCATACAAAAATTACAGTATCATTTTGGAAATCAAATTCCATATGACACGTTAACATTTGGTCAAATACATAATATTATAGTAGAAACAGGAATAGAGATATGTGCAGATATGAAATTACAGAATAAAATTAAAAAAGAGAAAATGACTAATAAAAGAGAACTAGGAACATTATGTTATCAGTATGGATTAGAACCTATAAGAGCTCCAAGTAAACAACATAAAAAACAAGTCAAAAAATTACATAAATATGTGTCTAAATATACAAGGTCTAGTAATACTAAAAAATATCATCAAAAAAGGAATTTACAACAGCCTCCACCAGTCTACTATAATAAACCCTATAATAAAAAGAAAAATACCAGAAGAATATTAAAAAAGAAAACGTGTGCTGGAAGTATGGAAAACCAGGACACTATGCGAAAAATTATAGAGTACAACAAAAAATAAATGAATTAACTAATGAAGAATTAAAATAAACATTAGTAAGAATATTTATTAATTCTGAATCTGAGCCAGAATCTGAAGAAGAATTTATAAGTGAAGAAGATGCCGAAGACAATGAAATTCTCCAATTAGATAAGAAATCTTCAGATGAATCAAAAGTAGATGATGATGAAGAAAATTACTGTTTAGGACCAGGTTTATGTAATTGTGAAAACTGTACAGAAAAGACGCTAAATGTCTTAACTAGTAATCAAACATCTACCTTAATATCTATAATAGATAAATTAGAAGATTCGCCTTTAAAAGAAGAATTTTTCCAGCAACTAAATTCATTAATTTCTAAAGAAGAGAATCAGAGGAAAGAAGTATGACCCACAAAAATGAAAAAAGTCTATAATAGATTTGAAATACCTAAAGAGACCATAACTGTAAAAGATTTGCAAAAAAAATTAAAAATCTTAAGCAAGAAATTTCAGAAATAAGAGAACAAAATATTACTTTAGAATATAGACTACTAAAATTAGAAGGAGAACAGATTATTCATAAACTAAAACTAAAAGCCGTAATTATAAAAGAACCAGAGACAGAAGAAAGCTCTACCCTTTTTATTAATATATTAAGCTTAATAACTATGCATAAATGGTGGACAAAAATAACTTTAATAGTTAAAAATGAAAGATTTGAGTTAGTAGAATTAGTAGATTTAGGAGCTGATATAAACGCAATATAAGAAGGAGTAATACCAACAAAGTATTATGAAAAGTCAACTGAAAAAGGAGTACAAACACATGTTATACTAGAAACTCCAGTTCTTTTTGAATTTTTAGAACCTCCTAGAACTAAAGAATTAAATATGTTACAAAAAGCCTCTATATCAACAGAAGAATTAATAGAGCAAAAACATAAGCAAATTAATTTATTAAATAGAGAAATTTATTATAAAAAAGTAGAAGAACAGATTGAAAATCCTAAAATACAAAATATGATAAAAGAATTTGAAAAAAGAATAGGAAAAGAGATTTATGATACCAATCCTATGACTTTTCATCGTAGGAAAATTCATGAAATATCTTTACCATATGAAGAAGGATTTAAAGAGTCAGATATACCAACAAAAGTTAGACCCATACAAATGAATGAAGAATATTTAAAATATTATAAAAAAGAAATACAAGAATATTTAGAAAAAGGATTAATAAGACCATCCAAATCACCCTGGAGTTGTTCAGAATTCTATGTTATGAAAGCATCAAAGATAGAAAGAGGAGCCCCTAGATTAGTAATTAATTATAAGCCTTTAAACAAAGTTTTAAGATGGATAATGTATCCATTACCAAATAAGCAAGATCTAATTAAAAGATTATATAAATCTAACATCTTTTCCAAGTTTGATATGAAATCTAGATATTATCAGATCTCTATAAAAGAAGAAGATAGATATGAAACAGCTTTTGTAGTGCCTTTTAGACATTATGAGTGGAACGTAATGCCTCAAGGACTTAAAAATGCCCCAAGTAAATTTCAAGAAATAATGAATAATATTTTGAATCCATATATGGAATTTTCTATTGTTTATTTAGATGATGTATTAATCTTTTCTAAAGGAATTAGCCCGCATAAAGAACATTTGTATAAGTTTATTCAAATAATAAAAGAAAATGGATTAGTCATATCAGCTAAGAAAATGAAGATATTCCAAATTAAAGTTAAATTCCTACGATATGAAATATATCAAGGAACCTTTACACCAATTAAAAGATCAATAGAATTTATAGATAAATTCCCAAATGAAATGAAAGATAAAAAACAATTACAAAGATTCTTAGGATGTCTAAACTATGTAGCAAATTTTATTCCTAATATCAGAACTATTTGTGCCCCATTATACAAGTGTCTTAGGAAAAGTCCTCCTCCATGGGATGACGAAATGAGTCAAGTTGTCATAAAAGTCAAAAGTATTGTTAAAAGTTTTCCTTGTTTAGGTATACCAAACCCTTCAGCAGCCTTGATAGTTGAAACAGATGCTTCTGATCTTGGTTATGGTGGAATTCTTAAACAAATTCTTCCAGAATCTATAAAAGAACAGGTCATCAAATATCATTCAGGTATTTGGCATCCAGCTCAGCAGAAATATTCGACAATCTAAAAAGAAATTTTATCTATAGTATTATGTATTACAAAATTCCAAGATGATTTATTTAATAAAAAGTTTTTAGTACGAACTGATTGCAAAACAGCCCCTCATGTTTTACAAAATGATGTTAAAAACCTTGTTTTAAAACATATCTTTATTAGATGGCAAGCTATTTTGATTTTGAAATTGTGCACATAAAAGGAAATAAGAATGCTCTTCCAGATTTTCTTACGAAAGAATTCTTGCAGGGCTCTGCCCAGAATAAGCCAAAGTCCAAACACGAGAGATAATTATGGTCCTCCATGGAACCATAAAAAAAAATCTGTACCAGCTTCATCATCAAAACCTTTGACTATGTCACAGGTTGTTAAAAGCTCAATGATATCAAGCAGTAAAAGTGATATTGATAAAAGCTCTACTGATATATGCTCTCAAAAATATTCAACACCTCAACCAGTTACCCCTTCTCAATTATTCCTTACCAATCCCACATATCAAGACCATCCTTATATTGAAAAACCAAATTCACTACCCGTAATAGCTATAGAGAGAGAGTGGTTTACCCTAGACAGGAAAACCATGTATAAACATATATTCCCTAAACCCTTTCATTATCTACCAGTTCATCCTCAAAAAACCCAAAAGTTTTATGAATATATTTTAGTTGATACTGATTCAGTCGAAATAACCCATGTAGTAGATAAAAAAGACCCTAGTAGAATTTCTCATTCCAAGCTAAAGATTATTAAGATCCTAACCTTAAAAGATTGGAACCAACCCCTTTACCAGCCTAGAGAGTTTACCAAAGAATTTGAGCCCTAGTATTATAATTATTTTGATTATATAGAAGCCTGGAATCATGTATTAGACTTCTTTCGAAACCCCCATTCATGGTTTTTTTGGTTTAAGAAGGGAATCTCTTTGCAATTCCCTAAATGGTTTCTTAGATGGTTTTTGGATTTCGGTCCAATTCCAGCCATATTCCCAAAAGAAACAGCAATGAGTTATGAATATTGGAAAGCCAAGACATCATTCATACCAGAAATGAAAATGATCTCATTTATAGCATATCTAGGAATAACCTGGATTATGCAATGGGATTATAATTCAGCAAAAATGGAAGAAGATAGCAGCATTCAGTATCTTGTAAAAATCATTAAAGTCCGATGGTGGGGAACATTTGACCTCAATTTAATCAGTAAAAAAGCTATAGATTCATGGATAGCCATATTACATGAAAAAAGAACCTCTTCCTCAACTATCTCTCCAAGCTCTTCAAAGATCAGTGACAGCAAAAAATAATCACAATTTCTAGCCCAAAAAGATAAATTTAATGGCAAATTTTAATAAAGCAATGCGTTAGAAGAAGAAATTCAAGAACAAATTAAAGCTATATCAGCCAAGCTGGAAGACGACGAAGAAGTCAACTCAAGCCCAGGTCATTATTTTGAAGATACTGAAAACCAGTACAACCTTTAAAAAAGCCTCAAGATAAGAATCTCTAAAAGCAAGTGTCGGCAGCATCTCCTAATAGTAAAAGTAGAAGACGACAACCTTACAATCATTTCAAGCTGTGAAATAAAGCAAACACAATCCGCAAAAGTCAAAAAGCCTATAGATTGCTTTGATGTAAAGATAAAGGCATCATAATTGTAATAACTCCATTATTGGTGTAATAGTAGCCGTGTTAGGTGAAATAAGAAATAAAACCCTTCTATAAAAACCAATTCCCATAGCAGAAGAGAATCATCAGGGGAAAAAATCATCAAGAAAAACCCATTGAAAAACCTCTCTAAGCTTTGAAATCTGAGTGATAGTTTACACTACCCTCATTTCAAAATAGCCTTTGTATCCTCTTTTGTAAAAGCTTTGGAAACATTCAATAAAGTTTTAAAGTTTATCAGCATATTTTCTTGTAAGTTTTATTCATACTTTATGACTCTTCCTTATGTTTGTAAGCTTAAGAAAATTATTAAATTTCTGAAAGCTGAACTAAAAATAGTTCTAGATCGCATAACTCAAGAAGAAGAAAAAGAAGATAAGGATTTAAATCTATTACAAGAATTATATCTTGAATTATCTAAAATTTTACAACTTTTAAGCACTCTTGATCCCTTTTTAGAAGTTTTAAGCAGAGGATAAAATGGTTTCAGCTTATGTTTGTAGATATGCTTTATTCCGTATAAGAAAACATCAAAAATAAGTTTTAGATACTATAAAACTATTTGAGGAAGAACATTTTCCAGGAAATCAAGTTTTATTAGATCGATTATATGATATGTATATATTTTTAGATAAAAAAGAGACAGAGATCAAACGAAAAGCTACCGCCTTAAGTAATTGTTAAATGTTTTCAGCATATTGTTTAAGATTAAGATTAAGAAAATTAAATCAATACTGGTTTAGAGCTTTACAAGAGATATTTGAACTAGATAAATTACAACGTACTTTTGCAATCAGCATAAGAATTAATAATTTGTATCTTGAACTCTCAGCTATTGAGTATAAGATCAACAAAATTAAAGAACAATTAAAAGTTTTAGTTGCCTAATTTCTCATGTCTTTCATTCTCTCCGTAACGATCCAAGCAAAGTGGTATCAGAGCCTAAATCGCGGGAGAGGTATAGGTATCTGGTGTTACTTTTGATGATACTGTTACAAGTTTTTCTATTTGTTGCTATTACTGTCAATTTATTTCTGTCTTTAAGTTTTGTTATTTAGCTTTTCGAGCAAGTTATAGCTATAAGTCTGGATTAGAGTCAAGTGTAGCAGTGAGAGCTGTGTGTACGTTGGTCAGCCCAGATAGTGGTCTCGACAGTAAGGTCCAGAGGTGAGGCAGTGAGTCTGTTGATCAGCTAGGGTGGTCCCGTAACATAAAACTCTGATAAGATTCATGGCTAGACTTCTTAAAACGTTAAGTAACTTAAACTTAGAAAGAAATAATGAGATAGTAGTTAGAACAAATAATGAAGAAGCTTTATCCGATATATATATATATATATATATATATATATATATATATATATATATGCACGAAAGAAGATTGCCGTGTAACTATCACGGTGTGATGCACATTGCATACGCATATACGTGGCCCTTGCTTCTTCTCATTTGATGTTTTTGTTTACTTGGGAGCAAAATCCAGTTACCAAGTGTTTTCCATATTAAAAAGGAGGCTTCATTTTTTCATTAAAAAAATAATACTCCTAAACTTATTTGCCAGAATGAATGACAAATACCTACTTAAATAGATAAGTGAATCATCCGTAAATTTTTTGACAATTTAATGTAATTGTAGAACATTACTCAATAACAAAAAATTGGCCATCAGTATGGACAACTTAACAATCTTAACTTAGGGTGTGACCAGATTGGATTAATCTAAACCAAACCAATTGAATTTGTTCAGATAATCAATTGATTTTAAGTTGAAACCCAATTGAAACTAATTATTATTAGTTCGTTTTTAAATTTTTGATTTTTCAACCCGATTAACCAAACACTCAATCCAATTGCCTGATTAATTATGTTTTTATTTGTTTCTGAACTCTTAAAGTTTTTTACTAAAGAATTTTAGTACAGTCACTCTTTATCCTTTTCGTTTACATTTATTTAAAAAATTTATCTATTTACACTATTGGTAAGTATATCATAATCAAGTTTTATACTATTGTTAACAATTATTAGGATAAAACTTTTTAAAAATATAATTCATAACAGGACAAATCATATTTTAATCGAATCGGTTTGGTTTGAATTTGTTTTAAAAAATAAAAAATTCAATCAAATTGATCCAATTACATTTAATAGATTTAGATTTATTTTTCACTCAAACTCAATCCAAATCAACTTATTTACACCCATGGCCTTAACACAACTTTTCAATACTTACGGCTACGTATACAACAAAAATACTCAAATATTATTTGTGACAACTACAGATATGTTTAATAGAAAGTTTAAAACTTCTTAATCTAATTATTCCAAATTTTATATAAAGAAAAGAAAAGGTGGAAATCATGGAATTAATCGTTGTTATAATTTCAAATTTTTAAGTCATGATCACGCTTTTTTATTAATTATATATTCACCATTATAAATATATAATTAATAAAGAATTAGACTTAAAAATTAATGGTGATGAATTTGAGTAATTTACATAAAGTTATAGATTCAAATCTCATTGTCATTAATATAAAAAAACAATTATATTCACCGTCATCAATACTCAAATTTTTGCCCTTTAATTTACAAGCAGTAAGTCACCCATCCAAATTCATTCAGTATGTCTTTACTATATATATGTTCTAAATTAGAAGTGGCTGATCAGCGAAAGTTACATGGATTGTGGGGCAAGTTTTGCTGAGAGTTGTCATTTCGTAAACGGTTGCTTTCATTATCTATTTCTCTCTCTTTCTTTATTTTGTTTTTTTTGTTTTATATGCAACTTTTGTTTTTCGATGAAAAGTCTTTTCTTTTTGATGAAGTTAAATGAAAGTCAGTGGTGCAAAGAATTCTACTGTTTCGTCCAATAACAAATGCATGCATGAACGTGGCATTAATTGTCATATTGGGCTACATAATTTGATCTATCACCTAAGCGTAATTATTAATAATAATAACATATAGTGATTGGCTATATACATAATATAAGCTCAACTGTACAATTACTTGCCTCCGTCGCATGCATAAGCAATAAATTAACGATGTGATATTAATCTAATTCCTTGCCATCTATGGCTTCCATTTTGTGTGTTGGACACCGTGACAGTGCTTGTGCTATTATTGAACGATGATCCAATCTGATTCCTTATAATCCATGCGTTCCTATTTGTTAATAGGCACAGCGACAGTGATAGTTCACTTTCAATATAGTCCCACCTTGTGAAGGGTAGCCATATTTGCCCATCAAAATCCTTGATTGTTGCACTCATAGCAGTTATTTTCCTACAGCGAATACACATATTTAGTTAAGCAAATAGCCCACACACGTATCTCTTATGAGGTAAGTCATTAAATTGCATTGTTGCAATCGTATAGCTGGAATCCAATCACCAGCATTATATTTCTATTTGAACAAAGAGATACTTGGAGCACATGAGTAATGAGCACCAAAACAGAATAACCAATAGTGTAAAGCAACAAGAATTTACCTCCGTATGAATTACTCTTTCAGGAGTTTTGGCTTTTACGGGTATTACTTACATAGACAACACTCCTCGCAATGCCTTAAATTTGTGTTAAATATCAATTTAAATATTTATGATAAATCGCATAATTATGGTGTACATAAAATTAAACTGGTGTAGGTTTTTTTTTTTTTTTTTTAACTAGCTAGGTGGGTATTATTATAATAAACTATATGAAATACATGAATAAACTATTATTATAATAAATTATATGAAATATTTGAATAAACTAAGTATCGTTATTACCAAAAGTACTTCGTTATTAAATACAGATTAAGTTGTCTACTAGTTCGGAAGTAATGTTAAAGAAGAAGGATATTAGCTGATATGAGGGGAATGATTCTTTAGGAATGTTGTGCTCCCATCTCCTACGATCATAATAACGGCGGGGTGATAAAGGAAAGAACTTCGGTAGTTTAATCGAGTATAGGTTCAAGTGGTACAAGATATGATACCTAGCTTATTAAAGCGCCCAGTTTTTGAGTTAAATAGAAATAGATCCCTCAAAAGAGATAGTCGTGCTTCTAACTTGTGTGGAATTAATTACAGCATGTTGTTGAACCCTTTTTTTTAAAAAAAAATTAATTCTTATTTTATTCATGGTGTTATAATTTTTAGATTGCTTTAATTCATAACTTTTAAAATGAGTTATTTTAGTTACTCAAGTACAATGCAAAGATAAACTTGGGTCAATTGTCTGTTGGGCCCAAGCTAAGTGAATAATCGAGCATAGCAAAATTATATATTGAAAATTAGCGCCTAATTCCGTAAACAATGCTTTTGAGCATCTTAATTATTTTAAAAAAATTGCTAAGGTATGTGTGCTAAGAGGGTTTTGGGAAAAAAAATACAAGAAATGGGAATATTTTTTTATTTTTAAATTTAGAGTTATAAAATTTCTGTTAAGGGAAGAATGATAGGAAAGTATTATAATAATATATTAATTTTTTTATTATTTGAAAATATAATATATTTTTTAAAATGAAAAATTAATTAACTTAGTGTGTTTGGCTTCCAAAATCAGTTTTTAGTTTTTACCTGTGTTTTCAATTTGTTTCATGTTTCATTACTTACCAAACATAAAAGCTCACTAATTTTTTTTCAATTTATTTCCTCTAATTTTTTTCACTTTTCCAAACAGACATTAAGAGATGATAGAAGATTTATTTGTTGAAGTTTTTCTTAAAAAAGTGATATTATTTATTTTAGAGCTCTATGAAAAAGGAAATAGAATATTAAAAAAAAATATTTCTCCGATATTCTATAAAATTCATGGATACTGATACCTTCTAGGTAATTGGTGATTGAAAATTTGTCACGAATCTCACTAACTAAATTTATTAATATTTTAAATATTCATGATTAAATCACAACACTGGTTTCAAAAGGTACCAATACCCTTGAGTTACTATAATAAAAATCCAATAAAAATAAGCAATTTTCTTCATAAACTATCTAATTGTTTTTGTTATCAAAAACTTTTCTTAAAATACTAAAACAAATTAATGGGAGAAATGAACTGCATGGATTTCAATACCCCTAAGTTAGCCATTGTTGAGATTTGAGAGGTTCAACCTTCTTCCTGAGTTGTTAATTACTTGAGGTTGTTGAGCACTTGTCTTTTCCGTGGAATTCTAACTGATAATATGGCTTGCTCGTGACAGTATCTAACTCTTATTAGTAGACTTTACTAACTTTTATTATATGCATTTGTATTGCATATAAATAACAAGAGATCATAGATTATATGTGCTGCCTAACTCAAATGTTTTACCTTGTGTTGATCAAGCTTCCTACCAACTATCACTAGATAATGTTAATTAGGAGTACAAGTTATCTTAGACTAAAATCCCGTCTAATTAATGTCTAGAATTATCAGCCCACGTACATAGTCTTGGCTTGTGCAGTAGGGAACTTCTAAGCCGGAATTAAGAAAGAAGGGGGACGACAGAAGTACAAAAACATAAATAAAAAAAATGATCACCTCTAGAACCCCTTCGAGACACTTTTATTTTTTATATTTTAAAAAATTACCAATCAATTGCTTGGAGAGAAAGAGAGAGATAGTGGTAATAGTAATTGACCGAAATATACACTATTGTAGCATTGTACGAACAAGGCTTACGCCAGAGACTCACAGTAGATCAACGCCCAACCTAATTCCCAATGGAAGTTCAAAGAAATGAAGCGAAAATGGACCCGTTGTGAATAATCCATGGGGGGCATGTGTCATGAATGCACCAAATAACAAATCTTCACATGTTACCACCGCCACCCTTGTAGAACAAGGGAAATATAAAGGAGACGTATAGATAAGTGCTGAATTAGGAGTGTGTAGGTCACCTCTCTCACACCTCTTGACACCTAAAAAAGAATCAAACCCCCAACCCCAATTTCTTAGTCAAAATCCCCAAATAAATACCCACAGTCCTATACCTATCCCCACTGTCCCACACTCTACACATAGCACTCACCCATCCAATCCAACCCTTTTGCTTCCTCTGAATCTTCTTCTCTAACTCATCATCAATCATAATTTATATTATATATATATATATATGTACACTCAAATACCACAAACTTCCTAACCCACATTAGAGGAGCAAGCAAGGCTCCAACCACCTCCTTGTTCTTCACAAACACAAAAAGTGTTTTAACTCACGGCTCTCCAACCGCATGCTCTATAGTCTTTGCTCCTTCCTCGATCGCCGTGAACGTTAACTCCGACAGGCAATGTCATCTCGCATTATGGCGGAGAATACATTTCCCTTGACCAATACGACGCCGTATTTGGGACTGATGGAGCTCGACGACCTCACGCGCCGTCACGCCGGAGGTGGGTCTCCCACTCTGGGACAGCTCCTGAAACACGTCGGCGACATGCGTAAGGAAGTCACCGGCGACGGCAGCGAGACGCCGGTGCACCACACGCTTGACATCAGCGGCGACGGCGCCGGCATTGAGCCACGCTCGCTGCCGTTCGTCCTCTCCTTCAGCAACCTCACCTACAGCGTCAAGGTCCGCCGCAAAATGAGCCTCCCGGCGATCCGCTCCGGGCGCCGGAGAAGCCTCCTGGGCGCCGCGGCGGTGGCGGAGACGGCGCCGACGGTGGGAGAGAGCATGTTCACTCGTACCAAGACTCTCCTAAACGACATCTCCGGCGAGGCGCGAGACGGCGAGATCATGGCGGTGCTCGGCGCCAGCGGCTCCGGAAAATCAACACTGATCGACGCGCTGGCGAACCGCATCGCGAAGGGGAGGCTGAAAGGAACGGTGGCGCTGAACGGCGAGGCACTGGAATCGCGCCTCCTGAAGGTGATCTCCGCCTACGTGATGCAAGACGACCTCCTCTTCCCTATGCTCACCGTCGAGGAAACCCTCACCTTCGCCGCCGAGTTCCGACTGCCGCGCACGCTCTCCAAGTCGAAGAAAAAGCAGCGAGTGCAAGCTCTAATAGACCAGCTAGGGCTCCGAAACGCCGCGAAGACAGTAATCGGCGACGAAGGCCACCGCGGAGTGTCCGGCGGAGAGCGGCGCAGAGTGTCGATCGGAATCGACATAATCCACGACCCTATCATCCTCTTCCTTGACGAGCCAACGTCAGGACTTGACTCCACGAGTGCCTTCATGGTAGTGAAAGTGCTCCAGAGAATCGCGCAGAGCGGGAGCGTCGTGATCATGTCCATCCATCAACCAAGCTACAGAATCCTCGGGCTCCTGGACCGCATGATCTTCCTCTCCCGCGGGCAAACCGTTTACAGCGGTTCCCCTGCGCAGTTGCCTTCATTCTTCGCGGAGTTCGGGCACCCAATACCGGACGCAGACAACCGCACCGAGTTCGCATTGGACCTAATCCGCGATCTCGAAGGTTCCCCAGGCGGAACGAAAAGCCTCGTGGAGTTCAACAAATCGTGGCAGTCCATGAAGCACAATACAGCTACTACAGCCTCACCCGCACCAGCACCAGCACCAGCACCGTCCGTAGCTGACGACCAAAACGGCGGCATGTCGTTGAAGGAAGCAATCAGCGCATCAATTTCGCGCGGGAAACTAGTCTCTGGCGCGAACGCAACCAGCAACACCAACCCGAACCCTTCCTCCATGGTTCCAACCTTCGCGAACCCTTTCTGGATGGAGATGGCCACGCTGTCCAAACGCTCCTTCTTGAACTCACGCAGAATGCCTGAGTTGTTTGGGATCCGATTGGGTGCGGTCATGGTCACCGGCTTCATCCTTGCAACCATGTACTGGCAGCTCGATGACTCGCCCAAAGGCGTGCAAGAGAGGCTCGGCTTCTTCGCGTTCGCCATGTCTACAACTTTTTACACCACCGCGGACGCGCTCCCTGTGTTCCTTCAAGAACGCTACATCTTCATGCGTGAAACCGCTTACAACGCCTACCGGAGATCCTCGTACCTCGTTTCCCACGCCCTCGTCGCCTTGCCTGCTTTGGTGTTCCTCTCGTTCGCTTTTGCCGCCACCACGTTTTGGGCCGTGGGCCTGGACGGTGGGATATCGGGCTTTCTGTTTTATTTTCTTATTATATTTGCTTCGTTTTGGGCCGGGAACTCGTTTGTCACGTTCCTTTCCGGGGTGGTGCCTCATGTGATGCTGGGTTACACCATCGTGGTTGCGATTCTTGCTTACTTCTTGCTGTTCAGTGGGTTCTTCATCAACAGGGACAGGATCCCCAGTTACTGGATTTGGTTCCATTACTTGTCTTTGGTGAAGTACCCTTATGAGGCTGTTCTGCAGAACGAGTTTGATGACCCTGTGAAGTGCTTTGTGAGGGGTGTGCAGATCTTTGACAACACCCCGCTTGGGTCGGTGCCTAATGCGTTGAAGCTGAAGCTGTTGGATAGCATGAGTAACACTCTGGGAACGAAGATCACCAGCTCAACATGCTTGACCACTGGCGCTGATATATTGCAGCAGAATGGGGTCACGGATTTGAGCAAGTGGAACTGCTTGTTGATCACCGTCGCTTGGGGTTTCTTTTTCAGGTTTCTCTTCTACTTGTCCTTGTTGGTGGGAAGCAAGAACAAGAGGAGGTGATTTGATCATGTTAATTAATTACATTTACCTTAAGACTATGATCGATCACAAGTTTGGTTGGTTACTTACTTAATTACTGAGTCTTAATTTCTGTATCCTTTTCTCTATTCTATTTGTTAATTATACCTTTGTAATCTGTTCTTAATACGAAGTGGCATTCTGGTTCAAAAATATATAATGCGATGTTCATATGGTTAATTACTCTATATTTTTCTCATAGTCACGAACATGAAACATTCGTTATAGTGTATAAGTGAAGTTTTCATTAAATATGTGATTTGATGCGTCTTGCTACCTCTTTTGGGGTCATTGTTATCAACGATAGCAACTGTGGAGTAGCTCAAAAGGTAATTTGATTCCCTCTTTCGCTCGATTTTTTATTTACTGACGTTAATTTAGATCACCCATTTCTAGTTTATATTTCGCAAAGCTGTAGCATTTGCACCACAATATTAATTATACCAATTTGTTCCATTAGCTTTTAAGGAGTGGCAATTGTCACATTTTTGTGTCTATTGTCATACCTTTATAATAGTTTTTATTTTACTATTCTTAAAATGTCCTTCCCTAATATTTATTTTAATCTTTTATCTATTGTCACACACTTAATTATAATTTTTAAAGCTTTAAAAAAAATCATAACATTATTTCCATTGATATTTTAGAATAAATTTTTAGTTAACTTGTTTCAACAAATCTAGATACATGCAAATATACTGATAAATGAAGAAAATCAATATTAATTTTTAAAATTAAGGTAAGATGGTAAATAGACATGAATGGTGATCATAGATTTCAATCCTCTAAGTACAAGATATGACTTATTATTATTTTTCAAATTTTATATGAATTACATTAAAAAAAATTTAAATATTGTATCTATATAATATGCATATTATATCTTAAACATGTACTCATCAAAATTTTTTTTTTCACGAAACATACACTTTTTCCAATAGCAGAGAGCCAAAAGTTAAATCAATAAAGGTGTTATTATAGCTTTTCTTATTTTTTAATTAAATTTCTATAGTTTAAGTTTTTTCAGCCAAGTCACTCCATTGTATTTGTAAAAACATTTATAATCAAGCCTCTAAACCAGCCAATAGCAAAAAAATTAATTACAACAAACATCTAAAAGTCTAATCAACTATATTGATAGGACTTACACTCTTCCAATCAAAAGCATTAAAAATTTAAATTTTTATCATGAAGGTTACTTGGAGATTTAATTACATGAAAGTAAAAAATTGATTACAATTTTTTAAATTATATAGATCTAATTAAAAATTTGATGAAAGTATAGATATTTTTACATTTATTAAACATACTTCTTATTTTTTTAAAAAAAACTAGCATAGTATGATGTAAAACTTGTGAATAAAATTTAGAGCATAAGAAATATAGTATTAAATTGAATAAGTATAGCAATAGACAAAAAAAAATTAAAATAACTATTAAATAAAAATATTTTAGGAATATTAAAACAAAAACCACTAAAAGAAAAAGAACTGTGACAATATACACATTGTTGTGGTAATAGTTATTTCCTTGCTTTTATTCAGATGACTTATGTTAGATTCGGATATTGTTTTCTTTAAAAAAGATTAATGTAATTTCTTATTATTATTACCTTTTTCATTTACATTTTTCAGATGATAATTACCTACATGTCTTAAAAAAAAGGGCATTTCAATCAAAATTATTTACATGCCTGCATGTAACAAAACTACAATTAACATCTATAAAGTCCATTTTTGTTGAACTACAAAATGATCACCGGTCACATTAATAATAAATAAATCTTTGTTTATGAATCTTTTATAAATATATAACGTGATCGTGAACTATTTTTCAATTGAAAGAATTAATGAGAAAATTAAAATCCAATAATGACGTGAGTAAACCATTGGAGAGTAAACACAAAAAGAATTTTTGTATAATTTGTTTTCATTTTTATATAATATATTTGTTGTGAGGTTGAAGCGCAGAGAGAGAGAGAGAGAAACGCAAAGGAAAAGGAAACGCAAACGAGAAGAGTTATCCAAAACAGAGAAGAGAAAGAATGGCAAACATACCGTCATCATCACTGTCTCTGCAGCTTCTTCCAAACCCATTCCCTCTTTCTTCTTCCAAATTCTCACCCAAACCTCACACTCTCCACAACCACAACAACCACTTCCATTTCTTCACCGTCCGCGCCCAATCCGACTCCGACACACCCGAACCCGAACCCGAACCCGACCAGCCCGCAGGACCCTCCGACGAGGAATTCGAGAACCGCATGAACCAATTCCGGGTTCGTTACAAGAGCGGGACGGGGAAGAAAGCGGAGATCCGAAAGGGCCGCAAGTCCAAGAAGGGCGGCTCCTCGTCGTCGTCCGGTTCGGGAGTGTACCTGCCGCCGGTGCCACTCAAAGAACCGGTCTCCGGCGGGTTGAAGGTGGACTTCGGGTTCAGCGCGTACAGCGAGAGGTTGAACGGTCGAATCGCGATTCTAGGGTTAACGGCGCTGGTGCTGGTGGAGCTTGCGACTGGAAAGGGAGTGATCAACTACCACACTCCTGCAATTGTGCTGATTCAGATCTACTTCGTGGCTGCTGTTGCTGCTCTCTATGTCAAGTATGAGAAGGAGAAGATCAGTGTTTGGCCTGATTCTTCTTCTACTAACAAGTGAATTTCAACCACAATGAAGAAAATTTATTCCTTTTTCTTTTTTTGGGTTACGGATGCTAGTTTAATTACTGTCAATATATCGTTGAGCTTGAATTTTATTCTTCTTGTGTAAGCTTGCACTATGGAAAAGTAAATACGTATGCTTCTGTTCACTAAGAGCTTTTTTATAAAAAAAAATTAACTGTTGTCAATAGATAATTAAGTTTCAAATTTTATTCTTCTTCTGTAAGCTTGTGCTATGGAGAAGTAGCATTTTTTGTAAAGATCTAATTATCGTCAATAGATAATTGTTTCAAATTTTATTCTTCTTGTCTACGCTCGTAATATGGAAGATTAATATCTCGTTTAGATAAATAATTTATTTAAATTTTTATACAGAAATAATTTTTAAAAGGAAATTTATAAATAAATTATTTTATATTTAAATATATAATAATAAAAATTTTATTTTTATTATTTTAAAAAAACATTTAATAAATTTAATATTTTAATTTTTTAAAAAATATTAAGAATAACTTTTAAAAAATAATAAATTAATTAAATAAGATAAAAAATAAAAATATAATTTATAATTTTTAAAAAGTAAAAAAAAATTAAAAATTATAACATCCAAATGAATCCTAAATAGGTGTGCATCTATTAAATAGTATCAAATTCAAGAATTTAAATAACTCATTTTTATTAAACTCAATCCATTTTAGTGTGATAAAAAGAGTTAACTGGAAGGTTTAATTCCGTTGGTTAATAGCATTGTTTTAAGTTCCAAAAAATTATATATATGAAAATCTTCGGGTTAGCTTTCTTTTATTGAATTATTGGTTCATCTTTTTTGATAGTGTCATGTAATGCAATGGGTCAATTGAAATGATTTCTACTTGTGTGGTAAAAGCGTATCATGGCATGCCCATGTGAAATTAAGCAAAGATCGAATGAAAATGAAACTCAAGGTGCTTTTATTACTTCTGCTCTACATTACAAAACACATCTACAGTCATCATGTCCCTCGCCTGCAAAGAATGGTAACCGCTCCAAACAATTTTCACAATGATGCCATTTTCATTGGATCGTTCGTGAGTGGCAGTTTGTATTGCTTTTTGCCATATCGTGTATTGCCCTTTACACAGCCCTTTGTCTAGCTTGCTAGCAATATAACCTACCCATCAATACAATAAGTACATCAAGGGCCGCAACATTTTCTGACTAATTTCCTGAATGATCTCACTATAGTAATTCAAAAAATAAATCAACTTAGCTATAATGGTGCCCGTGCCAAAAAATCATTAACAGCAAGATTCGCATCGCCATGGGCCACAGCATCCTCTGGCTCTGGCACAAACAGACTAGATGATGAAGCCTGCAAATTAAACATTCCACAAAGAATCAATGGGCAATCATACTGCATGCCGTTATCTATCTATCTATCTATCAAAATACCAGTAGTCAGATGGCCTAATAGCTAGTATTTGTTTTATCAACTTGATCAGGTTAAGGCAACACACTTCTAAGAGTTGAATGACAAGGAAATTCTAAATAGGGTTAGCCAGACTATAGAGCAATTCCAAGCCTATCCCAATTGGGAGAAGGAAAAGCAGTTATTCAAGGGACCGAAAGGTCCAAAACTGCTAACGTTCCCAAAGATGACTGATGATTTCATCAAATCAAATGCTATAGGCTCGAATTGCTGAGTATAACAGGATGGCAATGAAATTCTTGACAGAGAGAATGGCAAATATAAAGGAACCAGAATATATCAAACATACCTTAGCATCAACCACCATGTCTCCGTTGTTATCAGTAATTATGCTGGCACCGTGCGCCTTCAACCATTCTAAACACTCTTCCAAAGCATCTGTGTCTTTCTCATCGCTTCCACCATTTGTGGCCACAACATTTGAGAATCCAAGAACCTGAGAAATGTATGAAACAGGGACAGTTGGGCGATATGACCGGCACATGCAGCTCACAGCTTTATAACGCATCTTTTCAACATAAAGATCTGCAGAATTTTTGAAGGGGGAAAAAATCATTTCAGGTATTCAAGTTTGGAGCAGCTTTGTATAGTCTAACAAGCTACAAATGAAAAGGAAAAAAGTCAATCGAAATTACTCACCCATAAGGCAGGTATTCAAGTTTGGTGCTGCTTTGTATAGTCTAAAAAAGGTAACATAATTTCCAGAAGTTACAGCTGCACGAACGGCAAGGGCATGTTTTACAGCTTCATCCTTCTTTGCTTCGTCAGATAACCTAGCATGACAACATCAGAGCCTGAGCTATTCTATGACTAATAACGACCTGACCAAAAAAAAAAAAAAACTTGACGAATGGGGCTAACCTTGACATTGATGATAGGAGATCTCTGTTATTATTTGAATGCATTATGACACAAAGCAAATTGTAAGCAGCAAATTCCATATAGGACCCTTCAATCCCTTCAGCATACAGAGTTTTCAACTGAGATTGGCACTGAAAACACAAATACTGTCAGCCTCAATACCCTAATCTTCACTAACAAGCTGAAAAGCATCCAGTGTCATAAACTAAAGGAAGAATATCCAGAGTCATACATTCAAGGAATAAAATCTAAAATGATAATTGTTTCAAATTCAACAAATAAAAGAATATTGCACAATGTCAACTGGTCTTTGCTCTTTACTTAGCAATTAATAGGGACTTTGCTTCAAGATTCAAAATTCCACAACTTCTATAATAAATCACTCCCATTTTCAAAACAAGTGAAATGCTACCTCAAAAGGGCTATATTATGTTCCCTAATCTAAAATTTATAATTCACTACTAACCTGATTATACTCAGGAAGGTCCCCGAATTCCAGTGCCAACCGGGCATGTGTTTCATACACCTGAAACGTCATTTAGAGTTAGCAAGAGCAGTAAAGGTGGAAATACGAGGTATCAAGAATAAACAGTTAAAATTAATAAAACAAAAGAAGAATGGCATGAACTGCTTTTAGTAATAATAGCTAATTGTGACTGATAAGGAAATTAAAATTTAGAAAGGTTTAGGACAGCCAACGAAATGTGAACCATCAACAAATATCTAGACTCAATACTACCTTGACAGTTAGTTGATTGTGTATTCGTTGCACGGTAAGGTCTTGGCGAATCGACTTTAACTGGTCACACTTATAAAGGTAATTCTTTTGGGAATTTTGAACCATCAATAATGCCTTCTCAAGAACCTCTTCAGGTCTTACCTGTGAGTTCAATAACATTTTAAGAAGATTAGTGGTTAAAGAGCAGTTGGCAAGACAAATAAAAGTAGCAGCATGCCATTTAGATTCATGAGATGAAGTAATTACACTGGCAGGATCAGGTGCAGAAGTTAAGCGCAGGTAACGCTTTTCAATTTCTTGGCAAGTACCCTTTACAGTAAGAGCATCCCAATCAATATCCTCAACAGCTTTGCTGACACCATCTTCAAAGCTTTTGCTCAACACCAGTGCACTAGCCCTTCTATTGTACAAGCTTCCAGCTCCGGCATTTCTTTTCCTGAAGTGATTATTTTCTGAGCGATGCCCTTGCCCTAAGTCAAAACGCTTAGAACGATTTTCACGTCTCTTCCTTTCCTCAGGTGAATCACTGAAAGCCATTGCTGCAGAATAATATGCTGTCAAACTTTGTTCTTTATCACTATCACTGGAATTATCACCATTTTCGGAAGCATCAGCAAGGCGCTGCAGCCGTAGCTTCTTAAATGCCCTTTGGGGTGTCTTATTTGATGTTCTTTGAAAGAACGGAGAAAATTTAGCATTCCCCAAACCATCTTCCTTGCTCTCTTTGTTCTCGACTACAACCTGCATGTCATTTATTTAGGTAAATGAAGCATACAATCTGTGTAACTTATTTGAGATATATACTTCTAATTCTCAAAAGTGGTTCTATTTGAGAATGAAAAATGACTACAAGTGATAAGACTAACAGAAATAAGCGACAAGAATAATACAAGAGCAAACCTTCAAAAACCCATAAATTACTTATTAAGTCCATAAATACCTTTCTGTCCTTTTCATTGGGTAACCAACCACTGTATTTCATGGTATCATTACTGATTAACACTGGATTATCAACCGGCTTCTCCTCTGGCAATGGTTCCCACCTACTTTTAGATCGTCTAGGACTTCTTTTATACTTTGGCAATGAAGAATCATGGGTTGAAGATGGTGAATTACTGCAACAAATAATAACACTCATAACCATAAATATTATAAAAGATATAGATTTTTAGCAAATACTTGGGTGATAATAATTTAGGTATTCGCATTAGTATCAAATATGGGGGAGGCAGATACTTGCCCCACTTTTAAGCAAGATTCAAAATACAGTCTAGTATAATATGGCTTTTCATGGCACTAAGATTCAAAATATTATACTTCTTAGGGGAAGGATAAATTGTATATATACAGTCTAGTTTACCACAATAGAAACACAGGTGAGCTCCCGTTACATTCAGAATTCAACCAATAACTAACTTCAGATTGATTAACATTAAAAAACACAGCTCCTAATGCATATTTGTATATACCCCAGCTAAAAAAACACTATTCAAGCCTTGAAAAATTAGTGAAAACAAGAAGCACCCAGGTTTAAACACAAGTACAAATCACACGTCTGCATAGAAAAATAAGAGGAAAACAGGAGACAGCATACTCTTTATTGACGACATCTGCATCTGGCATCGGGAAAAGAGGTTCCATATCCCAATTTCGTGTGTAGAGCGTACCATCAGCTGTAGCCTTAGTGATCATCTGAAAAGAAGGTTAAGGAGCCTGATAAGATTACTAAACCAAACTTCCAAACAACTTGTGTGATTGATACTGATAATGGTCAATACAAAGCAAAAGTAGAAAGTGCATAAAATCAAATGCAAGTTCTCCACAACAACTTAATCCATGAGAAGTTAGCTAGTGCTTACACTGGTTGGATGATGACAAGAATTTATGAACAGGCATTGACATATATGCCAATGATTTTCTCTAGATTCAATAATCTTAATGTAAGAAAAGCAAATAAAAATACACACCAAGATTTCTGCTTATACAATTTTCAAGGACAATATCAAAAAGTAATTACATGGCCGATTGCTGATAGAATGTCTTCCATTACTGATATTATTGCACTTTGTCGAAACACTAATGCACCTTATCAATGGAGCACTGAGAATAATTCAAACTGAGATTTTGGTGGGTATAGAGGGTCACATAATATTTTAATTTTTCAGCCATGTGTATGTAAAACAGAATTAGGCTAGCATCCAAGGAAGTTACAGCTGGATTTCAGAGTACCACTTTTCCAAAGGCAGAATGGAAGAGACAATAGAGAGACCAACTAGCACAAGCTTTCTTTCAAGATTCACAATATCAGCTTGCAATTTGCTCTAAATATATTGTTTTCTGTAATGTTATCTATCATGATCATTAAGAATCACGCACCTTAGGGGAGAGGAACACGTATAAGGAGGAGGAAGAGAGAAATAAAGACTATAAAGATTCAATAGCACCCTAGAGTAGACAAACTCTCTTTCCATCCTTTGTGCCCAGTTGGGTGCTGTATTTTGGAGGGAAATTAACATATGATATTTTAAGATATGGTCAAGAAAATAAGAAATATGAAGCTTTCTCTTTCATTGTAGCAACATGTCCTACTATATACAAGCTATCATTTGCCACTAGTTCTATATGTTACATATGCCAACTTCTTCCTAAATATACTTTCGCAAGAATTAGTTTTCAAGAGCATCGGGTAACATGATTCAATATCATCATTTATCATAATACGAAAAAAATGCTAGGGAAGAGTGGAATGGAATAAAATCTAGCCGAAGCATGAATGGAAGAATAGTAAGAATGGAAGAATAGTAAGAACAGGTAACTGGATAAAAGGAATAATATATTAATATATTCTTCTCCCAAACTCCAATATAAAAGATTAAAAGTAAAACTCACCTCCTTCATGACAGCCTGACATGCTTTCATCTGCTTCTCATCTTTACAGCGAGCCAAAGCTCTTTCACAATAGCCACGCAAAGAATTGGGAAACATACCAGGCTGCAAGCAAGAATAGTTTGATAACTACTTAAACATTAATACATGAAGTCGTCATCATTACATGTGGTAGCAATGCCAACTTTTTCTATGAAACAAACAGGCATTAAATCAATTCCTAAAAAAGAAAATACTGTTAATTCATAAATAGGATCTTAGCTATGACTAGTTTTGCAAAAAAAAGATGAAGTTAGCAAGCATATCAACAAAAAAAAGGGGTCTTCACAAGGGGTTTCTTGCCCTCATAGATATGATGAGGGATTGGCTAGATTTGCTTCATAGATGTATTTCTGTCCTTTTGTTGTTTGTGTTCTATTCATGAGTTATTGAGAAATCCTAACCTTTAGTAATTATCTTCGCTTCACCCTAAGTAATATTTCTTTTTTATCAAAGAATCTACTCAAGCTTCAATGAAATTCAAATAATTAGTTTCTATCAACATGTAATAAGATGTTATGTTCAAGCACTTTTTCTGGATCTTCACACTCCTTTCAAGAGTAAAAAGATGAAAATTACATAAATAAATTGGCAGGGTAAAACGCTGATGCATTTTACAAAGTTAAAAAAAGAAATAAAAATCAGTGAATATTATTGCTGAAGTCTCACCTTAAGTATGGAATTAGCAGCATCGTTAGATAATACTTTCTCAGTTGGCTTTGGCAGTGAAACAGCAATGTAAGCAGGTTTTAGTGCTGGACTGGTTGTGGAGCTATCTTTTTCGGCTTTGGGCTGTCCAAATGTCAAATTTGAAGCAATTCGAGGATTTGTTGGAATCTGCAATTTGCTTACCCGTTTCGTATCCAAAGATGGAGCACTTTGCATGGGTGTCTGGTTCACCAGTTGAGGAGCAGGAGGAGGAGGAGGTGGAGGAAGGTGTAAGTTGGTCCCTTGAGAAGATGTGGTCATCTGTTGATCCTGAAATTTATCATAAGAAGATTTTAAATCCAAAGGACTTTGATAGTTTGGTTGAATAGGATTAGTGTGGTGAATTTGAGAACTTTGGCCCCCAGGTTGCCAGTAGCCATCATGATCACCACTATTTACTGCAGCAGACTGACCACCAAAACAAATGAACAAAAAGTTAATTAGTTAAGCCAGCAAATTGTCAAAATCACTAACCAATCAAATGCAAGAATCTTGTAGGACTGAATCCAAACAAGATTGGATATCCAATATACAGAAATTTGATTAGAATGGAATCAAATGAAATACAATAACACTGAGAATCAATTGTGTAATGCAGATATCAGAATACAAAGACAAAACCACAACCAAAGCAATTCACCATGTATAAACATAATCTGTCTGTTCATTCAATTCAACTATTCTAACTAGCATTGTTTGCCCTGCACTTTTTGTCTGAAGATAATCATCAAACCTGAAAAGAAGGCATGGCAGAAGAGCTTGACTCTTGCCTCCAATACGGTGCATATGATTGTGGAGGCTGGCTATTTGGAGTGGCATAACTACTAGTAACCGCAGGAATTGGGCAGCCCAAAGAAGATGAACTTGGGACAGATAAGTTTTCTGTCCCTGGTGCACAGCTGACTTCCGTTTGGTTGTAATAGTCTGCCCACTGCTTGTATTGTTGCTGATACTGCACTGACGTGGCTGCAGTACCAGAACTATAAGAGCCAGTAGAATCTGGTGTGTAGTTTGTATATGGATGAGAAGAATAACTTGAATAACTGCCATTGTTCCAGGATGTTGCTTGATTTCCATATCCACCACTGTTTTGGTAACCACCATTTGTCTGATAATCACCAGGATTGTAATAAGTGCTTGAATAGCTTGCGGATCCAGCATAAGACCCAGTATTCTGAAAGGAGGAAATAGGCTGATAAGGAGCACCTGTGTTTTGATATGCTCCTACAGGCTGTGGATATGTATGATTAGGTTGCTGCTGATAGCTGTTATAGTAGCCCGAGTATCCCACGCTGCCATAACCATATGGATTAGAAGAACTTGGGTATGATGCGTATGCATTGTAATCTTGTGGTACATTAGCTGTTCCCAAATTTGATGAATTACCAGCAACTGATGATACATTTTGACCATCTTGAATGCTTCGTCCAGGCGGTTGCTGATGCTGATCATACTGATAGGTTGGATTAGGATAACTTCCATTTGCTGTAGAGCTATGAGCAGTCCATGAAACACCTTCCGACCCAGTAGTAGTGGGAGCGTATGAATATTGCTGATGCTGGCTAGCATCAACATGCCGATTCTACAAAAGAAAGAGACGTGGGTTATGTACTTAAAGCATAGTAGTCAAGATGCAGAGCAAAAACTGATCAAAGAATACATCAGTGCACCATATGGAAACAATTAAAATTAAATAGATAATCATTCGTAACAATAATATATAATAGCACAGAGAGGCGATCCCCGACTTTTGCTTTTCCTAGAAGACAAGAGCGTTATAGAACAGCCTCGAACTTCTCCAGAAAACACACACTATCAACCACTGAAGATGATCAATATAGTAAATTGAAGATCTCAGTAACAAATGAATCAGTATTTATTTATTAACAAAAAAAAAAGTAATATTTACAGTAGCTCTGATTAATTAGCATTGCATTACTCATTATAACAAGAAAAACTGCTTGATTAGAAAACTTTAGCATGAAATTTGGGAACACCTAATGTTTCTAAACAAGACAAAAGCATGCTTCATATATTACCTCGAACAGATGGGACTCGGCGGGAGCTAAGGTTTCAGTCCTACTTCCTTCGTTCGCCATCACTCAAAACACGCTGATTGACCAAGGAAAAAAAACAAAGCCCACGGATTAATTTACACAAATCCAACAAAAAAAAAAAAAGAAGTCAAAAACCCTAATCAATTCACTACAAATCGTAACATCACAAACCTTGGGAAAGCTGCGAACGGAAATCAGGGGATCAGGCACGCATCGGAGGAACCAGAAAAAACCAAATTTGGGAGAAGAAGGAAAAAAAAAATTAAGAAAACAAAAAAATCAAAGGAAAAAGAAAAAACAAATAGCAGAGATATTTATGAATTATTAACAGAGGGGGGGATGAGGGAGATTAATGAAAAATATGAAAAAGTTAAGAAAGGCGAGGACTTTTCGATAAAATGTTAAAAGGGGGTTATTGGGCGAAAACGCCGGAACACAGCACGGAGAGAGATTGGGAAAAGAAAATTTGGTGACAGTATGCGTTTGGGTTGGGTTACAATGTCAATAGCATGGCATAGCCTAGCCCTTAGCCCCTTCCTCCTATGGTGTCAGGATCGATCAATTAATAATAGGGGTAGGGGGCGTGTAAAGGTGGGGCCCTTAGACCTGGCATTGTTTGGCGGTACAGCCTGCAACATTTTTTTGGAAAATTTTTGCATACAGAGTAATTCATTTTTCTTATGGAAGATTATTTCCTTCCTACTTAAATAATTATTTATTTTAAAAATTTAAATAATATTAAATATTTTTTTAATAATATTTCAATTAGTTTATATTGAAAGAGTATAGAGAGAGGTATAATAAAATAGGGAAGAAAATATTGGAATATTAACAAAAAAATAAGAGCAATACAATAAGTTGTTTTTAACCATAGAAGAAAAAATCGAACCGGACACGCCAGTCCAACCAGTTCAATTGAAAACTGATCACTTGGCCAGTTCGGTTAAGCTCCAAAAACCAGAAAAGTTAAAGCTAGTCAAGAACTAGTCAAAACTGGAAAAAATAGCAAATCAGACCGGTTCAAAACTTTTGATTTTTTTCTTTTTTTAAAGCTTACATATTAACATATTGTGGTAGCCAGAGAGAAAAAACCTAAAAAATAGAATCAAAGAAGGGCACTAACAAAAATTATTGGATTGTTCTTCTTCTCTCTTCGTCATTCATAAACTGCTCACTATAAATATCATTGATCACTAACAAATATTTTTTTCAAATGCTTTATGATCTTGTTGTGAAATTGAGACTAGAGAAATTTTATGTGGATTATGTTTATTTTTATAAACATATAAATATATATTTTTTATATTCTAATTAATTATACATATATATTATATTCCGATTAAACCTCAATTGGATCTCTAAATTTTTGAACCAGTCAGTACTTTGACCAGTTCGATACCGGTCCGGTTTTTTCTTGCTAGCTTTTAACTTTTTCTAACTTTAATATTTTCTCAATCATTTCCTTAATTTCAGTATACATTTAAAACTGGATAATTATTTAAAGACGAAAGAGGATATGTACTCATTTGACACTGTGTCGACTCACTTCTTATTTACTATTGAATATAATGTAGACACTATTTAAATAGAGTCCACCCCCATAATGAGAAGTGAGTCGGTGTCGTTTGGCAAGTGAATACAAATAATTTACCTCTTTTGTGGTAATGGGCAAGTGTCAACATTCAATGTTATGTTTATGCATGATAGTATATTTCTATTTACAATTAAATTTCACTATATACTAATAATTCGAAATTACATTTTCAGTAATTGATACGTTATCACATATAAAACATACGTTGAATATAAATTTAAGATTTGAGAATTAGGCTTTGAATTAAAGAAGGCGATGGGCAACGATGTCGTCCGATCAGCCAACCTAAACAATGTTACTCAAAGTTTTCATGTAGACAAGTGTTATACTGTTATTGCCATCTGAACATGTCACAATTAACTTTAAATAGACAAGTTTAACTAAGAAAATAACGCATTGAACAGTACAATAATGAGTGTCATGAACATCGACCTCTTTTCCTTTTCTTTATTGGGCACTATTTTGGTTTAAGAACTAACTTTAAGGTGTACTCTTTATATTAATATCACTCTTAACAAATTGTGTATTAACAAACCATGGCCTGAACTGCAGGGTACTAATAAACATTGTTACAAAGAAATGGGACTCGAGTAGCTAGCTGGTCAAATCGCTTTAACCATTTGCTGAACTGCTCAAATTATACGAACTAGACACAATTTTGATCAATCGATGACGATGATATACATAAAAAGTATAGACATGAGAATTAAACTGCATGTTTATTCAATTTCATTGATTGGTATACTGGCCGTGGGTTGACGAAAAAATTTACGATCATTGGCAGGGCCTAAGGCTTACACCTATCTCCCATACCTATCAATTGTTGTACCAAAGAAAACCGTTGTAAACTGCGCATAACAAGAGGTTCAACGATGTATATATTAAAACTATATCCATTGAGATCAGTCTCACTACTGCCATGCAGACTCTTGTACCTTTACTTAATAACTGAATTTTGTTTTGAGCATATTAGAGAATAGAGGAGACAAAGTTCATATAACTATTTGCAAACGAAACTCTTGCACCATCGATTCAATACGAAATACATACTTCGCTCAAATTGCGTTTGTACCTGCACATGACACATATGCAACCAATATGGGATTCAAGAAACGTCAATAACTCAAAAAAAAATAAAAGGCGAAAAGAGATTCCTTATTACATGACTGTCCCTGCTAGGCAATTAATACAACCTTCTTATGCAGCCCAATGCTACAGACCTTGGCGATCAGATGAAACAATGAGCCACTTTTTCCCTGTTCTTAACTGCATACATCCATTTGAACACTATTTAATAAGAGGGAATCCCGAGTAACAAAATGATGATATCGATACAAATTGTGTCTGAAAACATAGGCGACCACTGCCTTGTACTTTTCCAGGGACCTTAATTTAAAGGAAAGACCAATAATCATAGCGAAGAAGGTCGAGTGGGCACAGTATGCCGTCTTTCTGTCAGTCATTAGTGTTATAAACTTCTACCTTCATACAATGTGGTGTGCGATCCAATTAACTTGGAACGATTGATTGTACAACGCATCCGAGACTTAATTATTTTTTGTCTACACTAACACCTTTGTTTCCATAGTGAACAGCTGTTGTACTCCGAAGTCACTGTTGAGTGAGCAATCTATGAAACTGCAGGCAGCAATTAGAACCTAAAGGGTTCAACTACTCCATTTGTCCACTTAATGCTGCTTCCTCATCCTCAGCATCCAATTCTTGTTCAACACCTTTGACCTGTAAATGTAGCAAGCAGCATTAAAAAAAAAATTGGCAATGGAATTCATTCCATTCATGTCGCTTTAAATAGACGTCCAATATTCTATACAAATTTCTGTATACTAGAAAATACAATACTCAGTGACACATTATTGGCATAAAATTTGATACACATGATCTTCAACATAGCTATCTGCAATCCAAATTCCATACCTGGGACGTGACAATCACATGGAAGAAATTAAGCGGTGTACTTGACACATAAATTCCGGTTTCTAAGCATACAACAACAGAACTTTTTTTTTTTTCACTAGATGGGCCAGGTACAAATTCTAGTTTCTAAGCTAACCATATAAAATTACAACAATGGCAACAACAAATCCTTGTCCTAATAGGTGGGGTCAGCTATATGGATTAGACGACACCATAATGTTCTTTCATAAATCCATAAATGCACAAAATTAACTCAAATAAAATGGCCTCAATGCTGAAGAGAATCTTCAAGATTTTGCTCAACTCTATTATATTAAAATCCAATGAAGAGAAAACCGGACCGGACCAGCCGGTCTAACCGGTTCGACCGGGAACCGGTCACCTAGCCGGTCCGGTTTAGCTGAAAAAATCGGGATAAGTCAAAACCGGTCAAGAACTGGGAAAACTGGTGAACCGGACTGGTTTGACCAGTTTTGTTTTTTCAAAACTTAAATTGTTTTTATTCTAAAATTTAAATACTCATATCTTATGGCAGTCATAGAGAAAAAAAAAATGAAACCAAAGAAGGATACTAACAAAAATTGTTAGGTTGTTATTCTCCTATCTCCGTCATTTGCAGACTGCTCACCATAAATTCACTATAACTAACAAATATTATTTTTAAATGCTTTGTGACTATGTTATGAGGCTGAGACTAGAAAAATTTTATATGGATTATGTTTATTTTTATAGACCTATGAATATTTTTTTGTTGATTATGTTAATATTAATTATTTAATATATTTATTTATATTCTAATTAATCATATGTATATATTTATATATATTTTTATTACATTCCAGTTGAACTGGTTGGACCACTAAACCTCTGAATCAGTACCTTGATCGGGTCGATACCCGG
This sequence comes from Dalbergia cochinchinensis, assembly GCA_031216125.1. Taxonomy (NCBI): domain Eukaryota; kingdom Viridiplantae; phylum Streptophyta; class Magnoliopsida; order Fabales; family Fabaceae; genus Dalbergia; species Dalbergia cochinchinensis. The sequence goes on from CM062369.1 coordinate 65,594,241, forward strand.
TCCGGTTTTCTCTTCCTTGTTAAAATCCATATGCAAACAACAAATACATCAATTTCATCACAAGAAGATATCACCAAGCTTGTTACCTCTGGTACATAATGCATCAGCATATTTTCGATGCCTGATTTCAGAGTCACTGATGAACTTGGGCAGCCACTACATGCTCCTTGCATTCTAAGTTTAACTATTCCAGTATCCCTAGAGAAGACCACAATATAAAAAATAACTCAGTAAAAAGTTAGTTCTATAATGTACACATATTATCCTAAAGGCCCATGAATGTGCTTCAAAACCAAAAGAACCAAAAATTATAAAGAACTTACGGATCAAAACCTCGATATTCAATGTCCCCACCATCATCTTGCACAGCTGGTCGAATACGAGTCTCCAACAGTTCCTTGATCATCGCAACAGTTTCAGAATCATCCTGTACGGAAAACATGCATAATTACCATATAGTTTTGCCCTCTCAAACATAGTTGAGGAAATATTCTCATGCACTCAGGAGTAAAACAAATTTCTTAGTCTAGGGCACTTGGATACAAATCTAAAAGGTGTTTACAAGAATCTATAGTTGGTAAGGCACAAGGGAGTGCCAACATTGTTTGAGGTCTGGGATGGGGCAGAAAGCAACATGACTTGATAAAATAAGTAAGGAGTTGAGATGAGCATGAAACACTTAGCATAGGTTTTCTTCCACTTTGCATAGGAGAAATTAAGAGTAGGGCAAATGACAGCCTCACCGATGGGCACCAGATGTGCCAGTCAAGTTATGCTAACGTGGATAAGTGTTCCATGAATTAATTTGATCAGCTAATCTTATCAGTATCCAATACATAGCAGAGGGGCAAAAGACGTTAGATTGAAACAACGCCAATGAAACAAAAGCGTTTGGTCACAGAAATTCATCAAGAATGCACTCTAACTTGAGAATCTCTCTAACTTGTAAAACTGTTTCGCAAAAATTTTGCCATTTGCCCCGAGCAAGGCATGGTTCACATTTGAGATAAAGGTAAGGCTTGAATCATAAAACCAACGGTGCATCTAACTTGTACCTTGAAACAACCACAGACACCTCAACCCCAAAAGAAATCAACATTAAAACAGAAAAAACACAACACAAGATCCGTGTAACCATGCATACAAAAAGCAATACAAGCACTGAATTAATTGAAAAAGGGCTAGGATGCTGGGTATTTACATCATGAATAGCTGTATCCATGGCGGCTGCAGCCTTAGAGTCCAAGAACAGCGGCTGACCAGAAGAATAGAAGTCCATGATGGCCGCAAAGATTTCAGGCTTCAGGAATTCCCAAGAAGAATCCTCCGATTTGGTCACAGTAACAAAATCCGACCCGAAGAAAACCCGAGTAATACCTGCATCATCATGTTCCACATTGCTAGATGACAAGTATATGACATGATATGAAATAACACCAAACACGGAGAAAACATGGGAAATGGGAAAAGCGGAAAGTGATAGTAGTAGGAAAAGGCAGAAAGGACCATCAATTCCGAAGAGTGATTTAGCGAGAGGAGAATTCATGGCGGAACGTGCGTTGGGGAAGTCGGCGCTGCCAACTTCCATGACGGGCTTCCCGGGATAGAACATCAGAGACGAAGGATTCGGGGTGGGCTGCGTTTGGATGAACATGCTCCTCCGTTGCCCTGTTCCAATTCCCACGCACACACACTTACTTTGATTGAATTGGGCCCAAAAAAGCACTTCTCATAATCCTAATGAATGGAGAAAAAAAAATGAATTGAGGGAAGAATATAACCTCCGAGTCCGAGGAAGGGGGAAGATCTCGAGGGTGAGAAAGGAAAGGTGGCGGAGGAAGAGAAAGAGGAAGCATTGCGGTTGCGGTTGCGGTTGCGGTTGCGGTTGTGAGAGAGAAACGACGCCGTTGTGCGCAAGCCGCGAGTTATGCCACCCTCTGATTTGGGTGTTTGGAATGGAAGTCGTGCTCCTGCGGCGACTCGCCAAAAGCCCCTCATCGTTGCTCTTTGCTTTTTTTTCGTTTGGGTTCCTCTGTTCTTTCTTCTCCTCTATAGGCAACCGGAGCAGCTGAGGTTGTTTGTTCTTTGTTGTTGGTTTTGTTATGCGAAGCCCAAGTGATTCGTGACAAACCATCAATCGACACGTGGATAGAAGTCATCATTGACCAAGACAATGTCTTGTTTGACCGAGTTTTTGGTATTAGGGTTATTAATACATCAAATTAAGCTAAACATACCCAAAAAAGGGTATCTTTTATGTTTGGTGGATTTAATATAATGGAAGACAGTGACTAGTAACGTGAGACAAAGAATGCTAATTGAACCACCATGTATCCTGTTCTCTTGTTTGATTGTTTGAGGAAGAAATGAAAGAAAATTTTACCAGAAGCTTCCATTAATTGAGCCGGACGAAAATAAATGTCTGGAACAATAAAACAAGACCACCTTAATCCTCTTTTAATATAAAATACTCCCACATTCGCTTTAATTAAATTTGATCCTTGCCATTCTCTCTTAACATCCTTTTAAATATAGCCTAAAAATGAAATAAAGACTAAGCAAATGCAAGATTATTAGGGGTGTTAAAAAAGCATTGTTAATTTTTTTTTTTCACGGGAAAAAATGTTATTAATACAGTAGAGTTCTGCATATTTGTATTTACATTATGTTATTTTTAGATCAATATAACAACACCCACCCGGCTCCATAAAGGAGAGCTAAATCTAATATTGCTGTTTGGCACTTCATTGCCAACTTGCCGTCGAGCTGAGTTTGCAATATTCCCTATTATTTTATAGATTGACGACTGTCCCAACAAATTAATATGGGTCTTTTCAGCGTACTTTATACTCACTCACACACTTCCTGTAAAAACTTTTCAGGAGGTCACTCATTCCAAAATTGCTCCAAATTAAGCACGCTTAACCATGAAATTTTTTAGTGATAGGCTACTAAAAAAAATGCATCTTGTTGATATAGATAGTATAAATCACAATATAAACTCTCCTTAACTGTATAGTCTTATACCTACACAGTCTCAAGATCCCTCTCATTTGGGTGTATAATAGGTTCATTCATGTACCCCTCCGCTTAAAAGTCTGTCAAGAGCTGCTCCTTATCCGTGTCTTCTTGCATCGGCAATCACTCCCGGACTTCGTCACCGAGCATTACATGACTCATAAAGTTTGTCAAGTACTAGAGTTGTTTTAACATGGTCCATCCCTAATCCTAGATCATGCAATGGTCCCTTATTTTAGACCATTAGATTATCTAAGAAAATATATAAATGATTCAGATTATTAGTTGTAAATATTAAACAATTCAAATAAAAATAATATGATGGTAGTAATTTCAAAATTTCGAAACAACCCTATCCACTTGAAAAAATTCCACCGTGTCTGCAACGGTTTTTCGATGACACTCTCATCATCTTCCTTTGTCCTAGGAGGTGGCATCTCCTTCTTCATTGCCCCATGCCAATCTAAATCCCCCAAGAATTCGAATTCAAGCGGTGGATTCTTGGGGCTCTTCAATGCCAAAACTACTTTGAATGCCTACAAAAATCAAATCGTTGCCGTCGAATTCGACTCCTTTAGCAGCAATCCATGGGATCCTAACACTGCCCATATTGGCATTGATGTGAATTCTATTGCTTCCGCAAAGACTGTGAAAAAAAAGAAAAAAAAGAGAGTCAAGAAGGGAGGCGTTTCAAGAGTGTTACTGTGCAAGTTACTATGCTTGCACAGTAACCTTGCATGTGAACTCTGAATTCACGAGAAATTACTATGCAACCAATGCACAGTAACTTTCAAAGCCTCTATAAATAGAGGAGCTGCAAATGGTTTCGAAGCAGAGCAAAAAAACAGAGAGCTTCCAATAGTGGAAAAATATATTGAGTGTTCTAAAAGTTTCTCCTATTTTAATAGAGAGGGGTGTAATTTTATCTTCCACATAGTGAAAATTTTTCTCGATTCTTACCTGTGATTTTTCCCTCATCATTAGAGGCTTTTCCACGTAAATATTTTGTGTCAATTCCTATTTTCTTAACTCCATTTTAGTTGCGTTGATCTGTTTCCATAACTTTGGTACCCAACAGTGGTATCAGAGCTTTTTGGTTCAGTGGGATTTATTCTTAGTATGCTCTGTGGTCGCAGTTTAGTCTGATCTTCCACATCAGAAAAGAATTTTTTCCTGGAGATTATCACAGCCTTTGATTATAGTCCGTTGCGGGTTACTACTTTTGGTCACTGCTTATACGTATAGTTGTATACTTTTATAGTATTATTAACATATATTGGATTTATTCCATATATGGTATAAATATACAGTACTGTTCATGTATAGGACACTATTTAGGTATAAGACACTGTTCACGTATATGGTACTGTTCGCGTATATGGTACTATTCACAGTAAAAAAAAGTGACCAGTCTAGTAGAGAAACAGATCCCGGTAAACACTATGGCAGCGAAATTTGAGATTGAGAAGTTCAATAGGAGTAATTTTTCCCTGTGGAAATTGAAGATGAAGGCAATCTTGAGAAAAGATAATTACTTATCAGCAATTAAAGGCAGACCTGCTGATATTACTAATGAAAAGTGGAAGGAGATGGATGATAATGCTGTTGCCAATCTGCATCTTACAATGGCAGATTCAGTATTGTCCAGTGTTGCAGAAAAGAAGACAGCAAAGGAAATCTTGGATGCTCTTGTCAAACTGTACGAGGTCAAGTCTCTTCACAATAGGATATTTCTAAAACGGAGGCTGTATACTCTTCGAATGAGTGAGTCCACATCAATGACGGACCACATCAACAATCTGAACACCTTATTCTCCCAAATTCACAAAGATCAGATTATAAAATAGTGGAGAATGAACGTGCAGAGCTTCTACTTCAAAGTCTACCTGATTCATATGATCAACTCATCATCAACATCACAAATAATAATATTGCCAACTATCTATCCTTTGATGATGTCGCCGGTGCTATTCTTGAAGAAGAGTCCAGGTGTAAGAATAAGGAAGATAGATTGGAAAGCTTAAAGCAAGCAGAGGCATTGTTGGTAACGAGAGGGAGATCAATGGAGCGTGACTTCAGTGGGAGTCATGGTCGGAGTAGATCAAAGTCAAGAAGAAGGAAGAACTTCAAATGCTACCAATGTGGCATGAGAGGGCACTTGAAGAGAGATTGTCGGAATAACAAGAAGAATGCAGATAAAGCTCCAGAGGCATCAACCTCCCAAGGATGTGTTGCGAATACCTCTGAAGATGGAGAAATCTTATGCAGCGAAGCAGCAATTACTTCTAAAGGCGGTAAACGGCTCACTGATATTTGGATCATGGATTCAGGAGCAACATGACACATGACTCCACATCGTGATTGGTTTTACAATTATGAACCTATCTCGGAAGGATCTGTGTTCATGGGAGATGATCATGCCTTAGAAATTGCTGGTGTTGGTACTGTCAAAATAAAAATGTTTGATGGTGTCATTCGTACAATTCAAGGAGTACGACATGTGAAAGGTTTGAAGAAAAATATGTTGTCTATTGGGCAACTGGATGACCTCGGGTGCAAGACCCATATTGAAGGTGGGATCTTGAAAGTTGTTAAAGGTGCTCTTGTGGTGATGAAAGCAGAAAAGATCATGGCAAATCTATACAAGCTTCAAGGAGATACGTTGCAGGAGGCAGATGCATCAGTTGCATCGGCAAGTCAAGAAGAAACGACAATGATGTGGCATCGCAAACTAGGCCACATGTCAGAGCGTGGTTTGAAGGTTCTTGCAGAACGTAATCTCATTCCTGGGCTCAAATCGGTGAACTTACCGTTCTGTGAGCACTGTATTACAAGCAAGCAGTGTAATGCCCGGGGATTGCGAAGTCGCGAAGTGATCGCCAGTGCAAGGAGGCACGGACAAGGAGCGGCTCCTGGCAGACTTCAAAAGCGGAGGGGTACATGAATGAACCGATTACACACCCGAATGAGAGGGATCCTAAGATTGTATAGGTATGGGACTATACAGTTGAGGATGGCTTATATGAATTGATTTGGAGTTAAGCGTGCTTGACTTGGAGTAATTTTGGGATGGGTGACCTCCTGGGAAGTTTTCCTAGGAAGCGTGTGAGTGCGGACAAAGCATGCTGAAAAGACCCGTGTTGGTTTGTGGGGACAGTCGTCAATCCATAAAGCAGCAGGGGATGTTACAAATGGTATTAGAGCTTGCACCCCTCCCAGTACGGTGTGGTTCGGGGACGAACCAAGGCGGAAGCTGGTGGGCATGTAACGCCCGGGGATTGCGAAGTCGGGGAGTGATCGCCGGTGCAAGGAGGCATGGACAAGGAACGGCTCTTGGCAGACTTCGAAAGCGGAGGGGTACATGAATGAACCGATTACACACCCGAATGAGAGGGATCCTAAGACTGTATAGGTATGGGACTATACAGTTGAGGATGGCTTATATGAATTGATTTGTACTACCTATACCAACAAGATGCATCTTCTTTTCGGTAGCCATCGAAAGAACTCCACAGTTAAGCGTGCTTGACTTGGAGTAATTTTGGGATGGGTGACCTCCTGGGAAGTTTTCCTAGGAAGCGTGTGAGTGAGGACAAAGCATGCTGAAAAGACCCGTGTTGGTTTGTGGGGACAGTCGTCAATAAAGCAGCAGGGGATGTTACAAGCAGCATAGATTGACATTTGGTAGATCAACTGCTCGGAGTAAGCACATTCTAGACTTGATTCATTCTGATGTGTGGGAGTCACCAGAAATGTCTCTAGGAGGAGCAAAGTATTTTGTATCCTTCATCGATGATTACTCCAAGAGACTATGGGTATACCCAATCAAGAGGAAGTCAGATGTGTTTCCAATATTCAAAGACTTCAAAGCAAGAGTGGAACTTGAATCTGGAAAGAGGATCAAGTGTTTGAGGACAGACAATGGAGGAAAATATATAGATGGAGATTTTGTAGCATTTTGCAAGCATGAGGGTATTCAAAGGCAATTCACTGTTGCACATACACCTCAGCAAAATGGTATAGCAAAGCGGATGAATAGGACTCTCCTAGAAAGAACAAGAGCAATGCTGAGAACAACAGGTTTAGCCAAGTCTTTCGGGCTAAGCGATCAAACTGCTTGTTATGTGATTAATCGGTCGCCATCAACCGCAACTGGTCTGAAGACACCAATGGAGATGTGGAATGGCAAGCCGGCAGATTATTCTTCTCTCCAAGTGTTCGGATGTCCTACATATGTGATGTACAACACCCAAGCAAGAACTAAGTTGGATCCAAAGTCCAGGAAATGTATATTCTTGGGTTATGCTGACGGTGTAAAAGGGTATTGCTTGTGGGATCCCACTGCCCGCAAGGTTATTGTCAGCAGGGATATTATATTTGCAGAAAATGAACTGCAAAGTGAAGAAAGAAATGGCAGCACTATCAAGGAAACAACTACGGTTCAGATAGATGAGAAATCTGGAGAAAAGGATTCTGAAGTAGAACCAGAGCATGATGAACAAGTACCAGATGAGGCTAATAATACAACAGTCAGGCGATCATCACGCCGCATACACCACCAAAGATGGCATTCAGACTATGTTATGACAAGTCATGATGCATTTTGTCTTCTAACAGGAGAAGGAGAGCCATCAACCTTTCAGGAAGCCTTGAGTAGTCCGGATGCATCTCTGTGGATGGCAGCAATGCAAGAAGAAATGAAGGCCTTGCATCGGAACAAAACATGGGAACTTGTTGCACTTCTAAAAGGTCGTAAAGCCATTGGCAACAAATGGGTCTATAAGATCAAACGAGATGGCAATGATCGGGTGGAACGATATCGTGCAAGACTGGTGGTAAAGGGATTTGCTCAGAAGGAATGTATCGATTTCAATGAGATATTTTCTCCAGTTGTCAGACTTACCACTATCAGAGTAGTGCGGCTATGTGTGCTACATTTGATTTACATCTTGAGCAGTTAGATGTGAAAACTGCTTTTCTTCACGGAGAACTTGAAGAGGAGATATATATGCTCCAACCAGAAGGCTTTGAGGAAAAAGGAAAAGAAAACTTGGTTTGTAGGTTGACCAAATCTCTGTACGGTTTAAAACAGGCGCCAAGGTGTTGGTACAGGAGATTTGATTCCTTCATAATTCGCCTCGGATACAACAGACTGAGTTCAGACCATTGTACATACTACAAGCGGTTTGATAACAATGTTTTCATCATTCTGTTGTTGTATGTGGATGACATGTTGGTAGTAGGCCCTAACAAAGATCGAATCCAAGAATTAAAGGCACAGTTGGCTAGGGAATTTGATATGAAAGACTTGGGACCCGCAAACAAGATTTTAGGGATGCAAATTCACCGAGATAAAAAGGACAAGAAGATCTGGCTTTCCCAGAAGAATTACTTGATGAAAATCTTGCGGCGCTTCAACATGCAAGATTGTAAGCCAGTTTCAACCCCACTTCCCGTGAATTACAAATTATCCTCAGATATGTGTCCTAGCAGTGAAGCAAAGAGGATGGAAATGTCTCGAGTACCGTATGCATCAGCAGTGGGAAGCCTTATGTATGCCATGATTTGTACTAGGCCTGATATTGCACAAGCAGTTGGTGTGGTCAGTCAATTTATGGTAGATCCAGGAAATGAGCATTGGAATGCTGTGAAGAGGATCCTTAGATACATTAAAGGAATCTCAGTCTTTGACTATGTTTTGGAAGATCAGAGTTCATTGTCAGGGGATACGTTGATTCAGATTTTGCAGGTGATCTTGATAAAAGGAAATCTACTACAGGCTGTGTTCATACTTGCAGGTGGAGCTTTGAGTTGGTTATCCAAGTTACAAACTGTTGTAGCTCTGTCTACTACGTGTTGAATATATGACAGCTACACAAGCTTGCAAGGAAGCTATTTGGATTCAAAGGTTAATGGAGGAACTCGGGCACAAACAGTCAAAGATTACTGTGCATTGTGACAGTCAGAGTGCTTTACACATTGCAAGGAATTCAGTCTTTCATTCCAGGACAAAGCACATAGGTGTTCAATATCATTTTGTTTGAGAAGTAATAGAAGAAGGAAATGTGGATATGCAGAAAATTCATACGAAAGACAACCTAGCAGATGTCATGACAAAACCGATCAACACTGACAAGTTTAAATGGTGTAGATCTTCCTATGGCCTATCAGAAACGTAAGCAGCATGTAATTGGCAAGATGAGAAAAAGGTTTTGAAAGCTCACCAAAAGTGGCTTTAAGTGGAAGATTGTTAGTGGCGTAAAGCCACTTGTGTGAGAGAGAGAGAATGAAAAAAAAAGAAAAAAAAAAGAAAAAAAAGAGAGTCAAGAAGGGAGGCATTTCACGAGAGTTACTGTGCAAGTTACTATGCTTGCACAGTAACCTTGCATGTGAACTCTGAATTCACGAAAAGTTACTGTGCAACCAATGTACAGTAACTTTCAAAGCCTCTATAAATAGAGGAGCTGCAGATGGTTTCGAAGCAGAGCAAAAAAACAGAGAGCTTCCAATAGTAGAAAAATATATTGAGTGTTCTGAGAGTTTCTCCTATTTTAATAGAGAGAGGTGTAATTTTATCTTCCACATAGTGAAAATCTTTCTCGATTCTTGCCCGTGATTTTTCCCTCATTATTAGGGGGTTTTCTACGTAAATATTTTGTATCAATTCCTATTTTCTCAACTCCATTTTAATTACGTTGATCTGTTTCCATAACTTTGGTACCCAACAGACTGGGCAACTGTATTGGCCACGTGTGTTTGTAAGATACCCTAGAAGCCGTGTGAATGGGACTTCAAGTAGCCTCTCATATGTGATTGATTTGAGAACTGTTCAGCCGGAGTGGGTCAGAGTTGGGTTCTCCGGGGGAAAACTGGTTGAAGTACACAAGATCTTTTCTTGGTCTTTCATGAACAACTTTTCCTTCCTGAATTTGTTTTCAGCCACGACAGCACTGACGCCAATGTATTTATACATGTCTATGCCACGGGCCACGTAGTACACAGCGCGACCTTGCAGAAGAAGAAACATTCTAACGCTAAAAGGAGGTTGCTTTTCATTATGGTAACATGGCATTGATTCAGAGTCTGAGATGCAATCCAATGAGTTGGGTTGGCGTGGCTAACAACAAATGGTCATAAACACCGCCAACCAAGTCCTCACGGTACCAAGAGGGGGTCCATGAAAGACCTAAAGGTCTCTGGCTTCTACATCACAATTTGATTGCGGCGTGACCATCCTCAGGAATAATGAGAATATAGCATTTCTTTAATGTAAAGACAATTCCAAATTTGTACGTGACCTCGCCGGCAACCTTATAGCAAACCCCACGCATATACGCCACACGATAGGGATATATTCAAAGTAGCAAAAAATGGTTGTTCAAATAGCTGCCTTCAACTTTAACAGAGTCTTCCTAAAAATTGATAAATTGGGAACCATGTAGCACTATGTATGTTTCATGGACGGCAGGTGAAAAATTGGGGCGTATGTTTAAACAACATCTAATATTTTAATAAACATAGCATCTCCCCTATTAAATTACGAATGAACAATCACTATCGTTGACCTACCAAACGCAGTCGTTTCGGAATTTGTAACGCGTTAACTACCATACGTCATACGCACCATTCTGCTGACTAAGACCATTTAGCCTTGCAAACCATTTGTCGATGGGAAACACCAAAGAAACATGAGGCGTCCCTATAAATTATTAAAAATCCCTTGTATTTTACTCCCATGCACACAACTCACCCTCATTTGGTCATTTGTTATTGATTCAGTTTATGTGACAGTTATATTTCTGGTGTGGGTGGTCCCGGCACTGAAGTCCCAACTACTTTTTATTTGTGCAGCAATCTTCATTTCACAATTCCTTCCTCTAAATTCTGGCCGAACATGCTTTTACAACCATTGCTTCACTTCAGCCGTTTTCAACTGGCTTGAGCTAAAGCCAAGGCAGCAAGGGAAAAACTAATAAAGGATTACTATTTATTATAATCTAATAATCTAATTCTGTAGGCGGAGAACCTGCAATACAAATTCTATTATCATCCAATCCAGCATTCAGCAGGTGACTTCTGTGATTATAAATAAAATTAGTGGGGGGGAGAGAATCAAAATCTTTTCCTCTTCACGCGAGAAATATCATCAAAACCATCATCACTCCAAACCTGTCCACCGTGCCTGAAATTCTCTTCTTGCTCATCCATATTTCTGGTTCTTCTAGGTGGCACATTTCCTGGCCGGCCCTTGATCCGTCTGTCAAAGTCCCTTTCCCTGATGTTGCCTCTTTCATGAAAATCTGAATCATCTGAACAGAATCTATAATGTCTTGGACCCTCCTCTGCATTTAGGTGAAAATTCTCGCCAACATTAGCATTATAAGGAGGCCTGAAAGAACGAACAGGTCCTCGTCTCTCACCAAACCTTCTCCTTTCCTCACCATTTCCTTCATTGCTAAGGTCAAGTATCCTGCCAGAATGCATAGGCCCCCCAAAGTAGTCATCATCATTGTCAGTGCGATCCCGAGGATCAACAACATCAAATCTCCGGTTTCTAATTAAAATTCGGCCAGATGGACTCCTATTGGAAATGACAGACCTTGCATGACCATGGTCTCTTGCAGAATCAATGTCCCTAATATCATTAGAAGGTCGCGACATATATGACGGCGAGCCATGCCTCCTCACCACTCTCTCCCCAGGGAAAACAGGGCGATCAGGGGATCTCATTCTGTCAGCCCTAAACAATGGTGATCTCCTATGGCTCAATTCTGGATGTCCACCAAACCCATCTGGGGATCTTCTTCTAGGAGACCTCCTCCTTGGAGAGGACCATGAAACAGGTGAGCGACTCCTTGATCTGATAGGGGACTTGGAACGAATTCGAGGAGGACACCTTCTCTGCATGGAAGGAAAGTTCCTACTCCCTCTCGTAAACTGACCATCCAGCCCCCCAAATGGTTGGGGACGTGTAAACATATTATCAATAGTATCCTCAGGAAAACCCCTCATAAATTTCTCACCATGCCTCATGCCAACCATATCTGAACCATCACCTCCAATACACCTACTTGGAATTCTATGACCCATTTGAATGCCATCTCTTCCTCCTGGTGATCGTCTCCTTTGCGCAATATATGAACCATCATTCAAGGGTTTTCTGCCTATCCGACCATGACCAACATATGAGCCATCAGGACCAACATTATTGTACTCCATATCATTATCAATACCAGATGCATATTTAGGCCTGGGGCCACGGAATTGATGTGGACCATTATAGAACTCACCAGAAAATTCACGGTCAGAGTCCCATTCACCACCACGAGGTGTATCCAACCGATTGTTAACCCTTCCTCTACCACGCACAAAATTCAATCTAGAATTTCTAGGGGACATGTCTTGATGTCTTTCTCTTGAAAATTTGCGAGGACCATCAATGTAAACTTCATCTCTGAAAATCAAAACAGGAAGCAGGAAAAAAGGCTTAAGGAAAAGATAAGTCTCACTCAATAAAAGAATGCAGAATAATACTAAAATGTATACCTTCCTCTGTGTATTTTGTCAACATCATGTGTGTCAGATAACATATCTCTTCCTGCCCGTGATGGCAGTGACCTTCCTGGAATAGACCTAGTTTTACCAGGGGACGAAGAACTAGCAGCTCGGGACAAATCTATGATTCTTCCTTGATTACCACCACTGCTAACATCTTTGATTGCCTCATCAGTATTTGCAGACGCTTCCATCTTTGGCAAATCTAAGTCAGTTTCTCTAACAGTGTCAGTTGTCTTAACAACCTCATCGGCACACTGAGCATCTAACCCATGAGCTGCATTAGTGCCTTGGTTGGAGGATAATTCTGTCTCCATAGTTATAGATACAGTTTTTCTTTCTGAAGGATCTAATGGTTTCCTTCGCAAAAGGCTAACTACTTGCTTCCCATCAGAGGCAATATTAGGCTTTTCATCATCCACTGACTCTTGCAGGCACACAGTTTTATCAATGACAGTACCAGGCCTCTCATGCATTTCAATGTCTACACCATCTTCACCACTAGTTATTTCACCATGGATTACAGGCTTAATGTCATTTTCCATTGCATTGGATGAAGTGGGACAATCACCAATCACCACTGCTTTCTCCATCTGTTTATTTTCAAAATTAATAGAGTCAGGATGTTGTTCTACTTCTCTTACCTCACATACGGTGTCCTCCGCTGTGGAATGCTCCAGAGGTTCACGAACCTCTCCATCTTCATAATCATCATCTTCAGCATATCGCTCAGTATCCATAGGAACAGTTACAGCACGATTGTCATCAGATTCGTAATCAGAACCATAAGAATCTTCCTCCAACATATCACCTGATAAGGTTATCTTTTCTTCATCACTTACACAGCCTTCACCGCTGTCTCGTGGACCAGCTGGAGGCTCATTCATGAGTTTCAATCTGCAACCATCACGGTCATCAGCATTTTCTTCCTTGGTCTTGATTGAAGAATCCTTAATGCTAGGATCACTCGGTTGTGTACCATCATCAACCATAGGTATTGCAACTGTTTCTAGAGGAACCTGCTCAGCACTTGAACAATCTCCAGGAGATACTTGCTCAACATTGGCTGCAGCTGTATGAGTAGAGTTTTCAAGCTGGCTTACAATATTTTCATGGGTAGTCAACTCTGACAAACACACAGATTTCCCTGGAGGATGAGCTGGCTCTACAGAAACTTGTGTTGCCTGCAAAGTGACTGGATCTGCCACAGCAAAAGAACAATTATCTGATCCTTGAGGCAACTCTTTAGCCAACTGATCTGTTTTACTCCCTGGTGTCTTGGGTTTTTCCTGATTACCCTCATGACTTGGCTCAGATTTAATGAGCTTAGGATCAACTAACTTTAGACTGCTAATAGTTGATGAATTAGAAGACTCAACACCAGAATGCTGAACAAATTCTTGTTTAACAGCAACACTATCTACTGCACCCACTGGACAGGCATTAGATTCCTTCAAATCCCTTTTCAAGTTCTCATCAAATGGTTCTGATTTCACAGACCTAAAACTAGAAGCACTCACATCACCAGCAGAAGCTACCACACTTGTCAAACTAGCAGTTGGAATAGCATTGCTAGAATTTAGTGTAACAGATAACCTCGATGGCTCCTCAGCATATTTTTTAAGATTAGGTGTCAGACACAGATTCCGAGAGTCAACACATTTATACCGTTGTCCATAGCGTCCAGACGAAACACTGAAAGACTTGCTCTGACTGTCTCCAATTGTTTTCTTTACAGACTCAAAGCCTGTTGGTAGCACCAATCCAGTTGAGCAGATGACCTGTTTTTCAGTAAGCACATTACCATTAGTTTTCACCACATCAAGAGATGTTTTAACTGAAGCTGCATCGGTCCCAGATTCCTCCCATGCATCCATTGTAGTATTCAGATCCCAGTTTGCCCTGTTAGAATGAACATGAGCTTTGTCACTCTTAGTTTTAGCATCACTATTTAAAGTTTGAGTGGCGCATTCTTCCTTGCTTAAAGATAACTCCAACGAGACAGGTTCCGCTTTCTGTATTTTCTGGCTTTCACCAATTTCAGGACCTGCAACAGCGGGAAACATGCGTTCCTTTAAGCTTAAAGATAAACAAGTACTTTCTGGAACTACAGCACTCTCTTGTTTACATATCCCTTGGACACTTTGTTTGGTCATATCTGCTCCTATGCTAAGTGCAAGACTTTGCTTCGCAGCCAACAATAGTTCAGGATTCTCCTTAATCATTTGCGTTCCCAGATTTTTATCATGGCCTTCATTGGGTATCGCCTTCTCTTTAAGTGCAAGACCTTGCTTCGCAGCCAACAGTAGTTCAGGATTCACCTTATTCATTTGGGTTCCCAGATTTTTATCATAGCCTTCAGTGGGTATAGCCTTCTCTTTGGTATCCATGACATCTTTATCATAGCCTTCACTAATTATTGTCTTCTCTTCGCTCTCCAAAACATCCAAAGTACTAGATTGAGTTGCAAGATGTGGTTCCTCAAGTTTGGGCCTAAGGACCATCTTAGCATCGATAACATCAGCACTTGCTTTCCTTTCATCAAATACAGGGTTTCCATTGTTATCAGATAATCCAGAAGTGCTGGTAGAAAGAGTTGAACCCTGTGATGTGCTTGGATGTTCCTTTAGCAGGACATCACTTTCTTCTGGAGGTGGACCCTCTTCCAAAGGAGATGAAGAAGCTTGAAGTAAAGGGAACCATCTTTTCTTGATTGGTGCACCTGCAACACTAGCATTTGATATAGTTGATCCTTGAGAAGTGCTTGAATTTTCTTTTCGTTGTAACTCGGTTTCTTCAGCAATTGAACAAGGTTCTTCAGTCAGAGGCGAAGAAGGCTGATTCAAAGAAAACCACCACCTTTTCTTGATTGGTACACCTGCAGTTAAACCACTAAATTGCCCAGCAAAGGATTTTACCCCCGTCTGTCAATAGAAGATCAAGTAATCAATATCCAAAAAAGAACAAATTGGCATGGTTCTCTAATCGTAGTTAGCTGTAAATCAGAAAGGAAATAAACACCTCTTCATGTCCTGAAACAGGCATGATTCCAAAGTTCGCTAAAATATCTCACAAGTCAAAATCCTTCTTTCAAACTTCAGTTATTATGATGATTCAATAGCAAATCCTCAATATTATATTGAAGTTGGCTAAAAAATTCTTCACTGAATTACGCATTGGTAGACATATCTCTACGTTCCAAAAAGCTTCGCATATCCAAGTAAAACTAATTCTATCCTTAGCCTCACTTCGAATACAAAAGCATGACAGAAGAAGCTGGAACCTGCAACAAACAAGATCAATCCCTAATATCAGAAACACGCTTAAGCTAATGAAACTATCAATATCAAAATCAAACATCGCGGTGAAATTAATTGGACCATAACCCTCCAATTTCCCCCTTAAAAATAATCACATCCAAACCTAAATTCCACATAACAACAAAAACTCCCAGATCAGTCCTTATTATTACTTCAACAATAATTCACACATGCAGAGTAAGCACAACACCAATATGGGTGCACTATTGACCTAATTACCAACACCAAACCGACCGCAAAGCGGTCAACAAAAGCCAGAATTCAGCAATACAAAGTCAACTAAACGTTGGGAGAAACGATCTCTCCCAGGGGCATCAAAAAGTTCTCATCAAATCAAGAAGAAATCCCCAAAAAAATCATCCAAACAAACGGAACAAAACCGAAAAAAGGGTTTCAGAATACGACGTCGTGTGCCAAGAAAAACACCAACCCAGGACTATTAAGGAATAATCAGATCTAAGCCAATAATCCAAAAAAGGAGGCAACGAAACAACCCAAAAAAAAGAAGCGAAAAGTAAAGAGCAAGTGCGAAGAAGCGTCGTCAAAATAAATACCCAGAATCGCAGGCCGCGGAGAAACCAACCACAGGAAATAGAAATTAGAGAAGAATTAGATCTTAACCAAAGAAAATATAGCGATGAAGCCGAAGCAGACGAAGACAACGAAACCTAAGGGAGAAAAATACCTGATAAGAAAAAGAGAAAAGACAACAGGGGAGTGCAAGGAAAAGGGGGCAAAAGGGTTATGGGTTGGGTCAAGGCCTCTCTGCAATGCAACTTCCAGGAAACGAAAGTGCCGAGAAAGAGGAAAAATGGAATCTGACTCTCTCTCTCTCTCTCTTCCCTTCTCTCTCTATCTAATACGCTGAGTCTAGAGAGAAATCTAGGGTTTGCTTTTTTGTGCTGATTTTATTGACTTTGTGATAACGGAAGCTTATCTTTGCCACTATTTATTCTATTCCACACTTAACAAAAAATATATATATTCTATTCCACCGACGTGACGCGTCAACTAACACGCTGCCACGCGTCCCCCTTTCCCATCGTGGAGTGTCATCCACCGTTAACTCGTTATCTTTGAACTGGAACCGTTGGATGAAAAGTGATGACTTTTTTTCCGATTTCTTTTCTTCCGTTCACACTGGACTTTTTCGTCGAATTTTAATGGCTCCCTGTCGTACTATGGGTTTTTTTTTTAAGTTTTGAATACGGATGATTAATCTCTTTATTAACTTATAGACATCTTAATAAGTGAGATAATTGACCCAAAAAATTAAGACTATTTCATATCTATAGCCAGAAATTGAATTCCTTATCTGGATTAAGGGTGAATGAGTCACGTACCACTCAATAGACTTTAGATTTGTGATATTACGATTTTCATATGAAAAATTTATTTTCTTTTCACAGGATCACTGCTCGCTATCTAACGTCAATCAATTGTTATAAAATACTTGTTATTTCTTTTGTTTTTATTATCTTTTATTTTACTATTCATTTGACCTGTGCGATATAAGGAGAGATAATAAAAAATAATTTATTGATTATTATAAATAAAATAAATAATAATTTATTTAAATATATCTCATAGAAAATTGAGTATATAAGTTTATCTTAAAAGTAAGTTAATAGTTAAATAACTAAACAAGTAAACAAAATATAAATGTGTCATCCAATTTTATATCTTATATTGAATATCATATTTATAAGGTTGAAAATATATTGACAGATGACCTATAACTAACAATAAAGAGCCTATTTTATGAAAATTTTACACATTTTGAAAGTTAAAATTGATGAATAAAGAAAGAGAATAAATAAATAATTTTACTATATCATGAACCATTTATAGAGATGACAATGAGTATCCATGCGAAGGGAGATATATCTCACACCTCCCATCACCATTTAGAATTTTGTCTTTCATCTCTATCCTCATCCCCTTATGGGTCCCTATTTCCCATTTCCTATTTCCCGTAGGATTTTAAATTCCTATGGTATTCAAGAGTTTATTAACAAATTTTAAAAAATGAAAAAATTTAAAAATATTTTACAATTTGAAATATAAATATCCTCAATAACAAATACTATTAATGCAACATAATCCAAATTAAAATTGAAAATATATACAAAATATAAATATAATAACAGTAATTAAAAAATAAAGATGTATTATCACTGTCCCTATTCCATTTAATAAATGGGGATTTAGCCCCATAGATCATCCATATGAAGGCGAAATATGTGTCAATTTCTTTTTCAATTGAATAATTTCCGCATGTGCCCATTTTAAATTTTTTTTATCATCCCTAGCCGTTTATATCTTTTTAGTAAATTAAAATATTCAATTTAAAAATATAAAAATATAATTTTTTAATTAATAAAAATAATATATAAATTTAATTTATATGATTTCAATTACACATTCTTTCCTTGTACATTCTTTTAATAAATTAAAATATCAATTATGATTAGTGTATAATAATTAGTAAAAAATTATTTATAATTCTAATTTATATAATCTCAATTATTAGAATAGTATATCAATTATATTTTTTTTAAAAATAATTTAATCATTTACTTTTTAAAAATTAATAAATATTTAATATCATTATCAAAGAAGTGTAAATTATAGAATTAATTTTTTTAAATATTTTAGTGTTAAAAACTTAAAGGTATTTTTTTCAAAAAAATTAGTATGAAAAAATTATGAAATTGATAAATTAAAATGTTTAAGATGTAAAAAATTAAATAGAATATAGTGATACATGTAGATAGATAATTTTTTTATTATGATTTTCAAAAGTTCTGCATTTGAAATTAAAAAATTTTCCCTAATCTCATTTTCATTTAGAATTTTACCTTCATTCTAATGCGCATTCCAGTCACGATTCTGCATTTTTTATTTAACATGAAGATTTGAATCTCTATTGATATTTATGGGTTTATTAAAAAAATTTAAAAATGAAAAATTTTAAAAATATTTTGAACTTCAAAACATAAATATTTATAATAACAAACACTAATAATACAACACAATTATAATAGGTTTGCTATCGTTTATACTATAATTATATATATATAATTTTTACTGTATAATATATTGAATTATAATTTTGTTTATACTATTTTTTATTTTTTATATTGATTTTGTTAATGGTAGAGAGATATGAAGGTATGATTGGAAAAAAAATTGATAATTAGAAGGTAAATTAAATTCAAAAACTTACTTTAAGTATTAAGACTATGAAAATGGTACGATATAATTTATCTATAAATAACACATGGAAGACTTTTATGTAATGAGTCTTAATTATTAGTATTATATCAATTTTTATCATATTTGATTAAGAATAAATTTGGTATAAATTGAATTTTGAATTATTATCATATCAAAACCTATTTTCTTTTTTAAAAAATGTTGATTTTAACCTTATTTATTTTTAAAATATTTTTTTTATAATTTTTTTATATTACTTTCATAATGTAAGGCTATCAATAATTCTTAATTTAATTGTAGATCATAATTATATTAACATGGATTCTCTTTTAGTACAAATTATAATATTTAACGATTGTCATATTTGATTTTTTAATGATTGTAATATCTAATTTTATTTCATATGAAAAATAATTAATAAATAAATTATAAATTAAATTTTAAAAAAAATTTAGACATAAAGATTGAGAAAAGTGGAGCCTAAATTACTGTATGAATGGCATGTGAAGTCTAAATCACTATATAAATAACATGTGTAATAGTTTTCATGAAATTAGTCTAAAATATTGATATAGTAGATTTATACAATCAATAAATTTTATACGAAATCTTAATCATTAATAACTTCTAATTATAAATAAAATTTTGATAAATCTCTATTATTTTTTACTTTTTAAAATCTTCTCCAATTTTTTAAATTTTTTTCAACACTAACATTTTTTTAAAATTCATTCAAATCTTTTAAAGTATAAAATTATCATGAATTGTATGATTGATTTTTTTTCAAAATTCATTCAAATCTTTTAAAATATAAAATTATCAAAATTTTTTACAAGAGCTCAAAAGTTATTGAACGTATAAATTTATGGCATCCCAGGTGATCCTAAGATTTTCATTTTCACCTGCGTACATATATAATTTTTTTTTATTGAATTGGCATATTCTTAGTCTTCAAATCATTAAATTAGTCTATATATATAATCAAATAATACCATCATTAATGATACAAAAAAATATTCTACCTTTAAATAATTAAATTCATCATAATCTTATTGTTAATAAAAAAGGTAAATGATATAACCTAGCGTATGTATTTTTTATCTTTCTTATAATTTATATACTTAATTTCATAAATTTAATATAATAGTATTAAAAAAATCACCACCTGCATCAAATATAAAAATATTAGATGTGAAATTAATACTAAAATTATAAAATTAATTTATCAATATAATTTATGGTTTCAACATGGCAATAATTAAAGATATTTAATTAATGTAATGTAATCCTATTATTAAATATGGATGATTATCAATGATATGCTAATAATATGCAATACTTGTGGTTTTATTTTTTTCAAAAAAATTAATGAATAACTTCTTAAAAGATGTAGGTCCTAAAACATTCTCATTACGACACATGTAAAAATTTCCCTCAAATGACTCTGAAATATTAATATTATAGATAGATTATAATTCTTTGATTTTTTTTTAACTTGACTACATTTAATGTTTTGATCTATTTGCATATTGAATTTTGTGATGTTTAATGCTAATTCATGATTTTATTTTCCATTGTTTGAAGAAAATAATTAAGTAATATATTATATGTGTAAATAACTAATTTAATATATTATATATGTTTCCGTACATTTTAAGAATAAAGATTGAACATCAACACGTTAACATGTTAATTTTATTTAATACTGGATTGAATTATATAAACACAAGATGAAAAAATTTTAATGGATATTATGAATATTGTATACTGTAATTTATTTATTCATTTTTTTTATTATTTTTACCTAACATACTTACTATTATGTTATGTAGAGTGGTAGATAATTATTACATCATCAAAGTTTCAAAGTAATTTAATGTTGATATCTAAATAGTTATATTAAATGAATTAATTAAGATATATACTTATAATATTAAGTGACCGTATAAAAATAAAAGTATAACCTGTATTAAACATTTTAAAATTACATTAATTATCACTTAGTAAAATTCATATAAAATCATTATGAAATCCTTTTTGCAATAAATAAATAAATACAAAAAAAATTGTTATATATTAAAGGGGATTTATTTACCCAAATTGTTTTAAAAAAAGCAAGGTAACGCAATACATTAAATTTGTTGCTTACTTGATAATTATAATATTTTTGGGATAAAAATTTTGTATTGATATTTGATGATATATTTTCACATAACATTGAAGATGTTTTAACAATGTAATGTATGAGATATTAAGATTAACAAAATTGGTTTGCTACGTGTTTTTATTATTTACGTGAAAATATAAATTTAGTATACTCGATCATTTACAAAATGAGTCCAAAATAAAAAAATATATTTGATTTAAAAATATTAGGGTAATCTACCCTTTTATAATATTTTTTAAACCAAACATCTTCATAATTTCATGATTTTATTAAATTATTTCCTTCACCTAAACTAAAAAAGGACAGGGAAAAATAAATCCATGAATTGGAATGATCGTATAAGAATACAAAATCACATAATCCAATAACCAAGTGAATCAAAGCATTAAACGTAGTCAAGGGAAAAATGAAAGAATTTTAATAAAATAAAAGATGACAAAAACAAAAAGAAATAACAATAAAGTAATGAAAAACACTAAAGGTGTGTTGAAAGGGTGGAAAATTTTCATTTCATAGAAGAACTCCATTTTTTCAACCCAATTTTCACCCTCAGCCAAACACACCCAAAAACACATCCATTTTCATTAATCCAGCACAGAAAGAAACCAAATCCAATCCAAAAGGGCAGTCAGCCATGCACCACTGCTTCCCCAAAATTCAAAAACTATTTTTTTTTTTTGGTAAAAAATTCTAATTTTTATCATAAGACTTAGATTGAGAGGAAGACTCATTAACACCCATTGAAGTACTTCCAAATGGGCCATTAATAGAAAATTAAACAAAAAAAAAAACCCATGAATCAAAAACCAAAATTTTTCAGTTGAAAGGGTGAAAAAGGTGGGAACTTGAGTTACCCCATGAGATTAACACGCAGGTAGATGCTGAGCTCGACAAAGAGCTCGTACATCTGACCAATATCAGCGGCATTCCCGTGAGAATAGAGGAGTGTGGACTTTGCCATGGGGTGCCTCACATACACGGCCACGATCTCTGTTCCCCTTCGGTTCGGGAACTTGAGCACTTCCACGTTCTCACGGTGCGGGAAAGCGTCTAAGAGCAAGAGGCCAGTGGCTTCTTCCTTCACGAGCTTGTAGGACGGTGGGTTCGGAGGGAAGAACGCGAGCTTCGCTGCCATTGAAGAGGTTACTCCACCCATTTTCTGTGAGAGATCTTGCAGTTGCTGTTGTTGTTGAGTCAGAGACAGAGACAGAGACAGACAGAGAAAAGAGACGCACTTCACATTCCTAGTTCTTATGGTGGTGTTGTGTTGTTCGAGGTTGTTGTTATTGTTGTTGTCGTGGTGGTGTTTCTTTTTGTTTGCCCCCTTGTACGCCTCTTTGTTTATGGGATGGTTGAATTGTGCGCTGAGCAATGTGAACTGGACCTCTGCGTGTGAGAGAGTGAGAGTGAGTTTTATTTATTATTAAATTTTTATTTTAAATTAAATTTGTTATTTTGTTTTTATTTCTCGTTTGGGGGAAAAATAATAGTACTGTTTTTTTTTTCCGTGTTGTTCAGACTTGGGAAGATGAGGGTGGGAGGCCCTCCTTCGCAAGGTTATTATTATTATTATTATTATTTTCCTTTCTCATGTGTATAATTAGTTGTCTCTTTCCCCCTTCCACGTGTTGCCGTGTTGGTCGATCAATAATTGTTAAACAGCCCATTTGCAGTGTCTGGCACTGCTGTTATGAATGAGTATGTTTTTGTTCTCCTCAAATAATTAAACTATCATAAATCTATACTATTATATTATTATATAAAGATGATTGTTGCCCAAAAAAAAATTGTGTTTGATAACTATCTTTTGTGTCCTTTTTTTCAAATTCACACACATATTTTAATAACTTCAAACCCCATGATCGAATTTAACAACTTCCACCACTACAAAATCAAATAAAAAAACCTAGTGTTATAACTCCGCTGATACGGGAGACAATAAATAGGAACATATGAAATTAAATAAATTTTAATTTTAATTCATCAAATGATCATATGATAAAGGCATTATATAAAAATATTAAAGATATTAATAATATTACAATTTAATAATAAAAGTAATTAAAGAAAGTAAATATCAACTTCAAAACAACATTAAAGTCCTGGCCTGTTTGGCAAAGGTTTTTAAAAATTATTTTTGATTTTCAAAAGTAAAAAAATAAAAAACTTGTTTGAATGAATGATTTATCAAGACATGTTTTAGAAATAAAAAAAAAGACTCCCATTTTAAAAATAGAAAAACAAAATCAATTTTTAGATGCTTTTCAAAACTATTTTCCAGAACTCCCATATTCTGTTTTTCATTTTAAAGCTTGTGTTAGCAACTTTGGTAAGAAGAAGAAGGAAGGAACAACGCACTCGACCAACTCCTCCACCTCCACCCTTAGCCGGGACACAATCCGCCTCCATTGGAGCATGGGACCAAATTCGCCGATGCAAGACCCAACTCCGCCAGCGCACACGACCGCATCCACCGATGTAAGACCCAGTTCTGCCTTCGCCACTGCACTCGACCCTCCCTCTTTTTCTTTACTTCTCTCTCTCTCTCGGTTTTTCCCTCCCTCTCATCGTTGTGGTTGCTGATCTTTGTTGATCTCACTATTGACACCAAATTGTAAATTGATCTCATTGTTGATTTTTGTTGTGGTTGTTGATCTTTATTGCTATGATCTTTATAAATTGACACCAAGTTATCATTTGTAGTAATGTTAATTGCCAAACAATTTTTTGTTTTATCCATTTTAAAAGTTGTTTTTTAAAAAAATTATCCAAACAAGTTTTCTTCTTTTTTATTTTTAAAAACTGAGCTTAAACTTATTTTCTAAAACAGTTTTAAAAAATTTAAGAATTAAAATGCTTCCAAACAAACCTTTGGTCTCCCTTTGAGAAATTGCATTAAAGTAAAAGAAAATATTAACAATTTAAAATAATTAATTTCATTGATAAATTACAATAATTGATCTTAAGGCAGTTACCACTTTAACCTTCAACAAATCATGTCGTTTGACAAATTCATCAAAATGTCAAGTGATCTTCATTTTTTGTTTTTAACAAAAATATTCTATTAAGGGCTATTTTATCAAAAATATGATATGTTGAGCGATAAAGCGGTGGCTATGGATTGCTAACTTGGCATAAAAATGGCTATTTTGACAAATATGATCATTTGGGATTAAAATAGAGATTCTACAGTGCCAGCTTGGCATAAAACGTAAAATATGATAACTTTTGTTAATAAAAATATAAGTCAATTAATGTTTAGATTAATTTATCAAACGAAATAATCTTTAGAGGGTCTTCAAAAAATATAATTTCTTTTGAGAGCTATTTGTTTGCAGCATAATTTTTTAAGAGCCAAAATGGTAGTTCTCTCCAAGCACTTATTGATAAACAACATTTTCTTTTATTGTGTTTGATGAATTTTCATTCTCATCCAAAATCAATACATTCTAATCACTTTTAGACTTCACTCTTAAAACAGTAATGTACAATTGACCATATTTAAAAACTGGTTTTGCCAAAAATAATTCAACATATATGTTAGCGATTGGCCTTGACTCTTGTTAATCATAATTGTGAATTATTGTCATCTTTGAAATTTTAGAGAAGTTCCATAATTAATCAGAAGGAATTAAATTAATTGTTTATTTGATTTATAAGTTAAATATTGTGTTTAAAATAATTAACATAGATAAGATACTAATTTAGAAGTCAATACTCATATCCAAAATCCAATAGATAATATTCAAGATGATTAAAATAGAAAATCAATCAAATTGGTTTGTATTTAAATTTTAATATAAAATTGATTCTCACCAAATCCTTTAATAACATTTTACTAGTTAATAGTTATTTTCTCTAATTTGTTATTTTAGTAAAATTTATTAATCAATATTATTCAATTATTTTGAATTAATTTTGATACAAAATAGTGCAAAAGTTTTTTAAACAATATTTGAATATACCAGTAATGATTGTCGATTTTTTTTTTAATACTCGATGATTGTTGACTTTTCAATCAACAATTTAAAAAGTCATATATGAAAAGTTTTAATTGGATGAAATTGTAAAATTATTTTACATCAAAATTGAAATAAATTATTTTGTCCGTACATATATAGATTTATTCTATGATTACTCATAAAAAAATATTATTCCACTAGTTTCACAGTAATAGTCAATTTTTTTACTTTTCCATGTTTCAAAATTTTGTTTATAATATATAAATAGTATTAATTTTTCCATTTTATTTATACCTTTAAATAAATGTATTAATTAAGTAATCAATATGTTTATCAATAGTGGTGGAGCTTAGCTTAGACAATGGGGGGCCATGCCCCCCTCCCCCAAAAAAAAAAAATTCAAAAAGTTTATACATATATTTATATATGTGTATGACAATGAGATTGAGACATACATATGTGATGGTTACTGGTTGTATGGCTGGCCTTGTTGTATTCGAGCCCAATTCAAAGCCTAAATGAAATAAAAGTAAATAAAGGAAATGAAATAAAAGATTTGATGGCCCATAACTTACCAACACTTAACCCATGTCTCCATTAAAGCTTATTCTACACGCCACAACCACTTTCCAAATTTCCTCTTAGCCTTTCTCAGTTTCTCTATTCTTTCTTGTTGTAAGATTAATAAGTTGAAAAGAAAAAGTAAGTGTGTGAGTGTGTGAGTGTGTGACCCTTGTGAGTTGTGAAGTCCGTCTCACTACTATATGTTGGAGGAGTAAACTACTTGACTTGAAGAGCAAGTACATTAGTGCAACATGCAAGGTTGCAAGCAATGCAGTGTACTGTGTGCAACTCAGCAACTACAACGCATAAAGCCATAAACAATAAAACAAAGGTGAGGTCTTGTTTGAGTTTCTTACTATTTGGAATGTGGTTGTGGTGTGTAGAATAAGCTTTAATGGAGACTTGGGTTGGGTGTTGATAAGTTATGGGCCATCTAATATTTTATTTCCTTTCCTTTATTTACTTTTATTTCATTTAGGCTTTGAATTAGGCCCGAATACAACAAGGCCAGCCACACAACTAGTAAGACATCACATATGTATGTCTCAATCTCATTGTTATATATATATACATATATAAAATTGTTTGAGTTCCTGACTTTGTTTTTCGACAATGTTATATGTGTATATATATATTATTTGTTTTACTCTTTTAGTCAAGTAGCTCGAGAAATAAATTTTAATATAAATATAATAGTAAAATAATTAAATTAATAATTTTTATTATTTAGTCATAATTGCTCTTGTCTTGTTAAATATTATGTATAATATTAGCTTGATTTCTTTACATATCTATTGATTATTTATTGAAGATAGTTAAAATTCTATCCTTTGAAGAAAATGGAGACATCATAAAATCAAAACCAAGACACATAACAAGAAGGTACTATTTTTATTGTTTATTAATTTTTATGTTAATTACATGAAAATTAAATTTTAGTAGTAGTTGTATTGAATTTTTTTGTAACAAATGAAAAAAAATTTAGGCGACTTCCAACGATGAAGAATCAAAGAATTGATGTAATTTTTAAAAGAAAGACTATTGTATAAGAGGAGGGAAATATAACTTCAACACCGTCATCACTCGTTGATTATACTATTCTAATTATTAATGAAGAAAGTGAGAAACAACCCTTCAAGATTCAAAGAATCATATCTACTTAATTTGATCTTAATTCTTTGGAGTATGATTTTGGAAAAAGACTTCAAATTTGGCAATATCCACCAAATCAAATGGATGAAATTAAGCGAGCTTATTTAAAATGTGGTCCATATCAAAAACATCTTGAAAGTTATCATTTGTCTGGTAAAAATCATCCAAGACGGTTTTAATATGCTTGGTTTGATATTTTTCCATCATGACTAGAGTATTCACCTTATGAAGATGCAGCTTATTGTTTACTTTGTTATTTATTTAGCAAAAAACCTAGTGGACGTCATGGGTCAGATGTTTTTATTTCTTCAGAATTTAGATGTTGGAAAAAGGTTAACGATGGAAAGAATTGTGCTTTTCTCAAGTAAGACTCTAATTAGGCCTTACTTCAAAGTAAGACTCACCATTGAGAATGGCAACGTCTGCCAAACTGTAAGTTGAGCAACGTCTACACTTGCAACTATGAGGAGGAAGGGAGAGGGGTAAGTCAACGGACTCGGTGAGTAAGCTCTCATCCATCATCCACATGCGACAACAACAACCATATATAGATCTACATACACTGGAAAAACGTTTCCAATATTTACATAACATAGCTACTCTCGGGAAAACATTTTTCATGCCATGAATTCATAAACAAGCATCTCTAAAACCATAATCTATTACAAACCATTTGATATTCTTGTATATAATCTAATAGAAAATATATTTCTATATTCATAAATTCATAGAAAAACATCTCTAAATTCTTACCTCACTAAGAAAATCATCATTTCTCATATACATATAATATCTCTTAAATCAAATATTCTCTTAAAACATCAATAATCTCTGAAAATCATTAATACTTCCTGAAAACATAAACAACAGTACTTTATTAGAGAAACAGGAATCTCTACTCTATGGTTTTTCAAGAACCGAAAATATTATGCTCTATGATCCATTGGGATCTGATGAAGACACCTAAATAGATTCCATTCTCTGCTCTATGAGATTGTCCTCTCGGGACAACTTGGTACCAAGGCTAACGATCGGGGTTCAGCCGATTATTTTCTCTAAATTTCTATTATATACTCTAATATGGGAATCAAACTCTTTCGTACGTGATTACTCTATTTTTTGAAATCATCGAGATAATTTATAAAGTCTCTGAATACAATCATACTCATACTCTAGCTCTTTATAAAATTATTTAAATATGAAAACTCTAAAAGCTCTGGACTCGTACAACTCTAGCACCCTGACTTTAGCATAACTGTGACTGTGAAATCATGCCCAAGGGATAACCCGCTTGCAGGCGTTTCAATTTTAAGCTCACAAAATATATATGTGGCAGTCGCTACGAATCATACTGAATTCCATATTTTTGGAATATCACAAGATTGAGTTTCTAAAATCTCATTTCTCAAGATAACCTCTTTTATAAATTAATAACTCTAATATCATAGATTAAAACGGAAAGGTTCAAATCATGAAATCTCTAACATTATAATAAAACATCTCTGCTCTATATTCTTTGTCAAAACATCTTAACTGATACTCTAAATCACATTTCAAATTCTCTAGTCTTGAAGCATAAATATATCATAAACTCTTGAAATATGTTGGATAAACTAACAACTTATAAAATCATTTGTTCTTGTAAGAAAGCTTTTCATTAATATGTATAAAACCTTTTTCATGGCACTCTATACATCAATCATGGTCCCATGGTTTTCTAAACACATAATCCATGCTCTTTGAAAATCATGTTCTTTGTCTAGCTTTGCAATACTTGTAAAATCACATATACATAATCATAATTTTATCTCTAATGCCATATTTGACAACCATCATGCATAAAATATGACTATAATGGGAAAACTAAGGCTATGGGATCAAACTCACTATTTGAAGCCGGGAGTATGTAGGCACTACCAACTTGACCTCCGAAGCATGGAATGACGTTAACAACTGCCATAGAGCAACATTGACTCAAGATTAGTCTCCGCTAATCTCTAAACAACTCTAATCTAGCTCTAACAATGTTGGGGGACCACCCCCACTTGACAACAATGGAGAGAAACAATAACCCAAACCAAGAATATAAAAGAATGGGAAGAATGGAGACAAAATCTATCAACATAAACATACCTTAATGACTTGGGGAAGCTAAACTTGAATGGGATTGAGAAAAGAGGTGAGAGGAGGGTTTGGGAGTGAAGAGAATTCGGATTTTGGGGAAGAAATTCGAAGAGGAAGGTTTATAAAGGGGTTAGGGGTCTTACTTACGTGAAACGACGCGCTTTGCACTGTTCGTGCACTGTTTACACCGCTACAACGATGTATGACTGCAATAGCGGTCTACCCCCCACTTACAATTGGTATAGCGGTCCCTAGAGGACAAAACACGTTGCTGCCACCAATTGTGACTGCTATAACCGTCCTGGACCGCTATAGCAGTGACAGTTCACCACAAAACCCAGTTCAAGGGTCATTCATGCATCTTGGGCCTTCCCGGCCACATGAGTAGGTCCTAGGGGACCTTGGGCCAGTACGAAATTTATCCATCGCTACGTATACCTCGGGTATTACAGATTGCAAGCACTAATTTTGAATTATTGCCTTATGCATATTATGTCCATTGTTTTGCTCATCGGTTACAACTTGCATTAGTTGTTGTATCAAGGGAAGTTATTCCAGTTCATCAATTTTTTTTCAAAATTGACTTTTATTGTCAATAATATTTGTTCCTCTAGTAAGCGTCATGATGAGTTACAAGTTGTAAAGATGGATAAAACTGCTCATTTACTAGAGGTTGATGAACTTGAAACTGGCAAATGAGTAAATCAAGTTGGCACTTTGAAACGAGCTAGGGATACTCGTTGGAGTTCTCATTTCTCTTCTATTTGTAGTTTGATAAACATGTATGGCGCAAGTTGTTCTGTTCTTCAAAAAATTATCACCGATGGATCAACTTATTCTCAACGAGGAGATGCTGATAATGCTTATGAAGCTTTGATCTCATTTAAGTTTATATTGATCTTGCATTTGATGAAAGATATTATAGGTATAACAGATATTCTTTGTCAAGCTTTGCAAAAACAATCTCAAGATATTATTAATGCTATGCAATTAGTTCAATCTACAAAAGCACTCATTCAAAGCTTGAGAGATAATGGTTGGGAGTAATTGTTGAAAAAGGTGAAATTATTTTGTAAGCAGCATGGTATTCTAATTCCTGAGTTTAGTGATTCTTATATTGCAAGACAAGGATGCTCAGGTCACTAAAAAGATTACATCACAGTTGAGTATCATTTCAGAGTAGAAATTTTTTATGTTACAATAGATAAACAATTACAGGAGTTGAATAGCAGATTCAATATCCAAGCAATGAATTTGTTAACTCTGAGCTCTGTTTTGATTCCAAAGGATGGTTATAAATTTTTTGACACTGATAGTATTTGCATTCTTGTTAACAAATATTATCTTATAGACTTCACTAAACAAGAGAAGATTAATTTGCCGTTTCAGCTTCGGCATTTTATTTTTTATGCTCGTCAATAGGTAGAATTAAAGAATTTATTAACCATTCAAGAATTGTGCAGGTGTTTAGTTGAAACAAAAAAAAATTATAAGTTTACTTCTTGATTGATAGAGTTATTCGTCTTATCTTTACTCTTCCAGTTTCTACAGCTACTACGGAACAATTGTTTTCTGCAATGAAAATAATGAAGACAATGTTGAGAAATAAGATGGAAGATGGCTTTCTTGCTAATAGTATGGTTATTTACATTGAACGAGAAATTGCGAAAAGTTTCAATTCTGAGTCTATTATTAATAATTTCAAGGCATTGAAAGATCCGAGAGCAATGTTATAAGGTATTGTTCAATCAGTCTCTTTAAAATTGGTCTATCATATTATTAGTGATTAATTTTGAAATTTACATATATGTTATGTATTTAATTTTGTATAGTCGATTTGCATTTGGTTTTAGTTTATATGTCTTGGTCCCCCCTAGAATTTTTGTTAAGCTCCGCCACTGTTTATCAAGATGTCTAATAATGACTATACAAAAATGACTTTATCAACTCATATAACTTTATATATTTATCAAGATGTTTTTCTTCTTCCACCTTAATACCTGTATTATTTGGTTATCAACTATTATTACAAAACAACAAAGTAATTCTATAAGACTTTATATTGTTCCTCATCCCTTTTTTTTTTTTAACATACTAATGATAATATAATCTCATATGGATACAATTATTCAAAACATAATTTAAAGTTAAAATCAAATAGAGTTTAATTTTGATACACTGACAATGTAAAATAGTTTTACACCGTTATCCAATCAAAACATTTAGTTTGGATGACTTTTCAGGTAGTGGATATAAAAGTCAACTATCATAACTTATGTGGTAATATATGATTGGATGACTGTATAAAATTTTTTTACATTGTCAGTACATAACAATTAAATCTAATCAAATAAATATTATAAAAATACTTATTGAAATTATATTATGTATAAAATTCACTATAAATTTGAACCTAAATTAATATTTTTCTTTTAAACAAATTATATTAATCTCTTTTAAAATTTAATAAAATTTACCCCACTTCTTCCCTCTTTATGAATTTATTTTATAAAAATTATTACCCCAACACCCCCCTCTCTCTCTCTCTCTCTCTCACGAATCTAGAGAGAGGTCAGTCTGGACAAATAGAGCGAGACATTTCATAACACTTGGCCGCCGTTGTTGTATCCATGACCATCCTCTCCTAGTAGCTCGCGCACTCAGTAAACGACACCGTTTCCGAAACACCGAAGCTCTGCAATGCCATTTCGAACTCTCACTGCAAGCTTTCGGTGGTCTCTGCATACTCTTCTGAACACCCATCAGTTTCCTTGTCTCATCCCCCCTTCTTCCATTCCCCTCAAGTTCTCTTCTTTGGCCCAACCCCAGGTAAGGATAAAAAACACTTCACCCATTTAACCCCCTCCTACAGTTTTCTCATAAAATCAACCCTTTTTCTTTTTTAGTTTCTTATATTCTTCTTATTCGTTTTCCCACCATCCAAACACCATTTTCGTACTAGGTTTCTGGGCAACTGGTTGAAGGGTGTGATGGGTTTTTGCCATGGTTGGAGAGGAAAGCTGCTTCTAGAATTTCTTCATGCTGTCAATTGGGGAATCTTCATATGGCAGGTACGCCAGTTTGTTTCTCTGTTGATTGAGTTTGATTCCATTGGATAGGGAAGCGAGCAACATGAAGCTCATTCTCATTGATTGGTCATGGCTTTCTGAATCTGAATGTTGGTGTTTCACTTCAGGTTAAGGGACTAATGTTGTAGCTCGTAGGAACTAAGCATGCTCATTGTTTGAAGTGTTGTCATCTTCTTTGCAGTTCTAAGGAAGGCTTTAATTTTAGTGTGCAAGTGTGTAATGAAGCTCAAAATCATAGGAACACTGTTGCCGCAGAATGGCCTTGTTTTACTTTTGGATAATAATAAGCTTTGGTATTTGTTTAAGAAATATTAATCCGTGAATTTGGGTTCAGTTGTTTGAGGATAAGATTCTTCATAACGTAGAATGGAATGCTGAAGGCTGAAGCATTATTCCGATGTATGTTATATATTATCGCTTGTTTCATTACCTCTTAATATGTCGCTTGTATCTAGGTCTCTGATCGCTTCTAAGACAATACAAACGGGTGATTGCATTTTAAAGGTTCCTTACAGTGTGGTAAGCTTCCCCTTTTAAGCTTTACTCGATCTTAAATTTATGGCATGACTTTTATAGGTCACAATGACCACATGCTCTTGATGGTAATTGTAATTGGTTTTGCAGCAACTAACTGCGGATAATCTCCCTGCTGAAATCAGATCTCTGATCAGTGATGGAGTTGGAAATATTGCGAAACTTGCTGTTGTTCTTCTAATGGAGCAGAAACTGGGTCAGGTAGCCCGGTTACCATGTTCATAACTTCCTGTGAAAGTTTCATCTGAAATTTAGGAGTTGTTGTGCTCTTGCAAAATAAATTATCATTCTGCATGGCTATATATTTTTTAGCTATATTTTTTCATAAAAGAAATTTATTAATATGAAGAGAAGAATATCCAAAGAGAATGAAGGATGAGGAATTGTCCTCAACAAGTGTACGAAACATAAAACAACAAAGACACCAAGAAATCGAATGAAATAAAGCTTCCCGATCACTCAACATATTTGCTAGTGAAACCCCTGTTTAGCTTTGAACTTTGCTCTTCGTAGAAACTAGAAGAGACTAAGTCGTATGTCTGTCATATCTTTCCTTGTATGCTAGAACTCTGAGTGGAATCCTTATATCAGCTGTCTTCCGTGGCAAGCAGAGCTGCATAATATGGCAAGTTTTCTTTCTCTTTTGTCTTTTGAGTAGTGGTAAAAATGTTCATTTTTGTATTAGTATAAGTAATTTCTCCTTTTCACTATTGCATTGCTATAAGATATTTTATAAACTATAATGTTTATTGTGGTTAATTTTTTAATCTTTAGATTTTTTGGAATGAAAGTGAGTTGGAGATGATTCATCAAAGCTCAGTTTATCAGGAAACTATTAACCAAAAGTCTCAAGTGGAAAAGGACTTTTTGACAATCAGCCCCGTGAGTACTTTGCATGCTTCCTTATTTTTTTAAGTCCAAGTTGTTTATTAGTCAACATATGTTTGATTTTTTGTTCTATCTTGTGATAAAGCAAGTGATTTTGCAAAACCTTAGTACAAAATTGATTAGAATCTAGAAAACTCTTACTGGAATAGCTTTTCTTGGAGACTTGGAGTATGAGGAGTCATACTGAAGTGAATACTTCCATACATCGAAAACATGGAGATTTTTTCTATCCAAATGAAGAAGTGAGTGCTGTTTACACTGCAATAGGTAAGTAACTGAGTCAGAGTATTGAGTGTCTCAACTCTCAATGAAACGCCACATCTCTAAAATTAAATAAACTAAGTTGTCTGCTCAATCTGGATTTATGTGTATTAACGAAAGAACAGAGCTTCAGCAGAAAATATAGCCGATTCTCTGGCTAGGTACAGTTTAGTTAAACAAGAGTTTAGCATACTATTGTTTACCCTTGTCTGCATAGCATATTTGAGGTGCGTTCAGATTGTGGACTAGACTGCATATCAAATTAAATAAAGCACTCTAACAGGTTGTAATTAGCTGGACACACAGGATAAATAAGACAAAGATATAAGTCCAATTCACTAATGAACATTCAACCAGAGGGTTTTATCTTATGTTCTTGGATCTCTTCAGTGAGTTATTTTATATCTTAATCTGGAATGTTCTAAGTTTTATTTATATATTTTATTGTTCGGGAGCTTAAAGGCAGTTTATTGAATGACATAGGTATTGGAGACTTCTTGTGACCAACTTTGTCCTTCTAATTCAGGTTTTGGAATGTTTCCATCAAAGTTTTGGAGATGTTACCTATAAAGATTTCCTGCATGCATGCACCCTAGGTAGGCAAGCACTTGAAAATTCGCAATTCCCCAGTAATTATGTTCTCTTTCTAGGACATTGATTTAATCTATATGGCTTCCTCTTGGAGCTCTGCTTTTGAGATTTCTTATTGAATTCCTTTTAGGGGTGCACTATGGGGATTCTGAGCTTCTGATAGAGGTCACTTCATTAAAGGAGTCCGTGAGGAAGAGAGATTAGGACAGGGTTGGGCCTGAAGTTCTAAATACGGCCCTCTGTAGTTGTAATAGTCAGTCCTGGTGAGACTCAATTGTTAGGAGAGAATTGGGAAGATCTCTCGAATATACTTCCCAATTGTACATTGTTCTAGGTTCTTCAGCCACATTGGTTGAGAGCCCCAATAATACCAATACATACATTTCACTCTTATTTTCTCAGATCAAGTTCTTGCCTCCCTAGTTGATATTCTTTTTGTCTTCTATGCTCTGCATTTGCTAAATCCATATGTTTTTCTCTGGTGTATCTTTACTCACACTGAATTTTGAAAGGTGCCAATAATCCTTCATTTATTATATTTATTATCATTTTTTGGGTCAATTTCGTAGTACTTTTTAATAACTTAAATATCAAATTGCCAGTTGGTTCTCGAGCATGGGGAAGCACAAAGGGTTTATCTCTGGTATTGCTACTGTAAGGAGACTTGTTTTATTTTTTATGTTTGAACCATAATCAGTTTTCTAAGATTATTTTTCAGATTCCATTTGCAGATTTCTTAAACCATGATGGGGTTTCAGAAGCAATTGTAATGAGTGATGATGACAAACAATGCTCAGAAGTTCTCTCTCTCTCCCCGTCATTTTTCTGCCTTTTATCTAATGAGTCTAATTTAAATGGTTTAAAGAGATTTTTCTGATACATGAAAGTCAAATTTCATTGCTATGGCCATGGACATTAGTAATTCATTTGTCATATTCAATCACCCTGTATATTACGCACAACTGTTCTTGTGCAGTAGTGGTACAACTCTATTCATAGTAAAAATTAGGTTAAGTACTTGTGGCCAAACCCGTTACGATGCCAAACCCATTACAATTCTAAACCATTATATATATATATATATTGAAGATATTCTTACCTTCATTTTTAATTTAATTTTTGCAAATATGTGCAGGTTTTTGCTGATCGTGACTATACTCCTGGTGAGCAGGTCTTATACCATTTCATTGAAAACTATATATTTTCTCTTTTGTCGTCTCGTGTGCTAATAGTTTCTAAAATATGCCTTTAGCTTTTTCTTTTTTCATTTTATTCTGAAAGCTTGAACTTTAATGGGAACTTTAACTTCAGGGATTGCACAACCTCTTGTTAACTTTGTCTTTTCCCTTCCTTTTTCCTCATCAAATTAGCCAGTAATACCATTCCTTAGAAACTCAGGACTGTTTCATTCTGTTACTTGATTGATTAAACAGCAAGCACTATACTGAGTTTTGTGCTCTGCTCTATCAATCGTGAACTTTTCCATGGAAAGAAGATCTATGGTGTGTTTGGTATGGGGTGAAAATTTGATGGATTAGATTCCTCAGTAATTTACTAATTTGAGTAATTATCATATATTTCAATTTCTTTCTGTATTTGGGTTATCAATTTGTAAAATTTATCACCTGCAGCTTACTGGGTTTTCTTACATTTTTTTGCTTTAGGTACTAATAAGATATGGAAAGTTTTCAAATGCTACATTGATGTTGGACTTTGGTTTTACAGTTCCATACAACATCTATGATGAGGTATTCCTTTTAATTGAATTTCATGCAGTATACAATGTAGGATGATGTTTTCTCCTACTGGTTTTTTGCCCTATTATTGCTATGGTTGCACCTGCTATCCTTGATTGATAATGCTGGTCATCCTCAGGTTCATATCCAGTTAGATATACCTAAGCATGACCCGCTGCATGACATGAAGTTGGAAGTCTTGCAGCAATACTTTGTGCCTCAAACCAAAGATGTGAAGCAGTTGAAGCATCCTATGAATTTCTTCGCAATCAAGTTTGCACTGATACTCAATTTCTTCTTGTCCTGTGGAATTATCTAGATATTGTAGTCTTATTTTTCATCCTGATTCTTCGATTTATCGGAATGAAAATTACTCTAAATTCTAAAATGGCAAAGGGGACTTTTGACCAATGTAATAAAATGCTTCCAGTTTTTGAATCCAAATAGCAGTTAATGCTCTTGGCAGCGGTGCTAACTTCCAAAAAACTGATGCATATTGTTTGCTTCTCTCTTCCCTCGGCAGGCCAATATTGGACCATTTGACACATAAAATGACCCACCTAGTGATCTTCACTAGTTAGATTACAATGTTAACTTTTATCTGTTTTCAGTGTTTCTCTTTATCACTCTTTTCACTATTACATATAGTTGGCATGAGATATGTTTTGCTAACTAGTTGGTCTTGCTTGGGCTTTATGCACATCTCTCTGCATGGATTGTGCATGTTAAATGATTGTAACCCTTTCCCATATCTGTGATATTTGATAATACAGAGCTTCTGATGTGGTGTTACTCTAAAATATTGCTTATATACTTGTCAGTACTTGGATATCTGATGGAGCTATGATCACATAGGGAGGTGAGGTCAGCTAGAGGAAAAGGGAAGGGTCTTCCACCATCACTTCGTGCGTTTTTTCGTGTTCTTTCTTGTACCAATCCTCACGGTGCGCATAAAATCTTTCTTTTTATTTTTTTGGGTAATGCAGCAATGGTTGCATTTCTTCCCACCCAAAAAATGGCTACACCAGCTGAACAAGCTCTACCTCACACTATCCACTTTTGGAATTTATATTGATCAAATACCAGAGCTCAATGAGTTGGTTGTGGAAGCTGCACAAACTGATGGTAGGCTAGCTAGGCGCCCTTTACCAGATGTTGATAAAGAGATTCAAGCACACCTGATGTTGTCATCATTAATCACCCTATTAATTGAGGAGCACAGTGCAGCTATTATGGTAAAGAATTGTGGACTTTATCTTATCATATATAGTTGTATGATTGGTTAAGCCTCCTAACAAGGTGGCAACCAAATTGGTAGCAAGTTGAAACAAGCGTATTTGGGTTGGCATTCGTATTGCAATGACCTCTTCAGATTGCTAATGTAGTTGAAAATATTAGTATAAAGTTGCACATTCGATATGTTACTTCAAAGATCTTACTCTTACTCTTCTGACATAAAATGTGGTTTCTGCCTTTGTGTGCAGTCATTGGAGTCTTCCAATTCTCCCTCCTTGTGTGAAAGAGTTTCCGTTAGAAGACCCATGGCTCGAGATCTCCTAGGCGGTGAGCTTCGAATTCTCAAATCTGCTTCTGCCTGGTTGGAGAACTACTGTTTTTCCTTGACTTAGTAGTCTGTCCATGGCTACAGCCTCAGGATAGCTGAAAAAGTTCCACATCAGATAGGTTATTCTTCCATTAGAAGCAGACTAACACAACGTGAAGATTAGACTAACCTGAAATTAGCTTCTTGTCGTGGTTGTTACACAATTCAGTCTGAATTTCTTTGGTTCTATTTTTGAGTTGAATAGATTAGAAATGAATGTATTAAAGAGAAAGTTAAGGTGGCATCTATTATAGAAAAGAGAGTTGAATCATTGCCTTAGGTGATTTGATCATGTGGAGAAGATATGTAAAAACTCTAATGTTGAAATTGTGAGTTTTAGATAAGAGAAGCATGAAAAGAGCGAGAGATATTATATTTTTTTTGTTTCTAAAACCCATTGAGGAGAGCAAATTAAATAAAACTAACCGAATCGTTGGAGAAAAGCTATAGCCGAAAAACCAGTGAGCAAAGATTCAGATTTTAAATAGTCTATAGATATATTACGGTAGGAAACTGTGATATTGTTTGATCCATCTAAGCGACCTCAATTATTAAAACAAGTCTTGTTTGTTGATATTGCTGTATTGTGGAGTGGAGTTTCACAGGTTTTTGTAATGAACATAAGATGTTTCGGTTTATTTGATACTGCAATGAGAGAGATATTGATGTGCTCTCTCGTATTGTGTCTATGGTATAAGTATTCACTAATAATCAATACTGAAGTTTGATAATTGACGAATTTTCGGAATAAATATACGGTTGGGTTGCTAAGTATGGTGCGGATCTTTTTTTTTTTTTTTGGGTCTGATTTAACTTGTGACTATGTTGTTAGATAAAGGTTTAAGGCCTATTAACTTATGTAGAGGCCCTTTGGCCTATTTAGGGTTATGATTGTTAGCCCGTTTAAAAACCTTATTATTAACGACAAAAAAATGGGTCTTACTTAGACCAAAAAAAAAAGGGTCTTACAAAGTAAGTTTTTAAGTTGACAGAAAAATAGTTTTTAGAGCAAGTGAAAACTTCAAAAGGGTTAGCCTAGACCGCGAAAACAAAATAAAATTCAGGCAAATAGACCAAATTCGAAATGTATATTTTTGAAAACAAGTCAAATCTACTTAAATCTAAGCTTATTTCAGCACGAAAAGAAAATCTAAGCCTATTTATTTTCTCCCAGTTCTAGTAGCATAATTAGTGTGTCCTGTCGTTGAAATTGTGGTCGGCTAATCCGAACAATATAGAAGGGTGGCTAGCTGTGTACATGACAATAAGCATAAAGAGAAATTGTGGAAAATTTTTAAGGTGTTTGAGGGTGGACAAGACCAAAAGCCACCCATTTCTTTACAGTGCCATTTTTGCATGCATGTGTCAGGTGGTTGGGTGAGAGAGAAAATATCAATAAAAAGGAAAAATTTTCTAATAGTAACTAATGTGAATAAAATAAAATTATAAGATTACCCAAAACTATTAATTGATCTGAGAAAGAAAGAGATCATGAGTTTCTCGTCCAATAAAAACATGTGAATAAATTCCCATTCAATGTATTCTTTATTTTTTTTGGGGGGTACACCATTCAATGTATTCAACTATATATAATTCATTAAATAAATGACAATTAATTTGCTTCCTTTTTGAAGAATTTCAAGGTAAAAAAATCCAAATGAAATTTGACAGAAAAAAGCTTATCGTCAATAGTGTCATACGCATCAAGATAAACAACAAAAATGCAAAGTCAATGTCGATTCATGAGAGTCTAACCGCTATTACAATGCAACTATAAGATTAATGCATGGTGTGAGAGAACACCCACTGAGACAAAAAAAAAAAAAATCAATATCAGAAAAGATCACAAACAAAATGTCCACTCCAATTCGTGCATCCCTCTTGATTTTTCTCATGGTGTGGTGTTGCTCATCATTTGGTGATTATTCTCTGGAAAGATCTTCCACAACTATACCCAACGATGTTCCATATATTCCTCCTGCTCAAGCTCAACCCCCAACAACCTTAAACGACTCCAAAATCAACATAGCCGCTATTTCCATTGTGAATGACTTATCTCCCCCATACTATGAGCGGTTGTTCTTCCTGGGCACTGACCAACCGGTTCAGGTGAATCTGGATCCAGGTGTACCTTATGAAGAAGTAGTGAGCCCAATACCTAGATCATGTTACTTGATATGGCGTCCAAAGTGTGCCAATTTCTACAGGTACGACCCTAACGTAGATGATGGCCACCATGACGTATATTGGTCCATCAGAGATGATGGTGCTTATCATAGTTGGGATAACCAAAATTGGAATAAGGTCACAACTTGGCGAGAAGATCATTGCCTTTGATTAATTCATTGATTGATTATTATTCAGTGCCCCCTTCTTGTTATTGTGTGAGTTGGAGCGCTTAAATGTTCGAGTGATCGATTGTAGTTTTTATCTAAAGGATTAATTGAAAAATTAAAATAAAAATAAATTATATAATTGATCTATTGGCACAAATCTTGAGCATTGTTGCACTCAAATTGGCACGGTCACAATCTCTAACTAATCTCGACATCACCCAAATTTTTTTATTTATTTTATTTTTGGGGTCGAACACCCAGGGGTCTTGAAGTTGTTATTTACTCTACTTTGGTTTATTCTACATTGGGCAGGGAGGCCCAAATATTTGCCTGGATTAACCTAGGCACCTATGTGTAAGCCTTGGCTGATCAGCGAATATGAGATTTAGATATTTTGATTGACATATATAATAATAATATATGATATAATTAGATATTAATGTGAATATAATGGACTTGGATTCTCTCAGGTAGAGAATAAAGTAAGAAATTTTACTTTTATAGAAAAAAAATCCTTCTATATTTATATAATCAGCAAAGAAAAAACCTTCTATATACGTGGCTATCAAGTTGCAGTATATATGATACACTGTTAATGTGACATTCAAGAAAAATAAAATGTCTACATCACCATCACCATTCCTTGTATCCCTCTTGCTTCTTCTTCTTGTCGAAGCCTGTTTCAATAGTTCAACAATATTTGTGGAATCTCTAGCTGGGCCTCCGATTCCAGCAGCCAACCACCTTTCATCCATCAGCTCAAATGAGACAACCGACGACAACTCCGTGCTGCTTACCTTTCAGAATGACATGCCCCGCGGAGAAACATCGGCAGTGTACTTATATTACAACCTGGAACCAAAACCGGTGCTTTTGGAGCCACCAGGAGTATTTTTCATGAGATATGCCAACCTTGAACGGCAAACCGGTTTAGTGTATTGGTCCTTTTTGTGTGCAATCTTTTATCAGTATGATCCCGCCGTAGACGGAGGCCATCCAAAAGTCTATTGGTCAGTGAGAGTGGATGGTGTGTATCACAGTTGGGATAGCCAGAAGTGGGATCTGAAGGCAAAGTGGCGAAACGATAACTGTGATTGAACACACCCCATTTTCACAACGCAGATTAAATTGAAGTTTCTTGATCTGCATCTCGTTAATTATCAAGGCCTATGTATTAAATATTAATATTATGCATAAGTGCAAATGGTGGCTGAAGTTCTAGCTAGTTTTATTAGTTTCATTTTTCTAATATATTTGCAATGCATCGTTGAATTAAGAAAAAATTAATCTTGCCATTTTTTTCCTTCCAAATACTAATATTTAGAGTCCACGTAAATCGAGTTGACTTATGGGAATAAAGTTTTTACATACAATGCCATTTTTTTTTTTATTATTCACATGATTTAAAAATTTTGAGACTTTGTTTAAAAATAATAAGCATAAAGCACATGCACTAACTGACTATTCTACGTTAAAATATTTTTAAATCACCATATTAATTTATAAGTAGTACTAAATCAAGTTAGTAATAGTATAATACTATTTGATACTTTCCATCGATCAGGGCAACCATCAAGAAAACCAATTAAGTAAATAAACGGATTCCAACTATCCAGTGATGAATAGAAAATTGAAAAACCAACCGCTGATAATCCTAAATCGCAAAATTAGTCTTTCTAATTTTCAATTATTTCTGGTTGAGTCACCTGCTTTACTTATGTTATGTGCAGTATGTATTGTAATAGGTGAACAACTGTAATGAGGAACTAAATTCAAATTACTCAATATTATTGTTGCTGAACTGTTTAGATATTGGGATTAAATACAGTTGCACAGAAGTAGAAACAACATACATGGACCTTTGTGGCAAATTACACACAAAATACAAATAAAATTAATATGTTTGGTTGTGAAGTAAAAATAAGGGTAAAATTTTTCTAGATGAATTTCATGTGTAAAATTACATATGACGCTAATTTAGGAAATTTTTATCCTCATTTTTACTTTCTAACTAAACACACCCTAAAGATTTAATTTGTTGGGAATTCATTTTAAATCCGATTTTCTCTAACCAGTACTTAAGGTTTTTGCAATAGGTAAGTTTAAAAGTTTTTGATAGGTCTTAGATATTAAAAATAATAATCACACATTTTGATGATAAACTTAAATTTGACACTGGTTAGCCACTGGGGTGAGAGAAATATGTAAGGGAGCAAGTGAAGGAAAGAGAAACAGAAGATACCATAGGAGTGACGAAGGAGAGAGAAATATAAAGAGAAAGGATATTAATGAAGTGAGAGGGAAATAAATTGATATCATATCAATGAAGTGAGGGTGCCTCCTAGGATTCATTCAACCACATCGTCCACCTAGGTTGCTCCTATGAGATTCGTTCAGCAACGTTGTCCTCATCCGTGATTGAGCTAATGTGAGCCACCCCTTTGCTTGTGACGTTTTCCCTTGGACCGATGCAGTGAGAGCAACTCATCCCTTTGGTTTTTCTTCTTCAGCTCACATTGAATGCTATGGTGAAGGTTGGTTAGATGAGGTATTTTGTGGTGAAGGTTGTTCGCATTACTTTACCTTGCTAAGTTTTCCTCACTACTAGTAGAGCATGTTTTGGAGCAACTTGGTGTGAATGTTGAGTTAGTAGCAGAGATTATTTTGAGTTTCCTTTTTTCCCCAAATTGCTATGGATAATTTGGATTTGATTTAAGTTAGTGTTGTTCATCTTTAATTTGGTATCACTAAATTGTCCGTGAAAGAACAATTTCTAAAATCAGGAAGTTAGCTTAAGAGCTATTTATATAATATTATAT
The DNA here is from genome assembly GCA_031216125.1 of Dalbergia cochinchinensis. NCBI lineage: Eukaryota > Viridiplantae > Streptophyta > Magnoliopsida > Fabales > Fabaceae > Dalbergia > Dalbergia cochinchinensis. The sequence goes on from CM062369.1 coordinate 65,637,179, forward strand.
TGACCTATTACAATATTTAATTTTTATTAATTGGAGTAGAACCTAGGCAATCTATAAACCCTTACTTCTGTCATGTGTAAGTATGTTGTAGACATCTCATTTCGAAATTGTCGTGTAATTGTATGTAGGTTGTCACTTTGATAAAAAATTGTTGATTATATTGTTTGATTTTAAAATCAAGGTAGAAGATGGTAGGGAAGATTGTGTTGATTGCAACAGTTGCAATGTGAATAATACCAATGATAAGCTGCAAGAGAAGCATTCTGAGCAATCGAATTCATCGAACTGAATGTAGCTGAAATTCTAAAGATGGAGCTTATGAGTTTTATTCTAAATACGCTAGATGCATTGGGTTTGATTTTCGCAAAGCAGATATGGGCCGTGATAAAAAAAAGCATGTTGACACAACAAAAATTCCCTTGTAACAAGGCGGGATTGAAAGGGGAAAAAATATGTTAGAAAGTTCATAGGAAAAGGGATCTTAGGTTAGTCACGTGGACAAATTGTAACTCACACCTAATGATTTGTCTGGACAAAGTGATTTTGACTTGGAAAGTCACCAAGTTTGTAGAATACCACAACCATTTACTGACACCGTTCAAATTTATCCACCTCGTTTCAAACCATTGCCGGCTCTCCAATGTAGATAAAGAGTAGATACTGACGAGCTCGGAACACCGATTGTTTTACCCCTTCTCCATCAAACATGGGTAAATCCACTTCCCGTAACCCTTTCATCCACGTGGGCTAGCTGTTATTCACTATGCACCAAATAATGAAATCAAGAATGGGTTTCTTGAGTTTCAGTTCCTCCATATAGGTCAGCCAGAGCACCAAATGATAGCTATTAGTAAAATGGATTAACAGAAGCAATAAAAAAAAGTATAAATTCTAGTTTCCAGTTTTCATTTCCAGCTTAGATTTCTTTACAAAATCAAAATCAAAATCAAATCAAAATCAAACTGAAAACTCAAATCAAACAAGCCTTAATCTCCCACATGTTTAGGCGACCCTCTCTTTTAATTTATCTTGTTGTGACGGTCACAAACCTCCCTTCTATGGAGTACCTTTGACATATCCTCACCAAAAAGTTAACAAAAGCTTTTCGTGGTTTGTCTCCCATCTGCAGGCGCCACTCTCCTTTAATTTGTCTTGTTGTGACAGTCATAGATCTCCCCCCATTTTATATATGCTCACCAAAAAGTTAACGAAAGAAAGACGGGGGCAAATTTAACTAATTCAACCGTGATATTTTTTAGGCCATCTTCTGCGTTAGTTGACTTTGCATGTGATCGCAGTTTTCCAACGATTGCTAGTTTCACCAAAACAAAAAATCACTGCCAGCCATGGTTGATTTCCAATATACCAACCATGATGTTATCATCGACCAGATCGGACCGACAGGTTCAGTTCTTTCATTAGACCGGACCTGCATCGAAACCAGTCAACTTTGATCAAACCAAAGTGAACTAGGCGGGTTAACGTCGAACTAGTTCGAACCCAGTTTGGCCAGCTAGGAAACACATAAGAGGCAAGGCAAGGGCAATCAGCGTGTGTGTGTGTGTTTTTTTTTATCTCATTTAATATATATAACATATTTAATTACATTAAATTATATTTTTATATATTAATTTAATTAAATTTAGTTTAACCAGTAATTTACCAGTTAAATCAGTGACCGATCCAATGCCTTGACTGAGTTAATTATCGTTCCAATTCTAAAAACTATGTTACATACATAATTACTAATAATGATATTATAATATTTTAGCAATATTTAACACTTTAATGGCATGAAATACTTTTTTTATTACACGAAAATGTAACTTATAATTATAACTTACGATACAAAAAGGTATTTTAGTCAATATATATATCAAATATATTATCATTTTATCAGTAATAATTATATATATGTCATGTGTTATCTTTTTGTCACTTAAATTAATTTAATGAATTAATAATTAAAAGTGAGGTTAGTATAATTTTAATAAACCTAATAGGAATTTAGTAATAATTTTGCAAAATAGAGGGGTATTAAGTCTAACTACACTAAACCTTAGGTGAGGTGAATGTAAATTACCCTAATATTATTTTAACTTACACTTTGTGAAACACTATACCAACACATTCATATCCACCATTAGATTGGATGTGGATCCCATAATATGGAACCTACTCAGTTTGAGTACAACATCCCATCTACTGGTAAATATGAGTGTATTTATATGATGTCCCATATTTTATGAGTCAAAATAATATTTTCATTGAAAATAACATGAATCAAAAGCTCCCTCGGGCGTGTTTATTAACATTTAGAAGCAACCTAATTTTTTTTATTCTTTTATTAATTATATTTCATCTTTAAAATTATATCTCAAAACTAATATCTTGTCTTTTTATTTTTCCAAGATATCCATCGTCAAAAATAATAATTAATCCCTTGAAGATGAGAACTTTTCCTAAGAGAGTAACTACGAGATCTTTTCCATAAACACTGCTAATAATTTAACCTCTAATTAAATACTTAAAGAGTCTTAGTTAGCTACCCATTATAACAAACCTCATGGTTAAATGTTCCGTTGTTTATGCTATGCATTTGCAGAAAATAGGCTTAATAGTATAATATACAAATCTTAAACCTCAAGTGAGTATGAATTAAAGTACTCTTTTTTTTAATCTACGTGAAATTGAAACAGCTTACTTGTTTGAAAACTTCAACTTAAGATTAAAAGAGTTTCATGCCATTTTAGTTTTCTTTTTCTTTCGTTTTTGTTATAGTAAATATGAGTTAACCACTTTGTTTAGTTATAGGGCTAAGACGAGATCACACAAGTTAGGTCCTCCTAACACAAGGAGTACTTAGTTGTTAAACAAGACATACAATTCAACATATTTGGAAGTTACAGTATATCACTTTCTTTGATTCTAAAAATTAACCTATTGATCCCATTATTGCCATTTGGTTTCAGGCTTGTTAGTTGTTACCCTCTTATTCTAGCAGCAACTAAAATAAATAGGTATTCAATTTTTCAAGAGAATTTCTATTGTAAGGTTTAAATAACCCTATGCGGAAAGTTCAAAAGTCAAAACAAACGATTGAACAGAGATGTCAGAAGTGGGTTACAAAGCAAAACACCAAATATCAAAGAAGATTTATGCACAATCCAAGGTTGCCGGTGACACTTGAATGGACATCTTACATATGTACATGTTTAACACCGGAACACAACACATATGGACTACTTAATGCTTGGCCCATGAGAGTAATTTAAATCATTAATGAAACTTAATTACGTAAATTTATGAAATGTATGCCTTGACTAGTTCTGTGTAGTTGCAAACTAAACCCGTCCTTGGGCAGATGATTCTACCATTATTCTTCTTAGCCATCTCTTCAAGAGCCTGAAAAACAGAAAATAAATAAATAGATAAATAAATAGGCTCATATGCTATGCTTATGACACGTAACACATCTAGAATATAAGGGACCTTAGTGCTATAAACATATCCGTTGGGCAAGACTTGAGGGGGGTTCTCAGTGTCCATTAGCTCCTTCGTAATGTAGCAAACAAGCTTTGAATGATGCTGCTTCGAATATGGCAATGGTATAGCTAGTGTGCGGAAAGCTTCCTGTGATAGAGGGTCCTCTTTTGTGCAATCATCCTCGTAACAATATCTTTATCAAGTTAAGGGACATATCGCAAAAGAGTAAGCTGTGACAGTGCATAAATTCACACAGTTGAAATGAGAACCGTCCATGCGAATTAATGAATAAGAGGCTTTAGTTCAGACCCCCAAAAAATAAATAATAAATAAATAAATAGAGAGGCAATAGTGTAATTACTATGAGCACTGACATCTTCCATAACAAGAGTTAACAAGAGTTAACAAGAGAAGCACGAGGGTGGGCATCTTATGGGAATGGTAACAACAGATCTGTGAAACTTAGAGAATTAGCACATGAATATCAACTCCATATCAGTCAAATACTTTTTCCTAGTTATCCTCACACCTATGAAAAAAACTATTTCTGCACCATACGACAAGATAAAATATGACTATCACGAATTGCTGGATAGAGGTTGGTTCAAGATGGTAGATTATCAATGACAAATATGAAATATCATACAACGAATCCTCTTAGTATGTTAACTATGGGGGATTTTAAGTAAAATGAATTCAAGTTAAAAGAGAACCCATTATTTCCATCAACTCTGAGTCTCCCACAACATGTAACAGGTTAAGGAAAATTTGAGACTGCTAACAGGTTCTAATTTTTTTTTCCTTTTTTTTTTTCCATGGTTGGGGGTGTTCAGTTTCCTTGCAAGCAAGCATGTCCACACAACATTGGAGCTTTTGCTTAAGAAAACTGTGCTTGCAAAATGTTAAGGATGCTAAGTTTGGGAAAGTCTACGAAAGGAGAAATACGGGGAGCACTAATGGGCCAAGTATGGGCCCGGGAACTTCCCCTGCAGCAGGTAAGTGAGCTAGCTGAGGCAGTCACTGAATAAGAAGAGAATGATGAGTTTTGGAGGCAAAAACAGTTAGGTAGTTAGGAAATGTATAAATAGGGAACAATAAGCATTGTAAGTGTGTGAATTCATTTTGTAACTAGATCTGAAATTGGGGGAAACTCTCCCTCTTAGGGTTCTTGTACATTCTCTCTGAATCCTTGGTGATTTACCAGGATTGTTACCAATAAAGCTTGCTATTTCTACTAGAGGAGGACTTGGTTCTAACACAAATGATAGTCTATGGTTGAAGAGAAGAAACCTATGTCCAACTCTTTTTTAATATATTTTATAATAGAAAATAAGAAATCCACCTTAAGCCAACAAAAATAAAGTGGTTAAAGAAGAAGGTAACCAACTAAATAGATTCTACTAGTTGTTAATGGATACGGAGTCTTGAGAGCAGACAGGCCAGCTTGCAGATAGATATTAAGCAAAGGCTCTAAAGTCATGCCATATAACTTGCAGAACTCCTGCTTGAATTGGTCCACTAGATAATCCCATTGCTTAGCTTCAAATAAGACCTGTAAAATATAGTGCAAAAGAAAACTGTAACTATCTCAAGTGCTAAAAGTGGCAGCCCCCAAATAATAGACAATAATCCAATGTCAAGCAAATAGTCTAGCAAAGAAGAAAAGTATCAAAATGCCCTGTTTGTCCAACATCAAGCTGTTGTTCATAGAATTAGAATGTGCAAGAGGATTTTCTTCAATACGAAGTGATCAAAGACAAATAAACATGCAGGCTGATACCCTGTTGCATAATCATCTGTAGATCAATGATAGAGTTGCACTGATTCATGCAAATGATGTGAATATGTAATGCACGCAGGATTCAAATTCATATGCAATGCACCAAATCATACAAACGATTGACGTGATGAATTGTGCGAAATTGGGCAATCTGGACTGGTAGTCATGTGATTCTAAAAACTATGGGTATAAATACAATCCTAACAATGTTAGCGTTAGAAATATAATAAAATGAATTCCACCAGTAAATTAAACATTATTGAATTTTAACCTCCCCAACCAGTCAGATATATTCCATATCATTAATTTACAACACTCAACCAGGAAGCAGTCTCACCTTGTATGTGGCACATTCAGTATCTCTTTTAAAAGCTAGTGTTGCGAGGACTCGTTGCAATTCTTTCATGTGGGTGGCTCCCCATGGTGCAAGATATTTCCTAGCATATGTAATAGCTCGCATATTGTTCTCAGCTCTTACCAATTCTATGAACTCTTGAAGTCTCAACTGGAACTCCAATTTGCTCTGTTGTCATTAGAACACCAATAATCAATAACAGTAAATATGCTGCAATACCTTAATTATGCATTTGTTTCAAAGAAGTACCATCACATAAGACGGGGGTCAACATTAGTTGTGTTTTTTATCCCATTTTTAAATCAGACTTAGAACTAATTTTATATTCATCCAATAGCCACATGTTGTAGGTGTCTTTCTATTTGGATGAATACCTTCTACAATTCATTATGGCTTAGACGATTCTCCATTCTCAATGTCTTAAAAGCATAGTTGTCAATAGCGGATGGCGGCTCATGGCGGTGGACCAAAAATCCACCATTTAAGACCACTGTGGCTGCCATAACGAATAAAACTTTCCATGGTGGAGGGGCCAAAATTTGCCACACCAAGGCGCCATTGCGCTGCCATTTGACAACTATGCTTCAAAGAAATGCATATTTCCTTTAGAAAACAAATAAATCCAAAAGTCTAGCTATTCGTAGGGTGCAGCAACAACTAATGAGCTCAATGAGCAGTATAAACCTTGGACTTCTTCAGCCTTGATTTATTATCAGCACACCATGCTAGGGCAGGTGCAACATCCTTATTTTGCAGAGCATCAATAACCTTTTTTGCTTCTTGGAATACATCAATATCAACAAGATCCTGAAGCACAAAGATGAATAAGATTATGGTTAAAAATTAGAACTGAAGTGACAGAAAATGGAGATTGCAACACATTACATGGAGAAGAACCAGAAGGAACAGCATATTTACAGATGACCACCACATTCAGTTCACAAGGGAACTAAAACTTCAGCCCAAAAAGATAACTTGGCTGTTTTAATGGATATTTGATTCAAAACACGTGACAGATTAAACTCCTCTTTCCTGGTTATAGAGACAGCTCCTTGTATAAATCCGTTATAGTCATCACAGCTGAAAACTGGTAAGATTACCTGTATGTTGCTGCATTCAGCAAGTTTAACTGCAGTGTCATAATAAGACATCCTCAACATGTAATCAACAAGAATCCGTTTCAAGCGAGTGGTATTCCATTCTGGCAGATTTTCCCCATCAGCAGATTCTAAGTGATCGAGGCGTACGCGACACTTCTGTGCTTGCAAATGCTCTGCTCGACTCCCTTCCTCCAACTTAACATATTTCACAAATAATGATCATCAGAAACTCAAAAAAAGGGGGATGTAATTTTCCAATTATGCAACTGTTAACAACGAATACAACCAAAATCATTTGGAAGAAAAACTGAGAAAGGGAATGCAGAACAGAATTCAGCACAAAGCAAGCAAGCATGCTAAAAATCATAAACTACTCACAGTCATAGTTATTGAATCGCAATTCATAATGTGAATCAGCGAGGTCAATTTTGAATCGGGAATCGTAAATCGTATCGGATCGTAAGATTCAGAGACACAGTGCAAAATGACTTTATATATGGTATACCGTACATAAAGTAATATTCTGGACATAAACTTGACAAATTTAATAACATAAACTCATCATTGCTGAAAGTCATAATTCCAGAAAACACAAAATCACCACCAGTAAAGTCTCAAAAAGAGAGTACCCAAAGAAAAGTCTCAAAAAGAGACGAAAATTACAACTCAAACTCAATATGTGTGTGTGGCATTCTCTATTTTGCAAGAGACCCAAGAACCAAAACCATGAAGCTGGGTTTTTTAAAATGCTAGCTACAGACTCTTATACTTTTAGTATTATCTATTATAATATTAGGTACTAGGTGTTTTAGTGGTCAGAGACTCAGAGGTGCTTCAACACACTGTTCTGCCTCTGTTTGTTTTTAATAATTAAAAAAAGGATTTAACTGCTCTGGTTGTGCGGGTCCAGACAACCCAGTTTATGACCCGCAAAACAGCACCTCACGTGGCCAGCTTCAGAATCGCTGCAAAACGGCAATTTGTGATTCATAGATGACTTGTACGATTCTGAAGTTGAATCACGCGATTTCATCACATTTCTGATTCAAGCAAACAATTTGAATCACCATCCATATGAATTGCATCGAATCGCAAGATTCACGATACCGAATCACGCAATTTGATAACCCTGCTCACAGTAACCACAAAACACAGTTGGGGAATTTCATGCTGCATCAAATTATTTACTGAATTTCAATTCACACCATGTAGATTGCGCATTTATTTATTACAAAGCATAGCCATTTTATATATGTTCTCGTACTCCAGATAGGAACGCACTAGCTTTATATATAGAATGAATTGATCATGATAGAACACTATAGCCATAAAATCATAAATGTTCTCATTATAACTCAAACGGTAAAACCATTATTCAATTTAATAGTAAGACTATAAGGCTGGGCCACAAACCGTTTGGCATACATTAGAAAATGTAAAATAAAAGCTCATGAAATCTTGAAGTGCAGCATGATGTTTTAATACCCTACGTTTTTAAAGTAATAATGATCAACAAAACAGAATTTCCTAATTCTGGAACAAAGAGCAAGTGCAATGTAAATGATATGTAACCTATAGTTCAATTATAATATAATAAGAACATAAAACTATTAATAAAATACTATTATATAATTAAAAAGGAATATAACAAGAATCATAATGTAAGTTTCATGGGGATATGTAGGAAAGTTAACTGAAAAAATGCCAATATAATTGGGTGGAGTATCTCTACAGCTTTTAAAAGACTGCATGATCTTACATATATTTAGTTGTATTGGACCAAAAAAATATCTTTTGTTGTATGATAAATTTATGTTTGAAAACTATATTAAACATCATGCGCTTTCATTGAACTATACTGGGGTTCCATTTCCCTATCCAGTCCAATAGTTTGGTGGTCAGGTTGCCTCCTGAGATGACTCTAGTGAACAGAGAAGTTCCTGCATATGCTTGCTATACAAAGTTGGGTAACACTAAGTTAACGACGAAAACAACCGAAATCATTTGGAGGAAAAACTGAGAAAAGGAATGCAGAGCAGAATCCAGCACAAAGCAAAGAAGCAAGCTAAAAATCATAAACTACTTGCAGTAACCACATAAAACAAAGTTGGTGAATTTCGTGATGCATCAAATTATTCACTGAATTTCAATTCTCAACACGTAGATTGATCGTTCATTTATCACACAGCATAACCATTTGACACTGCAATCAAAACTGAACAAATCGAGACTCCAAAACTCAAATCAGAGCAAAATCATGCGAAGTCAGAATCCAAACCAGGAATTTAGGGTTAGAGAGTGACCTTCCTCTTGAGGCCTTGGAGGCGGGAAACGAGGGAGTTGAGGTGGTTGACCGCGTCATCAGGGGATAGGTCGGCGGAGGCGGCGTCGGTGACGCCGGAGATGACGGCGGACATCTCCTTCTCGGCGGCGCGGTGGTTGGCGCGGATGGTCTTCTTGTAGTGCTCGAAAGGAACCCTCAGGAACTGGTGCTCCAGCTTCAGGGACTCCGTCAGTTGGGGAGCGTGAGACGAAGGAGGAGGCGCGGGGCTGGCACCGCCGGCGGCGGCGGTGGCCGCGGGTGTTCCGGCGGTAGAGGTGGTGGTGTTGTTGCCGTTGGGAAGGGAATCCATCTCCATTGGGAACGAGGAAGGAGTAATGAGGAAGGAAATGAACGAAGGAATTCTTGATTGGATTGGTATTGCACTTGCAAGTGAACAACCAAACAAAACAAATTTAGTTTCTTCTTTGCATAATCAATTAATTAGTTAATTAATTAATTAATGGGTTTAATTAACCTGGTTTTCACTAAATTTTTTATTAGATATCTATAATTTAAAATTTTATAACCAAGTCCTCCAAGGCTATATATTTGGATTGACAGTAAATACAGTGAAGTGAAATAAAAAAAAAGAATAGAATGGAATGAAATAAGATGATTATTTCACTATATTGTTTAAATATTTTTATGATGGAATGACAAAATATTTTATCTTATTGTTGAAATGTACTAATAGAATAGAATAAAATTGTTATAATTATAAGCTTTTATTTTTATAATATCCAAGCAGTAAATACATGATGAGTATTTTTTTTAATTTAAAGGATAAAATAGTAAATTTGAAAAATTATATTAAATTATCAATTTCACTTCATGCCTCCCTGTTATTCCCCCAATTTGGAGCGTTACAAAAATGAGAAGATATAGTGGTGTTGAATGAAATTGATTCCATCATTTTCTATTTCATTCTCTGTGTTTTTACTAGTGACTTAACTCGCACAGTGAAGTCACATTATTATTTTAGAGATCAATTTTTAAATATTATCAATATGAAATTATTTAATATTATATTTAATAAAAATTAACAGTTTTTTTATATTTATATATTTCTTTTATTAACCTAAAAAGGAGGTTGGTTATATATATATATATATGGGCCATGGAGTTAAATGAGATTGTTGGTGATTATACTATTTATATATTTATATATATAAACTTGAGAGAAAAAAAATTTTAATAGAGTGAAAAGATATCAAAAAGTAATTACTCATCTCAATCTCCTTTATTAATAGTATAGAATATATCCAAATAATGGAGCTTGCTAAAATTCCTTTTATTTCTTATTCATTCTATCATATTCCATCAATCCAAGCATACTCTTAATGAATAAAATCCTATAATCAAATTCCTAAATCAAACATACATTAGAAAAATTGTAAGGTTAGTTGGAAATTTATATTTCTTAATTTCATCGATTGCTAGCTTCCTATAAAACTCAAATTATCAAATTATCTCTAAAACTCATTATAATGGACTGTTATCATTTTGTTATTAAACAATAAATGAGTTTGATTAAGTCACAAAAAGTATTAATATGAAACTCTTGTTAGTTCATTTGTTATATGTGCATTTACAAAAGAAGAAATCATAGAATGTTGTTTTAATCTGATATTTTTATTATGATAGTAAGGTTTAGAAACTTGATTATAAATTTATATTCATTGTAAGAATTTGATTACAAATTTTCATTTACTATAAGATTTTATGACATAATTTTAAACCTAATTAATTATAGGAGAAATAAAAGGTCGACATATTAGTGGAGACGTTTTTGGTCGAAAGCAGAGACAATTTTTTGCACTTGTAGTTGTACTAGTAGAGATGAGAGTGTTACCTACCCATATCAATTGGATCTAATAGGCCCAATAAAAAGCTAAAAGTGTGGTGAGTAGGCCTAGCCCAAAGTATTTTTAGGGGCTGACCTGCTGATTTATGCAAACCAGATCGGTTTCTTTGGGTTAGCACTTTTTAATAAGGAGTTTGCAATGTGAAAGCCCAATTTGTATTCAACAAGACAAGAATGTGAATACAAAAATTTTAGGGGGCCAAAAATTTTACATAGGAAAATGGTTTATGTACTGCACAAACTTATAAAATATTTATACCATGTATAAGACGACAATAAAAATGTTGTATGTTTGTGTTGTACACATAATACCTCTTCTATCTATCTATCTATCTATCTATCTATATAAAAATAAAAATGTTGTATGTTTGTTTTGTACACATAATACCTCTTCTATCTATCTATCTATCTATCTATCTATCTATCTATCTATCTATCTATCTATCTATATATATATATATATATATATATATATATATATATATTAAGCTATTAAATTAAAATTAATTGTAGAACACGTAGTATAGATTTTAAGTTTACTAGCATGTTTTTATTTTTTATATAAGAGATTAAAGAAATAAATCTTAGTCATTAAACATACATAAATAGATGGTTAAAATTAAAAGTTACATAATCACTTAAAAAATTTCACATAATTTTAAGTCTTAATCTTGGTCATAAGATCTTATAGGCAGAATTTGTTTATCTCACTATCACAATTAACCACTTTTTACTTAATTACTCTTTGTAAACTTTAAAGAAAATCAGTTACATGACAAAATAACTTTAAAGAGAAAGGCTCGAAAAATATCTTGTAAGACCTTAAACTATCAACTAATAAATCAGAATTTAAGCTTTTAAATTTTTAACATTTTTTCTTTAGAGTGTATTAGGTATATGAGGATAAAAATGAATGAAAATAGTTTATGAATAAACTTCATTTATAATTTTATCAATAAACTTTATATAAAATTACACATGATTATCATTCATAAAAAATCTCCCTCATTTTTACTTGTACATCAAACATGTTGTAAGGTTTATGTAAATAACGGTACAATTTGCAAGAAATTTTTCTCGGTTATTTTCATTCAATGACAATACTTGCCATATTTTTTCAATTAAAAGAATAGGGAGTTTTTTAGTTGGAGAAACCTCATTTATATAGAGTAACATATTTAGCATTAAGTATATTTACTAGACATAGCTTATGTATGAGAAATGCTAGATTTCTCTAATTTGAAATTTCAATCTCATATATTAAATAGTTCTTTGATGTTGTGTAAATTATAACTCGAGACATAACGAGCAAAATTTTGAATTAAGAGAAGCTCCACCAGTGAATGTGAGAGGAGATGTGGCCACATAATTAAAAATAATTACAATTTTTTAACAGTTTACTTGTAAAAATTTTGTTGTCCTTATCCTTAACTAATATTTTGTAAGTTTTTTTTTTCCCAATAAAGGATAGCAACTGCCCCAAAAGTGCTAACAAAATATAAGAAAAATGCTTTGTGTACAACATAAACTTACACATATTTACACCATGTACAAGAAGATAAAAAACATTGGGGTGCAACCCTTTACTTTTTTTTCCATGAGCCTCACAATTTTATTTGTGCCTTGTGTATGGTCTAAAAATGTTGTACGTTTGTGTTGCACACATATCACTTCTCAAAAGATAAAAGTCCTAGTGCATGAGTAGCAACAAATCAGTAGTATTATATAAGAAACACACTAACTGAGCAACTTAATCCACCTCCTCCAAGAATTAGAAACAAAACGCGACCCAGCAACACCAAGGGCAAGAGCCAAGACCAACCTTGCCCCTGGCCAAATCTATGCGCCTGTATTTCCATCAGTTCCACGCTTCAGTGGTTCATGCCATGCCAAGGATCTCATTATTAAATACTTGCTTGGAAGTCCAACAAATGGTGCAAGGTAAGTTATCTTCTTTCTGCAATGTACAATTTAAGTTAGAAATGCAAACATTCTTCACAAACAGTATAATGAAATGGATAGGGGAATATGTAGATACAAACCTGTTAATATCAATATTTCTTACATAGATAAAGCCAGCAACCTTGCTGCAATAAAAAAGGCATGAGTGAAGCAGTTGGAGGCATATTTCAAGTAACAAGTGGAAACATAACATTCTGAGTACGAAAATGATTTATCTTCCTACTAAATCCTCTCACATACTATATAAAGTAACAATGATTTACTTTATAAAATTCCAAGATATTGACTTTATTACCTTTTTATCTCATTTAGTATTTAGGGACTAGGAGGATAGAGCAAAACTCCTAAGGCATGTTAGTGTACAACGTTTGATTCCTTAGGCAGGGGGTTACTAACATTTAACGGATCACCGAGATTTGAGCTATAAAAATTTAACTGCCCAAGGTATAATAGTTACCTTGAAATTATCTCATCAGGACATCAGGTTCCTTGGCAAGTGAGACAAGCAAGGACTGAGTGGAGTAAATCACGGTTTATGTTCAATGGAACAACTCTTGTTGGATCATAGCAGATTCTGCTCCACCAACCCGATAGACAAACAAGTCGCTAAAATTTGCAATATAATTAGAATGCGGAGAAAGATCATTAGCAAAGCCATAGTGGTATTCCTGCATCACAATCAGATAGCAGCAATTTGCATTAAGTAAAAGTGTACTCTTCTGTCAATGCAGTTTTACAATGCATAAAAATTGTGTATTTGAACGGTGGCTGAGGAGTGAATTTCATGTTAATAAAGAATCCAAGTTTCAACCTCACAAGCGGTTCTGACATTCACTGCATCACTACTCTAATAAGCAATATCAGAAACAAGCATAAAATTTCTGGTTACACTCAAATTCCAAATGTTTTTCACCCAGATAGGGGCTGTTTGGAAGCCATTTTTAAAAATTGTTTTCTGTTTTTAAAAGCAAAAACTTGATAAAACTTGTTTGGTAAAGTGTTTTCTTCATATTGTTTTTAAAAATCAAAAAACAAAGTTTGAGTTTTAAAAACAAAAGTTAGAAAACAATTTTAAGTTGTTTTCAAAAACAATTTTTTTGTTTTTTCACCCAATTCCTTCATCTCACCTTCTCCCAACTCCATCCTTCTTCAGCTCTCAACTCCCCAAGCACCGGCGAGAACCATCCTTCTTCAGCTCCTCAGGCGCCGGCAAGAAAAGCGACCGGCATCGGCGACCCAAGCAACTCAGCAACCCAGGCAAACCTGCGACCGCGACTCAGGCGTCCCCCGCAACCCAGGCGAACCCGCGATCTCGACCTAGGCGATCGCAACCTAGGCAACCGTACGACCTAGGCGACGGCAAGCAACCGCACCCTTGCGACCCAGCCCCGCCGTGCTTCACGCCGCAACCCATATTTTCTTCTCTCTTTCTCTTTCTCTTTCTCTGCTTCGATTCTCACCCTCACCCTCACTGTTTAATTTTTGTGTTGATGTTTGTTGTTATTTGTAATTTGTAAATTGATACAAAATTGTTAATTGGTCTCATTGTTTTTATTGATTTTTGTTGTAGTTGCTGATGTGTTGATCTTTGTTGTTATGATCTTGGTTACGATATTTGTAAATTGCTTTTTATTTTATCCATTTTAAAAGTTATGTTTAAAAATATTATCCAAACAAGTTTTTTTGTTTTATTGTTTTTAAAAATTGAATTTAAAATTGTTTTGGAGAACAGTTTTATAAAACAAAAAATAGTTCCAAACAGCTCCTAATTGTTTGGAAAACACGTCTTTTTCAAAAATCCGCACCAAGAGAGACTGCAGATAATAGATTCACAGTTTAAATTGAAATCCTCCCAAATAAATGGAAAAAAAAATAAATGCAAGCAGCACTTCTGGAAAAGATCGAGATACAGGCAAAAAATATCCAAGCAGAAAAGTATTTTACCCTTATCTTATAACTTCTGGCCTTCTGGCGGAATTCCGAGTTCCTGGATACAACTCCGCCTATAAAGTCAGAAGGCCCCGAACGTCAACTCTGTGTTCACCCACCAGAACTTCTTTGAGCAAGCTGCAAAGTTTTTCCTGCAACGAGATCAAAGGAAAAAAGCCTAAGTGAGGCACTGAATTTTCAAACAAGGCATAACATACAGATCTGTAGAGCCCCCCTTCTCCGATCTATCCCAGAAAAGACCAAAAGAATCTTCTATTCTAAGAAATTGTAAGAAATAATGGAGGCACGAATGTACAAGCATTTTAAGGAAAGAATGGTAATTAAGAACAAAATAAACTTGGTATTGTGAGGAAAATGCCAAAATGGTCACCAGAAATGGCTTTCAATACACAACCAATGCAGAAAAAAGCAATAATGATGCACACTGAAAACAGATAAGGTCTCTACCTGACCTAGAACGAAGACCCCATCAGCCTTAAATGGACGAATTGCATGCAAGATCAACTGCAAGAAAAAATGCCAGAGAGAACACTACAATCAAGATTTTAGTAATCAGAATTAGCAGTGCATTGCCTATATTTTAATGGTGTTTGAATTTAACAATAGTGTCAAGTTCAAAAAGTCATCAATTACATCATAGCCTAGTCCCTCCGTCCGATTCATCCCTTATGTACTTATCACTATGCCTGAGGCTCGATGTTCATGATTTTCAGCAAATCCTCTCTCCAGCGTCCCCGCAAGCTCATTCGCAAGCACTTTATACAATCCTACATTGTCACTGTATCAACAATTCTTAAAACTTCCAGTTAACAACAGAATACATGGTTGATTTTGCCAAGCCATTGCTGAAAATGTGAAAGGAATGACAGCAGTAATATAATTACTACCTTGGAGTTACATGCCCGAAAAAGTAAACATGAGACATTTTAAGAGGAGATCCTTCCGCAGGATCAATGGGCTTTTGAATTGGAGTAGCAGCAATGCATCCGGTGATTGTTATGGATCCCTAGTCAACATCTAAGTCAACGAAGGTGGGCTTCCAACAACCTCGTCGAAAAGTAAACCCACTGGTAGCCAACTAAGAAGCATCCTTGACAAGGTGGTCTTTCCAGAATCCTTAGGCCCTACAGCAACGACCCTGGGCCACTAAACAACGTAACCAACCCTACCTGTTAAATTCACGTACCAAAACCAAGGAACTTTGATTTATTAAACCCAAAACATTATATATATTGCTGCAGTATTCAAGTCTTTCAACATGATGATTAGTATAATTAAGAAGAAAACATTATTTTTCCACACGAAAAGGTAAAATGTATAAGACCACACCATGTTACCTGATACAAGTCCCATCACGAGCATTAAATTTTTCCCAAAAAATCAGCACAATACAAATAGCCGAGCCCAAAAAAGGGCTCTGCCAAAAACGTAGGCATGATCAAACTAATATATATCACTAAACACATGCTTAGGGAGACCCAAAAAAAGGAACACAAGCTTAGGGCTGTACCGTGTCTTGTTTCTTTGCCCAAGAGGTTATGTTTCTTGTGTTTGTTTGGGCCTTCGTAGACAGTTCGTTTCAGCCTGCTTTATTTGGAGGCTTTGCGATGGATTCCCAGGACCACAAAACCTGTTCAATATATCTTCTGCTTAGTGAGAAATTCTAAGGTAGGTAAAAGTACTTATTATAGAAACTATTCATCAATCAATTTACATATTTATATGAATATAAATTACACAACCTTAAAAATATTTAATGTCAAATAAAGTTAAGATAGTGTCTACTTAAAAGAAAATTCTTTCATGACAGTTGCTCGCTTTTTTTGCTTTATTTTAGAATTTACACTGCTTGAGATCATTCTCCATTTGTTTTGCAGCACTATCTCTGAGTGCTGATATTTGCACACCACTTTGGTGGACACCTACAGTTATATCGTAGGTGAAATGGGAAAAATGACAAAATATAGGTATAGATAATGGATAGATGACAAGCAATTAAAATTTCTTTTCTCTCTCCCCTGCACAATTATCACATCATTGTTCTCTTTTATCTTTCCTTCTTTTTTGAAATATGAGACTATACGTGACATTTTCTTTCTATAATTACTTCTTCTAGAACGATGGGATAATTTTAGTTGCTATAAATACAAGTTCTCAAGGAAAAGAAAACAATACTTCTAATAATCTTGCAAGTTAATTTTTTTACTTTAGATTAATCGTACAATTTTAAGCATTGCTATTGTTATGGTTTACAAGTTTTCAGTATGGGTTTACAAGTTTTTTATACCTGATTTACAAGTTTTTGTACCTAATTTACAAGTTTTTAACATGGGTTTTCAAGGTTTTTGCATTTACTTTACAAGTCTTAATCACATGATGAAGTCTTATGTTCTTGGTTTATAAGGTTTTTACACTTAATTTACAATTCTTAATTACAGGTTTACAAGTTTTCAGTATGGATTAATAAGTTTTTTGCACTTAGTTTACAAGTTTAAGCATGAATTTATATGTATTAAGCACTAATTTATAAGTTTTAAGCACCTGATTTATATATTTTAAGCATAAATTTATATGTTTTTTTTTACTTGGTTTACAAGTTTTCAGTACAGGTTTATAAGTTTTCGACACTTGATTTACAAGTTTTTTTTTATTGGTTTACAAGTTTTTTTTTTCCTTAAAGGTAATTTTTTTTGTTAACTTGCATCAATTTTCTTATATATCAATAAATATTTATAACCATATATACCAGTGTAAGTGCTATGTATACTTTATATACAAAGTATGAATTTCAAAATCCATATTTACACTACACAGAATAATATAAAAAGAATTTACATTATATTTTTATGTCTTTGAAGATTGCACAAATTGTCTTTTTTTCACGACAAAATGTGTATATACAGATACTCATTCTTTTACGCTCATGAAGCCCATAATCGCTATTCTAAAAGCCACCAAACCTGAAAAAGACAAACAAAGAAAACAAAACTATGGTCAATGATTTTTTTTTCTTTAAATACTCAAATGAGTGAAGAACTCTTATATGAGATGCTAACTAATCCATGTATCCTAATCCATCCTTAAAAATTGAGAAATTAGATGTGATATAAAAATTCCAATAAAAATCCCCAACAAACTTGAAAAATATCCTTTGCCATAACTAATTTCACAATCACATATCAATCAATACTTTGACAATAAAGCAAGAACATCAAATCAAGTGCAAAAAATTAAACTTGTAAACCTATATTTAAAACTTATAAATCAAGTGCCAAAAACTTATAAATCAAATGCAAAAACATGTTAACCAAGTGCAAAGCTTGTAAGCTAACTGCATAAAACTAGTAAATTAAGTATAAAAAAATTGCACTTAGCTTGTAAAGCCAAATTGTGCTTAAAACTTATAAACTAAGTGTAAAAATCTTGTAAATAAGTGTCAGAAACTTATTGGCTTGTACTGAAAACATATAAACTAAGTGAAAAAAAGCTTGTAAACTGTGCTTAGAACATGCATGTAAATGTAATTCGTGCTTAAAACTTTAAATCAAGTGAAAAAACTTGTAAACTAAGTGCAAAAAAATTGTAAACACATGCTGAAAACTTGTAAACCAAGTAAAAAAACTTGTAAACCAATTTCACAATATTTAGAATTAGATTCCAAGTATTTACAATAAGTTTAGAACTATCTTATAGTAGACTCAAACTGTAACATCTGCTGCTGCTTTATGGATTGACGACTGTTCCCACAAACCAACCTGGGTCTTTTCATCGTGCTTTGTTCTCACTCACAACTTCTTGAGAAAATTTTCCAGAAGGTCACCCATTCTAAAATTGCTTCAAGTCAAGCACGCTTAACTATGGAGTTCTTTAGTGATGAGTTACCAAAAAGAAGATGCATCTTGTTACTATAAGTAGTACAAATCAATTTTTATAAGCCCTCCTTAGCTGTATAGTCCCATACCTACACAGTCTCATAATCTCTCTCATTCGGGTGTGTAATCGGTTCATTCATGTACCCCTCCACTTGGAAGTCTGCCAGGAGCCGCACCTTATCCGTGCCTTCTTGCACCAACAATCACTCATCGACTTCGTCCCTGGGCGTTACATGCCCACCAGCTTCTGCTTGGTTCGTCCTCGAACCACACCGTATTGGGAGAGGTGCAGACTCTGATACCATTTGTAACATTCCCTACTGCTTTATGGATTGACGACTGTCCCCACAAACCAACACGGATCTTTTCAGCGTGCTTTGTCCTCACTCACACGCTTCCTGGGAAAACTTTCCAGGAGGTCACCCATCCCAAAATTGCTCCAAGTTAAGCACGCTTAACTATGGAGTTTTTTAGTGATGGGCTACCGAAAAAAAGATGCATCTTGTTGGTATAGGTAGTACAAATCAATTCATATAAGCCTTCCTTAACGGTATAGTCTCATACCTACACAGTCTCAGGATCCCTCTCATTTGGTGTGTAATCAGATCATATATGTACCCCTCCGCTTGAAAGTCTGTCAGGAGCCGCTCCTTGTCCGTGCCTTCTTGCACTGTCGATCACTCCTCGATTTCGTCCCCGGGTGTTACACAAACATGAGAGATCCATCTTATAATTTGCCTATTGAGCTTGCATAAATTATTATTTTGGATTTCAAGTTGTTACCAGAGAAAACCCTATTTTCTAAAAACTTGTAAACATAATATAAAAACCTTGTGAACTAAGCGCATAAAACTTGTTAATCAATGACAAAAACCAATGGAAATTTTTTTTCCTAATATCTTGTAAACCATTTTCATAATATTTAGAATTAAATTTTAAGTAGTTACAACCACTTTAGAACTTTGTAGCACCATTTTGTGTAAAAATACTTAGTTTATAAAGCTTATTGCACTTGATTTATAAGTCTTAAGTATAGGTTTACAAGTTTTGTGCTGTCTGTTTACAAATTATTTACACTAGGTTTATAAGATTTATAAACTTTAAAACTTGTAAACATAGTGCAAAACACTTGTAAACCAATGGCAAAACCCTCTTCTGATTACATTGTATTGTAGATCGTGTTTACATCATTTAATCTTAAGTTCCAACTATTTACAACAGTTTCAGAACTTTGAGGAACCACTTTATGCAAGAAACTTGGTTTATAAGTTTATGCAAGAACCACTTTACAAGTCTATGCAAAGGTTTACAAGTTTAATTTTCTTGCTTTACAAGCTTTTTACACTTGATTTACAGGTTTTAAACAATGCTCAGTTTTATAAATTATTTACACTTCGTTTACAAGACTTGTAAACCCGACCTTAAAACTTGTAAACATAGTACAAAAAACTTATAAACTATTTCTGAAAACTTGTAAACTAATTACAAAAAGTTTGTAAACCTGTTTTTAGCATCACTTTAGGAGTTTCAGAGGCATTCTACAAGTTTATTAAACAATAAATCATTTACTATTTATTCAACAATCAAACTTAGCTCAAACCGTGCAAATAGATAAGAAACTCATGAACACAAACATCACAAACACATTGAAAGAGAGATAATAAGTGAAAATGAGGAACCTACATACCTTATAAATAAGATTGTTGCAGAAAAATTGAAATATATGTATGTTTATTGCTGTTGATCGTCTTATGTGTGAGTTGAGAGAAAAGGAGAGCAGAAAATGAAAGAAAAGTGAGAGAGAGAGAGAAGTAACTTTTTATATTGATGTAACTGTTTTTGTCCTTTTCTTCTTTTTACTGTGGATGTATATGATGTCGGACTGATTTGGTGTTCAAGAAACATTGCTCATTATCTCTGAGTGCTTGCATGTACGTGTCATGTTTTAAGATTCCAAGTACTTGGTTTTGAACTTACTAGAATCCCAAATGCTTCAAAGGCAGTCCAACAAAGCAATCTTAAAATCACTGGGGTATTTAGTTAGTGCTGCACATAATAAAAAGGAAGGTGAAACAAAATGCACATCTAGTAGTGGGGGATGGCCCCTTGTGTCCCATTAATAGCTTTTGGGCTTACATAGAAACAAGTGAATCAATCTGTCCCAAGATGCAATGCAATGACCTGATCTAGATAAGGGCCACCTCTATGGTCAATGATTAATAGCCGTTTTGATACAAGAAAAGTGGCATGCATAATTTGGCAGTGCCTATTGTGGTCAGAGCAACTTACCATTGTGGACTTTTTGTGTGGCTAAGGCTGACTCTGAGTGTGCATTGGCATTTCTGACATTTCTCACGGCCAAGCTAAGCCACTTGTTGGCACTATAAGAGTAGTAAATGTAATTAATGTTTGGGCCAAAAATGTCGATTTTAGCTGCAGATAACAAGAGTGTTATTATGTGTCTCCAGATCCTGTGTTTATTTCTGTTCAGTACACCCTTCACTGAAGTATCATCAGAAATAAATGCAAAAACATATGAATCTGATAGAGTAGTCAATCTTCCTGGCCAGCCTTCAAGCCCGGCAGTCTCACACTTCTCAGGTTATATCACTGTCAATGAAGACCATGGGAGGGCCCTTTTCTATTGGTTCTTTGAAGCTCAATCTGAACCGTCCAAGAAGCCCCTCCTTCTCTGGCTCAATGGAGGTAGGTCTTTGTGATTACTTATTCATTCATTCATAGAAGCATAATACTGTTAAGTGATATCAAGCTTGTTAGATATATGTCAATCACCATCGTGTTATATAGTTTCCTTCTCTTCATCTAATCCAGTTATACTGATTGATACCATGTAATCTCATCTCTTTGCATCTCAAGGACCCGGATGCTCCTCTATTGGGTATGGTGCAGCTGTTGAGGTAGGGCCTCTTACAATCAACCAAAATGGGGATGGTCTACATTTCAACACTTACTCATGGAATCAAGGTTTTTGTTTCCTTAATTTCCACCTTTTGATTGTGTATTAGATATTTTTGACTATCTTATGTTATATATTTGTATGATACAAAAATAAAGGGGAAGGATGGGAGTGATAGAGAGAGTATTCTATTTCTGCTAACTTGCAAAAATTTTAAACCCTTGCAGAAGCAAATTTGTTATTTGTAGAGTCCCCCGTCGGAGTTGGTTTTTCTTACACTAACACATCTTCTGATCTCACCACACTGGAGGATAACTTTGTTGGTGAGTCTCCTTAATTTATAGAAGAAAAGTCCATCCAGTTTTACTGATTAATTAAACTCATCATGTTTGACATGTTACTTGAACTAGCTGAGGATGCCTACAATTTCTTGGTGAATTGGCTACAACTATTCCCACAATTTAAATCCCGGGACATTTTTATAGCAGGAGAAAGCTACGCTGGTTAGTGTTTACTGTTCAAATTTAATTATGATCTCTCTCTCCATCACACTACTAACGCAACCACATTTTCATTGTCCTTATTTTCCAGGCCACTATATCCCTCAGCTTGCAGAGCTAGTCTTTGATCGAAACAAATTAGATAGAAACCAATACCCCCTCATTAATCTCAAAGGTTTTATTGTAAGTAAATCCTCTCTAACCAAAACTAAAGAAATGGAACCAAAAAAAAAAAAAGAAGGAAAATATGGACCCCCAAATGATTTGACCAAAGCTTTCTAATTGTGAATTTATATATAAATCTCCAGGTAGGCAATCCAGAAACTGATGATTACTACGACAATAAAGGCCTACTAGAATATGCATGGAGCCATGCAGTTATATCAGATCAGCAATACGACAAAGCAAAACAAGTATGTGATTTTAAACAAATTGAATGGTCTAATGAATGCAATCAGGCCATGAACGAAATCTTTCAAGATTACTCAGAAATTGACATTTACAACATCTATGCCCCGGCATGTCGTCAAAATAGCACATCCTCAGGAGCTCATGATAGTAAGAATAATGGCCCGGCGGAATCACTCACAAAGGTAGATAGATATAGATAAATTAATGTAACAAATCTACACGTGTTATAACAACTTGTTTCATATCAAGTGGTTTGATCAAGTATTGACCGAAACTTTTCTTGCAGATGAGAAATAATTACAGGGCAAAGAAGATGAGAATTTTTGGGGGCTATGACCCGTGTTATTCAACATATGCAGAAGAATACTTTAATAGACTAGATGTTCAGTCATCTTTTCATGCAAATATTAGAGAAGGAAAGACTAATGTGGCATGGAAAGTTTGCAAGTAAGTAATAGAGTTTGTTCCCTTCATTGTTTCTTTTCTTTTTTTTTTTACCCTTTTTCGGGTGAATATGGAGTACTGATTTCTGTCTGTCTCATTTCTCAGTGACTCCATATTGAGGACTTACAACTTCTCTGTTTTTTCGATCCTGCCTGTCTACACCAAACTCATCCAGGGTGGGCTTAAGATATGGATTTATAGGTATTTCTTTAGCATATATGCTTTATAGTTTGTACATGTTATAGTAAGAAGTTAGCATTGTATACATTTTATTTTTCTGTTTTTCTATTTTATTAGAGAAGTTATTACTAGTTTGAAGAAAGAAAACTTTTCCATCGAACTATTTTCATTTTAATTCTCATTTCAACGTGTATAGAATTTCAAACAATAAACTATGTACTATGCAATTTCTTGCTTTTGGTGGAAGGTTTCCCTCCCACTCACGCGCAGTCAGTTGAATGCAATGTCATTCATATATGGTGACTGACATTAATGAGGTGGTATTTATTAATTAATATGTTCATGGGACAGTGGAGACACAGATGGCAGAATACCAGTGATAGGGACACGATACTGCGTTGAGGCTCTGGGATTACCTCTCAAGTCTAGCTGGCAGCCTTGGTACCATGATAATCAGGTTCAACCCCTACCCCCATTAACCCTTTCAACGGCAGAATTTTTAATTTTCAATTTTTAGTGTTTATTTTCAGTTTTTAAGATTTTATGGAGGAAATATTAAAAAATAAAATTAAAAATTAAAAATTAAAATTTATAGTTTTAAAAATTTTTAGTATTTTCTTTACAAAATCTAAAAAATAAAAAAATTAAAAATTAAAAACTCAAACCAAATAGGTGGTTAGTTTGTGAAGATTTCTTGTCATATATTCCTTGGATATGTATATATTTTGAGTTAGTGGTTTTTCATAGAGAATAAGGGATTAAAAGTACAAAAAAACCAATGCAGGTTGGTGGAAGGATAGTGGAGTATGAAGGGGTGACATATGTGACAGTGAGAGGAGCAGGTCACTTGGTACCACTCAACAAGCCCAGTGAGGCTCTCTCCCTTGTCCACTCTTTCCTAACAGGAGACCATCTCCCCACTCGACAATAATCGATCCTTAATTTCCCACTTGAGCCGTTTTCGACTAGCATTTATTGTCAGGCGAATAGATGTTCTAGCATGGCATTGTACCAAAAAAATTGAATTATACTATGCCGGTGTTTGTATCCAGTAAAGAAATAAAAAGGTACAAAATGTGATGTAGCCAAAGTAAATTTCGGGAAAATAATAGTAATAATAAAAGGGCAGAATGAGATGTACCGTGGAATTGTTGAAAAATGAAACAAAATAACATGAATAAATAAATTATAGAATAGAGTCGTTTACTCAATACATATGGTCTTCACACTTAATAATATCTCGGAATATAGCAATCATTTCTTGTTAACTCTACATTTAAATAACTGTATTGGATTGTTAGGAGAACAAGAGAACCAATGTACATAAAATGATAGTCTTTTAAGTGATGAATAACTTTTTTGATTTTTTTTTAAAAAAATCCAAAACAATTGTGCCCTATGTGTAAGAGCTTTCTAAATTTGGGTTGTTATTAATTAATGAGTATTTTGATTTTATAAAAATGAGTAAGTGGATAACTTGATATTTTTCAGGAGAATGTGACCCACTATTATTGCTATGTGACTCATTGTAGGTCTGGGATTTACAATATTATATTGGGATTGAGCTTAATAGTGAGTATGTTGGGGGTGTAAGGATTAAAGATAATTTAGGTCTATGATGGATATAACCGAGTTAGTATGTATTCATACTTTGGATGAGATCCTCACTCTACTTTTAATACTCTTAATATCTCACTGTTTGCTATGGATTCCTTAGTCCGCTCCTAGTTGGGGACTAAAGTTAGTCCACCTACCATATTACCAATTTATCTTTATCAAAATTTTTATTTTATATTTTTAACCCTCCCTTCTTTTCTTTCACCTACCTCTCCACCATCATTGAGCCTCCATCTCACCATACACCTACACTCGTTCATTCTCTCGTTCCTTAATAGTGAAATTGTTCCTCTTCTTCCCACATTTATTAAGAAACAGTATGTGGTTGTTTCATGTACCCATTAGTCACGGTTTTTTGCCATGATTCTACAAAAAAAAATACAGACTGACAATAAGAAAAGAACAAAGGACATAATTTGATACATAACTTTGATTTCATGAATTAGGGGCATGGGTTGAAAGGAGAAGAAAATGGAAACCCACACGAAGCATTGATGCTTGCTTCAACAAGTTCAATTCTAGGACGAGTTGCAACTTGAAGAACAATGGGTCATTACTTATTGTTCTATTATGAGCGAGGGAGAGGAACAATAATTGTGGTTAAAGTCCTTCAGCACAAGGTACCAAAAATAACATTAGGTCCACCGCACCCACCTCCGCCATGTCCGATAGCTACACCGCCGCCCATCTTAGTAGATCCATTGTGCTCTCAGGCTCTTTGCTTTGCTTCTGTTCTAAACCAACAGTGATAGTAAAGATGGGACCTAAAGCTTTGCCGCAGGCACTAGTGACAAGGTGGAAGGCCACTGGCGGTGGTGGTGACATGTTGAAGGGATGGAAGTAGAAGAGAGATAAATTTGAAATCTGAAAGTTTATTCAAGTTTCTGAATTAAATTTATTTATTTATTCAATAAAATCTACACCATTAGTTTATTTTAATGTTAAATCTGATGGTAATAAAGAAGAGAACTAACCTTAGTCCCCAGTTTGGGGGGACTAAGGAATCCAGTGCCCCCACTGTTCCATTAATGTGATGTCTAGCTAGAAGTAGTGAACTCTCCTGTACTTGACATACATAGGCGTGTAGATTTTTCTCTCACAACATAATTTATTGATTCATAAACTCTTACATTAAGAACTCAATCGAATCAAATTGGATTTGTACATTGTCAAATCATCTTATCTAGCAAGGTTATGAGCACTTGTAATTTATTACTTTGTATCATATATTTTTATTTTTATTTTAATGGGACGTAAGATTAGTCACATTTATATTTGATTATTTTAAAAAATAATTGTAAGCTTATAATAATTGGTTTTCTTATATAATACTTGAAAATTCATATAAATAATAAATTTTAATTGAATAGTAGTGTAAATTTTTTCACTTTCAATATATCACCTTTTTGAATGGCAAGAAGAAATTCATCAAGCATAAGAATAATCATACAAAATGTCCCGTAAGCTCAAGGGGCAGTAAGTGGCCCAAATCTGATCACACCCATCTTCGCTAGTTGGGCTAAGTGGTCACCAGCCCTATTAGATAATCTAAAGACAAAGTAGGCTTTCAAAAAATTAAACTTAGGAGCTAGTTTATGGGCCTCAAGCAAAATGATCCTAGTGTAGGACAAATCACACTCAGAAGACCAAAAGCTCTCCGGGACCATCCTTGGGACTTCCTCAAAAAAATAATAATAATAATAACAATAAAAAATAAATAAATACAGTAGCTTATGCATTCCCCCTCCCTTCCCCAATATCAAAATTTGTTACTATTTTAACTAAATATTTATTTTAGTCCTAAAATTGAATATGCATTTAAATTTAATCCCTAAAATTAAAAAATATCAATTTAATCTCTAAAATTATAAAAAATAATTTAAATTAATCCATATAAAAATATTCATATGGACTTATTTGAATTATCAAAATGAATAATTTGAATTATCTTTTACAATGCTATGGACTCAATTAGCACTTTTTTAATTTTGAAAATTAAAGTGAAATGCATATACAATTTCAGATATTAAAATAAAATTTATTCTTACTGTTTAATTGAAACAATTTGATGAAAGCCAAATATCTATTCACTTGTAATTTATTATTTTAATCCCTTCAATATTTCAGCTGTAACATCCCTTTTTTTAAAATAATAATAATAATAATAAAAATAAAATAGTTTATGTGTAATAATTTTAAGTTATGTTCTTACTTAGTAATTTTATATATCAACAATTATTTTAAATATTAGACCAAAACTTTAAACTACAAATATTAACTGTATAAAATAAGATAATAAATTAGTAACAATAAACTCATAGTACATTGTACTAAATTAAGAATAAGATTTATTAAGTGTAATAAATAATATGTTAAGTATTAATAATTAGGTGTATAATTTTTACACACAAAAAATAAAGGTAGTACACCAAAAAAAAGAAAAAAAAAAGAAAAGGGGGGTGGCGCACACAGCACCGCCACTCACCCATAACATTTCAGCCGCAGAAACTTTATTTCTATGAGCTGTTCATCTATATATATATGTGGGTGTGTGTGTGTGACGGAGTGACAGTGAGAGAGAACGTGAGGAAGAGAAAGAGAAGAGAAAAAGAGAGGAGAGAGAGGAGAAAAGAAAGAGAGAGAAAGAAAAGGGGAGAGAGAGAGAATTAAAAAGAAAGGAGATAGTAAGGTTAGTATCTTTACAAAGTTGATAGGTGTCTGTGATTTTCATCTTCCGACAGAATTTAAGGTAGGGAATGAATTTATTTTATGCCAAATAAAACCATGACTACAGTTATTATTATTACTATTCATTTTATGCACTATCATTTTTATCACAGATGCTCATAGTCAATTATTTTTATACTATTAATGATCATGAACCTGAATAGTAAAATAATACTAATAAAAAATAATCCTCTTCTCTCCCTACCGGTCCCGTTGGTTTACCGCGCTCCGGTTTCTTTTATCACTTAATTATAATGATTCTCTCTCCCTTTACTGGTCCAGTGCAAAGTACCACCGTTCCAGTTTTTTTTATTATTTAATTATAAGTATTCTCTTCTCCCTCTACTGGTCCAGTGCGGAGTACCGTCGCTCTAGTTTCTTATTTATATTAATATTTATATTTATGCGATTTAAAGTTTAATTCAAATTAATTAAATATTCCTTCTTATTTATGTTGTTATCTGTTGTACATTAATTTATTAGATCTAACTTCTATTCTTTTGGCCCAATTTATTTATGCATGAATTTATAAATTTATGTATTTATGTTTCACTATTTAAATTGTTGAGTAACAATATTTATTTAAGTTTCATTTATTGATTTATTATATAAAATTCTTTATTGTGAAATTATGCATAATAACTTTTAAAAGAACATGATTAATTAAGATGTGCCGCTAACCACAAATAAGGCAGAGGGATAAATGTAAGATCCTTTTATGTTACCTGTCTTGGTTAGAATGGCGTAAGTGTCTTGCTTTGTCATCACGATATTAAGAACAATATGAAAGAATGGGAATTTCCTAAGATAAGGCCTTCAACTATGTGTGAGACAAGCAGACAAATGAAAGAGAAACTAAAGTAAAGCAAATCATAATTTTGATAAGATATGCATGACATATTCTATGCATAACAGGTTCTACATGACATATTTCATGATAACTGATTATATTCATATAACGTTATTATAGTCATGTGTATTTCCTGTGCAGACACGGCTGGAACCAATCATAGTTCAAATATTTTTAAAACCATTCATTCTCTACTGGGAATTTTTATAAATTCTCATTTCTCTTTATTTTTATTTCTGGTGGTTTCAGATTAGTCAAGTAACACTGAATGGATGACAGCTACTAGAAACTCATGACTTATGTTTACTTAATGTGTGATTTTATGTTACAAATTATAGAAATATTCAGTTTATACTTAATGACATTAAGTTGTCATTGCTAGAACCTTATACTTGTAATCTCTTTATTTAATGTTAACCATTGTGTTTCATGTGTAAATTCATATTATTAGTTATTTTATAAGAGGGAGTTATATCAGTCATATCAATATATCATACGTAAAAGAGCTATGTCGGTCTATTTTTACTCTTATAGGGTTAAAATTAAAGATAAATTAAGTTCACTTATTACATAAGTTCACTAGTTTTTATCGACATTTGATTTATTTAAGCGATTCATCATTTTTGTTAAAAAAAAATGTCAGATTCAAATATTGTGAATACAAATAAAAAATCAATGTCAAAAGAATTTTGTCCTATCATAAATTACTTGACTTGAATCAGAAAAATTAAAATAAAAGGTTAACATACTTGTGATTTTTGAAAAAAATTCATGAATCACTCATTTTTACATTGAAGAGAAAAACACATCCAAAAGTGATTCCGCACTACCTCGCCCCACTGATGGCTCCATGAGCTATTGTGCCATCTATGTCTATGTGAGAAGGGAGAAGTAATCCTCGCACTTCTCTAACATCAATATT
This sequence comes from Dalbergia cochinchinensis, assembly GCA_031216125.1. Classification (NCBI taxonomy): domain Eukaryota; kingdom Viridiplantae; phylum Streptophyta; class Magnoliopsida; order Fabales; family Fabaceae; genus Dalbergia; species Dalbergia cochinchinensis. Next base: position 65,666,439 of record CM062369.1, read on the forward strand.
GCTACCAGCACTTGCACTAGAGCGATCATGGTCAATGCTTCCTTGCTCTTCATCATGATACATCGTGAGCTTTCTTTTATGATTTGCTCATTTTAATACCATCAAATAGTTCCAATTAAAAAATATATATATCAAATTGTTAAGATCTTAAGAATTTTTTTAAAGAAAATAAAAAAAATAAAATTTTGAGGATGGGGAAAATTGTTTTAGCGTTTTTATTAATAATAAATATTATTATAAAAATGTAAAGATGAATGACAAGAAGATTTGAGTGGAAAATAAAAATTACACGAAGTAAATTACTTGCTAATTAAGTTTGAGCAACTTAAAATGAATAACCGATAATTTTATGTATAATTTTTTAAAGTTGCTTGTTATTGAAAGATCTCATTGGGTCAAAACGCAAGTTAGGCCAAAAATTTATTAGGATGCCATGCAATCCACTATTTCACCAGTGGTGTCTCTCTTTTATGATACACCATTATGCATGGCATCATCTTTTACATTTGGTGGCTTTGTTATCTTAATGATAATTAGAGGAAATATCATTCGTTTTGCAGCTGGAGCATGATGTCCACAATCATGACTAGAGCCATAAAAGTGGTGGCTGTCACCTTTATTTCTGCAATTATTTTCTTCATTTTATCTTTCCAATCTTGCAATCAAAAGTAAAACAGAGTTCATAGCAATCTCTTTCTTAAAAACAAAAAACAAAAAATCTGTTAGTAAGACCTGTTTCAGGCCATAGAATGGCATGTTTGCTCATCTTCTTGTCGCGAGTTACACATTCAATTGATCATACTAAAAAAATGAGAGGTGCTAGTAAAGTGGTCAATTTTCTTTTTTTTTTTTCACAAAAAAAATTTAAAATGGATATGGCTGTTTCTTTGATTTTCCCTTTGTGCTGGACCTCTGGTGTTTGCTCAGTGATTTTTTAATACAAAAAATATAACACAAAGTTGGGATAAGGACGGATGGACTTGACCCTGATGGCAAAAATTTTCCATTACGTTGGTTTTATTTGGATTAACTTATTTGACGTTGAAAACAACTTATCGTTATACAATTTTTTCAAAAAGAGAAATCATTTCTACAAAATTAACTGTTACCAAACATGATCTAAATCCGTATTTAATTTTTTATGAATAAATGTCTTAAAAGTATTTGTTCAAGATTTAAGAAAGAAATATTATATTTAATAAAAAAAGTTATATTCAAAGAAATTTTTTAAAAGTATTTAATGTATTTGAATTCAAAAACTATGCATTTTATATAATATTTTTATTTCTGTTTGAATCCTCAATAAATGCATTTGATAAAATTCTTAAAAAAATTATATCTTCTTAAAGTAGGATTTAATTTTTGAATTTAATTTTGATACACTGATAATGTAAAATAGTTTTACACTGTCATTCAATTGATGACTTTTCAGGTAGTGGGTATAAAAGTCAACTATCATGGCTTATGTGGCAATATATGATTGGATGACTATATAAAAAATTTTACACTGTTAGTGCATAGTAATTAAATCCTTAATTTTTATGCATTGACAATATAAAAGTTTTTATACAATTATCGATTATGCATTGTCACTTCAGTAATGAAAGTTGATTTTTTACCCCACTATTTAAAAAGTCATGTAAATGAAAGATTTTGATTGGATGATGATATAAAAATATTTTACGCTATTAAGATAGTGAATAGTTAAATTAAATATGTATTTTTAATATAATGATACATAATTTTTTTTAAGATGTGGATAATACATTATTCCGTATGCCTGTAAAACTTTTTTATACTTAAGTATGTTAAAGTTAAATTTTACTACTATTACTACAAATTATTATTAAGTAATTAAAATTTAATTTTTATATATTAACAGTGTAAATTATTTTTATATGATTACTCAATTGTGCATTACTACATCAATCATGACAGTTCATTCTTCCATTCATAATTTGAAAAATTATGCAAATAAAGGATTATAATTGGATGCATCAAAATTAAACCTAACAGATCACTATAAAATAAATAATTTAATTTTAAAAATATTTAGAGTTGTATTTAATCAAACCTCTTCATTTACATGAATTTTGATATAATGGGGTGAGAGTTAGCTATATTGGCCAATGTGTTATCATATAATTAGATAATTAGATAATTATGTAAAACTCATTTACACTGTTAGTATATTCAAATTAAATCAAAATATTTATACATTATCATCCAATCAAAATATCTTGTCTATATAAATTTTTAAATAATGAGTAAAAAAATTAACTATCATAATTAATAGAATTTTATATATAGCTCATGTAGATAAAATTTAGACAAGAAAAAAGTATTTAAATTTTTTGAAAAAATTATTTTAAGAGTTTAGTTATATATTTATTTGTGCTTTTCACGACTCAAAAGAAGTAGAAATAGATAGGGATATACTTATGATAGAAGTAGAAATAGTATAAGAGAGAAAATATTATTAGTGATTTACTAAAATTAATTGAATTATAAGTCTATCTTTACAAATTCTATGAAGAGATAAAAAAAAATCTTTTATTAAGCAACATTCTATGAAGAGAAAAAAATAATCTTTTATTAACCAACTTAAATACTAGCCTTATTTAAATTATAAATCATATTTTTAATTATAATTTTATTTAAAAATATCTTTATATTTGTTCTATTCAAACAGTTTACTAATTTTTTATTATAATTAAAATTATTCTATAATTATATTCAAACGTATAAAAAAAATTTATTTCTGCTTCTACTTGTGTTGGTTAAAAGGTACTTCTTTTGAAATTCTACCCAAACAGGCCCATAATTTAATGCCTATATAAATGTGAAAAATAAATCCTAAAATAAAATAGAGTGTCCTTTTTCAATATAATGTGGGTAGGTGTGGGGCCTGGATACATAGGTTATGAGAATTAATCGTGTTTATTTATGCCACAGTGAGAGTGCGCCTGATCCAACTCCAACAACATCCCGCTCCAGTACCGCATATTCAGCGCGGCATGCAAATCTTTTAAATTATTATTCCATTCCTTTACCATATTGCCCACGCCAGGCCGATTAACCAAACCCCTTTCATTTTCTCAGAACACTCTTCAAATTCCAAACTCTGCTCTCATTTTTTTTTCTTCTCTGTCAAATTGAATCATTACAAATTACAGTCCCTCCTTTATGGTAAGCAATTAATAATTGGATTTTGATTCTAACTTTTTTATATTTTATTTTCAAAAAATTGCAACGGAAAATAGTTTCAGTTACCCGATTCAAGTCAAATGCTTAACTCTGTTTTTTATTTATTTAATCTTTTTTTCATGCCGAGAATTTGAATTTCAACATCTTTGATTCTTCTTCTTCATATTCTTGTGGTAGAGAAAGTGCAGTGGCGGAACTGGAACTGGGTTTTTCTTTGACCGTTTGGAACCTTGTGAGTCACTCTCTCTTTATCTTTTATCTCTTTTTTGCCAATGCTTGTTTTTTCTTTTAAGATTTTTGTTCCGTTTGTCTACTGGGAAAGTTGACAAAGAAAAATTATGCGAGAAAATCGAATCGGAAAAGGTTAGATTTTCTTTCTTTTTTTTTTTTTTTTATAAGTTCAGTCACTCAATAAGCTTTAAACCTGTACCCTGAATTCCCGGTTTTCTAACTTTTTCTTGAAAAATAGGGTTACGTAATCTTGCTTTTATAGAGCTGCTTGATTCTCCAGCTTCAACATTTTTTTACCCGGTTAATAGATTAAAAGAACACTGGATGAATTTAGGCTCTAATTATGCGGTAAATTAAAAGAACAGATTTGGATTTTGTGGCTTCTGGTTTTGTAATTTTTCCAAGATTGGAAAATGGATCTTTTACAGCTTCAATGAAATCTTCGATCAAATAGAACTGGGTAACTCATTTCGTTTGGTCCTTCCAATAGACTAAGGAAGTGTAGCTAGTGGAATTAATCAAGGCATGTTTATTATCATCTTGGAAACTGGGTTTTTAGATTTAGCAGATTACCTTGGGGATAATATAGTCTTTTTGTTCACTGCAGCTACTTGATTTAGTTGGATGGATGATTTCTCTTGAGTAATATATTAAATAAAGCTATGTCATATTTGTTCTCTGTATTTTTGAAGTTCTCCGTTTATTCTTTATTTTGAAATAGTGACCGTTGTTGAAATCAAATAATCAATGCTTCACAACATGGTTCAGCAATACTTCTTCCTCCTTACCTTTTCTTTCTCACTTCATTCTTCTGTTTTTGCCTTCTGCCTCTGTTTTTCTTTTACCAATTGGTGGATTTGCAACAATGGTTTGTACAATTTGATTTTACCTTGTTGGGATTTATGTTTTGCTTCTCGGTTGCTGTTTCAGCGAGACCTGAGTTATTCTCAACTTTGGACACCAAATCCTCAAAAGGCTGGCCACTTTGACGAGTTTGTGGTAGCAGTCACAGGAAAAGGTTCAACTTATGAAGAAACTATTCTTTTTCAAATCTTCCGCATCTAGCGGCGGCAGCAACAATGCAGCTGCGCCAAAGTCAGCAAATAAGCCAGTGTCCTGGGAGAATTCATCAGATAGTGGAATGAATGCTCATAGTAAAACTGACAATTATTGCCAGAGCCCCAAGGGCTTGTTCTCCAAATCTCGAAAGCAAGTTTCCGATAGCCAGAGTTCTTTTGCAGCTTCATCTCTTAGAAGGAGCAGGTCATTGTCATCAGCTGCCTACCAGTTCAAAGATCCAAGTAGATCTCCATCTAGCATTGCTAGTGATCCGTATCATCACTTTGAGCATTCATATCGGTGAGACTTGATAACCTAACTTTTAAAGCAAAATATTGACTGAATTGAAATTTATTCTATACATTTTATTAGTTATATTATGCTCATTTATTTTGGTTGAACTTTCTGTCTATCTTTCAGTTGTCAGGCTCTTAACTCAGAGAAGCAAAAGAGGGATAAGCCAACACAATTTGCAGTGTCTTCTAACCAAAATTCCAATGGATATGACAGACTTGGATCTAATAGTTCTTCGAGATCTGGGAACTCTTCCACTTGTTCTAGCAACATTTCAAGTAAGATTGTAGATCGTTATATTGATGGGGAGCAGCAGCTGGAGGACAGCAGACCCAGGAACAATTCACATAGAAATAATACTGGACATGGAAATTATGGTATGAGGCTTCCTCCAAAAATTCAGCATACAGCACCTAATTCCCCAACAAGTGGAGTCAAAGATAAACCGAGGGCTCACTCATTTAGAGAATCTAAAGTTACTCGTCTTCGTTTCTCATCACGAGAGTGGACAGAAAATGGGCTTGGACATGAATCTCCAAGGAGTATTGCAAAAAATGTCATTGAGAGACTTTCTCAGACTCGTGATCTCTCCAAAACAAGTTCAAAGGATTTTGATCTTGACAATCCAATCACAATCGAAGATATCTATGCCAGATCTGTGAATGGACGATATGACTCTGATTTTGATGATACTCCACCAAAAAGTTATTCGCTAGATGAACCTTACAGAATGACAACTGGTTATCATGGCATGGATGGCATTTCTGAGGGTTTAAGCTGTGATGAACCTGAAGAGGATGTTGATGAGGAACTAATGAGAAGATCAAAGGAAGCTGAGGAGAGAGTCATTCTTCTTTCTAAGAAATTAGAGCAAGAAATTTTTTTTCCTGATGGTGGTTATGATATGGCAACACTGATTCAGACAATCAGAAACCTGGTAGAGGAGAAAATAAGCTTGGCTCTGGAAGTTTCAACCCATCTAAGGTCACGGATTTCTGACAGAACATCTGCTCGGGAAGAACTTAGACGTGTGAAGACAGAACTTGAGTTTCGAACTCAACGAATAGAAAAAGAAAAGAATGAGATGCAGTCTGCGTTGGAGAAGGAGTTGGACCGGAGGTCGAGTGATTGGTCATTCAAGCTTGAGAAGTTCCAGTTAGAAGAACAAAGGCTCCGCGAACGAGTTAGAGAGCTTGCGGAGCAGAATGTATCCCTTCAAAGGGATGTCTCCTCTTTTAGTGAGAGGGAAATGGAGAGCAAAAGTGTGATGGCATATACTGACCAACAACTCAAGGGATTGACTGAAAAGACAGAGAAAATGAAAGAGGAGATTCTTGATTTGCAACAAAATCTCTTAGAACTACAAGAGAAATACAAGATAGCAGAAGAAAATAGGGATTGTATAAGAAGAAATTTTGAAGAGAAGGATAAGGAGTGCAAAGAGTTACACAAGTCATTAACAAGATTATTAAGAACGTGCAATGAGCAAGAGAAGACGATAACAGGATTACAAGATGGGTTTAGTGAGGACCTTCTGACAAACAAATCTAAGGAGAGTGTTGATAAGCACATTGCCAAAATGCAAATGGACCAGCTGAGGTTAACAGGAGTAGAATTGGCCTTGAGGAAGGAGTTGGAATCATACAAGTTTGAGGCGGATTCTCTTCGCCATGAAAATATAATTCTGTTAAATCGATTGAAAGGTGATGGCAAAGAATGTGTTGCAGCCACTTATAAACTAGATAAAGAACTGTGGGCCCGCATCTGCTGCCTCCAGAATCAAGGCCTAACAATGCTAAATGAAAGCACATACTTGTGTTCTAAGATGCTGGAATTCATTAAAGGGAAAGGAAGCCATCTTCATCAAAATGTCCAGCTGGATAGCGAAGTGATTGGAAGCGGTTTAGATGGGCAATTTGTTGTTGAATCTGAAACCAAAATTCAGGGACTTAAAAGTGGTGCTGAGGGTTTAACAAGGAGTTTGCAGATGATGTCTTCTTTATTGAATGAGAAGTCAAGTCTACTGACTTCTAAATTTCAGTCAGAATGCATGGATGCTGAGAAATTAGCTAGACTGAATGATCAGTCATCTGAGGTGAGGTCCTTCTGGAAATTTTTCTTTAAATTGTTGACTTTACTTTTACCATTGTGTATATTTCTTTTAACCTTTTTAAAATTCTGAATTTGTATGCTTGTGTTTTCTTATTATATGGATCACGTCATTGCTTGTGTAGGATATTATAAGAACTGAGCTTAAAGCAGAATGTTTGGTAACAAGTTTATTAAGAGAGAAGCTCCACTCTAAAGAGCTACAAGCTGAGCAAATGCAAGCCGAACTTGCTACAGCAGTAAGAGGAAATGACATACTTAGATCTGAAGTGCAGAATGCGCTGGACAACCTTTCAAGCGTAACCCACAAGTTGAAGGACCTTGAACTTCAGGTAAGTCGCTAGTATTGAAATTCATTGTTTGAATTCAGCTAATGTATATTTATTTAGAGTATATTTATGAGTTTGGATTTTGAAGGAGAAGGGAGGAAAGGAGAGAACTTGTAGTGTAAAATTATATTACAAATCCTTCCCTCCCTTCCTTTCCTTTCAAAATCCAAACTCACAAACATACCCTTAGGGTGCTGCATTGTTATTAGTTGTCTTGTTGATAACTAGCTCTGGTAGTTTCTTTAATTGCTATTGCTAAAATCCGTTGCCCCAGCCCCTAAGGAAAAATTGAAATAATTTTCTTGTTCTGTTGTAATAGATGATGAAGAAAGATGAGGGTATAAACCACCTTCAAAGTGATCTGCAAGAGGCTATGAAGGAATTAACAATAACGAGGGGAATATTACCCAAAGTGTCAGAAGAAAGAGATCTTATGTGGGAGAAAGTGAAGCAATATAATGAGCAGAATATGCTGTTGAACTCAGAGGTCAACGTATTGAAGAAGAAGATAGAGGCACTTGATGAAGATATACTTCTGAAGGAGGGTCAAATAACAATCTTGAAAGACTCTCTTGGCAAAAAACCCTTTGATCTCCTCGGGGGCCCTGATTCTATGCATGAATTTTTGCTTAGTTGATTACTATCAACGCTTGTTTCTATTGGTTAGGACAAATTAGTAAATTGTTCATAGTTGCTATACCTGTGGATGCCCTTTTTTTTTTTCTGTTGGAAAAGTTGCTTCTTTTATAATCAGTTTCACATCGGTTTTTTTTTTTTTTAAAATATATGGTGTAAAATTGGACAGAGAAGTAAAAGAATGCGGACTTCCTTTGATCCCTCTATCCCTTGAGAAAACATTGTTCTTTTCCACCTCTGCTTGAAACAAGCTTCTTCTTGACTTTCCATTCATTCCAAAAGAATATGTAAGCAGTTTACAGTTGTTCTAAGATTATGCTCGGCGACTCAGTCAAGTCTTCACTGAATGTGAAAATCATTATAAACCTGCGTCTCTTTGATACTTCGAGGACTTGGGATTAGGTGGCATCATTGATCATTCCAAAGAATGGATATTTGTTTTGAACCAAGTAGATATACCATGGACTCATGGTGAATGTCTCTATGATAACGAAAGTTACGACCATCCAAAATTAGAGTTAAAGTGGAACAACTACTTGTTTTGCTTGTTGCGCGTAAAATTGCATTGAGAGGTTGCTGAATGAAACTTGGGATATCTGAAAGGGGGAAAGTGAAAGAGGTACTGACCTCTCGAATTATGGATCCACCTCTCGACTTAATTGACAAGACGAGAACAAATCATGTCAACCAGACCAAACACTTACATTGATAAATTTCTACAAAATCTCTAGAAATAGGACGATCTTCAAATAGCAATTCACAAGATTTTCTACCATCAAAGCATATTGATTCATCACAAGTAAATAATCTCACAAGTAACTACAAGCCAAAGCTAAACGATGCTCCGTTAAATTTTATCCATTATTTTTTTACAATTTTGCTCCTTTCTAGGCGTACAAATTTTGGACAGCATGATACCCTTTTACAAGATTTAAGCACCAATTGGCTAACCTCATTTTATGGAAAAGCATACTTAATCCTGCAGCATAACTTCTTACACCCATAACTTAAAGAGCATGCAACAACGACTTTGATACAATCCTTATTATCAATTTATCATGAAGTATAATAATCTAAATCCTTATAATAAATACAGCAAGCATGGACCAAAATTCCTAGTTGTTTATACCATAGTTATGATAATCTAATATGGGTGTCAGTCCCAACTTTAAATCTCACTGACTTTGCATGGCGCTAATAGACTAACCCTTCTTGACTGGTACAATTAACAGGAGAAAGCCCCAAGCTATAGTGATGCAGCTTTCCAGAAGTCAATCGGCTTCCTTTGCTGAAACCAAAATGAAAACACGTATGAACACATGTATGCATGCATTAGGAGATATAAATTGGAGAAGCTGAACTGCTCCAACAAAAACAAAACCTGAACCCGTAACTGCATAGAAACAATTAAATTTTCAAGTCCCACAGACACAGATAGATATATCACAATATTTACCTTAGCGATTGGCATCTTCTCCCTTACAGAATCAATCAATGATAAATCAATATCAGCTACTGTAATGCCCGTAGACAATCGATCTGAAACCAAAAAATAAAACCAACCATGGAAAAAACAGTAAACCACGGCTTAAGAAAAACAAAAATTGGTAATATAAGAAACTCCATAAAGCAATGCATTAGTTGAACCATAAGAAGAGGAAAACAATATATTATGGAGCAAAAAGCAAATTTTGAAAAAACTCATATCAGCTGAAACATCCAAGAAGGACAGTAAAAGCTTTTACATTGTCTAATATGCGATTAAAGAGTAAAGTACTGTTAACCAAAAATAAAAGAGTAAAGTTCCCGCTATGCATGATTGCATCGTGAAATGGCTTTGATTTTTGAATGATTCGATTTGCATTTTTCACCTTTTCTCACTTGTTTACAGTAAGTACTAAATGGTAAAATTCTATACGAACATTTAGACATAATCCCCACAGATTGGAAGGGGCTCTAACTGAGACTACAAGAAATAATAAAGAAGAAAGAACCAGAAGAAAGAAATTGAATAAAGAACGGACAGGATAGTGAGCTTCCAACTTCAAAAATCATCTCTTACCAGGTAAACGACCAACAATGGTCCCCCATGGATCGATAATTAGTGTATCACCATAGCTTTCTCTTTTATCATTATGTTTACCAGCTTGTGCAGCAGCTATGACCTGATAATTCATTCATCAAATCATTCCTAAAAATATGCGGCAAAGACGAAAATAGTTTAAATACATTTCAACACACAGAATTCTTAATAACCAGTCCCATTCATTTGAAATACATAAAAATGAAAAACAAAGCCATATCTTCAAAAATTATCGATAATTGAATATTCCAAAATTATTCATAATTGATAATTAGCAGGAATAGACAAGAAGATGGACCTCTGAAAGACTAACGTGTCCAGCAATTATACATTGGAGAAGACAGCAAAGGGTAGTATTATTAGATGCAAAAAAGAATTCTTACGTAGCACTGATTCTCAATTGCCCGAGCACGAAGAAGAATCTCCCAATGTGCTTCACCAGTCACTTTAGTGAATGCTGAAGGCACCAATAATACCTGGATGTTGTAAACCACAAGAAAATTTTAGACTCTAAATACCCCTCTTTAAGCAGAAAAGAGAGACACCCCGAGTACCTGTGCTCCATGATGGAAACGTAACAACTGGTAAATCTCTGGAAATCTCAAATCATAGCAAACACTGAGGCCCAAATGCCCAATAGGACTGTCTACTGCAACAACATCTTTGCCTGAAAACATCACCGACATAGAAGACATCACCCCTCATATTGTAAGTGGTTGTCTTCTCTACCAATTCCCTTCCTCCCCCCCCTCCCCCACCCTCTTACCCATAATAAAAAACAAAACTGCAGCTCTGCAATTTCAGTAAAAGGAAATATATCTGAATCATTGCAAGTTTATCAGAATCTCAATGACAAATACTAATAATTATCTTCTTTATTCTGTCACTTGGTATTCTTGTTGTCTCTAGGTGGATTCAGGCAGGTGAAAAAAGTCCAACTGATCCACTGATTCTCTAGTAAGACAATGTGTATAGGAAAAGGAAAAAAAGAAGTTATATCTAAATGCAATTCATCAAGGAAATTCATATGTTGATGGGCAAAATGACTGATAGGTTCTTTCTTTGCACTTCAAAAAATCCCTTGAAAATTTGGTTCCAATGGGGACTAACAATATAATGATTCATCTTGTCTCAGTACCATGTAAAGTCCATGTAAAGAGGAAATATCGTACCAGCTTCAGTAAACCTACTTTCTTTATATACCCTTCCACCAGGAACATCTACATCAAACCTTCAAATAAAATAAAATGTATAAAATATCAATTGTTTATACCACCATAATAAGGCGAACAAAAAGCAGTAAATTTCTCATTTCAGAAGTGCCATATAGCACAAGTTATATCTAGGAGTTATATCTGTTTTTACATCACTCTTTCTCACCGACACAGTGGTGCAAGTACTAAATTCAAATCAGTAAGATATTCCAAAGACAACTATGCTGACGACTGGCACAAAACAATAGTTGATGGAATTAAATTCACTTCGACTTCAAGTTAATCATCTTACAGGTGTATCTTTCTATAGGAGCTTCTAATTTCTCCCATGTCATCCACTACAACGTGGGTATTACACAAGTGTTCATTATCAGATCCTCTTTCTTGAAAGCCTCCAAGTGACAACCAAATGCTGGACTCTCTGCAGTGCATCAGAAGTTACAATTCAGTTACATGATTAAAGATGTCTTGGCAGTTGGCAGGTATTTCTGCACAAACTGCGAGATCAAAATGGGTTCCATTGCATCACGTCACGACCTGGCCAAAAAGCAATATTTCTTCATAAGTGGCCCATCCAAAGGTTCAGCAATACTGACACTGTCCCCATCCTTGGCACCAACATAAGAGAAGGCTTCAGGAAAGCAAAGCAATTTAGCTCCAGCTGATGCTGCTTCCTTTGCAGACAAATTGCACAACACAAGACTTCAAAAGACAGTATAATAATAATAATAATAATAATACAAATAAAACAACCAATTTTTAAAGTAACACAAATTACTGATTTTGTCAGCATGTTTCGTTCTCATTGGGCAATATTTTCCCCCAATAAGGGACGAACTCACAAAAAATAACTACTATCAAACATCAAAGCAATATTGCATCAACCAATTCATATACCAAAGTTTAATTAAAGGCTGAGATTTTTGATTCGAAAGGCAGCAGATGATGAATGATGACAGCAATCGCAGATACCAAGAGGGAACATGCAGATAACAGCAAGTAACAAATGAGGACAAGAAAATACCACAAATTGTAAAAAAAAAAAAAAAAAAAAAAAAGACAAAGGGGAGCCGGGTAAGATGAAAGAATGAAACTTTGTGGAAGAAAAAGGCAAAGATAATAATATACTTTGACGAGACGAGAGCAGGTGGCAAAATTGGCAGCGAGGTCGTTGATGGATGTCATCTGAGCCGCGGCGACTCGGAGTGAGTTAGAGGCCATGACTGACTCGGACTCGCCGCCGTGGAGAGAAGATGGAGAAGGTGGCAGAGAGAGGAGGTGATGAGGGTGGCGTTTGACTAGCAATATGGGAGTGTAGTAGATTCTCCCACCAATCAGATTCGCATTCACTGACACACACAAAGACAACAACATGTTACATTACATAACATGATATTGCTTTTGTTCATTTCAGACTCACAAATCTTTCCTTCCATACAGAGTCCGCATCGCATTGCTTCGTTTGTTTTGTCCCACGTGGGGTAATGGGTCTGGCACCCACAACTATTATAATTGAATTTTTTTTTAGTATAAATATATGAAATTCTTTATATCCGAGAAAATATTAATTTGAAACTTTGAAATTATTAAAAAAAATATTTTTGAAGGATAATAATTATACTCATAAAGTGTGAGACACTGTATCGATTTATACATCATCCATCATTGAATAAGACGTAAGTTCTACTTGAATGAGATCCACATCTCATTCAATAATGAATGTGATGAGAGTCGACACGATATTCCATATCTCATGAATACAAATAACATTATTCAATATTTTTTTACCATGATTTATATATTGTTTTGGACAATGAAAGGTAATGAATAAATACGTAGAGATTTTAGTATTTTACTTGTGAATTTATAGGTAAATGTGATAAATATAGAAAAAAAAACTGATTACAAATAGATGTTATCATTTCTCTTAAGTTTAAACTCTAATTACCTGCACGTAATTTTCTAAGCGTTATTAGTGTTTGAAAAACTAGTATATAACATTATAAATTTTGGTTAGACTATAAATTATTATTTTTCTAGTTCTAATTATTTCACTTATTTGTTCCCTGCAGGTTTAATTGATATACGAGTGTCTATAATTCAAAAAAAAAGTATATTAAAGTACCTAAATCTAATATTCTGTACAAAATGGGAGATTAAATGAAATATTTTTTAATTTCATTTATTGTCAGAGCTTGATCCTAGCCGACCCTTAAAGATTAAAAAAATTAATAATGTTGTCAAACTATTTCTATAACCTATTATGATAGTTTTTTTTTCCTTTTGTTGTTAGGCAAGAATAAATTCAATTAAGTCTTAAAAGAGTGTCGATATGAAATTGTTTTGAACTCTTTTCTAACGTATGCATTTACATAAGAAGAAATCAAAAAATGTTCTCTATAATCTCACATTTTTTATAATAGTAGTTACATTTATGGATTTGATTGTAAATTTTTATTCATTATAAAGATTTTATTATAAATTTTTAAACCGTAAAAATTTCATTTAAAATTTAATAAAATTAGAACGATCTACAAAGTGATTACACCTCTTTCTTTTAATAATTGCATATGACCATTTTATATCTATATTGTAAGGATACATTTTTTACTGTATTTTACATATAATCAACGAAATCATAAAAGAAAATTAAAATTTGATAAATTATTAATATAATTATTATATTATTTTTAAATTATATATTATCATATCAGTATTAGAATTTATTATAATTGAAACAAAAGTAACATATGATAATATGTAATTAATTAATAATATAAAATATTTTATATTGATAATGTATAAAAATTAAACTTATGGTTTTAACTCTTTTTTTGATAAAAAAACTGCTAAGATCGATAATAATTACAGGCATACAAAGTTATCAGTAATTTTTGCAGACCAGAAAATAACCAAAGGTATTATTAACATGCAAAACTGTGGTGATTCTTTTTGTGTGAAGTAACATTGACATTGCGTGTTTTTATTAAAATTTGGAAATGATTGATACACAAGAGCGATAATTTGGATGTAATGATACAAAAGAACTGAGACGAGGCATATGGGAAAAAAAAAAACTACGGACAAAGTTAAAAATTAAGTTAAAAATGAAAGGAGGGTTGAAGATGAAGAGGTGTCAGATTATTGGTCTCCCCCCGGTTTGTATGATTATTTTTTACAGGGAATTATGAAATAAATGAATGATCAAATTGCTTTATATTTGATGAATGATACGTGCTTCTATGACCTTGCTTGCAAGTTTATTGCGAGGCTATGTGAATGATACGAAAATATCATCTAACATACCACGGGCATTGGTTAATGGCCTTGCTATCCAGATTTATACATGCATAATTTTTGTAACTTTGCTGTTTTTCATTAATTACCTTCCTAAAGTTCTTCTTCCATTCTGCACTGTTTAACCTTCATGTGGTTGTTCTAAACTTAATCTTTCGGTTAAAGTTAAATACATAAACATTTCAGCTAATTTTATTCTATTCAGAATACTGGATAATCTTCTCAAGAAATTTTAGTCAATCGCTTTTGGTTTGAATACAACTCTGCTCGAATGTAATGCATGTATGTATATCTTTCATCCATTTACTCATTTTTACATCTAGCATATATATTGTCAACTGGATAATTCTGGAATTCTAATCACAGGCATCTGTTTATGAATATTTCACTGCATTGGCAAAATCATATTTACTTTTACTATCACAATGTATGATTGAGATAGAAGTTATAGCTGTTACTTATATTGTTTTTGCAGTTATACATTGATTTGCACACATTATTTTATTCCTTCATCCTCATGACAAATACACAAATGCTCAAGCCAGCGGTAAATTCTTCTTTGCTGAAAGGACTCTAAGTTTTAATTCCTGTACTACTAGTCTAGCAGGTGAAGTCCTAAATCTTTGCTTTTCTTACTCTTTTGCGTTCTAAATTCTAATCTCATACACCAAATACTATACTTTCTATTTATTAAATTATGCAACAATATATTATATATAATTCTAGTTGCCCACCGATATTGATCAATACAGGTAACTGAAGAGACAGAATCCGGGGTTAAGTATAGCAATCAAGACTATAATTTCTCTCTTAAAAGCATAATTAGTCTTCATACGTAGCAATGCACAGGCAGATATATGCATATGTATGTATACCCTTTATGCTTCCCTCTAACAGCAAATTGTCGAAAAATATTTGAGTGAATAACAGTAACATAAAATGAAGTACTTCGTTTCCACAAATTGTTGTTATTGAACGGAATCAATTCAAGTTCCGCAATTATGATTTACATTACATCCATTGAGCTTGAACTTAAGAAGCATCGACCCCTTTCCAGTGATATCAAAATTATTAGCTACTTCATGATCAACCCTTCCACCTTTTCTATATGAACCTTCCTCACCCTTTAGCTCATGAGATTTAGAAACATTCTCAAAAGGCCCCATTTGCTGACACCCTTCAATGACAGAAGTATCAGTGTAAAAAAACTTGTTCATCTTATAGATCTCCTCTAGAGTGCAGTGCCTTGCTACAGCTAGAATATCCACCATCGAGCGCTTCTTACATCTCCCTCTACGCCTTCTGCGTTTATCTTTCACAGCCTTGGACAATGCCAATGTTGTTGGACTCCTACTTTTATGAACATGAGTTGAACTTGGATGGCTAAGTGCACCTGCTACATTGACAGAAACACTGCAATTGTGTTGATTATTCCCCTCTTCATGAGATGATGAGTAGTTGGTGACTTTGTATCTTCCTCTTCCATCAGAGAGCAAGCCACACTCATTCTTGGTATCTTGTGTGTGCTTGGCTTCAGTTTTGCAAAACTCAGCACCGTTGCTATCATCTTGCGAGTGCATCAACTCTGAACAACCTTTGAGAGATGCAGAAGGCGAAGTTTGGGGTCCAAATGGTGGCAACACATCTCTGATGCCACGATTTAGACACATGTGCAAGTACTTCTCAGGAAATGGCCAACTATTAAGAATGTTTATGTGACGGGAAGCAAGAGCATACTGTCTGCAACAACAAAAATATATTACCTGTTATTTATATAATCTTTCCCCTTTGTGTATATAAATAAATAAGTAAAGAACTCAGCTTGAACTGGCCTTCAAAACAAATCTTACAAAATAAAAAATAAAACTTAGACACAACAAACTGTACGAAGTTTAACAAGATTCACAATAAGGAAATGTCAAAGCAAAGAGCAAAGAGTTAAACAGAGAAAAATAAGCCTAAGTGGAGTTGGAAAGTCGATAAATAACCTGCAACCAACAAGGACTTCAAACCATGGAAGGCCAAGATATTGCAAATCAATAAACCAATCTAAATATAGAGCATGCAATAATAATGGCATAATATAAACAAAATAAAATTACTACATAACTTTTCTTTCCTTTAAAAAACATATGTATTTTATTACTAACTTTTTTTCAAGCATGCAAGTACCTTATGGAGAAGGGTTTAACATCTGCTTCTGTGTTCGTTTTTTCAGAACCCATTTCCTGTAGCAGAGATCGCGAAACTGCAGGTGGGTTTTGTTGCTGGGACATCATTCCCCACAAAGATTGCAACTTTGAAATTGGATCGCCAAATAATCACTGTAAATTGCCACCCCACTTTCTGTTTATAGCTTTTTCAACGCTACACCTACGAAGCAGACCGAAAACTCCATAAAATCACCGGGTCGTAGCTGCGAGTCTCATACCACAGAACACAAAAAGACAAAATCAGAGTCTCAGAGGCACGGAATCTGCACGTGGGTACCCCGAAAAAGATGAACAATTTATGCAGAGAATAACATGACGAAAAGGGAACGAAAGATGAAACTTCTTGTGAGTTCTTCAACGAAACAACAGAGTGAAAAGCTTCAGAGGACGGGAAAAGGGTCACAGAACTAGGTTAGAACTCGTGAAGGAAAGATGGGTAGTGTATAGAGGAAATGACTATGGCTAAAAAGAAACACGATTTCAATGTTCAACAAAATGGAAGAGAGAGAGAGAGAAGAAGTGCACGAAGGCATGAGGAAACTGAATGAGAAGTCAGGTAGTAGAATAGTCACTTTGTGTTGTGTTGTGTTCTTTGTCTTTCTTTTATTTGGTTTTTCTGTATTCCGTTGGGTTTGGTTTTTGTTGACTTCATTTCATTTAACCATTGCTAACAGTGCAATTAATTAAGGGAGGAATATATTATTATTCTTTCTTAATTTTAATTGGGTTTGCTTTTGCTGCTATATGTACAAAACTTTCGATGGGATGGGGAAGGTTCTTTAACCCTTAACCCCCTAAAATCAGGGCATATTTGGAAACTTGACTTGCCCAAAATTACAATTGAATTGGAAAATCATCACAAATATTATCCTATTATACATGACAATTTCAGCTGAAATTAAAAAAACAAAATGGAGATCTGCAGAATATGAAGTGGGTTATCCTTATATATGGTTAAGAATGTAAAATCAAATTGAGCTGAATGGGAAATCTTTGTTGTTTAGCGTAATTTCTCTCGGTAGATTTTACGGTTTGTACAGATAGCTCTTCGTATTTTGACTATGCACAACGCTGGGTAAAGCAAGTGACAGATATCTAGTAACAAGTGCTAGGGAGAGAGTATTCTAACCAATCAGGGATTCTCTGCCGAAGAAGTACAATCAGCTCAGCAGAAGAGTCTCAGATTTACCTCTTTAAGGAAAAAAAGCAAGCCACACCTGCATGTGCTATCTGTTGCACGTTTCAATTTTGGCAGGCTTATTACAACTTTCCTACACAATTTGCTATTTAAAGTAGAATGTAACATCACTTGGAGTTTCCAATGATTTACTCACTTAGATCAATAACCAAAATCTAACGGTGACATTGCTAAAAGCATTTATGTTAGCAGAATAGAGAAAATTTATCAAAACTTTGTTGAGTTGTATCAAGATTTAATTACATCCAGTTTAGTTAGTGACAAGAGAGCTGCTATTTAGTTTGATAATCTATTACACAAATTCAAATGGCCGTAAAAGGAGGAGAGAAAGTCGGAAATGAAATGATAATAAAAGGTTGAGAGGTAGTTATGAAAACAAATGGTCTAATCAAAGTGATCAGTAAATGATTTAAGAATTTATTTTCTTAACATTTAGCATTATTCTAATGGTGATTATGCAGCAGAATGTTACATGGACAAATTAAAGCTAGTGAGCACTAAGGCAAGGGAGCTATCTACTGAATAATTTTTGCCATCATCGTGATTATTGATTGCCTCATATTGATGTCAAGCAACTTCTGATTGCCAAAACAGGATTCAGAATGTTGCATGCTTTCCTGTTTTTGTTCACTCTTAGTTTAAGATTACCATGGAAGGTAATGCTTTTCTTCTTCTTTCTCTGTTTAACTTGTGAAATATAGATGTTAGTATTTCAATTCGTGCAATGGGGAACATATAGGCCATAGCTACATGTATATATAGGATCGCATGCATGCATGATTGAGAAATCTCATAATTGTTCCAAACAATGGCACCAATATACGTGTATAAATTCTACCATTTCAGAGCATCTCAGCTACCAAGGGCCTTCCTCCTGAAACATATGCACATAACTGATCAACTTCATGAATCTAATATATGTCTCAGCTAATGTCTTGAGTTTGGAATAGAAAGCTTGTAATGAAGGAATGGCAATATAAAAAAAATATAATGACTTCATGTGGAGCGGGGTCGAAATGCATAAATTGCGGGGCAATGAGGATTTTGGAGTACAAAGACATAAAATACCAAAGGAAGTATCTCAGTAAATGTCTATATATGCATAAAATGTCATTGCCACGAGAAAGTTGCACTGGCTCGTTTTAAAGTGCACCCTACAGAGAAAGACTTACATTTACTATAATGACCAGTTCATGAGTGATAATACTATTGTGAACCAGATCCAGAAAGTCTTCATTCCACTTTGCCTTTTTCATGCATGTGGAGATTGCATTATTTCTCATTAAAATTAAAATTCGACAAAAGCAAAATTAGCATCCATTATATTCCAATAAGTTAATTAATGCAAAAAAATTCCTCACTGATGAAATATTACATGCAATAAAAGTCATATGTAGAAATAATGCATCAACCAATAAGCCTCGATTCAAGTACGATTTTTATTAAGAACTTCATGCCAAATTGTTCTAATTAACTACTCACTGTAGAGACTATAAATTGAAACTTTTATGTATGAGGCATTCTCCATGTTTATATATATATATATATATATACATACATACCTTTGTCCACTCTTTGCACTTTTTCTCTACCCTATTATTACCCTCTTCATTTTTGTGCAACGTACGGTCAAAGCTACCTTGACGTTTCTTAGTTTATAATAATATGTGTATAGATAGATATTTTAACATTCTCTTTCTCACACACCGGCCAACTCTCCCCTCTTACCAAAGTAGCTCAAATAAGTTTTGTAAAATGCCCTTTGAGAAAATGATAGTATGTCAATTCACCCCCTGCTGGGCAAAGAAAGTCACTTGAAAACACAATCGATGCCATGCATTCTCAATACATTTATCCTATGAGTGGAAGTATATGGTTAAAGCTTTCAATTGGTATTGTATGCTTTCCCCGCTCACCATAGACGGGAAAAAAAAAATGAAGTTGTAATTATATTCATGGATAAGTTCTACCAGTTTCAAGCGCAGTCTAGTGTCTAGCAGGTATTAAGTACAATAGCTTCAGCCAGCTAAGGAATCTTTGCCAAAATGGGGTTTAGGTCCATGATGAATTTGTTTCTTAAATTAAATAAATGAGAACCGAAGTTTAGTCTACAGGACTTTCCATTTCTTAGCGAGTTACCAGTTTCATACAAAACAAAATGTTTTATCTTCTCCTAACATACTTGTAAATAGTTCATGTAAAGAACATCTGATTAAATCAGTTGCTAATACATATGTTTTTCAAGTATATATGCATGCTTAATAATTTACTAATGAACTTAGTAAGAAAGGCAGAAAGAGGGAAGTTAACAGCAAAAGGTTAGAAGAGAGTTCTGAAAATGCAAAGTATGATATTGTAGAATTAAGAAGGGTACATGGTTTTAAATTGTGACCCGCGACCACAATTACATTACATGTACAATATTTCAGTTTAATTTTGATGGTTTCTGCAATCGCATTGCAATTGCAATTGTGGCTGCTACGTTTTTTCCTCAGCTGCAGTAATAGCAACACAAACTGCAGGAATCTGAATGCAACCACATCCCAACCACAAGGTAGTCTAACAGAAAAAGCAATATTATATAAGAAGCTGGTTAGGAACTGTAAATACATAAACTATGGACGCAGAGTTTCAAGTATTAGGGCAATAGATGAGTTAATTTTACTTTGCATTTGGTGTAATATATATGGCTTGTAAATTAGCGATGTCTTCACTTATGAGGGGTTCCGAACAAACTCAGACCTTGACGTGGTGGTGCTTGTTAGCTTTGTGGACACTAATTAAGCTTAAAAGTAACGTAGTGTCATGTACACACCATACAGAAAAATTCAATAATCAATAATAGCTTCTACGAATTCCTTATCATGGTCAAGTAGGCCGAATAAAGCATCACATGCATCATGGAATTGTAGTGTAATCTGAGTCTGACCCATTAACTGTACATGAGACGTCGAAAGATGTGCCTCCTTTCACTTTGTTAATCAAGATTCTTTCATGATAAACGCCCAAGTTGGATAGACAAAATGCAACCTAGCAAACGAAAGACCCTCATTATTCCTTGCAAGCCATTAATGCAATGCTTTCTTGTTTGAAGACAAAAATTTTATAAGCTAGCTCCCGAGCTTTTCTGGGTTTATTTGTCATTTTTTTTGGGTGTCATCTTCTTCCAATATAATTGATTTCCTAGTAGGACAGTCAAGATGTTGTTCATATGGTATAATGTCAAATATTCATGATGCTTCGCTTGCACGGACATATCGATTGTGATCATTGTCTATTTGAATTATGCACTGGTGCAAGAGTCACCTTAGGATCAGCTATTTCACACATATATTGAATTGACCATGGCTTACTGTACAATTTGATACTAATATGAACACGCAGTGAATATGATTAGATAATTGGATGGAGGCATGCAGACAGTTCGTCTTTCATGTATATATATGGAGGATTTTGGATCCACCATGAACAAAGCGGAACTAGACCATTTTATTTAGGATGCCAAAGAGAAATAACACCAAGAATTTTAGTTTCAAAATAAAATGAGAAAACTGAAATTTTTTCAACAAAGTTTGGGAGAACATGAGCCTCTCGCAATACACTCAATGAGGCATAACCCCTGACCCCTGGGCACTTAAGTTTTTCGCTGCTACTTAAAACTTAGATTTGCAGTCATTCTCTGAAATTTCAATCATATGTATTAGTAGAAATG
Source organism: Dalbergia cochinchinensis (assembly GCA_031216125.1). Classification (NCBI taxonomy): domain Eukaryota; kingdom Viridiplantae; phylum Streptophyta; class Magnoliopsida; order Fabales; family Fabaceae; genus Dalbergia; species Dalbergia cochinchinensis. Next base: position 65,688,021 of record CM062369.1, read on the forward strand.
TTTGACTCTCGCTTCCTTGTCCCGAAAATCTTACATGTAATTACTGTATATAAAACTCTTAAATTGATATCCAAATTAATCTCAATAAATAATGTGTGCAACTCATGTACTATGGGCAACAGCTAGAACTTAATTATATCTCGATCAATCATACGTATGATAGTAAAGTAATTAAGATTTTGTTACAACAGTGAAATATTAGCAAGTAGATTCGTTAGAATTCTAGAGTATGTAGTTGACAATCTACGGATTAGGTGTAAAATATGACCAAATAGATACGGCTCGGGAAAGACATTGAAGTGAACAATGTATACATACATTGCATTTGAGCATAACTGTGATCAAAGTCAAACTAAGAGATTGACTCGGCTCTCCATAACAGTGAGTAATCTTCTTCTTAAACTAGGCTGAAAAGTATATGCATTTAGATTTAACTTCAGCCGGAAAGATTATGTTTTGAACGACCAATAGAGGGTTAAACAATGCAAGATGGAACAAAAATTTTCGAAGGATAATTCAAGAAAAAGAGCAAAAATATAAAGAAATTGTGTATAAATAAGGATGACGGCCAAATTACCCATTCCCTGCTGGTTGAAGTCGCAATTGTGGTCTAATGTGTTAGGTGTAAGCTTTGAGACTCAATCATTAGTAAGTATATAAGATGTGTTGCAAGTTGCAACACCCATTTAGAACGAAGAATTAAGAGCAAGCTCGTTGTTTGTTCTCGATCTTAATTCTCATGTCTTAAAATCTATAAACAAAACCTTCCCACACTGATTTTATTTCTTTTGAAAAAAGAAGAAACACAATAAACATCGGCTACACTCCAACCTAGTCAATTTCTCGTATACTTTTGCATAGTCTTGTGTGTTTCATACCGCTGAAAAATAAAACAAAAAATATACATTTTTAATGATAATTTTTTAAATAAATTTAATTTCATCAAATACAATGAACTTTTGATTATCTATTTATTTCGTATATGCCAATGAAAAAAATAATCCAACAATAAGTTGTGGATCTAATAGTCACTCATTTTCATCCCGAGTAATGCTACATATCTATAAAAACGTGCACAAAATATTTAGAGAAATCATGGTAATTATTGGATGAAATAATATGATATAACCAATCAATTAATCTAAAGAATAATAATTATAACATGTCATTTTAGACAATTTTCTAGTTGTCTAATTTTTCTTTCATCCCTCCTTTCATTTGCGTTTGGTTCGGGTTGATAGATAGACATAAGTTTTTCAGGATAAGATCTATATATGATTTTACACATAAAGTCTATTTATGAAAAATTACACCAATTTTTACTGTATTACCAAATATATCCTAATTTTTAACTTTTTTCACTAGTTTTTCATGTGCTTGTTAGATGTTTTTCTTTGCTTGATGTCATTGCATCAAAATTCTCTCGTTCTTACCTCCCAGTCATTTCTATATTTTAATAAAAAAAAACTCACAAAATATCAGTCACCATAAATTTTGCAAGTTATTACCTTTAGTTATTTCTCGGTCAGAAAAAGTACTGATAACTTTTGTATGCCTATAATTATTATTGTAACGATAATTTCAATTAAAAATAAAAAGCTGAAAGAATAAGTTTAAAGTGTTAATTTTAATGTGCTAATATTACAAAAAAAATTTATATTACCAATACATCGAAACAATAAAATAATTTTTAATATATTATCAGTATAATTTTTCACTTCGTCAGCTAGTTATCATGTGTATGATTTTATTTTAATCATGGTAAAAAAGTCATACTTTTAATAATCTTCTTTTAATCAACTACTTCTAATAATATTTAATAGATTTAATTTATATTGGGCCATAAGGTTCTTGACGCTCTAACAGGTTTTTACATAATTATACATTGCCACATAAGTTGTGAAAAATGACTTTCATACCCATTATTTAGAAAGTTATCAAAATGAAAAATTTTGATTAGATGATAATATAAAACAATTCATCAAAATTAAATTCATGTTTAATTGAGCAAAATTCTTTCCTACACAAGAGCCTTATGCCTTATGGCCCTACCCGTATGAAGGAAGGCCCAAATATAAAGGACTCACTTGAAGTGGCGCAACTCCATTCACCAACATTATTGTGGCCAATCGATTACAGGTGGCCGAAGACAATCTGATTGAAAGATAGCTATGTTCACTTGGACATTATTGACCAGTTGGTGAACTTCCCTTTAAAGCCTGTTAATTTCTTCAACAGCCATGCGTTGATTTTTTATTTTTTTCTTTTTCAGGCGTTGATCTGAAAGTTGTCAATTGGGCATCATAATTGTGATGCATAAGTTGTGATAGGTTGAGTGGCGGCACGGGTCCACTGACAAAGCAGCAAAGCGTGATCAATATAGTTTAGATATGTAAGTTGCTAACGATGGCTTAAACGATAAAAGCAATCCACTCACTCTAAATATTATTGCTATACTAACATCGAGAAAATGAGGCTAGAATGGAGACGAAAGGAAAGAGAAATAGAAGAAGGGGGGGGGGGGGGGGGGGAGAACTAACTGTATATCATTCCATCATGCAAGAAAAGTACAAACAAATTCTCTTTTATTCCAGATTGCCCATGCTTTTGTAATTTTCTATGCGGAACATAAAACACCCTTGCCGGCTTAAACAGCCAATTAGAATACCATTTCAATGGATATATAAACCAAACAAAACTTCATAAGAAAAAAGTGTTATAGAAAATCTGAACAAGACATCAAGGGACATTATACGAAGGAGCAGGCAAAAAGGGAAAAGGTGCCACAGAGGCATATGCTACCGGTGGCCGCGCTTGTGCCGGATAGGAGCGTCTCTCCTTGATCTTCCGGTTACCATTTTCATCCTCCAGCTCGACAGTTTCCACAGAGGATGAAGACTTCACAAAACCCTTTGCACTGTCTTCTCGGAGTTGTTGGTTATCAGAACGGCGATGAACTAGAAGACCGGACATGAACACAGGAAGATAAAGAAGACTGGCATGGAACATTCTTCTAGCTTTTTCTTTAGTACGATCTCTATAGAATGAAAATGCAGCCGCGCTTATTGCAAGTGTTAGTGCAGTGGACTCGAGACAAAACCATCCAGAAGTCACACCCCCTGTTGAAAGGTGCAGAAACATGAGTCTCATGATTGTCCTTGTGGCCAAAGCATTCATTTCTTATGAACAAACTTTTCATATATGTGTTGAAAGACTTAATGGTCTGTGTCCTCAGCAGTCAGCACTAATGTACATGCTGCTACATTAATGTCTTTCAGCACAAAACATTTGAACACAGTTTGTTAGGCCAAGACAATGGCAGCATACAACTACTACTAAGCCTTGTTCTGCTAGGTGAAGTCGGCTAAATAGATCAAGTAATGCCATAATGCTAGACAATGGCAGCATACATTACTAACAAAACTAAACACAATGAATTTATTCTTAATTGTTGTCTCTGAATTCTGTGACTTGGAAGATATACATTTGATTCAATTACAAACATAACCTTTCTTATTGTTAAAGAAAAAATTAAATTTCATCCAAATACGTGAATTTTCAAGCCATCTTATGAGATTTTGATTTTATCAATGTTTGCACCAGATAATTAAAATCTCAAGGGAAAAAAAAAATTAGCATTTATAGTAGGAGAAAACAACTACTCACAATCATAAGCCAAGAACCCCAAAGGTATTAGATATATTGAGTTCCTCAATGCCACCAATGCTGTTCTCCTCCCAGATTCATCAGCAAGAGAATGCATCTTAAACCTAAATTTGCAACACACACACACATACATATATCAATAAGTAAGGGATGTCATATGGTTAATAGTTTGGACCGTCCGTAATTGAATGAAAGATATTTAGATTGCAGACCATCATCCATGTGCAGCAATCAGTGTCACAAAATCCATATTTAGTAGATATGAAAAAAAGTTAAGTGTTACCCAAAATGAAAAGAAAGAAGTAGTAATTTTTGTTTAGGTCTGTATACTTCAGAGAATTTTATAGGTAAAAATTTGATATTGAATTCCTATAATTCCCAAAAGAAAAAAAGATGATTGTTATCTAGCACCAGATTTGTTATAAGAGCCATTCATTTCTTCAACTACATGCACAAGAACTTACAAGCTATAGCTAAATATTGACTGTACTGGTAAACACCAAGATGTTTACTTTTGTAGTCAACACACCAAGATGAAATTCTGACCACGATTTTTTGGAACAAATTCATAAATCAATTTCTTAGAGATGAGGTATAAACTATACAGACTGCTGCATCACTGTCATAAACAACGGTATCCACTTTTTAAAGTCTTAAACAATTTATGTACTAGGGAGCTACAAGAATAGTTGAATTAAACAAATTTATCACTGTAAACAAAGATACATGGACATACCCTCCTGCAGCATAGTCATTGCGGCACATATAGGCAAGGGCCATAAAATGTGGTAACTGCCAAAAATACAAAGCAGCTGGAAGAATTAATGCATTTAGTGAAATATCACCAGAAGCTGCAGCCCATCTGAAAATCAACCACACAAAGGTGAGGGACAGCAGGAAACATACTCGGAGACAGCCATATACATCTGAGCAAGGAATGAGAATAAAGTGAAAAAAAGACTAATTCAATTCTAACAGAGCCCAGGCTCAGTTTCAGGAGATTGAATGTTAGAAATATCTCTCAAGCATTCAAAATTCACCACACAAAAGAAAGGCCAAAAGAAAACTTGAAGACAATTTACCCCAAAAGTGGTGGAATAGCACCTACGACAGCCCCCACCCAGGTATTTACAGGATGAATCTGCTTCAACGGAGTATATACAAATGCATACAAAACCAGGTTGGAAGCAGCAAGCCCAGCAGCTAGCATATTAGCCTGGAACAACCTTGTCATCAAGCTGCAATGTTAGTCCCTCAACTCGAAGCACACCAATCAAACATAAGATAAGAAAAACACTCAAAGGTTTATAACAGAAAGAAGAAACAATGGAAGGAACCGAGCATATTTATTTCACTACCTGAGTTGCCAGCAGAGCTGTACCACCTAAACCAACAGAGGATGCCCAGCAAACCGCATGAGGTATTGTAATTCGTCCTGAGGGTAGTGGCCTTCGACTCGTTCTCTTCATTTTGGCATCGTTGTTAACCTCAAAGACCTGAAAAGACACAACCATCAAACGGATCTTATGTACCAAACAAATAAACAGTCATTCCAGCTCCGAAGCAACCCGATACAAAGAGAAACAAAGAAAGACCACTGAAGCAACCTGATTCAAAGAGTTAGCAGAAGCAGCAACCATCATGGTACCCATGCAAGTCCAAGAAAGCCCAGAAAGGTCAACGGCACCGCTAGTGCTGCCCAACACAAACCCAGTCCCAGATGTTGCAACCACAAGCATGCTGCAATTCAGTTACAAAAAAACGGTTTTTTCAACCCAAGAAAAAAGAAAAGAAAAGAAAGAAAGAACACGTTTGATGATGTGAGAGAATGCCAACGCGAAAAAAAACAAGCGTGCAAAGTGCAAAAAGTAAAAAGGGGCATCATCTAATTCTGAAGCCCTAATGAATCAGCCACTGAATAATAATAACAGGAAGAGGGTAATAGAAGCGCAATGAATTAATTAAAATAGATTAGAAGATAAGTAGAAGGAATTAAGAAAAGGGAACCTGAGGCGAGCTTTGGAGAGCTCCCAGTAGCAGGTGGCATAGTGGCGGGTCAAGGAGACCAGCTCCCTGGCTTTCGACGCTGAAGCTGACCGTGACAGATCCGCTGCGGACGAGTGCAGAGTACGATGATGGAAGCTGTAATAATTATTGTTGAGGAGTTTGGATTTGGAATGGAAGCCAACGGAAAGCCTCCTCATTCTCAATCTCAACATGGTCGGTCGTTGGGAGCGACGACGCGCACACAGAATTGCATATACAGTTCACGCCACCAAGGTTCTAGTTGCCTTTATCACTTCTCTTTCTTTCATTTATTATTATTATTATTATTATTAGGATTTAATTTAGAATTTAACCTTCTTTTTGTTTCAATTGACATCGACCAAGTTCACTCACATTGATGAGTTTTGGAATAGTAAAATAAAAATAAATTTTATTTTATTAATATACAAATAAATAATTAAATAATTATGTAAAAAAATTTATATTGATAGTATTTTAAAATTAAATTCCTACTTTTTTTTTAATAAATACGTTATAACTAGGATTTTTTTAGGGGTTGAGGCAGGAAAATGATGAGATCCAAACATAGAATCTCCCGCTCAAAGAGTGTATGAGACAATAATAACTCCTAGACTATAGGCTTAACTACACAAACTCTTACTATTATAACTTACAAAATTTTTATCCATATAATCACAAGGTTTTTTTTTATTTTGATCCATAGATGCTATACCCCATATATATATATATATATACTTTTGAAAATATATGCAAAAATAATTGTGGAGACTCTTAAAAAACTCTTCAAGGATGTCCTCGACGTCAAGAAACTGGTACTAGGGTGTATGTGCGACTTGGTCAGATTATAGACTCCCACTCAAAGAGTGTATGAGACAATAACAACTCCTAGACTGTAGGCTTAACCACACAAACTCTTACTATTATAACTTACAAAAATTTTATCCATATAATCACAAGGTTTTTTTTTATTTTGATCCATAGATGCTATACCCCATATATATATATATATATATATATATATATATATATATATATATATATATATATACACTTTTGAAAATATATCCAAAAATAATTGTGGAGACTCTTAAAAAACTCTTCGGGGATGTCCTTGGCGTCAAGAAACCGGTACTAGGGTGTACGTGCAACTTGGTCAAATCATAAACTAAAATAAATAAATAAAAAATTTAATATTGGGGGGATCGATTAACATAGTAAATGGAAGATACAAAAGGGAAAAAAAACTCTCCAATTCTAATTTTAAGGCTTTTTAAATTTATTTTATTTACATATTAGTATTTCAATTTAATTTGTATATGCTAATATCGTATAAAAATTTATACAATCATTCGGTTAAAATATTCAATTTCATGGTTTTAAATAGTAGGATGTGGCTCAAGTATATTTATTGATGTGATAATATAATATGATTAGTTGTTGGTGAAAAACTTTGTTACATTATTAGAACATTCATATTAAGTCATTAATATTTTAAAATTTAGTTGATAAATATAGTCACTCATCTTAATTTCTAAGTCATCTTCTGCCACTAATCTCAACAATTTTATTTAGAATTCAAATCGTGATTGTCTCCCTAAAATTTATTTGAACAATAAGTGTTCTTAACTATCATTGTTTTACTAACAACTATATTACAATTTTTAAAATAATAAAAATTATATATAAATCTTTTGAATGGTATTGCATGTATAACAAAATTATACAATAACACTCACAATATTATTTTATCTTTTAATGAGAGTGAGTATTGATGTACTATGAGACAAAATAATATTGTGAGTATTGTTGTATAATAAGTTGCACATCAAATATTATTTAAATCTTTTCTAAACTAAAATATTAAGGAATAGGTCACTGAGATGTGTAAGAATTTATTGCCAAACAGCAAGTTCACTTGCAATTTATTTATAAGTCTTACTCAACTGTGAACATTAAATATTATTAAATGAGAACTTTTTTATTCTGAAATTGCTGTAATTTGTTTTTTTTTTTTTGGGAAAATAGTTAAGTGCTAGTTAGAGGACAACTAAATTGCGATTTCAAACACCCTTCAAACAAATTTCTCTGTAAAACTGTAAATTGACTGGATTTAAAGCTTGCACCCACAAAAATAGATATTTTTTATTCTAAATTACATCAGCAATAGAAATTTTGCTTTTGGAAAAGTGGATTGATCAAGCTGCACAAAGTTTCTGTTAAAAATTGTATAAAGTGTATTAGAATTAATTTATCTTCAAAAGTATGGTAAGATGAGTGTTTATGATAAGCATTGCTTATGAGTTTCTCTTAAAAAAGACTCAAAAGTTATTGACTGTAGTAAAAATAACGTGCTATTTTAAACAAATTTTATGCGCTAGGCATTCAAATTTTGGAGTCATTATTTTAAGAGAATTTCACCTAACTATTATTCCAATTTAAGATTGTATAAGCAATGTCTTCAAAAATTTTAAAAAAAACATTTTTATATGTAAAATTTATAAAAAAAATGAGAATTACTTTTTTGGATTAACAAAAGTTTAGATAGGTTAGGCATCGAATATCCCATCAGGATCAAGGCATGACTCTCGAGCTCATTGAATGCTTATAAGGGTTCTTACATGCTTACCCATTAATAAAGACCTCACAGCGGGAACCCATGTCCTTATGGAGTACGTCCCGAGCTTTTACCATCTGTGTTGCGGCAAATTTCTTACAAACAAGAAGCAGTGCATCTTTTTTTTTTTTTTTGGGTCGGCACAGAACGTCGTTTCTGAATTTGAGGAAATGGATCATATGCTTGAATGAAGGAAGGGATTTTTTCCCATCGGACAGCGGCATGCTGAGAAGCTGACATGAGTAGAGGAGTTGAATACACCATTTCAGGCCTTATATCTCTGACGAAAATCTGCATGACGTAAATTGAAGCAAAGATTTCGACCCAAAAAATGAAAATAGGGTAAAGATACCAATTGACAAATGAGTTGTGGAACGATAAGCTATTTTTTTCATAGCTTTTTCAACGTTATGTACTTGACTAGAAAAAGAAAAGATGGATTACTTGTCCACGTAACTTTATACTGCTAATCAACAAAATCTCATGTAAATGATTTTTTTTTATTAATCATATGTAAATGATAAATCATACATAAATTCATATTTATAGCGTAAAAATAACAAATAGACAAAAAGGGTGAAAAAGTTAGCGATGATAAAAAATTTGAGATTAAATTAAAAATTAAATAAAAAAATTGAGCATTCGGGACGATATCCCTACAACACTTCAATTATTTTGTCCAATGAATAGTGCCTCGTCCGATTCTCATTTACTGGGCCATCTCCCGAATGAATATGTTAAGAGAAATGATACGTGACTATCTTTATATCTATATTAAATACTTTTATCAAGCTAGATGATAAAATAAATATATGAGAATTATATAACTACAAAAGGGCAGAGTGGGAAGAGGAAAGAAGAAAGAAAAAACAATGTCCTTCATTTTTTCATAACCTGCTCTCTCTGTCACACCCAAAAACTTTCATTTTTTCTCTCTTTCTCACATTTCTCTCTTCATTCTTTATCGTTCACAGGAGAAAGAAGGAGGAGGAGAATTAAGATTTGTTGGTAGCGCACAAAGCTAATCCTCAAGGATGAAGTTTAGTTCGTTCCATTTGATTTCTCATCTGTTTATGGTTTATGTCTTAAGACATGAATTTTTTTCTATTTTCAATTTTTTCAGAAACAAAACAAATTGATAATAACTCTGCCAGAAGTTGAGATTTTTTGTTATTGTTAAAAACTGGAGTTAAAAAATTACAAATATATGTTGTAAAAAGTTATAAACCAGTAGCAAAAATTATAAACTATTCTATAAAAAGTTGTATACCAGCAGCAAAATATTATAAACCAATTGGGGACACATAAACAGATTGCTGAAAACTAGAGTTGAAAAATTGTAAATGCGTATTACAAAATGTTATAAACCAGTATGTAAAAAGTTATAAACCATTATACAAAAAGTTGTAAACCAGCAGTAAAATATTGTAAACTAATTACGGATACATACTAACCAAGTTGTTAAAAACTGGAGTTGAAAATTGAAAATTCGTGTTACGAAATGTTATAAACCAATATGTAAAAGTTATAAACCATTGCACAAAAAGTTATAAACCAATAGCAAAATGTTATAAAACTAATTGAGGACTCTATGTTTTCATAATTTTAAAAATATAAAATAAATCTAAATATAATAATAAAATTAAATTTTAGTCATTAGCAATATATTTATTACTCTTATTTGGTGCTTAATATGATTTGTTATGGAAAGAAAAGTAAGATTATTTATATGTATATATAATGTCATTCTTAGAGACATAATCTAAGTTTAAAGATTTTAAAATTAGATCAAATAGGAAATTTTAAAATTTTAAAACTATACTAATAATATTATAATAAAATTTAATTTTTATTTATTTATAAAATTTAATTTTAATCAAGAGTCTTATGTTAATTAGTCTAATAATGACAAGTATATTTATTTATTTAGAATGAGATTGTTGTGTTTACTAAATTTAGTTTTGTTTACATAATCAAATTTTTTTTGAAGTTTTGTAATTTAATATAAATACTATCTAAGAGTTTGAATAGGTGAAAACATAGAGTCCTCAATTAGTTTATAATATTTTGTTACTGATTTATAACGTTTTATGCAATGGTTTATAACTTTTTATATACTGATTTACAATATTTTGTAACACGCATTTACAATTTTTTCACTCCAGTTTTCAACAATTTGGTTAGTATGTGTCCTCAATTGGTTTACAATACTTTGCTGCTGGTTTATAACCTTTTGTGTAATAGTTTACAACTTTTTGCATACTGGTTTACAATATTTCGTAACACGTATTTACAATTTTTCAATTCTAGTTTTCGCAACCTGTTTTGTATGTATCCTCAATTGGTTTATAACATTTTATTACTAGTTTACAACTTTTTATATAATGGTTTACAATTTTTTGCTATTAATTTACAACTTTTCATAACACGTATTTATAATTTTTCAACTCCAGTTTTCAATAATAACAGCAAATCTCGTTTTTAGCAGAATCATTCTCAATTCATTTTGTTGTTGAAAAAACTGAAAAAAAAAATTCATGTCTTGAGACATAAGTCACAAACACATGTGAAATCAAATGGAATGAGCTAAGCTTCATCCCTGAGGATTAGTTTTGCACGCTACCAATAGATCTTGATTCTCCTCCTTCTTCTTCTTCCTCCTGTGAACGATGAAGAACAAAGAGAGAAACGTGAGAAAGAAAGAGAAAATGAAAGCTTTTGGATAAGAGAAATAGAAACAAGCAAGAGAGAGAACAGATTATGAAAGAAGGAAGGACGTTGCTTTTTTCTTTCTTCTTTCTTCTTCCCACTTTGCCCTCCCGTAATTATACAATTCCTATACATTTATTTTGTCATCTAGTTTAGTGAAAGTAATTGGTGTAAGTATAAAGATGGTCACGTATCATTTCTCATATGTTAAACCACCTAAGATGACCTTAGCCCTTCGGCCACCCAAATATATATTTTGTATGAAAATCCATATTTTGGTACATACATTTACACATTTCAATACTTTGCAATATGCTTTTCGAGAAATTTTTTTAATAAGATGATTTGAGTTAGTTTGTACAATACACTTTTTTTTATTAATAATGGTAATTATCTTCATCTTTTGATCAACTACTTCCATTTCAATAGTGTGATATCCAAGGTACACAAGTCAATAGTAAGATTCTGTATAGTCTCAGAGTTCCCTGGGAACCACCGTCGGGTTCTGAATTTCACTAAATCTGGATTCTACACCTCCTTGAAGGACTATATGATAGAATCACATTCTTGGGATCAAAAGTTCCGGCAATTGTTCCTTGATGAAAAATAAGTTGAAAAGTGATTTTTAATTAATTTTATGAAACTTGTAAACGTTTAGTTTTTAGCCCACAAGTTTAGAAAATCTTAGAAATTCTCGGATTTGAACTAAAACCCAAAATTTAGATTCTAAATTGTTGGGGTTTTGATTTTTTGATATTTTATTTGAATCTAAATTGGGGATATTTCTTTATTTACATTTATATTTTAAAGTTAATGGGGAGTAAAATAAATAAGGATATTAACTTAAAATTAAGGAATGTAAATAAGCGAGTATTGAGACAACCCAGTTTCATACATACCAGTATTTGGCCTCGATAGACCTCTTGGATACCACCCAGGCGATCATATGACTGCCCAGGCGGTCAGCTAAAAGTAATGCGGTCTAGCTAGAAAGAGAAAGGACAGCCCAGGCGATCATTTACCGCTTAGGCGGTCAAAAGTTCATTAAAACCCGCAAATCGGGCGCAGAACGAACTAGAAACACGATCCTTCCTCCTTTCCCCCCCTCTTTCTTTCTTTCTCTCAAATCCATCATTCCCAAGCTTCAAGGTAAGTTTATGTTGTTAGATTATGTCTTTATTCCTTCATAATCTTAGATTTAGACCAATTATTTTTCTCATTTGTTTCAAGTAGGGATGTTTTCCCAATTTTGTTAGAGTTAGAATAGAGCTCTCTAGAGATTTTTAGATATTAATCTAAAGTTATGGTTGCTTTATGGCAGTTGTTAGTGCCATTCCAAACTCTCAAGGTCAAGTTGGTGGGGCCCATATACTCTCGACTTTAAACGGTAAGTGGTTTCAAATCCTATGATCCCTATATTGATCATTAGAGTTAATTTCAGTAAATTATAGCATGAAATATATGTTTTTTTGAAAACTCATGGGACCAGTATTGTTAAGTGATTTTTATTAAAGAATTAGAGTATGGATATGATTATATTTAGAGATTTGTAAAACATTATAATGATTTCCAGAGTAGAAAATATGTATATGATAGAGTTTTAGAGAAAATAAGTGTTTTTATGATACTTAGAAGTATGAAATTCAATATGATTCGTAACAACTGCCAGATACATATTCTGTAGGCTTGAAATCGAAATGCTTGCAAATGGGTGATCCCTCGGGCATGATTTCACAGTCACAGTTATGTCAAAGTCAGATTGTTAGAGTTATATGAGACCAGAGCTTTTCGAGTTTCAAGAATTTTCATATTTAAATGATTATATGAATTTCACAATTGTTGATTTTATATACTAGAGCTTGTGAACTCTAGAGGTATAAGACTTATGAGATATAGAGAAAAGATTTAGATTTCTGATTGAACTGGACAATAGCTATAGAGAAACAGACAGTGAGTTAATGATTGTACCCCGATCGTTAACCTTGGTACCAAGTTGTCCCGAGAGGACAATCTTATAGAGCAGAGAATAGAACCTATTTAGGTATCCACATTAGATCTCTAGTGAATCATAGAGTAGAGATCCTTGTTTCTCTCATAAAGTATGATTGTTATGTTTTTCAGAGAAATTCTATTTAAAGATATTATATATACACATGTATCTGAATATGAAATTCAGAGTTATTGCATAAACTGCTTTTGATTATTTCTATATAATTGTTTATTTTCTTGATTGTCCCATGAGAGGGTTATGGGTGAGGACTTGCTCACTGAGTTTTAGATGAAACTCACCCATCTTCCTTCCCCCATTACAGGTGCAGTAGACACTGCAGGTTATTTTCTTCCATCTCCTCCTCCGCAATAGAGAGTTCCAGTTGGTGAGCTTCACTTTGATGTGAAGTACTTTTGGTATTTGTTTAGAGATAGAGTGTTCCAGTGTGTATGATAGGTAGGGTCCTTGACCATAGAGATAGATGAGCATATTTTATCATGAATATTTTGTATTTTCATGATTATGGTTTTTACGGTTTATTTTGTAATAAGAGCAATTACTCATGTATTTTGTACCAGAGTTTGTTTATGAAAGTATTTATGATGATTTGTTTTCCAAAGAGTTGGAGATTTATATCAGAGATGAAATTATGTTTAAAACTGGATTTCATTATCAAAATATGCATATACAGAGACTCAAAGATCATGAGACTTACGTGAGAATGAGGATTCCTCACGTGCTGGTCATGTGTGTAACACCCTAATATTTAACTCAACACGCCTAGGACGCATTTAAGTTAATTATTAGTTGATACTCTTTTGTTCCAGATCTTAATTCAAACTTCTTGAAAATACTTTAGTGAAAATATGGGTAAATTTTTTTTTTGAACTTAAATACCAAAACATAAGCCACGCTTTCTAAGTATCTAGCGTCATTCATCTTGCCTGTGTAAGAGATGTTAGAGACAAATAACAGTTAAATACATAATACAATCATAACATAAACTCGAATAACACATTAATAACAATATCATAATAGTGACGTCCTCTAAACGTAAGGACATTAATGTATATCCATTAATAGAATACAAACTGATAAATAAGATACGATCACTTTAAATATCCAAAGGAAACTATCTCCGTAGCTCCTACTTCGCCAGTCTTAGGGTAAATCACGAACTACCTCATCATTCGTCTGGAGACTGGAAAAAGAAAAGGGATGAGAAACTTATACAAGAATCTCGGTAGGGCTTCCGACTCTAACACAAAGTGTCATTGTCATCGTCCAGGGAACCTCGGGTTTAATTATGAAAATGGTGAACATATATATAAGGTTCATTTATTAAGTTCTAAATATCATTAGCCAAGACCCGTATCTTTTAGCATGAATCTTAATGTCATAGATGCAACATATTAATCATGGATGCATGTCAATATCATATACATAATATCATAAAATTCATAAAACAATGCATATGATATAAAAAACATCATGATCATCATTCTTACAGGTGGCTTAAACTTCTTTATTCTCTTTTCCTTTAGAGCGCGCCTATAATTCTCTCTTTTCTCAGAGTTCTAGGTTATAAGCTCCTCATACCTTGCTAGTCGTCAATAGCGCCACTTATCCCTTTGATAAGTTAAATTCCCACTCTTGGAGTGCGGGATAGGGGCATTAGGATCGCTTCATAATCTTTGGTCGAAGTCTAAAGGATCATTTCCTATTTGGATCACCTCTCATAACCTTTAATTCAGGGAGTCTAGAGGATCATTTCCATGTGTCTTATGTCACCTTCAACCTTGGCATGTTATACAGAGATGCAAATATGAATAACTCATCATTTCAACATTTTATACTCATAAACTTCATGGAATCATGCATCTCAATTTATCAAGCATAATTATAACACACTATAACTTAAACTACATAAACATGCATCATACTTCATTGCATATATCCATAAGCCATATAAGTTTCAACACATGAATATAGCCTTCACAAGATATCAACCGCATTCATGCCATCAAATTTATCAACATTTACGCTTAAGTCTCAAAGGGTCAAATCACAATTTCTCAAAGGTTACGGGTCAAAATGCAAATACTCCTTTGTAACACCTTCTCACAAACTAGAGATCTTTAACATTAACCAATACTTTTAATAGACATATAACTATTAGAAACCGTTATAAACTCATCGTAAAAAACCTTTTAAGGCCATAAACCAAATTTCAATACATTTTAGGGGTCAAAGTGCAAAATCGCTTGTTTTTAATATTTAACGACGACCGAAATTTCTAAAACTTTATATAAACTTCATAAATGGTATTTTGGACTCATGGACACATTCAACATCATTAGTAGTTTTAAATAAAATCATTTGGCTGAAATAACATAGTTGATAGTTCAAAACACAACTTTCTGCATTTTACAAAACGGCCCAAACTAACACTTGTAACTACCCTTTTATGCATTTATGGTACCAAAAATAATTTTTACAATAACTATTAGCGATTTAAACTCATCTAAACATCCTAAATCAGTAACCTTTCCAGTTCTAAAGGATTAGATCATAATACTACAATTTTAGCATTTAAAATCATGAGAAAAATTGTATTCTTAATCCTTTATAATTTCTAGGTCTTTCAAAATTTCTTTATACAAATTTAAAGACAAGATCATACCTAAAAATAAAGTATATCAAGCTTTAAATCAGAATTATATAAGTGCCAAAAATAAATAGATGAGAAGTGTCCATGATCAAAGTTGTCATTGAAAATAAAACAAGTAAATCTTGAACTTTAGGATTTAAATGATAACTAGAATCATAAACTTGTCTTGTAACCTTATTATTATCATTATAAGGTGATAACTTGGAAATATAAATATGAAATGCAAGGCTTAAAATATAAATATAAAGATACAAATTTATTCTTAGGTATTTATGATTTAGGTGACAACTTGAAAGTAAATATGAATATGCAAGTTCATATTATTATCTTCAAGAATTAAAGTAATAACTTGGAATATAAATATGATTATGAAAAGCTTGAAATATAAATATGATATGCAAGAACTTATAACATAAATATGGATGCAAGTTCATTTTTATGTCTTATTAAGCTTAAAACTCAAAACTTAGTAACTCCTTTAGAAATCTTTTGTCATCAAGAATTAAATCTTGGGCTTTAGAGGACATTTAAATGATGGATTCACAACCACCACCATGATTCCTCATCATCAAGCCATGGTCATTATCAAATCATAAAAATCGAAAATATAAAGGAAGAACAAAAGAAAGAACATGAAATAAAATCCCTACCAAGTTGTTTCTTTGTTAATTAAAGCAAGAGCTGATCTTGTATGAGATATCAGCGACAAAAATCTGATCTTAGTGATGGTATATATTTGGCCAAGTGAAGATGAAATGGTGGGAGGATTTTTGTTGTGTTCTTGTGTTTGGATATGGAAAGTTTAGGTGCTTAGGGGTTGGTTTATGGTATGTATGTGTTTGTTTGAATTTGGGAACTTGGATGGATATCAAGAATGGAGTCTCTTGGAGGTGGAGAAGGAAGAAGAAGAGAGCTTTGTATTTAGAGAGAGAAGAGAGGATTTTTGGCTAATTTTTGTGAACAAGACTACAACCAAAAATGCAAATGGTAAGAATGAATGTTTGTGTGTGAATTAGAGTTGGAAAAACACATATTTATAGGGATTTTGGGGGGTGAGGCAGCTGCATTAATGGCTATAATGGGGAGTATTTTTTTTCAATTTTTGTGAGTGGTAGGACATATATATTTGATGGGTATTTAATTTGTAATGGTTTAGAAATGATAAATTAGTGTAAGTGGCTTAACCATCAAGAGTTTAAAATTCCTCAAGACAAGATTAAATGGCCAACACTTATAGTGGAAATTTTAGTGCTAATAATCTGAAGTAATAAAACAAAAATAAATCTAAAATATATTTTATTTTTGAGAAAAAGAAATTGTTAGTGGAAAAGAAATTGATAAACTAAAGTAAGTGCTTAATAATCAAATATTTAAGGTGCTCCATTACAAAATTAAATGGCCAACATATGTAGTGGAATTTTTAGTGCAAATAATCTGAAGTAATAAAAAATAAATAAATAAATTTAAAATATATTTTATTTTTAAGAAAAAGAAATTTAATACACTAATTTCCTATTATGTGTCTTAAGAACCCCTTTTTAATTAAGAAAGAAAAACAATCTTTTCTAAAATAATCTTATGCTTTAAAATTACCTCAAATAATTATTTTGACTCAAGATAAATAAATAAAATTAATTTATCTTTAATTAGAACCTAATATTGCCTATATTTATTTGATTACGTAAATAAAGTTCTCATTTATTGTTAATTAGAGCAAAATGGTAATTTACAAAATCTCAAAACCACCCGAAACGTTTCCAAATATCAAATTACACGTGTAATAAACATTTTGAACTCTCGAGGCGATGACTAGGTTGAAATTACTTAATCTCGTGTTAAATTACCCACGGGGGTATTTTGGTAATTTCACTTGCGGTAAAAAAAATTAAAGTTGATATTTTCACATCTACAACATACATAATCCCCTTCAAGCATAAAGCTAACCTCTTGAGGATAGCGCAGGTGGCCGTCGCGATTTGAGCAAAAATGGCTTAGAGGCGTTTTGGTGCGTTCTGTACATTGAAAAATTGAAAATCGCGATTTTTGCACATATTACTTATTTAATCACCATATAATGTTATTCTAATATCAAAATATCACATTGAAGACATGGCGCAAGGTATTTTGGCCTCAAATCTTGTGTAGAAATGGCTGAGTATTTTAGTGCATTTTCTACATACAGTGATAAAAATCGGCGTTCTGATGTGCAAGTGGTCGTGACAAATAGGGACGTCAAAAAGGGCTGCCCCTAAGCTCGTATCACCAAAAGCACTTAAAAGAAGTCACCTCATTTAAAATAAAATGAAATTTAGAATAGTCATGATCATTTTACGATGGTTTGCCAACCAGCCAAAACATTAAAAAAATTCAAGAAAAAATATTTTTTAATATTTTAATAAATTTTTTTAAAAAAATTAAATAATATTTTTTATTTATATATACCCAATTTTTCAAGGTCCATAACAACTAAATATTAATTTGGACTAAAAAAATGTTATTGTTAATAGTGTTATTTGTGAGTTATGATATTATTTTATTTTTAAGTTTTAACTTTGAGTGAATAGTATCAACTGTATAATGTTACTGTATTCGTGACCGTATATATTTCTTACTTTTTTCTTTTTTGGATTATGTGTTTCTTACTTTTTTTATCAATAAATTATAACATTTTTCTAAAAAAAAAATTGGCCCCCGGGTTAAGCCCACCCTAACATGTCAAAACTCGCAGGTTAGGTAGGGCAGGTTGGAATTTTTTGGTGGACTCAAAACTTCAACCCAACCCGCTAAAAATAACGAATTTGGTGGACCAACCAGGCAGATTCAAGCCGTTTTGGCATCTTTACATTTCAAGATGAAATTAAGTTATACTTGATCAGTTTTTATAATAAAACTATATCACATAAATAAAAAATATAGAAAATGTTAATAAAAATAAGAATTACCTTTTTAAAGATAAAAATATCGATGACGATAGTGATGCATTTGTTTTTCCTTTTAAAAATTTTTTGTGTTACCTTTCACAAAGTATATTTGCCACTCAAAGCTGTTGAAAACTTGTGGCTCTCCTCCGATTTCAGCAAGCTCTAACCCCTTATCTAAATAAGCGGATAAAACAAAGTATTGGGTTGCAAATTATTTTGCGTATATACATATTAATTAGATAAGAAAAACGCCTACTTTCAATTTCCATACATTGATAGTTTCAAATAAAATTCACAAAATTTAAGCTATGTTAAATAAAACTTATTTACCGAAATACAATTATTATTAAAGGCATTAGAACTCATATGAAAAAAATGACAACCGATGTTGTGCGAAAAAATATACAAACAATTATCATAAAAAGGATGCGAAGTTACACCAACCAAAAGAACAAAAAGAAAACTTTTCTGTATGATTCTGTAATCTAATCATCATATACTAAGAAGCACGGATACGTATCGGATATCGACACGCATATGACACGCGTCCAACACTCGTTCAAACATATCCAATTAAAAAATAATTTTTTTGAGTTTGACACACCTTGCAGAAGTAGACACGCCAGAATCTGATTTTAATTCATTTATGAGCATGGTTTGACCTTGTAGTGAAGCCTTTGAATTAATTTCTTTTTTTTTTAAATTTTTAACACCAACTTGAGTATAAAATCAACTCTAATTATTTAGTTAGATTTATACTATTTGTCTATTTCATTTTGAAAATTCTTCAATTAATTACAAAAATTAAGAATTAATTAGATAAAAAAATTATACAAACATGACCCAAAAAATCTAGAAAAAAATCATACAACAAAATAAAAAAAATTATATATATATATATGCCATGTTCATGTCCTGTAATTTTTTGAATTTGATGTGTTTCCGTATCCGTGTTCGTGTCGCATATCCGTGTGAGTGTCTGTGCTTCATAGATTATATATATTATATATAGTATGCATAAACAACAAGTACTCGGGAAAATAGACCCATGTAGCGTTTGTTTATTATATCTGGAATATAAATGCAGAGATATTGAAGACATAAACTTGTTTGGTAGTGGAAACATAGATAAGGGACAAAAAAAATTTGTGTTCCCAAGATAGCAAAACACAAAATTTTTACATGTCCAAAATGTGGGGACAATTAAGATAGAATATAGAGACAGAAATTTAATATTTTTTCTTTTAATAATACTTCTATACATATTTATTATTTATGTCTCTGTTTTTACTATCTCCATTATCCCTATATTTTTATTCTGAACAAACGCTACCAGTAAACATGCCCTATTTGACAGTTTTTAGTATTTTTCACCTATCAGACAATCAGGTTGACTCGTTGGCTCAGCCTTTTGGTAATATTTTACAGTATCTTTTTTTTTTACAGGGTCTTGGGAAGCTTATTGCTTTTTATGATGACAACCA
Source organism: Dalbergia cochinchinensis (assembly GCA_031216125.1). Lineage (NCBI taxonomy): Eukaryota > Viridiplantae > Streptophyta > Magnoliopsida > Fabales > Fabaceae > Dalbergia > Dalbergia cochinchinensis. The sequence goes on from CM062369.1 coordinate 65,708,104, forward strand.
CATTTCCATTGATGGTGACACAGAGATTGCATTCACTGAGAGCTGAGCGTTGATCAACGTTTTGAGGCACTTGGATGGCATGACATTTGGGTAAAGAATGGAAACACTGGCTATGATGACATTCGTGCAGCCATTAAGGAAGCAAAGGTTGTCATAGACAAGCCTACTTTGATCAAGCTTAGTCAATTGAAATCAAGATTGAAGTAAATGGATTTATTCAGCATATCATATATTATACTAGTCGAAGCAGCTTAAAGTGATTGCTGTGCAAGTAAACCCTTTATATTATATCAGTTTTTTTCCGCATTGATGTTGACCATATCATATTTCATTGTGGTTGTTATTTCTCAGGTAACCACTACCGTTGGATATGGTTCTCCAAACAAAGCTAACTCCTACAGTGTTCACGGAAGTGCCTTAGGTGCTAAAGAAGTGGATGCTACGAGGAAGAATCTTGGATGGCCATATGAGCCTTTCCATGTTCCTGATTGATCAAGCTGCACAAAGTTTCTGTTAAAAATTGTATAAAGTGTATTAGAATCAATTTATCTTCAAAAGCATGGTAAGATGAGTGTTTATGATAAGCATTGTTTAAGATTTTCTCTTAAAAAAGACTCAAAAGTTATTGATCGTAGAAAAAATTAAGTGCTATTTCAAACAAATTTTACGTGTAAGGAATTCAAATTTTGGAGTCATTATTTTAAGAGAATTTCACCTACCTATTATTCCAATTTAAGATTGTCTAAGCAATATCTTCAAAAATTTTAAAAAATAATTTATTTTTATATGTAAAATTAAAAAAGGAGAGAGAATGATATCTCTTTGTTTTCTTAAAAACAAGAAGCAGCACATCTTTTTTTCTTTTTTGGGTCGGCACAGAACATCGTTTTTGAATTTGAGGAAATGGACCATATGGTCGAATGAAGGAAGGGATTGTTTCCCATCGGACATCAGCGTGCTGAGAAGCTGACTTGACTAGAGGAGTTGAATGCACCATCTCAGGCCTTATATCTTCTCTGACGAAAATGTGCATGATATAAATCGAAGCAAATATTTCGACCCAAAAAAAGAAAATAGGGTAAAGATGCCAATTGACAAATGAGTTGCGGAACGATAAACTATTTTCTACATAACTTCTTCAACGTTCTGTACTTAACTAGAAAAAGAAAAGATGAATTACTTATCCACGTAACTTTATACTGCTAATCAACAAAATCTCATGTAAATGATTTTTTTTTATTAATCACATGTAAATGACAAATAATACATAAATTCATATTTATAGCGTAAAAATAACAAAAAGATATAAGTGTGAAAAAGTTAACAATGATAACAAAATTGAGATTGAATTAAAAATTAAATAAAAAAATTGAGCATTCGGGACGATATCCCTACAACACTTCAATTATTTTGTCCATTGAATAGTGCCTCGTCTGATTCTTATTTAATGGGTCATCTCCCGAACGAATATGTTAAACCACTAGAGATGCCCTTAACCCTTCAGCCACCAAATATATATTTTGTATGAATATCCATATTTTGGTACATACATTTACACATTTCAATACTTTGCAATATGCTATTTGAATATAATATTTTTGTATCTTGATTGTCCTTTTCGAGAAACTGTTTTTATACGATGATTTGAGTTAGTTTGTACGATACACTTTTTTATTAATAATTGTAATTATCTTCATCTTTTGATCAACTGCTTCCATTTCAAGATGAAATTAGGTTATACTTGAACAATTTTTATAATAAAACTATATCTCATAAATAAAAAATATAGAAAATGTTAATAAAAATAAGAATTGCCTTTTTAAAGATTAAAATATCGATGATGATAGTGATGCATATTTTTTCCTTTTAAACATTTTGTGTTACCTTTCACAAAATATATTTTCCGCTCAAAGCTGTTGAAAACTTGTGGCTCTCCTCTGATTTCAGCAAGCTCTAACCCCTTATCTAAATAAGCAGATAAAACAAAGTATTGGGTTGCAAATTATTTTGCGTATATACATAGTAATTAGATAAGAAAAACGCCTACTTTCAATTTCCATACATTGATAGTTTCAAATAAAATTCACAAAATTTAAGCTATGTTAAATAACACTTATTTACCGAAATACAATTATTATTAAAGGTATTAGAATTCATATGAAAAAACGACAACCGATGTTGTGCGAAAAAATATACAAACAATTGTCATAAAAAGGATGCGAAGTTACACCAAGCAAAAGCAAAAAAGAAAAACTTTTTAGAAGTGTATGATCCTGAAATCTAATCATTATATATAATACGCATAAATAACAAGTACTCAGGAAAATAGACCCATGTAGCGTTTGTTTATTGTATCCAAAATAGAAATACAGAAATATTGAAAATATAAATTTATTTAGTGATAGAGACAGGAAAAAGGGACAAAAAATTTTTTTATCATTGGGATAGAAAAATACAAAATTTCTGTACCTCCAAGATATAGGGACAGTTGAGATAAGTTACGAAGATAGAAATTTAATATTTTTTTTCTAATAATATTCCTATACATATTTATTATTGATGTCTCTGTCTTCATTATCTTCATTATTCATATATTTCTCTCTCCAAGACACAGTAAATAAACAATACCTAAGTAAACATGATCCTATTTGTCAGTTTTTAGTATTTTTCACCTATCAGACAATCAGGTTGACTCATTGGCTCAGCCTTTTGATCATCTTTTACAGTATCTTTTGTTTTTGTTGTTGTTTTTTTTACTGTGCAGAGTAACTTGAGTCCTAGGCTATTTGGTTAGTGAGTAGTAATTTAATTACAAGTATTTTTATAAAACACCCATCCTTAAACTAGAAAAAAAAAAAACTTCCTATTCAAAGAAAAAGGCATCTTCAGTTTCACCCAATAATCATTGCCCGGTTACGCTGTGATAGATTCGAATATGCTATTATAAATTTCATGAATAAAAAAGGTTATCGTAGATGTTGTTGTATTTTATCTGTTGAGTTAGTTGACAAAAGGATTGAGAGGCAGAGAAGTAGCAAGCAGCTAGCCACAAGCACAGGCTGAGATTGTCCACAGCCTCTGCACCTCAGAGTCAGACCAAACCCATCTAATCTATACATCTCCCTCCTCTTCTTCGTCTTCCCTTTGGCTCACTCTCACCACACCACACTCTTCTTCTTCTTCTTCTTCTTCTTCTTCTTACCTACTCATTAGTACTAATTAACTACCAACCACCCACCAAGTGGTTAATTATTATGGCTTCCTCTTCCTCTCTTCATCTATCTCAAGCTCTGTTGGCACGTGCTGTTTACCTTCATGGCGTCAACTCTTCCTCATCAGACCGTGTGTCTCTCTCATTGCCATCCTTCTCTGGCCTCAAGTCACTCTCTTCCACTCCTTCTTCTTCTTCCTCTTCATGCAAACCCGCCAGTGCCACCTGTGGTGGCTCACGTGCTCGCAGGGTTGGTTCTGGTTCCGCCACTGTAAGAGCCACAGCTGTTGAGACACTTGACAAGACCACTGAGGCTTCCCTTGTGGAGAAGTCCATCAACACCATTCGGTTCCTCTCCATTGATGCAGTCGAGAAGGCCAACTCTGGCCACCCTGGTCTCCCCATGGGGTGTGCTCCAATGGGTCACATTCTCTACGATGAGGTCATGAGGTACAATCCTAAGAGCCCCACGTGGTTCAACCGTGACAGGTTTGTCTTGTCTGCTGGCCATGGCTGCATGCTCCAGTATGCTCTCCTTCATCTTGCGGGCTATGACAGTGTTCAAGTGAGTCCCCCCCCTCGGTTTCTCCCCTTGTGTAGTTGTGTTCATCCCTTTTTGGTATTAGAATTCTCTTTGATTGGATCGATGAGAATTGAGAATCTGAAATATGGACTTCACCTTTCTGTTGTAAACTTTTTTCTATGAATGTAATGTGTAAATCATATTGTGAAGCTGGAAATTGTTGATGTAAAGGTGGTCTATCCCTTTCTTACTTTACAATCACTTTCACTCTAGAGAATCCAAACTCCAAAGGATGGATTGCAGTTAGTTTTCAAATTGTTGTGATCTTGATGTCATCTGCATTTGCAATGATGTGAAATTCTTAGTTGTTGTTCCATCTGTTTTATTTCTACCACTGCATCATTTAATTGATTAGTGAACAAAATTTGAATCATTTTTACATACATTCTTGTAACCCTTTCATGTGTTTTAGTGCTGCAAAGTGAGATGGTGTATCCCTACCGAAAGTTTATAAGGCCTCTTGAGGAATATAACTTGAGCATTTTAGCTGTGGGATCTTAATTAAGCTGAATTTGTTATGTTTGGGTTGAATTATAGGAAGAAGACTTGAAGAACTTCAGACAATGGGGAAGCAGAACTCCTGGACACCCTGAGAACTTTGAGACACTTGGAGTTGAAGTTACCACAGGTCAGATTTCTCTTTAGTTTAAGTTACCAGGACACGAACCTTTTTTGTTGTGTTATGTTACCCTAGCTAATTGCCTCATATTTTGTTTAGGCCCCCTTGGTCAGGGCATTGCCAATGCCGTTGGATTGGCACTTGCTGAGAAGCACTTGGCTGCGCGGTTCAACAAGCCGGACAATGAGATTGTTGACCATTACACGTAAGAGGACTACATCTTGTTCCCTGCCTCATCCCTCTCTCCACCTTGTGAGCCATGAGCTTGTGATGCCTTACTTGCATGGTTTTTTTTTTTTTTTTTACTAATGACACTTTCTTTCCCCTCTAGGTATGTGATATTGGGTGATGGCTGTCAAATGGAGGGAATTTCCAATGAAGCATGCTCAATTGCTGGACACTGGGGTCTTGGGAAGCTTATTGCTTTTTATGATGACAACCACATTTCCATTGATGGTGACACAGAGATTGCATTCACTGAGAGCGTTGATCAACGTTTTGAGGCACTTGGATGGCATGTCATTTGGGTAAAGAATGGAAACACTGGCTACGATGACATCCGTGCAGCCATTAAGGAAGCAAAGGCTGTCAAAGACAAGCCTACTTTGATCAAGGTTAGTCAATTGAAATCAAGATTGAAGTAAATGGACTTATTCAGCACATCATATATTATACTAGTCGAAGCAGCTTAAAGTGATTTCTGGGCGAGTAAACCCTTTATATTATATCAGTTTTTTTCCGCATTGATGTTGACCATATCATATTTCATTGTGGTTATTATTTCTCAGGTAACCACTACCATTGGATATGGTTCTCCAAACAAAGCTAACTCCTACAGTGTTCACGGAAGTGCCTTAGGTGCTAAAGAAGTGGATGCTACAAGGAAGAATCTTGGATGGCCATATGAGCCTTTCCATGTTCCTGAGGATGTTAAAAAGTATGCATGGACGGTTAGAGATTTCTTTGTTTCCTGTTAGTCTAGTGAGATTTTTCATGATCTTGACTGAAACTTGCTCACTTTCCTTAGGCATTGGAGTCGCCATGTCCCTGACGGTGCTGCACTTGAAGCTGAGTGGAATGCTAAGTTTGCTGAATATGAGAAGAAATACAAGGAGGAAGCTGCAGAGCTGAAGTATATTATTAGTGGTGAATTACCTGCAGGTTGGGAGAAAGCACTTCCGGTGAGTAGAGTGCCAAACTTCTAGTCTTATCCTGATATTTGTCTTGAGGCATCTCCTTAATAGTTGCATTGCATTATGCCAAATCCAATTTATCATTAATCTTATGCCAACAAGTTAAATAGCATGGTCATAATATTTTCATTTCACTCTTGGTTCATGCCTTCATAGCATTAAGAATTTTTAAGATGAAAAAGAGTAGACTTCCATCAAATGGTTCCTGGGATACTGATCACGCTTCGAATGTGATTTCAATTTTCAGACATACACTCCAGAAAGCCCTGCTGATGCTACCAGAAACTTGTCACAGCAATGTCTCAATGCCCTTGTTAAGGTTCTTCCTGGTCTGCTTGGTGGCAGTGCAGATCTTGCCTCTTCCAACATGACCTTGTTGAAAAGTTATGGAGATTTCCAAAAGGATACTCCAGAAGAACGCAACGTTAGATTTGGTGTTAGAGAACATGGAATGGGAGCAATCTGCAACGGCATTGCTCTTCATAGCCCTGGACTCATTCCATACTGTGCAACTTTCTTTGTCTTCACTGACTACATGAGAGCTGCCATAAGAATTTCTGCCCTGTCCGAAGCTGGAGTTATTTATGTTATGACTCATGATTCTATTGGACTTGGAGAGGATGGGCCTACTCACCAGCCGATAGAGCACTTGGCAAGTTTCAGGGCAATGCCAAACCTGTTGATGCTCCGTCCTGCTGATGGTAATGAAACTGCTGGAGCATACAAGGTTGCTGTGCTCAACAAGAAGAGACCTTCAATTCTTGCCCTTTCTAGGCAAAAGTTGTCACAACTCGCAGGTACTTCTATTGAAGGAGTTGAAAAGGGTGGCTACATCATATCAGACAACTCATCGGGTAACAAGCCTGATGTTATTTTGATTGGAACTGGTTCTGAGTTGGAAATTGCTGCTGCCGCCGCTGAGGATCTAAGGAAGGAAGGAAAAGCTGTTAGAGTTGTTTCTTTTGTTAGTTGGGAGCTTTTTGATGAGCAATCAGACGACTACAAGGAAAGTGTTCTCCCTGCTGCTGTAACAGCTAGAGTTAGCATAGAGGCAGGATCAACATTTGGTTGGCAGAAGATTGTTGGCAGCAAGGGAAAAGCCATAGGCATTGACCGATTCGGAGCAAGTGCTCCAGCTGGGAAAATATACAAGGAGTTTGGTATCACCAAGGAAGCTGTTATTGCCGCTGCCAAACAAGTTTCGTAGATCTTTTGAGTTGTTCTTTTTTTTCTCATTCAGAACTTTCTAAGTTTCAGTGGTGACTTTGGGTTTCTGTTATGGATTTGTTTCTTGAGAAATCATTTTAGCCACAATAAGGAAGATTATATTGCTCTAGCTTATGGTTCTCAGAGGAGAGACATAGACTGGATGATGAGTGGAATCAACGAAGTTGTATGAATTTGTAACAACTATTTTGGCTTGTGAGTTTTGCACTGTGATGTAGTTAAATTCAGTGATCCTCACTCTAGAACTTATTTAAGTCTGATGATGCTAGTAATCTTGCCCAAGGATTATTATGCTATCCCATATACTTAAATAATTTCTTAGCTTCGACAGTGCATATCCTTGAAATTCACTAGTAGTTTAACGGTGTCTTGATCTTGATGTTAACAGAAGCTTGCAAAGTTCATTTTAGCCTTGGCTTGAGTGGGTTGAATAGGGTAGGAACTTCCTAGAATTTATTGAGCTCACTCTAGCTCTTGACAGAAAAATTCATCAAAAAAAAGGAAAAAGAATTATATGTAATGATGTTTGTGAGATCAAAATGATTACGCTATCGGGTTATTCAATTTATATCTGAACTGATTAATCACAAATGTAAAATGAAGCCTATACTATTTTTTGTACAGATCAACAATGGATCAAAAGTTATCTTTGGGGACTGCCCTTGTGTTTATTCATGCTACTGGATAAAAGATAAGCATACACTAATTCATTCCACAAATCAGGAACACCGGGAAGACACCAGTGGCTACAATCTTGGTGTGTGAGCATATACCTTTTTGTCTCTTCAGACATATTCATGTTTCTGTACATTGAAGGGTGAGCATCAGGCCGAAAATCAGTCATTTTTGTAATGTTCAAGTAGAAGACTGGAGTCTTCATTCTCTTAATTACTGACTCAATGGTCCTCATCATTGGAGGATTTTCTGACAATTCAGACTCATTTTTTGTTGGTTCTGTCTCCTTCTCACACTGACCACCTGAATTCCACTCTCCTCCCCTATAACAGAAAAGATGATTATAATTATAATATCTCAAATTCAATGATCAAAGCATTCACTATATACAAAATGCTTTTTACCTGAAGTGAGAAGGAGAATAGCCCCTGAAGAAAACTATAGTTTTCTTAGGATCAACATTGTCATCCACCCATTGGGACCATGTCAACAAAGCTTTGTGAAATGCCTCCTCAACATTCAATTGTCCATGGATATGGTCTCCTTCTTGGTAGTATTCCTTCCTGCATGTTGCTTACAAATATTGTCATCTTATTTTTCCACATTCCAGGCACTAGTAGGGAATAGGAAAGCAACATCATTTGTACCAAAAAAGAAGCATCATTACCCCATGATTCTTTTCTCATGAGTCCACCAGTGACCTGTATTGAAGATTAGCACATCAGCATTTTTGTACTTATCACAAGATCTCTCTACCAAATCAAGCCGAAGTGTTTCTTTCTTTGTTCCCTTGGGGTCTGGAATCTCCCACTCTTGAACAAGAAATGGTGAGCGGACAAACTCAATTGAACAATTGTGGTCCTGCTCAATGATTAACACACAAAATCAACTTTTATAAATAGAGCAGTAACCTTTAACCCCAGCTTAAATTTGATCGCTGATATTTTTCTAGTTCTGAGAAATGGAAGCTCAAGCCAACCAAAGATATAGCCAATTTAACCGTCTGGACATTTGCCTATTTTCTTATTGATCATTTAGTGATCAATTGTGAAGTGGAATGTTCAAATTTCTAAATTTCAAAGTGAATATTCTTTAATGTAGTCTCACATTTGTTTTATACTTACATTTGTTGGCTAGAATATCTTATCAACCAGTCAAAGTAAATAGGAAGAGATACAAAGTACCATCAAAATCCCATGTTAAACATAGTGAGGGAATAACATACATACTGTGAAGATAAAGGAGTAGGACCCCTCTGTTCGAAATTCTTCTCTACCGGAGGCTTCAAAAACTCTGTTCTTATCTTCCACTGAATTTCTAAGAATACAAACCAGGGATTCCCACATGTTCCTATTGAGGGAATCACCAATGAAAACTAACCGTTTTCCTCTCAGTACCTCCAACATGTCGTTACCATTTAACCTGCACATGCATACTCATCTAGTCATCTCAAAAGGTACAGCAAAACAAACAGAACCCATGTCTCTCTCTATCTTCTCTGAAATATTAGCTAGCCACAAACAAAGTCTAAAAATATAAGTTTGGGTTAATAGCTGGCTTTACATGGCGTGCGTTCATGCAATATATTTTGGTCCAGCAGCAATCTGGGATGAAAGATTCTCATATAAATACAGATCTAACACGTCTTTAGGCAAACTGGCAATAAAGTTAGTAGAACTTAGAAACGCATGAGAGCATTTTGAATAAAGTTATTAGAACCCACTTTTAATATTGTAAGTATCACCGAATATGCAATGTTAGAATTATATGCATGCACGAATCTCTCTTTTGGCATTGCTTCCTATACCTATATATTGATAACGTGAGTTCAAAAAATACCTTGGAATGTTGCAATTCTTGGGCTGCCACCGGTACTTCTCATACATATTATCAATTCTACCATTGAGGAAACAGTCAAAAGGCTCATCAATATGTGGGCAAGACCCGGATTTGTAAAGTGGGTATGAATCATCTCTAATCCATGACCCTTCAAACATATCACAATCCTTATTATTCCTCATCAATTCCATCCCATGTTCAATTTGCATCTCCTTTTGGGAGCCTATTCTAGGAGCTGGTGCAGGTGGGAGCACACCATTTTCAAAACCATGCCTTTTCAATCCCTCCTCATGGATAGTACTGGCCTTTGGTGCGAGCCCAGAACCTTCCTTTCTGGAAATTTGAGTGCCAAGCCTACCAACTTCACCATTCTTATTATCAGAAGTGACACTTGTGTTCACTGACGATGAGGGATATTCTTTGCTAGAACTTTTATTTGTAGTGCCGTGGTTGGTGCTAGGAGGGGTGTGATGAGGGGGAGGAGGAGAAAACGGAGAGTTGTTGAATATGTGAGCGAAGGCTTTGGAAAACTGATACCTGCGTGAGGAGTGATAGGCGTTTCTGATCCTAGAAGAGAAATAGTGGCTAGAAGGATTTAGAATGAGTAACATCATGAACAAAACGGAAGCAAAAGTGAAACCATAAGCGAAGCCCATAGCTCCTCTGGAGGCAAGGAAGCGCATGGATTCTGATCTTTTGAGTAAACGGCTCCTCGAAGACACCGGTGAATCCGCCATTGTTGTGGTTAGCTAGCTATAGTTATCTGTCACTGTACGTGATGCACAAGTTATTATTGCTTGTGCAAATTAAACAAGAATAAGAGATGGCGATAAGAGCAGAAGAAAAGAAGATGGAAGAAAAGATGTGGTAGTGCTGTAGCTATTTTTGGAGAAAGGAAGAAAGAGAGGAGAGAGCATGCATAGTGTTGTATGTTTAAGTTTGAAAGGAGAGAAGAAAGGAGGAGACAAAGGAATGTATGTTGAAGCCGTTTTCGTCGTTTCAAGATGCGCGCACAGCCCGCCACGTCCATGCATGGCAACCAAATAATTTTCTCCTCTGGTCTGGGCATTTAAATTTTACCAAAAAAAAAAAATGTTATATCTCAGATGGAACCAAATAAAATGCTAACGCACTTACAACATATCATAAAACTTAAGGGTTTGAGAACCTGCAATAAATTAAATAAATAAATAAAATTCATCTTCCACTATTCAACAGCGCAACCATTCAGGCCCCGGAGATGAGCATGGTGGTGTAAGAGGTGTTTGAGGTATAGAGCAACTTTCAAAAGGAGAAATAATATATTTGCATCATAATTTTAGACATTATTTAAATATATAAGAAGTAATGTACAAATAATTTTTCAAAAGAAAAATAGTTATGTTTCAGTTACAATTGATAGAGTAGTTAACAAAAAATTTAAATTTAGACTAACAGTAAGGGTTTTGAATAGTTTACCATGAGAGTATAATTTCAAGCTTCATTTCTGATGTATTAAAAAGTCAATAGATGTAAATCTGTTTCATTGTAATATAATTAAAATTTACAATCATCAATACACGCGATTCTTCATATTTTCTGATAAACTAATTTACTAATAACTGAACTGAACAGTTGTTTAAAGTTTAAACACAATTACCAGGTATCCACATGATGTCCCTCAAAATAATATTCAGATGATATCTTTGCGAAACTCATACCATAGAAAAGAGACACAAATCAATGTCTCTTGCTTCGGAAGTTTCCTATATGATACTTAAAAAAAAGCCTAATTGCAAAACTCCTCCATTTATATTCCAAGGATTCCGTGTGGCCATGTCATGTATTCACTAGCGAGGAGTTTGAATCAATTACGCAGATCAGCAGGATAGATATATGAAGAGTAAAATTTCTCCTTATTAAATACTTATTCATACAGAACACAAAGCAGACATACAACAACATCAAGGATATGTCACTGCGGCGTTCTTGAACTTGATAAAGGAATATGTGACGAAAGTTTTGTGCTTTTGTAATTATATGGAAGAAGGGTAGCCACATAAGGTTTAAGAGAGACCAATGACTTTTCCAGTGGCTGTATCCAGATCAATGTCATAGAAGCATGGCCTTGTTGGCAGCCCTGGCATGGTACTCATTGTTCCAACTAAAGGATAAATGAATCCAGCTCCTATACTAGCTCTTACATCCCTTATGGGCAAGGTGAACCCACTCGGAGCTCCCTTGGCTGCAGCATTGTCTGAGAAGGAATACTGAGTCTTAGCCATGCAGATTGGAAGACTTGAAAATCCTTGCTTGCTATACATCTCAATCTGCTTCTCAGCCTGCGGGTTAGAAAATGACAATGCCAATCAAGTGTTCATAAAGGGATTCTACATTAAACAGCAGAAAAAGATAGAGAGAAAAAAAAAATCTGAGTCAGTATTCAATTAAGAATTGTAGCTATATAGGTGCATCTATAAATGTTTAGGTAAAAACAAGAAGATTATAACTTTTGTATAGCATGTAATATAAGTGGTCCTTTGATGTAAAATAAACTTGGATAGTAAAATAAAAGTGGTAATATTTTGCTAAAGCTAAGGTAAACTGTCATAAGCATGCAAGACATGAGATCACCTGCTCTGAGTACTCAACGCCACTAGCTCCATAGGACTTTGCTATTGCCTCTATTTTCTCTTTTATACTCAGATCCAGAGGATATAGGAATTTCAATGGCTGTGTCACATTTTCACATGCTTTTTGAACTGCAATCCCCAGGTCAACCTGAATCATGACAAGGCCTACCTCAGCAGGTAATAAATAGCATTCCTAAATGAATGATACTATGACTTGTATTGTGCCATGTGCATAAACTAAATTGTGCTGCTAACAATTTCCCAGAATCGACTCCATCTGATCAAAATCTCAAGTCTAACCATGCAAAGGATTGCCTTAACATAAGCACCATTAGGTATTTGATTCAACAAAATTTAAAATTATTAGGGTAATGATGAGAGATGATCAATAGCTTTAAAGGGCTGGGTATGCAACTTGAAAACCAGTTCATTGTTAAAAAATAAAGATGCCTATGGGTCAAAATTTATATTCCAATGTGATAGCCCAAAACTTAATTAACAGTAATCTGTTGATTTTTGCATAGAAATATGCATTGTCTCCTTTGGGCCAATTGACTGTTATAATTCGGTATCCTATTTTTTGTGTTAGAGCAAAATATGGCTTCTTTGTTAGCTAAAATGTGGGACTTGTAAGGCAAGAACTTACTGCTCCTCTGCCACCATGGGCATGATGGTTACAAATTACAGCATCATAAGCCCCAGCAGCTAAAGCTGCATTTTTCACTGTGTTTAGCTCGGCTTCAGTGTCAGTTGCAAACTTGTTGATAGCAACTACAACATTCACACCATAAGCTTTAGTATTTGATATATGCCGTGCCATATTCACACAACCAGCCTCAACAAGACCAACATTTTCATTCAAATATGCATGGTCAAGAGGTTTTCCAGCAACTACAGCTGGTCCTCCACCATGCATTTTAAGTGCCCTTATTGTTGCCACAACAATTTCACACTGAGGTGTCAAGCCACTATATCGACACTTGATATTCATAAACTTTTCTGTCCCAATATCAGCACCAAAACCAGCTTCAGTAACTACAAATCCACCTGGCCCCACCAACTTCAGTGCAATCTTATCAGCCACAATAGAAGAATTCCCATGTGCAATATTTGCAAAAGGGCCTGCATGAACAAGTACAGGTGTTCCTTCCAGAGTCTGCATGAGGGTAGGGTGAATTGCATCCTTCATTAGAACCGTTAACGCACCTCCAAGGCCTAGATCATCAGCGGTTATAGGGTCATCCCTCTTGCTATTTCCAATAACCATTTTCCCCAGCCTCTCTCTCATATCAGCTAAGGATGTTGTCAATGCCAAAACAGCCATTATCTCACTAGCAACTGAAATATCAAATCCTGTTTCTCTTATCATTCCTTTCTCCTCAGGTCCCTGGCCAGCAGTAATTTTTCTCAGGAAACGGTCATTAATGTCCATTACTCTCCTCCATGTAATAGATTCTGGGTCAATATCAAGCCTAGCAAATAGATTTACTTCTTCCGGTGTAAGATCATCTGGATTGGTCTTTGAAATGCCAAGTTTCTTAAGACGCCTAAACATGACATCACTGAAGCTCCTTTTTCCTTCTTTGTTTGGAGGGCACAAGCGGTTAAAAAGAGCCTTATCTGACTGTGTTGACTCATGGAAAAACCGGGTATCAATTGCAGCAGCTAGAAGATTGTTTGCTGCAGTAATTGCATGAATATCTCCTGTTAGGTGAAGATTGAATTCATCCATGGGAATCACTTGGCTATAACCACCCCCAGCTGCACCTCCTTTGATTCCAAAAGTGGGTCCTTGTGATGGTTGACGAAGGCAGGTCACTACCTAACAAAAAGAGATAGCATAGGATTATTAATTACGCATCAGCAAAACCTTGACATATGAGTATAAATGGAAGTTTCCCACTAATATCTTGGACCCACCCAATCAGTGAAGACCTAAATGATGAGTGATTAACTCCTACATCCAGTCATCTCATAATAATCATCAAGAGAAACAAAATAACATGGGAGAATACTTCCAAAATAGAGTAAAGTCCTGGTTTCTTTTTGATAAAGTACAAAGAATGGTTATTACCAAAATTAGTATCATAAATTCAGAACGTTCAGAAATTCCAAAACAGAACACTGACTCATCCTGAAACGGCCCATAGAATCCATGGACTCGATTAATGCATAAATTTGATCAAAGAGGTTTCAGACCTGTGACTAATTACCAAGTAACCATCAATTTGATCCAAAAGTTTTGCAGGATCACTTTTTGAAACAAATGGAAAGATTATTAAAAGATATCTTTGAGTTTGCAGTTAAGAAACTTCAAAACACTGCATTGAGTAGTAAGCATCTACTCAATGCCATAGAGATGTTGAAGATAAGAAAAAGATTACCTTTTTATCAAGAAAAGCTCCTAAAGCTTGGCAGAGCCCCACCGTAGTAGTAGATTTGCCTTCTCCAAGAGGTGTTGGAGTAATGCCTCCAACCACAACATAGTACCCATCTTGTGATCCTTGCAGCTCATCAAGAACGGACAACAAAACCTGTGCTTCCAAGGTACCCATCAGCTAAGCCAAAAAGGCTGAGTACGTTATATATGCAACAACAACAACAACTAAGTCTCCTTCCCTTAAAGTGGGGTCGGCTATATGCATCAGACATGCGCAATATGCAGTCAAACAAAATTATTCATAAGTAGTTGTTAACCAGAAGAGACACATGACACATCCGAGAATTCTTTTGTAGCTTGTTGCAAACCTAACCTCTACTAGGGAGGGGAGAGTCTTAGAGCATTAGCTTCCATTTTGCAGCACACACGAAAAAGGGGGGACAAATATCCTAAAGTGATAATCATGTTTAGAGAAAAGAAGAATCCCCTGCAATACAAACAAAGGCAGTAATGGATGCAGCCATAATTTCCACATGAATGAAATCTAGCATAACTTCCAAATCCAGCCTTCTTTACTGCATACCACAAGAAGCTAAAATAATTCCGGCAAATTTTTTAAAGAACAATAGATTCAAACTCGACCCTTTTCAAGTGATTATCCTCCTAATCCTCAAAACAAACCCAAGTGTTGAAAGTGAGGCGGACCAAAACACACGAGACATTTACCTGGCTATCAATGAAAACAATGAAGAAAAAGGAAGCAGAAACAGAATAAATAACCTTGGCCTTATATTTGCCGTAAAGGTCATAGTGATTGGGACTAAGATTGAGATCGTTGGCAATCTGAGAGATATGGACGGGCTCAACTGAGTTAGCAATGTCTATGTCTGCAGGAACAGGGGACACAACCTGCAGCTTCCTCGCCGTCTTCGAAGAACTCATTCTAATTTCTTAGGATTACGGGATATTACTTCTTAGATTCAGTTGGGGGGTTGGCAGAAGAGTGAACCTACGAATCTGAGATCAGTGGTTGTTTGACGATGAGGGAATGAGTTGTTTAATCATTGTCCTTGCACCTCTATTGTTATCCTGTGCACCCTTTTTTGTTTGTTTTTCTAGTCATCGTTATGCAGATAATATTTTTTTATATGGAGGTTATGCAGACCAGCGACTTCAGGTAGCGTTTGCTAGTATTGTGGGACCGAAATATGGGAGGAGAGATAGAAATGGATATAAATATATAAAAATTATTATTTTTATTTTTTTACGAAGGAGTTAAATTTTTATCTTTAAATTTTATTTTTATTGTCTCCACTTTTTTTGAAAAAATAAAAATACTGAAAATTTTTATCTTTAAAACAGAAAATTTTTCTATTTCTACGTTTTATTTCTACCGCCAAATATGATATGCTAGGACACAAACCAAACATGCGCTCACAGAGCACAGTCGCATTTTTTATTATTTTTTTTAAGGTGAACGCATTTTTTACTTTTTGTTCTTGGAATCAGTGATGAGTATTATGATTGGCAACTTTACATCCATAAAATAGATATTAAGGAAATAAATGGATGGAACATGTCCATTATTAAAAAAATAATTGTGCATGAAATTCATTCAAGATTAAACATACACCACTGATTATCCCCTTTAAAACATCAGTTTTCATAATCTTAATCATTTTTTAAAAACAATCACGTAAAAATTTTTTAATCAATAAATTTTTGAAGGATTTTTTTTTTGTTTTTTATCCAAAAATCAAGGCATGAAATTAATAAAAAAAATGGAAACAAATCATTGCTAGCAACACTTGATTGAGACAGGATATTGCACATAATTCGTGCCACATTTATTCCTATATTACTATCGTTTCTGCAAGGCGTATTCTTTTGTATTAATGTAACTAAATAGAGTTATATAACTATACTCGGTGATATTCGATGGTGCAATAGTATTTCGATTAGCACTCTTCTCCCTTACTATTGGCTAATAGTATTTGATAAGAATATTATTAAAAATAAATAATTAATACTACTTAAATATTTTAAATAATTAATTATTTTTAGATAAAATAAGTATTTAAAATAGATAATTATTTAATGATGGAGGGAGTATATATATTGCATTGACCAGGCCTTATGGCAAATAAATGGAACATAATGAAAACAAGGGGAGAAAAGTGAAAATTGAAGACAATCATAGAAGCACATCCAGAAGATGTAAAACTATAGGAGGGGAAAATAAACCGTCAAGTTCCGCTTTATGCTCATCCAACACTTAATACAAATGCAGAGACATGATATCAAGAATGTGAACATGAAAGAGACCGAACTTGAACTTCACAAACAATTGAAAGGATAAGAATGTACTTCGCATAATATAACATCCAAACTATAGGCATTACTTGCTAATGTAATTCTATTCTATTTATCCAAGCTAAAATGGTTTCGTTGTGGCCTTCAATGAAATCAGCTAATATATTTAAAACGGTGCATTACGAAACTTTGCAACGTTATACATATGTAAATAGAGATTTTTTTAATATCCCAGTAAAAAAAAAATTGAGATTTTTTTAATATCAAAAACGTAAAAAAACATTCATACTTTGTAGGGACTTTTTTTTTGTGGACTTGTAGTAGAGACTCCGGAGTGTTACGTACACGTGTAAAATTGGTCTAAAAGGCCCAATAAAAAACTAAAACTGTGGAAATTAGGCGCCCGACCCAATTTTTTTTAATGTCAAAGACAAACAGGCTGCCTGCTGAGCTATCCAAAACTGATCAGTTTATTAGGGCCACCATTTTTTTTGAGGAATTTTCAGCTCGACAACCCAATTTGTGTTGGCCCTTTTTCGTGCCTCAGGCAACAAATTAAAAAGACATGGAGACATAGTTATGAAAAAAGGACTGGAACCTATTTGGCCGACCGATTACAATCAAAACTCCACCGCTATTTGGGAATTGACCAAATTGGTTTGACAGTTTTTTTTTTAAAAAAAAGATGTAAATTGACATCATTTTGGGAATTTTTTTTTTAAAAAAAGGACCTAAAATCTCATTTTTCCTAATTCTTTTTCTTTTTTTATATGAAAAGTAGTAACTTAGGAGATTTTATCTATTTGGAAAATATTTATTTTGAGTAAGAAATGAATTATGTTATGTTATATGGGTTTTGTTAATGCCTAATTTAATTTTTAGTTATTTTATGACATATTTTACTTTATATTTTTATATATTTATATAAATACAGGTTTTATTATATACTTGTTATATTTCACTGGACTTCATCAACTTGTCAACTCTAAATCTCTAAACCCTTACCCTGACCAGCTCGATATCCGATCCGATTTTCAGAACCTTGTGGAGAACTACTCAGACCAAAAAGAAAACAAAAACAAAAAAAACTAATTTGTTAATTTTTCATTGGTGAACCGAATATGACCAAAAAAGAAACAATTGGTGAATCGGATAATATAAAAGTAATAATGTCATTTCAACACTCATTCTTAGGTATCTCATCCAGACATTCATTTCATTATCATTTAATAAGATTATGATCTTCACTCATTCATCTCATCTATTTCATCAAGTGATAGTGAGGTAAGTGTTTTGATGAAATCCCTAAATATAGATGCTGAAATAGGGTAATGTTATTTTAACATCTAAAATGTGATAGACACTCATTTTATAATCATTGGATATGATGATGGTCTCCACTTATGTTTAACATCCATCACATTTAGTGGTTATAAATAGTTCAATGTGACATATTCTTTTAAGTCCAAAATAGTATTACTCGTTAAAATAATATATTGACGTAAGAGCATTGGTGCTTCAATTTCAATTTTATATGACTAAACCTTAAATTCCAAGGGGAGCAAGAGGACTATAAAAAGATTTTTTTTTTCATCCAATTTGATAAAAATGTGTCGTGATAAACTTTAATTTTGAGTTTTTAAATTCTCGTTCATATGTTTCTGCCTTGAGTTTTTATTTATTTATCACTCGTCTTTTGTCCTTTGACTCAGCAAATAAGGGATAAGAATAAAAAATTTCATGCATATAAAATCACGTTTAAATTTTAGTAAGTTGAAATAGAGTTGCTACTCCATTCCTTTTTTTTTAGTGTATTATTGATAAATTAGTTAATGAATATTCTTTTATATAATTTTTAAATTAATATTAATATATTACCTTTTTACAATAAATTTCTTGAAATTATTAAATCGAACAATTTAAATCAATAATTATAATATTGGTTTTTATGAAAAAATAATAATCTAAACTGGGATATCTTAATGATAATTATCATTATAATAACAATTGGTAATATATTAATATCCGTTTAATAATTATTGTAATTATTATATTAAATATTATATTTTATTGAAAACCAATAGACAAAAATGGGATATCTTAATAGCAATAATTATTATAATATAAATTATTAATATATCAATATCCATTTAAAAATTATTGTAATTATTATATTTATTACAATATTAGTTTACTAAAATTGCGAAATATTGATAACAATAATTATTAGAATGGAAAATTAGTGATATATTAATATTCCTTTAGTAATGATTATAATTACCATAATGTTAGATTTTGTCAAAGACAAATAGGCTAAAAATGGGATATATTAATAACAATTATCATTATAATGAAAAATTAGTTATATGATAATATCCCTTTAGTAATTATTCCAATTATTAAAATCATTATGATATTAGTTTTTATCAAAAACAAATTGACTAAAATGGGACATAACAACAACAACAACAACAACAATAATAATAATAATAATAACCAACCATCAAAGAACAATAACAACTCTTTCACATATATAAATAAGGATATATTTATCTTAAACCCTGAGACGCTTTCAAACAAAGACTAATCTTGAGCACGATGGTGAGAATCATGCATACTACTCACAAAAACAAAGGTCCATTGATCATCGACTCTGACACTGGCCTCTTGCTCTCGGACAGTGCTCCACCTTCACCAACTCACGAAGCACGAAGGATGTTAGATGACAACATTCTACAAGGTGATGGATCTGCCACTATAACCCAAATGAAAACCGCACGAAAAGCCACACAAAGGATGGACTCTGAGGAAACAGGTTCAGCCGCAAAGAAAAGGAAGCAATGTGCCCCCCTTGAGGTAGAGCCCTTTAACTCCGTCATGTTCCAATTATATCTTAGCTAACTCGAGAGTTTAATAATTATGAATTCAATCGAGTATAATTTGATCAAATCCAATTTTCATTGATGTTTGAAATTGGGTATAATTTGACAATATATTGGGTCATTAGGTTTAAAATATAATCTTCAGTCAGCTATAATTTGACAATATATTGGGTCATCATGTTTAAAATTATAACATATGATATTTGATTCAATGAAAATTAGATTTGGTCAAATTATACTGGATTGAACCATGATTATCAAACTTTCTAGTTCATTCTCACGTGTTAACGACATTATCACACAAAAACGAGTTAACTCGTGCATAAAATCTCTTTCTGTCAAACTCATACGAATTTAAATTTATGCTTGATTTTCCTATCTATATGTAAATTATTTGTCACTTTTGTTGGGTAAATTAACTTACTTGTTTATCTTATGCAATATTTGTTTATTTTATTTAGATGTATTATTATTTGATTGTGTGTTGTTAACTATAAAATAATGTGTATGAAATAAAATATGGTTTAAAAATTAAGGCATATATTGCGCTATATTTTATGATATTTCTTTTATATATGTTGTTAGAATGTAAAAATTCTTCAACATTAATCATAAAATTTTATTTAATTATATTTAATTACTAACATATAGTTTTTAAGTAATATTTTTTAAATATTTAAACTATTTCAAGTCTACAAGTTGACTTTATGATACAAGTTTAATATGACATCATGAGTTTACCTAAACTCTCGTGTAATAACCTTGACTGAACCAAATGATCCAAATTAACTCCCAATCCCAATCCATTCAATTTGTTAGATTTGTTTTGGGAATTCAATATATGGATCCTCGCCAACTTAAGAACTAGGACATCTTAGTGTCTAGAGTAATATTATTTGACATCTAAAAAATGGACGTCCTATTTGAAATCTATTTTCACTGGATAAGCTTATTGAGTTGAATGAGTGAGAATTACAAACTCATTCAATGAGCACACAAAGCTCTATGTCACAAGGCATCTACTTTTTAAATATCAAAACATCATTTTCCCGATGTCTATGCTACCAAGGGTTTGAACTTCACCAAAGAGCTAGCTTACTGTTGGCTTGTTTTATTTGATGTGGAGTAAGAGGTTTATCATCTAAATGTTCTTTAGTAACATAATTATTAGGGATTCAACCCTATTCTCCTATGTCAAAGGAAAGGAGATGCACATTGTATCTCAAGGTGATTGAGCAGGCACCACACAATCCTAACACAGGGCCTTATATTTATTGCAATCATTATTGAAATAATTATTAAATATAAAATCATTCATATGATTCAACTCAATAATTTATATTTTTGGGAGAAATAGTTCATAGCATAATATCAAAGCCTTTAAGTTTGATCCATGCTTCAATCATAAAAGATTCATGTGAGAAAATTTATTAAATATAAAACTATTTAATCTCAACCCAATATCATAAGCTTTTGTGGAAGATGATTTTATGAAAATAATGACTTGGTTATCATCAGTTATATATAACACGCTCATATACCTTTGGGTATGATTCATTCCCGATTACATCGTATTGTTTCACGTGTTATATTGTGCATATATATATATATACTTCTTGCTCGGTTGTTTTTTAGCACTTTAATGTCGATCTTAAAGTAAAGCATGTTGAACAGGTCAAAAGTGTCACGATTAATGGAAAATATATTTCCATGGAAGATGAAGCATCTCGTACGCCAAAAGGAAAATTCAAAGGTAAAACGAACGTGCTGGCTGATGACACTGATGTTCTACTTATTGAATCTGAGGATGACATTTTTCTCCCAGACTTGGATCTTGCATCTCGTCCCCGACCTGCACAAGACAAAATATTGAAGCTTCTCACCCAGTTTGCAAAGCAGCAACGAATCACCACTGCTGCACATAGGAAGATGACCCACTTCATGCGAAAAGAGCTCAAACAGATGGAACACAAACTGAGGATCAGTGAAGACAGGTGGAGCATACTGGAGACAAAGCTTCGAGCACACACCTCCTCCTCATCTCTTTCCCCTTCATTTTCTTCTGAGCAGGAACTGGGAGAAACCGATTCTGATTAAGAGCAATGTGCCCCGCACCTGTTTTGTTTCTGCTTGCTAGTTTTCCTTTCTTGTTTTCGTTAAGACAAGTTGCTGTTATCTTCGTTGTTGTGGTTTTTGTGCGAGACGCCAAAACTTGATGCTGCTCGATGACATTGCTACTTTGTGTTTGTTTTCGAATCTTCTATGGATGTCTTATGTTATTTGACATTTAAATTGGAATTCACTTTCCGACATACCTCCACAAAAAGGTTGTGGGATTCACTTCTGCACAGTGTAACCCACTGTTGTTACACCAGAGATTATTTTTACACTCGCAATATGAGCTACAGTTTTTGGCGTAATAATAGACTGTTGATCCAATAAATGGTATCAAAACGCCATGAAGTCAAATCTCCTAACAGCATGTTTGGTTACAGGATTTTTCAGCGTTTCTTTTGAAAAAATAAGTTGAGAAGAAGTAATGGTGTTTGTTTTGCATTTTTACTTTTGATAAAAGTGATTCACTTTCATAAGAATTGATTCTAGTAGAAGTGAAAAATATTAATTTTTACTTTTCCATCTTACGTCAATTCTTCTAAACTTATTTTTTTAACATCTTTCTCAAATACAAATTAATTTTTTGAAAATAAATTTCTTTAATATCAATTATTTTAAAAATAATTCTGTCAAGATCTAATTAAATGTATGACAAAAGAGGAAGAGAAAGATTGTTATTATATTGACCAATGTCACTTTTATGATTCGGTCACCTTAATATCTACACCAGTTGATATGCGTGTAGTCTTTTAGCTTAGTAATAAACTCTTGATCCAACATTTTGTTCTCATTAAATAACTGTAAAATTTGTTTAATTGATATTTTGAGAGGATTAGCTATTCTCGAGCCGGTCATTTATGAAATAGACAAATTAAATTGTCATTGAAATAAAATATAAACCTTCTAGTGCCATAGTATATAGAATAATACAAAATTCTCTTCTCTTCATTTTTTTTTTTTTATAATGTTTCTCTTCCCTTCGTAAAGATTGCGAACTCTATTTTCCCTTTTTCCCCCCCTTTTGGCCCAGTAGCAGACGGTTATATTGCGTAGGACTACAGGAGCGGAAAAATTGCAAGTACGATGGTAAAAGCAAAATAACAATGAGGACACATTCTTGCTTCCTCCTCTTGTATGGTTTTTCTCCAAACCATTAACAGTTAGTAACAATCATAATTACTGTCTTTTCACTAATTATGAAACCAAAAATAAATTTTTTAAGCAACTGAATGTCTTTCTCGATTACATAAGATCTGTTCCTTTATATGCCCCTACGCAACCACTAACATCTGAGACTACACTCCTCGTTTCTTTTGGGTGTTTTACAATTAATGCACACTTGCGCATATTTTTCAGACATGTAAAGTCGAGGCCATTCAAAACAGTTATAGAGTTTGAGATATAACAAGTAAAATAGTGTTATTTAAATAAGTGTAGCCGAAGACATTTTCATTAATATATATATATATATAGAAACTATAAATTTCATAAATAACTCATTGGTTTGTTGCAGATCTTTCGGTCTTTAATACCTTGAATGTACATGAGTTGTATGGCCATTTAAAAATTTAAGTGGTATCTAAATCGGAACTTGAATAGCTACTCTTGCTGAAAGTATTTGCTTAATGTTTACACTATACATGGGATAATGGAAGTCAAGTCGGTGTGCATGAAAATGATGCTTGTACCACTGGAAAATGGACATTTTTCATACAGAGAACCTAGAAAGTCATTACGTGGTAACCAGGCCAATGGTTGGTGTTGTTTTGGAATTTGGAGTGCTCCAGACCTAAGCTACAAGAAGCAAAAATTCATCCCCATGTTTTATACTAGGAGTTAATTACCAATGCAGTCAATGGCTTTATTATCTAGGTGGAGAACTGTAAGAAACTGGTATCAGCGAATGAATGAAATATGGGAACTGAAATAATATTCTCAGGAAGAACAATTCCAGAGAAGTATGGCTCTTCCTCTTGCTGTGTCCGTGTGGTATGGACAAAGAAATTTGGGTGTCTATGTCAGGAATTCGAGAGTCCTGCTCCCTCCTATGTTCCAATACCTCTCACTACTCGAGATACCCCCCTCCGTATCTTGCCCTCCCCCTATAACCCCCCCTCTCTTGCCTCTAACAGAATCACATTTCTCGCACCCCTCCACCCTCTACCAGCTAGGCAAAGTTAGTTACAGCCCTCACTTCCCTTAAGGTTAAATGCCTTCTCCCATGTCCCCAATCCCCTTTTTATTCCTTCTCTTATAAACCTTGTCATACGGTACAACCATTTTATTAGGGGTTACAATTGAAATAACATCACCATTCACATCATTTGGGGTCCTTACAAGAACATTCCATTCAATTTGCCAAAAAGCAGCACTAGCAAGGCTCTGGTGTGCCCAAACTGAACGACTGAAAAGGATATATAGCACAGTGAATAATGGCAACAGAATATACTAAATAAGCACCGAACTAGACGCCTGTGACCTTATGGAGTAACATGAGAATGAAAACTTGCCTTCTAAGAGTTTGGAAGTAGCCTGCCATTATACATCTTATCAAGCAGCTTCCGCGCATCAGGCCTCCTTAGTAGACCTTTATTGTTTGGCAACCCAGTTCCTAAACAAACAGGGCATACAAGCTTTCCTCGACCTGTAATTTATTAATATTATTGATCAATCACATAAGTTAGTTGCATGTGGAAATACAAGAAAAATAGCAACCTTTGGACAACGTAAAGAGGCGGAAGAGAATGAGATGGGAAAAGTGACCCAAATCCTTGTTTGAAAGTCTTTGAAAGGAGGGGAAGGGAAGAGCTAAGAAGTTAAGAACAAGTAGAGGATTCCCCTAATGATTTCCTTATTTTGAACATCCAAAGAAAAGTAACTCTCCCTCCATCCCTTCCTGTTCCCTCAAAGCCTTCCACTCTAAAATTTCCATATATAGGATACATTTAAAACAAACAAACAAACAAACAGGCGTGCATAAGACCAAATAGAGGCACAAATACAAGTTCAATAAATTATTGTAGAGCATAATTGCAAATTGAAAAGCATGTTATCAAAGACTGTCTTCAGAAATCATTGGCCTGTATAACTAATAAAAAAATGGAGGAGTCAATTAGAGAGTGGACTTGATACCGTAACAATTTGGACACTCTGCGAACTCATAAACATCTTTTGCTCGCTTCCTGTTGAGAGCTTTCCATTTTCCTGTACCACCACACATATCACCTAAATGAAAAGTAAACATAAGATGAATCAAACTATGCAGGCAACAGGAGCCATTTCATAGTTATATTCTCATCCAATCCACATTGATAAAATTAACACAAATGGAGCCAGGAATGAGATGGAAACAATCTTCAATTATCCCACAAACAATAATATTACAGTTAGCAACTGGGTTTAATTAGGATTAAGATGGAAACAATTGGGTATTTTGATTTGCCTATGGTTATGGGAATCAGCAATGAAAGATGTCTTTCTTTGGCCTTCTCTTCTTAGAAGAGTAATGTGCAAGTGAACAAAAAATTGAGCTAGCTTATAAAATGGAGAAGTGCTGCAACAGAAACCATGATTAGATAACGCAATTGATTGAGAATAGAGAACCAAAAAAAGCAGTTAAAATTGATACATACATATGATGGCACCACTTCCCCCGCAATTTCGGCACACAGCTCTTTCCATACTATTGCCGTTGGCATTAGCAGCGGTTGCGTCTGATGCAATTATAAGAGCTGGAGTCGAACACAGACACGTGAGACAATGGCGCCTCGAAATTGTTACTGGCAGTTCCAGCTGCATCCATCCCATTAGCATTATCAATTAATGCACCATTCGGCATCACAATTAGTAGAATGGATGGATGAAATATCAGTAACAAATTAATAGAGCGTGATGTTATAGATGTGTTGAGTGTGACCTTTGATGGATTTGAGGAAGCAGAGGCAGAGGTGTCATCGTGCTGACTTGAATTAACAACACGCACCACCACCTTTCCCGTTCCTGCTCCCGACACATACATAGATAGATAGATAAGATAAATAACAAGAGAAGAGAAAGAGAAATAGAATTATACAAGAAAATGAGAAATAATTCCTTCCTTACCCCACATAAACAAACAAACAAAAACAACCAACCAAGCATAGAACTGGTAGTGGCAGGCTTGCTTAAATTGAATTCATACGAAAACAATTCAAGTGAGTATATGTAGAGCATAGCATACCAGAGAAGCAAGGAAAACTCACGTCGGTTTGGAGTTGAAGTAAGGCATCGAGGAGGAATAGCAGAGAGACTACAAGACGACGAACACGCCATAACCCTCTTCCTCTCCTCTCCAATTAAATTGATTGATTAATTTCGATGTCACTCACTCGCTCACTCACTCACTCACCTGCGCTGCGATTTAGAGTGACAGCGTGCGTTAGTGCGTGGGTTTGTGTGCATAATGTAATAAGAAAGAAAGAAACACAGAGAATCGGATCAATGGATGAAATGTCCTCCACGTACGTCCTCTCAAATCTCAATCCCTAATCCATGAAAATAATACATTTTTCAATCTTCTATATTATTCATTTCAAAATTTCAATTAATAATAAACAGGAGTTTTTTTAAAAATTTTCTGGTCTGCGGTCGGACTATTTATTAATACTTCGCATTGGCAGAGTTGGCCCCGGCCCAATACCCATGAGCTGGGGAGGCTGCGTCTAACCCATATTCTGTGGACCAAAGCAGCATAGCCCATAGTCTTAAAATTATGTATTTTTTCGGTAACTCCTTTTATGACAGAAAAATATAACAATAACTGGCTCTATGAATAAAATCAACCAGAAATTCTTGGATAAATATTCCCTATCACTTCATGTTATACACATTCAATTTTTTCTTTTGGTACATGACATTCTATTTAATTACTGGTATTATTGCCATGTATCGATATATTCTGGACAAAACACACTTACAAAATAAGTAAAGATATTTGAGAGCGCCTTCAAACATATCGCTAAGATCAAATCAAAGTAAAACTTAATACAATTTTCCAACATCTCTATTTGATCCTTTAGACCCCATGCACACGTCAAGTAGAATGAGCGGACCAAATAGGACAATAACCATAATTTTAAATTTGATTAGCAATATTTTATTCAATGATTGAGCGAATAAGTAATAAACCAGAATCTCCAGTCCCCAGTGCTCCTAACTAAAGGCCTAACGATATACCATAATCTATGTCAGCATGCCAAAAATGCACGAGATCATGAAATCAGCATCTGAATGACAATATTGAAACGACAAAACCCAAAGTTGAGCACTGTGATTGTGAGCAAGTAGCTAAGCACTACAACTCAATGTTAACTCAACTTCATACTAAAAATGTTCACAAGAAAATCTATTTTCTCTGCTCTAAATTAGTGCCACTGTACTCGGAACTCTCCTGCATGTCCTGAACCTGCTGATCTCCCCCCATGTCCAGAAGAAGATGCAGCTCACAAACCCCCCTGGCATGACTTCTCTGGACCCAAACAGCTAGAATCAGCATTTACTTCGGTAACCGGCAATGCATCCATGTCGAAATCTTTCTCAGTAGCCTTCTCGTCTTCATAGTCACTTTCACCAGAACTGCTCTCCTCTGGAGTTTGAAAAGACTCGGCCTCCCCTTCGTCCAATTTCATGTCAGCAACCAACATGTCTGTATCTGGCTCAGGAAGCCGTTGTTGCAGAGGCACAGCATCACTGATAACTTGGCCCATCTTCAGTTTCACACGATAGTCCTCCATTTCTGCTCTGTATCTCTCTTTATCCTTCACAGCCTTCTCTTGATAAACCTAAAAGTTCAATGAAACTCAACATGTTACATAAATAACCTAATATACAAGAACTGCAAGATGCTTGTGTGAGCTTGTGGACCATATAAAAGCCAGTTCAT
Source organism: Dalbergia cochinchinensis (assembly GCA_031216125.1). Lineage (NCBI taxonomy): Eukaryota > Viridiplantae > Streptophyta > Magnoliopsida > Fabales > Fabaceae > Dalbergia > Dalbergia cochinchinensis. The sequence continues at coordinate 65,735,673 of CM062369.1, forward strand.
GGAAGACAATAGCATTAGACAAAAGATCAAAATTCTCTCATGTTTCTTGCTAACATCAGAGTGTCATGTTATGCAACACACAGATACACATTTGGATATTGTAAGATCCAGTGTTATTTATATTAATGTACCAATTTCGATTGTGTCTTTCTCATAACATGACAATGTTAGTAACAAATATGAGAAGATCCTCATCCTTAAACAAATTTCTTACTGCTTTTTCCGATTCATTTAACTTGTTCCAGAGTTCACCAATGGTCCTACTAATCTCCCTGTCCTTCCCCTGGTTAAGTGGTTTTAGCCTTGCATGCTGCTCTGCAAAGAAGAAATTGTACCCACTTCTGTTGGGTTTTGGATGGGCAGGATCTCTCCGTTTAATTTCTGACTTCTTTCTGCGCCGGCGACGATGGACACCCAACGGAGCAGAGGCATTATTGTTATTGACGAAAACACTGTGATGGGATGCTGGCAAATTGGGGTTTTGTGGAGCCTGATAAAGCACACCCTTAAGTTTCTCTGAACCTACTGTCACAGTAACTAGATATCCACTTTCAAACTTCCCATCAATGACTCCAATGACTGGGGACCCTGCTGAAGATACTGTCATGGCTGAGACCAGAACGGAATAAACAGTATTTGTTATCAAATAATCAATAATGTCACAAACATTACAAAACCATATTTGCAAAGAGCAATATATGCCCCATCAGTCAAATACAAGCTCATTCTGTATGTTATAAAACAAATTAAAGAATCATGTCCTTCAGATTACAAATGGGTGCAATAATTTCCAATCATCATGAACAAAATATGAGTAAATTCCTTACAAATAAGAATGGATGGTTCGGGTATCTACCAAATATAACTCATGCGATTTAAGAGACCTTTGATTCAATGTTCATTAGAAGCTGAGATTCAAAAAAAAAAAAATTAGGGTTATCATGAGTCATGACCATAGTAACTCCTTTCTTCCCATTTCTTTGTGGTTAGCAACTATCTTATTATGCACTGCAAATTATTATGCACTGGAAAAAGGCAGAGACCTTGGGGCAATTCAGCAGCATTAACACCTGGCTGTTGAAAGACAGTTGATTGAAATCCTGACAAAGGTTGCAAAAACTGGGTCTTTTGAGATGGAACTGGAATGGTTGACTGACTCTGCAGAGCACCTATCAAAGAAAAATTGTCATTTTATACATTAGAAATGGGTCCTGGACATTAGTTCAAACAAGCAATGTGGTTTAAACGAACATACTGGAAGCAGTAGGGGTCCATCCAGGTGCTTTAAAATAGTAGAGTTGTTCATAATGAAAAAGCAATGAAGCATAGTACTTCCGCAGAACAAAAGAAGCATTTGTAGCCGTTGATGGAAAATTGAAAACTGCAGTTACATCTTTCCATTTCCTCTCTTTAATTATCTGCAAGACACATTGGCCAGATAATATAACTACCTACTATCACTACAACAAAACAAAGCAAAAAAAGTTATGATTCACAGGAACAGTGAAAATATTCAGTTTACTGGCCAAGGTATCACAGAGTGCAAGCGTCTTTCCATTCAAGGCAAGATCTTGAAATCAATTACAATTTTACAAAGGACATGCAACCACATTTGTATTAGAAGTATGGAGGGGCAAAGGATCCCCCAAGAACACTCTACTAACATTTTATCATCTTAATGATGAACAAACCTTCCAAGGAAAATTCATAATCACAAGATAAACTGAACTAAGATATAACCAAGGACATAAAAGCAGGAAAAAAATTGTTGACGCCCATACAATACAATGAATTTTACAGCAGAAATCTACTGAGGCACATTAGTTTTTTTGTTGTGGGGCCGGGGGGGGGGGGTACCTCATGTGCCACAACAATTGTAGGAATGGAAAACGCAGAACAGAACATCTTAATTCCACTATTGACATTGATTGCATATTTTGAACCAAACTTGGAATATTTGAACTTAGAGATAATCCATAAAACTTTTACAATCAAGATATTCATCATTTATTTATTTTCATGCCTAAAATTTGGACAACATACAAAAGTTAAAAAGTAGCAAAGGCTCAACAGAAAACAGAATATTCAGGGATTCAAAAAAATTAGTAAGGGGATAACAGCACAACTAGCTATAAATAATCACGTAATACCTTCTCAATACCTCCACGAGAAGTTACTTCAACAAAGAGGCGATGCAAATCCAATTCTCTTCCCCCAATAATAGGAATCCTGGGACATAATTTCAGATGCCACAAAAGGAACTCAAAAGGTGAGAAACAAAAAGCATGCTTTTTCGATTACAGAGCTATGCAATTGAAAAGCATTAGTAAGGTACAACATTTCCAAGAACTATACAAAGCTTGAAGCTGAAGCCACACTACTGAGCCATCATCAGCTGGTTAAGGATTGTTCTACACCAACTAGAAAACCATATAGATCCCAATAACATCACAATGCCCTCCATCATGAACATGAGTAGGTAGAAAGCATCACATATATATCAATTCTCAAAATAGAAAATGATAGCTAAATAACGTGCTGCCAGGAATCTGGCATGACAAGCTTGTAACTTCCATATCTTCACAATAGAAACCAAGACTCAAGCTCGAGTAGTCAACTCCAACCCATTTTCCAGTCAACTCCTCATCCACTCTTTAAAGTTCATAGAGCAAAGTAAAATGAAACATGTATAGCTAATGACAAAAATGATATTCAGGGAGCTTACATGAACTTGGTTCCCAAAGAAGCATGGAGTTTCTCCAAGGTAGACATGAAGAGCGAGGGGTCGTTTGCAACATCCTCATATCTTGCAAGAGGGGGAGGGTATACACAATAGCTCGAAGCTGCTGCTGATGCCTCTTTCATGGGTAACGGGCTCTTACTGACACAAGATGCTGATGCCATAAACAAGTTTGCAATTTCAGCTTCCAGTATTTTCCTGGCCCACCATCAACAAGACAACAACCTTGATATTTAGTACATAGTGGCGGTAGTAAAAACCAAAAACGAGGGGCTTAGGGGGAGAATTGACATTGCAATACGGAAGGATGAAGAAAAACATCAGATACAGCAAGTAGAAAACCAGACAGTATTAGCGGATATGAAAAAAAAGCAAAAAAAAAAAAAAGGTAAAAGATATGAAACGACCAACCTACATGCAGACAACATAAAAATGAAAAGAGACAAAAATTGAAGAGAAGCAGACAAGTTCACTGGATAAGATAAAATTCGTCCCATGAAAAAAAATAAAAAGCAATAAAATAATAGGAAAAAGGGTGGGAGAGAGAAACCAATGAAATGAGCATGCAGAAGCAGATTCAGGACTGAAACAAGCCACGACCCTGATAAGATACACAAGACCCAGCTGGGGTGGTGAAATAACTCGGAGTGACAAGCAGGGAGATGATGCAAAGCCCAAGAAAAGGCAATGTTGGGACAGAAAAGCTGTTGCATAGCCATGAATTCCTCCAGATTACCGAGGATGTTACAGCCAAAACCCATCAAAGCTCAGGGCTCAGGCCAGGCCTTTCAAAACAAACAGGTTAACCAAGAAAGAGAAAGAGAGAGACCCTTTTAGGCTATGGTCATAAAGACGCACCCTTTCTACTCTCTCCCCTAACCCCAGCCACTGTTCACAGACCTACATAGCCTATAAACTGAACCCTGACATTGCTACGATAGAGATGATAAATAGATATATATATCTCAAGGATACAATAGGGTCATCCAAAACCATCTTTGCATAAATACGAATATATGATATGTATATAATAACATATAATATATTATGCATAAAAGCAAGTCAATGGTTTTATCATCTTTCTCTATAATCTGACACTGTTTCAGGGTAAAAAAAGGATTTTGTGGGGGATGGTGCTAAAGACATCACCTTTTTGCTCCCAAGAAAATTCAAATCAGATATCGTCCTTGCACTCTGTAATGGAGGCCAATGAAGACAAGAAGATTTTTGTTATAATCAAAGATTATCGCTTATCAGCCACAATAAGGAAAACAAGTGTACACTGTTGATTACTTTTATTTCTTTGTGCAGTTTCCATGGCATTACGGATATTAAAAAAAATAATTAAGAAGAATAAGAACGAGGGTAAATAAATAATGCATGCTTACATAAAAAGCATATGACAAGAACCAAATCCAGAGGCAGAGAAGCAGAAATGTCAAACAACAGTTTTTGTTTATTATATATAATATATAATAATATATATAATGATATTAAATATAATAATAATAATAATAATGAGAGAGAATAAAAAATAATAATATTATTATTATGGGTGTAAAAGGTTCTTACAAACAGTAACAGATAATGGAGCAGCATCATCATCATCATGCAAATGAAATGAAAACAAGGAGGAAGCTTTAAGAAGAATAAAGGCGCTGTTATTTTAAAAAGGTTCCGAGGTGCGTGTGGATTGTGAAGGAGAAAAAAAAAACAATATAACCCTAACGACTTTATACCCACTTGTCAAATGACAGTCTTATCCCTTTTCGGTTGACGATTCTTGGGAGGCTACCAGAGGGTGATTCTGGTTTTGTGCAGATTTCGAGAGCGAGCTTTGCATAACTGGCACAAAGAGAGTATAAAATTATTAATAATTAATTTTGTACCAAAAAATGATAATTGATTTATGTAGTGAGAAAGGCTGGCCTCACGTTATTTTCTTTTTTTTCAAAAAATAATTTATCATAAATTTTATCCTTATATTTTAAGAAACACCAATACCATCTCTTTGGTAAAAGGACACCCAGCTCATCGCTGATAAGGAAAAGAAAATAAATACTTCTAATTGTAAAAATGCATTGTTGCACTTGCAGAAGGACAAAAAATATATCAAGTTGCCGTTTACGTCGAAAGTTTCATTTTGGCTGATTTGTTTGACAATTTTACCGCTTTACTATTTCAAGGGGATAAAAAGATAAGATGAGTTGATAACACAATTAAATATTAGTGTAATTTTTTCATTAATAATGCATTAAAAATAAATTCATATAGTTCTTTGAGTCGTATTATAATTAACTCAACAATCATGTAAGAATGGAATATAAGTCATTAAATATAATAAAATATAATTAATCGAAAACCAAGTAATTCAAATGAAAAAGAGTACCGGCGATTGTTTTTCCTTTAAGACATTTCTATATTTTTATACTTTCAATGAAACTGTCGAACCAATGACTCGATGTGGTCGTCCCGATTAATTTCTAACTACTTTGACCAAATCTGAGATACAATTATCTAGATAAACTAAAAAAATGTTTTCTCAGTAAATGATAAATAAATATTACATATACGTGTACATTATATAGAATATAATAAATTCACAAATTATGCTGCTAGTAACTAAAATTGATGCGAGGTAAAATGAGATGATGGGACTGCCCCCACAACGTAGCCAATATGACTCGTCCTGTTTGATTTCCGTTTGGAACGGCCCACCCGCGGAAGGAACATGAGGTTTAATCAAACTCAAAGGATAACATCTAAAGAACAAAGCATTTCCTTACCCAAAAAAGGAAAGAAAAAAAAAAACACAGGAGCAAAGCATTGAAGCTAAATCGGGGTTGGGGAAGAGAGAACACGCCATTTGCATAGGTGCCGTAGCTGTAGCTCATTTGCATTTAATATAGGCTTGCTTTTTGTTAAAGAATGTAAGCCTGCTTTGCATTTATACAAACAAACACTTGCGAAATTGTCCCACCACCGGAGTATTAAAAATCGGTTCGAACCGGTTAGTTTAACCGAAAAATTGATAAATTGATTGGAAAATCGATCTGAGTTAGTATTTGGATCAGTCCCGCATTAAAATCAGTCACGATCGATTTGACTACGATTTTGTATTAAAAGCGGTGGACTCGGTCGAACCGGGTCAGACCAGTGGAGTTTTTGTTTTTGCTTTTTTTACTTTTTTTGCTTTTTTTATTTTTTTTGCTTTGTTGTTCTAAATAATGACTTTTTTAAAACCCTTAAAAAATCAATCTAATTTAACTTATAGAAAAATGCAATAACTTTATTTGTATGGTTATAACTTATGAGTTTGTGATATAAAACTTTGTGAGTTTACTTGTATAATTATGTTTTAAACCTGTTAATTATGATTCATGAATGTGAAATGTAAATAATATTTTAGAATTTATGTTATTTATTTATGCTTTTATATTTGGATTCTTTAAAGAGTATTAAATTATTAATTAATTATCATTTTATTATATTTTATTTAAATTTTTATATTTTTTTGTATAAATCTGGTTCAACCGGTTCGATTAATGACTCCATGCAGAAACCAATGACTGATACTGACCGAGTCGATCACCGATTCGAGTCTGAAAACTATGCCCACCACCTTCCCCTTTCTCGTCTTTTTTTTCACAAAAATGTAAGATGAGACGATTTTCAATTTAATACTTTTTAATCCATTTTATTTGCATATTGACTCTTGAGTTTAATTTTTTATATAGCCATTTACTCAAAATATTTAATTTTCATGAACTTTTAAAATATTGGGATGGGACTCAAATGTTTTTGCATATGCACCAATGTAATATAATCGAATGTTAATATAAAATTTTTTTTATACTGTGTGTACGTTGAAGTTAAGTCTTTCACATTCTTAAAATTATTTACTATATATATTTGTCTTCTAGTTTTAAAGTCAAATTTCATCAGTTGGCTCGCATAACTTGTCGACAAATTATTTAAGGAAGAAAACATCCTTTGAGTCTAGCCAACAGAACCTAAGGGGTAAGATAAGATTGTGATGTAAAAAATTAGTGGCTATTTGGATGTATGAGGCTGAGTTAATATTTATTTTGATAGCTAATTTCATATTTTTGAGTCATTTTTATCTTAAACTTTTAAAATTAGTTAAATTAGCCCATTATATTGCAAACAAAAAGTCAAGTCAATCTCTCGATCCATTTTTTATTAGTATTTGATTAAATGATGATTTGTAATGTTGAGTAATACTTTAATATATCTTATATTATCTGAAGTATATTTAAATTTAAAATAATTTATTCAGCTGTCTAAAATTATATAAAATTAATCATTTAAATCTCTTTCTCAAGTCATAAAATAACTCATTTCATGCAATTTCAGATATCAAGATGACTCATTTTAAGATTTATTCTACTTCATATGATATGTGGTATGTCAATTTATAACTTAACATTTTACATTATTATTTAATTGCTAAAATATTAAATAAAAGTGGAATGATCTTGATTCACACTTGGCAATGTCAATGATTAATTTAACTCGTTTTGAAAATTTGGGACTAAAATGACTTATGAGTATAAAGGTCTATTTGATATGCCTTATAGGATAAGAGTTTATGGTATAAGATATGATAAAATAAAGCCTGCTAAACTTTTAATACTACATAATATTTGGTAGCATTATATAAAATATTATAGTTTATATTTTACAATATTATAATATATTTATAAATAATTATAATATTATAATTAAATGTTAAATAAAATAAACTAATAGTAAAATAAGAAATTTTTATTAACTATTTAAATATAATTTTCAAATATTATATTTATGTAAATATTAAATTAATTAAATTTTAATTTATATTGAATGTTATTATTTATTTCAATAATTTATAATTATCTATTATTTTAATAAATTGTATAAATATAAAGTATACTCTTTTATGCAATTTAATATTTTCTATTTTTAGTCCTAATTATAAATTTTAATTTAAAAATAAATACTAACTCAGAATATTTTTATCCTTAATCCCTACTTCTATATATTATATATATTTATTATTTTTTATATTTTACTAGTTAATAATTTTTTATTTTTATATTATATATTAATCATTACTTATTTTAAATATTTATTTAATATTTGTCACGACCCGATTTGGGAACATGACCAGCACGTGAGGAACCTCATCCCCACATAAGTCTTATGGTTGCTGAGTCATACTATATGCATGATTAAATATGATTTCCATTTTTTAAATATAGATCACTTGTATTTTCAAGCATAATCGATAAGAATAAATGCATTTAATAAATCAAGTCAAAATCTATACTCTATACAAAGGCTATAAAAATTATAAATTTATAATGACAGTCCAACTTCAAATCAAGATGCAAAAGAATATGTATGGTCCGAAACCCTGCTTGTAAAATTACTGGAGCACTGTATGACAATACAAATGCTTTGCTGCAAAGTGAAGCTAGCCAATCTGAAAATCTAGAATTGCTAAGGAGGAGGTTGAGAAGGATCTGATGTACTAGTTGTTTATATAAAGGGGTGGGAAAATAGAATGGTGGGTTTCATCTAAAAAACTCAGTAAGTAGATTCTTACTCATAACCCTCACATAGGACAACCAAGAATACATAAATAAATAATAAAATGCATCATCTGTAAAATATTTTTGATATTTAATACATAATAATTCTAGAACCAACAAAACTTGTAAATTATGCATAATAGTGAAGTATTAGAGAACATGAATCTTTGAATCTATATACAACATAATAATATAGTACATAAATATACTATGATAGTTGAAGGGCACCTAACAAGGTCCAACTAATTAAGTTACATTCTCTAAATACTCTGATAAGGTGAGATTGACCTCTGGCAGACAAACTTGGTACCAAGGCTAACGATCCTATAGCCGTTAACTCACTATTTATTCTTTATAGTTACCGTATAACGAGAAAATTAGAAATTTCATAGTCTATCAGCTATCCATCCAGTCTTTCACGTCAGTATGCTCAGGAAGTACATGCCAGATCAGTCTCACGTGCTCACACCGCAAACTGTTCAAGTTGACGAGAGCCTGTCATATGAGGAAGAACCGGTCGCCATCGTGGATAGACAGATCAAGAAGTTTCGCTCAAAGGAAGTGGCCTCAGTGAAGGTTATCTGGAGGAACCATTATGGCGAGGAAGCCACCTAGGAAGCCGAGGAAGCCATGAGGATCAAGTACCCGCATCTTTTCCCTCCTCAAGGTACGTTTTAGATTTGGGGACCAAATCTCTTTTAAGGAGGGGAGAATGTGATACCCGGTGTATACATGGTAATGGATAAGTTTCGTTTTGTCTCGGGGTCCCCTTGGACCCACCTGTGTTGTTGGAAAGGTCCCGGGATGTCCGGAGGACCCTTAGTGCAGCTGATGTATGAAGTGTCACTGCTATAGCGGTCACAGTGGGGTGGGTATGCGTTTTTGGCATCCAAGGGACCGCTATAGTGGTCATGAGAAGGTGGCAGCATGGTTTGGGAGTTCTGGGGACCGCTATAGCAGTTATGTTTGGGTGGCAGTAGCGTTTTTCACTCCCTGGGGACTGCTGTAGCGGTCGAGGACCACTATAGCGGTCATAAGTGATGGCAGGACCGCTATAGCGGTGTCAGCAGTGCATGAACAGTGCAAAACGCATCGTTTCGTGTTAGTAAGATCCCCAACCCCCATTTAAACACCCTAACTCGAAAATTTTCCCCCATTTCCAAGCGCTACCTCTCCAAACTCCCTCTCCCACTCTTTTCTCACAAATCCACTCCATTTCTTTTCCTTCTAAGAGATCAAAGGTAAGATTTATAGGCTTTTATTGTTCATTTTTTCCCATTTCATATCTTGGTGATTGAGTTGTGGTTTGTCTCCATTTTTGTTAAGTGAGGGTACTCCTTCAATATTGTTAGAGTTGTGTTTGAGTAATCTAGAGGTTAATGAAGACTAATCTAGAGTTTTATGGCTTCAATGGCAGACGTTGGTGTCATTCCTCCTCTCGGGAGTCCCCGCAAAGTTGGCGGTTTACAATCTACCCCTCCAGGTGAGTGGATTTGAGCTTATGGCCTTAGTTTAATCATTACATTATTATTTTATAGTATTACGAAGTATTTAGAGGATTTTAAATGGATTTTAGTACGATATGGCTTCATAATATATATATATATATATCACTAGAAAAGCTCCGTTTGAACTTATGCTTAAAAATATGATTTTAGAAATGCATGGAACCATATTTATTTTATAAAAAGCTTCATATGATTTAATTCACAAATTGATTTGATTATGAATAAATGAGATTTGCTGTGATTTACGAGTTGAGACTTAAGAATTTACAATTGCTAGTAATGAGAAATGTTGAACTAGAAACATAGAACTCCCCTTTTCTGATTTCAGAGGTTTTAGAATGAAGAGAGTGATTGAAAGGAACAGAACTGTGAGTTAACGATAGTTATTCCATTAACCTTGGTATAACAAGGCCTGCCAAAGGCAATTCATCCTTGAGGTAGATCTGTTCACTAGGGACATGATTCGCCAGGGACCGAAGAGATCACCTTAGCCAGGGGCTTTGTCCGCCAGGGACTCAGCACCCTCCCTACGGTTGATGAGCACTCTATTCCCTTGTGTAATTCTTAAGATTTTAAAGGTAATAATTAATATGTAAAGTAAATAGAACTGTGTATATATGTTGCATTTTACCATTGTTCATATATTATGTTTTCCATGTCCCATGTACGGTTATGAGTGAGGGTCCACTCACTGAGTTTTGATTTCAAAACTCACCTCTCTCTTCTTCATTTTCCACAGATACAGACGTAGCTCAGGATCCTCCTCTCCCACCTTCTCAGCAGTAGTTTTCTTCAGTTTGGGTGAGCTTCACTTTGGTGTGAAGCCTTAGTACTTTTGTTCATGGTAAATAAGTTCCAGTGACATGACGGACAGGGTCCCGGACCGCATATAGTCATTTATTTTGCATTTTGATTTTATACCATAATTCTTTGTACTTCACAGCATATCACTGATAGATATTTTGTATATGAGCAACTCAGTTGAGATATATTTTGTAGCAACAGTCATGCTATTTATTTATGAAAAAAAGGTTTATTTTACCAGTAGTAAGGATTTACAAGTAACCAGAAACATTATCAAATCATGTTTTATGAATTAAAGTAAGCATATAGTATGGCACAGAGGTCACGAGGCTTACGTGAGGACCAGATTCCTCGCGTGCCGGTCACAATCCAAGTCAGGTAGTGATGGGTGAGTTTCATCTAAAACTCAGTAAGCAAGTCCTCACCCATAACCTTCTCATGGGACAACCAAAGAAAAATAAATAATGATATATGAATCGTCAAAATCAGTTAATGCAGTAACTCTAAAGTTCATATTCATAGATATAACAAATAGCTCTAATATCAATTTTCTTTAAAATCATAAAACCACAGTTTGCTAACAAAGAAACAAGAATCTCTAGTTATGCCCAATTCATGTGACATAACAAATCTCGGGTTATGCATAGCTTAACAAAGTCTCTGATCTCTGAGGCACCTAACTAGGTCCCGTATATTATTTCTCTAGTCGTAAGGCAACTTAGTATATTAAGGTTAACGGAATAACTGCCGTTATCTTACAGTCTATTTTTCTATAGCTACTGCCTAAACTCTAAGTCATAAAACTTGTCATTTCTCTAAAACTCGGATGTAGCATCTCTCTATGCATATAGCTCTATATATCATAAGTGTCTCTTTTAAAATCATCGTGATCATATAGCAAATATACTCTATCTCTTGATAAACATCATTTAGCAACAATGGTCTCATAAGTTTTCTGAAATATACATTTCATGCTCTAGTTGAAAATCATCTCTCTGATAAACATATATGTTTATATCACGCAAAATCTCTAATCTCTTTGAAACATTCTCTAGAAACATACAATCATATTATCTCTTAAGAAATTAGCTCTAATGACTAATATAGGAGCCATAGGTTCCGAACCCACTCACCTGGAGGGGAGAAAGTGGTGGCGTCAACACCGACGGAGTTCCAGGAATGAGGGATGACAACAACGTCTGCCACCGAAATCACAAAACTCTAGATTAGTCTCCGATAACCTCTAGATTACACAATATAACTCTGATAACACAGGGAAATTAAAGTTGCGATCGCCCATTCTCGCTACAACGAGCTTCTTGCCTGCATCACTCACTGTAGCGAGTCTGTCTCTGCAAAACTCGCATCCCCACATCACTGTGACAGAAATAGAGACAACCTATGATACCCATACCCAAAAACATGAAGGAATCGGGAGAAAAAACACTACACAAGCTCTAGGTTATCATATAGGAATGAATGGAACAATGAAAACCTATAAATCTCTTACCTTTGATCTTGGAATAAGATGAAATAGTGTTAGATTGAGTGAAAGAGGGATTGGAGAGAGTTGGGAGAGAAAGGGTTCCGGGTTTAGGGTGTAAATCCCGACTATGCGGTATTTAAAAGGGTTGAGGGTTCACTAAATGAAACTATATCGTTTTGTAATGTGCTGATACTAAGCACGCTTCACCGCAATAACCTTCCTAGAAGCTGAAGCAAAGAACTCACTACAGTGAACATTCTTCGCTGCATCTAGCCTATTCTGCAGAATTTTGCAACAATAGCACCCTACTTGCATTCCAAGGCTCCCTGCCCATCTGGGGCTTTCTCAACCGCACGGGTGGGTCCCATGGGATCATAGGACAGTAGGAAATTTATCCATTTTCATGTATACACCGGGTATCACAGTTGTTGAGGAGTGGGAGGTAGAGGATCCATATCTGTTAGGAAAAAGGGAAGGAGGGTGAGTTTTATTTTAAAACTCAATGAGTGGATCCTCATCCACAACCACACATGGGACAAGAAGGAATATACATAGATAATAATACAACATTTATAAATTATTTCCATTTATAATACATAATAGCTATGAAGTCATTAATTTGCTGGAAATATAAAAATCATATTATTTCTCAAGGAATTCCAAAAAAATATACTATCCATGGACTGATCTAAGTAAGAATAATTTACCCTTCGTAGGTACATGGTATACCAAGGTTAATGATTTAACTGTCATTAACTCACAGGTCTATTCCTCTTGGTAATTTCTTATTCTAAAATCATACTGGATTCATAAAAAGGGATTCTATAAGTTCCAAGTTCAACAACTCTTGCTTCTCATAAATAAACATAATATTTTACATTTGCTTTCATTAATCATAACTAACACTTATCATCATAGTCAAATCTAAAATCATAGAATAAAACTTAAAATAATAATTTGAATCCAAGGATAGTCCCATGCATTTGGAAAACCAATAATTTTCATGAGGACTTTCAAACATATTTTCTAGTTCTAAAAATGCATATAGCTCCATATCATATAAAGCTTAAGTTCTAATCCTCTAAAAATTTCATAACACTAGAAAATGGTTATGTAATGACAAAAATAAGGCCATAGGATCAAACCAACTTACTTGGAGGGTTAGAATATGAAGGGTCAACTCCAAGAGAGCTCTAAAGAGCGGGGATGACATCAACATCTGCTAGGGGAGCAATAAAACTCAAGATTAATCTCTAATCATCTTTAGACAACTTTAAAATAACTTTAAGAACATTGGGGAAACACCTCCACTTAACAACAACTAAGAACATAAATATCACACACCCAATAACATGAAAGAATGGAGAAGAAGATTACATAATCTATTGACAAATGCATACCTTGAAGCTTAAGGGAGGTAAATTTGAGTGGGGTTAAGAGTGGCAGGACTAGAAGAGAGACTTGGGGTGAGGGTTTTGGGTTGGAACGAGTTTTACTAGTGAAAGGGAGGGTTTTATAGGGTTGGGACTGTCATAATCAGGATCACGACGGGGATGGCGAAAAAAGAATTATTTTTTAAAAAATTGGAGTCGCCACCAAGTTTATTGAAATTAGAAAAACATGGAAAAAACCCATTATTTTTACAAATGGTCTTTGAAACTAGATTTGAGCTCGGGAGTCGGTTGTGCATAGAGATAGCGGGCATTTAATCCCTACGCACTTCTCTGTGCCTTTAAACGGTACCCATAATTGATTTGTGCAGATTATTAATAACCCTTTTGAAATATTTATTTTTCCATTTTTTATTTACAAAAAAAAATAAAAAATTTCTTTTAAAAAGAAACTTAGGAGTATCAAACTGTCACAATTCAGATGTCCAAAATATTGAGTTAACAAACCGTCCCGGCTAAATTAACATTTTTATTTGAAATAAAATATTTGATAAATAAATAAAAAAAATCTTATAAATATCTACAAACAAGGAAAGAAAGAAAACAAATAGTTTTGGCATTTTTACAAAAGAAAGAAGAAATAAATAAATAAATACAAACGAGAATAAATATATTTTTAAATGAAAATTTTGAGGATCATTAAGTCATCCATGACTCAAATGTCCAAGTTATTAAGTTAACAAGTCGTCTCGGCTAAATTAACATTTTTAACAGAATACTTCTCTTAAAAAAGGAAATCATTAAAAAAAAATTATTAACAAGTAAAACAAATATGTAAATTTAATTTTTGTCTTGATAGGGATCAGAATCGCCCTCACGCATCTCTGCAAGTGCGATAGAGAATTCAAAGTCACGTAGTTCTATTAATTTTTAATTTTAAAAAGGGTTTTGAATATCAAGCTGTCACAGCTAAAATATTCCGGAGCACAAAATTAATAAACCGTCACGGCTTAGTTAATCTTATTTATTTATTTATATTTTTTTTAAAAAAAAGAAGTAGAATCTAATGATATATATATATATATATATATTTTACTTTTTTTAAAAAAACTTTTAGAATAATTAAGTTGTCGCAGCTAAAATATTTTAGAACATAGAATTAATGAGTCGTCACAGCTCAATTATCCCTATTTTTATTCAGGAAGCCAATTACTTAATTTAATGAATTAAATAAATTTTTAATAAAAGAAAGAGGGAAGAGAAAAAAGAACATTCAAATATTTATTTTAAACCTGAAAATGAAATAAAAATCTTTTTTGTTTTATATATTTAAACTTAAAAAAATTTTAAAATGTTAACTCAAACTAAAAAAATAAATCAAATATTTATTTTAAACCCGAAAATGAAATAAAATTTTTTTTTTGTTTTATATATTTAAACTTAAAATTTTTTAAAAATGTTAACTCAAACTAAAAAAAATAAATCAAATATCTATTTTAAACCCGAAAATGAAATAAAAATCTTTTTTGTTTTATATATTTAAACTTAAAATTTTTTAAAAATGTTAACTCAAACTAAAAAATAAATCTAAAAACTTCTTATTTATTTTCAAATTTATTAATCTAACTCTACCCTAAATTAACTCTACATACTTCCCACATGCACACTCACCCACTAACACACACGCACACATTAACTCACACGCACTCAGCACACACTTTCGATATTCAATGACGTTCACATACTTCACAACCTATCACTAATCCACACACTTTTACGAAAGAGAAAGAAGAACAAAGATTAGAGAATCCAGAGAAGAGATGAGAAACAGTGAGAGAGTGAAATCGAGAGAAGGCGGAAGGGAGAGAGAGAGAGAGTCCAGGGTGAGGGGAAAGAGGGAAGAGAGGACGCGACAGGGAGTCCTGGCGCGCCGGTCAACAAGACAAGGTCAAGGGCCAGCATTTGCGAGAAGCGGAAGGGTTCGGCCACGTGAGTAAATCGCCGTAGGATCAGCCGTCAGCGATCAGATCTTGGAGAGGGAAGCGTGACAGAGTACATCGGCTCTTGAGGATGGCTGAGATCGCGAAGGTCGCCGTCTTCACGACGAGTAGTAGTGGCCTGAGGGTGGCGCGGTCGTTGAGGGGAGATGGTGCGGTGGTCTTGAGTCGATGGTTCTTGAGGACGGCGCGGTAGAGGTGCAAACGCGGTGGAAGAAGAGAAGGAGGGACGCCGCGATGGAGGATTTGGCCTACGACCGCGACGTGGTGGCGTGAGGGTCCGACGGGTGGAAACAGTCGAGAGGAATGGAGGGACGATCTTGGCGGCGTCCCGGCAGCGAAGGGAACCACATGCGGCGTTTTCTCTTCCCCTTTCGGTTTTTATTTCTTTTCCCCTCTTTTGTGTAACTAAACTGGGAACTACTGGATTATTACAATGGACTGTTGATGATGATAATTTTTGATTTGTGATCTTGTGACTGAGTGGTGTTATGTTTGATTTGTGTTGTTGTGGATGGGACTTGTATGATTAAATTTTGGTTTGGGGATTTGGTTTCCTGATGAACTTTTATTTTTGAGTGTCGAATGGAAATGGGTATGCTGTGCTATTTGTGACTTATGCAGGTTTGGATGATGGAAAGGGTTCTTTGGTTATTCTCGGTTGGTATTTTTGGTTTTTGATTTGTGCTTGGCTGAGAATAAAAGATAAACACTTAAGAAAGAAATGAATCAACAATTTGTCATCGTTTACCTGTAACTATGTGATCTTCTTTCTGTGTTTATTGCAAAAGAAAAAACTTTCTGATAGAAGATCGTGATGAGAAATTTTAGTGTTGGAAAATAGGTTCTGTCCCCCCCTCTATTGTTATCTGAGTATATATATATATATATATATATATATATATATATATATATATATATATATATATATATATATCATGAACATGGTAGGTGAGCTTTGAGAATTCCTCCCCGTTGCTTGATTGCTGGGATTTGCTAGATTCTTCATGCCGTTATTTTTGATTTTTAGCTTCAACCACATGCATCTTTCCTTGTTTTTTTTTACAATATGTCAATACATCCGGCACGTGCTTGACTCCACCTCCAATCGTTCCCTTCTTTTATTTTTTGTTTTTTTCTTTTCAATCAACTAAGGAGACACTCCTCGATTTCTTCATTTCATTTTTCTTCTTTTGTCTCTTTTTTTTTTAAAAAAAAAACTAAGATGAAACGGGCCAAAACAGCAAAGTTAATGGGTTTAATGTTCTTTTTTTTTAAAAAAAAACACAAGATAGAATGGGCCTTTTTATTTTTGTACAATAAAACTGAAACAACCTACAATGGGCTTACCTAAACAGCAATAGTACTAACAAAATGGAATGGGTTGAAAGAAAAATTTTGTTTTGGGCCGGACAAAATCGGGTGTTCACAGGTACATTTTAGCAGTATGCTGACATTGTAAGCACTGCTATAGCGATCAGAGGGTGTTTAAACCTGTGTTGACAAGCATGCGACCGCTACAGCAGTTGATAGAGTGTCAAAAATTGCCCTGCTCATGCTCATGGCCCTATAGCAGTCCTGGACGGTTATAGTGGTATTAGATACCTCAGTTAAGCTGTTGAAGGGTCTTTCATGCATCTTGGGTCTTCCCAGCAACACGGGTGGGTCACGAAGGACCCTAGGCTGGATTGGACTTATCCAGGGGCAAGTGTACCTGGGATGTTACAGTTAAAAGCTAATCAGACTTAATTTAGTCTCCTTATCTTATATTAAGTTATACAACATTTTGATGTATAAAATGCTGTGATGGATAAACTTATACAATCTATTATATGCATTAAATAAACAATAGATAAGAATATAATATATAGTATATGCTTATACTATCATTTTTAATACATCATACTAAACACATCCTGAAATTAGGGACAAAACTAAGTAGTAACTCATATATTTAATTAAGTTATTTTGATTAAAATTAAAAGATATTAAAACAATTATTAATTTAAAAATAATACAAAAGGTACCTTTTTAATCAAATATATTTATTCAAAGGTAATTTATGCTTTCAATTATAGTCGTACTAGAAAAATACTTTTATATTTATTATATTTTTGTGAGACTTTAATATTTCTTATATTAAGTGCATTGTTAATGTAAAATTTATTTACATGTTCATCAAATCATACTTTGCCAAACCGTCATCTACTATCTTGAAGTCTCATAAATAGAAGTATATGATTTGATGATAGTGTAATTTTTTTTCTTTTCTATTTTTGGTTCTCCAAAGTGTCCTCCACTAGGCAGATGAGAGATTAATTTCTTAGAGTAAAAGTATGCACCAAGAGGGGACCCCACTTAACAATATTTTTTTCTATGCATGAATCCTTGAGATCAAACCCAGGATCTCATACTAATGTAAAATTCTTTTACATAAACAGTGCATCAAAATCAATCTCAAACTATTTTACACTAATAATGTGTATAAATTAAATTCTTTTTGTAAAATTTTTAAAAATTGATCTTTAGAAATGTTAGAAAAAGATTATCAACATTTTTTAATGTTAAATAATTTTTTTAATAATATTCAAACATATATTTGGATGTAACATTTCCATAAATGTGATTTTTGATAGTTTAATTTTAGATCTTAATGATTCTTATGGGAGCGTTTGGATGGGATTGTGTGGGGATGAAAGTCATTTAAAAAACGATTTTTCATATATTTGAATATATTTTAAGAAATAATCAGAATATTTTTTAAAAAAATCAGCTTTTCATTATTTTTGGTAAATGTTACAAAGAGTAGCTTTTGAAATAAAAAATCAGTTTTTTAGTTATATATAAATGGTACATTTGTTTTTTATTTTATTAAAAGTGATTATGAAGCTTGGATTTTTGTGCTACCCAGTATATACGTAACAGTGGATAAGTTCCGTTTTGTCCCGGAGTCCCCTGGGACCCACCCGTGTTGTCGGAAAAGCCTCGGAATACCTGGAGGACCCTTAACACAGCTGATGTGTGAACTGTCACCGCTATAGTGGTCACAGAGGGGTGATGGTGCGTTTTTGGCTCCGGGGGACCGTTATAGCGATCATGAGAACGTTTTGGGGGTGCTGGAGACCGCTATAGCGGTTATGTATTTGGCAGCAGTATGGTTTCACTCCCTGGACAGCTATAGCGGTTATGTATTTGGCAGCAGCATGGTTTCACTCCCTAGAGACCGCCACTATAGCGGTCATACACCGTTATAGCGGTGTGAACAGTGCATGAACAGTGCAAAACACGTCGTTTCGCGTTAGTACCACTCCCAACCTCTATTTAAACACCCCAACTCAGAAATTTTCCCCCATTTCCGAGCCCTACCTCTTCAAACTCCCTCTCCCACTCCTTTCTCACAAATCCACTCCATTTCTTTCTCTCCCAAGAGATCAAAGGTAAGATTTATGGGCATTTCTTATTCCTTTCTTTCCCATTTCATATCTTGGTGATTTGGTTGTGGTTTGTCTCCATTTTTGTTATGTGGGGATACTCCTCCAATATTGTTGGAGTTATGTTTGAGTAATCTAGAGGTTAATGGAGACTAATTTAGATTTTTATGGCTTTAATGGCAGACGTTGGTGTCATTCCTCCTCTCCAGAGTCCCCGCGGAGTTGGCGGTTCACAGTTTACCCCTCCAAGTAAGTGGGTTTGAGCTCATGGCCTTAGTTTGGTCATAACATTATTATTTTCTAGCATTACGAAGTATTTAGAGGATTTAAAATAGATTTTAGTATGATATGATTTTATGAAAAATATATATATTTCACTAGAAAACTTCGTTTGAACTTATGCATAAAAATATGATTTTAGAACCGTATGGGACCATATTTATTTTATAAAATGCTTCATATGATTAAATTCATAAAATTGATTCGATTATAAATAGATGAGAATTGCTATGATTTACGAGTTGAGATTTAAGAATTTACAAATGCTAGAAATGGTAAGTATTGAACTAGAAACATATAACTCCCCTTTTGATATTCAGAGCTTTTAGTATATAGAGAGTTACTGAGAGGAACAGAACTGTGAGTTAACGGCAGTTATTCCATTAACCTTGGTATATCAAGGCCCGCCGGGGGCAATTCATCTTGAGTTAGATTTGTTCGACAGGGACACGGTTCGCTAGGGACTGAAGAGATCACATTAGATAGGGGTTTTGTCCGCCAGGGACTTCACACCCTCCCTATAATTGATGAGCACTCTGTTCTCTTGCGTAATTCTTGAAATTTTAATAATTATAATTAATATGTAAAGTAAATAGAACTATTTATAAATGTTGCATTTTACCGTTTTTTATATATTATGTTTTCCTGTCCCATGTACGGTTATGAGTGAGAATCCACTCACTAAGTTTTGATTTTCAAAACTCACCCCTTTCTTCTCCTTTTTCTTACAGATTCAGGTATAGCATAAGATCCTCCTTTTCCACCTCATCAGCAGTAGTTTTCTTCAGTTTGGGTGAGCTTCGCTTTGACGTGAAGTATTAGTACTTTTGTTCATGGTAGATGTGTTTCAGTGATGTGACGGGCAGGATCCCGGACTACATATAGTTTATTTTGCATTTTGATTTTATACCATGATTCTTGTATTTCACAGCATATCACCCATAGATATTTTGTATATGATTACTCAGTTGAGATGTATATTATAGCAATAGTTATGCTATTTATTTATGAGGAAGAGGTCTATTTTATCAATTGCAAGGATTTACAATTATTCTGAAATATTATCAAATCATGTTTTATGAATTAAAGTAAGCATATAATATGGTACAGAAATCATGAGGCTTACATAGGGACCAGCTTCCCTTACGTGCCGGTCACGATCCAAATCGGGTCATGAAAATTTTATATATAATTGAAAAACTCTTTTTTTTCTCCGTAGAAACTACTCTATTTAGCTTATATGAAAAAGTCAAAAATTGATTTTTTTTGTAATACCCCAGGTACACGTGTCAGTGGACAAGTTGCGTGTAGCCTTAGGGTCCCTCGAGACCTACCCATGCTGTCGGGTTCTGAATTTCGCTAAGTCTGGATCCTACACCTCCTTGGAGGGCTATATGTTAGAGTCACTTTCTTGGGATTAAAAGTCCTGATAATTGTTCCCAATGACAAAACAAGTTAAAGAGTGATTTTTAATGAATTTTATGACGTCTCCAAACGTTTCATTTTTAGCCCATATGTTTAGAAAATCGTAAAGTTTCTCGGATTTGAACTAAAACCCAAAATTTGGATTTTGATTGGTTGAGATTTTGATTTTTATGATATTTTATTTGAATCCAAATGGGGGGTATTTTTTTATTTACATTTATGTTTTAAAGTTAATGGAGAGTAAAATAAATAAGGACATTCACTTGTAAATAAATGAGTAGTGAGACAACCCAGATGCCAGGAGCACCAGGGGTGCTGACAGTAGTTTTACTGTCACCGCTATAGCGGTCCAGGACCGTTATAGCGGTCATAGTTAGTGGCAGTATGGTTTTGGGCATTCTGGGAACCGCTATAACAGTCATGGTGGTAGCAGCAACTTGTTTTTGGCCCCTAGGGACCACTATAGCGGTCGTAAGTGAATGGTTTGGGGGGGCAAGACCGCTATAGCGGTTATAGACGGCTATAGCGGTGTCAGCAGTACAGCAACAGTGCAAAACGCGGCGTTTCATGTAAATGAGCCCCTCACCCCTTTTTAAACATCTCGAGCTCAGGATTTTGGGGATGGAAACCGAAACCCTTCATCCCCAAATGTTCTCCAATCTTTCCTCTCTCAATCCATCATTAATCATTCTCCTTCCATGATCAAAGGTGAGTTTTGTTGTTAGTTTATGTTAGTTTCCTTTGTGTTATTCCTTCCTCTTGTTATGAGTCATTGTTTTCTCCATTGTTATCAAGTGGGGGTGCTCCCTCAATGTTGTTAGAGCTATACTACAGTTGTTTAGAGATTAGCGGAGACTAATCTCGAGTCTATATTGCTCTATGGCAGTTGTTGATACCATTCCATTCTTCGGAGGTCAAATTGGTGGTACCCACATACTCCCGGCTCCAAACGGTGAGTGGGTTTAAACTCATGACCTTACTTTAAGTATTATGAGTATTTTTGTACATGATATTTGTTATATATGAGAATTTAGGGATGAATGTATGACTATATAGACGATTTTACAAGTATGGTAAGTCAGAGAAAGAGCATGATTTTCAAGAGCATGAATTATGTATTATAGAAAAACCATGGGACCCTGATTGATTATAAAATGCTATGAAAAATTTTTTAGACATATTTATGAAGAGATTTCTTGCAAGAGCATATGATGTAATAAGTTGACATTTTATCGAATATGTTTTAAGAGTTTATGATACCCTTATGATTCAAGACTAGAGACTTTGAAATATGATTTCAGAGTAACAGTTAAGATATTTTGGCAAATAAGTCAAATAGAGATGCTATGTTATAACGTTAGAGAATTTACGATTTGAACCTTTCCGTTTTAATCTATGTTATTAGAGTTATTAATTTATAAAAGAAGTTATCTTGAGAAAAGAGACTTTTAGAAAATTTAGTTTTGTGATATTCCAAAAGTATGAAATTCAGTATAATTCGTAGTGACTGTCAAATACATATTCTGTGAGCTTGAAATCGGAATGCCTGCAAGCGGGTGATCCTTTAGGCATGATTTCACAGTCACAGTTATGCTAAAGTCAGGTTGCTAGATTTACATGAGTCCAAAGCTTTTAGAATTTCAAGAGTTTTCTTATTTAAATGGTTTTACAAATAGTTAGAGTATGAGTATGATTGTATCTAGAGATTTTATGAATTTTCTCGATGATTTCGAGAATAAAGTAATTATGTATGAAAGAGTTTGATACCCAGATTAGAGTATACAATAGAGATTCAAAGAAAATAATATGTTTATTGTATTAGAGACTAGACGGTAGCTATAGAGAAACAGACAGTGAGTTAACGGCTAAACCCCGATCGTTAACCTTGGTACCAAGTTGTCCCGAGAGGACAATCTCATAGAGCAGAGAATGGAACCTATTTAAGTGTCCGTATTCGATCCCTGATGGATCATAGAGAATAACATTTTTGGTTCTTGAAGAACCAGAAAGTAGAGATTACTGTTGTTTATGTTTTCAAAGAGTATTAATGATTTTCAGAGATTATTGATGTTTTACGAGAATATTTGACTTAAGAGATACTATACATATGAGAAATGATTTTCTTGTTGAAGTATGAATTTAGAGATATTTTTTTGAGTTTATGAATACAGAGATATATTTTCTATTAGATTATATACAAGAATATCAAATGGTTTGTAATAGATTATGGTTTAGAGATGCTCGTTTATGAATTCATGGCATGGAAAGTGTTTTTCCTGAGAGTAGCTATGTTATGCAAATATTGGAAATGTTTTTCTAGTGCATGTATATATATATATGGTTGTTGTTGTCCCATGCAGGTGATGGGTGAGAGCTCACTCACTGAGTCCGTTAACTCACCCCTCTCCCTTCCTCCTCATAGTTGCAGGTGCAGACGTTGCTCACCATCTGTTTTGCGAGGCGTTGTCGTTCGTTTCGATGGTGAGTCTTACTTTGAAGTAAGGCCTAGTTAGAGTCTTGTTAGAGTAGAGTGCTCCAGTAGATGTGCAGGCAGGATCCGACCCATGCATTATTTTCAGATTATGTATTTGGTTTTAGTATTTGAAAAGTTATGTATCTGTTTTCAATTCACAAGTAAGGATTTGAACTTTGTAGAATTTAATTAGAGTTTATGTAATAAACTAGAGATTTACTTATGATTCAGTTCACACGTTGAATGAATTTTCAGAGATTTACTTATGATTCAGTTCACACGTTGAATGAATTTTCAGAGTATGATTAAGAGGTTTTCAAAGCTTCATATATTAAGTAATTCAGTTTTATAATTTCATATATACACTTTATACAGAGTTTTAGAGAAAATTATGATTCAGAATGAAAAGTATATTGTTTTATGCATATAGAGAAGCTCAGCGGTCACGAGGCTTACGTGGGAATAAGGATTCCCCACGTGCCGGTCACGGGTCCAGGTCGGGTTGTGACATTTTTTTAGATTGTGATTTTTTTTAAAAATACGTATTCAAGTAGATGAAAGTGATTTTTTTTATTTTTGGGTAAAAAGAGCAATTTTAATACAAAATAAGCTTATCCAAATGCTCCCAAAATTTATGTTTCATAATCACTTTCTTCAAAATTTAAACAAATGAACCCTGTGTTTATTTGAAAATAAAGTATAATTTTAATATGCTTGTAATATAAACAAATGAGTAATATACGGCCACTTTTGATAAGGTGTAGTGTAATTATGCTTCACATTCCTCTATTTTATAAAATTACACCAACCACTCCTATAAATACTGATTCAATAATTTAAGCAATAAAAAAGATACCACGTGATATATGTATAATTATTAATGATAAAATTAAGGTATTTTGATGATATTTGACATCTATATTAGCTAAAATACCTCAATTTTTATCATAAGTTATAATTTTAAGTGTCATTTTCATGTAATAAAAAAGTATTTTATCCAGCTAATGTGTTAGATGTTGCCAAAATTTTATGATTTTATCTTTAATAATTATGTATATGTATCATGTTATTTTTTGTCACTTAAATTAACGAATCAGTATCCGTACAGGAGATTAGTATATTTTAGAGAACTTTAAGAGAGATGAGTGATAGTTTTATAAAATAAAGGGATGTTGAGTGTAATTATATTAATCTCACAGAATGTTAGTGTAATTATCTCTAAAAATAATTTTGAATTTTGTACTGTGATCAAATCAAATATTTTCACTTGTATGAAATTTCAAATGAGAGTAAAAATTAATCATATTTGCTGGTATGATATTTCATATAATTGAATAGTTGTGTAAAACCTTTTTTTTACTATTAATTTATCAAAATGAAATTGATGACTATATATATATATAGTTTTTGTTTTGATACCCATGGAGTATCAGCACCTTTTATGTAATCAACGGTTGTGATTTAATAGATTTAAAAAAAATATGAATTAGTGGGACACGTAATTCATTCTTTACTATAAATAACTAAAAGGTACTGATACTTTTCAATTTGATGGGGGCACCAAAAAAACCCTATAAATGTATATGTAAAAGTTTAATTTGCATACATTGACAATGTAAAATATTTTTTTACACTATCAGTCAATAAATAATTGACAAATCATAAGTCATGTACAGTTTTTTCAAATTTGAATTAGAATTAACTATAAAATGAATTATATGATAACTGTTTATAGGTTGATATTGTAAAATAGTTCGCACTATTAATACATGCCAATTAAACTCTCTCTATATATATTTGAGTTTAAAAGATGAAATAATTTTATATTTAATTTTAATACATCAATAGTGTGAAAGATGTAAAAAAAATTTTATACTATTATTTAATTAAATTTATCCATTTATTTATAAAATATTATATGATTGGATAAATATATAAAATATTTTATACTATTAATATTAAATTATAATTTTTATATAATTATTTAATTAAATTATTTTATTTATATAATCATTGGGGTAGGGAGCGTATAGCCATCCATTCAAACCGCACCCGTAACCTTTCTTGTTCTAGTTCAAAAGTCAAAGCTATTGTCGCATCCTGATTCTTTCCCAAATTTTTCATTTTTTTTTAATTCATTTCGTTTTAAAAAGAAAAAAGTTACAAACGATGATAATGGCACGTTGGTTACGGCGACTGTGGACATTAGGCAGTGGTTTAATAATATAAGAGGGGTGATACACATATACTATTATATTTATATTAAATTAAAAGTTATAAATTTATATATAAAATATTATAAATCTGTATGTAAAAGTTATAAATTAATTTGTAAAAAATTATAAATCAGTATGTTGTAAACTTGTGTATATTAATTAACAACTTTTTGCACTTGTGTTTATAACTTTTTACATGTTGGTTTATAACTTTTAACTTGGTGTAAGTATATAGTGTAAATGTGGTAGTGTATGTTTATCATTTCTCTTAATATAATTGGACACTGTTGTTAAAATAATATTTTTATTATTTTAGTTTGTATAGTTTTGATTTCATAGGTTTGTATTATTTTACGTTTATTAAATTAAAAATAGGTAGCTTTCCTATTTGATATTTATTAATATAATTATTAAATGCAAATGCTTTTATATAAATATATAGAAGGTCAATTTTTATTATATTTATTTATTAAATTATGTTGATAAATAAATTTGAAAAAACCTTGCATTAATTTTTGGGTTGCTATAATTTTTTTACATGTATCCATATTTTTGTTGAAATAATCTTTTAAAATAATATAAGAATACAATTTATCATTTGTCATTATCATATTGTTCTTTCTTCACACTTTTCTACACAAACAAAAAAAAGAAATCGATAATCCTTCAATTTTATTTTCTTTTATCTAAATATATTTATGAAAAATAAAATTATACTCAATTTTTTTCCTTTCCTATTTATTTCCTTTGTCAAACGTAGTCTTAGAGTATCAATTTTTCTTTTCTTTGCTTTGAACTTTTGAATTTGATTTTTATATAGTGATAATGTAATTTTTTTTATAGAATCATCTAATTATATATTATTATTATATCAATTATGATAGTTAAATATTCCTCTATTATTTGAAGAATCATAGAAATGGTATGTTTTGATGTAAAAGTGTAAAATTATACTCTAAAATCTTATAAAACACATCTATATTACCATACAATTATCCAAATATGCTTTGTGATATTTAATTCTCCCCTTGTTATTCGAAGAATGATGCAAGTGTTATATTTTGATGTAAACGTGTAAAATTAACGGAATAGATTCTAATATGTTAAAATTTTATATAATTTTATTATATGTAATTTTTTACCATTTTTTTTGTATTATATGTTATATTTGGATTTTATCATTTGAAGTAAGAATAAAAGATAATACATATTACGACTGTGTAAAATTTCAACATAAAAGCATTAATTTTGATAAAATTATATAGTAAAAGTTTCTCCAAACACAACTATATTAACTTTGAAGAAATTTGGTGAAAGAAAAGATTTTCCTCATTGTTTACAGGAAAATAAAGTCCTAAGATATCCAAGATAGATTATCAAATTTCTTTTCAATCTTCCCTCTTCCATTTTACCTGCCAGCGCCTTTTGCCTCTTCTGCTTTTTTATATCTGCTTATTGAGTTTGCTCAACCATCAAACCCTAACCCTAACAATTGAATTTCATCCCCAATTCCTAACTCTGGAAGAATAGCACAGAATCTCCCCTCTCCGCTCTCACCTTCAGCCATGAATCGACTCTCGCAGCAGCTCTGGTGAGGCATATGACGATCGAGTTTCTTGCCGCTGCGAATCGATTGCATGGGTTTAGAGAATGCCGGAGCTTCGTAGTGGAGTGCGACGCGGTCGCGCTGCAGTAGCACAAAAAGCCTCGGAACCACCTGCACCACCACCAGCACCGGCGAGGAGAAACGTGAAGACACGCGCTGCGGCGGCGGCGAAGGGGAGGCCGAGGACAAGGTTGGCGCCGGCGAAGAAACCGGAGCCGCAGAAACCAGCGATCGTGATACCGGAGGCGAAGAAGAATATTAAGGAGAAAGGTGTGGGCGTGATGGCTGATGATAGCGGAGGGTTGAGTGCCAATAAGGGTGTTGCCCCTGAAGATAACACTCCACCTTTTCCTGAGAGGGTATGTGGCAATTTTTTTTTTCTTTTAATTTTCTTTTTAAATGATGTCAACGTTTCGCTACGTTGAAATATTATGTTCTGGGAATGATGCTTGGTTATTGATTATTCTTTAATTTGTTGGTGTTAAGATGTTGGTGGTGCCAGGCCCATTGTTTGCTTATTCTTTGGTTTGTTTGTCGTTAATTGAGTTTTGAAATTGGTTTTTTTTTTTTGTCCTCTCCCACAGGTTCAAGTAGGAGGATCACCTATGTACAAGGTTGAAAGGAAACTGGGTAAAGGTGGATTTGGTCAGGTTTTCGTTGGCCGTCGCGAGCGCGCAACAGGCCCTGGAGCCATGGAGGTAAAGCTTCGTTAGCTCTGGGTTGTTGATGTGAAAGTGTGTGATAGTTTTGAGACTGGTTTGGCTTTAAGTTGGTTCCTGCTTTTCATTTCTCAGGTGGCTCTGAAATTTGAACATAGGAACAGTAAAGGCTGTAACTATGGCCCTCCTTATGAATGGCAAGTTTACAAGTAGGTACCCTTTTATTTTTACATTATGTTTTATAAATGGATTCAATTTTTTCATTACATGTTGTGATAAAGTACATAGAGTTAAGGGCTGACTATTATGTTCTTTTAAAAGCATCCTTGGTGGTAGTCATGGAATACCCAAGGTTCACTATAAAGGAAGACATGGGGAACATTACATAATGGTATGATCTATTCTATACTGCAACAATTGTGATATATCGTTGCTGAGTTAATATTTCAACTATTTCTTTTACATATATGCAGGTTATGGACATGCTTGGTCCAAGTTTGTGGGATGTCTGGAATTCCTCAAGCCAGACGTGAGTATGAGCATGCCTGTATCTTGATGTTGTGATTGTATCTGTTGTTTTTATAGGGTTTGTGCCCTTGTGTATTAAGACAGGGGCTATCATATATTGATTTTATTTGTTTTTGGGTTTTCTTCTACGAGGCTAATGTTGAGGAAGGTGACTGTTATTAATAACTAAGTGTATGTATGAATGAAATGGAAAACAAAGTCCGAGTGAACAGTGGGCGGATATGGTCTGTACTCTGTTGTCCTAAATTCTTTTTGGTGTAGCTCTTAAGTTTTTAGATATCCTATGTAAATAATATCTATATCTATTCAAATGAATTATTTGTATGATTTGATGACTATATACATTAATTATTTATTATGTTGAAAATTTATATTCTAATTTTCTTCTTCAATCATCTATGTTGCTTCTCTGAATGTATGGATTTTTCATGTCTGAATTGTTGTGGTAGCTAATTTGTCCCTTGTTTTTCCTTTGCCTAACTGTTTTTTTTTTTGTTCTGCTGTCTTTGTTAATAAATGTTTAGGATGTCTGCTGAAATGGTTTCATGTATAGCTGTTGAGTCCTTATCAATACTTGAGAAGATGCACTCGAAAGGGTATGTTATTGATAAAACATTTTGTACAAAGTGATTTTATCCTGTTTTATTCTTCATACTTAGTATGATACTTATTGGTTGGTTCATTTTCAATTCTCTGGGACTCTAAGCAAAAATCTTGATGTTTTCATTCTTATTTTTCATTAAAGCTATGTGCATGGAGATGTGAAACCAGAGAACTTTTTACTAGGTCAGCCAGCTACAGCACAAGAGAAGAAACTGTTTCTTGTTGACCTTGGTTTAGGTTAGTAGTTCAATTCAAGGGTAAATGTTTATGTGAGGTTTCTTTATGATTAACCCCCCCTTAATATATGCACATATTTGACAGCGACAAAGTGGAGAGACAGCTCAAGTGGGCTACATGTCGATTATGATCAGCGCCCTGACATGTTTAGGTTCTCATTTTTTTCCTTTTTCCCCCTTCCCCCATGCTATTGTTTCTTTATGATATCATATAGTTTTCCTTTTTAAGAAGTTTTTATTCATATATATGGTTTGAGTAGTATATATATATTTTTGGTTATGTAGAGGGACAGTTCGATATGCTAGTGTTCACGCTCATTTGGGAAGAACTGCAAGTAGAAGGGATGATCTTGAATCTCTTGCATACACACTCATCTTCCTTCATAAAGGTCAATTACCATGGCAAGGTTATCAGGTAGTTTATTTTACATGCCTATGTAGTACTTGCAGTGCCAATTGAATTGCTGTAGATATTACATTTCATTCTTATTTTACCTTGCCCACTTGAAAAAAAAAAAAATCTTATTTTGCCTTGTCTGATAGGGTGATAGCAAATCCTTCCTTGTTTGCAAAAAGAAGATGGGAACATCACCTGAGATGCTGTGCTGCTTTTGCCCTCCTCCTTTTAAGCAATTTCTTGAGACTGTAGTGAACATGAAATTTGACGAAGAACCTAACTATTCCAAGCTAATATCTTTGTTTGATGGTATGATCGGACCAAATCCAGCACTGCGGCCAATTAATACTGATGGTGCTCAAAAGGTAATCACTAAAGTATGGCTTTGGAAGTATCATATTTCTGTGTTATTAGTTTCGTTTCTCAAATGGTTGAGCTTTGTGTTCATCATAAGTTTATCTTTACTCAACCAAAATTGGTTAGGTTGGGCAAAAGCGGGGTAGATTGAATATTGAGGAAGAGGATGATTCACAGCCCAAAAAGAAGGTTCGTTTAGGGGTTCCTGCTACTCAATGGATTTCAATTTACAATGCAAGATTGCCGATGAAACAAAGGTAGAACTGCAATTACACCTCGTGAAACTTTCCTTTAAGCTAGCAGACAAATATCTGAGGTTGAGTACAATATTTTGATTGTGACTTATAAATTGGTTGCATTTTAGGTATCATTACAATGTGGCTGATGCAAGGTTAGCGCAGCATGTTGAGAGAGGGATTGCAGATGGCCTTCTTATTAGCTGTGTATCTTCTTGTTCCAATCTATGGGCACTTATTATGGATGCTGGAACTGGCTTTACTTCTCAAGTTTACAAGCTGTCACCTATTTTCTTACACAAGGTTAAATATACTGTATGTCTTGCATTCTTTTATCTAATATGTTGTGATGAGACTTATCTGCGTGACTCCAATGTATTGCAGGAATGGATCATGGAGCAGTGGGATAAGAACTATTACATTACTTCTATTGCAGGGGCCACTAATGGAAGCTCTCTTGTGGTGATGTCAAAAGGTTTGTTTGCAAAGAGTTATTTTTTGCAATGATGTATTGGTTTTATTATATTCCAGCTTGATGATGAATCATCTTTTCCAATAGCATGGGAAATCCTGTCAGGACTTGCAAGTTGCAACCTTTTCTCATAGAATTATTTTCACTCTTGGAAATAAACAAGTTTGTTTTCTTCTGTGTTTTTATCTGATTTATTTTAGTATAACTACTTTTGTCGTGATTTGTTATTTAATTTCTTCAGGTACACAATATACTCAACAATCATACAAAGTCAGTGATTCTTTCCCGTTCAAATGGATAAACAAGAAGTGGAAAGAAGGTTTTCACGTCACATCAATGGCTACTGCTGGAAGTCGCTGGGGTGTTGTTATGTCTCGCAATGCTGGATATAGTGATCAGGTTTGTTGATATAACAATTTTTTTTGCTTTCTTCTATTATTTGGTGTTCTGCCAATGTTCAGAATGTTTGGCAATTGTGTTCTTATGCAAAACTAACTTCCTGCATTTGTCTTTAACCTTTTAAATTTAGGTGGTCGAACTTGATTTTCTCTATCCGAGTGAGGGCATCCATAGACGTTGGGATAATGGTTATAGAATTACAGCAACTGCTGCTACATGGGATCAATCTGCTCTTATATTAAGCATTCCCAGGCGGAAGCCTGGTGATGAAACTCAAGAAACTCTTCGTACATCTCAATTTCCCAGCACACATGTTAAGGTAATGGATGGTTAATGACTAGTGATTTTGTAAGTTGATATGAAGACTAATTTTTTCTCATTTTGGGTTCTTGTGTTCAGGAAAAATGGTCAAAAAACCTTTATCTTGCTTGTTTGTGCTATGGGCGCACTGTATGCTGATTTCGATTACAGGTCAAAGCATTTTGCTGACAAAGGAATTGTGGACTTACTGCCGCCCTATCGCTTCAGATCTTTTTGTAGAAACTAGTAGTGCTGGCAGAGAACCATATTGTTCTGAGTTATATTTATTATTATTTTGTTCGCTTCCCTTCTATCTTAAGCTCTACTTTGGTTAGGGGATGCTGCAGAGTAATGTAATATGCACTTTAGCTTTTTATGTTCGTACAATATGTAAATGCAGGTTTTATCTAATTTTGTTGTCTAGTACTCAATGCAACTTGTGTCAATCAGGTATGTCCACGATTGTTATCCGTCATACACATCTAATAAGAAAAGAATTGCTTTCTATGTGAGGGAAATTTTGAAGGAAATGCTTCCTTTGTAAAATGGCTGTTAGCCAGGATCGGCGTTGAAACGCCTCTATTGGATAAGGCATATGACAAACCAGTTTGGTCGACTTCCTGCCATATTGCTAGAAATCTTACTAGCAATGGTAATCACTAGCTTAGCTATAACTTCCACACAAGAGGCCAAGGCGGTGTCGAAATATCCTATATATGTACGGTCCATATTTGCTAGCAATGGGAATAACTAGTTTAGCTATAATGTTTATACATAGTTGTAAGGCTTAGATTTGTTTTTTCTTAGATTTTCTTTGTTTCATTTTCTTCTGGTTACATTTATTTCTCCCATTTTTCATAATAAATCCTCTCTTGATGCGCCTCCTATATATAGGTAACATATTATATGAGAGTAATAGTTTATCACGAGAGTAAGAGTTTTAAATTTTGAATATTGAATTTTATATGTATGATCAATATTAAAATATGATGTTATGTGACTATTCTAAAAGAGTATATGAGCATTATTTAACTTGAATATTGACCACTTTTATATAGTTATATAGTCTAAATTAACTCATTTTATTTTTATAATAAACTATTTCTCATGTGATATGCTTTCTACATATAAATAGTGTATTATATGAGAGAAGTGGTTTATTATAAAAGTAAGAAGGGCAAATATTGACCGTTAGATATAATATGAATGATTAAGATTAAAATTAAAAATTATATTTTTTAAGTGAGTTTGTGAGCGTTAATTATCATTATTTAACTTTCAATTATAACTATTCATATATAGTTATACAGTTTAAATTTATTTCTTTCACTCTCATAATAAACTATATATATATATATATATGCAATAATGTGCTAACAATGTTATTGTTGTGACGATACAATAGGAATTCAACTCAACTCCTATTGGATTAAGGTAGTATGCGAACCTGACTTCTACGAGAAAGATATTCAAATGTTAGAGAGGGAAAGCCACAAGTGTTGCTGTCTTATTTTCTTTGCCTGCTGCCCTTCTCTCTTTTGGGGTGTCGGCCTCGTGGAGGCAGAGATGTCAAAACGGGTTGAGCCCATCGGGTTGGTCCGTCAAACGCATTATTTCTAGGCGGCTGGGTTAAAGTTATAAGCTTGTCAAAAAATTCCAACCCGCCTAACCTGCTTTGCCTAACCTACGGGTTTTGATGGATTGGGACGGGCTTGGCCCTTGGGCTAAGTCTTTTTTTATAGAAATTGTAATTTATTGATAAAAAAAGTAAGAAACATGACCTAAAAAAGAAAAAAATAAGAAATATGTATATTCACGAATACAATAATATTATACAGTTAACATTATTTACTCAAAATTAAAAATTAAAAAAAATGTCATAACTCATAAATAATACTATTAACAATAATATTTTTTAATACAAGTTAATATATTAGTTATGAACATTGAAAAATTGGGTATATATAAATAAAAAATATTATTTAATTTTTTTTAAAAAAATTCATCAAAACTTAAAAAAAATTATTATTATTTTTTTATATTTTTTGACAAGTTGGCCCGCCAATCCACCAGCACACCCTAAAATAGGCTGGATTGACTATTTCAATTTATTTTATTTTGGGAGGGGCAGGCCGTTTTTGGCGGGCTTTTGGCGGGGTGGACCGACCCATTTTGACACCACTACATGGAGGTCCCTTCCTAGTGGTCTGATCTCCTTTTGTTGCATCATGTTTATCACGCTTTGTTCGTTGTGGATTCATCACACACCGTCCATATAGTTGGGTATAGAGATGTCAAAACAGATTGAGCACGCCGGGTTGGTCCGTCAAACGTGTCATTTTTAGCGGGTTGGGTTAAAGTTTTGAACCCCCCAAAAAATTCCTACCCCCTAACTCACCCCACCTAACGCGCGGATTTTGATAGGTTGGGGCGAGTTTGGCCCGTAGGCCAAGTCTTCTTTTTTTAGAAAAAAATTATAATTTATTGGTAAAAAAAAGTAAGAAACATGTGAGCTAAAAAAGAAAAAAAATAAGAAGTATGTATATTCACGAATACAATAATATTATACAGTTGACATTATTCATTCAAAGTTAAAATTTTTAAAAAAAAGTGTCATAACTCACAAATAACATTATTAACAATAACATTTTTTAATCCAAGTTAATTTGTAATAGTTATGAACATTGAAAAATTAGGTATATATAAATAAAAAATTCATCAAAACATTAAAAAAAAATTTGATTTTTTTTAATTTTTTGACGGGTTGGCTCGTAAACCTGCCTTAAAATGGGCTGAGTTGACTATTCCAACCCATTTTATTTTAACGGGCCAGCCCAACCTGTCCCGCCCCATTTTTTATGGGCTTTTAGCAAGGCGTGCCTAAATGGGGCGGGCCGACCCGTTTTAACACCCCTAGTTGTGTAAGATAGACAAAGGAGTGACGTGTGTTGAATCCATCTTTTCATACATATGATGTTTTAAGATTTTCATAAAAGAACAAGCTTGCGCCATGAGATGTTTTAATTAGAGGTATTAAATGGGTCAATTCACTACTATTTGTAGGCTAGGCCAGCCCCTGGGTTAGGCTATTTATAAAAATTCCAAAATTTGTCAATTCTTTAATTGAGCTGATCCATAGGTTGGCTCACTTATAGATTAGCACTGATCCACCTATAAGTTAACCTTATCGCATGTGGATTAGATCACATGAAAAAATTTCAATTTATTTTTTACTTTATCAACATATCATACCAAATCACAAAAAATAACAAAACTCTAAAATGACCTGCCATTTTTTTTTTTCGTTTTATCAATGAAGATAGTTTTTGGTCAGAATTGAAGATTAATGATCAGTCTAGATTGTTTTCCAAGTAATGGGCTTGTGAAGTGCACATACAGATTGCTAGTCCAACCCCAAACACCTTTTTTTCGGTTAAAACACACTGTATGTCTTTGACAGCCCACAAGAAGAGTTGGCCGATTGCTCATTGCTGAAAAAATAATTAAAAAGACCTACAAAATCGGACCAAATAAAATAGGGACCCGCAAAATAGGACATCATTTAATTGTTGCCACTCTGACGAAAAAATAATAATAATAATGGAAATCCTAACAATCACAAGTCTTCTCAAATTAACAAATATGACATTCAATACAATGATGAACTATAAATTTCAGGTGAATATATTTATTTGAAATTTGAGACCAAACTTAATTTATTTCATTTTCTGTTCACAATAAATATTCCTTAACAAACATTACTGAAGTACAGTTAGTAGCGGTTTTTTTTTATCTAAAGATTTCCATGAATCTTAAATTTAAAGAAAATTAACTGAATTAATATTATTTCTTCATTATAAGTTTAATCATATTTGATGTTTTATTTCCGTGCAAAGCACGAGCTACTACACTAGTAATAATAATAATTGTTGCCACCATGGCAACAAGCTTTAAAACTTCACACGGGTAAAATAAACTTAATTTGAGTAAATCATGAAAACAAAGTGTCTGCAAAATGCTGGCTAAATCAAATTTTCGGTGCGATGATTCATTTTTTTATTTTACTTTTCAGCAAAACCTGTTTGAAACTGACGGTGTATAAAAATATGGTAATTTTTTATCCAAAATTTTTATTTTGACATCGATTTGGTTCTAATAAAAATTTTAACATCAATTTAGAACTAACATATTTAATTTTGATATCAATTCAATCATTTTATTGAGTTTTCACTATCAGAGATGACTAGATTAATGTCAACATAAAAACATGAGGACTAAATTGATATCAAAATTGAAATATTTGTACTAAATTGAGTTTTAAAAAATTGTTAAGATAAAATTGATATCAAAGTTCATAATATTTAGACTAAGATCATATTGATATGAAAATTCATAAAATTGTTAACTTTTTTTTACTCAAATTTAATTTTCATGAAAAAATTATTTTCATATATTTGATAATTTTTAAAAATAAATATAATCTAAAAAAATATATTTTATTTTTTCAGTTATATATAAAATTTATGTTTCATAATCACTTTTTTCTTTTAATCTAAGACAAATGCATTCTAAATTAATGTGAAAAATATTATTAGGATTACATTGAGGTCAAATAAAATATATCAAGACTAAAAAAATTATTTACTGAAAAATTTTAAACGCCCAAATTGTTACAAAGATGTAAGATAGTTAATGAATATGGAAAATCTAATCCAAGACATTAAAAGTAACCAAACTATAAAAAATTTAGATTGTGTTATTTCTTTTTTAGAGTGCAGGTATTTTTTTTTTATTTGAGGGTAAAGATATTTTAAATTGTACGTTACATATTATTATATATATTACATTTTTTTTTTGGGTTCACGACCACGGTATCCATTGTCGAGCATGGTGACTAATCCCTTCGCTGGGTTGGAGGTGACTAATCCCTTCGCTGGGTTGGAGACACCTCAAAGGGTGGGACATCTACCCTAGAGATTTAAGGCTTCTTCACACTCAAAGACAAAGATCGAACCTCTGACCTTCGATTAAAGGTGAATGAGTCATTGCCACTCAATCACACCCGTGAAATTAATACATTATACATTACTGTGGTGGAAAAGTATTTGGTAGTTAGTAATATTTTGTTAATTTGGGTCAAAAAATGAGACCTAAAATTGAATAATCTTAAAATGACACAGTGCTTGTATAGTGGATTTTTTTAGGTCAAACGCAGTGCTTGTGCGGTTTTTGATCAATCTCTCTAACAATTACATGGCCATTGTCGGGCCAGCCGTCGAAAAAGGCAGCCCTAGCCCACCGGGATGGGGGCTTTGCGGGTTGGGGGCTAAATTGGCCCCTCATTCAAGTGGGCTTCATAAAGTATGGGGTTGTAACTAGGGGGCTTGGAGCAGCCCACAGGAATAGGCTAAATAGACAACTCTAATTAATATGAGGAGAAAAAAGATTAGTCACAAAAATAACTCAGTGCTCCTATAGAGCAGTTTGTCTAGGCTTTTTTCTTGGATTTAGATTGTTAATGTAAGGAAAGCTTGTTTAGGAAAAAACTTTCAGAATTGTCGTCAAGATATTAGTGTTCCTATAGAGCAGTTTGTCTAGGCTTTTTTCTTGGATTTAGATTGTTAATGTAAGGAAAGCTTGTTTAGGAAAAAACTTTGAGAATTGTCGTCAAGATATTAGTGTCCTAGGAAGCTTAATATTTTTTATTGTGTGAATAGGGTTTATTAGGCTTTGTTTTCCTAGCCATCTTAGCATATGGTTTGCCAATCTAGAAGGCCTTGCATCTTGGTCCTTTTTTTTAAATCTGTGTAGTTGGTTGAGAATTTTTATCCTACTTAATGAATATCTTTTTCAACTCAAAAAAAAAAAAAGGAAAAAAAACCAAGAGGTTAAAAATCGTGATGGTTACGTGGTCTTGCAATTGCATTGCCATTAGAGGAAACCATTTTAAGGAAAGTTATACCGTTTATACCTCTAATATATATGACACTGTATCAACTCGCATCTTATCCATCATTATATGAGATATAGATTTCTTTTAAGCAGTGTCCAGATCTCATATAATATTCTAACATGTTGAAAATTGAGTTAAAAAAAGAAGTTATGTTATTTATACTAATAATATATGAAACACCGTGTCGATTTACTTTTCATTCACGTTGGATGGAGTGTAGACCTTATTCAAGTAAGGTTTACATCTCATCTAGTAATGGATGAGATATGAGTCGATCCAGTGTCTAATGTCTTGCGAGTACCAATAATATTTTTCTTAAAAAAAAAAAAACTACAAAGGACGGACAAGCAAATCTCGTCAGTGCTGGTTGCAGCAGGTACAAGTGTCAGAAAAGTAAAAGGGGTAAACCCCACATATATATATATATATATACTAAAAAAGAAAGAGCACACTCAAAAACAGCAGAAAGCAGATTCACTTGCAGATGTTCAAATACTGAAACGGAAAACGTTTAGATAAATATCCATTCTTCCCTTCTAAAGATGCTTGACAAATATGGACTCAACAACACCTTGAGCAATTGGATGGTAACACTCACGAGCCTCTGAAAAAAGTCTTTTGGCAAATACTTTATCTTCTTCCTTTCCGCTGCCTATCACAAGAGCAGTATAAAGTGGGCGAAGGTACTTCATCCTCCCAACTTCTTTTAATGTTTTCTCCACTTCATCATAGTAATCTTTGCATCCGCATGAAATAGCCCGTTGCAGAAATGACACCTTTACTTCATAATCTTTCGATTCGGATAGCTTGAAGCGTGAATTCAAGGCTTTGATCTGCATGAGTTAAAAGAATTATACATTTTTCATACTACTGTTTCAGAGCACTGTTATTTTTCCATTGTTTTTTAATCTTTTTTGGAAGTGCTTGAAGTGCACCAAGC
Organism: Dalbergia cochinchinensis; assembly: GCA_031216125.1. Classification (NCBI taxonomy): domain Eukaryota; kingdom Viridiplantae; phylum Streptophyta; class Magnoliopsida; order Fabales; family Fabaceae; genus Dalbergia; species Dalbergia cochinchinensis. The sequence goes on from CM062369.1 coordinate 65,773,706, forward strand.
AGTGGAAGGAAATATGTGTAGAATTAGGCGCATGATACTCAAGTATCAATCAGCCAATTTCATGTGTGGCTAATATTGGAATATAAACTGCCTATATCCCCATCAGAGAAAAAAGGATGAAGCTGCTTAGATCATCAAGTTAATCTCATAAGCATGTGGGAAAACGAACTTGAATTTTAGTAGAGTTTAATATTATCCCAAAAAACTATGCTCGCTTCATTTATGTTTGACTGTATCTCTCTCTGCCATCAAAGGTACACTTTTAAGTTGGAGAAAAAGTATGTACAAGAGTATCAAAACAATAACTAAAATTTTAATCGGAACTAAAAATTAACAATTTCCTTCCTACAATGTTTTATTCTTCTGATCCAAACCAACAAATCACTAGACATGAAACGAATCTCTAGATTTATGACTGAAGTACCATCCACTTAGAAATGAAGGGCATAGTTTCTGATAATTAGTGACAAATGAATGACAAGGTTCAACAATCTTATATTGGTTAGTTCCTTGAAGCGTGTAGTTCTTAATTTCAACTAAAACACCATATTCCATACAAGAATTAGCAGTTCATCTCAATCAAGTTAGCAAAGAAGGGGACAAACAGAAAGAACACTAAGAAATTGAAACAACAGTGTACCTGAGAAGCTTCAATGGATTTTGGCAAGTTGTCCAAGTAGAGCTCCCACTCCTGACCTTGCCAATCAGCAACTTCATCCTCCCTTGGCATCCTCCCATTTATGAACTCATTCGCCAGTGATACAATTGTTTTATATACACTGGAGTCAGGTTCATAAGCGTCAGGAGGGATGCCAGTGCCTTCTGTCCACAGTACTAGGTCAATCTGGTTCTCTATGCCAGGGATGTTTGCTTTGAGGAAGTCAAGGAATGTTTCAGTATCAATCGACTTGAACTTGAATGTAGCAATATATTTCTTCAGAAACTCATCAAAAGCAGGTCTCCCAATCTGTGCATCGCATGAGAAAATCAACTAATAAAGAAGTATCCAATCTGAATAAATTAAGTTAAATTGTGACTCCTACATGACAAAAACATGCATATGTTTTTCAACCCAAAACAAGAGTCGGAAAAAACACAGATGGTATGAACGTAGTTGAACAATCATTACTAGTAGTAAATCCAAAGTCTCCTGAAAACACTAAGCATCAGGAATATGATGCAAAGTGAGCTACTGCATATAGGAGCTAATTAAGAAAATTAGCACACCTGTTGTTCAATGCGCAATAGGAACTGGAAACCTTTTTCATATGGAACTCGAGAATACACATCATCTGGATCGATTCCTTCCTGATTAGTTTTAAGCTTTGTAAACTCCAAATTGTCCTTGAACCTCTCTATTTCGTCATTCAAACCCCTCCAACCAATTCCAATATTCAGTGTGGCCCTTTTCTCTCCCTGCACAGTCTCCACAATCCTCCGCTCGGCATATGTAGTGAATCCCTAAAACCACAATCAAGAATAATTTCATCATTACAGGTTTAATTTTGCACGGAAAACCACAAATCAATTCAGTATTATGAAGCAAAAAATATGATACCAGGAAGATAAATCAAAGGAAGAATGCAAAAGGCAACAAAGGTTACATCTTTGATTGGGAAGAAAGCTAAGAAGTTTTGTTACTTGATGCATTTCAACAATAGAAGATACCAAACCAACAATCTCAAATCACCATACAGAGTGAGACGAAAAAAAAAAAAAAACTTGAACTGCATATTACAAGGCTGTCATGATTTTAATCAGACTAGAAAGAGGAACTCAACAAATTACTAGAAATAAATAAATAAATAAATTCTGAGACCATAGCTATAAGCTATTACTCCAAGGCATAAACAGCACAAAACCATGAAGTTACCTTCCCCCATGGATCCAAACAGCAGATTTCAAATCCCAGTAATAAGTAACAATCAAACACATTATTATTATATAATAATAATAATACCTCATTCAACCAGAAATGGTCGTTGGTCTTGTTAGTGATGAGGTTCCCAGTCCAACTGTGAGCAAGCTCATGAGCCACGACCTGAGCCCCAGTAGCATCTCCTTTGATGACAGTGGGAGTCAAGAACACCATCCTTGGATTCTCCATACCCCCATAAGGGAAACTAGGAGGCAGCACCAACAAATCGAACCTCTCCCACTCATACTCCCCAAACAGCCTCTCCCCTTCCCTTATCATCTCCTCTGTCCCTTCAAACTCCTTAGCAGCCTTATCCAACACTTCCCCGACATCCTCAGCGTACACCCTCGTCCTCGGCCCCACCTCCCTGTTCCCAAGCTCACCAACGGCGAAAGCAAACAGGTAAGGAGGCACAGGCTGCTCCATAACGAACTCCTCAACCACCCTCCCCTCTGCGCACCAGGACGAAGAGGAGCCCTCCTTCAATGCCGATGCTAACGTCACGGCGTCGTCATCTCTGGGTGGACGACGGTGCACGTGTCTGGCAGCCATGACAGCTGACAAGTGGGAAGGGATGTTCAAGCGCGCGGAGTAGCGGATCCTGACGGCAGGGGTGTCTTGACAGGGGAAGACGGCGCGTGCGTGGATGGCCTGGCACTGGGTGTAGACGAAGGGGTGGGATTTGTTGAAGGTCTGGGGAGGGAGGAGCCACTGGAGGGCGGAGGAGGAGGGGGAGGTGGAGAAGGCGATGAGGAAGGAGGAGTGGTGGGAGAGGGAGAGGGTGAGGAGGGAGCCCTTGATGGGGTCGGGGGGGTGGGAGAGGGAGAAGGGGATGGGGATGGGGGAGCCGGAGTTGTTGGGGTCGAGGACGGAGTGGATGGTGAGGGAGCGGGTGTCGAGGGAGAAGGGGCCCGAGTGCGGGGTGGAGAGGGAGACGAGCGCGGAGGCGTGGATGGTCGACGACGGGAAGTCGAAGTAGAGCGTCAGGGCGATGTGGCTCGTTGGTGGGTCTGTGGACTCAGTGTATGAGTGAGGATCAACGGGTGCCATTCTCTTCTCGCTGCTCTCTGCTGTGCGCTGTGGTCACTCTCTCTCACAAGAGAGACACAGGAAGAAATGGAGAACTGTGGAACTGGAAGAGCCGAAGAGGTGTTTTTTCACTTCTTGTTTTGCTTGGGTTTTTGGTACTTATACAGCAAGCAAACAGAAGTGACTGGTGGGGTGGGTGTCCTCCATTTATTTTTCTATAGGAGTACACTGAGCAAGTGCTTGTTTGTTTTGCAAAATGATAAGCTCAAAAGTACTTCTAGTTACTTTAAAAATAAGAATGAGAAGTTTTAAATATGCTTGCATATTCAATTAGTAAGATGAAAGTTATTTTAGGACGATGAAAAATAATTTTGATAGAAGAAAATCTAATTTATCTTTTATTTTTATTTTAATAGAATGAAATTTATTTTTACATATTTATTCTTATTGGCAACTTAATTTTATACATACACCATCATTCTAACTTGCTTTTCATTCTTATTTTACTGTAATGAATTTTTTTTTGGCAATTGTGCTTTTGAAAGTAATTTTATTTTATTTCTTCTAAAAAAAAGACCATTCTTTTCAACTTGTCACTGAAATATTACAATTAAACCTAAATTAATTATTTTTAACTTAATCCTCTTAAAAATAGTTCTTTTTAATTTAATTATTTTAAAATTATTTCTAGTGAAAGATAAATCAACCACGGACTAATGTCTAACAAATGAGTCACAAGGAAGGAAGAATATGGCTAATCAAAAAAAAAAAAAAAGGAAGGAAGAATATGGAATATGATGAATGACTGGTGCTTTTATTATTCTTTTCCGAAACTTCAATGGGGTTGTTCGCAGATTGATACTTTAATTTCGTTACAGGGGAAAAGAAAACGCACATGATGCTTTTTAAATATGTATATTCATACTACTACAACCGAAAGTTATTCGTCTTAAGCTTAGATTAAAAAGTACTTAGATCAATCATTAAAAAAAAGGGCAGTGCTTAGAGAACCTTTTTTATTTAAATGCTTAGGTATGATTTGGTTTCTGTTTTGGAACAGAAGATACAAAGATATTAGAGACATAAAGTTATATTATTCTAGAGATATGGACAAAATATATAAAATTTTTTTGTTCCAGAATATAAAATACAAAAAAAATTTCAGTACCTCTAAAATAGAGAGACAGTGAAAATGACACAGAGATAAAAATTTTATATTTTTTCTTTCTATAATATTTCTATATATATTTAATATTTTCCTTTTTGTTCTCACTATTATGTGCAGTGGGATAAATAATATCTTTATCGTATATTTTTTGTTTTATCTTTATATTTTTAAATAAAATATATGAGATAATCATTATGTCTTGTATTCTACTATAAAACATGATATAGAGATAATAATTTTTATATCTCCATTTTTATTATTTTTCTCTCCATAGTTATGGGAGAGAAATCAAACACTACTTTAGAGAACTTTATAGTAACATGTAAGTTGATCTGTAGGAGTTAAACTGACTTTGACATAACAAGTTAACAATGAAAATATAAAAACTAAAAAAAGATTGAATGTAAAAATGAAATTTGAGACTGTTTTTTGTGCAAGAAATGTGGGACTTAACAATTATAAAAAGCAAACAGGTCCAACCCAGTGTAATGAGGTGGGCTATTAAAGTAGGTTGGGGGGATGGGCCACAGTTAATTGCCCAAGTTTGAGTTGTGAGTCACTCTAGTCTATCTATGAATTCATTCATTTGCCGTCCGTGGCGCCCAATCCCATGCATATGTACATACACTCACCCGACTCGACAGAATAAAATTAATTTGCATTTTAGTTGAGAGAAGAGAAGGTTGAAGAGGAGGAAGAAGAAGCAGCAGCAGCAGCTGCAGAAGAAGCAATTAATTGAATTTGGTGGGGAGAGAGAGAGAGAGAGAGAGATGGATGACTACACGAGAGAAATGATGGACCTCAAGACACTGGTCACCCGCACTCTTGAGAAGAAAGGCGTCCTCGCCAGGATCCGTGTATTTCCATTTCTCTCCTTCTTAGGGTTTCCTCCTTTCTTTCTTTCCCGATCCTATTGTTCAGAATCAATTCAGTAGATTGATTAATTTCAATTGGAAACAAGACATCGCATAGATATAGATAGATAGATAGATCCGTCCAAATCCAATTCAGTTAGGGTTGGTTATATGTGATTGTGAATGTTACAGGCTGAACTGAGAGCGAGCGTGTTTGAGGCGATCGAAGAGGAGGATCGTGTCATCGAGAAGGAACAAGGTTTGCCTCCTGCATTGCTAGGCAGCTGCAACGATCGAGCTAAACAGCTTCACGCTACTCCCGCAGGCACGTTTCCTCATTCCCTCTCTTCTCTACTCTCCTCTCCTTCTGGGGTGGGTGCCTCACCTCATTCATACTTTTCATCCTTTTATAGCAATAGAAATATAACATAATATGTAATATAATTAGCTTCATTTCAGTTGTTACTAGATTGTTGTTTGTTCCTTTACCCTTTATATCTATCATCTCATTTCCTATTTAGCGCATGAAAACCTTCCTACTTACAACCTAACATGTGGGGTTGAGTTGGCGGACATAGGTTTCTGCTGCCTGCAACTTATTATCTTAAGCTTGGTGAGACAGCTTATGAAAAATAAAAAATGCAATTATTTCTCAAATTTAATTAATTGCCAAACATGCGTTTACTATATATTATGCAATGCCTCGCATTCCAACCCTCAAATTTGTTGGTACTCACCTTACCGTGCAGGTAGACTCCTTACTGCACTCGTATGTGAATACCTAGACTGGGCACAGCTCAATCACACGTTGAAGGTTTACCTTCCAGAATGTAATTTGGTAATCAACTGGTTCTTATTTTGCTTCTTATTTTGCTGTAGTATTTCTGATCTTGTTTCTTGTGGCTTTTTGTTCAAGACCCGTTGTGATCCTTTTTCATTGGCTGTATTTGTCTTGCAGGAAAAAGATTTCTGGAAGGCCGAGTTGAAAGATTTTAGTAGCAAAAATGGATATGACCTTAACAGAAATGGAGATAGCCCTGTACTCTTGGATGTCCTTGAAGGATTCTTGAAGTTTGAGGTTTTTCAATTTATTGCATTCATGATGTCATTTTTTCATCCTTTGTCTTCCTTCTTTTCTACGGAATGGATAATGGGTTGGTACTAATTTGGATTTTGGATCCTAAGGTATTGGAATCAAAGCTTGCTTATACTTCACTCATAGTTTGGCTTTGTCCTGATTCAGCCTAAACAAGCCCTTTTTTTTTTTTTTAATTGAAACTTTATACTTCTTTCCAAGCTAGCAAGCACTTGCCATATTGATGACATAGCCTGTGAAGTGTGAACTGATTTCATGTCATTCATGTTCTGTGCTGCTTTACTGCAATAACTTTAGCTTGGCTGGCTCCGAATCCTATTACAATAGGAGCTATGAAAAAATGCTGTAGGGTCTGTAGGTTGAGTTAATGATTTTAATTATGAAGTGTAGAGATGAAATTTGATCTTATGAAACTTTGTATTTTCTGACTCTGGGAGGAAAATCATTGACTGTAGTTAAGGTTGAGGAGATAATGTTATATGGGTCAAATATGCACTCGGAATTTTTCACAGTTTTAAAAACTGACCTTGAAATTAGAAATTATAGAGTACATGGGATAAAGGCTGCATGTATTAAATGACATGATCTCTTGGTGATGTAGAAAAACCCTGGAATTGTAGCATACGTGTGGCATGTGCATCCATGTGACTGCAAGATACTTCGTTGAAACAAAAATAAGAAATCAGATGTTTGCTTACTATTGTGCATGCAGTTGCTATTTCCTATGGTTGATACATTGAGAAATTGTCATTTGCCATGTGCAGTGTGAAAAATGAGTGAATTTAATCCTTTGACAGACTATTACTTTTTTACTTTTGTAAAGCATAGATATGAGAACTGTTGCTTGCCAGCTTGTAGCTACTTTCTATTGATGATATATTAAGGAAATTTGTCACTTGTCATGTGCAATGTGAAAAATCAATGATTTCAAAACCTTGGACGATCGTTATATTTTACTTGTGTAAAGCATAGCTGCATAGATATCAGAACCATTGCTTGCAATTGTGCCGACTTTTGATCAATTGCATGGTGAATTTTGCTTTACAGAATTTATCCCAAGCACGGGCTAGTGGCAGGAGATTTACCTCTTCAGAATCTGAGCCTTTGCCAAACTCTGAGTCCCGGAACATGCGAAGGCCTTCTTCATCATCTGTTGCTGGTGGCTTGCCACCGTTAGGAAGGTGCATAGCTGACCTTATTTTTCCACAAGTTGGTCCAATATTATGTTCTATTATTGTTATTTTTATTTTTTGGTGTTCCTACCTTGTCTTGATTTCATTCTCAGTAGAAATGTTTTACTTTGGTATTCCTGTTTGTTGCAGGGCTGTTCCTTCATCTCAGGCATCTGGTGGGTATTTCATGTTATTGACTTTTACCTTACTTTATTTGGGTGCTTGAAATTTTCTAAGTTAAAATCTGCATGCAGATAGAAGAGGAGGATCCTCCACATCTGCCTATAGGAAGGATGAGTACAATTGGCGATATGATGGTGATGATCTTCCCGAGGGTGTAGTTCAGGCTTCAAATGCTTTGGAAAATCTTCATTTGGACAGAAAAGCTCGGAATCTAACATCTTCTTGGAGGTTGGTTCTGATGCATTTCTGATTTTATTCTTTTGTTACTACTCAACGCATTTTTGGATTTATTGTAGATTTTATTGCTATCTCAATGATTGGCTCTGATGGAATTCAAAGCACTAATCTTTTCTGATTGTTTGTTACTGCAGACATGCTGGTGATGGGATCAGTGAAGATGATGGGAGGGCTGATCACGCGTAGAAACAGACGTTGCTTTTATAACTGCCGTCTGATTCTGTACTTTACTGTGTATTCTGATTTTTTTTAGCTTCTAGTGATGACTGAATGCGCCTAATTTTGTGTAAGATCGTGTAATTGTGATGTGCTTTAGTGCTTTCTACGAGCCTTTTCTCTCTCTCAGATTTCCCTTCTGGCTTGTATTTGAGAATTTTATCTCGGTGTGTTGATTATTTTTGCCCATGTTTGCAAAAAATATCAAGTGCCTAATTGAGTGCCCAATGTTTTTCAGCTTCTTGTGAAAAATGCAGATTAAAATGCAGAGAATAAAATGATTTAGTGCAATCAGGCCGTGAATTCCTACAATGCGAAACTCTTTGTCAAGAACTACGAGCAACCTAAGCATTAGAAATGAATCCTACCTCAACTTTAAAATGTTAGTCAGAAAATGTTTCCCAGCGTTTAAGTAGACATTGCCTGTTTAAGTATGCTGAATTGTCTGGCTTTGGTGATGTGGTGAGTGAAAGATCATGTGATTGGGACGTGATTAAGAACTTTCTGAGTTTTCTTTTCATTTCTTCCTCGAAGATTTTCCTGATCCTTCGTCTTCTATGTGAGAAATTTTATCTATTGTGTTTGTCTATGATTTTAGCTAATGTTTGCAATACAAAAATAACAAGCGCCTGATTTTGGTTGTAACAAGTGACAACTGTCCTGCGAGTAAAAACCTGGATTCGATGCATTGTTCTGTTGTGTTGTGTTGGCCTCCCCGTGCTTTTTATATCCATGTATCTGTGTTACCAGCCCCAGCAAGGTCTGAATAACGCGGTGAGTTGGCTGAAGAATTAGTGAAGTAAACTACATCTTTTGAAAGCCCTAGAATTCCCAGCGACAAAAATGCGTTATACATGCACGTTAGCCAAGGCATAACACGAGTGAAAGAGTATGAAAAACAAAGGCTATATGCCTGAGCTTGTTCTACATAGCATATACTTTTGCTTAACACAAGGACAGAGCACCCATGATATCCATGAAATTTGGTCGTGGCGGCCACATTCTTGCTTGATAGAGTAGGAAGAAGGAGGCTGTTACTAGTGTTATCCACTACCTGGACAGCTGGTTTGGTTTGACAGTGGCATAATATTCTGAAAAGTAAGGCATGGAATCTTGGCATTGTGCTTGTGAATTCATATGGTGTATGCTTTCCCCAATATTGGGTTTGCTCCTGTCACATGTGGCTACAGCTCTCAGATATTTCCTGTGAAGCTTATGACACAAGATCAGGGAATTCGGTGGCAGTCCACAGGCACATGATTCATGAATGCTGCCATTACTTTGCAATTGTAGCATGCATACTGTGTAGTGATGATAGATTACAATTCTATTGCTATTACTATGTATTTTTTGGCAATTTCATTTAGTGCAATCTCGTGTTTTGGAAAGACTTCTATCCTATGAACTCGCTTAGAAAAAGGTTTTTGGTTTGGCTCTGCCGGGGCATATAATTACCTATCACGTATGATATGTGTGACTGACATGATATGAGCAAATCATGTAATTTGTTAGTCCAAAATTGTTTCTAGATAGCGCAGTATGCATATATAACTAACAATCAAGCATATATTGAACATTTATCACAGATGTTTTTGGATACAAATAGCATGATACTGTTTCAGGTCCTATGTGATAACTTGTATATACAAATGCATTACTTATACACACGAACCAATTTTAGAATTTGTTTATGAGAGTTATTGAATATATTCTAATATGTATTCCTTTCAAAAATAGAAAGTTCCAAGGAGAGTGAGATTTGGTTGGGTAGAACCAATTGGGTTTGTTACGTAGTGTGAATTGGGGAGGAGAGGAGGAGGTTTCAACTTTCTGTTCTACATACTATTTTAAGAAGGGAGGAAGATGAGGAAAAGTTGCCTAAAATGGTGGTTAGCTGGAGGTCAAAGTAAAAAACTCCACCAATGCAATACAATTTAGAAAAACAAAACTGCCAACCAACCCCAAAAGCCAAAAGCCCTTAGGAAATCCCCCCCAACACCGCGGATTTCAAACCGAGTAATTTTTGTTTTTGTTGTGTAATTCCCCTTTTTATGGTTACAATACAAGCTACAACAAATAAGGAAGGATAGTGAGAAAGAGAGAGAGAGAAAGAGGGAAGAGAAACCACACCATTTCCCTAACCAAAAGCCTTGTTTGTCAACCACAAATCAAGGCATCAACTTTCTGACACCAATTCATCAGAACTGTCCAACCCTTAATCATCAGTGGGATGATAATGATAACGGGTTGTTCGTAGCTCATGTTTCTAATGCATCAGGACATGAGCTAGCAAAATACTAAATTCCCTTGACATACATACCCATCTATCTATCTATTTATCAAAGAGGTCAGGTACGTACGATGAAAATAATATTTGTCCAAGTTATGTATTGGTTTGCAATGTCCAATAATTGAGTTCTTGTGATCTCAGAAATAAATCACATGCCTATTGGTTTTAGAGTCTTTGTTTGTGCAGTTTCAACAGCTGCCCATGTTTCAACTTTGATCCTTTTGTAGCAGAAAATGTTGATGCCACTTGATTATTGTTCAATTCCATAGTGATTGATGAAAAACCCACATTGTGGATTTAAATGATAGATGAGATACTTGAAGATGGGGTCCCTGTATTGATTCTGATCCTCAAATCCTTGCACAGGTTTTGGACATTGGAAATAACGTCTTTGATGGTTTGCAGTTTAACATATTATGGTGTCAGTATTCGTTATTAGGCATTTGATTTCTTCTGGAGCTTGTGACTTGGGTTCAGTTACGTAGATACTAGATGGTGTAGATAGGAAACATTGGCCTTTTCATATTGTCATTGACTTTTATTTGATGTATAATTTGTTGCTCAGTTGTGTGGTTGAGACTATGTAAGGGATGGTATCAGCTACAATTAGGCGTATTGTGTCACCTTGTTGGAGACCATCTGAGGCTGGGAGAAATTCTAGTAGGAATGGGGATGCAAATGGTCGTTGTGATGGGTTACTTTGGTATAAAGACTCCGGAAGACATGTGAATGGTGAATTCTCAATGGCAGTTATTCAAGCAAACAATTTGTTGGAGGATCAAAGCCAACTTGAATCAGGCGCCATAAGCTCACTTGCAACTAGTCCTCATGGAACTTTTGTTGGTATATATGATGGGCATGGCGGTCCAGAAGCTTCACGGTTTGTAAATGACCACCTATTTAAAAATATCAAGAGTAAGTTCTTCTTCAGTCTTGATTCTGCAACGTAAATTACTCTTTTGCAAGTAAGTCTTCCAGATTTCTTGGTAGTGCACCAATGGTAGTTCGCTATTGAGTTTTCTTTTGATAAGTTCAAGGGAAGAATTATTATTTTATGCAGGTTGATTACTCTTCTAATAAATGGACATGTATTCGCTGGTTTCTAAACTGGATTGACTAAGCTTCTCATCCTCTACGTTTTCTTAATGATTCTGCATGCCTGTAACCTTGTAGGTATAATTGTGCTCTTTAAGCTATAAAAGGGCTTAGTCCTTTTTTTGGTACTTCTGGAATTACAATGTTCGCAATGAGGTTTGAACCTAAAACCTCATGCATATCACCCAAAACCCTCGCCACTAAGACCAATTATAGTGGCTTGGGTTTAGTCCTTTTCTTTTCATCCATCAAATAGAAACCATGCCCACTAGTAGTCCTTATTCTAAATGGATTTGTCGAAATTTTGCTTTTCATAGAGCCCAGTAACATTGTTGATTCTTGTAACTGACCCGTTAGTGGGATAAGGCTTGGTTTTCATTTTTATTAGAATGGTATTCTGGTAAGGACCATGGAAAATGGATAATTGGATCTTTTCATTCATTTACCTTTGCATGTTCTGGAGTCACCGGCTTTTTAAAGCCAACAGGCCTATTCTTTATGGGAAATTTTTTTTGCCAATGACCCTCAAATGGAGGTCTGAGATTGTGGGCGATAGCATAAGATTGTCAACAAACTTCAAGGATTGATAGTAACATGGGTTGTATTCATCCATAATGACTTCTGTAGCTTGTCAATATGTTTTACTGACCTTGTGGCTATTCTTAATGCAGAATTTACTTCAGAGAATCAGGGAATGTCTGCCGATGTTATCAATAAGGCATTCTTGGCAACAGAAGAAGAATTTCTTTCTGTAGTAAGGAAGCAGTGGTTACACAGGCCACAGTTGGCCTCAGTTGGATCTTGCTGTTTGATAGGCATAATATGTAGCGGGCTGCTCTATGTTGCAAATGCAGGAGATTCTAGAGCAGTGTTAGGTAAGGTGGATGCGGTTACAAAAGAGATTAAAGCTGTTCAGTTATCCTCTGAGCACAATGCCAGCTTCGAATCTGTCAGAGAGGAGCTGCGCTCATCACATCCTGATGATCCGAAGATTGTAGTTATGAAGCACCAGGTCTGGCGTGTGAAGGGTCTGATTCAGGTGACTTTATAAGGCTTTGTCTCAAGTTATTTTGTTTTTTTCTTGTAAGATACACATGCAAACACACACATTCAACGTATGTGTTAACGTCCTCTGAACACTATCATTCCTTTCTGAATTCGTGCAGCCTCTTCCACTTCATCAATGTTTCGCATGTCTTTGGATAACAGTTATTGATTTTTTTCCTCCTAATTTCACTTAACTCTCTTGTAATGTTCCTTTATAGTGGCCCATATGTCCTTAGTCGCGTAGTGTTTGTTTGATTAGTCTATGGTAGTCATGGTGGGTTGATATTTCTCTCCCTCTCTCTCTCTCCATTCATATTTCTGAATTATTAAAATTTCTTTTGCAAATGGGCTGCAAATAGGTAGAAAGCATGTGCTTCTTTGAAATCGTTTAAGGAAATTTAATGGCCTAGCTGGCGTGATGAAACTATAGATTAGTGCTAAAAGAATGTCTATTTATATTGTAGATTTCAAGATCCATTGGTGATGCCTATCTAAAGAATGCAGAGTTTAACAAAGCACCACTGTTGCCAAAATTTAGACTCTCTGAACCCTTTGAGCAGCCAATCCTCAGAGCTGAACCAGCAGTACTAGTACAGAAACTCAGTCATGGCGATCGATTTCTTATATTTGCATCAGATGGGTTATGGGAACACCTGAGCAATCAGGAAGCAGTTGACATTGTCCAGAGCTGTCCACGTAATGTAGGATTCTAATTTAGTTGAATTTCTTCTGTATTTCTGTCAGCTCTCTAGTATTATTTTATGTTCATCGGGCTAAAACATTCAATTAAGGTCTTTGTAGTTATTTTAAATGGTTGATTTGATTCCAGTGTTTTGTAAACCTCTATTGAAACATATGTTTATGATACTGTCTCTACAGGGAGTAGCGAGGAAAATAATCAAAACTGCACTTTGTGAAGCTGCAAAGAAACGAGAAATGAGATACTCAGACTTGAAGAAGATTGATCGAGGGGTGAGGAGACATTTCCATGATGACATCACAGTTATAGTTTTGTTTCTTGATTCCCATTTAATCAGCAGCGGAACTTCTTCACATGGTCCCATGGTTTCAGTCAGAGGAGGTGGTGATAGTGGCATCGGTGTTGATCTTATAGATGCCTAATTCATGAGTTTTTTTTTTGCACTTGAAGCCACCACCATCTCTTCAATTTGTATGCAAAATGTAAATTTTTCCCTTCCCTGGGATAATAGATTCGAGGAAGAATTTTCTTCTCTCATATATTCATTTTTTCTTTTCCATTAAGCTTTTTTATATACCATGTTTGGTACTGTTCCTCCCGTTTTATCGATTCCATAGATGTTATCACTTGAAGAAGGGCCTAAACACGATATAAGCGAAACTATTCCAAGCTTTTTGAGAGACTTCATACATCACCATTGCCATTGTGGCTCATTGTAACAACTAGAACATTGGAATGTCTTCGATTTGTCATGGTAGTTCAGAAACTAAATTTCTACCAGGGGTTGTAGAAGTATTCAAATTATGTCCTGCAACACTCACACAAACACATATAAACAAGCAAAAACTTATTACTGAAAATCATCACCTTGAAAATGACAACGATTTGGTTGCTCAGTCAATTTGCAGGATTGTTTAACATGTAACCAGAATATCAATTGAATAAGATAACCATTCCTTTCTTCATATCTTCAAGAGGATGAACATCCATGTTATACTGATTTTGATCAAGCACTGTGGGTTATTTACTTTTATGTTCTTCACTACAACTGCTCATGGAATTAGTTGTAGGTACTAGCAACAGTGATAGATACGAGCAAACTCATACATGCCGCAAAAGAAAAAGAGCAAATATAAAAACTCAACAATCCGACCTGCCGGATTCGAACCAGCGACCTAAGGATCTCCTGTTGGATTAACCACTACAGTCCTCCGCTCTACCAACTGAGCTAAGGTCGGATACAAACGATTCTCTCGTCATTCTCAAAACATTTGTTTTCTAGTCCGAGCAAGCCCAACTCAGACGTTTTCGATCGGGCCACAAACATGGGCCAGTTGAAAATGGCCCAACCCAGTTCATGAACCAAATATGAATGATAGCGAGGAATCTCCCAACATGTGATGGAGGTGGCAGCACATGTTCATGTCGATATGACAGCGGAAATTGAGTGAGCTTCATTCAGTGGTTGCTTGCATGAATGGCAATCACATTACACATTCGGGTGCCACTATTATCAGGAGGACTTACTACTACTACAAGGCCAGAGCTTCCTTTCAGTTTCAGTTGCATTGCCTTTGCCTCTCAAAATCAAAAGTTTGCAATCAAATTCTCACCCACTCATTTCCCTCTAGGCTATTATTATTCACTTGATAAGCTTCAGCTTAGGCCACTTAACACCAAAAGGAAAAAATTGTGTGCTATGGCAACTGGGTATATTTCTGTTTGGTTTAATTCTGAGTGTTTCTCGTTTGAATTTTATGGTGTACTTTCCGAACTTGTTTTGGTATCTCTCTGTTTTGAAGGGGGCAAGAAGTTTTTCTACCACCCCTTACTTCCACTTCTCCCCCACCTCTCTTGTTTGATGGTACTACAAGGTTAGTGTTGGTTTCTTTCTTATTTTCTAGGGGGAAAATATGAAATTTTTAATTAGCCGGGATTTTTGTTTTGAAGATGTTTGTTTCATTGCTCGTATAACTACAATTCCATGGTTGACTCTGATAATAGAAAACCTTTTTTCTTTTTGTCTTTGTTTATTTGTTTATATTTATCTTTTATGTGTGGCATGTGGCTGAAGGTTGTATATCTCCTACACCTGCCCGTATGCACAACGTGTTTGGATCACCCGCAACTGTAAGGTTGTTAGAAAGACCCTAGCCTTATCTTGGATCTTTTCTTAATGGTTCTTGCTTTCCTTGCTCTGTGTGTGTGTGTGTGTTTGTAGCTGTTTGGCACACTGGGTTAACCAGGTTGAGCTTAATAAACATTTGGAATAGTTTTTGTGTCACCATACTACACATGTTGGTGTGTAGTTTTCATAATGTACTGTGTAATAACAGCATCTTTGTTGGAAGCAGGGATTGCAGGACAAGATACAATTGGTTCCTATTGATTTAAAAGACAGGCCTTCCTGGTATCAGGAGAAAGTCTACCCTCCTAACAAGGTCATATAATAATCATTACTTGTGCCAAGACCAAGTCGTCACTGTCTTACATATGTACTGTGTAAATTAAGTGCACCACATTCTAATTATAGTGATGTTTGGATGTCAATTGAAGTCCAGGTTCCTTCTTTGGAGCACAACAATGAAGTCAGAGGGGAGAGTCTTGATCTGATTAAATACATCGATAGGCACTTTGAAGGGCCTTCCCTTTTCCCTAGTGTAAGTTACAAATATTTCACCTTTGAAATTTATTTTCAGCTGCAAAATCTAAACTAAATTATTCCTGTTTAATGAGCAGGGTCCTGCTAGTGCTAGGGAGTTTGCTGAAGAGTTGCTATCTTACACCGATACCTTCTACAAGACCGTTGTTTCTTCATTTAAAGGAGATGTTGCAGAAGCTGGTAAAATGACACTTGCTTTATTGGTATTATTAATTTGCTGGATATATGTAAACATTTTATATTTCTTTAGGCACTGCATTTGATTACATTGAAACTGCTCTCTCCAAATATGATGATGGACCTTTCTTCCTTGGCCAATTCAGTCTCGTGAGTATGCTTTTACGTAATTACGGTGCATAGTGTGCTCCTGTCCATCTTCAGTCTGATTTGAGCTAATCAAAATATTTTATGTACGCTTCAGGTGGATATAGCTTATGCTCCTTTCATTGAAAGATTCCAAGCATTTCTAAGGGATGTGAAAAATTATGATATTAAATTGGGCAGACCTAAACTGGCGGCATGGATTGAGGTGGAGCATGCATATAAACATGATCTCTATTTAAATATATTTTAGCTTTTGTATGTCCTCGTGTTTGTCATAGATTCAGCAATGCATAAGCTCGCATCCTGAGCTTCACTCAAGAAATAAATGTGTTATTGCCACAGGAAATGAGCAAGATTGAAGGCTACAAAATAACCCGCACTGATCCGAAGGAGCTCGTTGAAATTTACAAGAGACGCTTTCTGGTACCACAAAACTCAACTCTACTGAACTCCTAAGATGTCTGAATCATAAGCCCACTAAATTGCTGTTTTTTCTTTTATCCATTTTTATCGACAGGCCAATCTATGAATCCAATCTTTGGTGTCAAAGTACTAATCAGGAGCGGCAAGATCGATTAGAGAATCAGTGTGCCACATCCACTATCGTCCAGCATCATGCTCGTGCATCCATCACTAGATAGACTGCTTATGTTGTTTTTTTCAATGAATATGGCCAAACAGTAAACAATCTTGCAAATGCTACAAGAAGTCATTATTAATTTTTTAAATATTAATTTGAATCACTGAGTTAGTGAGGCAGTACCAGATAAATGTTAATTCATCATCAACTGGTCTCTGCGGCACTATATTCTGACACCGGAATGCTTACTAGACTGCTCAGACGAAATTGAGGTGCATGAAATTCACGACACATTCGATAATGGCAAGAGCACCAGTTAAATAGGAATTCACATGAGCACTAATCATGTGTAAATATTGAAATAATATGACAAGAACAAAAACAATTGGTAGTCGCCTACGATCATACAAAAATTCCTGTAGCGAATTTTCCCTAATCGTAAACTCTCAAAAGACTCCAAATTTTGGTTAGGAGATTCATAATCACTGCAATAACGTTTACCAAGGCTATTGAGCTTTGCCCGCTCTTTTTCTTCCATCCCCCTTACGGGTAACAGATACAAGGATTCCGCAGATAATTATCAGGAACAAGAAAAATGGCGCTGTGTGGAGTGATCATTGCGCAGAAAAATACAAGTTACATTTATATGCCACTGAAAATGCTGCCCCCTTCCGTGACATCACATTAGTAACCAAAGTATTCAAGAAATGTTGGAGAGAACCGGATCCACAAAAGAACTCAATGATGTATGCGAGTTCATAGAGCATCAAGAATGCTACCTCAGCAACACCCTCCATATTTTCCTCATATATACGACCAACGACCAGACAGCAAGGCCTGCTGAAGTATAAAGCAAAACAACACCAGAGCCTACTACAATGGCAGCTCCTCCGTGACTGAAAATGACAGAATATCCAAGCAGTAAATGGCAGAGATAGAACTTAAACTTTGGGGGGGATAAAAATTATTGCTTAACATGCAAAATTAATTTACAATGACATACAACTTCAAACAAATTCACGCCTACTCTTTTCACAACAAATGTAAAGATAATAGAACATCTTCGAAATGCAAAGGAAACAGATACCTCCAGTCTCGGGTAGCAAGCAGGATGGTTAACGCTGTCATCTGTGTAGCTGTTTTCCACTTCCCCAAGTTATTTACTGCAACAGCCTATTATTTAATGTTTCATTCAGAAGCTCAGAATATTACATGAATACCAGACAGTTGTTCAACTAAAGAAGGGGTAAAACAAACCTCTAAAAGCTTACTATCCTGGGAAGCAGCCCATTCCCTGACTGCAGACATGGTTATCTATTTTGCAGGTTACAAGAGTAAATTGTAAGACATCTGATGTCAACACTAATGCAGAGCCAGTAAATCAGACAAGATATGATGTTTTGGAATGAAAATAGGAGACAGGTGAAAGTATGAGTAATTGGTGGTTTATGATTAATTTGAATATTTAATTTGAAACTTGGTTAAATAAATAAGAGCCTGTTTGGTTTGAGTTTTCAGTTTTTCAGATTTTATGAAGAAAATACTGAAAATTCTGAAAACTACAAATTCCAGTTTTCAGTTTTTCCTTCACACAATCCTGAAAACTAGAAAACTGAAAACTCAAACCAAACAGACCCTTAAGATTTTGTGTTTTTTGGTCAATGACATAGACCATCAACATGCTAAAGTATTTCCTAGTCTTTTTTGCACACCACCAAAAAAAATGGGCATGATTAGCTTCCATCCTCCAGAGCTAAAGGTAAGTCTCAATCACAGTACATCCCAAATCTGAATTCCCTCTTCACATACATAAGATCACAATACCCACATCTAATATAAAGCATTGGATTTGCATGATGTTCAGGAAAAACTGATTATTTAAACTGAACTTTACTTAGGCTTATTCTATAGTATGGGAAATTTGGACAGAATTAATAGTTCCTACTCTATGGTAGTTACAAGAAACTTCAGCTTCATTGTAGTTTAGGTATAATAAGGGCTAATTGTAACACTGAAACACATCTTACAAACTAAACATCACAGAATAAATATCGGAGGAGTACATAACAACTAAGATGCATAAGTCTGGTGATCACAATTGCGGATGCAAGACATTTACCTCTCTGCCAATTATAGCAATTGAAGGAACTGTGAGAAGCCATGGCACTTGTCCAAACACAGCAACATCCAAAGGTCTACTGCATAATAAGACCAATGTGGCAGCAACCATAAGCTGCATTCAAAAGAAATTACAATCACAAAAAGAACTAAGGCAGATCTCGCTGACATGACATATTACACACAGAGAGACACAAATTGTACTTATATCCCCAAGGTAAGGTCAAGTACCTTGTCAGCGACTGGATCCAAAAATGCACCAAATGAAGATTTCAACTTCATCTGCATTTCAAATTAATTCATAGAACAAAAAATAAAATAACAAGTGAATCTAACTTGACCAATTAATTCTCTCTCTCTCTCTCTCTCTCTCTTAAGAAAAAAAATAATCATTTGACACCAAACCATAGGCGTGTGGTTGGAAAGAGTGTGGGATTTCATTGGAGTACCTTGCGAGCAATATAGCCATCGAGCCAATCCGTAACTGCAGCAGCGATGAAAATACCTGTGGTAGCAGCTGTTCCCCGCCACCCATCCATGTAGAAAGCTGAACAAAGATATCATTCAGAAAGAATTAAAGAATGAAATGCAAGATGCCAATCCGTTGTATGCTGCAGAGGGCGAAATGGGGGAGGGGAAGGAGGGAAGCATACTAGCAACAAGAAGAGGGACAGCGGCGACACGGCCTAGAGTTAAAGCGGTGGGCAGCGTAAGCAATTTGGAAGGCTCAGGCTCAGGCTCTGGCCCTGGCTGTGAGTCTGGCTCTGAGTCGGAGTCTGTCGATACAGGCGGCAGAGGCTCATTTTGGGAAGTGTCATGAGTGACCAGGCCATGCCTTGAAGGTGAAGGTGAAGGCGAGGCAGAGCCGCATCCCAAAAACCCAGATTTGTTAGGGGACAAAGAGGACACTCCTTTGCGGCCCAGACGGAAAGGAATATTATTAACTTTGGAGTGGGGAGCCACGCGGGCGCAGGCGGGGTGATGGTGATGGTGATGGTGGTAGGTTCTTCTTGTGTTGGGGGTCCATGATAAGAGCAGGGGCTTGGTCTTGGCGGTGGCTGTGGCGGTGGTGGCTGTGCGGACGTAGTTACAAGCAGTTGCTGCGCTCAGTTTCAGGGCTGACATTAATCTGATCAATTGCTCAATCAATACCAACCCACCAATCACCCCTCCAATTTCTTCTCAACTCAATTCCTGCTCCTACTTACTTCCTTCTCTCCGATCACACACAGGTAAAATTCAGCAATCTCTTAACTTATGCTCAATTGAGAAGAAGATAAAAAAGGATTGCTCAAGAAATACCGAACTGGCATGTTCTCTCCCTCTGTCTGTATCTCTCTCTCTGTTTTTTGCTTCTTTTTTTTTTTTTTGTTAGATTTTTGGTCTGTGATTGATTAAGATTTTTATCTTTTAACGTCGGCTGAAAGGCCTGAAGGCTGAACCTTGTTAGGCCCGCATTATTCTCATTTCTGCCCCAGCCCATGAGCCTTGCTTCTACATAGTTCGCTCAAAGCTTCATATCGTGACGACCAAACAAAAAATATCTGCATATCGCACTTGACCAAAATATAATTCAGGTTTTTGTTTTGGGTCCTGAAAACAAATTCAGTCCTTGCTATCCACTTTTGATCCATACAGGCATCATCTACGCTCCAAATGGACATCTTAACACCCAAATTGAAACAGCCCAATTTTTACAAAAAAGCCCAATATTATGCCAGCCTTAAAGGTAAGCACATGCGAGAGTGAGATTCCTATCTGTTGGCTCCTATATCAAGTCGTCACTCCCCAGACCAAAAATAAAAAATAAGTCGTAACTCTAGGTACCTGTTTACCCAAAAAAAAATAAAGATCCACACCGAAAAAGTCTAGAATGAAAAAATAATAGGTAAATAACAAGATGTATTCTTGAAATTTGAAGAAAAAATACTCCACCTCATTCTTATTTCAATATGATATTCTATCCCAAATATATGATGGATGTCAATAATAACTCTATTAACTAATTTCTTATTATTAAAAGAAAGAAAAATATAACTAATATTTATTAGTTTTAATAAAATACCATTTTATTAATACTTATATACATATATGATTTTTACAAAGTAAAATATATGCTGGTTATAATAATATAAAATATTAATATATTTATATATTCAATTTAATTTTTAAAATCTTACTATCTCAAGAGAACAGATTATTTATAGTATGAATAAATTGTAATAATTATTTTTTAAAAGTAAAAATTATATATTTTCTCATTTTTTATTTTAGAATATTAATGTTTATAAAAATGAAAATTATTTGTTAATATCATATATAAATATAAATTACAAATAACATAGCAAGAAGAATTACTATAAAAAAACTAGTAGTTAGAAAATATATTTTTACTTTTACAAAAAATAAATACTATAAATTAATAATAATAATAATAATAATAATAAATTTAATTAAAAGTTTAATTTTATTACAGTAATAGTATAATTATTTTTACAACTTATCCAATTATATATGTTTTCACATCTGTATAATAAATTTACTCTTATCTTATTATTTCAAAAGGCATACATTTAAGAGAATTTGATTAGATAAAAATATAAAATAATTACACCATAAATGAATTTACTTCAAAACCACTATGAATAGTTATAATAATTTGTAATAATTATTTTTTTGTAAAAATAAAAAAATTTCAACTATTAATTTTAGAATATATATATATATATTATAGTAAAACCACAAGATTCTTATTGTTATGTTATATGTGATTTATCTTGATGTACAATATTAACATATAAATTTTTTTATGCACACCAATAATCTAAAATTAAAAATTAGGAAAATATTTAATTTTTATTTTTATAAAATAATTATTAAAATTTATTACTATTACCAATAGTTTATTCTGCCAACATGGGGTAGCTCAACTGGTCAGACCTTCCACTCCTGCAAGTCAGAACTTGGGTTCGATTTCAGACAATATGTTTGGTAGGCAATCTGAAAATCCACCATAAATTATTGTCGAGGTTGGTGGTCTACCTTGACCTCACATAGAGGCGATTTTTCCCCTAATCTAAACTTTTGTCACTAAAAAAAATAGTTTATTCTCTCAATCTAGTAAAATTTTAAAAATGAAATTAAGCCAGATATATTTTATTTTGTAAAAATAATATATAAGTATTAATAAAGGATGTTTTATTTTAAAAATTAATAAACATATAGTTATATTTTACCTTTTTGTAATAATAGAAAATTCATTAGTAGGGTTATTAGTATCATATCTATTACATATTTGGGGTGGAGTATCATATTGGAATAAGAATGGAATGGAGTGATTTTTATTCAAATCTCAAGGATAGTTTTTGTTAATTACCCAAATTAAAAATAATATATTGTGGAAGCGAGTATTGAATAGACAGGATAGGGGTTAACTTTTAAGACCACTTTGTACAGGACTGTGTGTGCATAGTGTTTGGAATTTCTTAATGGTTTCATTTTTCACATATAGGAACAAAGCAACTCATCTGCAGGAAATCCATAATTTTCAATGCAAGAGTTTAACTGCTTTTATAAAGAGATCTCGGGGATGTTTGTTTCACCAAAAACTTGAATGAATATAGAAATACACAAATACAGAAACATCACAAATCCCAGAATCAGCTATGAATGCAATGCAAAAAGTGAGAGATACTAGGAAAGATATTTAAAAAAAGAAAATAGTTACACTAAAAATGTATGAGTTTGTGAAGATTTATTTTTTTTAATAAAAAAAGGATTAAATGCATTTTCCTTCTGAATTTTAGACTGTGAACAATTTATATGTTAACTTTTTAAAATATACATTATGATATTTTGAATTATTTAAACTATACAAAAAAAAAATATGACCTGAAGTTCATAGATAAAATATATTTATCTCTGAAAAAAAGAAAATTACAAGTAACCTCACTGAATAGATGTATATTCGTCTCACCATGAATACGATATTTTACAGAAAAGCTAGATAGATGGAAATTTATTGCGACGATGTTGCAGTATAGCCAAGTGTCGGTGTCGAAATTATGGGAACGCACACAGCGATCCAAAATGGATCACACCATAGGAGTAAAGTGTTCAAAAAACACGATAAGGTATCAACAGCAGGTAATCAAATCATAAGCTCAAGTTGCAATAATTAAATATTAATTAATTGGTAGATAAAGAAATTATTATAGAGAGTAATAGCATCGGAAGGGTCAAAGCAAAACATGAAACGAAATGTTGCAAGTTGTCGAGACCTAAGGAGAGAGGGAGGCAGTGAAAAGGGTGAGAAAAAGGAGGAAACAAAATAGAGCAACAAACTTTTTAGCTTTTCGAACTCTGCGTGAAGCAATCACGCAGCACATGTAATAATAACGTGACGCCGTTCTCGCTCCCATCGCGCTTAGTGTGCATGTGCTCTCTCTGTCTCTCTCTCTCTTCCCCCACTCTGTATTTGTAGCTAGCAACAAAGCAGCTCGCAAAAATCGCACAAAACCAACTCTACACTAAAACGGACGCATTCAGTTGCTTGCACAAGAGAAGAGAAGAGAGAAACAAGGCGAAGCTGAAGAGAGGATCCCAACTTACTCTTCGGAACCAGATTTCGCGGTTCGCCGATCATTCGGATCGAATCCACAAATGAAGGGAAGCAACAAAGGCATAAACCCTCTCATCACATTCGAGCACAAGAGGTAAATTCAGTCATTCTCCATTCCACGCCTCTCTCTCTCTCTCACTCCTTTCCCCTTCTCTTAGATCCGTCAAATTCCACTTCATCATTTCCTTCGATTTCTTTTTTTTATTTTTTTCAGTTTAGTTTATTTTGCCGTGTAATTAGCTTGGACCACTCTGTTTTTATAGTGCAAGACTTAGCTATGCATCTTCACATCTTGTCTTTTTTTTTTTTTGGAAAAAATTTAAAAAAATTACTGTATTCTGAAGACCGATCTCGCTCCATTGAGATTGAGCTTTTCGATGGACAGTGCAGAATGTGTCGTTTATTTCTTTCCTTTGTTACTCTGCGATGATAAATTAGGGGCTGTAATGAGACAATGCTGAGCGTTGTTGGGATTGGGTTGTGAATTTTGTACGAAATGTGATGTTGCCGTTGCTTTGGGGCCGATGGCTGGTAATTTGAGCTGGGTTTTGTTTGAAATAGTCGTTCAATTCTCTTGGATTATGGTTTCTCTTGTGTTAATTTGTCTCTGTTTATAATTGGATTTTTGGAAATTGATGTCTATTTCGTGTGAACAGGGATGCATATGGGTTTACTGTGCGGCCTCAGCACCTGCAACGATACCGTGAATATGCTAACATATACAAGGTAGTATTGTCAGTGCCACTTCTGAATTTGTTGCCGACAGATAACTTTTAGGAAGAATTAGGGGAACAATGTGAAGGAAATTTCATCCTTATGCTTAAAATCTACTTGACTTCTTGAACAGATGCGGATATGTGCATAATTCATTACATGTTGGTGCAAACAATTGTTATTCTCAAAGCTATTAGCACATAATTTTGCAATTTGGGTCCTGTTCTAACTTCTAAGTGTGTGCCACTTCTCAATTTTGATTTCAGGAGGAAGAAGAGGAAAGGTCAGATCGATGGAACTCATTTT
This sequence comes from Dalbergia cochinchinensis, assembly GCA_031216125.1. Taxonomy (NCBI): domain Eukaryota; kingdom Viridiplantae; phylum Streptophyta; class Magnoliopsida; order Fabales; family Fabaceae; genus Dalbergia; species Dalbergia cochinchinensis. Next base: position 65,798,036 of record CM062369.1, read on the forward strand.
TAGAACGGCAGGCAGAATCTTCTGAATTGGCCAGGGATAGATTAGTTGTGGATGAAGGTGCGAAAGTTCAAGCTACAGAGCAAGAAGCTGATACTAGGTCAGAGAAGGATGTTGATGGAGACGAGTCAAGCATCCAGAAGCCTGATTCTGATAGTACAGCTGAAAATGGCAGTAAAAAGGAGGAGTTACCAGCGCCTGAGGACACAAAAGTTCATAGAGTACAATTATGGACAGAGATAAGACCATCTCTTCGTACTATTGAAGATATGATGAGTATTCGTGTAAAGAAGAAAACTGTGTCAGTAAAGGATGAAAGAAACAAGAAAAGCATTTTAAAGGATGAACAGGCTGTTGGAGTTGGAAAATCACTGTCTCAAGCTGATGATACTAAATCAACAAAAGGAGCATATGAGGAAGACTCTGATGAAGAGTTCTATGATGTTGAGAGATCAGATCCCAGTCCAGATGGCCCTCTAGTTGATGGCACAACTAGTGCCCCTGCTAATGGAAATGGTATTGTTGTCGATGCTGCACCACCAGAGGCTTCGTTTCCTTGGAAAGAAGAGTTGGAAGTTCTTGTTCGTGGGGGAGTGCCAATGGCTTTGAGGGGAGAGGTACCACATTTTTGTTTTCGGCGAATTGTGAGATTTATTTGTTTATTTTTTTTGGTAGTCACCCTCTAGTTTATTCCGGTGCTCTAGCTTTGGCAAGCTTTTGTGGGTGTGAAAGCAAGGCGGGTGGAGAAGTATTATCAGAATTTGCTAGCCTTAGAGAATGATTTTGAAAGTAAAACTGATCAGCAAAGTGTGCAGTCAGCTGAGGATAATGGGAAAACAAGTGCAGATTTCGTGCGTGTTCCAGAAAAATGGAAAGGACAGATTGAGAAGGTCTTTGCCTGTGATATTTCACCCTTGTAGTTCTTAGTGCTGCGACAATATCTTTATGACTAGAAAGTAAGTTTCTACACTTGTTGTTTCTGCAGGATCTGCCTCGAACATTTCCTGGTCATCCTGCTCTGGATGAGGATGGTAGAAATGCTTTGAGGCGATTACTTACTGCATATGCTCGACATAATCCCTCAGTCGGTTACTGCCAGGTCTTTGCTTCTAAAAGAAGTCACATGCATTTGTCCTTTTTTTAAAAAAAAAAAAAATTCCTTTTCAATATGGTTAGGAACTTAGGATGGATTTTGTTTTAGAATCCTAACTGTCAAACAATCAAATGAAATGTCTGAACAAAACATACATACACATAGGTGAGCTGATCAGATGTGAAGGAATTGGTTCACACAGAATCAAGGAATCCACAATACCCAGGTCATGTGAAAGACCTTTGGAAAGTGTGTACAATGCACAACAGGAACGGTTCATGAATGATGTATCTAACATGTCCTCTCACTAACCATTATGTGGAAATTATTAATTGGTTAGAAGAATTGGCCTACTTTGTGACAAACCTCAATCAGGCAAGCACTGTTTTGAGGTAGCATGTTGAAAGGTGTGGGAGGCCCCAATGCCTCGAGGGCATCTTTCATTGTAGTGATATGTATGATTCATGAATATTAATGCTCTGACCTATAACATGGACAATGAAACAATTTAAGCCATAATTTATTATATGCCTGCTCACTGTTGCATAGGCGTTCCATATATGCTTGTAACAGCTATAACCCACTGACTAAGCTTGTTGGGATAATTTACATTGCAGGCCATGAATTTTTTCGCTGGCTTGTTGCTACTATTGATGCCTGAAGAAAATGCCTTTTGGTAGGTTATGAGATAAACTGCTTGAACAAATTTGTAAAGCACTTCCATAAGTATGCACTATCGATATAGCACCATCATTTTAATTGTTTCTGTATTTGATGAGCACAGTTATCCTGAAGGAATGCCTAACTGACTGCTTCATGCTTATGCAGCATCTTTTGGTCAACTTTTATATGTTTTATTGCTAAGATTTTTTTTTTTCAGGACCTTGATGGGCATTTTAGATGATTATTTTGATGGCTATTATTCAGAGGAAATGATAGAGTCTCAGGCATAATTTCTTTTACTATATTCTCTTGAATAAATTAAATAATTCACACGAATAACCATCCTTTGATTTTTTTTAAGGTTTATTCAAATACATTTTCATTTTTTTATCAGGTGGATCAACTTGTTTTTGAGGAGTTGGTACGCGAGAGGTTTCCCAAATTGGGTTTGTAAACTGTTTTCATTCATTTTTATGTCTATGAACCTGCCAAGTGATTTTTTTTTTTTTCCTGGTAACCATTGTTAATTTCTTGTGTATACTTCTTATGCAGTCAATCATCTAGATTATCTGGGAGTGCAGGTTGCATGGGTTACTGGACCATGGTTCCTTTCCATTTTTGTGAACATGCTTCCTTGGGAAAGTGGTCAGGTTTTATGCTTTATCTATTGAGTAGTGTAGCTTAGCCTTGTTTCACGAAGCATCCAATATGAAATGAGTTTCTGTACTCTATACTCGGACTACATTCTGATCTATTACTATTATTTGGACTACTGTTCTCCGAGTGTGGGATGTGCTTCTTTTTGAAGGAAACCGAGTCATGCTATTTAGAACTGCAGTTGCTTTAATGGAATTATATGGTACTGGGTGAAAGTTTTTGTTGTTTCAGACTATGTACTGTGTTCTTGGAGAAAGTAAACATGTAATGCTTAAGCCATTCATATCTTCCTGGGACATAACTTCACTATTTCTTGTAGGTCCTGCATTGGTAACAACTAAGGATGCTGGAGATGCAGTTACTTTACTTCAGTCTTTGGCTGGCTCCACATTTGATAGCAGTCAGCTTGTATTGACAGCTTGCATGGGTTACCAAAATATAAATGAAGTTCAATTGCAGCAGCTGAGGAATAAACATCGATCATCGGTAATAGTTGCTGTTGAAGAAAGATCAAAAGGGCTTAAGGCTTGGAGGGATTCACAGGGTTTGGCGCCAAAACTATTTGGCTTTAAACGTGATCCTAAAACAGAGCAATCAGGTGATGGGAGTTTATCTCGTTCAGAATCCGGTTCTACAAATGCAGATGAAATTCTGATTAGTCTGACTGGAGATGGTGAGATAGATTCTGCTCCAGATCTTCAAGAGCAGGTCACTTTTGTCTTTCCTGTTATCTTCCTCCCTTTATATTTGATCATAATAAAGTTGATTGGTGCATTGTCATTGTTGTCTTCTGCATATGCACATCTTCAAATTATTTAGACATAAGTAAAAAAGTGATAATTTGTTTTGGGCAATCTTTGTATTAACCATGTAGTTAGCTTAGAGCTTTTTAGACTTGAGATGTAGTATTTTGGACTTCAAAAAAAAAATTAAATACTTGTTATATTTTTCAACATGTTTAGATAAACTTTTTGAAAAAAAAAAAGAACTAGAAAAACACATTCATTTCTTGAAGGTAGCCTGCGGGTTATTAATGTAGCTAAACTAGAGCAACCTTATCAGGATATGTTATTGATCTTATGTAGTGAACTCGCATGCAGGTTGTCTGGCTGAAGGTTGAACTCTGCAGATTACTAGAGGAGAAAAGATCGGCTATTCTCCGGTACTTAAAATGCTAGTGGCTCTACTTTTCTTTGCATTCTTGCAGTAATATGATTTGCTTCTGATTGGCAGAGTTCCATAAAACATTGGCTATAACTTCTATAAACTATAATGGTAGTTTCAAAAACTTCCATCACTACATGTTACATACCTAAGCTTGGCTGATTAAAAATCTGAAATCCCATAGTCTGGTATTTTAGAGTATTAAAATTGATTTACTATGTAGTAGGAAGAGTTAAAAGATGGAGTTTTAGAGTATTAAAAATGATTGCATGTGATTTTTATATTCAATGAGTTGAAGCATGGGCATGGCTATTAGGGTAGGATTCTTTTTATTTTTGAGATTTTATTGGAAATGGATGGCCCTACCATTATCCACTTGAATGATTAACCCTCTTATAAAGTGGTTAAGGATTAACGACTTAATAAAAGGATTAACCACTCAAGTGGATGATGGATTCTCCCTTATGAATCAGACCATTCACTGGTCCTTGATGCTAATCCCTCCTTCCGGCCCTTATTTTCCTTAAATTACATGAGGATACAAGTTTTTTATTTTTGGTTTGTTTAACTCTCCTATGAAAGTTCTGAGATTCACCTTCTGCATTCAGCATTGAAGTCTGTCATTTTATTCCTTTTTATCAGTGCCGAGGAGCTTGAAACAGCATTAATGGAGATGGTCAAGCAGGATAACAGGCGCCAACTAAGTGCCAAGGTTAGTCATTAGCTCACATTCGAATTTTGCTTTGTACATCACGATATGCCGTTTGCTTAGTAGTGCTATATCTGCTTGGTTTTCATGTTGTGCTGTGATTGCTAAAGTTTTTTCTATAAAGCAGACATTTTACTTTCGATGATCATAAAAAAATGGATTATGCATGTACTTGGTTCAAGTCTAATTGATAACATCTAAGTGAATGAGATTTTATATGTAGGATGTGCCCTTACAGCATAAATATATTCAATACTCGTGCCTTAGTTCAGGAAATAATTCAATTAGTGGGTAATATTGCAAACTAGTAGTATCTTGTATAGTTATATTTTTCTCAATTTCGATATTGAAAATACAAATAAAAAGGAAAGCAAGATTAAAATAAAGCCTGCGTGTGATAAGTTTCTATAAAATCCTCACTATATAAAAAATTCAGGAGTATTAATTCAGTAATAGTATTTAGGGTTTAGGGTCACTATTTCTCACCATGTAAAGCACATTATTCCTTGAAGTTTCATTAATCCAAAATCAATCTCAATCCATAAAAATAGGGAAATGCTAGGCACCATTGTAGTTAGAATCTTACAATTCACGATTCGAATCCCACGATTCGATACGATTTAACAGGCTAGCGATACGTATCTTACAGTGTATCTAAAATGAGCATGTATCTTACGATACATGTGTATGATTCGAATATGATTTATACGATTCAGCGATTCAACTATTCATTAATTTCCTTTTTTTTTTTAAACTTTTTTCATCAATTCTCACAAGAGAAATTAAATAGTCAATGAAATATAAGTTGTTGAATGAATTAACAAAAGAGGTGTTACTAAATAAACCAAAATTGACTATTCATTGCTTAGTTTTCATTCTTCTAAAATAGTGATATCATACAAACACAATCACTCACTCTATACACACCTTATTTGGTTCTTCTATTACTCTAATTTTGTTCATTTGAGTAGCTTTCACAGTTACTCCTCAACTCTATATGCATCTTGTATGTTTCTTCACATGAAAATATTGTTATGCTATTTTTATTAGTGATCATGAACCTTACGATTCACAATTCGATTCGATTCACGATTCGAAAAATTGTCTTTCTGATTCATGAGTCGCATCCCGATTTGACAACCATGCTTGGCACCTTAATAGAAATTAATATCTCTTAACACTTCTGCTACAGCATGGCTTTATTTTAAGCTCCTAGTTGCCATCTCACAAAGCTAGAAATACTTCCTCAATGCTGCACTCAACACCACAATTTGAGAGCCATAAAACCAGAACAAATGAGAAAACTGAATTGTTGCTATTTAAACCAACCTATTTCAGTTCTTCAATGAAGGCTACTCTTAGTCCTCCATCCTTGATGAACAGTTGAACAGAGTTCGGCATGTATCCAAAATATGTGCCACAAATACTCAAGAGTTACGGTTGGGTGCAGATAAGGAAAGGAGTTTTAAATATCTATAATGTCAACATGCACGGAGGAAACTCATCAATAGGCAGGGTATTTGACTATTTCCATGTTTTGTCGTGGTTGGAAAGTTTTCTTCCCAAAAGGGTTAATTTGGTTGAGAGATAAAATGAGGAAAAAATTTTCATAGATGAACTATATATGTATAATTACACATGATGCTTATCTATGGAAATTTCTCCTGTTATTATTCCCCAACCAAACACATCTCAAGTATGAATAATCCCAATGTAAGAAACTCTACAATTCAAGAGCTCATTCATGCATGGAAGGTTCATTCACATGAGCTTCGATCCTCTACACTCATGGCTGCAGGAGGGAAATGGAAAGCTCAATATGGGATGAGAGACAAAGATGAGAGAAGAACCTGGCTCTTTGGAAAACAGATGACCAGATTCCTTAAGTGAAGAGTTTCTCTCCATTGCTCTTTTGACCATGAGACTTTCTTAGATGAGGTGGCAAGCTTTCCCTACACTTCCCATGTTATGCACAGTGACAAGTGGTATGGCAGCTGAGATGAAAAACTTCCTTCTCTTGTTGACCCCATTTCACGTCAACCTATGTGTAAATTGATAGTCCCCTCCTCTACCCAGTTTTTCCTTTTCAAACCGTGGAAGTGGCAACCTCTCGCTTCTTCAAATAGACCATGGTGGGCCATTATTAATCCTCAACCCCGCATAGTATGTAGAAAAGTTTGACGGGAATATCAAACACAGCCGAGAAGTCCGGGTTGACTTCTTTATCTCATTTACGTGCACTTCCAACCTTAGTCTCCCATTGTTGAAGTCGTGCTCCAAATTGAAGAACAAAACACCAATTTATATACCATACTAACTAGCCATTCCAATATGGAACATGTGAGTTTCAAACTGCCACCCTAAGTAACCATATCTTCACATAATTAAGTGCCTATTTTAATCAATTCGAATGACATTCATTAATCCTCCTTGGACCTTACACTAACATCTAAGTCTTATTCCACTAAGTGAGGTAGGTTACATGGATTAAACGACGCTGTGGAGCTTTATCATATCATATAATAATAGTACCCTAGCACCAAAATATTGATATATCCTCATTTGACAACCCAAAATATTTCCAATTCACGTTATCCTTTACTGGTGTATTTTTGTAAACGCATTGCACAATGGTAAGCAATGGTATTGATTGGTAGATCTATATCTACATTTTGGCGTGTTCTTTTTTATTTCTTTGGATATCCACGGTTTCAAAGTAGTGCTACTTGAGTAATCCAGGATACAGATTCAAGTCCATACAGTACACAGATGGCAAGTTTTTTTTTTTTTCCCTATCTCGATAGAATCACTAATTTCCGGGTCCTATTAATAGGAAGCAATGTAGCTAGCAAATGAAAAAATTGGATAAGATCCAATAAAGACCTAAAATTCCTAATAATAAGCGAACAAACTTAAACTTGATTGAAAAAGGAACTTTTTGTTTCTCAAAGAATGGGTTATAAATTATAAACAATTAAAAATAATATAGTAAATAATGTAAAAGAAAAAAAAAAGACCCAACTGAGGTCCCTTTGATAGGGGAAGGAGTCTCTTGACAAGGATTGTTTCCATTTTCAGGACTCAAACTCAAACTTATGGTTAAGGGACATGTATCAAATGGGGTTGTAGTGCTCATGTAATTAAATAAGTATTTATGTGATAATGTATACCTAGCTAGTTACTCATCTTGTCTGAGTTCTACATCGTTCTTTTGAGAAGTTAATTAGTGTAGTTCTTATCATTTCCAGGTTGAGCAACTAGAGCAAGAGGTTGCTGAGCTTCGACAGGCACTTTCAGATAAGCAAGAACAGGAAACTGCCATGCTTCAGGTCTCATTTTTACTTGGTGTTTAATTTCTTTCTTGGGGAAAATAGGCTTTCTCTTCTCACTTAAAATGTATTGCTGATAGGTCTTGATGCGGGTGGAGCAAGAGCAAAAAGTGACCGAGGACGCCCGCAGATTTGCCGAGCAAGATGCAGAAGCACAAAGATATGCTGCGCATGTGCTTCAGGTTACCTTTTCTCTGTCTTTTCTTGTCCTAAATCGTGTCCTTTGGGTTCATTAATTTGGCCATCATCATATTCTATAGCTGATGGTATTTATCGCATCTTTGCTATGATACATCAGTTTTGCTATTATTCTTTTATAGGCTATAGACTTGAATGCCTCCGTTTCAAAACAAACACTTAGACAATTCAGCTTCGGAGGAAATCCAAGTGTAACATCGAATTTTAGCTGAATTGATGTCACTTTTGTAATTCTATCTTGTAGTTTTCAACACTGGATAATAATAGGCTTTGTTTATTTCACATTTCCTCCCTCTTCTGCATGTTGGCGAATGCCTTGACATATTTTATTAGTATTCTTCAATTTCTGAAAATTTGTGTCATTCTCTCGTTTTCTCTGATTGAAAATTTCTTTGATTAACTATATGTTGTCTTGTCAATGTTCATGCTTGGGTATATTGCTAAATTATATTTTGACGGGCACGATGGTGAATTTTCAGAATGCAACATCTTACACTCTTCTTGTGTTATATATTGTTTGGCAGGAAAAGTATGAAGAAGCAACTGCTGCACTAGCCGAAATGGAGAAGAGAGCAGTTATGGCAGAATCTATGTTGGAGGCTACACTGCAGTATCAGTCTGGCCAAGTTAAAGCACAACCATCTCCACGGTATGTTCAAGTTTTTGAAATATCTGTGACTCTGCAATTACGTGTTTTCTTTGTTTGGTTCTTTTGGATTTAATCCTTCATTTCGGAATTTTGCTAGTAAAATATTATCTCGAGATGCTATCGACATCTTACATTTCTATTTAAGAAAATGCCAAGTGGTGCAACTCCAGCCATAGATATTGGAAAAGGAAATAAGCATAACTGCTTTTACATTTCTCATGCACAGAGCCCTCTGTGAATGAGCTTGACTTTCTACCTTCTTGCTATTCAGATCTTCACAGTCACAGTCCCCAGCATCGAGAAACAATCAGGAGCCTACGACGGAAATCCCCACTAGGAGGATAGGCTTGCTTTCGCGTCCATTTGGACTTGGATGGCGTGATCGAAACAAGGTTAGTGTCAACAGCCATTGCAGAAGAAGATACAGCTTATTTTTATTTTTATTAATATTGCACTTGCTGGAGTCACTTGCATGGTTACTTTATTTCTGTTCATAACATGAATCTGTTTGACTGCAATAGGGAAAACCCACTAATGTGGAAGAGGCACCTGAGGGAAAGCCCATTGTTGAGGGACAAAATACTATCAGCCAACAAGACGGAAATGGCCTTGAAGTACAGGAGGACAGGAAAGAAGTTAGTGCCTAGACTTTACGTCTGTCCTTCCCAAGACGGTTTGAGGAGCACGTAGTTAACTCCATCTTCTTGGTCTGTAATTTTTGTTTAGGGTTGAACATATAATTTTTCATATTCATTTATTGTTTGTTCTTTATGATGTGATAGAATAATAGTAATTGGAAAAAAAAAATGTGAGGACGAGGTCAATTGTAATACATCTCGTTTATTCCACACTGAATTGTCCACAAAACTAAAAACTTCCCCGTAGACATACTAAAAATAAGGCCATTTTGTAAAACTAAAGAAAAATGGAAGCTACGGAAACAGACCTTTCGTGTTTTGTATTTTGTAATGATGTGTACTTCATAGTCAAACACACAATTAGTCTCAAATCTTCATGGACAAGACGGTTTTTCTAAATTTTTCTCAGACAACCATACAAGTTAGTTCGTCCTCGATGCATCCGTGCGAATATGTACGAAAAGAATTTGCCTGTATCCCCTGCTAATTCTTATCTTCTCATCACCATATCTGCAATGGAAAAACAGCTGTAGTCAATATAAGGATAGAAGGGAAGACCATCAAATCTACCAATTTAAGCGAATTTAACAGACACTGCGTGGATTGAATATAGATGATGTCTTGTCTTGGGAAATGTCTACTTACAGGAGCTCCAAGATGAACTTGTTTTCCATTTCCATGGGATATCCAAATGGGCCACCAATTATGGCTGCGTCATCCATTGTAACGTCATACGTTTTGAAGCCAGTTTTTCTGTCAATTTTTGGGCAAACATGACGTAAGAACATTCAGTGCAGCTTGATAGTGTCAAACAGGCATTTCAGTCCGACCAAGGGGAGAAAAAAAAAACAGAAGAAAAAAGAACAGGCATTACAGGAACACATAAAGTGAAATTTGCTTTCCTATTTGAAACTCCAAAACCATAGTTTGAGGGTTTCAAATGGGAAACCAAACATGGTATTTGTTTCTTAATCTAGCAAATTCATGCGCGTGCGCGCACACACATACACAGACGCAGGAACTTACACATAATTCCCAGTCATAGAGAACTTAAGCCCAAGCAAGATGTCAACCACAAACTTTATTCGTCCATTCTTCCCAATGATCTGCAATCGTCATTGTAATATACAAACTGAAGACGTGAGGCAGTATATGTGATTATGTGGATATTAAAGTAATCGTAATGGCTGAATGATATGGGCCAGATACCTGCTTGCCCATCAGACCATTGGCAGCATTCTCTATCCAACTATCGGTCACAGTCTGTAGGGGATAAGTTGTTTAAAGAAGGGAACTCCGTCACAGAAATTTTTGCACTTAAATTAGCTTCAAACGATATTGCCCAAATAAATTAGCTTCAAAAGAATCAGATCATTAACAGTCAGTGCTCTTTGTTTGGATTTCTAGAATCTACCTGTGAATTCCATATCATCTGCCACTCGCCTTCTTCTAGTTCTGGTTCTTCTTCACCAGACGTCCGGTTTAGGGAAATAAGTTCATCTATTGCCTGTTGGAATTGTGGATGTGAAAAACAGAGACAATTGAAACATTGTAGTTTAATTACTTAAAAGTTTTGTACATACACACACAGTCACTCAGCAGTAGCAATTACCTCTGTAACATCCGTTCCTGAGGAAATAGCTGTCAGCAACCTCTGCCTAGGTTCAGTTTGCTTCTGCAACACAAATGTAGTTCCCTGCACTATAGATACGTTGCTAACAATGGTTAGAAACATATAATATAGATAGAGACACATTCTTCTCCTAGACAATGCATTTTACCAATGGGAAAGAATAAAAGACTACTAAAATGATGTTTCTATCGAGAATGCCTGATCACCTTATTTCCCCTTGAGATTCGAAGGTTTCCTGAATGTGATAAATAGGTGATGTCTAACCAACCCTTCGCTTCATCTCCAAGTAACCTAAATGGAACTGGATATGGGACTTTAAATGGCAGAAATCTAAAAGAAAAAGCAGCTCTGTCAAACCTAAAAAGGATTCTTGTTCCATCTTCAATTGATGCTGCTGCCTGTTTGAGTTGAGAGACATAAATACTAGTAGTAGAAGGAGAAAAACAAGAACAATAACAATCAAGCCCTTGTCTCCCTAAGTGGGGTCAGACAGAAGCACCAAACAATGCCACTGGCTCTTTCAAAAACCAAACTGTCGACAAATAGAATAACAGAGGGAACAAAAGATATGCACAACAATATGATGTCATCTTCTTTATGAAAACCAGTACAAACAAAAATGGGAATACAACCACCAACGTGTGAAAGTTGTCCACATTAACTCTTGATTCTTCCTAAGCATTAATTAGTAAATAAATCACTTATAGGCTAAGCTTATAGCAACGTTGGGTAGGGTACACCAACATTAGATTCTATGTGTCATGGTTGGCTTAACAATAGTGACAATTCAGAAAATCCACTCAAGATAAATTGTTTCAATTAGTGCCATAGTGTTGTGCCAATAGTTATTAAAAAAATAATTAAAAAAGAATGCACATTAAATTTATCGTAACTTAAAAATTTACAATTGAAGCTATTTAGTATTACCTCCACTTTCAGCTCACCAATGGCATCAGAAAATGACACAATATTGCATACACGTGGATCATTTGTTTGAAGATAAACCTCTTGAAATACACTAAAAAAGTCAACCCCGACAAATGTTCTCTGAAAGAGCAACATAGAGATCCAGATTGAGACATATCATTAAACAATTTATGGGGTGTCTAGAACAGGTGAGTGGCATATGTTCTGGCAGCTATAATCAATCATGTTGAAGTAAATTTCAGTTCAATATGCCTAAGCTTACTGACTTGATTCCATTTAAGAAATAGATAATATAGGCTGCTTGCCAATAGCGATTCAAGAAAATGCCTATATCAATATCCAATTATCCATAAAGGTTGGTGCTTCCTCGTGTTATTAAAGAGATGACTAATGGTTTTCATTCTACTAATTGAATAGTAATCCCCACAATTAACGAAGAATCAATATAACCCTGAGGAAGAAGCTTTTGGTAAGGCTTGTGTTTAAAAATAAAAAAATAAAAAAAAAGAACATTTGTATTTCGGACCATTGAACAAAACTTTTTCAAAAATATCTTAGAAGCAGTTGTCAAATTCAACTTAGTCATGCAAAAGTGATAAACCATCGGAAGAAGTGTTTCAATTGGAGGTCCAGGAAATAATGCCAAAAGCACAACCTGAATTGGCGATGCAGTTCCCGGTCTTGTAGTGAAAATCAGCTTCCAGCGACCCTCGATTAAATTTGATTTTGTCTGCACAATTAAAATTTGATGGGCTCTACAGATCTACGAAGACGGTAACAAAACAACTTGTACTTTTCTAGGAGTACACTTGGTCCCAACTAGCCCCAAAACCAATTGGTGAACATTGAAACAAAAATAGACAAGCACCTAGTTCTGAAACACATTACATTAATTGAAAAAATTGGCAATAATCTCTAATCAGATGATGATAACAATAATTTAAATCTGATTATCAGAAGAAGGGGGAAAAAAGGGAAAAACATCTTCCAAAACTTTAAAAGAAAGAGACATCGGAGACGAACCGGATCAGGCACACCACCTAAACGTTCGAGGACTTGAACAGCACGCTCAACAGCCTGGCAGCCAAATTAAAACAAGAATTGAACGAATGTTTAATCTAATCTAATTGTGAAATGAGCTTGAGAGAGAGAGAGAGAGACCTTGAGCTGCTGAGGAGAAGAAGAACGTCCGCGTCCTTGGATTCCGAGGAGGGCTTCGATGAGTGAGTTCTCAGATTCTGTAAACGATAGTATTTGCTCCACCTGTGTAGACCGAAACGCGACGCGATCTTTGCGGAGCTTGGTAGAAGATGCAAAAGGTGAAGGAGTAGATGGAAATTGAAACCCTAAGTTTACAACTTTCAGAGCCATTGTACTTGAAAGTTGAAGCTAACACTTCAGTTGGAACTGCAACCAGGAGCTGAGTAGCTAGAGAGAGCGAGAGCTTCTGTTTGGGTTGTGTGGCCGATAATAATTGTTGGCGCCAAGATGAAATTGAACACGTGGCACGCTGCCAATAGAGATAAAGATATTATTATCGCTTTTTAGCACCGTTTAACTTTCAAATTTCACGGTCCACTCAGGGTGTTACATTAGCATTCCATTCATCTTGCAAAATATCCATTCGTTTTTATAGACACATTTTCTTACGTTATAAAAAACATAAAAAATAAATAAATTAGCTTTAATACACCACCAAAAATTTGGGGCGATTTACTTCTTTTTTGAGCATCTTATATTACTTTTAAATTATGATTAATTGTCAGTCAATTAATTTGAACGTAGAATATAATCAAATGAATGTGTTGGATACATTGTTTAAGGCATACTTCTAGATGGACTGTTTCGTCGGTCTTAGTTGTTTTGTTTGCTTGGGTCTAGGGCCTTCAAATTATAAAATTGTAATCTGTTTTTGCCAGTACAGTGTCTTACACAAAAAAATGTTGCCAGCCTAACTATTTTATAGTCATAAATAACAAGGGCGTTCTTCTTATACCCGATGAAAAAAATTGATACTTCCCTGAATCTCACATTCGAATTAACTAGTTACAAATAAAGTTTAATCAATAAAATTTGCAAGATTATATACTTTGTCTAAGTTTAAGATGAGAAAAGACTTCGTCTAATGCAATAACCAAGGCAAATTACCATGCCTGGAAAGAGTAACAATAAGATTACAAGTCGTCTTTCAATCAAACTCCCTACCATCGAGTCAGAAAAGTCTGAACCTGAATTGAATTCTGTAGATCAGTTTACACATGATGAGATAATAGTAAGAGGTTTCATTGAACTCGTTAGAGACAACAAAATTAGGAAAGCAAATAACAATTCTTTTGGTTGAGACACCAACTGCAATTGTGCGAGCCTAAAGACAAGATGAACAAAAGTGTGACCTTTCAACCGGACAGAGCATGTGCCTATAAGATGTAGTAGTTGTGGCAGCAGATTAGTAGGTTCATAGATGTTGCGCTCTATTTTTTGACTGCTATATTACACCTTGGCTAGTACAACCAATGGTAGCTGCAAACACATGAAACAATGGTGGTATTTGCAGCTGCAAACACATGAAACAATGGTCAAAATATGTACGCTACAAATAAATAAAAACGGAGCAAAAAAGTGGAAGAAAATCAGGCCTACGATTAGACTACAAAAGGCCAATATTTATTTATTTAATAAAGGCCATGCCCAGGATTAGACTACAAAGGCCAATATGTTTTTAATAAAGATATACGACGCATGGCTTCGTTCTAGCTTCGCTTCAAACCCCACAAAAACAAGTAACTGCGCATCGTATTTAAGCACTTGAAATTCAATGAGAAAAGGAAAAACTGAAGGATATTATTAGAGAAGTTACCACTACCATCAAAGAAACTTCCATTTTCTCCTCTATAGCAGCTTTCCCCGCCCGCATCCTTTTCCATGCGAACCTATGTAATACCAAACCTCTTGCAGCATTGATCTACCCCCATGGCCAGGGGAATATCCAACACGGTAGTAATTGGCACATCAAAACGAGGTCTGATACCCCCACGTAAGCTCTGGCAGAAACACTGCTGTCTATCAAACTTGGCGCTAAAACTAAAAGCCACCTGACAAATTAAAGCACATGCAAGACATCAAACTCAAAATGAAAGTTACCATGTTTGCTCCATGGCGTTGTTAAGGCAATCATTCACTTGCATGCGTAAGACAAAACCATGGCACAACCACATTCCACTTTAAACGTCAAGCTAGCAATAATTTACACTAAAATATGCGAATCTGAATGTTTCTTGAACGCAGTATTATTAACTAATTGGTATTTATATAACAAGATGTGGGAATAGAAGGCTATCATTATAAAATTTCGTATAAACGATCATATTCAGCATTGTCTGACAAAGTTTATCAGGGGCTAAGAACTATCAGCGCTTTTGTCCAATTCATTTGCAGGATAAGCACTATTATAACACGTATGACGTACCTCAAATTTTCATGGTACTAATCGAATACCTCAAATTGCTATTTCATATGAAAGAAGAAATTCATCGAGACAGAGAACAAAATTACAAGCGAAAGGCAGAAGAAAAAATAACCAAGAACATAGAGAAAATTAACCAAAAGTAACATAAGTACAAGGTAATCATTATTTGTCCTTACGAATTCACAGATTCATTACAAAGTAATCAGAGGAACAGTTATGCATACACGTTAATCCCCTACGCATAAATGAACCTGCAAACTTACTACTATTTTTTGACACACCTAGACAGCCAAACCCTGTACCAGAAATAAGAAAGGATATGATAAGAAAAGGAAGGAAAATCGGCTCCTAGCCCTCAAGATTAAGTTCTTCATTGAACTCTATATGATGACTATGAAGAACAAAAACCACAGTCCTCCCCAATCTTTCATTTTACCAAACCTTACAAGTGAAAAAGGGTGACAAAATAAAAGTGAACTACTAAGCTACAAAGCTACAAATACCATCATTGTAGGCGTTAAAAAGCAGTAGAATCCGTTTCACTCTAGACGTTCCCCACAAGGCCAGTTGAGAGGAACAGATTAATCATCATCTCTAAGAATTTCCAAGCTTAGCTTGTCCCAACTACCAGATCCTAGCATTCATCCTTCTGAGGAATAACTGCATCATCTAGGCATTCATTTGTTGCTTCGTGAGCATTTGTTTCATCATTTCTTTCCAACATTTCAGATTCACCACTCTCTTTGTTATTCATAACATTATTCTCTTTTGCAACAACTTTATCCGATAAACACTGATGCCCAGTTTCTTCATCCTCCTTCTCCTTCACTTCATCCTTGTGTTCGTCCTTCTCCTCTTTCACTTCATCAAACCCAAACTCACCCCTCATTTCATTACCTTCGATCTCATACTTCTTTGCAGCAGCCTCATCTGGAACAGACTCTTCCATACAAACATCACCAGCGCCTTCAGGCTCCGATACTCCAACATTTTCCAACTTAGCATCGACCTCAAAATCTCCATTTCTTCTGCTTTCAAGCATCGACTCAACCATCTCCGCATTGTTCTCAATTCCCATAACTGGAACATCTGATCCCCCCTCACTTTCATTATCAGTCCCATTCTCCACCACTTCCTCATTAACATCTTCCACAACTTGGTTCTGCCTCTCAAGAAACAGTAACCTCCTCCGCAGATCGCCCATCTCCCTCTCCATCAAGAAAAGGCGCTCCTTCAATGTCAAATTCTCCTCCTCCAACTGTGCTATATGGGAATCCTGATCATCTACCCTATTCTCTAAGACATTGTTATACTCAACACCATAATTAGGGCATATCATCTCAAACCGGCTCAAATCATGGTCCAGCCTCCTTTCCACCTCCACATGTTCCTCCACATCACTCTCGCTGGACCCGCTGCCACCGTCCTCCTCGTCCTCATCATCATGAACATCTGCATCATGCCCCGGAGATCGGAGCCTGATCAAACCCTTCATCGACCCGTACCCATCGACACCCCACTCTTCCTTCGCCATATCCCCTAAAACCTCCCTAGACGGCGACAATATAGGTGTGGGAAGCACCGCAGGGGTCACCGGACAAGGTGACACAAGCGACGCAATGCCACCAGACTTCTTGGCACGAATGATAAACGACGTCGTATTCCTAGGCGCATAAGGAGCAAACCTATTGTTAAACTTCTTCTTGGGATAGAACTTACGGGCTTTTAAACGGTTCTGCGATTGCAGCTCATGAAGAGTTGGTGGTTGGTAACCGGCGCTGTTGTTTGGGATTGGAACACTAAGGGATGTGTTCGGATTGGGTTTCTCCATTCTCCTGAGGTCCTTGCGCTTGTCGGTGACCTTCTTCTTCCCCTTCCAGTTATTCCGTCCCTGCTTGGAAGCAGCGTAATTCGGTTTCATAGGGTTTTGAAACTTCATGTTAGGGTCAATAGGAGGCTGCTGAGACCACACCTTGTAGCCCCGATTCATCATCGGAGGCTGAGTCTGGTTCATCATCATCTGAGATGGCTTCATCTGAGGCGCTTGATTGTGTGTGAGCAATTGAGCCTGAGACTGACCTATAATCTGAGACTGGTTAATTACCTGAGGCTGGCTCATCATCGGAACCTGATTCATCATCTGAGGCTGCCTCATCTTGTTCAACTTCATCATCATCTGCGATTGATCGTTCATCGTCGTCGTCGTTGTCACGCGATTTTGCCGAAACGCGAAACCCTAAGGTTAACGACAGTTAGGGTTAACACTTTTCCTTTACAATTTCAAACCGATTGGTTATAGATCAGGATATTATCGCCGATTGTTAAAAAAATCGGCGGCGAACGAGAGATCGAAACCCTAAATCCTCTTCTTCTCGAAGCCGGAACAAAGAAGATTGGGATTTTGACCTTTGCAAGATTCAACCTACGGCTGAAATCGTATTCCTTCTTTCGAGATTTTGACGAATCTGAGAAACTTTGATTCTGAATTTATGGTTTTCCTTTCTCTCTCGAAAATTCTTGCAATCCGGAGAATTTTCCTTCTGTGAGGTGCCCGTTGGAACCAAGAAGCCTTATATAATGGACGAGGAATAAATTCGAACGGTCAGATTTGGATTTTGGAAATTGACGGCTTGGATTGCAGATGCGTGACTAACACGTGTCCCTGCTTCCGTAGAGGTCGATTCTCTCGTTTCTGGGTAACTAAGAAACTGAAAGGTCTTGCATCCTGCCCCTTTTTCGTTTTTGGTAGAAATCCTGCCCCTTTATGTACTGCTAAATTATAAAAGGCGCCACAGTGCGACGGCCAGCAGCAAGGCCCATTGCGGCTAACACTAGGACAAACCGTGTTGGGCTTTAAGTTTTCTTCCAGGCCCATAGTTAATTTGTTCTAATTTATTAGTCCCTTACCTATTCAGTCGGTTGTATGTTTCTTTTTCTTTTTTCGTGTCAAGATAACCTATTAAATAGGCTATGTTTTTAGTTAAAACATGGTTCCTTGTAGTTTATAAAATAATAACATAGAAAAACATTGTATTTGTTTGTGAATACACTATACACTATACTTAAGCCAGCAAAAAAGGAACGAAAAAAAAATACACAACATCTTTTTATACCTTATAATTTCAATTGGCAAAGACTTGTTTGATTCCAGTTTTCAATTTTCTAGTTTTTAAGATCTTGTAAATAAAATATTAAAAACTGAAAATTGAAAATAAAAACTGAAAACTAAAGCCTATTTGGCAACTATTTTAAAAAACAAAAGATTAGAAAAACTTGTTTGGTAGCTTGTTTTTCCCAAGTTGGTTTTAAAAATGAAAAAACATAAATTATGTTTTAAAAACTGAAAACAGAAAACAACTTTGTTCCACCATTTTGTCCCCTCCAGCTTTGATCTCCCCCCTCCAGCGCCGTCATGCCCTTCCCCCCCCGGCGCCGTCGCGACTTGCCTTATCTGGAGCCATTGTGGCCTGCCCCCTTCCATCACTGTCGCCACCTCTTTCTCTGCTTAACCATGCCGCCGCATGTATCACAGCCACAAGCACCAATGGTCTCTTCCTTTCCACATCCATCATCATCGCTCCTCAGCCTTCCCCTCTGCCGCTCTTTCCCTTTTTTTAGCATGGCCACCGCACCACTCCTCCCTCCGTCGCCACTGCTTCAGATCGCGTCCTCCTCCAGTCACCCATGGCCGCATGCACCTCACCCTCCACGCCTCATTTCCCCTCGTGCGTAGCCTCGCTTTCCTTCGCTCTCTCTTTCTCTGCCTCTCTGTTTTCATCTCTGTGTGTGGGGGGGGCGTGTGTGCATGCATGTGCTAGAAATTAGGGAAAGGAAGTTGGCTTTGGGAGTATTTTGGATTGCTGGTTTTGGGAAACAAAAGTGTGGGTTTTTAAAAAGAGTTACCAAACAAAGTGTGTTTTGTGTTTTACTTCTAAAAAATTGTTTCTAAACATAGTTTTTAAAAACAAAAACAAAAAAGTTGTTCCAAACAGCCCCCTAGATTTTGTAGTTTTCACTGTTTTCGGTATTTCATTCACAAAATCTGAAAAACTAGAAAAATTGAAAATAAAACCTAAAAACTGAAACCAAACAGGTTGAGTCTTCAAATTTTTTGTTTGGCCATTTCAACCAATTTAATTAGTTAAAATTATCTTTTATATCAAATAATGTCATTAAAATTAAAGGGAATCTTCAATATATATATATATTATTGTTTGATTATTTTTTGCGTCATTAACAACATTATTAATACTAGTGAATTGATAACCCGTTGTGTTCCTATCAATCCATATTTTTCCTTTCTTAATATTTCTTTAAATTTAATTTTTCATGTTAAGATTTGTGTAAATTCTTTTATTTTCTATTTGTAACTTCTCCAACTTTCAATAAATTAAGAGTATTTTTGGAAATGGGAAAGTTATTGCACCCAAAAAACAAACATTATTGGCAATCCCATTTATCAATTGTTATAGATTTGATATATACGTTGATAACGGGCTAAAAGAAGGTAAAGCTTATTCTAGAAGAATCAACAGAAAGAGCAAATGATAAGAAAGAAGGAACCTTGGGCAAAAACACAGTTTTCTGATAATTAAGGGAATGACCGTGGTTAGCTAACTGATCTGCACATCTATTACCTTCACAAAATACATGAAAAATCCGAACCTCCCAATCTAACTAAGGGAGTGCAAGCGCCACTAACACCTCGTCAATAAATTGTACAACAACCTTAGAGTCCATTTCCAAGACAACTCGGGCTAGATGCATATCACCAGCCATTTTTAATCCAAGTGTCACACCCCAAAGCTTAGCAATTGTGATAGTGCAATTTCCCAACCTCGAACTAGAGCTTTAACAAAGTAACCATGATGATCTCAGAGAATACCTCGCAAGCAACACTTCCTTAGGCTTGGTAGAAAGAACCATTCACATTAAGTTTAAACTAATTTGGGAGAGGACGACTCTAGCAAACATGAACAAACAGCCAATTCCTGAGCCGTGAGTAGGCTTGAGAGAAGTTCAGGAGGGCAAAAGAATACTCATGAGCAAGAATAAGCATGCGAGAGCATATGACATGGTGAGTAAGGGTCTTGCCTTCAAAGATAAATTCATTACGAACCTGCTTGAAAACATTACAAGTTATAGAGAAAATGAGGGGCTATATAACCCCTTTATAAAATCGAGATCCTGTAATACCCGAGGTACACGTGTTTGTGGGCAAGTTTCATACTGCCTAGGACCCCCCGATGCCCACTCGAGTAGCCAGATCGGCCCCGGAAGCCAAAACCGAGTTGCAACCCAGGTTCTACAAAATTATGTAGAACAGGTTCACTGCAGCGAACAGGCGAGCCTTCATGCTCGCTGCAGCGAAGAAAGTTCACTGCAGCTAGTGATGGTTTGCTGCAACAAACAACCCGTGACAGCACAGTATCAAAAAAATGACGCCATTTCGTTTTTGCCCAAAATAAAAACCTAATCGGGCTCCCCATTTGAAACAGAAGAAGAAGAACGCATAAACTCTTTTCCTCTCCATTTCTCTCCCTTTTTTTTCAATCCCACTCCAATCTAGCTTCCCCAAATCATCAAGGTATGTTTATGTTGATAGATTTTGTCTCCGTTCTTCCTATTCTTTTATGTTCTGGGTTTAGGTTGTTGTTTTTCTCTATTGTTGTCATGCGGGGATGCTCCCCCAATGTTGTTAGAGTTGTTTAAAGATTAGCGGAGAATAATCTTGAGTCTATATTGCTCTATGGCAGTTGTTGAAGCCATTCCATGCTTCGAAGGTCAAGTTGGTAGTGCCCACATGCTCCTGGCTCCAAATAGTGAGTGGGTTTGATCCCATAGCTTTAGTTTTCCCATTATAGCTATGTTTTATACATGATGGTTGCCAAATATGACATTAGAGATAAAATTATGATTATGTATATGCGATTTTACAAGTATTGCAAAGCTAGACAAAGAGCATGATTTTCAAAGAGTATGGATTATGTGTTTAGAAAACCATGGGACCATGATTGATGTATAGAGTGCCATGAAAAAGGTTTTATACATATTAATGAAAAGCTTTCTTACAAGAACAGATGATTTTATAAGTTGTTAGTTTATCCAACATATTTTAAGAGTTTATGATATATTTACGCTTAAAGACTAGAGATTTCAAAATGTGATTTTAGAATATCAGTTAAGATGTTTTGGCAAAGAATATAGAGCAGAGACGTTTTATTATAATGTTAGAGATTTCATGATTTGAACCTTTTTGTTTTAATCTATGATATTAGGGTTATTAATTTATAAAAGATGTTATCTTGAGAAGTGAGATTTTAGAAATTCAGTCTTGTGATATTCCAAAAATATGGAATTCAGTATGATTTATAGCAACTGCCAGATACATATTCTGAGAGCTCGAAATTGAAATGCCTGCAAGCGGGTGATCCCTTGGGCATGATTTCATAGTCACGGTTATGCTAAAGTCAGGTTGCTAGAGTTGTACGAGTCCAGAGCTTTTAGAGTTTTAAGAGTTTTCATATTTAAATAGTTTTATAAAGAGCTGGAGTATGAGTATAATTGTGTCTAGAGATTTTTATGAATTTTCTTGATGATTTCAAGAAATAGAGTAATTATGTATGAAAGAGTTTGATACCCAGATTAGAGTATACAATAGAGATTTAGAGAAAATAATATGTTTATTGAATTAGAGACTAGACAGTAGCTATAGAGAAATAGACAGTGAGTTAATGGCTGAACCCCGATCATTAACCTTGGTACCAAGTTGTCCTGAGAGGACCATGGTACCAAGTTGTCCTGAGAGGACCATCTCATAGAGCAGAGAATGAGACCTATTTAGGTGTCCGCATCAGATCCCTGATAGATCATAGAGCATAACATTTTCGATTTTTGAAGAACCATAGAGTAGAGATTCCTGTTTCTCTAGTAGAGTACGATTGTTTATGTTTTCAGATAGTATTAATGATTTTCAGAGATTATTGATGTTTTAAGAGAATATTTGATTTAAAAGATATTATATATATGAGAAATGATTATATTCTTGTTGAAGTAAGAATTTAGAGATGTTTTTCTATGAATTTATGAATACAAAGATATATTTTCTATTAGATTATATACAAGAATATCAAATGGTTTGTAACAGATTATGGTTTTAGAGATGCTTGTTTATGAATTTATGGCATGGAAAGTGTTTTCCTGAGAGTAGCTATGTTATGTAAATATTTGAAATGTTTTGCCAGTGCATTTATATCTATATATGGTTATTGTTGTCCCATGTGGGTGACAGGTGAAAGCTCACTCACTGAGCCCGTTGACTCGCCCCTCTCCCTTCTTCCTCATAGTTGTAGGTGCAGACATTGCTCAGCTTATGATTTGGCAGACGTTGCCGTTCTCAGTGGTGAGTCTTATTTTGAAGTAAGGCCTAGTTAGAGTCTTATTAGAGTAGAGTGCTCCAATAGATGTGCAGACAGGATCTGAACCATGCATTATTTTCAGATTATTTATTTGGTTTTAGTATTTGAAAAGTTATGTATTTGCTTTCAATTCACAAGTGAGGATTTGAAATTGTAGAATTTAATTAGAATTTATGTAATAAACTAGAGATTTACTTTTGATTCAGTTCACACGTTGAATGGATTTTCAGAGTATGATTAAGAGGTTTTCAAAGTTTCATATATCAAGTAATTCAGTTTTATAATTCCAGATATACAGTTTATACAAAGTTTTAGAGAAAGTTATGATTTAGAATGAAAAGTATATTATTTTATGCATATAGAGAGACTCATAGGTCACGAGACTTACGTAGGAATGAGGATTCCCTACGTGTCGGTCACGGGCCCAAGTTGGGTCGTGACAGATCCACTGAAGATGTTCTCCACAATCCAATTACTCAAAGGAGTGGAGAAAAAACTAGCATGAGAGGATCTAAGAATGATGCTTTTCTACACCCTAATTAGTGACAATGCAGTCTCGAAGTGCGTAGAGCTAAAGCTGGGTATGCGGACTGGTCCGGTCCATTTAGCCTAGTCCGTGAAGGACCAAGATTAAATGAGCCGGACCGGACCGATCCATTTTATAAATGGACTGCCTTTTGCCTAGTCCACATCTGCCCAGCCTAAGGCTGCAAGTTCACGGACCAGTCTTCATACTGTTCACATTTTTGGCCCTTCAACACCAAATCACGGACCAACCTGCAGACCAAATTTTTTTTTCTTTCATTTTTTTCAGTCATAGTCACAGGGACTCATCACCCATTACAATCACTGGTTACAACTCCTCCATTTCACTATAGTGGCTGGCCAGAATCATTTGAGATCTCCTTCTCTGGAGAGCATAATTTTCTTCTAATTTTTCATGTACGAAAAAGTGAATTATTTTTATCTCTAAGCAATTTCAACTGCATATGTGATAACTCCAGTTTATGGAGTTATTTAGCCTCTAATTGGAATTGAAATTGCATGACTTGTCCTTCATTTTCCAAGTGAAACACTTAAAAATAGGAAGAATTGGCTCATATTTGTTTTAGAACTTTTGTTGAAAAATTCGATGTCATAAATCAAGACTATTGGAATGAATTGCATAATTGAAAGTAAATTTTCATTGAATGATTTTGACAGGGAAAATTGTAGAATTTTGGAGCTTGAGGAGAATTCATGTTGAAGTCAAAAGGAGGGAAGCAAAGCAAGAAGAAAAAGCCATTAAATTGAAGTTTTTACTGTTGGGTCGCAACGTGAATTTTTATGGGTTGCAACCTACTGGGCGCCTAAACATTGGATCAGTTTTGTGAGTCAGGTCGCGATCCGGCAATTTGTGCCGGGTCGCAACCCAACGCGGCCTAGGCCCATTTTTAGTAAATATTTGCCCAATAGATGCGGGGAGCCACAGACGGTTCGTTTTTGCTGCATTTTTCAGCAGTTTCTGAGAGAGGAACCCTAGGTTTTGGAGGAGCCAACACTAGAGAAGGATTCATCTTGAAGATTGAAGACCAATGGCTAGAAGAGGGATTGAAGCCCCATTTTGTTCATCTCTTCCTCCCTCTTTATGTCTTTAATATTCATTATGCCTCTTGAACTAGTTTGTGTTTTGTTCATTGTTATGGATAGCTAAACTTGTAGCTAGGGGATCCCTTGAATCCCTCTATGGATCTTGGATGTTTGTAATGTTGCTTATTTGAATGTTGATGATATTGGTTTTGGTTACCCATTTCTATTCTTAATGCTCTTATATGTTTGCCCACCATCTAAGTTGATTTAGGGGATTCTCTTGAACTAGACATAGGAATAGAGATATTGGACCTTGGTATGGGTAATGCTTGTTCTTTTACACTTAATTGGCTTAGGTGTGAGGATTAGTCAATGGGATGGAAACATACCCATTGACCTTACATAGTAGATGTTTGATGTTAGTTCTCAATGGGTTGATTTCACACTAACTCACAATGACACTTAGTGTTTTAGGTGAAAAAGACATAGTTAATCGATCTAGACATAGGCTTTTAACTATAATTGGCATGCTAACAAAATCAATTCCTTAATGTTCATTTAAGTAATTTGCACATCCAAGTGAAGTAGAGGGTGAAAAAGGTCCCCTAGGCCTTTTAACCTTGGTTGTTTCTCAACTTTAATTTGCATTAGTGTTTTCTAGTTACTTGTTCTTTAGAATTTCTTCTTAACTCCATTAAATTGTTTTGCTTAGGCCTGAGCGTGGTAGTTTAGTAAATCGATAGCATATTTATTTCGAATCCCTGTGGAGACGATATTCTTAACTCATATTATATTACTTGAACGACCTGTGCACTTGCGGTATTTTACCTACTCTTGTAGGCGGCCATCAATATGAAATGGTAAAAAACTTCCTTTAATTTACAAAGAAGATCATTGTCACGTGGGTTACACAGAGACAAAAATTGAGCCTTTCCACCACCTGTAAATTGGTAGCACCTTCCAAAGAAGAATTTAAAATAAGAAGTTAGTGTAAAGCTAGCTAAACACTACTGTAAGTTTTTTTTTTAAAAAAAGAAACAAATTAGAGAGAGAGGTAGGGGGATATACATTATATAGCTGAAACCAAAGACGCATGTTGCATCAAAAATTTGACATCGATTTAGATTATTGAAAAATCTCAAATTGAATAGGGAGCAGCATGTGGAGCTCTACCATGATTTGGTTCACTCCTGGAGCAACGGTGCTGTTGTTCTTCTTATCAGCTTCAGTAGACAATGTCGTTGTGCTCACTGAAGCCAACTTCAAGAATGAGATTGGCGAAGATCACCACGCCCTCATTGAGTTCTATGCTCCCTGGTAACTAACTCATTTCTTTCATGTACTAATCGCATGATTGATGTCGGTGGCGGAGTGGGGAGTTGAGAGAGAGAGATGCGTCACTTGACTTATGAAAAAAGAAAGAGAAGACTGAGATTGAAGATTTGAAAGCAACTACTACATGGTTTATGAAGATTGGACACGAAACGTCCCTTGGGCTTGGGCTCAATAGTTTTGGTGTTTCACAATCACTCATAGCCTAGTAGTGAAGAAATTGTCCATGACATCGATTTAGATTATTGAAAAATCACAGATCGAATAGGGGGCAGCATATGGACCTCTACCACGATTTGGTTTACTCTGGGAGCAATAACGTTGTTGTTCCTCTCATTAGCTTGAGTAGACAAAGTTGTTGTGCTCACCGAAGCCAACTTCAAGAACAAGGTTGGTGAAGATCGCCACGTCCTCGTCAAGTTCTATGATCCCTGGTAACTAATTCCTTTCTTTCATGTACTAATCCCATGATTGATGCCGGTGGCAGAATGGGTGAGTTGAGAGAGAGAGATGCATCACTTACTTATGAAAAAGGAGAGAGAAGACTGAGATTGAAGATTTGAAGGCAACCCCCAACCCTATTGTTTTCCACTACTACATAGTTTATGAAGATTGGGCACTAAACATCCCTTGGGCTTGGGCTCAATAGTTTTGGCATTTCACAATCACTCATAGCCTAGTAGTGAAGAAATGGTCCATGAACTTACTGGACTAGAGTATTGGAACTCTGGACTAGAGCATTTTATATGGGTTAGGCGAGCTGGTCCATAAATTCACGGACCAGGCTCGTTTAGCCTGCGAGCGAGGTCGAGCAGATCACAAAAGTACATGGGTTGGCGAGTTAAAAATTTTCTGGTCCATTTTCATGTAGGTTGCGAGTTAAATAGGTTGCTCCACAGATGGTGGCCCATGTACCCAGCTCTACATGGAGCACCATTTCGTTTGTTGAACCACAGACTGGACAACTAGAGCTCAGAGAGATTTTGCTCCTCCACCTAGCATGATTAGTAAGAAGAGCATTGTTACGAACCAGTCACAAAAAACTCCTAAGATGCTGGGGTAGATAGAGCTGCCATATATCATCAAATCACTAAGGAGCAGCGGCACTAGTAAGAGAATGTAAAGTGCTGTATGTTGACTTAATCAAGAATATGCTAGAAGAATCGGGATGCCAAGTAATCAAATCACTCCCTAAACAAGCATCAGAGCGAGAGACAGGAGCAAGGAGTTCTACAAAAACCTCCAGTAGGACTTGAAATAATCTGGCCCAAGCCCAATCACCATTAGTCTCAACAAATTCACATACTCGTCTCTAGTTCTGTTAAGGAAAAAAGGGAATAAGAACAAAATTCCCCAGATTATGTATGCCAAGAATCCGATGATCATGCCAAAAGCTAACCGTGGTGCCATCCCCCACTCTGTGAATAAGGTTGTTATGCACCATGGCCAAATTTTTACTGCACCCTACCAATCATTGGAAGCCACAGTCCTAGCTAGCACCCTCTGAATAGGGCCATCCCCACCATGGTATTTGGCCTACAAAACATTAAAATATATATACATTATCAGTAAAAATATCATTCATATAGTTGTTTATACATTAATCAATATTATTTTTATGTGAAATAATGATACATAATAAAAACAAAAATCATGTTATCACTATTTGATATGCAATAATGATGTTGTTAAAATTTTAATTTTAATAAAAAATAATTGATTAATGACGAAGTGATTGATTGACAATGTTTATGTGTTAATTGATATTTTTTATTGATATTAGTCATTGGTTATGATAATATTATATTATAATAAATTGTTTGATTTTACAAAATTATTTGATTTTTAATAATATGTTATGATAAAATAATTTTCAATTATCTAATACAGTGTTTTTGCCCCCCAAAAAAATTGATTCAAATCATGATTTTTCATTTTTTTCAAAGTACATTATTCTTATACTGAATATTTTGAATTATTTGATTTACATTCTAATTTATAACTTTTTTTTTCTTATGCCTGTGTTGATTTAATTTCATATTTGAATATAAATATACGATAAATAGATTCGTATACTTGTCAGCATGAAATATTTACAATAAATTAGCACGTAATATGAATTTATAATAAATTAGTAAAATTGTCAATATGGGCCAACCGGCTCATCCAAGTTGACCCACTACAGGTTGAAACTCACTTTCAATAATGCGGGTGGGCTCACTTTATTTATAAGTTAGAAAAATCCCAACCCAACTAAACTCACCAAAGTTGGTGGGTTAAACCAAGGTGGCTCGCCAAAGCTTTAAGAGAAAAAACCATAGCAAAATGCACAAATTCATATACAGAGCCAACTCCATTAACTAAGAAGGGGAAAAAAAAACATAGCCGCAACCAATAATCCACAAATATTGATCAAAGGAAAAGATGGATTCAAAAAATCACATGATGATAATACAAATGTAAAACCAAAACTTTCCTTATGACATGCTTCCCTTTCATAACCCATTCATTTCAAGGTTTACGATGATGACGTGATACCAAATTGATAATGGAGAAAGAGGATCTATGATGGATGTAGGTGATAGGCGACGATGATGGTGGGTTTGTGCCTGGCGATGGTGGGTGATTGGACTTTGCAATGGCGAAAGACAGTAGACGCGAACAATCAATAATAAACACCATTTGTGCCTAGTGGTGGTGGGTCGAGCTAAGTTGGCTTGCAAGTTGAAAACTGTTTTGACAACTCTATAAATCAGTATGTAATCATAATGACACATTTTAAACATTTTGAAATGATTAGAAATAAAGGTTATAAAAATTGTGGACCATAAATTGCTTTATGAGCAACATCTGTAAAATTTTCCTATAATGAGTCTATTTTAGTAATATTGTAGATAACAAATTAGTAATATAGATAAATAGATGAAGTTTAGGAAAATTATGGGTCATAAATTGTTCTATAATTAATAAGTGCAAAAGTTTCTTTGCAGTGAGTCTAGTTTATTAGGTAGCGTTAGTTTCTGTCCTAGGTTAGTGGAGACGGAGATAGTAGAAACAACAGAGACGGAGACATAAAAAACAATGTCTCAGTATCGTGTTCAATTACAGAGTACAAGACATGACAACTGTCTTTGTATCTTGTTTAGAAATACGGGGATAAGACAACAAATACATGATGAAAGACATTATGTACCCCTTGCCACCGTCGGCTACCAGATTGTCGACATCGGCTGCCGTCTGGCCGTTACCGGACTAACCATAGTTGTAAGGAGAAATAAGGAAATATTAAATATGTATAGGGATATTATTTGAAAAAAAAATATTAAATTTCTGTCTTGATATCTTGTCTTGACTATCCTTTTATTTTGGAGATATAGAAATTCTCTATATTTTGTGTCTCGTGATAGAAAATTTTTCTGTCAATTGTTTATGTCTACATAACCACACAATTTTATATTTCAAGTATCTCCATATTTTCTGTCCTAGGACAAAAACCAAGTGCTACCTTAGTAGTATAGAGTAGTATAGTTTAGAACATATATTAGTTAGGGAAAAATATACAATATCTACATACAACAAATACCCTAGAAAATTTACTTCAAACTTAACAATTAAGGTTATGTCGCAACCGGGATCGCGATGGGATGGCGAAAAAGAATTACTTGCTTTTAAAAATTGGAGTCGCCACCAAGTTTATTGAAATTGGGAAAATATGGAAAAACCCATTATTTTTACAAAATGGTCTTTGGAACTAGATTTGAGTTTGGGAGTCGGTTATGCATAGAGAAGGGCAGGCATTTAATCCTACGCACCCCTAGTACATCCGTCTTTAGACGGTACCCATAATTGATTTGTGCAAATTATTAATAACCTTTTGAAATATTTATTTTTCCATTTGTTATTTAAAAAAAATCTTTCTTTAAAAAGAAATTTTGGAGCATCAAACTGTCACAATTCAGATGTCCAAAATACTGAGTTAATAAGCCGTCCTGGGTAAATTAACACCTTTGTTTGAAATAAAATATTTGATAAATAAGTAAAAAAAAATCTTATAAATATTTTCAAACAAGAAAAGAAAAAGATAAAAAAAATATTTTTGACATCTTTTTATAAAAGTAAATAAATAAATAAATACAAACGAGAATGAATACATTTTTTAGAGGAAATTTCGGATCATTAAACTGTCACAGCTCAAATGTCCAAATTGTTGAGTTAACAAGCTGTCTCGGCTAAATTAACATTTTTAACAGAATATTCTTCTATAAAAAAAATTAGAAAATTATTTTACAAGTAAAATGAATTATGAAAATTTAATTTGACTTGACAGGGATCGGAATCGCCTGCTCCTACATATCCCCTGGTGCAATAGAGAATTCAAAGTCACGTAACTCTGTATAAAATATTTGTGACTTCATAAACTTGATTTTTTTGAAAATGAATTTTTAGAATATTAAGCTGTCACAGCTAAAATATTCTAGAATTTAGAATTAATAAGCCGTCACGGCTCAATTAATCCTATTTATTTATTTAAAAATCCAATTACTCAATTGATGAATTAAATAAAATTTTAATAAAAAGAAAAAAGAAAGGCTAATTTTAATTATGAGTTGACAACATTAATTTAGAGACAAAATTATTTATTTTAGTAAAAAAAAAATGAACAAATATAACAATTAAAGATTAAAAGTAAATCAAGGATTCTAACTACCATTTTTTATTTTTTTTTGTATTTTAAGATTTTTAACACAAAACTCACCAAAATATCATGTAGATGGTTAAATCAATCTCTAATCCAATCAATTAATTTTACTTAAAAGAAAATAAACCTTTTTTTATTTTTCCCTTTTTTAAAAAACTAAACTAACTTTAAAAATAGCAAATCTGGAAATTAAAAGTTAAACAAATACTAAAAAAACTGAAATTTAAACCAATAATTCAAAAACTTATTCTAACACTAACTCAAGCTAAAAAAAAACCTAAAACTCTTTATTTGTTTTCAATTTTCATTAATTTAAATTTTATTTAATCTAATCCTAATTTAATTTTGCCCCTAGAATTATTCTACCTATTCCCCACATACACTCACCTGCTCACACGCGCACCCACTCACTCACACGCACACCCACCCAGAACACATACATACACGCTCACACACTCCATACACGCACCCATTCAAAACACACACATACACGCTTACACACTCCACCACCGATAACTCACTCACTCACACTAAAAAAAGGAAAAAAATGAGGGAAAAAAGGGTCTGGGAGTGAACTAGAAAGGGAAATGAGAAACTGATAAGAGGGAGAGAAAAGATCAGAGAAGAAGAAGAGGAAGAGAAACCGCAACATCACCACCGCGTGGGAGGAGGCTGAGTGCGCGAGGAGGGGTTCACCGCTGCACGAAGGAGAGGGTACGCCGATTAGAAGAGGGGAAGGGATGCACGGCTGGACGGGAAAGGACCGGCGATCCAAGGATGCATCGCGAGGCGGACAGGCGAGAGGAAGAACAGGCCGCGAAGGGGAGCGGGAAATGCGAGTTGCGGGAAACAAAGAGGATGAAGCCGCAATCTGCACGGCGGTGACGGCCAGTCCAGTGGTGATGCGATACGGAGATCGCGATGAAGATGATGCTGGAAGGATGAGTGCTGGCGATGGAGGAGTCCGCGCGGTTCGCGGTGCTAGTGGAAGGTGGCGCGGTGATGGTCATCGCGCAAGGAGGAGCTCGGCCGGAGCCGCGGTGGTGAAGGCGTTGGTAGAGCTTGGAACACCGATCTAAGCATGGACAGGGGAGATTGACTCCCCACTTCTTGTTTTTTATTTTTTGCTTCATCTCCTTAAAGAAATTCTGAATCTGTGAATGGTTGTGTCTTTGGTTTTTTTAGGTGATTTGATGATGATGATGCGACAGTGGAGAGGGGACAATAGTGGTTCGGGGGCAGTGGCTGAGGGAAGGACCGTGGTGGCTGCGGATGGGGTGACTCCACTCTCTCTTTTCTGTTCCTGTTTCCTTTTTGTTTCTGATGCTTTTTGTAACATCCTCCCAAGTGCAACATCATCCTTAAGTCATGACATCAGACCCGAGAGTTGTTACTTCTAAATTAGCAGACCTTTCTTAAATATCTATAGCCATTTGATTGATTCGCGAGATAATTAGGTCATCATTCTACTAAAATATATATATTATTCATCCATTCCTCATAACATAATCTTGGAAGTTCATGGCATGCATTCATATACATCAACTTGAACCAAATGCCATTAGGTCATTAATTCAAGGCATCATCACAACTTCAGCACATTGGCATATTTTTCACTCAGGTAGCATAATTTATTTCTCATACCAAATGATCAATTAAAATGCTATAAAAATTCTCAATGATACCTCAATGTGTCGCCAAGGTTCTGTAAAAATTTCAGGGTAATTAGAGTTCTCTAACTATATTAACAAAATTCTAAAAGTTTAGTGGTCAGAAACCATCCAACCTCAGATCAAGAACCAAAATTCATAATTTTTTTTGACCCTAGCAATTGAACCCAGAAAATTATAAATAAAAATTATGGTAAAACCTCAATATGTCTCTAATACTCTATAAAACTTTCAAGTGATAATTCCATCATTTGATATGGTAACAAAATTAGCAAAATTTACAGCTTCTGTACTAGTATTTCAGGCAGCATATGCTTAATTTCAGTTCTTTATTTTTCTAAGGCAGTTTAACTCAAAATAAAAACCCAAGAAAATTCGTGGGACTAGCTCAAGATGTTATCTCCAACATATATTTTTTCCAGGTCAAGAAAATGCCCACAACATGCCCAGAAAATTCGTGATCAAACACTGCCTGTCAGAAAACCGAAAATCCAGCAAGTATCACTCAACATCTTTTGACAAAATGATCTCTCTAACCTCATCCAAACACTTCAGCAAAATTCATATATCAATAACAACATAATATCAACCCAATTAACCAGAAATTTCGGATTCAAACCAGTAAGAATTGCTCAGAAAAATTTTGAGAGGAAAAGGCCAAAGAAAACCCTACTTTGCAAAGCTTTTGAGCTTGATACTTCAAAGGATGTTCTAAGTGATCTCCCTTCACTTCAAGACACCAATTTCAGTCCTGAAACCTCCTTAGGCAGTGGGGAAGTGAGGTATTAAGGTGAGGATTTGAGATTTCAATTGGTTAGATTTGTAGGGTTTGAGGTGTAGAACAAGTTTTGTGAAGAGAGTTTGTTGTTTTATCAAGTCTAGGCTAGGTGTTTTGGCATTTGAATCAAGTTTGCTAGTGTTTGAAGAAGGAAAAATGGAGTTCTGCCATTTCAAGATGCTGAACGAGCTTGGAAGGGAGAAATAATGAGATTAGGTGACTTGTGGTTATCTTATATGGTGTTGGAAATATTATTTTAATGTAGAGTATAATTTATTCATAAAAGAAACTAGTATGAATGGCTAGGATTGGATCTTGTTATTCAAGATTGAATCTTAGCCATTCATTTAATTCAAATGGATAAGCATTCTCTTTTTGTAAAAGTCAAACTAGCTTTCGATGTTAAAAAATCGCACATCGAAATTTCACCGAACAGATGAAACAGTGTACCCGGGTAATCAAATATTGCCCAAAAAATAATTTCGGGTATAAAATCTTTATTTCTACCTATTTCTAACCATAATCATATAATTTCTCAATTTCAGGCATCTCCGGGTCCCAATTCTAGGGTTTCCGCTGTCCCGGCGGACCGGTAGGGCCCACAAGTTACTATTCATGATTTTTTTTTTTTTTTACAAATCCGTTGGATCATCTTCATTATTGTTCAAACTATCAAATTTTTGAAAATATGACTAATAAAGCTCAAATTAATTTTTAGACAATTTTTAGGGTGTTACACTTTTCCCTTTTTTGTTTGAATTGGGGACAATTGTTTGTTAAGTTGGACTGTTGATGGACTTTGGAGTTTATATTTGACTGTGATTTGTGAATTGTTTGTGAACTGGAATGAAATGAGACTGGGTATTGAATGGACTGTGATGGGTAATTGGTATGAGTTTTGGTGGACACTGAGAATAAACACTAAAAAAAATAAATCAATGATTAAAAATGATTTACCTGTGACTCTCGCTGATTCCTTTTCTGTGTATGTCACAAAATGTTTTTAGGTGAAATGTGGTGATGAGAGATTTTTTTTTTGTTCGAAAAACCCCCCTTTTCTTTGTGAAGTTTGATCTCATTTATACATCTTCATGAATCAATTTGTCAAACCTCACAGCAGCAACTTTTGATTTAATTGATACGATTTGCTGATTTCATGGGATTGTTTTTTGATCTTGCATGTTGCATTCCTCACATTTTCCTTCTCCTGCATGTGAGGTGTGCCACTGTATTTGACTCCAGTGTAGGATTACAGCTTGTTTTCCTTGCTTTGTTCGGATAGTCACGTTCCAACACTGTTTCCTTTTTTTTTTCCTCCAGACTGCTTTGGATTTCAATTTCCTACTTTTATTTATTATTATTTTTTTGACCAACATTTGCACGTTCCCTTTTGTGCCGTCTCGTTTTCTTTTTTGTTTTTCTTTTTTTGTCTTTTTTCTTTTTTTTTAAACAATAAAATGAAAATGAAAATGAAACTGAAATGGGCTACAACAGCTTTTTGGAGATGATATGGGCTCATTCAGTTTTTGTACAATGATGACAACAACAACAAAAACATGATGGGCTTCTCTATTTTTTTTTATCAAATGAAATGGGTTTAATTTAATGAAAAATTAACACATAAAATGGGTTCCACAACAATAACCAAAAAAAAATGGGCTAAGAATTTTTCAAATGAAATGGACTGAAAGAAAAAAAAATGGTTTTTGGGCCGGACAAAATCAGGTGTTCACAGGTTACATAAGAAAAGTTTATGAGAAAGTTATCATCACAATAAGAAAATTAAAAGGCAATGATACCAAGATATAAGTGTGCATATAATTGGATGAGTCTTGAGCAGTCAGGCTCAAAATTTTAGATCTTTTGATTAGGCAATTTTCTTCGAGTTGATCCCATAATAACTCGATCAAGCATCATATCAAATTAGGTCAATTTAATATTTAAACATGATATACAATTTTAAACATAAAATTATAAAAAAAAATAAATTTAAACATAATACAAATTAAAATCATAAAATATTAGAAGTGAAATTAAAACTCAAGAAATATCTTACAAGATATCATATTTTTTTATTCCAAAACTTTATTTATTTGATCTTCAAATCTTTCAATCATGCTTGGCTAGCATGTGCCCCACTCTTCCGTACTGGATACACTCCAATTGCGGGGAAGAGAAAACTCATAACCAAACATTAAACGAGATCTCTACGCATGGGTTGTAGTGCCGCTAGATGAGGAGACCCTGGCAAAGCACAAATCCAGAGAGTTAATCCAAAATACAATATATCGGATAGCTCCTTTTCTTCAATCTCATGCTCTCGGCTTGCTCGGCTGTCCTTGCAGGGCTATGACACCCTTCCCTCTATTTGAGCAATAGCAACTTTAAGCACTTGTTACGCTCTTGCCCTCACCCCAGGGGTCCAGAGCTCCTGTTAGATAAATATTGTATGTGGTTGTAGAAAACATTGGACAGGTATTGCACATGTGGAAGCTTTAGAGAGCTTTGGAATTCGAGCTGGAGTGGGACCCTTAATGAAGGTTGAAAGCAGTAGCCCTAGGTAAGTATACAATCCTACCTTAAGGAACCTCCTTGTCTTCCATAACCTGTTTTATAAATTATAAATATATCATAGCTTAGTTTATAGAAAAAAAATCATCATACCTATATATAAATGTACTTATTGTATAAATATATCCAAACTCAATCTGAGGGTTCATTTGGCACGCTAGATAGGATAAACACTAATAGTATATGATGTAATAGAATAAGACTTGATAGTATAAGACCTGATAAACTTTTAATACTATACAATATTTGGTGTAACACCGTATAAAATATTATATTTTATAATATTTTCATTTGTTATGGACAAGAGGAATTCGAACCCAAAACCTAGTCCATCGCGGAAAGCTTATCAAGGAGGCGCAGGATGGCTGAACCTAGGAATGAAACCACTCGCGGGTTCAAATGCGTGATCAAGGGACACGTGGCATTGATTACCAAACTCTTTCCTTCTAGTCTCCCACT
Organism: Dalbergia cochinchinensis; assembly: GCA_031216125.1. Lineage (NCBI taxonomy): Eukaryota > Viridiplantae > Streptophyta > Magnoliopsida > Fabales > Fabaceae > Dalbergia > Dalbergia cochinchinensis. The sequence goes on from CM062369.1 coordinate 65,833,655, forward strand.
CTCTCCACCACCATGAGCGTGGGACGTAGGACATGAGGACTTCTTGACCTCAAGTAATCGGCCCATGGCTCCCCTTATAAATATCTCTGGGGACTTTAGGTGCCATTTATGTTTTTTTTCATTAATATATTAGGGGGTTATGATGTAACAATACGTTGTTTGCTTTAAATAATATATAAAATCAAATAATATATAAAAGCATAACGTATAGTATAAATTTATATTATTATGCCTAATACAATGTATCAAACACGCCCAAAAATTCGACCAAGTCAAAATTTCGAGGCATTTGGTCCACAATGATCAGGATTGGACAAAATTGTTGGACCAGATTGAGTCTAGGACTCCTCCATATAATTAAAGTAACAAACTAATAGCAACATTGCAACACAAACCTAATCAAATTTAGTGAAAACTTATTAATGTAACATTTTACGGCCTGTCTCGTTTACATTGCATGTGATATTCTAAAGTTATTTTGCAGCATTCCAAGCTAATCTTATCTAAAGGAAAACAAAGCTCGTATTACACAAAGCTAGTTTTTGTGGTGAAAATAATCTAGACCAAACAAACTATTAGTGCTTCTGCTTCTCATTCACTTGCAAATGGCTTAGGAAATATTGGATAATACCACAATTTATAAACAATCTTTGGAAAATAAAATGAAAGATGGGACGATATTGAGTGACAAAGCGTTTCATACATACAATTTATATTTTTATTTGAGGTCTACAAGTAAATCTTTAAAAACTACGAATGTAATTTGTGCTTACTTGAAAAATCTTATCACATTGGCATTGGTGAATTTACCTATGACACTAGTTTAAACTTCTTTAATATAGGAACATTAGCCAAACCTTATTATCGTACATGCTGAATGTATGATAATTAAGCTTCCAATGCTATTAATTCCTTAACATGTTTTATTGAATTACGAAATGTTACGCATTCTCACCAACACTTTTGAACATTTTTTCATGCACCTAGCTTGTTTTTAAACATAAGTAGTTCACATAAAATAAAATTATGTATGCGACTTTTCCAAAAATAAAAAAGTATATATGTGAACTAATAACCCATCTCAATATATATTATAGTTGGAATCAATTTATATATAATGACAATTTAGAGAAAAACAAGAGCCTTGTTTTATGGTGCAAAAAAATTTCATAAAAAGCTAAGTAATACAAAGTTTCTTATAATCAATTTCACCCGAAGTATGCTTATTAGGAGTAAAAATAGAGAGTAAATATTCATGAACGTGTTTTATATATAAAAATACACATAAAATTTATCCATAAAATTTTTTATTAATTTTTACGGCTCAAAGTTAAAAATAGTTAGATATTTTATAATTAAATTCCACATGTGAAATTACAAATGTAACTCAATCATAAAAATACAATACAATACAATCATTTTATTTACACAAATACAACACCAAAAAATCAACACAATCAGTTAATCACACTATCTGGTTTACGAAAACACACATTTATACCATTTAGCAATCTTTCAAAAAACAAAACTCCTGCAATCACAATTACCATAGGTTTTAGAACAACATAATTAAAATTAATAAATTAATTAAAAGCAATAAAATAGCCGTTAGTGTTTCAAATTTGAATGGAATGTCTAGCCGAATGGCAGAAGGTGTTATTTGGAGGAAGAAGTGGTGCATCTTACCAGGAGTCCAAAAAAGAAGCGGGCCCCACGCCCACTTTTTTTTTTTGTCTGACCTCGATTGACGAATGAAACACTCAAGTCCAAGTCCAACCAAGCACGTGGCTTCGAGCTTCGCAATTTGCATTTCTATTTCCGCAACCGAAGCAAAGCCAGCCGGTGCCCAGCACTAGCGGCAAGAGTAACCTCTCCTCCAACCTCACTATCACCGCAAATAACAGCTCAACACACACACTCACACACACACTCTTGCTTCCCTTTGCAAACACTCATTCACTCTCTCTCCTTTCACTCTCATTTCGCATTGTCAGTATTTTTTCCGCATTCTTCGTTGCTTCGATTTTACATGCAAACGCTGTTTTTTTATTTTGTTTTGTTTGCTCGTTGCATTGTGCAGATGCTGAAATCAGAGTCGTGTCTAGCTTAGCTTTTGTTTTGGTGCTTTGTGTTTGATGTGAGTGATTCGACAGATTACATTACTGTTTGTTGTTGTTGTTTGTCTGTGAATAGAAGAAACTAGAGACTTGAAAGGAAGGGGAAAGAGATCTGTGAAACGATGTCGTCGAGGGCGGGGCCGTCGGATCCGCCGCAGAGGCGGATCACGCGGACGCAAACTGCCGGGAACCTCGGAGATGCCATATTCGACAGTGAGGTTGTGCCTTCTTCCCTTGTTGAGATTGCACCCATTCTTCGTGTTGCCAATGAAGTTGAGAAGACCCATCCCAGAGTCTCTTATCTCTGTAAGTTCTATTTCGTTTTTGCTGCATTCTGCATTTTCTCAACCATTTTCTCTAAGTTCACTCATGTGCAAATGCTTCTATTAGTTCGTTGTTACGCTGAGTAAGATGTGTTGTACTGCCATTGTTATTAATATTCACTGTTATAATGCAAGTTGTTGTATCAGTTGTGTCCACATTGTGCTTTATGCTTGCTTTGTGTTTGTGCATTTCCTTTTGTACGCTTTCCCAAGTTATGTAAGTATGCCTTTTGTGGCTAGAATATAATAGATAGATCTCTTGTTTTGTATTTGTGCATTTCCTTGGCCATGTGCTATCTAACTAAAGGCCCTAATTATTTATCGATGCATGAATCAATTTTCTATTTGAGGGGTTCGTATTTTGCTCTTGTAGGCCGGTTTTATGCATTTGAGAAAGCTCATAGGTTGGACCCCACTTCCAGTGGTCGTGGTGTTCGGCAATTCAAAACCGCCCTTCTTCAACGCCTGGAAAGAGTAAGTATTTATTATGTTTTCCTTGTATAGGATACAGCTATTATGCTCCTTGCTCCAGTGGCCTCAATATTGAGTATTTTGTGGTGATTCTATATATGTTGTGTCAATTAGTTATTTTTTTGTTAGGAAAATGATCCGACATTGAAAGGAAGGGTAAAGAAAAGTGATGCTCGTGAGATGCAAAGTTTTTATCAGCATTACTACAAGAAATATATCCAAGCTTTACAGAATGCTGCTGATAAAGCTGATCGGTATGTTGTCTAGATAAAGTGAAATATAATATGTTCTCAGCTATTGTTTAACTGGCAGTGGATTTGCCTCCTTACTTTCAGTGCACAGCTTACCAAGGCATATCAGACTGCAAATGTTCTTTTTGAGGTTTTGAAGGCTGTTAACATGACACAATCCATGGAAGTTGATCGAGAGGTTATTTTTTCTTTAGCTGCTATGATGTTATCTTCCTATTGATGATCTCTTTTTACTCAAACCTTTGTCCAAATTTAAAATAAGTTGACAGCTGAACTCGCATCATATCTTTTGTTTTCACACTGGTCTGTGCTCTTATGATTGGTTTGCCATTGCCATTGTAATAGATTTTGGAAACTCAAGATAAAGTTGCCGAGAAAACAGAGATTTTAGTCCCTTACAATATTCTTCCTCTTGATCCTGATAGTGCAAATCAGGCAATAATGAGATTTCCAGAGGTATGATATGTAGTTTCAGATGTATGATGCCCCACATATAATTTCCATCCACTTGTACTGAAAATCAAATATTTATTCATCTCCTTTCACAGATCCAAGCTGTTGTATTTGCTCTTCGTAACGTAAGGGGTCTTGCCTGGCCTAAGGACTACAAGAAAAAAAGAGATGAAGACCTTCTGGATTGGCTTGGGGTAATGTTTGGGTTTCAGGTAATGTACAATCCGGAGTTGGTAAATTTTTCTGTTCATTTGAGTCTATTATTTTAGTACGACATGACTTCTCATGACTAACAAATCCAGTTGAACTTGTTTTCCCCTCTTGTACAAAATACAGAAGCACAATGTAGCCAATCAGAGAGAGCATTTGATCTTATTGCTTGCAAATGTGCACATAAGACAATTTCCCAAGCCTGACCAACAACCAAAGGTCAGGTTTAATTGGATAGTTGATACAATTTTCATTCTTTCGTTTTTGTATTAGATGCATGGTGATAAAATGCTGTACTGAAAATTATTTCTTGCTGCAATTAATTTTTAAGGGGTGGAATATGCATGTTGCTTCTGTGTAGTCTATTTGCTGGCATTTCTATCTTTGACTAACCATATATCTAACAATTATTATTTTTTTCATCATGATTTTCCATAAGAATATTTATATATTGATTTTTGTTAAATCTGATTGTGACGTATGTATTATTTGCTTAGCTGGATGAGCGTGCCCTGACAGAAGTGATGAAGAAACTTTTCAAGAATTACAAAAGGTGGTGCAAGTATTTGGATCGGAAAAGTAGCCTTTGGTGAGAATTTCTATTCTCATTACGTTGAAGACTCTAATTGTTCTTGTGCTAATTAGGAACTCTTGTTTAGATATGTTAAAATCTGTAAATATCTGTAATTAAGGAAAATATATCTTTGTAATTATCGTGTATTTATTGCACATTGTCTATATATATTTTTTCCGTCGTGTAGTTTAAATACACGGATTCATCCTATGGTTTTCTCTCTTTCTCTGTCTTTCAACATGGTATGTAGAGGTTAAGAAAGAAAGAAAAACCCTCTTCCGTGCTGTCAGGAGGGCCCACTGCCCTTCGGTGAAAATTTTTTTCCAGCCAAACCGTGTTTCTCTTCCGGTTTGCTGCCTTTTTCCACTCCGCGGTGCCTCCCTTCTCCAAAACAGCCCCTGTCCGCTGCCTTTCACCGCCGCCGGCGACTTTTCTAGCGTCGATTCACGCCACCGACTCGACCCCCAGCCTCGCCTTCCCTTGCAGACCACACTTCCGGACTTGCCTTCGCGCGCCCACCTGCGCCACCCTTTTGTTCTACGTTTCTTCAAGCCACCGCACCTTCAGGCGGTACATGGCTGCGCGTCTGGTGCCCTTTCCAGCCGCCGCTTCTTGGGGTGGACTCGCGCCGCTCTCCTCATCCCGGATCTGTCCTTGTTTTCGCGATCCGTGCACTTTGCGGACATCACTTTTTTTGTGATTCCAATTTTGCCCCTTCCTCCTTGTACCCATGGCTGCTGGCAACTCTTCCTCTAATGATAAGGGTGTTCCAAAGGCTGATCTTCTTGCTTTCGCTAGTTATGTTAGTGTGCCTCTTTCCACTGATAAACTTGATGGCAACAACTATGATACTTGGGCATCAGATATCAAACTTTGGTTGGCAGGGCAGGACTATGTTGACCACCTCACCACGAAGGCCGTAGACATCCCGGTGGATGGGCGCCCCCGCTGGGTTAAGATTGATGCCCAGCTGTGTAGCATTCTCAATTCCACCATTGCTCCTTCCATCAAACAAATCTTTCGGGCCCATGTCACTTGTGAATCTGTTTGGGCGCAGGCAAAGACCCTCTTCCAATGGCACTCAACGTCTCTATCGTGTTTGTTAGTATCTCATAGGCATCATTGCTCCTCATCAGCTTGATGGTTCTATGTCCTCTTATTTGGGTAAGATTCACGGTGCTTTCCATGACTTTAATGAACTCTTGCCCCTTGCTGATACCCTGGAGAAGGAGTTGGAGCAACGTAACTCCTTCTTTATGCTCTTGGCCCTTTATGGCTTACCTTCAGAATATTCTGCTACTCGTGATCAACTTCTGGGATCACCGACTGTGCCTACTCTCTCCTTGGTATCTACCTCTCTCCTTCGGGTTCCCGCTAAACCACTGGTTGGGTTGCCCCTTCCTCTGGCCTCAGTTGATACCTCTGCACTTGTCACCCAGGGTACTAGTCGTGGCCTTTCTCGGAAGTCTCGACTTAAGTGTGACCATTGTCATAAGCCAGGCCACACCATTGATCGCTGTTACTCTTTGCATCCTCATCTACGCCCTACTGTTAATGTTGCACAGGCTGGTATTACTGCTCCCTTGGACTCACTTGCTCCACATCCATTGTCTCCAGCTGACTATGCTGATTTCCTGAAGTGGTTTGAGCAATGTCAGAACACTGGTTTCATTGCCTCTGTTGCACACACTGGTAATTCTTTTGCTTGTCTCCCTCAGTCGACCTCTTTGGGTCCTTGGGTTCTTGATTTCGCCGCCACTGATTATATCTCCGACAATAAAGTTTTATTTTCTACACTTTCTACTTCTGGGCATTTACCTACTGTCATTTTGGCCAACGGTTCTCACACACAGTCTCACGGGGTGGGCACTGCTAATCCCCTTCCTTCTATGTCAGTTGATTCTGTCCTTTATGTTTCTGGTTCTCCATTCAACCTACTCTCTATTTATCAGTTAACTAAAGCCCTTAAATGTACTATTTCATTCACTGAAGATTCTGTTCACTTGCAGGACCAAAGCACGGGACGGATGATTGGCACCGGATGTGAGTCTTGTGGCCTCTATTGGCTCCACCCCCCGTCAAATGTTTGCTCCCTCACCACTGATCCTCTCACCCTCCATGCGTGGTTAGGTCATCCCAGCCTTGCCAACTTGCAACGCATGGTGCCTAGCCTGACCAAACTTTCCAGTTTGCCTTGTGAGTCGTGTCAACTTGGGAAATACACGCGGAGTCATTTTCCAGATAGTGTTAATAGTTGAGCTGCGTCTCCCTTTACTTTAGTTCATTCAGATATTTGGGGTCCTAGTCACACAGTGTCTAGTTTAGGATTTCGTTATTTTGTTACATTTATTGATGACTATTCTCGTTGTACGTGGTTATTTTTATTGAAACACAGGTCTAAATTGTTTTATATTTTTACTAAATTCTATTAAGAAATAAAAACTCATTTTGGTGTTCTTATTCGCACTTTATGTAGTGATAATGCCAAAGAATATTTGTCTCATGATTTTCAAAAACTTTTAGCTTCTCATGGCATTCTTCACCAGACGTCCTGTGCTCATATATCTTAACAGAATGGGGTTGCTGAGCACAAGAATCGTCATCTCATTGAAACCACAAGTACTCTTCTCCTTATTCATCATGTACCTTTTCGTTTTTAGGGAGATGCCGTTTTAAGTGCATGTTATTTAATTAATCGCATGCCCTCTTCTGTTTTGGGCTACCAAGTTCCCCATTCAATCTTATTTCCCCATGACCCCTTGCATCCACTTCCCCCATACGTTTTTGGGTCCACTTGTTTTGTTCACAACTTAGCTCCTGGTCTCAACAAACTTTCTGCACGTTCACTTGAATGTGCTTTTTTTGGTTACACTCAGTGTCAAAAGGGTTTTCGGTGTTTTTCTCCTACTCTGCGTCGTTATCTTGTCTCCGCGGATGTTACCTTTTTTGACACTATTCCTTTCTTTGAGCCATCTAACCATTCCACCTTTCCTGCTTTTGAGGAACTCCCCTTTCCTGTGATCCCTGCACCTTTGCCACCCTTTTTGCCTACACCTACACCTACACTCTGCCCCCTTCAGGTCTACCATCATCGAGCCCATCCACTAGCCGAGTCTGTCCCACCTCTGACACCCATTGCACCTAACCAGTAGCTGCTACCTGCTCTTGCTCCTTCCTCCGAGCCTGTCTTGGCTGATGTGGACTCTCCTCCGGTGCCTGATCCTCCGCCGCCTTCGGTCCTGCCGGTTGCACCTGATCATCCATTGCCCTTCGTAAAGGTATTCGTTCCACTCGTAACCCATCTACTCACTATACTGCTTTGAGTTATCACCGTCTATCTTCTCTACATTATGCTTGTCTGTCTTCTTTGTCTTCTGTGTCTATTCCTAAGACTACAGGTGAGGCCTTCTCCCATCCTGGGTGGAGATAGGCTATGATTACTGAGATGTGTGCACTTCAGGATAGTGGCACTTGGGAATTGGTGACTCTCCCTTCGGGTAAATCTGTGGTTGGTTGTCGGTGGATTTTTACAGTTAAGGTGGGGCCTAATGGCTAAATTGATTGTCTTAAGGCCCGTCTTGTAGTCAAAGAGTACACTCAGATTTTTGGTTTGGATTATGGTGGCCAAGATGGCTTCTGTTCGTCTGTTTCTCTCTATGGCTGCTATGCGTTGTTGGCTTCTTCATCAGTTGGATATTAAGAATGCCTTCCTTCATGGTGATCTTGAGGAAGATGGAGCAATCTCCTAGGTTTGTTGCTCAGGGGGAGTCTTCTGGCCTTATTTGTCGTCTTCGCAAATCATTGTATGGTCTTAAGTAGTCTCCTCGGGTTTGGTTTGGAAGGTTCTCCACTGTGGTTCAGCATTTTGGTATGACTTGGAGTGAAGCTGACCACTCTGTGTTTTATCGTCATACTCAGAGAGGTTGCACCTACCTAGTTATGTATGTTGATGATATTGTCATCACAGGGAGTGACACTCAGGGTATAACACAGATCAAACAACACCTATGCAAGTATTTCCAGGCCAAAGACCTTGGCAAACTCAGATACTTCCTAGGTATTGAAGTAACACAGTCCAAAGATGGCATAGTTCTCTCTCAGAGAAAATATGCTGTTGACATTCTAGAAGAAACAGGTTTACTTGTTGCAAAACCCGTTGATACTCCTATGGATCCTAATGTCAAGCTCCTATCAAATCAGGGGGAGCCACTATCTGACCCTGGGAGATATAGACGATTGGTTGGGAAATTGAACTACCTCACAGTTACTCGTCCAGACATTTCTTTCGCTGTAAGTGTGGTTAGTCAATTCCTAAACTCACCATGTGAAGCTCACTGGGATGCTGTTATACATATTTTGAAGTATGTCAGAGGAGCACCAGGCAAGGGCCTTATTTATGAAGACAAGGGGCATACTGATATAGTTGGGTATTTTGATACAGATTGGGCGGGATCCCCTTCTGATAGGCGTTCCACTTCCGGGTATTGTGTACTTATTGGAGGCAATCTCATATCCTAGAAGAATAAGAAGCAAACTGTAGTGGTGCGGTCTAGTGCTGAGGCAGAGTACCGTGTAATGGCCTCAATTACATGTGAGCTTATCTGGCTTAAGCAACTTCTCAAAGAACTTCAATTTGGGGAAACCAAGCACATGACACTTGTTTGTGGCAATCAAGCCGCTTTATACATTGCCTCAAATCTAGTTTTTCATGAGAGGACCAAACACATTGAAGTTGATTGTCACTTTATCAGAGAGAAGATTCTATCTAGAGACATTACCACAAGTTTTGTCAATTCAAGTGACCAATTGACAGATATTCTCACCAAATCATTGAGAAGCCCAAGAATAAGTTACCTATGTAACAAGCTAGGTGCATATGATCTATATGTCCCAGCTTGAGGGGGAGTGTTAGAATCTGTAAATATCTGTAATTATCTATAATTAAGGAAAATATATCTTTGTAATTATCGTGTATTTATTGCACATCGTCTATATATATTTTCTCCGTTGTGTAGTTTAAACACACGGATTCATCCGATGGTTTTTTCTCTTTCTCTGTCTTTCAACAAGATACATATATGAACAATCAGACAAGATTCATTTTAAACTTGTTTTTTCCATTTTAGTTGTTCAGTTTATCTCTATAATGTTAAGTCAGTATATTGGCTCTCAAAGAAGTTGTGATGTTCAATTCTGAATCTGGATTCTCATTTGTAGCTGGTTTAAACTGCTATTATCTAGATTTCCCAAGAAGGAAATGTATGTCTTAGTTTCCCGTGCAACATACATTGTGCTGCATATTGCAGGTTACCAACCATACAGCAAGAGGTACAGCAGCGTAAATTACTATACATGGGTCTGTATCTTTTAATATGGGGTGAAGCGGCTAACCTAAGATTCATGCCAGAATGCCTCTGCTATATCTATCACCATGTAAGCTTTTCTACATACACCATCCTATGATGTCTGTTTAATATTCTGGGACTCAATCTTTTAGATGTGTGACCGTGTCTGGGGCTCTGGGCCAAGTGGGGAACTGAAGATTTAGTTTCTCCTGGGTGTAATTTTTATGGATGTTTTGATGCGTTTTTTTGAGAAGTTAAAAATGGAGCTGCAATGGGATTTGCAAACCCATTATCAAACTAACTCATCAATGAATTTGTGTGTGTATTCGTGCCCATGATTGCATGTTTCTGAGCAGATTTTACCTTTTAAGCTACTAGGAATGCGATTTCAAAATTTTAAATCCATTTCTTTAATATCTTTAATTTTGCTATGTTTTTATACCCCTTTATTCCATCATTGTCAATAGTGGATGGTGGTCCACCAAAAATCTGCCATGGAATCCCACCATGGCCCCACCATTTAAGCCAAAATCATCATTTGGGGTGGAGTTGGGGGGGGGGGGCGGGTTAGGAATAGGCCATGGCTGCCATTTAACAACACTGTTTTCTTATTTAATTCAACCTTATTGTATTTTAACATTAAACTAATGCCTGGGCTTGGACTCCTACCTATCATCACTTTGCTGAGTTGGGGTGTAATTGGATAACCCCCATATCTTATCTTGTGCTAAAATTACACTTAACTACGAAAAATGTGAAGGCATGAATTCAACTTCTTAGTCCCTACTCCCTTCCACATGGTCATTCCGATACAATATTGAAGATAAACTCTCCCAGAAATTAAGCTCTTAGGAAAAGACCCAACAACAATGTTATATCTCTAGCAGATACATTTGTACATTTGTTTGCCCCAGTGGTTTTGGCATTTTTTGACATTATTGGCATCAAATGAGATTTTTTTTTTATGGGAACCAACCACATATTGACATGCATTGTGGGATCTTTTTCATCATGTCTCTTGTAGATGGCTTTTGAATTGTATGGTATGCTTTCTGGTAATGTTAGTCCAATGACGGGAGAGACTATCAAGCCAGCCTATGGAGGTGAAGATGAGGCTTTCTTAAGGAAAGTCGTAACTCCTATCTATAATGTGATTGCAAAGGTGCTTTCTCCATTGATTATTGTCCTCTTTTCCCTCCTTTTATGCCTGTCAGTGCACACAACACAACACACTCGTGTAGTTCAAATTATTGATAACGTCTTGTAAAAAAATTGATAATTTCTTTGCTCAATAGGAAGCTGAGCGGAGCAAAAAGGGGAGGTCAAAGCATTCACAATGGAGGAACTACGATGATTTAAATGAATATTTCTGGTATGATTGGCTGATTTTTCTTTTTTAATTATCTTTTGCTGTCTATTATCTATATGTCTGGGTATTAATTTTTAATAACAATTGTAGGTCTGCTGATTGCTTCCGGCTTGGTTGGCCAATGCGTGCTGATGCTGACTTCTTTTGGCTGCCAGTTGAGCAGCAAAGTTTTGACAAATCTAATGTAAGTGTTGATCATAAATTTATAATCTTTTTTCTCACAATGTTCACTGGTGCTATTGTTATGTTTCTTTTTTGGTCCATTTTTTTTTATACATAGAAAAGTTGGACATATTTGCAATCTGTTGCTAGGTGACATTTTTCTTCATGGTGCTTTTGGTGAAGTAGGAGATTCAGGCTTCTTTGGAATCTAGCTTTTGGGTTAAAGCTAAATTTTTATAGTTAGTGTAAAGCTTTTAAAGAAGACTATAAATTAGGTTTTCAAATAATTCATATTTCTGCACTTTGTTTCTATTTTATTAACTGTTTATTTTTATGTTGTATAAATTATTGAGTTTTTCTTCCCTGACACATTCAGGGTGCATTTATGGAATATGTGACTATGTGAGGCATGACCAAGTTGGGATGAATTGAAGAATCCAAGGACTCAATTGATAAATTTAGAATTTAAGACCAAACTGACAAAGCTTTTAGCTGTTTTGGAAGGCAATTTTATCATTGTTCATAATATTTTGTCTTTTCAGGCTTTGAATCTGCTTGTTTAAACAGAACTCTGTCTTTGTGATTCTATAGTTTTGAGCCTATTAATTGTTCTTCGTTCATATTCTAACTCTAGGAAGTTTTTCCCCACATAATTGTTTTTAATGTTTGTTTGATTTTGTGATTTTTAAATAAAAGTTAGTTCTTGGAGGAGCATTTTTTTCCCTGAAAATTCCCAATAGGCAATCAATCCATTCAAAATTGATCTCTATAATATGGATGGAACAGTTGCTTATTGTTGTATGCTGGTGTTTAGTGATCATGTATGCATGAATTACTGGTTGCTTATTGCTTGTGATATGTATTTTTCTGTTTAAAAAAGGAACATAGTTATGGTGTGCATTAGCTCTAGGCTTGAATGTTTGGCTGAAAATGGGAAGAAACTGTTCTGTGCTTGATTATCATATTGACTATTAAATGACGAAAAACGTTAAATGGGTGCTTGCACATACCACCTGATTGTAAGCCTTGCTGCTAACTTGGATTTACAGGATAACAAGCGAGCATACAAGGACAGATGGGTGGGAAAAGTTAACTTTGTTGAGATAAGATCATTTTGGCATATTTTCAGAAGTTTTGACCGCATGTGGAGTTTTTTCATTTTGTGCTTACAGGTAATAAATATTTCCTTTTGTTATGTACTTATGTTGCCCTTCTCTTTCTACGTGTGTTCTTTTTCCCTTTAATTTGTTGCCTAATAATATCTTTTGAAAGAGCTAATTTGTCATTAGGCTATGATTATTGTTGCTTGGAATGGATCTGGGGATCCAAGTGCAATTTTTAATGGTGATGTTTTCAAGAAGGTGCTGAGTGTGTTCATAACAGCAGCTATATTGAAGCTTGGACAAGGTAGGTAACAGTCATTGGCCAATTTTACCAGAACATATGTTGCTGTCTGGTGGTAATCAATAGCGAATTGTATCATTTTTGTATTAGTAGTGTTGAAATTGAGGGTTTTAGATAATGGAGGAAGAAAAGAGAGAGAGTAGAGGCTCAATAATATGAAAATATATTTGATATATTGTGATGTTGTGATACACTAAAGTAATTCTATTTATAAGGCAAAGATAAAATCTAAACATAATGATAGAATCAACCTAAATATATCTAAATCAATCTAAGATAATATATTGTGAAACATTCTAAGATATAATGGAGATATTACTAAATATTTCCTTATTTATAACACTCCCTCTCAAGCTAAAGCTTGCTAAGCTTTAAACTTGTTACAATGAAATCCTTAAAATATAAAAGAACCTCCAAGAAAGACCAGCAAGGCAACTCAGGGAAGCTGGATATGTCTGAAAAGATAACACAACAAGGTAACTGGAATGACCATCAGCTTGAACATGTTGGAGAATTGCATGACTAGGAAGAAGAAGAGAGACACAACTATTAGTTGAGTTTCCAAACAACAATTAAGGCTGTAAATAGTCCAGCAGTGAAGGCCGAAAGAGACACAATGAAGGCTGAAAGATTCCCAATATATGCAATAATAGATCACAAGAACAACATATGGAAGCCTTGAATAGTTGAAAGATTGGAGATCCAAAGTTGGAAAAGCATATCACCATCATGACTGAGTGAAGGCAAATATCACCATTGGATGGTAGGAAGCACAACCAAAAGTACATTATTCACAGCCATGGGTCACAAAAGCACAAGGGTAGAAGAGGTATTTTCAAAAATACGATGTCTGCAAAGTGCATGGTTAGCGAAATGGTGGGTAGATCACCATTGGATGGTAGGAAGCACAACCAAAAGTACCATTGGATGGTAGGAAGCACAACCAAAAGTACATTATTCACAGCCATGGGTCACAAAAGCACAAGGGCAGAAGAGGTATTTTCAAAAATACGATGTCTGCAAAGTGCATGGTTAGCGAAATGGTGGGTAGATCCAGAAAAGGGGACAGCTGCGAGATCACGGCGGTGGGCAAGACTGCTGGTATGGTTGCTAGACGCGCCTCCATGCTCGGCGAAAGCAGAGGCTGGTGAACAGTACCGCAGAAAGCATTGGCAGCACGTGGCAGCGCGTCGGATGTCAGATTGGGATCGGATCACCTTGGGTTAGCCGCGCAGGGAGAGGCGATATTGGGGGTAGGGTCAGCTGGAACTGTCGCTAGAAAACTCGCTGGCAATGAAGAAGAGTGGCGGAAGGTGTTGGAGGCTGCTGGGAGTGTTGATACAACAGGGAAAAAGGGAGTGATACATTGCCGAAGAGGTTGACATGGTGGGAAGGAGATCGGAAAGGTCGCAGAAAAAGTGGTCGGAAGTAGAAACAATAGTGGTGTGATGTTTGAAATTTTAAGTGAGTTTCAAATTACTAGAATCTCCGCAATGGAATGCTAGACACAGGTCATGGTGGATGGTACTGCTCTGATACCATGTTGAAATCGAGGGTTTTAGATAATGGAGGAAGAAAAGAGAGAGTGTAGCAACTTAATAATATGAAAGTATATTTGATATATTGTGATGTTGTGAACACTAAGATAATTCTAGTCATAAGGCAAAGATAAAATCTAAATATAATGATAGAATCAACCTAAATAAATCTAAATCAATCTAAGGTATATTGTGAAATATTTTAAGATATAATGGAGATATCACTAACTATTGCCTTATTTCTAACAAGTAGATTATGCTTCTGTATAAAATTGTAACCCACTGTGCTACTTTGACCTCCATGCTGGAACCATTTGTCTGATTTTAATGCTTGTTTAACATACAAGAGTAACAACTTCAGGAGTAAACCACTATGCTGCTTTCTCTCTCACAAAACCCTTCCACTTTTTGGTGTCTTGTCATTTCATAAAGAGGAGGTAGCTTATGGTTTTCCTTTTTTTCCCCCTTAATAATGTTCACTTGGGCAGCTGTTCTGGATGTGATCCTCAGCTGGAAAGCACAACGGAGTATGTCGGTGCATGTTAAGTTAAGATACATTCTAAAAGTTGTTTCAGCTGCAGCATGGGTGATTGTTCTATCTGTTACTTACGCTTATTCTTGGGACAATCCTCCTGGGTTTGCTCAAACCATCCAAAGTTGGTTTGGAAGCAATTCAAGTTTGCCTTCATTGTTTATTATGGCAGTTGTGATATACCTGTCACCTAATGTGCTAGCTGCCATATTGTTTCTGTTTCCACTTATTCGTCGTTTTCTGGAGAGGTCGAACTATAAGATCGTGATGCTAATGATGTGGTGGTCACAGGTATGCTATATTCAAACTCTGTTTTTCTTGTATATCTGTCAGTTTGGTGCACCAAACAGCAGTTGTTTTCTGCCATTGCATGTGAGATTCTAACTAGGTGATTTTGATTCTTTATAAATGGCAGCCTCGTCTTTATGTTGGTAGGGGGATGCATGAGGGCGCTTTATCCCTTTTCAAGTGAGAATCTAAAGTTGAAAATTTTCTTATTGTCATGAATTGTGTAACTTCCCAAGGAATCAGATGTTAATTTTTCTGTGTCTATGAAATTAGGTACACAATGTTTTGGGTTCTCCTTATAATCACAAAGTTAGCTTTTAGCTATTATATAGAGGTGATTCCCTTTCATTAATGACTCTTGGATGATTCTGTAATTTCCTCTGAATTTTCACTTTCCATGCCAAAGTTTCCGAAAAGAATGCGCGACTTTCTGATAAGCTTCCATTGTAAATTTGACTGGAGTTTCAACCGTATCTTTTTTAATAATCAGTGAATTTAACTTGTTCTTGCTGCCTATGTCATGCTGTAGATAAAACCTCTGGTGGGACCTACAAAAGCTGTAATGAGTGTTAAAATATCAACTTTCCAGTGGCATGAATTCTTTCCCCACGGTTGTCAGCCTGAACACTTGGTTTTTTCATTTTTTTTTATTTTTTCCACAAATGAATTTATGTGTTGTGTGCTTTGCAGCTCGAAAAAATGTTGGTGTTGTAGTTGCACTTTGGGCTCCAATCATTCTGGTATGTTTTTACAGCAATACACTTGATTTGGTTGCTCTTTCACTATATGCTGCATAATTACCTAACTTCTTTTTGTTAAGGTATACTTCATGGATACCCAAATTTGGTATGCCATATTCTCTACTTTATTTGGTGGTATTTATGGAGCATTCCGTCGGCTTGGAGAGGTTAGTATATTTTCCCTCCTATGATCTGTTTTATGATGGTTTTAGATCTTTAGATTTTGTCGTTTGTTTGTTGTTTTTAGTTGTGTGATTAGGACAAACTTTGGTGGGAAATCTAATGAAGTGAGAGAATCTGTTTCTATATAGTTGATATGTCTAGTATTTTTCCTTCCTGCCACTGCCCTTGTTTCCATTAATGTCTGCCAGTCATTTGGGTTCTGCTGGATAAAGCCATTTAACGCTCCTTGAGTACTCACCAACATCTATATTTTGCTTTATTGCTCTTAACATGGCCCAAGGAGACAATGCTTATAATTATCGTATCATGCATAAGTAAAGTTTATTATTTGGGATTGTATAGTTTACTCATTCCTAATTTGCAATTTTATAAAACTTAGTTCTTTTCCTAGTCTATGTTAGCTTAATTGCTTAAACATAAACCCTAATTTGCGATTCTAGTTTATGTTAGCTTGAGTTTTAAGTTTGGTTTCTTGTTTGACTAGAATTAGGGGTGTTGAGTTTAAAGAATTTAACTTTATCAATTAATTATTAGTACTTTTTGTAGCCTTCCTTTTTACAATCATTTCATTGTTTACTGGCTTTCAGATAAGGACACTAGGAATGCTTAGATCTCGTTTTGAGTCAATGCCTGGTGCTTTTAATGCTTGTTTGGTCCCAGAGGAAAAGAGTGAACCCAGGAAAAAAGGATTGAAAGCTACTCTGTCTCGCAAATTTGATCAGGTTAGCTATTACACTCTCACTTTCTTGAGCCTCTGATTGAAAATTAGAGTATCTACAAATTGCCCTACTTTGGCTTATTGTGATACAGATCCCATCTAACAAAGATAAAGAGGCTGCCAGATTTGCTCAATTGTGGAACCAGATAATCACTAGCTTTAGAGAGGAAGATCTCATCAGTAATAGGTAATCAGTGGGATCCATTTATGTTCGTGGCTTTGATCTTTTCTTTCTAGATATTAGTACTGTGTTTTCTGACGGTAGTGTGCTGATGTACTTTTGTCATTCAGAGAAATGGACCTTTTGCTTGTACCTTATTGGGCTGATTGTGAGTTGGAACTTATACAATGGCCGCCATTTCTACTAGCTAGCAAGGTTTGTTTATATTGTGCTCTTTTTGTACCTTTGCTACCTTAGTGCTTGTCTACTAATTCTTTATATTCTGCTTAGATTCCAATTGCATTGGATATGGCCAAGGACAGCAATGGAAAGGATGGAGATCTAAGAAAAAGAATCGAGGCTGACAACTATATGTCTTGTGCTGTTCGGGAATGCTATGCTTCATTTAAGAGCATTATTAAGTACTTGGTTCAAGGGGATCGTGAGAAACAGTAAGTCAAAAGGCTATAATGTGGTTGTTTAAGTAGGAGTACTTTCTAGGTGATCTCTTTCTAGGTAATCTTCCTATTTTTATCCAAATAATAATAGACTGTCGGTCCTTTGATAAAATGCTTTTGAAAAAGACTCACTTCTTCAACTTTGGTTCTTCATCTTTGCAACATCTAACCCAGTGCTGAATGGTTCTTTGTTTATCTAAAACCTATTTTCAACTTTATTGGCACCTTTCATTTCAGGGTTATAGAGTACATTTTCTCCGAGGTAGACAAACATATAGAAGCAGGTGACTTAATTAGCGAATTCAGACTGAGTGCACTTCCTAGCCTCTACGGGCAGTTTGTTGAGCTAATAAATTATTTGGTAATGCTTGAACTTTGAACACCTTATGAAGTTGAGTTCATTTTGGTTTGTTTTCAGAAGCCTGTCAAAATCTTATCCTGCTTTTTGTTTATTGCAGTTAAATAATAAGCATGAAGACAGGGACCAAGTTGTGATTCTGTTCCAGGACATGCTGGAGGTGGTGACAAGAGATATAATGATGGAGGATCATATATTCAGGTGATGATACATAGATCCCAATATTTCAACCTATTTAAAGAACATATTCATCCTTCCTTGATTATGACTGTATCATTTTGATTGGATAGTTTGGTAGATTCAATCCATGGTGGATCTGGACATGAGGGGATGCTTCACCTTGAGTCACAGTACCAGTTATTTGCATCTGAGGGGGCTATCAAGTTTCCAATTGAGCCAGTTACAGAGGCTTGGACTGAGAAGGTTTGCTACCAATTGGATCATTCTGCTGATAATATGAATAGTGAAGTGCATATCTGATGTCCTCTTTACCTCTGTTTTATATTCAGATTAAACGGCTTTTCTTGCTGCTTACGACAAAAGAATCAGCAATGGATGTACCATCTAATTTAGAAGCCAAAAGGCGTATTTCTTTTTTTTCAAATTCGCTGTTTATGGACATGCCTGCAGCACCCAAAGTTCGCAATATGCTTTCATTCTCGTAAGCTCTCTTTTAGTCCTATATTTTGTCATATTTTTCTAATGAAACTTGTGAATGAATTAAGTTAAAGCTAGTTGAGACTACCCTTTCATAATGCTATTTGCATTATCTGAATCAATTTGTAAGCGAAGCATTTAAGATATTTCAAATCCTTAAAGTATTTATATGACCAGTTTTGGCTGGTAAATTTTATGCACTTTAATATATTGCGAAAAGCATGACCATTTATTGTTTGGTTTAGTTTCCTTGTCGTTGGAAGCTTTCAGGAGTAATAATTTGTTGGACGATGGTCAAAGTGAGAAAAGATCTATTACTAGTCAAATATTGTTTGGCTGAAATCTGTAGTAATTTTTGTTTCTCTTGTACTTGGGCTTGAAATATTCCCATGAAATTATGAATTTAACATGTATTATAAATAATTGAAGTTTTTTTTATTTTAATAACAAAATGGAATCCTTGTCAGTTTAGATGCTTGTAAAATATCTTTTGCATGGTGTACTTCGCAGGGTTTTAACACCATACTACATTGAAGAGGTTCTCTTTTCATTGCGTGATTTGGAATCACCCAATGAGGATGGTGTTTCAATACTTTTTTACTTGCAAAAGATCTTTCCAGGTTCTTACCCATAAATCACTATGTTGCGCTAATGTGAGAGTTCAAGGAATGGCTATAGTTGCATTTGACGTTACTTTTTTGGCTTTTGATTTCAGATGAGTGGAACAACTTCCTTCAGCGTGTGAACTGTTCCAGTGAGGAGGAACTGAAAGGGATTGAATCTGATGAGTTAGACGAAGAACTTCGTCTCTGGGCATCATATAGAGGACAAACTCTGACTAAAACTGGTCCCCCCCCTCTCTCTTACAACAACCAACCCACACCAATGTCAAGTGCTTATTACATATCATTATCATTGCAATTGATTAAACTTTTCATACTTATGCAGTAAGAGGCATGATGTACTACAGAAAAGCTTTGGAGCTCCAAGCTTTTCTTGACATGGCTAAAGATGAAGGTGATTGTTTGTTCTTTTGGAAATGACTAAAGGAAATTTCATTAATTCCTTGTGTTTAAGTTTTGAATTTATAAGTCAATGAAACTAGTAGCTTGAAATGAACTTTTTTAATTTTTTTTTTCTGGGTAAAATGTCATGAATGGGCAGATTTGATGGAAGGCTATAAAGCTTTAGAGAATTCTGATGACAACTCAAAGGGGGAAAGGTCGCTGTGGACACAATGTCAAGCCGTAGCTGATATGAAATTCTCATACGTGGTATCGTGCCAACAATATGGGATTGACAAGCGATCCGGTGCTGCTCGTGCTCAGGACATATTGAGACTCATGACAAGGTAAGTGTCCCAGCTCAATAGTACTGGTCTTGATGTTTGTTGTATTTATTAATGGGTTAATATGTTTTTGTTTGGCAGATACCCTTCACTTCGGGTTGCCTATATTGATGAGGTTGAGGAACCCAGCAAAGAGAGACCAAAAAGGATCAACAAAGTCTATTACTCTTGCTTGGTGAAGGCTATGCCAAAATCCAGTAGTCCTTCAGAGACGGAGCCTGTGCAATACTTAGACCAGGTAATTAGATTTTGATAGATAGTGACTATAAATAATTCCTTCATAGTTTTTGCTTCTTGTAATTTGTTTCTGACAGAAAAATAATGTTTTATTGGGGAGAAAAGGGAGAAAGCACAACTGAAATGGATATAAAATCCTCTAAAACTGGAAAGTTTCTATTTGACATGGAGCAAGGCTGTCACTGTTATATCAGAGATACTACCTTGAAGCATCCACAAGCAAGACAACGCAGCAAATTTGACTGCATAACTGCATACTGTACATTTGTCTGCATAAATGTTCATATCTTAAGTTATATTTCAGCGTTCTAGCAACACTAGTTTGTTTGTTCTTAACAAAGTACAAGGTTTATTGTGGCATTTGACAATTAGATTGGCTTTAAAAGGTCAACTGTAATTTTGACGATTGCCTATTGTTAGCTTGTAATTAGGCTGGAAGTTAGCTACTGACTAGCCCTTAATTAACTCCTTGATTAATATATTGGTTGGTTGCAATCAAGCTCTTAACAAAAGATCAAGTTTGTAGATGTAGACACACAGTTTCTGCAAAACGCTCATTGAAGTTTCAACAGGCATTTATAGAGCCCAACTTTGGTCTAATTGTTAATGTTCACTTTCAACTTCCGACAGGCCAACATCCTTATGGAGCCACTGGGTTTTGTTTATATCTATACACGAATCATTCTATTTATATGTTTAATCATAGTATTCAACAATAATCATTTACCTGGGGTTGTGTAGAGATGTATGCATAACTGAATAACTCTAAGAAACAATGCTTCATTATTTCTTAATTTCAAGCTATGGAGTAAATATTTAATTCTACAGAACTGAATACAATTCTGGATCTCCCTAAGCCATCATTCTTTCTTCCCTCTGTTGCATTTCATTCATCAATGTCTGAAATCATATTCTCCATTTGATTTGATTTTCTTAATCAGGTCATATACAAAATAAAGCTTCCTGGGCCAGCTATTTTGGGTGAGGGTAAGCCTGAAAATCAGAATCATGCCATAATTTTCACACGTGGAGAAGGCTTGCAGACAATGGATATGAATCAGGTATACTTTTATGACAAGACAGAGCACACAATTATTAGGTCTGATTTCATGCCATGTGAATAGTTGCCTCTTTTATAGGATAACTATATGGAAGAAGCTTTGAAAATGAGGAATTTGTTGCAAGAATTCCTTAAAAAGCATGATGGTGTGAGGTACCCAAGTATTCTTGGACTCAGGGAGCATATATTTACTGGAAGGTAAAGGTGTTTAGTTCTTTTATTTATTTTCTGTTTTCGTACGTGCATTTATTTTTTGTGTTCCTTTAAAAAAATATATTTATTTTGTGACTAAAGATCATTAAGTTTCCCTGACTATATATATTTCTTTGAGGTTTCAGTGTTTCTTCTCTTGCATGGTTCATGTCAAATCAGGAGACCAGTTTTGTAACAATTGGTCAGAGATTGTTGGCTAATCCACTGAAGTAAGTAATCATTATTGTTCTTGTTTGTTTTTTCTTTTTTTGGCTACAAAAGGTACATGACTGGGGAAAATAGGGGTCTAAGTGGGAGAGAGAAAATTCACATGCCTGGTCCCGTTGGGGTTATGTTCTGGACCTTGCAAAAACCTCAAGTCTAACGACATGAGTGGTGTGGTGGCTACCACTGAACAAAGTCGTCTATCATTCTCCTTGTACTCCTCGTCTTCTTGGAGCATTCAAATATAATCTACTGTTAGGTTCGCTAGCTGCTGCTCTCCAATCCGACTTCATCATATAAATCCTCACTGAAGCTAAGCGACAAAATGAGAGCATCAAATAAACATAGACCTAATAATAACACAGATTTATCCCTTTAAATAATCATTAAAAACATATTTGGCTATAGATACCAGAAAATTTGTTATATTTGCCTTCTTAGATATATTTTATCTCTGTTTTTCGGGCTTCCTCTAACTTTTTTCTCCATTAGGATATTTATTATGTTTATGGAAATGTATAATCTGCTCTCCTTATTTATGTTTATGTAGGGTTCGCTTCCACTATGGTCATCCCGATGTCTTTGATCGGCTTTTTCACCTCACAAGAGGGGGTGTTAGCAAAGCCTCCAAGGTTATCAATTTGAGTGAAGATATTTTTGCTGGTAAAGTGATGCCCAATTCTTCTCTCTTTGCTTTGTGGTTGATCTTATCTGCATATGAATTTTATTATTTTATATGTAGGCTTTAACTCTACACTTCGTGAAGGAAATGTCACTCATCATGAGTACATTCAAGTTGGGAAAGGGAGAGACGTAGGTCTCAACCAGATTTCTATGTTTGAAGCAAAGATAGCTAATGGCAATGGAGAGCAAACACTGAGTCGAGATGTGTACCGACTTGGTCATCGTTTTGACTTCTTCAGAATGTTGTCTTGTTATTTCACTACAGTCGGATTTTACTTCAGTACACTTGTATGTTAACCCCCAGAGTTAACTCATGCTAATGTATTTCTTATATCTTGGGCTTCTTCTAAACCTTTTTCTGTTCCTCTTTTTACATAACAGATAACTGTTCTCACTGTATATGTATTCCTCTACGGTCGCCTTTATCTCGTTCTTAGCGGGCTTGAAGAAGGTTTGAGTACGCAAAAAGCCCTTCGTGACAATAAGCCTCTTCAAGTGGCTCTGGCCTCTCAGTCCTTTGTTCAACTTGGGTATTTGATGGCCTTGCCCATGCTAATGGAAATTGGCCTTGAAAAGGGTTTTCGAACTGCACTTAGTGAGTTCATATTAATGCAGTTGCAGCTAGCTCCAGTATTCTTCACTTTTTCGCTTGGGACAAAGACACACTATTATGGAAGGACATTGCTTCATGGAGGTGCAAAGTATAGACCTACTGGTCGAGGTTTTGTGGTTTTCCATGCAAAATTTGCAGATAACTATAGACTTTACTCACGTAGCCACTTTGTTAAGGGTATTGAGCTCATGATTTTGCTTATTGTGTACCAAATTCTTGGTCATACATATAGAAGTGGGATTGCATATCTCTGCATTACCATATCGATGTGGTTTATGGTGGGCACTTGGCTTTATGCTCCCTTCTTGTTCAATCCTTCTGGGTTTGAGTGGCAGAAGATTGTTGATGATTGGACTGATTGGAGTAAATGGATTAGCATCCGAGGAGGCATAGGTGTACCACCTGAAAAAAGTTGGGAATCGTGGTGGGAGGAGGAACAAGAGCATCTCCAATATTCAGGAATACGTGGAATCATAGCTGAGATATTGTTGTCTTTACGCTTTTTTGTATATCAGTATGGTCTTGTTTATCACTTAAATTTTGCAAAAACAAAAAGTTTTCTGGTAAGTCATCACCTTTGATGTTCCACTTTTGTCCCTCTTTATTTCGCTTTTCATAATTTGGAAAATTGAATAGTTACCGGTTACCCTTTTCATGGCTACAGGTCTATGGCATATCATGGTTGGTGATCTTTTCAATATTATTTGTGATGAAGGTTAGTAGGATGCTGCTATGTATCTTGTAGGGCATGCCGAAATAGTTCATATGATTTATGATTTCTCAATATAATCATTATATCCTGTTATAGGCTTGTTCACTTTATTGCCCATATTAGAATCCTGCAGTACATCAACATTTATTTCTTGTTATCTAGCAAGTTTCTAATTTTCATTTTTCACATTGTCTCAGACGGTATCTGTTGGGAGGCGAAGATTCAGTGCAGATTTTCAGCTTGTCTTCCGGCTAATCAAGGGAATGATATTCTTAGCCTTTCTATCGATTCTGGTCACCTTGATTGCCCTTGCTCACATGACAATGCAGGACATTGTTGTTTGCATTCTTGCGTTCTTGCCAACAGGATGGGGAATGCTACAGGTGGTTGCTCTTTCCTTTTTTCCCCCCTACTAAAATACTAAATATTTTATTCCTTTGGGGCGATATATTATGTTTTCATATGTGAAATAATGTCTGAAGACTATAATGCATTCCATATTGGGGAAGCACGTATTCAATAAATCTTAGTTTAGTATGAGCTCATACGGCGTTTTTGTCCTTTATTATCAATAAAGTTTGATTTTTTGTACAATTGCTTTATCCATCTTTATTTCGTTCTTGGTTGTGGCTGAGACTTCCTTGTCATTTTTGTCATTTTATTTTGCAGATTGCACAAGCGTTAAAGCCTCTAGTACGCCGAGCTGGGTTTTGGGGATCAGTAAAAACTCTTGCTCGTGGCTATGAGATTTTGATGGGTTTGCTTTTGTTCACTCCTATAGCCTTCCTGGCTTGGTTTCCCTTTGTTTCAGAGTTTCAGACACGTATGCTGTTCAATCAAGCATTCAGCCGAGGTTTGCAAATTTCTCGTATTCTTGGAGGCCAAAGGAAGGGGCGCTCTTCACGCAACAAGGAATAGTGTTTTTACCCCCCTGCAGAAAGCTTTACTATGCACCCCGCTTGTGCAATGTTTTCTGTGACGATTGTAAGTAGTTGTAATTAACTAAGAATGGGACGCATCCTAGGCTTCAATTTTTGTAAAGAGGCATTTAATTGGATACTGAGAACATCTATCAGTGAGAGCTCTTTCAATTTAAATTTGGCTTCACGTCTTTTAATCATCGACAGTCCATGTAGTACAAATTAGTAGATAGAATAATAGTTGTATGGTTAAGTTATATTTTTTAAAAAGAATAAGATTAAGATTTAATTCAATATCAAAAAATATGTTTAGATGTAAAATTAATTTATACTCACATATAATATTATAGATGTTCTTTTTTATTTTTTTTATAATTTTGAAAATATTTTCCAGAAATGAAATGGTAATTTTTGAGACAAAATTCTCATGCGCCTTTTACTGATTTTATTTTTAAATTTTTGTGTGTAAACATATAAAATTAAAGTACTTTTTTAAGAAAAATATTCTTTTGATACAAAAACAATGTATCCGAACGAGCTAAATAGCATGAATTAGGCTTTGGTAAAAAGATGATAACATTATGTTGGCTATTTATTTTCTTGGTTTGTTTCTGGCCATAGGCTAATTCATTTCATCCCGTTTCTTTCATGCTCTGGGTTTTCTTTTTTGTTTGAAGAGACGAGCGGCTCAATTTCGCGGGATTAAATTAGCCATTAGAATTAAATTATAAATGACTTCGAAAATTTTATCCCTTAGCTCGATGGTTTTTTGTTTCTTTGTCATGCCTTAGCATTAGGGTATTCATAACTTTACCTGATTCATCAATTTGGCTCGATCTAAAATTCATTTGGATGAGTTTGGGTTATAAAATTTGACCAAATGTACTTTTTAAATTAGATTTGGGTCATACATCGAATTAGTCCAACCAATCTCAAGTTAAATAATTTCTTAAGAGGTTAATTTTTTATAATAATTTATGAAAAATTATAAGATTTTAAAATTTAATTAATATATTTTATATAACTTGATGTTAATTTTATATTGATATGATTTATTTTAAAATTTATATCATAAAATATTTCTTAAATTTTATATTTTACCTATAAAATTTTATAGTTTTACTGTACATAATATCTAAATTCTCATGTATTATTTGAATGTGTTATATCGACAAATCAAAGTAGTGGTCATGAATGTACATTGGCATTGCTTCTTTGTGTTAGTGTTCATTAACTTCCTCCCTCCTTTGGGTGAATGAAGTTGATTGACCTAGCCTACAACGCTTCCATATTAGAGTGAGGTCCAGATTTGACCAATGTAGAAATGATGTCCTTGGCCTATTCCATTTTACTGGAACCAGGACCCAGAAATGTTTTTATCACGGACTTGGTTTTCTTTAAGTTCAAGATATTTGGCATAAATCATCTTTGCTTTTGCTCTTATCGATGTGATCCTTGTCTTTAGCTTAGCACTAGGGCGGTTTGCTTACCTACCTAATAACTTTTGGACTTTCTTCTTTTCTATGTTAGCACGCATTCAGTGACCTATGAATCTGTTGTCCGAATAAGCGTAAGCACAGCAAGAGAATTCACTGCTTTTGTGCCCAAAATCCTGACTTTAAAAAGCGTGATACCTGGGTTGGC
Organism: Dalbergia cochinchinensis; assembly: GCA_031216125.1. NCBI lineage: Eukaryota > Viridiplantae > Streptophyta > Magnoliopsida > Fabales > Fabaceae > Dalbergia > Dalbergia cochinchinensis. The sequence continues at coordinate 65,859,601 of CM062369.1, forward strand.
TTTCAAAGAGAGAGACTATCACAGGATTGTTTGCTCAATTCCTCAATCAAATTTTTCATTTTACTTCCTGATATTTTCAAGAGTCCGTCCTGTTTACCAAATATAATTCAATATATAATTGGAGATTATTGGGTCAGATTCATATTAATCTGATCTAAAAATTGGATTGGATTCGGGTTGTGTCCAAGCCCAATGCTTGGCACCGCCTGCTTAGCTTAATGTTGAAGCTTCCCTATTGAGAAAAAAATTTAGACTCGCTATTTCGCATAATCCATTTGTCTTAATGGGTTTGCCTTTGCCATTTCCTTCTCCGCGTCATGGGTTTGACAATGTGACCCACTTGAACCCAAAACGCTCTTGCGTGCTGCGTACGACCGGCAGAGCCAGTTCCCCATCGCCCACTACTTCCTCCTTTCTCCTGCCATATTCTCTTGCGCTATTTTCCATATCTTCGCACTTGGCATCCCTCTTCTCCTTTTCAAAAACCAAAAAACAAAGAAGCAACAGCTTTTTCCCCTCTAATCTCAGAGACCGATTCTGCTCATTTTCAACTCCAAACCCTACCTCTAGGGTTTATCAGGTTTTCCATTTCCCTTTTCCTTCGTTCACTCTTCCTCTTTTCTCTCTCTTTGCTTTCCGACAAAATTAAGTACTGAAAATGGAAGCTCTTCGATCCTCTATTATTTTTAATTATTCTTTAAATTTGATTTTCGGAAGTGTTATTAAGCTCATTTCACTTTGAATGACGTGATCTCGTGTTTATGTTTCGCAATGGTGGTTTGTCTGTCGTTTTCGTGGCCATAGTTAGCTGCGTCGTTCTCTGTGTGGTTATTTTTTCTGAACGTGGAAGATAACTTGTGTTGCAGTGGATTGTGTATTGGTGTTGCGGATTTGCTGCTGTAGGCTGAGGTGAAGTAGATCCACTTGATTCAGGGACTCTTGTCACCAACTTGTGATCATTTCATGCTGTTATGAACCTTTAAGGTCAATAGGTATATAATTTTAAGTACTGTCAAGCTTGAGTAGTTCTGTATCCTGTTGTAGTTGCTCTGTGCTGCACCGTACATTTCTTATGGAGCACAATTGCTGTGCATTTATTTAGTCTTTGTGTGGAGGTTAGCATCGTCCTCATTTTTTACAAATATACATGAGACCTTCGGTTTGATATGATATTAAGTTAATTTTGGTAGATGGATAGTGAAGCAATCTTGTCACAACACATTGTTTAGCCAGTTGGACTCGGGATTTTATCTCTCTTTCCATATATATATATATATTATGTATATTGGTTGTACTTATTGTCTTTCTTCTATAATGGTTTTCGTTTTACATTTGGTTTTCTATACCGTTAATTTGTTTGATTTTCGCTTTTTATTAATAGAAAATGTCTCGAGTTGAGGATCTTTGGGTGCGGTTAGTCCGTGCTGCATTGAGGAGGGAAAGGACTGGCGGTGATGCATATGGGCGACCTGTTGGTGGAATTGCTGGAAATGTGCCATCTGCACTTGCAAAAAATAGGGATATTGATGAAATTTTAAGGGTTGCAGATGAAATTCAAGATGACGATCCCAATGTTTCCAGAATTTGTATGTTTTTCACTGCCTACTTTACATCCCTTATGTATTTTAATTACATGTGCTGTTTTTATTCCAACATTTACTTTGATGATATACAGAAGGATGGGTTATTTATTTGACATTGAACGTATTGCCAGAGTACTGGTATAGCAACAAACAAATAAAGAGAGAACAAAAAGAACAATGACCCTGTTTCTCAATAGACTGATTAAAAATTTGAAACTGTAAATAAATTCAAAACTAGAATTTTTGTTGGAGAGCTAAGGTTCTCTTTGACCATAAGAATTTCGTTTTTGCTTGTAAGGCTGCCGATCTTTCTGCATAACAGAGGTAGGGGATTTCTGTGAATCAGCCTTTGAATAGAACATCAGAAGGAGTCACAAAAATGATACTATTCCATCCCAAGTTTGGGGCTGGCTACACTCTTAAAGATACAAGCATTCTATCCTAAGTCTCTAATGAACCTGACCTAAAGACTGCATATACTGTACTGCCCACAATATTTTTCTTCATTTTTTCTATCAAAGTGGCAAAACCTTTATAACAACAATCACGAACTGATCTGGTTTATAAGGACTTTTCCACTGCTCCTACAGATTGTCAAAAAAATTGTTCCAAAGCAAAGTTGCTACCTTGAAATTCATGAATAAGCCACTGAACTAGATCCATTCGTAACACAAAGTAACAGTGATGGCCAAATCCACAACGTCATTTTGATTCATTTTGTCAATGCCAACTGTAAGAACAAAAAGCTTCCGCTCAGGCAGTGCTCTGAACTTCCCAATTGGTTTCTTAAGAGGGAAATTTTGATGACTACCTTGTTCTGAAATTTAAGTTGGCTATATTATGGTGGGTAGGAAGAATTGAACCCTCAACCACTTGGTCAAGCTAGCCCCATCTTAAGAACTAACTCTTGTAAAAGTTTAACCTATTGGCTGGAGACCCAAGAATAATTTATATCTTCCATAGTATTAGGTGATAGTCATACTAAGTAGAAAGATGGTATAGGATTTAAAATAAAGGCCTCTAATTAAGGAACATTCTTCACCCAAAGTTCTTCCAAAACTTGTATGAGTTCTTGGACACAAACTGACTGAAAGCAGTGATCTACTATTGCTAAAGCCCTTCAGTGTGGGACCTTTCCTAAGGAGCTTGAGCTAACAGAGTCTGAAGCTTTCTCAAAGTTATGAAATTATGAATGTAATGTAATATGACTAACTAGAGGTTTCATTGTGTTTTGGTTTTGGAACCGTTGATGATTGGTTTTATATGACTCTCACCCTCTGTGTTATGTTTCATTATCAATGTATTTATTTTGTATATGACTGTTTTTATATGACCATTTGTGTTATGTTTCATTGTCAATGTATTTATTTTATATATTCCATTACCAATACTTCGATGTTGATGATAGCTCATCCGAAAGGCAGCTATTATGTGGTCTCTTTATTACCTTCCTTGCTGCTTCATATTTAGAAGTCTTTTGAAATTTGACCTTTTTTTTCCTGATAAAAGAAGAAATTTCATTAACAAGAAAGGTAACAATGAGTCCGAAATTTGATCACATAATAGCTGCCAAGAAAGGTAACCATCATCTGCATGTATTTTATGATTATCTCTTAGCTATTTCCTGTTGTGTGGTGCGAGGAAGCTAAATGTTGAAAAATGAGTCTTTTCAATGAAAAGTGAAAACTTATTCGTTTGAGTGTGCCAATATATACTTTAACTTGAACATTGAGATTCTCAAGGTACCTAATATTTGTTGTTTCTTTTTTTTGTTTGCAGTATGTGAGCATGCATACTCATTATCTCAAAATTTGGACCCTAACAGTGAGGGCCGAGGTGTTTTACAGTTCAAGACTGGTTTGATGTCTGTCATTAAGGTATATATTTTTAGTCTGATTTTCTGTTTGGAATAAAATATTTTACATGGAATACTTATGTTGTGCATATTTCGTGTTTATTTGTTATTTACACTGGTGCTTCATTGGTAGTTATTTATGCTGCATGGTCTCTTAAAAGCCTGAATCAGAAAAGTTCAGGTCATTTAGTTTCCTTTGTTATTGCAGGATTGGATGCTTCTTTTTTGTTTTTTTTTCCCTTCTGTTTCCTCAAATCTTCCTGTACAGAAATTTCATAACTATTTCATAGGCCAGTTGCTGCTGTTTACGGCAATATTATGATGATCTTTTTTTTTTTTTTTTGGGTTGGGGGGGGTGATGTTAACGCAATATAATTTATTTTGAGATCTCACCAATTTATTGAGATATATGGTGAAATTGTGTCACAATCTACATGTCTACACTGTAAAATCACTTATCAAAACTGTTCTTTAAGTAGGAGGACTGCTGGAGATTCCATTAAACCCCAGGGTGGATTTTCTGTGCTGTTTAACCTTTACGTTTCTTATGCTTTTCCTTTTTTTGTTGTTAAAGAATTCTATGTCCTCTTTTTATGTTTCTTTTCACTCCAGTAAGTCTTTTCTATCTTTTATTTTTGGTTAGCTACTCTTTATTACAATATATGTCTTCTGTTTATGCTTTCAGCAAAAGTTGGCTAAAAGAGAAGTCGGAACCATAGATAGAAGTCAGGACATTGCTCGATTGCAAGAGTTCTACAAGCTTTATAGAGAGAAGAATAATGTAGATAAATTGTGTGAAGAAGAAATGAAGTTAAGGGAATCTGGTGCTTTCAGCCGGGATCTTGGCGAGTATGTTTTTTGACTGAGTAAATAGGCAATACACCCATTGTATCATCTTGTGCTTTCTCTTTTCCCTTCCTCTTGGGGCCTCACCTGCCTCCAAAATTATGAGTTGTATAATGTTGTGGTTGTGACTTACTGTTCATTTTTCATTTCTTGTTTTGTTTTGCTGTTGCATTTTCTTCTTTTTTGGTGTTGGAGCTCTCCACTTAATGGTACAAGGCTTAATTGTTGTTGTTGTTGTTGTTGTTGTTTGCTATATAATCTACTGTGTTTGATAAGGTCTCATGTCTCTTTTCCCTAAGGTCAGTGAAATAGTGGAGAAATTGATGAAGAGTTTGGTAGAAAGTTAATTTTGGATAGAAGGTCTTAGGACACAGCAATGCCTTTAGTGTCCACAACAAGTCCTTAAGTGCCTTTTTAGTAATACCTCTCATCACCACTCTAACTGAAACATAAATGACACACTTAAGTTAGAAACAGAGACATCGTCAGTTGGCCTATGCACCTGATAACCTTTGTTAAACTACTCAATTCATGATAAATATCAACAGAATAAATGAGGGCTGGGTAACTGATAGGGACCATGGGTAGTATGGGATGTCCAAAAGTCCCATATCGAGTAGTATGGGTTGCTTGGTGTTGTATTTAAGGAGAGTGGTTCTCTGCCCTTACCAACTAGCTTTTGAGTGTAGTAATGTGGGTTCCCCACCTTTGGTGGGTGCGTATCAATGGTATCAGAGCTGGTGGTTAGCTACACTGAGAGGGCTATGTACAGAGGCTTTTGACCAACAGAAGGCCGAGTAAAGTACCATTGAGTTTAAGTACTGCAGAGTGCAGCTGCTAGGACGTTGGCTCTGTAGGGGCTGTGTATTGATGGAGACAGTGGGTGGTATGGGCTGCCCAAAAGTCTCACATCAAGTAGTATGGGCTGCTTGGTGTTGTTGTATTTAAGGAGAGTGGTTCTCCCCCCTTAACATTACGTATCAGTAACCCCCAATCCGCTACCTGATTTTAAGGACAAAATATTTGACTTCCAATAGCTTGCCTTGTAGACTCTCAAAACACCCTATCATCGGCTTGTTAAATTCTACTTTAAATACCAAGGTGGTTCTCTGTTTTGTTTTCACATTGTAGCAGTTTCATTAGGACAAAGTTGCATCATTGATCTGTGTACCTGAAGCAAAAATATGCACTGAGGTTTCAGAAATACTATCACCTAACATCTAACATCAGTAACTCATTCAATCTTTCATTACAATTGTATGACCTAGTGAGAGGCTAAAGGGATGATCCTTGACCGGGCAATGTGCAGTTGATTTTTTTTTTTTTTCTTTCTTTAAATTCTATCTGGTTGGAGTAGAACATATGCATCTTTAGGTGTGTCTTAATTTACATGCGCTTGTTTTGATAGTGGAACCATAGAAGCTTTTGCTCAATTATCCCCTCTCTCCTGAGTTTGAAATAATTCCCTGCAATTCCTCTCTGAGAATATATCATTATTTATCAAAAAATTACACACTACAAATTCTTTGTTCAATAAAATCTTGAAACCATTTTTAATATTTATCTATCTTCTATTTTCTTTTTAATGTAATTATTCTTTTCCCTGTTATATCTTTTCTGCTGAATACAGGTTGGAACGCAAGACTGTGAAGAGGAAACGAGTTTTTGCTACCTTAAAGGTTTTGGGAACAGTGCTTGAGCAGCTAACCAAGGAAATTCCTGATGAGGTTGGGTTCTAGGTGCTTTCAAATATACGAACTGCTAGACTGATTCTTGCCATGCTTATTGTTTTGGAAGATTTCTCTTCGATAAGTGTAATCTACTACTTGCAAATGCCCCAATTTGTCAATTTCTCTCTCACGGGATAATCTTTCTTGAAAGTTTTACTTTTTCCTAAACTTGAACAATAGAGGTTGATGAATTAGAGTCCCTTCTTCCCTAACTTAACTCTATTCACCTATCCAATGCCCCAGACACTAGGATTTGGACTCTTGACTCCTCTGGCATTTTTTCATGTAAATCTTACTTTCAATTCCTAACTTCTACCCCCTAACATAGAAAGTTTTCTTTGGATAAACTTATTTGGAAATTTAAATCTCCCTCTAAGGTCAAAGCTTTTGTTTGGATGGCTGCTCCTAATCGGATTAACACTGATGACATGCTCCAGAAGTGCAGGTCCTTCATTGCTCTGTTGCCTAACATGTGCATAATGTGTGATTTAGATTCCGAATCGGGGGCTCATCCTTTTTGGCATTGCCCTATGGTGAGGTCTATTTGGATAAGACTTTTTGGTATCTTTGGAGAATCGTGAGTTTGTCCTGAGGACTTGTATCAGTTTCTATTAACTAAGTTCAGAGGTTTTGGCTCACTTAAAGAAGCCAAGATACTATGGCAGTTTGCTGTGATTTGGTGTATTTGGTTGGAAAGGAATTCTAGGATTTTTAATGATTTGTTTTCCGCTATTGATTGCATTTGGGATAGGATTGCCTTTTTGGCTTCTCTTTGGTGCTCAGCACATGGTTTTTTCAATGGTGTTATGGTTTTTTCAATGGTGTTACTCTGACTGATGTTCAAAGGGATTGAGATGCTTTGCTACATGGTTCATCCCTTTAGGTTATGGATGTATTCTTTTGTGTCTTTTTGAGGATATGTAATCCTCTTTTGTACATTCTCTTCTTTCTAATAAAATTTTCTTTTTCTATCAAAAAAAAAAAAAAAGAGTGTAATCTATTATACATAGTAAGGCACTTTGAGCAATGATAAGGCTAGTTCTTTTTAAAATGCATTGAATACTTAGGCTGATTCTTTCTATATAAAAAAAGAGGAACTCTATGTTGATTCTTGATCCTCCATCTATGTACTTCATTTCCGTCTCTACAATTTTTTTTTAAAAATAAAAATAGAAAATAGTAAATAAATGTGTTTCTGTTTTGATTTTATATATTTCTATTTTTGACCTTTGCATGCCCAGGCTTGGGGGTTGGGGGGGCAGTTGGAGCTGAGGGTGTGGCATAGTTGGTTTTATGAAGAGTAAGATAGCAAGATATCTGGAATGGAACTTTGGAGCGTGTTTATGTTGTGCACATCCTTAGTGTCTCTTCCAATCAAAATGAAATAATTTCTAGATTTTTGCTTCCTTTCAACTGTTTTCTGTTTGTTGCAGCTCAAGCGGCTCATGGAATCAGATTCTGCATTAACAGAGGACTTGATTGCATACAACATCATCCCCTTATATGCTCCATCTTCAACAAATGCTATTGTTTCTTTCCCTGAGGTTATTGAGTTTCTTTGTTTAAAATCCCAAATTTTTTGTAAATTCTTGTCTATTTATTACCTAAAGAGATTTTTTGTTAGGTGCAAGCAGCAGTTTCAGCCTTGAAGTATTTCACTGGCTTGCCGGAGTTGCCTAGGGACTACTTCGTTTCTTCTACAAGGAGTTCTGACATGCTTGACTTTTTGCAGTATACTTTTGGATTTCAGGTCTGTTTTTCAGTGTTTTTATGTTATGTCAGGTCAAGATTGATCTGGTTCGTTCAATTTTTCACCATTCTTTCCTTTGCTCCAACTACATTGTCTTTACTGCTGATGTTTTGTGAAGCCAAACTTTTGTATGTCATAATGTGTTAGTGTTGGTGGGTTAATCTATATACTGGCCAGGCATTTGTTTGTACAGTACTTTCTAACCAAATCCTTGCATTATAGAGACACGCGCACACACACACATATTTAGGCAGGGATTGCTTTGTGTACTCATTTCCATTTCTTCCAATCCTTATCATCTCCTGATTGATTCTCAAGTGTTAAACAAGCAGGAGACCGCCTATTTCTTTGATCAGTGGTTTCCAAAAAGAAAGAATTTCCCTATGCTATTCTCTGTCTCTCTCTGGTTCTCAGAGTGCAAAAAGGCCCGTAGTTCTCTAATACACTGAAAGCTTTGCTAATTTGAAAATCCCAATTCAAATGATTTCCTGAATAGAATAAAGATTTCTGTTGAGCAAATTATGCAGAGTAGAAAGATGATATTAGCGGGTAAATGCCTTTAAGAGAAGAACATCTGCACCTAGCCCACACCTCCCCCCTCCCCCCCAAAAAAAAAAGTCGTGGGAAAAAAGGAAAAAACTTGATACATGCACAAAGCCCCCACTGACGGAACTTATCATAAAAGAAACAAGCCCTTGGAAATTAATTTCGAAGGACTAGAGTTGGTTGTAGAATTTGCTGGGTTAGCATCCCATCCATTCTTAGCTGGACCATGCTTACTCTGAAAACTAAATCACTCGGTGTCATTGTTGGGAGAATCCTGAAGCAAAGAATTTATTGAGGATGTGAAAACCCATAATTCTAGTGGAGTCTTGATGCCTCTGCTTTTATCTTCTTTTTTTTTTTTGCATTTTTCAAATTTATTTTGTTTGTTCTGATTTATTTTATCTTGTTTGATGATTGAAAGTTATTTTGATGCAGCGTTAGTGTTGTTAAGCCCTTGTCACTCTTGCCTCTGATAATGGTTCATTTGTTGTCGGCAGAAAGACAATGTAGCCAATCAACGCGAACACGTTGTTCACCTCCTTGCAAATGAGCAATCTCGGCTTGGAATTCCAGATGAAACTGATCCTGTAATCCTTTGATTATTTTAGTTTACATAACGTTTTATGTGGTTGCATTGAAATACTTGATTGAGCTGTCCACATTTAACTCCTAAATGTTTTCCAAGGTTACCTCATGAGGAATAGTATGATGAAAAGTTTCTTGTTGAGTGCTTTGTTTGCTTGTGCTGTCTTTTACTGTGTGAAATGAGTAAAGCAGATATGTGCAATTGTAAAATATGTGTAAAATTCCTTGATAAAGTGGATGTGTGCAACGACAAGAAGAATGCTGAACATAAGATGCTGAAGTCTGACTGTTTGTTCTGTGCTTGGAAAAGTGTTTTCTGTAATAGATTTTTTATGGTGCTCAGCTGAGCAGTATATTAGATAGTGCCAGTGTTTTCTGTTCTGCTTTCTGCTTTTGGGTGTTTTAGCAGGGTATTTATCCTCGATCCGTATACTCATTGTCTCTCTGATGAACTCTTAGTTTCTTTCTTTGTTGTTATTCTGGTTTCTACTTCAGTTTTTCTATCACTGTCTTCTTTGCCTTCCATAAAAGGATAATTTTATTCTGTTAGAGAACTAAATCCACCTAAGGCCCTAAACCATTGTGTATGAGAGGAGAGGAGAAGTGAGCTGGGCCTCCTTAACATGCATCAACATGAGAAGGGGAGAGAAAATAACTAACTAGCTGAGTTGCCATGGAAGGCGAGCAGTGTTGTTAAGTGACCGCCATGGTGTGGGCTGTGTGGTGGATCTTGGCCTCCCCGCCATGAAAATTCTATGGTGGTGTGGCGGCCCATGGCAACCGCCATCCGCTATTGAAAACTATGCAGAAGGGACAAAAGGAGATTTTGGGGAGAAATGGGAATTGTTATATATGTATTGGGGAGGGATTGAGTGAGGTAGGAATTCGGTGAGTGAGGATTGGTTGAGTTTGGCGTCTAAAAGAGGCACTGCTTTACTGTTTTACAATACTGTAATTTCCTTCAAGCTTTGACAGGTTATCTCTGATATAGCTCATGCATATAGAAAGTACACTAATTACGCATTTTCAGCATCTATCTTTTTTCTTCTACTATATTCCTTTTATTTCTACTCTTTGATACGAGTTGCTAACATATACTCTCTCCCCAAAATAAAATACTATTCGCCAAAACTCTCTGGCAATCTTCAGTTTTTGCTATTTTCTGGTGTCTTCAGCTGGAAAGTAATGCTAGAATTTTCAAGGTGATTTCTTCTGTTTTTCTACTTATAGACAGCATTTGCGAAAGGGTTTGCCTCCTTAGCTTTTTTGTGGTCTTCTGCTAATGTTCTTTTTAGAGGTGTTTCTTTGGGAGATATGAACAGAGATTGGCATGGCTTGTTATATGGCTCAATCTTGTAGTGCCAACGTGTTTTATTTTCTTTCTTCTTGTGTGGATACCTTATTCTCTCTCTGTTATCTTTTGTTTCTCATTAATAAATTTCTTCTTATATAAAAAAATTACTGCAAAGCAATGTGCACCATTTTGCTTCCACCTGGGGATCAAGGTGAAAAGGAGATTCATCTACTTGTATTGCATGTGCATGCCTGTAAATATGTGTGCACTCACTTATGTTATTGCTAATGTATAAGTCATGCATATATAAATATTTTATGCATCATACACATCCTCATTATTTTACATCTTTATTCTGTATATCTCAGTACTATGTTTTGATTTTTGGGCTGCCTAATATTCATACTTGTTTAGGCAATAGGACTTATATGTGATTTCAAAAATATGTTTTGAATCCCAAGATATATCTGATATGGAAGAGAATCCTTGGTGTTTTAATCGTAGTTACATTGTGCGTCTTTTTCTTTTTGCCCCCTCTTGATCTTAATGATGTATATCTTCGTTTCTAGAAATTGGATGAAGCAGCTGTGCAGAAAATTTTCCTCAAGTCCCTCGAGAACTATATCAAATGGTGCAACTACTTATGTATTCAGCCTGTTTGGAGCAGGTATTAATACTATCCATCTTTTGTTTGAATGTTAATTGATTTTTTGTGGTCCATGATGAGTGACTTTAAAGGAACTATAATGGTTTTGTACAGTTTGGAGGCTGTTAGTAAAGACAAGAAACTACTATATGTTTCTCTGTACTTCCTAATATGGGGTGAAGCCTCCAATATCAGGTTTCTACCAGAATGCTTGTGCTACATATTCCATCATGTAAGTTTATTGAATGTAGTGTGAGGGATAGTTCTTTTTTGATCGGTTCTGTAAAGTTCCGTGTTGTTAACATACTGATGGTGCGAAGAACATGCCATATGATAGGATTGTTTATTAATTTCAAGTCTTGAATCAAGGTTTTAGTGAAAGAGAAGTTTTGAAGAGTCTCTTATTAGTTACACTCACTAAATTGCTGCACTATTTGGCTGCAAAATTGATTCCAGCTTGATGTTCTCTGCCAGAACTTTTTAAGAACTAAATTTGTATTGGATATGTTGAAATTCCATGATTTTGTACTCACCAATCTTTTTATTTATTTGCTTTTCTATTTGTTTTACTCATCTTTTCGGCTTTTATCCTGTCTTGTGTTGTGTGTAAAATTTATTGCTTTCAACAACCCCCCCCCCAAAATAAATAAATAAATAAATAAAAAAAACCAAAAATATAGTGTCTATGATTTCTCCATTTTTTACTCCCCTGCATTGATGATCTGTGAATGTGGTATGCAGATGGCTAGAGAGATGGATGAGATCTTAAGACAACAGATTGCCCAGCGAGCTAATAGTTGCAGCCCTGATGATGGTGTCTCTGTCTCATTTCTCGATCAAGTTATCTTTCCGCTTTATGACATTGTTGCAGCAGTAAGTTTCACAATGTTTTCCAATAAATTTCATTGCTGAATTGGGAATTCATGCTGAGTTGTAGTGTTTGGATTGCATATTTCCTGTTTTCATACTTAAAAAGAGAAAATGGCTTGGACAACTTATTTAGTTGAGGTTAAATGAAAATATTTCTCATGAAACTGGAAGTTAAAATTACGGTGGCCAATAATGCTTAAAGCATTTCTTCATTTTGGCTACATGTATTTGAAATAAATTCCATATGCACTGAGACTGTACTTATGTACTTCTTTTGCTCTTTGCACCCAGTTTGCCCCTATTTTGGTTTAAAACTTTTGGAGAATATCTTAGCTATTTCCTGATGTACTTTAATGTGAAATAAACACTTAAAAACCCATGCAGTTTAACTTTCAGAAAGTATAGCAAGCTGCATTGATGCTGTGCATTTATTTACAAAGTAATGTTTTACTGTAGTGTGGGCCAACAATCAAGCAGAAGACTATGCATGGATTTTTCTTTTCGCCATTTGACTAGGGATACTTAACATATTGTTCATTTTCTCTTCTCTGCATGGGTTTCTGAGCTGCAAATTTTAATCAACAATCTTGTTCATTGATTCAAAAAGAAGGAATGCATTTTTAATTGGAAGTCAAATAGTTCATCTGTGTGGATTAAACCTGGGAAATTATCGCTAATTTTACATGGACTTTCAGGAAGCTGCCAACAATGATAATGGGAAGGCACCTCATTCATCCTGGAGAAACTATGATGATTTTAACGAGTATTTCTGGTAATGATTTGTCAATGGCCATCTCTGATTATTTCTATGGTTTCTTAGTGATTAGTCTGAACCCCATTTTTTTAGGTCACTCCAATGCTTTGAACTTGGTTGGCCTTGGCGCAAAGGTTCTCTATTTTTCCAAAAGCCACAGCCTAGATCAAAGGTTTGTCTGGTTTCTATTGACATGTTTAGGTGGCGTTAAAAGACAGGCAGTAAAATACTTCTAAATTCTAACATCTAGATTAAGAACAATATTGCTGCCTGCACTTATTCTTAAAAGGGTGTGAAGGGAGTGTGATGCCAAAATTGATGCTCAAAATGTTGACTTCCTGGGCTTGGGTTGGGGTGTTCAAAAGGCTAATGTTCATGATGTGGATGACAAAATAGAACTTAAAAGAAAGAGGCTAAAGATTGTGAATGAGCTGTTTGATTGTTTCACTCATGATACGAGAGCGAGTGTGTGTGTGTGTTATATACTCCTATTTACAAGACAATAATAATGGATTTTGTCTATTCCCTATAGCACTATCTTAGATACTTGGACTTAGCTAGTCCCAATATTCCAACATATTTTCCAACAATAGGTATCAATGATGCTCTGTAAGAATATAAGGATTTGTTTGGCTTCACAAAACAATTTCTGTTTTCATTTCATATTTTCGAAAGTAATTATAAAAATGCTACTTTATTTTCATCTTGTTTTGTGTTTTAGGATTTCATGAAGGAAACAATGAATTTTTTTTCGTTTTTCCTGTTTCTTTCATAAAAATGTATGACAGCACCCATTCATGATGAAACTTAAATTTTGTCAAAATCAGCTTGATGAGTATCAGAATTTGATATTTTTGGGTTGATATCCTTCGTGATCTATATTTGTTTTTCTACATTGCAGAAAAATCCTATATCTGGCAGGGGTCAGCATCGGGGAAAGACATCCTTTGTGGAGCATAGGACTTTTTTCCATCTCTATCATAGCTTCCACCGTTTGTGGATATTTCTTTTCATGATGTTTCAGGTTGAAAAATGCGTTTTCCTTCATACCTTTGACTTTTGACAAATGATTGCTGCTCTCAACTGCTATTTTCAACAGTGAACCTTTTTTCTTCCTCCTATTTATTTGGATTTATGCAATCATAACTGGGATTTAGTTTCATGATAAATGAGCCTATCTTTTTGCATCATAGTGATTTTTGTTTTATTCTAAATGTTCAGGGTCTAACCATTGTTGCTTTCAATGATGGAAATCTTAATGCCAAGACTTTGCGAGAGGTTCTTAGTCTTGGACCAACATTTGTTGTAATGAAGTTTTTGGAGAGTATGTATCCTATATCTTTCATCTTGGATTCATAACTGGTCTATAAGGTTGAATGCCTTACTAGAATACCAAATTGTAATTTGCTAGTATTATATTTTCTTGCTATTGTTTGGTACACTTCTCATGTTTTCATTTCTTTTTGTAGGTGTTCTGGACATCTTGATGATGTATGGTGCATATTCAACCACGAGGCACTTAGCCATATCACGAATATTTCTACGATTTCTTTGGTTTAGCATTGCTTCAGTTTTCATTACTTTCCTTTATGTGTATGTGTGCCTTCAATTATGATAATTTCATTTTAATATTCTTTTTCCTTTTTCTTTTGTTTGGATCTTTGATCTTCTCTTTTTGGTTGTCTAAAGTGATTTTACTTTTCCAACTTCCTGTACCTGATTGCAGGAAAGCACTCCTGGAAGAGAGTAAAAGCAATGGAAATTCAGCTTTTTACAGATTGTATGTGATTGTCATAGGGATTTATGCTGGTGTCCAATTGTTCATTAGTTTCCTCATGAGGATACCTGCCTGTCATCTTCTAACAAATCATTGTGACCGTTGGCCTTTAATTCGCTTTGTGAAGTGGATGCGCCAGGTTTAATATCTTAAGTTGGTTGAATTGTTGATGATTATATTCTGTAATGTTATTTTGTCTGTTCAATATTTTGTGCAGTTATGCTGACTGATTGGTTTCCTGTTTGTTGTCCCTTATTTTCTGTTAACCGGTGAAGGAACGTCATTATGTTGGGCGGGGAATGTATGAAAGGAGTACAGATTTCATAAAGTATGCACTAGATCTCTTTTCTTGCTTCTCGGGATATAAATGTTGCTAAACTAGAGTAGAGTCATTCAAATGGTTGTGTTCTGTAATTAATTTATGAAGAACCAGAAGTTTTACATTAGTTGGACACGTTAGTTTGATATCTTGCTCCTGGACAGGTTAGTTTAATATCTTGCTCCCTTTTATCAGGTATATGCTACTTTGGCTTGTTATTTTGGGTGGGAAGTTCTCGTTTGCATACTTTCTTCAGGTTAGTGATACATTCATAGTCAGCCTCTGTGTACTACATACATATGTGCAAGTATGCATCCATTTGTTCTTGTGTGTATGGAAAAACATATACATAGAGGTATATTATGCCTGAATGCCTTACTTTCTGTGGTTTGCAGATTAAGCCGCTGGTGGAGCCAACAAGGGTGATAGTAGTACAGAATGATATACAATACTCTTGGCATGATTTCGTCTCTAAAAGTAAGCACCGATCTGATTTTATGGTTGTTTGTTGTTTCCTGGTTGATGATATTGGTTATTTAAAGTGTTCTCTGTTCTTGCAGATAATCATAATGCGTTGACTGTTGCTAGTTTATGGGCTCCAGTGGTTGCTGTAAGTGCATTGCCTATGTTTACTTCTATTTTTTGTTTTGGCCTAAATTTAATTTTATCTCACAAATGTTCTGAAGGATTGGAATAAGATTGTACTGTATTGATTAATGTCAATCAAGAGGGTGATATCTTATCACTGGCTCTTGTACTTGATTCTCCCAAGCCACTCCTTTTTCGTTGTTGATGGCTGCAATCTTGATCTTGTAATCTTGCGAATCTACTGGTGGTCACCCATTGCTGTTGCTGTTCTTTTCCCTTACCTCCTGCTCCTCTTGTGGCACCCGTTCTTGTGCTTGTGTTTCTTTGGGGGAAACAAAGCCTGGTGGGTCTGGGTTTGTTCAATGGCCTCCCTTCTTCAAAGCACTTTCCACCTTTGCTTTATCTTCTTTCTTTGCCTCGTCCTTACCATCCCTCTTTCTTGCAACCAATTCCTGATCTTGGACGGCAGTGTATAGAGCAATTTGCTCTCTCTGCTCTTAAGCATAGATCCTTTAAGGGTATGCTTGGTTGGGGAATAAATATCGAGGTAAATTTTTCATGGATGAGTTTCATGTGTAATTTTACACAAAGTTCATCTATGAAAATTTACACATCATTTTTACTCTCTAACTAAACATACCCTAAGTGTTTCCGTTTTCCTAAACTTTTCGTTAGACCTTTTTGCTCCTCAAAGCTTTTCTTTTTCCCTATTGAGGTTGCGCTTGCCTTCCAACTGTCTTTGCCTTCCCTGACCTTGGGTCAGAGATGCTGCAATTGTCTCCATCATTCTTGTTGTAGCCATGAAAATCCCTTCCCTTGATCAAGAAGAGCTCCGATAACAATGTTAGAATTGGTATTAAAAAATAATAAAAAACTATTTTTTTTAATATGTTTATTGAAGAATTAAAAGGGAGGAAACTCTAGAGTCCTCTCAGCTCTCCCAAGACTCACTAACAAATGAAGTCTAACAAAGACTCCTAACTAATCTCCACTTCCCTTTATTTATAGTCAACTAACTCCCTAGAACCCTCTCATAGAAAATGAGAATGATTTTATTGCTCAGTGTTGTTAAATATCGGCTGAAATCACCAAAACTGCCATGCAAGGTGCATGGCATGGCGGAATTGCATGGCAGCTGCCTTTCTTGTGGCGCCATGAGGGAAATAGCAGTGGCAGGACTTTTTCTTTCTAGAAAGGACATGTTTCACATTTAAATGTTCAAAATAAAACCCTAAACTCTCTTGCATTCAATCCCTAACCCTAATCGAGACCTCTTCCCCCCTTCTCTTCCTGCAGCTCTCACAGTTCCTTTCTCCCAAGCCCTCACCGCTCCTCTCTCCTAGATGACTTCCAGCGGTCCCTTTCTGCTGCAGACCCCTTGCTGGTGACCACCATCACTGGCAATTCCATCCCTAATGACGACCCTTTCTCTTGCTTTCTGCTGGTGTTTTGCCCTTGCTTTTGGTCTCTGTTCTTTCAGGTTTCACGTCTCAGCCCACTTCTGTCTTTTCCTTTTCTTTTTCTGCAACTCTGTTTTCTTTTTCCTTTTCTTTCCTGTAACCTCTTTTATTCAGCCGCAAGTTTTTTTTTTTTTTCAATAGTTTTGCTGTGATTTGAATTCTAGTTTCTAGTACCTCATTGTTATGACTTATGAGCCTTTCAGTCATTGATTATGCTATTTCACCTTTGCTCAGGATCATTTTATTTTATTTCGTGATCTTGTGATCAATTTATTTCATAGAATATGTTTCTAATTTTACTGTTTTATTTTTTTTTATTATTATTATTTGTTATATTTAGCAGTTTTTTCTTTCAATGTACATTATATTTTATTTTTTATTTTTTAGCCTGCCATGGCATCCGCCTTAATCTGCAATGCCTTTTTGGCTCACCGCTATGAGCTGTCATTCATTATTGACAACTATGATTGCTCTCTGATCTGTTTACAGCAGAAATATATATAGATTCGGTTGCAAGTTTGTCATGAGTGCTGTCATAACTGAAATAGACTCCAAACATGGTTGCAGTGCAGTGCACACGTTATTGTCACACCGACACTCAACTATATTCCTGCTATGCATTCTTACAGCATATTTGGATTAACTTTGTTGCATTCTGCCAAAAGCTGTTTCTTGAGAAGTTTGAATAAAAACTTCTTATAAGCAAAATAACCTAATCCTTACAGACACCTAGTTGTATCTTGAATAAGTAGTTTATGTGCAAGAGGAGCTGGGCTGATCTTCAGTTGTAGCATTTTCAGAACTGATTTAATAGTTAGTTCATGAAGAATCCTTTAGCTGATTGACAAGACATTATTACTCTTCAATTTTCTGGTTATGAACTGATTTCTTAGAAATTTGTTTCCCTATTCCATAATTTATAGTTGTTATTGTAACTTAAATTTTATCTAATATTGTATTTTTTACCCTTTCATTTTCCCATTCTTGCAGATCTATCTTCTAGATCTTCATGTGTTTTACACAATTATATCTGCTGTCTGGGGATTCTTGCTTGGGGCAAGGGATCGTCTTGGAGAGGTAGGTGTCTCTTTTTTAGTTGAAGTTAATGAATGGAAATCTATCTGGTAATATGCTACATGGTTATCAGTTTCTTTTACTCATGCAATTGGTTGGTTGGGGGTGTTTGTGTGTATCTACATCCAGATTAGGTCACTGGAAGCATTGCACAAAATTTTTGAGCAGTTTCCTGGATATTTTATGGACACCCTTCATGTTCCATTGCCCAACAGGTGCTGCTTGTGATATGTGCTTTTCATTTTGTTTTACGTGTGCTTTTCATTCTGTAGCTGGAGCCTGGAAGATAGTTGTCTGTTTGTGCACTCTCTAGTTGCGGAGAACCCATCCTCTGTTTTTCGAATTTTTTCCCTGTGAATTGTCATATTGTTTATATCCCTTTATACAGTTCAATATTTTATTTTTTCAGGAGCTCCCGCCAGTCATCTTCTCAGGTCAGCTATTTGCTGGTTACTACATCATCGCATTTAATTTGTACTAAACTAAATCACATTAACTTTGCTGTAATAGTGTCTCCCTCAGACAAATTTATTCATATTGATGGAATGGCTATAATAAAGTACTCTCGTGTTGACTGAGCCTTCTTCTAAGTTGAAAAAAATTCTACTTATCAAATTACCTTTTCATCTGAAGGCTGTGGAGAAGAACAAGGTTGATGCTGCTCGGTTCTCGCCCTTTTGGAATGAGATCATAAGGAACCTAAGAGAGGAAGATTATATAACTAACTTGTTAGTCTTGGCCTCGTGGGAGCTATTGTATTTTATCTTAGCTTTATTTGTATTTTACTTTGTTCTTACCTAATTATCTGATGCCTGGGGGTTGCAGTGAAATGGAGTTGCTTTTGATGCCAAAAAATTCAGGGGATCTTCCTTTGGTTCAGTGGCCACTTTTTCTACTTGCAAGCAAGGTAGTTATGATATTCTAATCATGGTTGTCAAATTTTGAATTGGAAGGTCATTAATTGAATAAACAGAATTATATTAATTTTATGCTCTACAATTGTACACTATAGGTTTGACCTATAAACATTTCTAATGATACTGTATGGTATTATACAATTACTTGGTGCAGTCATTAATGTTATCACTGAATGAGTCTTTCTGATCAAATATTTTGCGGATGTGGATCGTTAAAACATTTTCCAGAAAAAAAATGTTTTAATGGCATGCCATATTTTGATTGCCAGTTTGAATTGATACCCTTGAGAATCTGATTAAATTGTGTAATTTGAATTTAGAATTGTTTGATTCTGATAACCATGGTTTTAATGACAAGGAAATGTACATCTTATGACTGATCATTATGCGGATGTATTTATGTTAGCTTTGCTTGTTACCTGTGAATATGGTTTTACATTTCCTTTTTGTTATGGTTCACTGATTAGTTCTTATTTTATTCTGCGTGATTACGTAGATATTTTTAGCTAAGGATATTGCTGCTGAGAGTAGAGATACTCAAGATGAGCTTTGGGATAGGATTTCAAGAGATGACTATATGAAATATGCTGTTCAGGAGTGTTACTATGTTATTAAACTCATCTTGACAGAAATATTAGATGAAGTGGGAAGGATGTGGTAAGTATCTGCTGTAAAGTTGAAGTGCATTGATCCAATGTGATGAATTTTACAGTTGATATTTTTTTATTTTTGCTTTTTTCTGTGCAATTGTTGTCATTGTACCAGGGTTGAAAGGATATATGCTGATATTAACACAAGTATCACAAGTAGGAGTATTCATGTGGACTTCCAACTAAACAAGTTGGCTCTTGTGATATCAAGAGTAACTGCGTTGATGGGGATTCTGGTTGGTGTCTAATATCTTAAGTTTCTGTATTATTTAATGAATGGTTGCTTCAATATATCTTCTGTTTTGTTCAATATAGTTTTTGTTGAGTATGCTCGCTGTTCTTTCCTTGTATTCTTTTCCTCTCTGATGAATTCATCTTGTATCTAATTTTTATCTTAAAATTCTTCTTCTGAATGTTTGTAAAATGGGGCCTAGGGTATGTGTGGGGAGTTTGATTTATGATCCCTTTCTGTGCTTCCAAGATTTTTTTATTCGCATCTGAGTGAGGGTCTTAATTGCCACTGTTGTTGTCTTAAAATCTTTTGCTCAATATTAATCAGCAGTCCTCCAGAGGTTGCACGTGAGACTTCCAATTTATGTGCATGCTTATGCTAACTTTTAGGAAAACTTCAATGTTAAAATAAAAAGATATCCTCCAACTTAGTTGAGCATTTGTTGGTTTCTTTGATTTTGAATGGCAGCTGTTCCTTATTCTTAATCATCCTTGATTTGGTTCAAATTTAGCCTTGCAGGTTACATAAAACTCTTGATATGTTTGCTATGACCAGTTGTAGTGTGTATTAACAGTATATGCTTTTTCCTAACATTCTTAGTTGGATACTTTGGAAAAACAAGTATTCCGTAAAAATAAGGAATTTGCTGATTTGGAACTTGCATCACACGTAACACACATCAGGGAAAATTAACCTATGTAGCCTTTGAACTTACAACATAATATTGGTGGTAAAGGATTTCTTCTTCCAACTCTTTGTAATTATCTTCTCACAGATGATGGATTTCTTCTTCTATAATTAAGGATTAAAGCTACTGATTTTTTTTTTAATTGGTATTTAGACATCACAGGAGACATTGCTGTGATGTCTTTTGTCCTATGGAAGTACTGTAATGAATTGTTTTTGATGCGTTGTGAAATTCATGTGGGATTTAAATGGGTTGCTCTTCTAGTCTGATTTTCGTGTTTTATGTTTATTTATTTCTTTGCGAGAACTTCTAATCCTCTGATTGGTAGAACTGCTTTTTCTTAATTATTTCTTTTTGTTTATAAATGAAAACTACGAGGGAAGCAAAAAATTATGGCAATTTGCAGTATATATCATTGCCTTGGTAATGTTGTTGGAAAAAGAAAGCTTGTATCTTCAAGTCCATATTTGTGTCCTGCATGTGTTCTGTCTAGTGCTATGCTCATGGTGATATCAGGGGAATCAATTTAGTGGATATGTTTACCTCCCCCTTGTACTACTTCCAGTTTCTAGTATTTCTTTTATTTAAAATATCTGGTGCCACTTTTCCGGCTAATTATATTAATTGAGTCAGATGCTTCAAATGATGATTTTGTATTTATGTTACTTCTGAGAGTAACATGCTTTATTTGAAAGCGTTCACATTTAGTGTGTTATCACACAGTTTGTTTCTGTTTTATCACACATTCAGTGCTATATATATATATATATATATATATAGATTCTCATTCATTCTCTATTTAGCACCTTTTATCGAATTAACCTTTTGACTTGTCCTTGCATTTAATCCTACAGAAAGAGACTGAAACACCTGAACTGGAAAGGGGTGCAGTTAGGGCTGTTCAGGATCTATATGATGTTGTGCGATATGATGTTCTTTCTATAAATATGAGGTTTGTGACAGTTGCTGTTTAACACTGACAATGATGTCTTAAATAGAGCTCCAACTCCACCTGTGCTGGTGGTTTCATCCCTTATCCTGCAAGCTGTCAGATTAATGTTAATTTTTTTATTTTATAGGGAGAATTATGACACATGGAATTTGTTGACCAAAGCTAGGGATGAAGGGCATTTGTTTGCAAAGTTGAAATGGCCCAAGAATACAGACTTAGTATGCTATAATCATACTTCTCTACATTGTTGTGAGTATACCTTGTCTATGAGTTAACATATTATTGAGTATATGCAGAGAGTGCAAGTCAAAAGATTGTATTCCCTGCTGACTATCAAAGAGTCTGCCTCAAACATTCCCAAAAATCTTGAGGCCAGGCGAAGGCTGGAATTTTTCACAAATTCTCTTTTCATGAAGATGCCTCCAACAAAGCCAGTTCGCGAGATGTTATCCTTCAGGTACATCTTTACTGTTGAAAGAAATGATTCCATTTCTTGTTAATATGCTTACATTTACTTCTGTTTTTGCAGTGTTTTCACCCCTTATTATTCTGAGATTGTGCTTTATAGCATGGCTGAACTCCTAAAGAAAAATGAAGATGGCATTTCAATTCTGTTCTATCTTCAGAAGATATATCCAGGTTTTTTTCATTCTGTATTCCTTGTCGCTGAGCTGTGAAATAAAATATAATTAAGTAGATAGAGCCAGCTTGAATGTAATCAGGTTGCACTCGTACAGTTTGTGGGTAAGTAAAGGTTGGACCAGCCTAAGGCCTGATTTCTGCTTGTGGACTGAGGCTTGCCCAATTACTGTCAGGCTGGCTTGATTTAATTAATTATCGTATCTTTTCACAAACTGAAGAAGGGGATGGCCTGATTTCAGCCTGAAAATATATTATATCTTTTTTATAATGTTTGGTTGTTCGTTAATTATTTGTTTTCATAATTTGCTGCAGATGAGTGGAAAAACTTTCTGGCCCGAATTGATCGTGACGAAAATGCTCCTGACACAGAGCTTTTTGATAGTCCTAATGATATCCTTGAACTGCGTTTTTGGGCTTCTTATCGGGGTCAGACATTGGCCAGAACTGGTAATGATCAGCAATACCTTTGCTGCTGTGCTGATTTCTGTATTCCTTTTTTGTTATTATTTTAGTCTCTCTCTCTCTCTCTCTCTCTCGTCATATTCAATATTTGAAATTTACAAGGTTGTCAATGGCAGATGGCGGTGAGCCAAAAAACTGCCATAAAAATATGGCGGATGGCATTGCGGGTTATGGCGGAAGCCATGGCAGACTAAAGAGGATATATATATATATATAAAGAAAGAATAAAATACAAAGACATAATGCATACTCAAAGTCTCAATGACATAATCAAAGCCAGAAATACAAAATTAACATACTAATTCATTCATTAGCTCCTCCCCATGACATATTTTTGGTCTTCAAATAATACCTAATAAAAAATAAGCAAAAATATGTGACAGTTTTTATTTTTTTAAGGTCAGAAGAGGTTTTTAATCTTAATAAAACACAAACATTATTCTACCAAAAAAAAAAAAGACTAATACAAGACCACACGCCCGTTCCCAAAAATAAAATGAAAACCCTAGAAAACCCACACAACCTAATCCATGCTCATGATCTTGACTGAAAATATAACCCCCACACGTGTCAAAATCCACTTAGCAAGCCATGCAAAACCCGAAGAAATAAAACCAATTCTGAATATCTGACCCCCAAAAAATTAAAAAGACAGAAGTAGAGACAGCAAAGAGCAAACACAGCGGCTGATTTGCATGGCAGACGCGAATGGTGGAGACCGGCTGCCAAAGGTTTCGCGATGGCCAGCGGAGGCTCGGGAGGAAGCTGAATCAGCGGCAACGGATAGACAGGGAGCTCATGTGTGAGGAAGAGTGAGAGCTTGGTTGCGCGACGAGACAAGAAGAAAACTGAACAGAGGAGGAGGAGGAGGAGGGGGAGAAGAAGAAGAAGTACCTTGCTAGATGCTGGCCACCATCCCCGGTGTGGTGAGCCGCCGCTGGAGAAGAACAGAGACAGACTTTTGAGATACCGAGAAAGAGAAGGAAGCAGAGAAGTGAGATCGAGATTCAGAGAAAACGGAATGGGGTCAGGTTCATTAGGGTCTCATTAATGAAACCTGAAAACCCTAAAATACCCTCTGAAAAACCAAAAATATTAGGGTTTTTGGCTGATTTTCCACCATTGCCACCACGATCCCGCCGTGGCGCCACCTCCCTTGCGCTCGCCACAGCCGCCACGCCATCCACTTCCCCATTGTGGCGGCTCAGATTCCGCCACGCCATGACTGATATCTAACACTGGAACTATATTTACTGATGTTACTTCTCTTCTGTGTCTTGAATTTCGGTGCTATTGTAATTGGTTCTTTCTTTCAATCTTTTTTCATAATCTTCCAATTTTCAGAAGGCTTCTTCCTTACCATGCCTTTTCAAACAAGAGCCAAGTTTGAAATCTAGATATAAGGACCTTTGCTGAAATTTACATAATTATAAAGATTGAGAGCTAATGATCAAATTGTTGATCACTTGGTTGTGGAGGCCCAAATGCATTGTTTATATTGAGCCATATCTATTCTTCGGAAATATCTCTTGTCAATCTAATCTCCTCTAAGCTTATTGCACTCTCATAACTTACTGCTTGTTCTGCCTGTTCATCAAAACCATGTCAGCCAGTGTGGATGTATGCTAATATACAATAGATGGTGTTGAGAGAGAGAGAGATGATATGGTTAAATAATTCACTGAGTAATAAATACGAGAATATTTATAGATATACAAGAATCTATTATTTCCCTAAATACCTGATATGATGTCCCTAATTATCTTATTTACAGATTTACAGATTCTTGAATGACCAAAATGTAATATTTCAAATCTTGACCATTCTCTGTTCTTTGGTGTTTCAAATTCTCAGTTCGGGGGATGATGTATTATAGGAAAGCTCTTATGCTTCAGACATATTTGGAGAGGACAACAGCTGCAGGTTTGGAAGGACATATGGCTCCTTCATTTGTCCTTTATATACCATGCTAGTAATATTTTTTCCTTTTCCCCCTTTTCTCTCATAATTCAGATTTGGAGGCTGCAACTGGTTCTGACGAAGTGTCTGATACACGTGGCTTTGATTTATCCCCTGAAGCACGTGCTCAGGCAGATCTCAAGTTCACTTACGTTGTGACATGTCAAATTTATGGTAAGCAGAAAGAGGAGCAAAAACCTGAGGCTGCTGATATTGCCTTACTTATGCAAAGGTTAGTTTACCAATTTCCTGGAACAACTTCTTGTGTTAGCGGCCTTAGCTCTTTACTACTTCACTGTCTTAACTGTTCAAGTGCTTACATCTGTAGCTCCATATCTAATTTTTCAATTCTTTATGCCTTCAGAAATGAAGCTCTTCGTGTTGCTTTCATTGATTATGTTGAAACTCTAAGAGATGGAAAAGTGAACACAGAATACTACTCAAAGCTTGTGAAAGCTGATATCAATGGGAAAGACAAGGTGCATTCTTCTGTGCCTCTTGTTTACTTCAGTTCATCCCTTGCTCTGTTCACTGGCTGGTGTCCTCAGTGTCCATTTTCCAGCCAGCTTGTATGTATTAACTTAGGTAATGGATATTAATATGGCAGGAGCTACTCTTTTACCCCAAAAACTATCAATTAGATTATTTGAAAACTGAGTTGAGGCTACTGTTCCAATGTTCAACCATGTGCTGGGTGTGCTCCTTCCTTGGAATATATGGAAAAAGATTTTGGAATTTTGTTGTTTGATGCGTTTGTATGTTCTTACCAAGAAAGAAAACCATAAAATGTTGTAACTATCACTGAAAAGCTTGTTGTAATTGTTTTCTTTCTTTTATTTATTTTTTTCCTTGCAAAAGAAGAAATTTCACCAGTGAAAAGCAAGGCATAGAAGTAGAAAAGGTTCGAGGATGAGAAATTCTCAACGGAGATAAAACAGAAAGAATAACAAGAGAAACGAAGAAAGCTCATAACAACTAGTCACTTTATGAGAGCTATCCAACCACTCCACATAATTGAAATACTAATAGCCTTGAAAAGACCCCGAAACACACATATAACCTGAAAAAGATCATGTGCTGAACACCAAAGAGAAGCCATGAAAATGATTTTATCCCCTAACAAGATTAGGGGTGAGGAAACACCCTTGAAGATGCAGGCATTCCTTTCCAACCACAGAAACTGAGACAAGGTGCTTAGTTAAACCTATAGCTCACCAAAAATGCCAGAAAGTTTATTCCAAAGGAATTGCACAGCAGGTCAATGGAGAAATAAGTGAGGCACCGTTTTAGAAGCAGATTTGTGCATGACACACATATCAAGAGGAAGAATTATTAGAGGCCTCTAACTTGCAAAAAGTCTATAGCATTAAGGTCCCATTTGGGTAAACTTTGACAAAATGTGATTAAATCACATCCATTAAATATCAAATATAACAATTATAAAATAACTGAATAAATAATTTAATTTTAATGCTAATTTTGATTTTTCCATTCTACCCTTATCTCCAACATTTCACTATTTTCCTTCTGTCTTCTGCAAATTGGTTACTCCCTTTGCCACCACTCCTTCAAATCTCAGTTCCTCAAACAACCACCTTCATCCCTTTTTCCAATTCCATTAAGCCCTAACATTTTCCTTACCCAAATCCTCTTTTTTTTTAAAAAAAAAAAGGAATATAATTTTGAATAATTTAAACCTGTTTTATATTAAAATTTTAGTTTTCGTCATATGAAATTTATTAAAGTTTAATACTTATTTTACTATATATAGAATACCCGTACTCCACTTTCTCCAAAATTTTCGTATCCTGTATCCGTACCGAGTATGGGTACTATACCCATATCCATGCAACATAGCACCCAACATTCACCAAAAATATCAAACAACACATTCCATAAAAATTCTGACATAAAGCAATGCAAAAAAAAGTTGTAAAACTGATTCTGAGCTAGCACTGCACATTACACATTTGAACAGTTTTTCTCTCTTGATGTTTTCTATCCTTTTTTTTTTTTTTAGTGTGTGTTTTCCTTGTGCTATAGGGAGGATTCCTTACTATTCAAACTCAGTGTAATTTCTTCTCTTCATCTTAATGAATTTCCTTGTAATTCTCTTTAAGAGCAAGTAAAGAATTAGGAGTGGCAGAACAAGATTAAAGGATAAGGAAACAATTGTTTGTAAAAACTGAAAGTTTGATGATATAAACAGAACTATATGTGCCATGTAATCCTAGAGCTACGCATATATAATGTTTGGCCCAGCATTTGCTTGTCGTTGATTTTCAGTTTTTAAATTTTATCTGGTGTACACCTGCTCTATCGATTGCCCTCTTGACTTCTATGTGCTGAGGATATCAATGTTCTAGATTCATCAATTTCAAAAATGAAAATTGGTAAAATTATTTCTCTGTTTGGTCAAAATGGTGAAAAGATGCATACTTTTGTTACACAACTTGCTTTTTTGGCTCTCAGGGTAGCTCATCTGGTTTCCTTGCTGTTTGCTCACTCTTTTGTGATCAGATTAAATCTCTGTATTGTTGTTGTTATTGTTGTTGTAATTGGTTTACCTCAGATCTGCAGGTTGCCCATACTTTATTAGAGGTTGCTTTCATTATTGTTCCTCCCTTTGTTGAATTGGATTAATTTTGTTGTTGTTCCTTCACTACTTTAGCTTTTTGATGTCACAGGAAATATACTCAGTGAAGTTACCTGGGAATCCCAAACTTGGGGAAGGGAAGCCTGAGAATCAAAATCATGCAATTATATTTACTCGTGGAAATGCAGTTCAGACAATTGATATGAATCAGGTGATAACAGTTTTCACATCTGTCTGTATTTGACTAGATTCATCCAATTATGCATCCTCCTAAATTGTGAGCCGCACTAGTCCTATGATTTATTCTCTCTTGTTTCACCCACAGCACTTTAAGATTATTTTTTCCCTCTAAAATATAGAGTTACTTTGTATCTATGTCTCAGTAAAGCCCTTTCTATTCAGATAAAAAAGGTTAAGTGTTATTTTCTAATACAACTTTTTTAATATCACATATTTTGCGGATAAACTTATGTTGAGAATTAAGTATTTCATGATTTCTGTCGTATTATATAATTTGTCTGCCGTTGCTTTAAGTTGTGATGTTTAGTGGAATTTTTTTTATAGGACAACTACTTTGAGGAGGCTTTGAAGATGAGGAATCTTCTTGAAGAGTTTCACTCTGATCATGGGCTTCGTCCTCCTACCATACTTGGTGTTAGAGAGCATGTCTTTACTGGAAGGTATTTGGACTTAAGTCCTGAGACAGTGTGTCCTTTTTACTTGAAATCATTATGATTATAGTTTTGCGTAACTCATCTGGTTCTGTATGCAGTGTGTCATCTCTGGCCTCATTTATGTCCAATCAAGAAACTAGCTTTGTGACTTTGGGCCAGCGTGTTTTAGCAAATCCTTTGAAGTAATCCCATTTTACATAAAATAATGATATCTTTGTCTGGATCCAACCTATCCAAATCTAAAATATGTTCATTATGATATTTTCAGGGTCCGTATGCATTATGGTCACCCTGATGTTTTTGATAGGGTGTTCCACATAACCCGTGGTGGTATCAGCAAGGCTTCTCGTGTTATCAACATTAGTGAAG
The DNA here is from genome assembly GCA_031216125.1 of Dalbergia cochinchinensis. Lineage (NCBI taxonomy): Eukaryota > Viridiplantae > Streptophyta > Magnoliopsida > Fabales > Fabaceae > Dalbergia > Dalbergia cochinchinensis. Next base: position 65,887,419 of record CM062369.1, read on the forward strand.
ATATCTATGCAGGTATCTTGCTGCTGCTTCATAGATCTTTGGCTGTTCTGTTGAAGGAACAGTGTGCTGCAATGTTGTACTTGAGTTATTATTTTGTTTTGCAAAGATAAATTATTTCAGAAGATCAATAATATAGAAAGAACTACCTTCCAAGTTACATTTGTTTGAGAAGCTAGCCATATTTGATGTTATAGGCATATTACCTTGCCAAATAGTTTGAAGTTGCTAACATGTACATTGCTATTGGTAATGGCATTTTATAAATTGGAAAGAATAGAATAGACGATTTAGGTTTATTAACTCATTGACATGGTCTTAAAAAGTAGTTATTAGAAAAGATCCGTTGGCATTCCTCCTATCCATCATTTGAAGATCCATTGGATCTTGTGTTCTACTCATTAGATGTTAGAGAATTTTTGTTTGTCTGCACGAGTTAACACAGCAGAGATCACATTCAATGTTGGGGGTTGTGTTAGGGACCCCATGGATGGTCATTAGGAGGCGTAAGAGGGGGTAGTGGCCCAGCAAATGGCCTGGATGACACTAGCTCAGCTGATGTATGTTGACAGCTGTAGGCTAGTTACTTTTGGAGGGAAAATCAATTGGAGGAGTTAGTTAGGAGAATGAATGGGAATAGGGAATGATTGTAAGAAATGTCGAGTCATTTGGTAGTTTTGGGAGAGCTTGAGGACTCTACAATCTCCTCTATATAACTTTTTCTAGGGCCAAGGATTCTAATTCACATACATATTTTCAGCTTTTCTTCTTCCTTAGATTGTAAGGTTGTTGCCATGTGACCTGAAGGTCACAGGTTCAAATCCTGAAAATAGCTTCTCCATAAAGTGAGAGTAAGGTCGCATTCATTTACTCTCCCCAGACCCCACCAGGTACGAGCCTCGTGTACTGAGCTGCCCTTTTTTTCTTCTTGCTTAGATACCGGTGGTAACTTTGTATTGTGATGTAAACCTGAAACACAGACTACATTTGATCACATTGTGGTAAACCACTAGGGGGTTATTTATCAAGTACTGATATGTCATGGGAATATAAGGGGCCCAGTAGCAGCATAGTGATCTTTGCTTGACAAAACAGAGACTAGTATCCATACATTTATCTCTCATGCATATGAACTTCCATAGTAGAAATACCATGGTACAGGACAGGAACTAGTGTGAGAACAGGAATGGACACCATCCACCATCCTAAATGGAATGCATTGTAATGCTGTACTACTTGCAGTATTCTCAAAATTAATGCTTTTTGGTCCTAGCTCTAATTTAGGATGTATTTAGATTAATCAATGTTCTGAAAACCGGACTGGATCGGCCGGTCGGACCGATTGAACCAGGAACTAGCCTGCTGTCTAGTCCGAGTTGGACGTAAAAACCGCCTTGCAGAAAACCGCCCAAGAACCGCTGAGAATAGCTCAGGAATTGGTAAATTGGCCTGGCCAAAAAATTGGTCCAACCCAAAATTGCATCATTTTGGGTTTTTTTTTGTAAAAAAAAAGGACTAAAATATCATATTTCTTAGTTTTTTTTCCTTTTCCAATATAAGAAGTAGTAACCTGAGAGATTTGATCCATATAAATAATGTTTATTTTGATTAAGAGATGAATTATGTTATGTTCCATTAGTTTTGTTGATGCCTAATTTAATTTTGTTATTTTCTGACATGTATTTTATTTCGTATTTTTATATATTTATATAAACACATGTTTTATTATATTTTGGTTGGACCCGCGATTGAACCTTTGAACCTCTGAACCCTTGCCCTGACCGGTTCAATGTCCAGTCCGGTTTTCAAAACCTTGAGATTAACTGAAACAGTAAAATTATTTTAATAACTGATTATAAGTATAATTGATTTTATTTATAATCAATTTTATACTTGGATATATTAACTTAAAAAGCAAATTTAATGTGGTTTTTTTTTTTAGTTGCATTAAAAAGTTTGCTTTTGAATGGTATGTTACTGAAAAGTGTATGAAATGATTTGTTTATATTATGCAGCATTTTATACATAGGGTTAATTTGATAAAACTGTGATAATTCTAATATAATCAACTACTGCATACAATAAAAAACTTCAAAAAAAGTGTTTTAAAAAAAATATGTTTTTTGCATAGATAAAATAAACTGAAAATTGTAATTGATATTTAGATTTAAAAAACATACCAGATTATTACATTGAAAGCAGCTTTCTTTAAGGAAAAAAAAATTGTACCTAGATTATATTTGGATTACCCAAACATACACTCATGTTTATGTATGTTTTAATTCATTTCCTTAATAACATGTATCTCTGTTTTTTATTGCTCTTGAATTTTTATGTATTTATTTTTTCATTTTTCCCCCCTTTTCGTTTTCTTCTCTTGATTCTTGTTAATATACAGGATTCAATTCAACTTTACGTCAAGGAAATGTTACTCATCATGAATATATTCAGGTGAGGCTTGTTCTTTTATGATGCATCCATCTATGATAAATCTTGCTCTAACATTAAAAATTACAGGTTGGTAAGGGAAGAGATGTTGGGCTCAATCAGATTGCAGTATTTGAAGGGAAGGTTTCAGGGGGTAATGGTGAACAAGTTCTCAGCCGTGATGTGTACAGACTTGGGCAACTTTTTGATTTCTTCCGGATGATGTCTTTTTACTTTACAACAGTCGGATACTATTTTTGTACCATGGTATGCCATCTATGCATCATAATTATTTCAAGTTTTGGTTAGCCTATGCATAGGGATCAAATCTAAAAGAATAATAGTCAGAGATATACGAAAGCTTTTTCTTCATCCTTGCATGCACATATACGCAAGCTTCTCTTCATATGAGATCTTTTTTTCCTTGGTCATTCTGCAGTTAACAGTGCTGACTGTATACATCTTTCTCTATGGAAAAGCGTATCTGGTAAGTTGGATTTCATAGAACTTCATGGCTTTAATTCATTCAAGCTTTCAGTGATTTCTAGACCGTGCCTAATGAGACAAAGCTTGGTTGTTGTTGTTGTTGTTATTTATATGATCTCCATATCCTGATAACTTGTGTGAGATGATCATTTTCTTTTGTTTACAATATCTTCTATTTTATTTTCCTTCTATTATACCAATCAAGTGCAATCTGTTTCCAGGCACTATCTGGTGTTGGTGAAACCATTGAAGAAAGAGCTAGGATTACTAAGAACACTGCCCTGACTGCTGCTTTGAATACGCAGTTTCTCTTTCAAATTGGTGTCTTCACTGCTATACCAATGATCTTGGGTTTCATTCTTGAACAAGGTTTCTTGAGGGTGAGTCAGCTACTTGCGAATAGTTGTGAAGTTGACAGAGAGACTCTCGTACGAGTGTCTGTCGATGCATATCTCTGGGTCTGAGATTGGGAGGTGTGGTATATCCAGCTAGGATGTACATCTCAATTGTATTATCCTCTCTTGTTTTTTTTTTTTTTTTTTTTGTTTGGGGGGGTATAACATCCTTTATTTGGTTATTGTTGCTGCATTTGTTAGGAAAAATGGGTTTGATTCGGCAATAATTACAATAAGTTATTAAGTCTAGTATTGTCGTTTTGCTTGTTGATTCTGTCTAGAACATTGGATTAAAAAAAAAAAAATTCCTTCATGTTCTGATTCCATTCTCTTTTCTTTTCTTTTTTTTCAACTGTTGATTGCTTCAGGCCATTGTCAGTTTTGTCACAATGCAGTTCCAGCTCTGCTCTGTCTTTTTCACATTTTCATTGGGTACAAAAACTCATTATTTCGGTCGGACCATTCTCCATGGTGGTGCTAGGGTTTGTCTACCACTTTATGCTGTATCTTTCTCTTTCTCCCTGGTCAACTGCTAATATATTCATTTGTGAACAGTATCAAGCTACTGGTCGTGGGTTTGTTGTCCGCCATATCAAATTTTCGGAGAATTACAGACTTTACTCCCGTAGTCATTTTGTTAAAGGGTGAGGCTCTGTTTTATCCAGTAAACATTACATAAAGTAAAATATTGCTAATATGACTGGTGAATGCAGATCTCTGAAGCCTTTAGATAAAAATTGGAAGCTTGATTTCTATGATAAATTGTGTTTCTTAAATTCTGAATCATTCATCTATTGCTGTTGTTGATTATTCTATAGTGCATCCTCTTAGAGTTAGCTGTTCTTTAATTTCCTTCTACACAGAAAAAATAATTATAATTCCATATCTTATTCTGTCTTCAGGTTGGAAGTTGTGCTTCTGTTGATTGTATATCTTGCTTATGGCTATAATGAAGGAGGCGCGATCTCATACATTCTTCTGTCTATAAGCAGTTGGTTTATGGCTTTATCTTGGTTGTTTGCTCCATATTTATTCAACCCGTCTGGATTTGAGTGGCAAAAGTAAGTATTATCTTTGTAACCTTTCAGCTATAGCTTTCATATTTGCTGATTCTCCCTCATGTGGTGTCATTTTAGGGTAGTGGAAGACTTTAGAGAATGGACAAATTGGCTGCTTTACAGAGGTGGAATTGGTGTTAAGGGAGAAGAAAGCTGGGAAGCTTGGTGGGATGAAGAACTGGTATTCAATATCTAGCTGTGATCATTTTCAAATTTCCTTGCATATCTGTTTGTGTCCTTAGCTATTAATCAATTTGGCACCGGGTAATTAAACTGCAAAAGAAAATGTAAAACTTCCTCTGGCAGCAAGTCCGTTGTCAGGCTGCTACATTTTTTTAGAATAATGCTTGCTGTGCTTGACCTTAAAATTGAGTTAAAATCTGCTGCTGGACGCAATCTGTTCAGTTAAGAAATCAATTAATGGGTGACTTGGGATAGTTGCAAAAAGTTAGACCAAGGTAATCCCTGGAGTATGCTTACCGCCATTCTCTAGAGACAATAGGATGGACTGGGGATAACTGATGGAGCTGTAGCTTCTCCATTTGCATGCACATGAGCAAGGGATATTATGCGTTATGTAGTTAAAGATTGTGATGGGTATTTAGCAAAGAAAGCAATGAAGAATTCTTGCAGAAAGACATAGTTCTGTACTCAACGGCCCAGTTTATCTTGAATTCTTATAGGTTAAAAATTAAACTTGTATTACGATTTTCCTCCTTTTATATGTGCAATTTATATTACAACGATTGACTTGTCTACAAATATGGTTTATGATGGGACATGATGAGTCCTTTTGATTCATGTAGCCACCATCACTTGGGGGAAATGGCTTTGTCTTTGTTGCTATTTCTCTTCCCCCTATTATTAATATGTCAGTTTTTGTTTATTCAAAGATCTTTTGCGTTCGTAATTTTCAATAATTATCGTGTCAACAGGCTCATATCAGGAGCATGGGTTCAAGGATAGTGGAGACCATCTTGAGTCTAAGATTTTTCATATTCCAATATGGCATTGTGTACAAGCTTAAAGTGCAGGGATCAGATACTTCATTGACGGTATTACAAACTCCGTGTTTCTTTCTGTTTCTTGCCTCCTGTATTTCTTATCCATTTCAAGAACCATTCTTCCTTCATCAGGATAATATTTTTCATGTTTCCTGTAGTTCAACATTAGGGTTATGTTTGGTTAAAGGATAAAAATGGGGTCTAAATTTTCAAAGATGAGCTCTGTATAAAATTGCACATAAACCTTATTCATAGAAAATTTACCTCATTTTTACTCCCCAAACAAACATACCCTAGAAGTTAATTTAGTTTGTGTTGAAATTGTGGGTTAGAAAGCTGAGGAAGGAAAGAGGGAATAAAGACTTCGAATAGAATGAAAATAAATTGATATATTGTGATTCATGTGATAAAAAATACAATGAACCAATCTCTATTTATAATAATACTAGAATCGTAATTCTAATTAAATAAGGAAACAAATCAAGAAATAAAAGTAAATATGAAAACTACTCTTAAGAGACTATCTAAGATATGATATAAATATTGTATAATATTATAAGATATAATAGAGATATTATTAAATATTTTTTATATTTCTGACACTCCACCCTCAATCTGAAGTCACCCTCAATCTGAAGCTTACTAACCGTTAAGCTTTTTATAATTAAATCCTTAACAATAAAAAATAACGGGCCAGACTTCGACAATCGCAGAGGGAATTGGGACAACTGCAGAGGAAACCTCTTTCACATGGCAGACTGCTGGTAGCCATGGGTCAAAAGAAACCAGGGGCATAATTGGAATTTAAAAGGAAACAGAAAGGACAAAAGATGTTGATGTAGTGCGCAGATGGTGAAAATAAGGGCAGATATGGAAAGATGGCAGCGGTGCGAGGACGACAATGGGAGTGGCAGCAAAGACGTCACTAGATGCATCGGCATGTGCGGTGGAGGATGGCGCCAAGTGGTTTCACGGCAGAGAGCAGATGGCCGCATCAAAAGTAGTTGCACACACTGATGTTGCAAGGTCCATGTTAGAGCACGTGAGCCGATGAACTGCAGTGTTTATTTGGGGTTAGAATGCGAACAGTGAGGCAAGTAGGATGGAAAGGTCATCAGCTGAAAACATCAGCAGAAAAGTTGCTGGTAATGGAAAACAATGGTTGTTTGAATTAGAATGGAAGAAAATTTTAGGTTTTCAATGGTTTGATTTTGGAAGCATCCTAAAGGAGTTGCAATTTTTAGGTAGGAACATGCAGCAGAAAAGGTGTTACTGGTCACAAAGGATGCTACCACTCTAATATCATATTGAACTTGTTGGATAATTTAGCGGAGGAAGAAAAGAGAGAATAAAGACTTTGAATAATAGAGCGGCCCCATGCACAAGGCTCCCACTTGGTGGGGTCTGGGGAGGGTAGATGTATACGGTCCTATCCCGGCTTTATGGAGAGGTTGTTTCCAAGACTTGAACTCGTAACCTGGAGGTTACAAGGCAGCAAGTTTATCATTGAACCGAGGCTCACCCTCAATAAAGACTTTGAACCAAACCCTACTTATAATGATGCTAGAATTCTAATCCTAATTAAATAAGGAAACAAATCAAGAAATAAAGTATATATGAAAATTTAGATTATCTCTTACATGAAACATTGAATAATATTATGAGATATAATAGATACAAAAAAAAAAAAAAAGAGATGGCCTAGTGCCCCTGAGGCTCCCACCTGGTAAGGTCTAGGGGTTAGTTGTAGCAACCATACCCCCATTTTGTGAAAAGGTGGTTTCCAGGATTTGAACCTTCACCACCAAATGACAAGGCGGTAATCTTATCGTTGTGTCAAGGTCTATGAAGCACTGATATTGATATGAACACGAGACACGACACGACATGAACACCAAAGATACACTAAAGTTGAAAAATTACAAGACATGGACACGGCCTATATAACTAAAAATTTAAAGAAAATGATACATTATTCAAAATATTATTCATATAAGCTTCACTTATATTTTATTTTCTTATTAACTCAATAAATTATGTATTATTTCCTTTTTAAAACTGTTTATATTGTGTTTTTCTATATTAGAATAAGAAAACAGTAAATTTTAAATTAGATGTATACACATTCATGTCATTGGTGTGTAATGCAAGATCCGACACGAATACGTGTTCAACTTGTAGACATAGCATCTAAATGGTGTAGCTGTGTTTTATAGGCCAAGGTTCATCTCGTAAGATATAATAGAGATATTAATAAATATTACTTCATTTCTAGTAGTTTTGCTATTAATTTGTAGATTGTTTGTTTCTGTTTTAGAGATACTAGCAGAAGTAAAGTAATATGCTTTTATCACTCTCTCCACTGATAAAACCTGGCCAAAGGCCATAGGGTATAGAATCATCATTATTAACTTGTGCATTAGCGTTATTAGTATATTGCATTCATGTTTGCATGTACAGAAAGTGTGCATATCAGGCAACTGATTGTTTATGGTTGACATTTTGCGTAGGTTTATGGCCTATCATGGATAGTGCTGGCTGTGCTGCTACTTCTTTTTAAGGTGCGAAAAATGCTTTACATGTGGTCTTGGATTACATTTGTGTGACGGTAATTTTGTATCTTGAGGTAATGAGGTTGTCTTGTACTGTTGTTCAATAGGTATTCACCTTTAGCCAGAAGATATCAGTCAATTTCCAGCTTCTGTTACGCTTCATACAAGGACTCTCCCTCTTGATGGCACTGGCCGGTCTAGCTGTAGCAGTTATATTGACAGATTTGTCTGTGGCTGACATATTTGCTTCTATATTGGGATTTATTCCTACTGGATGGGGAATTCTTTCTGTGAGTTTTCTTTACCTGTGACCCACTTGTGTTGTTGATAATTATTTGTTCATTCTGCCTTTGGGTTAGATGCATAGAGTATCATCAGTCTATAGTCGGAAGCCTTAATTTTAGTTGAATTCATTGTGTGTTAAATATGTACTGCCCTTAACAAGGTATGGCGTAGTTGCAAACTAAGCTCCGTGTAGGAGGACTCTACTAGTGCAGTGGTTTGAAACCCATTGTAAGGAATCGAGCACAGGGACCAATAGTCCAATATACTGCTGTGTCCGCATGTCCAACTCGTGTCATGTTCAGATACTTGCATAACACACTGACATCGTGTCCATTTTTGTCTGGTTAAAATTAATTAATCAGCTTGGACATTTCTCAAACACAGCATAGGCATAACATGGACATGCAATTTATTTAATTTTATGTTTTTGTCATATAGCCATTTAAAATTTGAAAATGTATGTTGTCATTCAACGTGTTTTCGGTAGAGCAGGCGAATAAATAAAAATCCTTATCCATTACCCCCTGATGTGATAAAGGCGTGTCTCACACTCGAGAATTGAGACCCATTCTCAATACCCGATCTGTTTTCAAATCAAGTCCTAAGCTCCTCCAGCTCTTGGTTATTTTCTTCGCTTCTCCACGTATTTATTTGTATGTGGTTAGTTCTAATAGGACATGTTCGTTTCAGAAATTCTTTTAGAACCAGCAATATGACATATATCAAGAATGCTTTAATATTAATTCCGAGGGTTTAAAACATAGTCGAGTATTGGTAGTTTGGTGCCTCTGAATGTATGTTATAAATCTTCAATAGGAAACGCCATTTTTTCTCTCTTTTCTCTGATGGAATTTTGAAAATACGTCTCGCTCCATCCATGGATGTCAAACCCGTCACGTGAACTGTTTATTTGACATTTACATTTCTACTCACTTGACACTTGTCCAAACACTTTTTACTAAATGGAGCTGATTTTGTATGCAATGGTTTTAGTATTTCATCAATGTCGTCTTACTCTGATTATTGCACCCTGATTGTCCTTGTATAGATTGCTGCTGCTTGGAAGCCTGTGATGAAGAAGCTGGGACTATGGAAATCCATTCGATCAATTGCTCGCCTATATGATGCTGGCATGGGAATGATCATCTTTATACCCATTGCATTCTTTTCGTGGTTCCCATTTGTATCAACATTCCAAACTCGCCTCATGTTTAACCAGGCTTTTAGCCGAGGGCTGGAGATTTCACTGATCCTTGCTGGGAATAATCCCAATACTGGGATATAGTTGTACTTCGCTCATGTCTTATTCCCGAAAGAGAGTCTGTGAAGCGTTTAGGGCAGGGAGGGTGATTAGTATGTAAATTTCCTCCTCCACCTCTGTGGATAGTAATGTATCATCATTTTTTCTAGTCTATGCAAGTTAATTAGTTCATGTATAAGTGGAGGTAATCTTTGCCATTTCAGTTTTGAATTCCTTTATATAGCGCTTAACCATTTATTTCTGGCATTGAAAGGTGTACAGATGTAGGCACACACTAATTTAAATGGATACCGAGGTCGAACTCATTTTTTCGGGGAGTAAGTCAGGCATGTAGCTTGCGTAATCTCTTAAGATCATTCGATGTCACCTTAATGTGCGTTTTGCTTTCTTTCTCTTTTCTTTTCTGTTTACCTGCAGAAGTCAAGCCACACCTTGATTTTACAATGCACTTGTAGTTCTTCACTGAGTTTAACTATCAAATTAGCCAGTTGAGGTAACACCTGAAGTGTTTACATTCGTGCTGTCAAACGTGGAAGATGCTCGCATAAAATATATAAATTTAAAATTTCAATGGCAATGTAAAATTATTGCCAAACAAGGGTGTGTTTTGTTTAAACTTAATTCCCAAATCCAAATTGGATTGCCTTCCTCTAAAGTAAGAAGGCTGATAAAGTTAGAAAGTAGGGTGATATTAATATTATATCAATAATTTCTACTGTACGAGTCTTATCAAATGATCTACTGCTGAAATCCAACTTGTAGCTTATAGAGAAGCCAAATTTATTCATCACATGCACAGCTTCTCCATGCACCATCATCATCCAATGAGAGTGGTGGTGGTGACGCCATGACACAGATAGCAAAGCTATGCTGAGATCTCGACTTCTCTATGCATCTTTGATGAGTGATCATTTGGGGTCCAAATTCTATCACAACAATGGCATCAACCCTGGAAGCTCCTATTCTACAAAACAGAAGCCTTTATGTCCAGCAGTCACATAACTGTCTCACAAACAAACAATAATACTTTCATAATATCCTTGATTATTCAGTCCTATGTCGTCACACTGCTCATTTCTCATCACAGCAATCTTGATGAGCCTGCTAATAATGATGCTAAAGACAGGAAAAATGTTACACCTCCATTTGCTATTAGTGCCCCTTCAATTCAGAGACTACACATGAGAGGAATCGTGAACAAACCAAACGGTCACTGGTTGAAGATGCATCTAGAAATTGAGATCTCAATCATGGTGTCACCACAGCCACTATCCTCATTGGGTGGTGATGATGATGATGGTGGTGCACAGGAAAGCCATGCATTTTTTGGTGATTGATGTAGAAGCTCTTGGAAATGAGAAAATTATGGTAGTAAAATAAGATAAATGATTATAGTCAATTATACCTAAATTTACCAAACATGTCAAATTATATTGAAAGCAGGTTTTTTTTTCCACCACCAGATTATAATGAGGTTGCCCAAACGTGCACCTTTTGTAGCAACAGAGACTCTCTCTCTCTCTCTCTCTCTCCATTTTCTGACTTGGTTGAAATATGTAATATATTCTCTTTCTTCCATTAATTAATGGATCATAGAACCTCAGTATACAAAGAGCCAAGAACTATTTGTTAATAAAAATGGAAGCCGGTTGATATTTTGGTGGATTTGTGAGACAATGATTCTTTGGAGGGTTATGAATGAATATATCTTTTTTAGGACTATTTGTTAGCAACATAATCTTAATGTTTCCAGGAGGCAGTTCTCCCTTCTCTTTTTTTTTATTGTGCAAAGAATAGCGAACTTGGATTTTCCTCTTAATAAAAATGCATGCGGTTCAAAAGTTTACCTCCGGTTTAGATCTTCCTCTTCGAACTTGTTTGACATCTGGAAAGAGCTTTCTCTACACCTTATAGCCTGTATATGCTAAAAGCAATAGCTAATTCCTTATTCAATAGGCCATATAGTAAATAGACTGGATATGAATTTTGTTGTTGGCCTTCTACATATCAACAATTCGCAGTATGCAAGTAGTTGCATTATTTGTTTACCATGATCTCAGAACAACGAAAACAGTTTGAATTCTTATGAACTATATTTTGCTCCAATGTTGCTGGTTAACGCAAGTGCTATCAGTACCAAGATGTACTTGTTCGTGATCACCATTGTTCAGCTTTTTCTTCTTCTTTTTTTTTCATATTAATGTTGCCGTGATTAAATATGATGCAAGCATGTTTCTTTGTATGAAGCTTAGTTTGCTAGTAATAATGGCTTTCTTTACGCCAATTATATTTTGTGGGGCTTGTGGATAATGGAGCAGAAACGACACTGTAAATTAAAAAGGACCATAACAAAATAATAAGACTGACCCTAAGAAATAACAAAACGACACTGTAAATTTAAAAGGACGATACTATTAGAAAACCCAGTACTGATAACATATTTGATTATATTTACTTATGCAAAAGCCTCCCTCTTGATTCCGACACCTTCAAAGCCAGGAGAAACAGCCGAATCGTTGCGACCAGATTCTTCTTTCACTTTGCCAACTCCTCCTCCACCATCTGCGGATCTGCTTCCTGCCGCTGCACCTGCAAGTACTGCACCAGCTGCATCCTCCCACAAACGAAAAAAAGGTTATGAGTCCCGCATTGCCTCATGATATGACCTAGACAGCCTTTATAAAATAGTTTCATTGCCTCATTGATTTAGTCCCGCATTGCCTCATTGATTTAGTCCCACTCATTAATAAAATAGTTTCAAAATTTATCTGATGTTTTGCATAATTCAAATCAAATCCATCGGATCAAATTCGGAGTTTGATTCGAATTGGGATATTGGATTTAACCATTTTCTTTTTTACAATTTTTGTCAAAAATTCAATAAAAAATATCGTAGAAGAGAAATAATCTGAAGACAATTTCATTTTTAATACAACACACACAACTCCACAACTCAAACAATTCCAATATCAAAACAATTCTAATATCAACTCATAGGATATCAACAACCCATAACAATGGGAAATGAGAACACCAATAAAAGAGAGATTTGTGATTTATGCTTGTAGTAAGTTTAAGTTAGCAATTAATATGATAAGAATAAGAAATAATTATGCAGGGCTAGGTAGTTCGGTTCTTAAAATGGAAACCCAATATTTAGAAGGCAGTACAAAAGAAATACAAAAATAAATTTTTTATAATTAGAGATAACAACGTAAGAAGAAAAATGATATAAAAGAGATAAAATTTGATGTGATTCGACCTTAATTGCTTATATCCACAATCCTGATGAGGAGTTCCAAGATCTTTCACTATCCGAAACTTTTGCACAGTTAAAATTGCAAATTTTCCTTATAAATATTTCTTCATATAGATAGCTCCTAAAAACTAATCATATCTATCACTCTCACTCTTGGAGAATAACTAAACCCAACAATTGAATCCATATTTATAGGGCAAAACATTTGCAAAGCTGCTAATTCTACTTGATAGGAAACTTTGAGTTAAATACTATGTTGCACAGATATAAGTATGATACCCGTACTGAGTGCAGATACGGGTATGGGGCACGAAAATTTCTAAAAACTAGAGCACGAATACGAAAAGATATATTAAATAAAAATATAAAATTATAACTAATAAAATAATTATATCATAAAATAAATGACTTTTTATGATATTTAAGTAAAAATATATAAAAAAACACGAGATTTAAAAGAATAAAATAGTAATTTAAATCATTTAATTGTAAAATTTAATGTTTTATAGGGATTAATTTATATTTTAGTAACATTTGCTTATTGAAATTATTGATTAAAAAGTACCAAGAGTATCCAATAAGTACCGGTACTAGGTATCACAACCATTTTGGAGTACTCATGCTTTAGAGGATGAGAGGGACATAATGTTAAAGGTATTGATGTTAATGGTAGCACCAACAACATTCTCATGGTTGGAGCTGGAAAAGTTTAAGGGACTGGCCATGGTGGAGATCAAAGTAATTTGGGTAAAAGCAAACAGTATTGGAGGCATCTTAATCTTGTGAGTCATTTTATATCATTATGTAGTAATATTTTATGTAAAATAAACATAAAACAAAAATCCAGCAAAAAACAAACATAATGCTAAAATATTTAGAGTTTAATTTTAATAAAATTCAAGTTTAAAAAAATAATATGGAAATCCAATTTAAAAACATTTTGATCAACCAATCAGTGTATTAAAAAACTTACAAATAAAAATATATATGATTGAAAGACAATGAATTTTTTTTTTTTTTACACAAGCTAGCAATACATTAAATTCAATCTAAAACATTTCTGAAAATTTAGTTACCAAAATGATATGAAATGTATATTAATTCTAAGTTGTTTGATTAAGAATGAAATATATACTCTATGCGAATATAAAGCTCATTTATACAAAAATTTCGCTCATTTGACCCACTATAGCATGTCCAATAAACAAATTATCCATATTTGTTTTGTTAAATATGAGATTGTTCTTGTCAAAAAAAAATTGTACTTTTTCTAGCAGTGCATTTTATTTACAGTTTTTCTAATGAGTGCCCTAAAGAGCGTTGCTTAAGGAGTTAAAAAAGGAAAATTTCATGTTGGGAAGACGAGTTTTTAAGTTGTCGAAGCATGAGACCCGCCACTAAGTATTATAACCAGTGCCCTAACGGTTAAAAAACTCTTCTATCTATTTGTCCAGTTTATTCGATTGAATGTCCCAAGACATTGTGATATTCACACTTTTTATTCTTGTTTGTGCCTTCCAAGGCAGGTCAAGGGTTGCCTCTTAGAGGTTTGATGAGCCAAGCTGAATAGATTTCTTTCAGGATCATACTTATCCAAGTATTAAGGGGGTACAACTGTTGTATTTCTGCATAGAATATCTGGACTCGTTTCTTTTCTTATTGTTTTGGATTTGTCGCCCTTGGGTTTCTAACTGGAAACGGGTTTGTTGGGATCTTGCTTCTAGTTGTTCTTTTCTATCGCGCAAAGCTCTTCAGAGTTAATGTAGCCGATGGCTCTTTCGCGAAGCTCATGTATAGTCCATGGTGTATTGATAGCTCGGTTCTCCTTGAAAGGGCCAAAACGTGGGCCGATCCTAATTTGATGGAGTTTGACAGCTGGGTCAAGGTCAGGGATCTAAGAGGCCTCTTTATTGAATCTAGTAAAAAAAATTTCTTAGGGACTCATTGGGGGCTTGTCTTATGTGCTCCAAAGAGCCCCAGGTTTTCATGTATATTTTGGAGGAGATGAACCTATTGATGAAGGCTCTAGTTAGCTCGCCAAAGTTATGGATGGAGTTTAAAGGAAGAGAGGAGAACCACAGAAGTACTGAAATTTCCATGAATGAGGGGAAAGTTCAACAAAGGATCTTATTAGTCGCCCCATTAACCAGCATTATGAATTTGAATATTGTGACAAAAGATTGAGAGTTTCTAGTCCCATCACAAAGGTAGAGAGAAGTCGGAAGCTTGAGGTTGATAGGTAGGCCAATGGCCATAAGCTCGTCCGAGAAGTAACCACAGTGTATCGGCTCGAGCTAGTCATTGGGCTCAGGATGATAGATGGTGCATCGAGACTAGAATGATTTGATTGGATTATAATGTATAACTTGAGATTACAATGAACAGAAATTAAACTCAATTATTAATAATAGTTTGAGATAAAATTTTGATGTTGTACACTTTGTATATCACACAAGACAGTTTAGTAATAGTCTTCTTGGCTAACACTACTGCCATTATGTTAGTGCATTAAAAATCCAATTCAAAAATTGTTTGGTTTCGACTAATCATTGTATTAAAAATCTTACAAATAAAAATATATATAATTGGAGAATAATGAAATTTTTTTCTTACACATACAATACACTGAAATTGATCTAAAATATTTTTGATAATTTAATTAGTGAGACGATATGGTATGATATGAATATTAATTCTAATGTCTTTGATTGAGAATGAAAAAAAAAAAAAAAGACAAACTCCATGCGAATATAATAAACAAATTACGCATATTTGTTCGGCAAATGATGAGCTTGTTTTTGTCAAAAAACCTTTGCAGTTTTTCTAGCGGTATATTTTCTTTAGGATTTTTCTGATGAGTGTCTTGAAGGTCATTGGTTAAGGAGTTGAAAAGGGAAAATTTTATACTGGACAGAAAAGTTTCAAATTTTTAAGGTATGAGACCTGCCACACTAAGTTTTGAAAATTACTCTTTAAAATATTCTTAACCAATGTTCTAATTATTAAAAAAAAAAACCTTCTGGTATTAGGGCAGTATTAAGCACACTTTTAAAACTTGGACCGGCTGGTCACCGGTCAGGTAACCGGTCCGAGCAACTCAGAGGATCGGATATGCAATTGAACCGTTGTGAACCAGTCTGACCCGGCGGTTTTGAGGCAAAACCGGTGACTTGGTGAGTCGACGGTTCACCCAGTTCAAACCCCCAAAAAAAAAAAAAAACCTGTTCAACACATCTCAGTAAAAAATCTCAGCAAAAAGAAAAACATATGGTGAGTGAATCACAAATCGCCGCTTTAGATCTACTGGTTGCCATATCTCTGCTGCTTCAGATCTGCCGCCGGTGAGCCTCCACATCTCTGCCACCTCAGATCTGTTGTTGCTTTGGATGCGAGCTGCGCACCTCACTCGTTAACTGGAAGAGGAGCTCCACCTCATTGAGCAAGTAATACAAAGAGAGATAGTTGAATGAAGAAGAAAGGACCAGAGAAGAGGCAAGGTTGTGCCATGTGTGGCGTAAACGGAGAAGAAAGCAACAGAGAGGGATAGAAGTGGGGCGGCGTGGCATGAGAGAGGGTAGGTTGGTGAGAGTAAAGTAATTTAGGGTTATAGGTTTTTCTTTTCATTTGGGTTGCTTTTCAAAACCAAAACATAGCTTGAACGTCATAATGGGCTTATGAAGTATATTGCTTTTTGTTTGTTACAGCTTCTGAGGGTTGGGCCTTACGTAGCACCCAAAAAGAAAGCTTTTTAATTTTAAATGTATATATTTTCCTCAAATCATTTAATATGTATGTGTCTTACAATCCATTGTCTGAAAAAAAAAATATTTTATGATTTGAATATATTAATTATTAATAATGCACATACTTTTATATTTTATTTTTTATTTATATAAACACAAATTTTAAAGAAGTGTTAAATTGTCAATTATTTATGTTAATTTATTGTATTTATTTGAATTTATATATTTATTTAAATATATCTGGTTTAACTGGTTCAACTAGTGATTCACTAACCCCGTATCTTGACTGAGTCAAATACTAAGCCGAATTTTAAAACTATAATATTAAGTCAAGAATTAATTAGGCACTATGACATTTATTATTGTTGATTGAATATATTTGACTGTCTGATATATATACTTCATAAATTGATGCCATAACAAATATTGGATGAGAGAGAATCTATTACTTCATTTATTTGATAATAATTGTCAAAAATCAAATAATATACATATTAAGGTAAAAAAATCTTGATAAATATATAAAATTATATAATTTGGCAAAACTATCATATATAGTCATTATTATTTATCTTGATAAATATGTTAATTACTTAACTAACATATTTATATTAAGGATATAAATGAAAGAAAAAAAATTAATACTATCTAAATATTATAAATAGATAGATATTCTGAAATATAAAAAAGTAACAAAAAAATTATAGTTATTATGAAATGGATTATATTTTAGAAGAGGTGGAAACCGTGTTAAATAATACCCAAAAATGCTAGTTGTCATTGCTTTGGTGAAACCCCGGGTGCATCTTTTAGAAGAAGCACAAATAGATTTATTGGCTTAAAATGAAACTATTTTACTACCGGAAAATAAAAAGAAATTATTTGCGTGACTGCTCTAAAATTGTATCATGCTGAGACTGTGTTAACCTTATTTATTTAAGTGATAAGAATAATTAATTTCATTCATGTATGGAAAAATGAAATAAGACTAATTAAGTTTTGACGAATTTACTGTCAATTTTTTGTTGCATTTTTTCTGCTTCTAGGAAAGGGTGATTAATTTGAAATTTTTTCGTATCTTCATCAAAGCCACATTATACGACAGATTGAAATTTTCGTTAGTTTTTATAATAAAGATGGGAAGATATTTGTCTAAGAAGGAAATGTATTAGTAATAGCGTTGTGATTTTGATTACTGGTTGGATTTACATTTATTAGTATATTTACTATTTTTTTGTATCAATCAACATTATTAAGATTTTATTTCTATATACTGATAGTATAAAATCTTTTTATATTGTCATTCAATTATTTTTTATCATATTAGTCAAAGTGATTAAATCTCACACTAATTACTTAAAAATTATATAAATGAAATAGTTTGATTGAATAACAATATAAAATTTGAGATGATAAAACATAGAAATTAAACTCAATTATCAACAGCAGCTTGAGATGAAATTTTGATGTTGTACACTTTATATATATATAACACCGCCATTATGTCATTTGTGCACTGATTATTGAAGAATATTGAATTCTCCCAATTAGTATCATAACAATTTCTTAATAAAAAACCAAAACGAATTTCCTGGCGTATATAGTTGTTTTGCATCGCATTATTAGAGAAATGAAATTAGCATAACAAAATGGAAAGAAGAATATTTATTGAACTTGTTAGTGAATATATAAGATCAACTTGAGAATACTGTGATATACAAACAGTTTAGTTACATTTAACAAAAGAAAAAAAGGTAAATTCAGTGTTCAATTTATTCCATAGGTCTACTAGCTGCAAATCTGTTGGAAGAAAGATTTGCAAACTAAAAATTATAATTAAATTTTGTTAAGTTATTACATTTTAAATGATAAAAATGGACATTTTGGTGATTTAGTATTCAAAAGCAATAAAAGTATACAAGCCAAAATATATTTATCAACTTTATCAACAAAGTGTTGATTGAAATGTAAAAGATGTGTCTCCTATGTAGGGACGGGAACAAGTCTAAAAAATTAAGATCAGGCCTAGGTCTATTCTAAAGCCTATTAGCCTGTCAAGCCTGTTAGTTTTATAAAAGCTTTTAAATGAGATTTAAACCCTAGCACACTAACTCCACACTAGAAAAGTGGCCCTTACCACTGAGCCACAAGTTATTTGTGATATTTTTGCTAGAAGTTTTTATTAATATCTTATACTTGTTTTCATTTAAATTTAAAACTTTTAAAATCTCCAAATACCCTTACTGAAACACCAAACATATTAAAAGAAAAACAACCCTAAATTGAGGGTCTCTTTTGTGCCACCACCCCACCGGCACTACAACACACCATCACCTCGCCACGCTGTCTCTCGCTTCTCGTCTCCTCATCCTCTTAGGTTGCACTCGCAACCACCACGTATGTAGTCGTTGCTCCTTGGAGCCACCACCTATGCTGTCTTCGCTCCTCCTGGTGCCTCGGAGCCACCACGTACGCAGCCATTGCTCCTCGTCGCGGCTCAGAGCCACCACACGACCATTGCGGCTCATTGCACTGGTGAGTCACCACATAGCTGTCACTCTACACCACACAAATGCTGGTTCTCTCACAGTCTCACTCTCTTCAAATGGACACACCAGACAGGAACAACAACAATAAAATCAACACTTCATGTCAGCTTCATATCTCTAATTTTACTCCACGGGTTTTTTTCAGTTCCATTTTTTAGCTATTTTTTGTCATAAAAAATGGTCTTTGAACCCTATTGAAGTTTTTAAAAAAATGCCTCATTTTCTGGGTTTTTTTTAAAAAAATTCAAAGGAAGTCATGTTAATTAGCTTCAGTGATGTAGATCTCTTCTCAACTTCCTTACCTTTCATGTTTTCTCCTGTGTTCTATGCTCCTAATTTTTTTTTGGCTTGATTTTTTTTTTTGATAATTTTACTTTGAATTTATGGATGCAATGTTCTTATGTTCAAGTGTTTTTTTTTTTTAATTTGTGTCATTTTGTGTTTAGTTGGTGCTGTTTGGCATATAAGTTTTTTTCTTTTTTTAATGCTACAGAGAAAGGAGAAGGAGCTATGTCCTAATTTTGAAATTTCAGAATTTTTCAGAATTACAGCCAAAGTTCTGAAAATCGGACCGGACATCAAATCGGTCAAAGCAAGGGTTCAAAGGTTCAGAGATTCAACCAGTTCAATTGAGAATCCAGCCGAAATATAACCGATATATAATAAAACCTGTATTTATATAAATATATAAAAATATAAAATAAAATATATGTCATAAAATAACAAAAAATTAAATTAGTCATCAATAAAACCCACAGAACATAACATAATTCATTTCTTAATCAAAATAAACATTATCTATATGGATCAAATCTCTCAAGTTACTACTTTCGATATCAAAAAAGAAAAAGAATTAGGAAAAAAGAGATTTTCTTTCAACAAAAAAAACCCAAAATGATGTTATTTTGCATCTTTGAAAGAAAAAAAAAATTGTCCGACCAGTTTGCTTGGGCCTATTTGGCAGTTCCCGGCCAATTCGTACCAGTTCTCAGTCGATTCTTGAGGGGGCGATTTTTATGCATAGCCTAGACCAGATAGCAAGTAGGTTTCTGGTTCAACTGGTCTAACCGGCCGGTTTAATTTTCAGAACCTTGATTACAGTCTTTCTAGACAAGCTGCATGCCAGGCCAGGCTTATAAGGCCTAAAAGATTGCCTATAGCAAGTTACAGGCTAAGCTCAAGCCCAATATTTATGGTACAGGCCTGGCCTATTAAGAGCAAAACCTGGCCTGTTCCCATCCCTACTCTTATGCATATAATTTCGGTTATCTTATTATAAGAAAAAATGATCTCACTAATACATGATAATTCTAAGAGTTTTTAATATATTTGCTCACTTTTTTTTTTCTCGCCGACACACATCTTAAAAGTCATTATAAAGAATACCCTAATTTTTTTCTATTAAACTTTTAAAAGATATGGTTAAACAAAAAATAATTGAAGGGTTTTTCAAGAGAAAATTTAGTGATAGAACTGTTTATGAAAGAACATTCTATTGTAATTTCAAATTATTCATCTATTGAGTAATTGAAAAGTGACACCATTAGAATTGAAACATAAGAGATGACTTTCTAAAACACCAAGTATTACAAATGGTGAATTTGATAATAGATTTTCAGAGTCTACTGCTTCGAGAAAACATCTTTCAATATGAAAATATCCAGTAAATTAAACAAAGGAATGTTATTATTAGGGCTTATTTGAAAAAAGGTTCAACTCAATCAAAATGTGATTATCCTTTAACTAATGGCAAATATTTAAGAATATTTTAGGCAAAAAATATGATATACATGGAATTATTTATTTGGCCCTCTAATTTTCAAGTCATTTTCCAGCACTGTTTGTGTACAAAAGATCAAATGTTAAACACAACATCAAAGGAAAATAATGAATAAACACAATGATATATATATATATATATATATATATATATATATATATATATATTTATTTATTTATTTATTTATATTCACGTTGATGCAAGCATGTTTCTTTACATGAAGCTTAATTTGCTAGTAATAATTGCTTTCTTTACGCCTATTATATTTTTTTGTATGGCTTGTTGATATATAATGGGGCAAAATAAAAATGAAATAGCATCAATGATTATACTTTTTACTCTTCTGAATGCAGAGAAATCTGAGAAGAATCTACCTGTTTTCTCCAAATAAGGCTATTGAATTTGTAATTTTATAGCTTACTAAATCCCTATACAACTGAATTCCTTTGGAACAAAACCATCAATCATATGTGAAACTAGTTTGTTTTATACTTTGTATTATTTTTAAATTGAGGTTTTGGAGACATGTTAAAGTAAAAATGAGCTTCCAGATGTGGAGCTCCTTATAGGGAAGGAGAAATGGCTTTTTGTAGCCGTTTGTTGCACATACTAAATTCAAACGTTATTCATAAATCAAAGCTTGACATTGTATTTTTGAGATTGAAATCGCTGTGTCTTTCCTCTATAACGTTTGAGAAACATTAGAATGACACCCAAAAAAACAAAAATCGGACAACAATACTACACACCATGAGAGTGTGAGGAGCACTTTTTCCTTTTCTCTTTCTCGCTGCGCTTCTTTCTTGTCATTTTGTGTAAGCCATATATTATGGAATACTCGTCACGTTTTTTGTTCTTCAAGTTGAATGGAAATAATTAAAAAATAAAAATAAAAATAAAAATATTCTCTCTCTTATTTATCACTACTTACTTAATTCTTGATCTTCTTAAATGAGTTATTATTACCATTTAATTAAGGAATAATATATGAATATTGCTGGAGACTACTGGAGTGCAGAAGCACTCAACCCCTTCGCCATTGATGAGTCTTAAAAAGAATACAGATTACAAGAGCACAAAACATTGTATCAGTTAAACATTGTGATTGAGGGCCAGCTAACGAACTTAAGCGCACACAGGCTCTAGCTTTTGGTATTATGTTTTCTATATGTAAAGAAATTAAATACATCAAAAAGGAAAACGAGTGATTTGAATACGCAGATTGGTCCTCTTTCGATTTCTTTTCCTGGGTAACAATTTGATTAGCTTCTTGGAGAATTAACATGGGTGCCGGCCAAGATTTAATTTTGACACAACACTTGAGCTTTTATGGTTGAAGTCGTTTACTTGATGAGATAGAATAGAACTGAAGCTGTAATTCACATAAACTTGGATCCACACTATTCAATGGCACAAACAACGCCATATATATAGAACAAGCACTGGAAATTATGTAGAAATCTCACTTGTTCTTAAGAGTACACAAGAAACACGAAAGACAAACGCAACTAAACGACACTGTAAATTAGAAAGGGCCATGACTTCAGAAAACCCAGTACTGAAAACATATTTGATAATTATGCAGAAGAGAAGCCTCCCTCCCTCTTGATTCCCGCACCTTCAAAGCCAGGAGGAACAACAAAATCATTGCTACGTACTTCACTAGCAGATTGTTCTTTCATCTCGCCACCACCATCTCCTCCACCATTAGCAGAATTTTCTGCGGAGCTGTTTCCTGCAAGTACTGCACCACCTGCATCCTCCCACTCATAAAAAATAGGAACGCATGTGAGACCATCCTTTACCTGTTGAAGTTTGAGTGCCCTCCTTCGGACCTTGGCGATCTGTCTCTTCCTTCTCTGCTCTTTGGTCTCATACTTGTAGTGATCGGCAGCCGCATGAGCCGCAAAGTGTTGCGACGTAGGGAGCACTTTCATGCACTTTGAGCATGTGTAAGGTCCATGTTTTTGGCATGGGAGGCTGTGGATTCGACCATCATGGCCCTGCTCATTGTCTCCATCATCAGAATCACCATTATCGATGTCAATCACCGGCTTTGGGTTTGGAGCACCTGCAGGCCGATGATTGTCGTTTCTATTCGGTTTATTCGTGATTCCTCTCTTATGTACAGTCTCATCAGGGAAATATTCAATTGAAGGAGGGGCACCAGTAGTAACAGGTTTCTTGCCTTTGGCATCACTAGTAGTAGGCTCATCAGGGTTAAGGCCTGTGGTTGCAAGCCTTGTCTGGCTTGGATGTTTACGTGATGACAAGTGAGGACGAGCTATGTGACCGCACAGGGTTGGATAGTCAAGAATATCATCATGAAAGTACTGTGTGTTTGTGACACAGGTATAATCCATGTGGGACTGTTGAAAAGACACGCTCATGTTCTGGAGACTGGGGCTTCGATGTTTGAGGTTGTTGTTGTGATTGGATTGATCGGGCATCAAACGGTCACTGATAGCAGATGCGTACAGAAGATGAGATTTCAACATGGTTTTTGCTATCTCAGTCATGGTGCTACCGCCCTCATTGGACGATGACGTAGTTGTTGATGTTGTTGTTGTTGTTGTCAGCAAGGACCTTCTTTTTGTTAGTGTTGTCAGCACGGGCCTGCTTCTGAGCTCATCACTTACCCTTTGGTTCAACCCAAGTTGACCTGCTCCGTGAGTCACCATTTCATCATCTCCATTAATCGACAGAGGTTCATTAGTTTGAGCGTGATGAAGAAGCTGGGTGATGGTGGGGTCAGAAACCGGCCTTGATGAAAGAGGTGAGGGGCTGATTCTAAAGGCGTTGGTACTGGTACCACCAACACCATTCTCATGGTTGGAACTGGAAGAGTTAGCGGAGTTGGCCATGGTGGAGATCATCAGAGTAATTGGGATGGAAGCAGAGACGGTATTGGAGGCTTCTTAATCATGGTGCGTTCCGATGGGTTTCTGTGAGCCGTTTTGTAGCATTATGTACTAAATATTTTATGTAAAATAAACATAAAGCCAAAATACATATAAATAAAAAAAAACATAAACCCAGAATATTTATAATTTAATTTTGACACATTACAAGTTCAAAAAAATTATACAGAAATCCAATTTAAAAATGTTTGATTCAACTTATTATTGTATTAAAAATCTTACAAATAAAAATAGAGATATAATCGAATGTTAGCAAAAAAAAATTTTGGATAAACAATTCATTAAAATTAATTTAAATTATATTTGAAAATTTATTTATGGAAATGATAAAAATTTTAAAAAATATTTGGATAAACTCCCTGGAAATATGAAGTTCATCTATACAAAAAAATTACATTTTGAACCCCACTAAAACACACCCAGTAAACAAATTATACAGATTTGTTCCATCAAATATATGAGCTTATTCTTCTCCAAAAAAAAAAAAATAGTGTTTCTAGCGTTGAATTTTATTTATTTTTCTGGTTTCGTGGTAGTATTACATCAAGAATTTATTAGGCACCACTATAATGAGACTTAACATAGTTAATAATTAGTTGGGTTCTTAAATATCTAGTCAAAAAATTAAATTTTAATAGTATTTTTATAGAGTGAGTCTTATTACTATAGATTTACTCTCCAGAAAAATTCTCATTTTAAAAAGATTAGTTACTATTGTCACTCGAGAATACTCTGGCCTAGGCAACAAATAAAAAAAAATCATTAGGCATTTCCACATTTATTATTGTTGAGTGAATATATTTGACTATGTGATATATAATTTGATGTGATAATTAATAGTGGATGAAAGAGAATCTATTATTTTTTAGACAATTTAGAAACTGCATTAAATGATCCCCAAAAATGCGCTTTTGTTGACCGTGATTCAGAGCATCTTTTAGAAAGAGCAAAAAATAGATTTATTCGTTTCAAAGGAAAAAATTTAACTACCAAGAAAATTGGAAAATATTTAACCGAAACGTGAGTTGTATATGTGTTGTGGCATTGTACCATCCATAGACCATGTTAGCCTCGTATATTTAAGTAATAAAAATAATTAATTTTCACTCATGCATGAAAAATGAAATAAGACTAATTAAGTTTATATGGATTTATTGCCAATTTTTCGTTGCATATTTCTCTACTTCTGGCAAAGGAGAATTAATATGAAAATCTTGAAATAATTATCTTGTCTTTTCTTTTCCGGATTTTGGTCAAAGCAACATTACATGATTGATTCAAAATTTTCATTATTTTTTATAATAAAAATGGGAAGTTAATTATCAAATTAAAGAAGGAAAGATATTAGGAAGGCACTCATTTTTTATTCAATTAAATAAAGTAAAAGGTGCAATGATTTTGATTATTGGTTATAGTTAAATTTACCATAGTATGCTTACTATTATAAATTACGCATCAATCAAAATTATTGATAGCAGCTTGAGATTAAATTTTGATGTTGTACACTTCATATATATTACACAAGATAGTTTAGTGAGGCAGTGTTTGGTACAATGTATTAAATATGATAGTATAAGTTAATATTATATATTATACCCCTATCCATTGTTTTTGATATAGAAAATGTATTATATATATATATATATAACCTTATACGTCATAACCTCTTATACGTCAAGATGTTATATAACTCAATACAGAATGGAGCCATATTAGGCCTTATTAACTTTTAATGCATAATATTATTTTAAAATAATTCTTAAATAAATAATAATAAAATCAAATTATAAAAAATAATTTTTAATAAAACCATTTTATA
The DNA here is from genome assembly GCA_031216125.1 of Dalbergia cochinchinensis. Lineage (NCBI taxonomy): Eukaryota > Viridiplantae > Streptophyta > Magnoliopsida > Fabales > Fabaceae > Dalbergia > Dalbergia cochinchinensis. Next base: position 65,912,955 of record CM062369.1, read on the forward strand.
ATAAAACAAATACATATAATATATAGTATCAGTTTAGTCATATATAATAAAAATAAAAATAAATATAATTGATAAAAAATAAATAAAATATATAAGTAAATAATAAATAATATTTAATATATTAAAGTAAGGATCAATAATTTAAGTTTAAATAACTATGATTAAAAATATAAAATATTATTTTTATTTATATATTATTGAGATAATAAATAATTATAAAATACTAAAATGAATAATAAAATTTAATACTAATTAAATTTTAATTAGTAAATATTTACATAAATATAATATTTTTATAAATTATTATAATAAAAAAAATTATTTTATTATTATTTGATTTTATTTAATATTTAATTAATATATTATACTTATTTGTAAATAAATAATATAATATTACTAACACAAAATCGAATATCTTATGCATTGTTACACCAAACACTGTATAGTATTAAAAGTTTATCAAATTTTATATGGTTAAACTATATCATATCAAATCTTATACTATCAATTTTTATCCTATTAGACGTACCAAACGGGTCTCTAATCTCCTTTGCTAACACGCCATTATGTCATTTGTGCAAAGTTTGTGGTACCTTCGTAAGTTTCAACGAGAAAATTGTATTCTCCCTATTGTTAAAAAAGCCATAACAGATTTCCTTAGGTATGGTATGTAGTTGTTTTGCAACATATCATTAAAGAAATGAAACATAAAAAAAGGGTGCGAATATAATATTGATTGAACTTGTTTGTGAATATATAAGATCAGCACTTTTTTTTTTCATATTCACATTGCCGTGATAAAATATGATGCAAGCATGTTTCTTTAAGCCTATTATATTTTTTTTGTATGGCTTGCTGATATATATAATGGGGCAAAAAATATATGAAATAACATCAATAATTATACTCTTCAGAATGCAGAAAAATCTGATAAGCATCTAACTATTTTCTCCAAATAAGGTTATTGAATTTGTAATTTTATATCCCTATATAAATAAATTCCATTGGAACAAAACCGCCAATTATATGTGAAACTAGTTTGCTTTATACTTTGTATTATTTTTAAGTTGAGGATGTAGAGATATGTTAACGTAAAAAGGAGGTTCTAGACGTGGAACTCTTTGTAGGGAAGGAGAAATAGCTTTTGTACCCATTTGCTGCACATACTTTGAAGTTTACTTCTGAATTTTTGAGATTGAAATTGTTGTCTCTTTCTGATAAATAATAATTATACTCATAAAGTATAGGAGACTGTATCGACCTACATATTATTTATTATTAAATGAGTTATAGACTCTACTTAAATAGGGTTTATGTTATATCCAAATGGATAACGTAAGAGTCAACGTGATGTACTACACTTACGAGTACAAATAATACTTCCGTTCCCCTATAACACTTGAGAAATGTTAGAATGACCCAAAAAAAAAAAATTGGACAACAACAATACTACGACATGAGAGTGCAATGAGCACTTTTTTTCTTTCTTTTTCTTATAACCCACTTCTTTCTTGTGATTTTATGTAAGCCATATATTATGGAATACTCGTCGCGTTTTGTGTTCTTCATATTGAATGGAAATAATTTAAAAACAAAAATAAAAATAGAAATCTCCTCTCTCTTTTTTAATCATTTCTCACTTAATTGTTGGTCTTCTTAAATGTGTCATTATTGCCATTTAAAGAAATTATATATGTATATTGCTGGAGACTACTAGAGTGTAGAAGCACACAACCCCTCCGCCATTGATAATGAGTTTAAAAAGAATACAAATTACAAAAGCACAAAACACTGTATCAGTTAAAAATTGTGACTGAGGGCTAGCTAATGAACTTAAGCTCACGCAGACTTTAGCCTTCGATATTAATTTTTTCCATAAGGAAAGGAATGAAATGCATCAAAAAGAAAACGAGTGATTTGAATCCCCAAAAAATGTCTTTTGTCTTTTCTTTTTTTTCCTGGGTTACAATTTGATTAATTTTTTGGACGATTCCAGCCGAGGTTAATTTTGACACAACAGTTGGAGCTGTTGTGGTTGAAATCGTTTACTTGATGAGATAGAACTGAAGTTGAAATTCACATAAACTTGGATCCACAATTCAATGACACAAACAATTAAAACACGCCATATATAAGCAAAGTACTGGAAGCTATACATGAAGATCATTGTTGTTAGAGTACACAAGAAACACGAAGGACAAACGCAGCTAAAGAGACAGCCAAATTAAAGCACTATTGGTGATGCACCACCATAAGCGGACTGACCCTATGAAATTACAAAGCGACACCGTAAATTATTAGAAAGGACCATAACATTGGAAAACCATAACATATTTGACTTGATTAATGAGTTTTGATGAACACCTAAAAAATGGGTGTTGATTAAGACACCCACTTCATCATTCCTAAATATGATAGGTAAATGAGATAATGTGACATTATTTCAACACCTAAAAAGTAGGTGTCCATGGACAGACAATTAAATTTAAAGGTGAAAAACTAAAGTTTGTATTTTAAGTAGGGACCACACAAGATTTAAGGATGATAGATTAGGTGTCGGCACAATGTCTAAGATGTGAGTGGTTAAAATAACATTGCTAAATGAGATAAGTAAAAATTACTATCACATTTAATGATGATAAAATGGGTGAACCAATATACATTCATTTTTTTAAGGTGAAATAGCAAAACTCTTGATTAATTATGCAAAACGAGAAGCCTCCCTCTTGATTCTGACACCTTCAAGTCCAGGAGGAACAACCGAGCCGTTGCCAGGTACATCAGCAAATTGTTCCTTCACCTTGCCACCGCCAATTCCTCCACCATTAGCAAACTTTTCTGCGGAGCTGTTTCCTGCAAGTAGTGCACCACCTGCATCCTCCCACTCATAAAAAATAGGAACACATGTCAGATCATCCTTTACCTGTTGAAGTTTGGGTGCCCTCCTTCGGACCTTGGCAATCTGTCTCTTCCTTCTTTGCTCTTTGGTCTCATACTTGCAGTGATCGGCAGCTGCATGAGCAGCAAAGTGTTGCGACGTAGGGAACACTTTCAAGCACTTTGGGCCTGTGTAAGGCGCATGTTTCTTGCATGGGAGGCTATGGATTCGACCATCATCATAGCCCTGTTCATTTTCTCCATCATCAGAATCACCATCAATGTCAATCACCTGCACCTTCGAGTTTGGGTTTGGAGCATCTGCAGGGCGATGATTGTCGCTTCTGCTCGGTTTAGTCATGATTCCGCTCAGATGTTGTGGTCTATCTGATCTCAACTCTCAAGGAAAATCTTCAATTGACGGAGGGGCGCTAGTAGCAACTGGAGAAGGCAGAGCAACAGGTTTCTTGCCTTTGGCATCACTGTTTGCAGGCTCACGAGGGTCAAGGTCTGTGATTGCAAGCCTTGTCTGGCTTGGCTGATTATGTGATGACAAGTGAGGAGGAGCTGTGTGACTGCACAGGGGTGGATAATCAAAAAGGCTATGAAAGTACTGTGTGCTTGTGGTACAGGTACGTGCGATCCATGTGGGACTGCAGCAGAAAAGACACATTCTTGTCCTGGGGGTTGGGGCTTCGCGATGGTTGATGATGTTGTGATTGGATTGATCGGGCATCAAACGGTCACTAACAGAAGATGCGTACAGAAGCTAAGATCTCAACATGGATTTTGCTATCTCAGTCATGGTGTTACCGCCCTCAATATTGGACGATGATGTTGTCGGTGCTGTCAGCAAGAACCGGCTTCTTAAGGTGTTGGAACTGAAAGAGTTTGGGGAATTGGCCATGCTGGATATCAGAGTAATTGAGGTAGAAGTCGACGGTATTGGAGGTTTCTTAACTAACAAGAATCTTATTCCAACACCCAACCTTCTCATACACTAAATATCTTATTTACAAAACATATTGGTTTTTCAACTTATTTTTTCTTCCAACTTATTCTCTTCAGCACTCCTTTCATGGTATCTTGTGAGTCTAGATAATGTTTTCCCTTAATCAAGGTGCCTCGGTGAGTTCTTGTGAACCCTTTTGTAGCATTATGTAGTAATATTTTATGAAAGTTAAACATAAAGCCAAAATACAGATAAGATAAATAAAAAACATAATGCCAAAATATTTGTAATTCGATTTTGATCCATTACAAGTAAAAAAAAATAATATAGAAATCCAATTTGAAAATGTTTGGTTCAATCCATTTCTATATTAAAAATCTTATAAATAAAAATATATATATAATTGAAGGACGATAAAAAAATTCTTTTACACAAACAATTCATTAAAATATCTAAAAATTTGTTTACAGAAATGATATGACATGTATATATTTTTTAATTTGTTTGATTGAAAATGAAAATTTTAAAAAATATATATAGATAAACCCTATGAATATGTAGTTCATCTATATTAAAAAAAAACCCTCGTTTTTAACATTACCAAAACAAAGCCAGTAAACAAATTATACAGATTTGTTCTGTCAAATGATGAGCTTGCTCTGCCCCGAAAAAATAAAAACAAAAACAAAAAACAAATTGCAGTTTTTCAAGAGCTGAATTTTTTTTTCTTTGGTTTCAGGGTAGCATTTCATCAAGAATTTATTCAGCATTCGACATTTATTATTGTTGAGTAAATTGACTATATGATATATAAATTGATGCCATAATGAATATTAGATGAGAGAGAATCTATTATTTTTTAGAAGATTTGGAAACTGCATTAAATGATATCCCAAAAGTGTGCTTTAGAAGATTTACACTTTCATTTCTAAATTGTTTAAATTTATTTCTTTAACTCTACATTTAAAGAAAGACCTATAGGCTCATTATCTTAAGATTTTAGATCAAATTATGATGTCTAGCCAACTTTTATAGTTTATTATTCAATTTATTTATTTAAGTCTCTTGAATTTTAGCCTTCTTGACCACTTTGCTCAACATGTCACACTAACCAAAGCAAATAAATATTAAAAGATCTTACGGGCAGTTGGTATGAGGTAGTGCATTAGGATTATTAGTAATGTTCATTAAAATTACTTGGACTCACAACGTTATCATATTTGATAAATCTACATTACAAGTAATCTACAATACCTAGTGATGGGGTATCTATTTGGATTACCACTTAATTGGCAATCTTAAAATTTATTTTAGGTTTAATTAATTCACTAGTCCCTATAGTTTTACTGAATATTTGATTAAGTTCCTACATTTTAAAAGTTTTCAATTTGATCCTTACATTGAAAATAAATATTTAATTGGATCCTGACCCATCATCTATTATAAAAATATTAGAATTAACGGAATATTTTCATAATATTTTTTTTCTATTATTGTACATTAAAAGAAAAAAGAAAAACCCACCCCGTTTCCTTTTTCCCTGCCGTTTCCCTTCCCCACCACCACCACCACCAACCCCAACATCATCATCATCCAAACGTCTGTCCCTCAACTCCCACATAGCACACGCTCCTCCAACTGCATCTCCATCATCCATGTCCATAGGCAATGATGATGTTGGTCTCTATCTGGATCTCGAATCAGTTCCAGGCCCTCAAAACCAAGCTTTCGGCTATTGCCGCTCAGCAACAGCATAATAACAATCATGAGCTGAGCTCTGTTCTAGAAAACGATCTCTTTGCCAAATTCGCTGCCCTTAAAGCCAAATCATCTTTGTCGTCTTCAACATCGACTGTTGGATTAGGTCTCACAGGAACAGGCAATGCTAAGCACCCTACATGATGAAGAGAGCGAAGACAAAAAGGAACAAGTTCAGAAACTGATCAGCTGAGCTAAGGATGCTACACACCTTGATCCTTCTCCACCCTCCAATGATGGAGAAGAACAAGAACGAGTCGATCACCATGATAAGGATAGTAGTGCCAGCAACCAAGATATTAACCGCACTCCAGGAAAGAGAAAATAAATGTATTTTTTATTTTTTGTTTCCCTATATTCCCCATAGGATCAAATTGTGATCATACTGCAATGTCATTTTTTCTGTTTTCTCTATTTAAAACTTGATGATGTTTTGTAGATACTTTAGTTTTGATGCTCATATGAATCAAAGCAATTTGAAAAAGCACCCATGCTAATTAAAAATGAATTTGTCGAAAATCAGAAACCAAAAGTATATGTAAGCAAGAATCCTTCCCCTGCTCCCACTAATGCTTTGACTCTGCTCAATGGAAAATGGTGGCACTGGGGTTGGTTTTGGATGATGATGATGGTGGTGGTGGGGAAGGGGAAGGAGAACGGGAACGGAAGGGGGGTAGGTTTTTCCTTTTTTATAATATAAAATTATAGAAAAAAAATATTCTATAAATATTCTGTTAATTTTAATATTTTTATAACAGATGATGGGTCAGAGATTTAATTAAATATTTATTTTCAGTATTGAGATTTGAAAATTTTTAAAATATAATAATCTAATTAAAAATTAAATAAAATTATAGAATATGATGGATTAATTAAATCTTTATTTTATTATAAAGCATGCTAAAGCCTCTCTATCGTTTGCACCTAATCTTTCCCTTGTCATGTGCACCTCAGCTTTCTATCTGATTCATGGTCGCATATCCATTCCCAACTTCATTTCTCGTGGCAGTTGTGACACATGATTCGTTGCGTCACAGGAAGCTAATGCAGAGGCCACTACTGTGGATAGCAAACATCACCAATTCACTATTCCAAAATTGAAGCAAAAGCTGCCGCAAACCACCATAAAGTCTCGCTTGAAAATGGAAATTGATACTTGACTATCTGGGGAGTTTGCGTTATTTTGGTTTTTATCCAAAAAAAAAAAATGTATGGTAATTTTAACTTATGAATTGGAGATATATATATATATATATAATAATAATATTGCTAGTATCATAGTTATTATTGGTATTGATATAATAATAGCCATTATATAAATATTCACGTAAACAAAAACTGTTATCTATTATTATAATTATTAATTTTATATATTGTTATATTGTTGTTTTTTTAGTCAGAGGGCATTTTGGTAAAAGAAATACATTATTTGGTAATTTTCTTGATTTTCCAAATAGCGTAATGAAAATTGCCAGTTAGATTATTTGTGCATACCAAATAATTCATTGTAATATTACCAGTAATCTTATTGGTAATGTACCAACCCCATTAAATATATTTATCTCCTAGATGGTTAGCGGTGAATCTTAAATATATATTTTTTTTTGATAAAAAATCTTAAATATATTATTTTTAAACTTTACTTGCTTGTCATTATGCATAAATTCATAACATAAAATACATACACTTAAGCAACAAATAGAACTTAAATAAAATCTCATAAAATAATCAATAAACTTAAATAATAATCATGAGAAATTAAATAATAAAACATAAAATAAAGTAATAAATAGAATAAAATGCACGAATATATATTAATACACAAACTTAAAATAAATAAAGTGCAAATAATACAAGCTTGATAAAATAACATCTCAATAAAGTTTCTCAGAGCATATAGTTGTTAATCTGAATGTTAATTTATAAATAGACCAACATAATTAAATTATTTTTATTTTTATTTTCTTTTAAACTTTTCATCATCTCCACAATAGTTGGTCTTTATCATTATGGCGCATCAGCGCATAAAAGTCTGGTTCTTATAAGTCATCGTAAAGTCATAATTAATTTAGTAGTTCAAATCCATAAATGATAACTATATTTTTAGTGTTATATCTTAATATAGCTTCATTGCAAAAATTACTATAAATATTGACAACTCAAATTAATTTAAATTATATGAACAATTTCAATAATTGAGCAATCCTAAAAATCTAAATATAAATAAGTAACAAAGTAAACCTTGCAATATTAAATAATGCCAAGAAACTTTAATGTAGAGGAACAATAAACAAGATAGCTTGCCAAAAAAAAAAATAAGCAACATAAATAAATATAAAGAAACGATAAAATAAAAAAGAAATTGGGTGCAGTAGTCTATATTGGACTGACGATAGGAGAAGGAAATCTTTTTAATTAAATAATTAGTATTGTTTTAATCAATGTTTAATAATCCATGTTCAATGATTCAAAGTCCATATTAGGCCCACAGTAATTCATAAATATAAATAAATGACAAGCAAAATGACAAGATAAATAATAGTGAATAATTTTAATATAAAAGGACAATATAAAATAAATAATAACATAGTTTTATTTTGCATAAAAATAAATTAAATTTATTTTCTACATAGATTATTACAAACAAGTGAAAATGATTTGTACACGTCAAATTTCTTTTCTTACAAAGTAGCCTCACTATATATATTTTTTAAAACTTTTGTTGTTACCCTTTATTTTGTGTAAAATTATACATCTATTTGTTAATACTCAACTTAATAGTAATTATTTATCTTAACAAATTTTATTCTCAAATTGGTGTAATATATTTTGAACATATTCTTACCAATTTATTGTCTTACTTTTAATAGTTAATATCTATAATATATATATTTTAACCTTTTGATCTATTATTTAAACTAGATAGATATTGATGCAAAATTATAATGATAAATAAAATATTTAAGTTAGATAAAAAATTAAAACTACTGCTACACAAAATATTTTATAATAAAGGGGATCTTTCACTTTTTCCTTTCAATATTTCATTTTAGAGGCACTCACAATAAGTGAAACCCACATATTAACATGCAAATACGTGTTGATGCATTTATAATCGCATAGGTTTATAGGAGACTTTTCACCCTGCCATAACAAATCAATCATCATTATTATAATTTTTTTCTATCTCTCTAAAAAAGAAAATCCCTTTTTCCTTTTCAAAATCTTTTTCATGCTAAATTTAATTAATAATTAATTAGTTGTTTATTAGTTTGACATCATTAATATTTTCTATAATGTACATTTTTTTTCTATATTTGTACGTAAGACATGTTGAAATTAATATTTTGTAAATTACTGGTTAATACAATAATATAACACAAATCATAACCATAAAGTTATCATGCAAAGGACCCCTAAACGAAAACTTTTATATTTTACATATTCGAAGTTTTTAATTAATTTAAGATAAGAAAGGAAAACAAATTGTTATATAAAGTTATGAAATTTGATATTGTATATAAAGGAACACGCCTAAACGTTGATTAAAAATATTTAATTTGTTAAAAGCAATTCTAATATTATTTGGAACCCACAAAAACAACGAAAAACAAGTAATAAGTAAATTTTTCTATTGTCAAGTAATAGAACTTACTACAAGGTGTGCTCAGATTGACTTTTTTTTTAAAAAAAAAAAATCTTTTCTATTGTTTTAATATACTTTATTTTTGGAAAAAACAAATATTTAAGTTTGGATAGATGATTTAAGAAGTGTTTTTGACTATTAAAAGTATTTATAAGTTTGTCTTGATGAAAAAAAAATAAAAGTACCATTTTATAATCAAATTACATAAACACGCGAATGTGTGTTGATAAATTTACGAATAAAATAAGTTTACAGGAGACTTTCTCTCTACCACAAGAAATCGATTATCATTATTAAAATTTATTTGTCTCTTTCTCAACAAAAAAATTCCATTTTTTTAAAAGTCTTTTTATGCTAAATCATGTAAGCAACAATTGTGATTGGATCTTTGATAGATTTAAAAATTGTGGTTAATAGGGCAAATTGCTCATTCTTAGTTATACATGACTAAAAGGTATCAATATCCTTAAATTTTATACGACTATCGGAGAGACCTCCATAATTTTATTAGTGATTTAGTTTAACATCATTTATATTTTCTATAATGTAAAATATTTCCTACATTTGAAACGTAAGTTATGTGCAAATTAAGATTTTATTAGTTACACATTAATACACGTTGATGAAGAGTTAACGGCTTAGGTTAATAGAGCATGGTCCTATTATATGATTGAATCCTTATGTGAAAAAAATAGTCAATGCAGCAAAATGAATGAAACAATGTTTATAATAACATGGTAATATTATCTAAAAATTAAAGAATTTAGTTTTGATAAATTAACGGTGTAGAAAATTTTCATATTATTATTCAATCAAATATTTTTATTGCCTTTCAAGTAGCAAGTTCGAGTGTTTTATAGTATTATGTATCAAACTTAAATTCAAAAATAAAAATCTTGTATTAAATTGCATAATTTATTACTCTGGATATTATAAGATTTAACTAAACAAACAAACAATGATAAACAAGTTAATTTTTTTGAAAAATATCTTTTTAGATTATTTAAACAATTAGGCTTCAACTTACTTGGTTAAACATGCCCAAAAAGACATTGCTTGGTTAAAAAAATATATTGGGGTAATTACGTTGACTTTCTTAAAGTCATTGAATATTATGCCCACCCCTCATTTTTTAATACTATACTTACCTCTTTTATTGCCCAGTAATTTACAGAATTTCAGCATTACCCTTCTTCCCTTTGCCCTTACCCCCTCCTCCACCTCCACACATAGCAATTACAGATTCATCAAATTCATCCTCAATCATCATCATTCAAGTTCTGCCCCTTTCAATCCACTACCATTTCTTAACCCTCTTCAACCATTGAAAACACAAAAGAAAAAAACAAACAAATTCACCAAGGTGCCTGGCTCCATCTTTTTCACTATGAAAGCTTTCAAATTTCATTTACATCTACTAATATAACAGTCACCCCAAAACAGGAAAGTAAACAACATTAATCCGATAAGCTTAACAAAGCAAAAGAAAATAAAAATTCAAACAAAATTAATAGAAAAGGGCTTATGAACCAACTAAAAGTAAGACAGGGATAGGGTGTGATGGTGGAAGTGTGCTATGGTAGCTGCCTATTGTGTGTGACGGCAACAATAGAGTAACAATAGGGTCATGGCAATGGTCACGGATTGTGCGATGAGGTCACAGATGCAAGAACGATTCGGGTCCAACAGTTGGGTCTCGCTACCGATGGTGGATTAACTTAGAGTAGCAGCAACTAGTAGCATCCTCAATGTTGCAGTGCGGATCGCGTTGGTGCAGAAGAGGGGTGGGTGAAGAAGATGTGGTGCACCACCATCAAGATCCACCTCATGATTGTTTCATCTTAGGCTCATATTTGTGTTGGGTTGGGGGGATGAAGAAGGACGGGTTCTGTTACTGGATTGGGGAATGGGAAGAACAGGGGTGCATAGGTGTCAACGATGAGGAGGAGGGCTAGGTGTCTGGGTTTTGTTGGTGGGTTAGGTAAGAAAAAGAAGGGTTGGGTGTTAAGTAGGGAAATTTGGATAATGTGTGAGGGTAAAATAGTAATTTAGATATTATTTAAAATTTTTGGAATTTAAAATTTAAAATTAGGGGAGGTTTCTGAAATGTCATTGAATCAATTAAGAGAGGTAAGTGTCAAATTGAAAACTAAGAGGGGATTACCCCAGATATATAAAGGTAAAAATAGGTTAGAGAACTTGTCAAGAGTATTGGACCTAGATGTATTTTGGGTCACAAATTGTTTTTGTCATGGGGTCAAAGATTGTACCCAGCCTTGTACTAACAAAAATAGAGTAGTGGGCCTAGCCCATTCAATAGATAAGCTAAATCCAAGATTTCTTAAAAAGCCTCTTCTAACTAAAACAAAAAAATTGATTTGATGACAAAAAACAGAACCTATATCAATATACTGCAAAAAAAAAAAAAAGCAACACTGGACATTCTCACAGGTTACAGACGCCTGCCTCTGCTGCCTCTCTTCCCCCAACAACCAGAAGCTGCGCTGTGTCTTTCAGCCTCCAATCCAGTCTCGCAGATTGCCCACCCAACACCTCTTCCAGGGCAGACCACGAAAGGTTTCCCTCTCGCTGCTGCTCTTCTGTTCTCCCTTCAGCTTCTGCTTTTCCCTCCCTTCTTTCAATTTGTAGTTGCTTCTTTCGCATGTTCCTTGCATTTCATTCCTTACATTTTAACTCCATCTAATTGCAAACAGGCTTTTCATTCAAAGGACATGGGCAACCCCAGTGATACAGGAGGTTCCTTCAACATTGTCCTTGTTGCTTCTTCTTTTCGATTTTTTTCTCTTAAACGTCGTCGCAATTATTTATTTCCTTCGGTTATTTTTGTTATTGGTAATATCAGAGAGGAATTCGGATGGAGATGATAATGTTAGAAGAAGGAGGAAGACAAAATCCACGAGGGCAAGCGGAGCAAGAGAACATAAGGAGCAATTACATAAGCTTCAGCAGAAGGTTAAAAACTTGTTGCGTTGGTGTTTTCGCAGTACCTTTTATAGTTATGTTATGTAGTTTAACTTTTATCTATTTTTAAACTGTGATTTGAATTAGGACTAAGGCCCATGATATTACTTGTTCTTATTTTGAAGGTTCTCTGTAGTTTAGCTGAATGATTTTAACTGAATGAGAAAGCGTGTAAGTGCTCCAAGTTCAAATGGAGAGATACTTGACATGTTGGAAGTTCTTAGGGGTATGTTTTGATGGAGTGGAATGGCCAGGAGATGATGAAACGTTTTGATAAAGTAATTCATTGATGTAAAAGTATGCATGCATGGAATTTGAACTAGATGATGATGCTTGATAGGGGATTATTTTGTTAGTCCTTTTTCTGTGTCTATTCAAATACATTATACTGGTGATGTTATTAACAACTTTTCCATCTCAGGACCCAGAATTTTATGAGTTCTTGAAAGACCATGACCAAGAGTTGCTTCAGTTCAGCGATGAGGATATTGGTGTGAGTGTGCTACCTGTATATTCTTTCTATCTGTCGGTTTTCTGCTTTTGCATGTAAATTGTAATAGATATCACTCTTGTGAAATATTATTGAAAAATGTTTGAAATATCTTTGGCTTACTTTATTCTTTTCATTGTGCCATAGATGAGGATATTTTTCTTTCACCACAATGTACTTTCGCTCCCTTCATTCTAATAGACATGCATTTTATTCTTTCATAATGTCCTAATTTTTTGGTATCTTAATTTGTATTTTCTTGTTATTTATTTAGACACATTACTAATTGCTATTATTATGATGCTCTCCTGGTATTGGAAACCGTGTGACTTGCTTATTTGTCCAGGAAGATGTGGGTACTGACATGGAAGATGGAGATCTACAGCCGGATGAGGAGGCTAGTGACCATGAGATACAAGAGAAGGAAAAAAGTTCATCCAAGAAAGTTATAACTACTTCTATGGTTGATTCATGGTGCAACTCAATCCATGAAAATGGGAGCTTAAGTTCAGTCCGTTCTCTTATGGGGGCTTTTAGGACAGCATGCCACTATGGTGATGATGGAGAGAAGGAGTCTATGACAAAGCTTAGTGTAATGTCTAGCGCTGTTTTCAACAAAATAATGTTGTCTGTACTTAATGAAATGGATGGAATTCTAAGAAAATTGTTGAAGCTTCCTGCTTCTGGTGGAAAGAAAGAGACCATAGACAATTTAATGACCACAACACAATGGAAGAATCATGCCCATTTAGTTAAGTCTTACCTTGGAAATGCTCTCCATGTTTTGAACCAAATGACTGACACAGAAATGATATCATTCACTTTACGTCGGCTTAAATACTCTTTATTGTTTTTGGCTGCTTTTCCATCGCTCCTAAGGAAGTACATTAAGGTATAAACAGGCCATCGTTCATCTAATCAATGCTCTCTTCTTTGTTCTTTATCTTCATCTATGAATGCTAGTACTTTAAAGTCTGCATTGTATATGTCTGCTCATGCTAATTGGTTGTGACACCCTTCGTTCCTGCACACATTCTTTCATAGATGGATAAATAGCATTCACCTAAAAGTTTCCCAAACATTTTGTTTTGAAGATACGCTATTCCACTGCATAAACAAGATTAAGGGTAATGTTGTTACTTTAAGGTGAACTTCTTGTTGCATGCTTACAAATAAAAAAACTGCAACATTGGGATGCATTTCATGTAGCCTGTGGTTTGGGGCATTGTGACATTCTGGGGGATGTGACTTAATGTGCCTTGTCCATTGATTTGTAGAATCAATTTTCCTGTTGAATTTATCAGGTGGTGCTTCATTTCTGGGGTACTGGGGGAGGTGCCCTCCCAGTTGTCTCATTTCTGTTTATCAGAGATCTATGCATCCGTATTGGGTCTGGCTGTATTGATGAATGCTTCAAAGGAATATATAAAGCCTATGTTATGAATTGCCATTTTGTAAATGCGGTGAAACTTGGTCATATACGATTTCTTGGCAATTGCGTCATTGAACTTCTTCGGGTGGATCTTCGGACTGCATATCAACATGCCTTCATTTTCATCCGGCAGTTGGCTATGATCTTAAGGGAGGCACTTAACACAAAGACTAAGGTGCTGTTTTAGCCCTGTACATGTTATTTTCTTCTTAGGTATTGTAACAAGTGCCTCATATCATATCTTGAATTAACAGAACTGTCCTAACAGATTGGTCATATCTGGATTTTAATCTGTGTCGCTTCATACAACATGCATAATTTTCTATTGTTGCCCACTTATGTGTTCCTTTCGGCAACATCTTGTTCTAGAATCTTGTGTGTCAAGGCTTCAAAGTTCTGCTATCTGTTTGTCACATTCACAAGGTACTTGTGATTGTTGTTGAAAAAATAGAGAGAGAACACAATTCTGGTGTCACAAATAGAGATGGAGAAAATGTGGATAGGTTGTAGGTTGAAGACTTCACCTCTGGTTCACACCTGTATTTGAAAGAGAGGAAGAGTATACAATTGTGTACTTGTCAGTCAACCACCCCTCAATTAAGCCGCGTTAAGTCACCCAGATTCTATCCTCCTAATTAATTGATCTTGATTTTAGGGGTTATCATGCCCCCAACGCATTAGACATTCCTTTAACAGTTTCTTGTACCCTTGTTTGATTGGATCCTTTCACGTATTGAAACAAATTGCTTGTGCACTTTTGACACTGCATCTGAATATGACTTAACGTGTCTTTTATACCTGAATGTTTTCTTTAGGAATCTTTTCGCAAGGTTTGTGAGTGGAAATACATTAACTGTCTTGAACTTTGGACTGGTGCTGTCTGTGCATACAGCTCAGAATCTGACTTTAAGCAACTTGCATACCCACTGACCCAAATAATTTCTGGGGTAGCCCGTCTGGTTCCAACAGCCAAATATTTTCCCCTTAGGTTGAGTTGTGTCAGAATGCTGAACCAAATTTCAGCTTCTGCCCATTCTTTTGTACCAGTGTCTATGCTCCTTTTGGACATGCTGGAGATGAAAGAACTAAATAAACCCCCTACAGGAGGTGTTGGCAAAGCTGTTGACCTACGCAGTATACTGAAGGTACTCATAACAGGAATCATTCTCAATGTAGAATTTTTGAGCTCCTTCTAACTTTATAGTAATTCTTCCATATTAGGTTAGCAAGCCAACCCTAAAGACCCGAGCATTTCAAGAGGCGTGCATTTTTTCTGTGGTTGAAGAGCTTGCTGAACACTTCGCACAGTGGAGTTATTCTGTTGCATTCATGGAGTTGTCTTTTATCCCACTTGTGAGGTTGCGTGGCTTTTGTAAATTGACGAAAGTTGATAGGTTTCGAAAAGAAATGAGGCAGCTTATACGCCAGGTATCCCTATTAAAATGGTCTTAAGTTGTGATGAAGATTATATTTACTTGTACCTATCACTGCCTTGCAGCAGAGCTTGTAGCAGCATTTATCTCTAATGTTTCTTTTTCACTCACTCAGATTGAGGCTAATGCTGAATTTGTGAATGAAAGGCGCATGTCAGTTTCCTTTTCACCTAATGACCCCGCTGCTTCATCTTTTCTAGAGGTTTGCACATAATCTGTCTTTTACTTTTGTGGAATGTGAGTTTGAATTTGCCCCCTTCTTGGATGTTGGTTGACCTTTTATGTTCATTTATTTACTTATGTTGTGGCTTGCTTATTTTTTATATTGTTTAAGCTCTCTCTCCCTCTCTATCTGTCACTAAGCTAACTGCACAAGAACTGGTTGTCTTCTAAGCCACTAGGCCTGTATACTTGCCTTTGCTGCATCTATGATGGAATATATAAGTGAGTGACATACCATGAAATGAAGCCATTTCACTTATTTTTAATGGGTTACTTGTCATTTTCCTTCCGAAGTGTTTCTAGATTATCATCCAACGCAAGTCAAGCCTCAATTTTGATGTATTTGATGCTTGAGAATTGAAAAGAGTATATTGATTTTGTTAGGATGAAAAGAAGTCAGCCTCTAGTGCACTGTCGAAGTATGTCATAACTCTCCGCCAGAGAGCAGAGCAGAAAAATAATTCATTAATGGAATCCAGGTTTGAAATCTTGTTTTTCAATCAGACAATAACATAGATACAGTATCGATCATGCAATCATGATTAAGACAGAGGTTCTAACATATATGAAAATTTCCAGTGTTCTTGTGGGAGAAGAATCCTCTGTTTTTGGGAAAGAAATATCAGACAGTGACGAAGAGGATGCTAGAAAGAACGAGGAGGGAGTTGCTATCTTTAGTTCATCATGGTTGCCTGGAAATGATTCTAAGTATGACTCTTTTTCTCTGTTTCTCTTTCCCTGACAAGTTCAGCTTCACCCACCAATGCATGCATCCTTCATTCACCTGTCCCCCCATCAGCACAAAGTTCTCTGTACTTGTGCTGCAGCTATCTTTTTCTTCTTCTTCTCCTTCTTCTTCTTCTTATTATTATTATTATTTTTTGCAGGACAAAACAACCTACCGAAAAGAAAAGAAAGAAGAGAAAGCAGCAGAAAGAGAGAGCCATTGATGACGACATTGTGGAGGATTTGGTACTAAGTTCTGAGGAGGATGAACCTTCTGTTGGGAAAAATGATAATGTTGATCGTGTGCCTCCAAAGCAAAAACAAAAAGGGAAGCAGAAGCAGAAGCACAGACCAAAAAGGTTGAAAACAAAATAAATCACACACGGAGGGGAAAGAGTGACATGTCTAGTTAGCAACCACTATCTCTATTCATCCCGACATGGGGAACATGAGATAGAAAAGTTTTGTAGTTTTATGGTATCAATCGTTTTAAGCTTCCATTTTTTTCCAAGCAAAGACGCATATTTAAATGTAATGGGCATCTGCTACTAAGTTATGGCAGTGTTGCAAATTTAATTTTTGAATTAATGTACTCAATGTTTGTAGACCATTCACCATTGAATTGGGAACGGAAAATGATGTGCTTGTGTAGATACATTATGACGTAAACATTGTGTTTAATCTTTTGGTGCGTCTCGTAGGAGCAAAATTATCTATTTTCTTTATTAGGTGGTCTCATCGTGTTAGACTTCTGGTCATGCATGGGTCTTATTTACGTGTTTTTCTCTTTGTTGTCTACCGGTCGTATGCTGCTGTGAGAATTGCCATTGAATATTGGGTTTTAATTTGGTTCCAGACGCAGGGGCCCATCTTTGCATAAGCTAATCCTTTTTCCCGTAGACTCAGCTGGACTGCAATGTTATCTTTTCTGGACCGGTGTTAGAATGTGAGGAGAAATGATGATAATATTTTATATGAAAAACCAACCATTCAATTAATTAAGATGCAATGTGCTATGTGCCAGTCCGAAAAAAAAAAGTAGTGCTGTGATTATTTATATTTATAAAAAGGCGACCACTATCATAGAGTTATGAGTCAATATCTAGGCTGCAATCTTATATTTAGCCATATTTTAGAACAACAACGTTGTTAAAAGAAATTAGTTGTGTGGCTAATCACCAAAAACTCTCAGCCGCCATCTCAGTTTCAACTACCACTTCTGCTACCACCCTCACTCTCCACCTCCTCTATTACCACCACCATCACCCCTTTTCCCCTATTCCCTGAAAACCATCACCCTCCAAAATCTGAACGATACATGGGAGGAAAACGCATTTTGCAGACCACCATCAGAGGCGCAGGATCCTCCTTGCAACGACCTCGTCGACGACGTCCACAAGCACCGAAGGAATCTCGTCTCCGTCTTTCGATTAAAGCGCTTGCATTTCCTTTGCAATTCCCCTCGGTTGCTCCCACGACTCATTGGATCCCTTGGTGACATGATTCCGGCCTTGTGCTCGGTGTTGCTCGAGAATGTGGCGACCCTCGTTGGTGGAGAGGGTAGCTAGGCTTCGCGACTCGTTTGTACAGTTACAAGGTTGTTGACGTCGACGGTGGCGAGAGGGCTGTTGTCGACCGCGACGGTGGCGAGAGGGCCGATGTCGACGGCGATGGAGCCATGGAGGCAGAGAGGGTGCGACCGTTGTCGACCTTGCGGGGCATCTGCTTGGAGGCGCGGCGAGAGATCATGGCTACAAGGATGGCGCCATTGCCGGTGCCGGAGACGATGTCGAAGAAATCGACGATTTGAGCGTGAGGATTGGAGGTTTGGGCGCGGATCTGGTCCTCGAGGTGGACGAGGGCGGCGCCAACAACGGTGGCGGTGGTGCCTCCGCCAACGGTACTCGATTGTTACAGTCTTGCTTTGCTTTTTATGGCAGCTTTCTTGTGAATATTTTGGGTTGAAAAGGTTGAGTAAGATGCTTGTGCCTGTGTTCTTTGCCATCCATGTTAGCATCAAGTGTAAAATTTTGATTTTGGGGCTTTTGTGAGTTTGTCTCCTAGTGTTGTGCTGATGTGGTAATGCACTTTGCAAATGAGGTTTTTGAGAATCTGGGAAAAATTCATGCTAATATGCTCATTCTTGAGCTTCAAAAATTCCTCTCTTTTTTTTTGGTTGTGTCTTTGTTTGTTGTGCTGCTATGGTTAGTAAAAGATACACCTTTTGGAAAGGTGTCGTTGGCATCCTTCTTGTGTTCTTGTTCAGCTTGACCAATAACACCGTGCAATGCCGGGGAAGAAGAGGTGGTGGGGAGTGAGGGAGGGAGAATAAGAGGAGACGGACGGTTCCGAGGTGTTTGGGGTGAAAAGTGGAAAGCGAAGAACAAATGTTTAACCACATTATTTTTTCATTTAGTCAACCTTTTAAAATGTGGTTAAATACCAAAATGGCACCATAGGCGAATACCTTCAACTGCGCAAGAGAATCTGCCTTTTTTGGCGTTGGTGATGAAATTATAATGGAAAATGCTGCTATCTGATTTTAATGCAGGACTGCTTCTATGGCCTTGCTAAAGATCTTTCTCCGCATTCTCATATTGCAAGTTTTAGTGACTTGTTTGTCAATTGGGTTGGTGGAGCTTCGACAAGAGTTTTTCCTGTGGACATAAACCGTGAACTGTTCTAGTTAGTCCTTGATGTTTCATCTGACAAGGAGCCTGGTGAGGTAATTTCAAGGTATAACTATTATATCTTGATAGTTAAGTTTGGTGATCTATGGTTGGTTTTGTCAGAGCTCAATGGTAGTGGTTAACCCAAGTAGTCTTGGTGGTGGTGGTTGTTGTTGTGGATATTTGTAACCTTAATTTGTATAGTAACATACCTTAGGACTGAGGGACTAAGAATGTTAGGTTTCCATTTGTGACCCCAATATTAATTATATCACTCATGTCTTTTGGTGCAGCAAAGTTGTTGGCTTCATTTATGTCACACTATGAATGAAGATATGCTTTTATGTGTAGTCTTTATAGATACTTGGCGGTTTGTTTCGCGGTTTGTTTCACCTCGTAAACGCAGGCGGTCTCATCTGCTTTGCTGCCCACGGCTGTCATGGCCGACCTCCTACCAACCATCAAACACATTGCCGGCGTCGCTGCACTTGATTTTATCAGTTTCGTCTTGAACTACATCTTTAACGGCATAGCAATGTTTTTCATATGTTAAGGGATATTTTATAAGATCTATCACAAAACCTCCGAAGGTATCTGCAAGTTATTATTCCCATAGATGAAAAAAGACAATTCCAGAAATTTCTTTCTTTAATCTTGCATCAACGCTTACGAGGAATGCACCTCCGATAAGATTTATTGCGTTTTACTTTTGCATTACTGTCACTTGAATTTTCTTTTAAGAAAATGGAAAGCTTGCGCAAGTTTTTTTGTCATTTAATCCTTCGTGGGTCAAGAGCGGTGGTGCTGATAGAGAAAGGCAGGAGGGACAACGGCCGCTATGTTTGGGCAAGGTCGGGTGAAGGAGAAAGAGATGAATAATTAAAAGGAGAATTTAAGGAAAAAAAATGTTATTTTAATACTTTAAATTTGAAGAGTCTAGGAAAAATGTTATTTGTATAATTTTTAGCTTGTATAATATTTTTACATTTAATCTATTAATTTTTTAGGATTCATATTTAAAAATAAAATATTATTTTTTATTATTAAATTTGATTGAGTTGTATAAAAATTGTACAAATGAATTGTTCCTATAACACAACTCATAGTCTTAAAGATGAGACGGGGTAACTTACTATATTTTTCACGCTATTATACTATAAAAGCCCAACTCACAATGCGATGATACCATTGCCCATTGCACACTGGCTTTCAGGAAGCATTTGGCTAGCGAGACAGAACATAAAATATAGGAACAGTAGAGATGGAGATATAAAAAATGTTTTGGTGTCATGTTTGGTAAAAGTGTACAGAATACAATACAAGAATAAAACACATATTAAAAGACCCTTTTACCCCTCATTTAACCCATGCCCTTTTTTAAAAAAAATAAATAAATAAATAAAAGAAAGACTAAACAGCCCATTGTCTCTAAACAGAGTAACCCAATCCCTCGAGCCATCTTCCTCCACCTTTCATGGTGCGGCGCCTTCCTCCATTCATTGCGGCGGCAGTTTCCTCCATTCATGGCTTCCAGGTATACCTTCAACTTCCTCTTTGTTCGCACATCTTCCTTTGCACGGTGGCAGCGAATAACACAAATTATTCACTAGAGATGGCAGAACTAGTAGTTATATGTGAGCTATATGGAACGAATTCACCATACTGCGAAACACAAAGCATCAAAAGCATAGTTTTAAGGCTCGAGTCAATGATTGACTCGGTCAAGGCACCAGGTCACTGGTTCAACTGATAGGTCATTGGCCGAACCGATTGAACCAGATTTATACAAATATATATATATAAATTTAAATAAAATATAATAAAATGACAACTAATTAATAATTTGACACTCTTTAAAAGGTTTAAATACAAAAATATAAATAAATAACATAAATTCCTAAATATTGTTCACATTTTACAATCACAAATCACAATTGACAAGTTCAAAACATAATTACACAAATAAACTCATAAAATTTTACATCACAAACTCACAAGTCATGACAATGCAAACAAAGTTATTGTATTTTTTTATAAGTTAAATTAGAAATTTTTTTAAGTTTTTTTTTTTTATAAAAAGGCGTCATTTAGCTATAAAAAAAAGACTAGGTTTGGTTCGGTTCAATTGACTGCGTCACCGATTTTGATACAAATCCGGTCGAGTCGAACCGGGTCACACTGGTTTTAATGCGGGACTGATCTAAATAGTGATTTAGACCGGTTTCATGATCGGTTCACCTGTTTTCGAGTTGAACCAGCTGGTCCGAGCAGGTTTTGATTACTATGATCAAAAGGACTCTAAAAAATTCATTGATAAGTCACAACAAACCAAAATTGATTAACCAGGTAAGTTTGAACATGAAAAACCTTTGTTGAGGTGAAGAAAAAGCCAAAACCCCACTTCTAGTTAAAGCTAATGAACAAAGCTTTGTACTTCCTTTGTGGAAGGTAATGATATAGGGTTGTGGGGAAGAGTAAGGTTTACTAGAAATGGTTGAACTTTAAAAAACCATATCAAAAAACTTGATCTAGTTAGAAGTAAAGATGGAAGCGAAAACAGAAGGGGTGGTGGAACGAAGCTGATCCCCAAGATGGAAGCTGAAGGTAACTTCACAATTTGGAGGTGGAGGCGGAGATCTTCATGAAGGAGAAGGAGAATAAGCCCAAGTTAGGTTTGTGTAAATATATGAGAGGGTAAATGATGTAAATATAAAATTATTTTGAGGGTAAAGTGGGAAGAAAAGTTATTAAAGTCCATTGTTCCTTGGTGCTAATCTTGTGTCCCTCTCTTTCGAGTGGACAGAAAAAGCATACTGAAATAGAGACATTTTTTCATTTTTGTGCCCATCTTCCATTCCAAACACATTTTTGTCTTCCATGTCCTACCCCCTAACCAAACTCTGCCTTAGGAAAATGGTACACCACATATGATACTTAGAGTGGGGAACATTACATAATGAAAAATATTATTTGTACTCATAGGGCATGAGACATCATATCAATTCACATTTCATCCACTATTAGATGAAATGTGAATCTTACTTGAATGAAATCCACACTTCATTCAACGGTGGATGAGATTTGAGTTGACATGGTGTTCATGTATTATGAATACAAATAATATAACTCTTACAGAATTAGGTATAAAATTATGAGCATTGCTATTTTAACACTTAAAAGTGAGAGTCCAATTGAGATATCCACTCCATCACCATTGGATGTAAAGGATTGATGGAAAAAGTAAGAGTTATCATCACATCCAATAATGATAAAGTGAGTATTATAATTGGACACTAACTTTTTAAATATTGAAATAATATTTACCTATAATTATAATAATAAAAGGTTCAATTCAACTTAGTTTCTTCTTCATTTTTTTATTGGTATTTTTTGGCGCGCTAAAGGATATTGGCTGCTGATATTTTAAAAAAAAAATCAATGGCAACATGTATATAGAGATATGTTATTTGTATTTATTTTATATGAGATATTATATCTACTTATTATTGAATGGAGTGTGAATCATATTATAGGATTTTTCACTTGATCTAATAATAAATAGAATGTAACTATGATTTATATCCTATACAATGATTAATAGAATCTGAATCACACACAAAATAATTATAAATAACATTATATTTAAGTGACTTATTAGCTCCGATTGGACAAATCCTTGTTTATTTACCAAAAGCAAACACCATAATAGTCAACGATGCGTATCCCTTTTGGACACAGATTGACATCTCAATATGTGTCACAGCTAATCCTAAGAAGAAAAAGGAGGCGCACGTGCCAGACACGCCTCCCCCTTGCACTGTTGGCAAGCAAATCGAGTGAGTGTATATACTAGGTGACAGGTAATATGCTATCCAAGCCAACAAAAGAATTACCATTCGCCGCCACTTCAATACTTGTGCAACTCCTTTTCTATCCACACACACACACTGAGAGTCAAGAAGAGTGTATCCAGAGAAACAGTTCAGTTCAGTTCAGTTCACTTCAAGGTCAAACACCGCACCGCACCGCACCACACCACAGCATAGACATAAACCCTTTGGCTTTGATTTCCCTCTGCGACTGCGCCTAGGGTTTGTTTTGAGTTCCGTCAGCAATGGCGACTGTGTTCCGCAACCCTATCTCAGCCTCCCCCTCCCCCTCCACCTCCATTCCCACTTCCCAATCATTCGACGGTAGCCGCACCCTCCTCCTCCTCCGCTTCACACACTCCTCCAAGCCCTCCCATCCCCGCTTCCAATCCATCTTCACTCCACACACACACACACGCAATCCCAATCCCAACTTCACCATTTCCTGTTCCCAATCCCAATCCTCTCTTCCTCGGCGGCGCCCTCCCTACATCCCCAACCACATCCCGGACCCCTCGTATGTTCGGATCTTCGACACCACCCTCCGCGACGGCGAGCAGTCCCCCGGCGCCTCCATGACCTCCAAGGAGAAGCTCGACATCGCCCGCCAGCTCGCCAAGCTCGGCGTCGACATCATCGAGGCAGGCTTCCCCGCCGCCTCCAACGACGACTTCGAGGCCGTCAAGATGATCGCCATGGAGGTCGGCAACGCCGTCGACCATGACGGTTACGTTCCCGTCATCTGCGGCCTCTCCCGGTGCAACGAGAACGACATTCGAACCGCCTGGGAGGCCGTCAAGTACGCCAAGAGGCCCAGGATCCACACCTTCATCGCCACCAGCGCCATTCACATGGAGTACAAGCTCAGGAAGACCAGAGAGCAGGTCATTGAGATTGCACGCAGCATGGTCAAGTTCGCTCGCAGTTTGGGATGCGATGACGTCGAGTTCAGCCCCGAAGATGCTGGCAGGTGGTTAATTGCTCATTCTTATTTTTGAATGACGATGAATAGTGTTCTTGGCTTTCTGTCTTTCTTTTTTTTGTATTATTATGGGATTGTTGCTTTTGTTATCTTGTTGGCTTTGATGAGAATTTAAGGATTCTTTCTTTTGGACTCGAGGAGTGTAGGAGCTGAGGTCCTCGTTTTTCATTTTATTAGCTTTGATTGGTCTCTGTTCCTCTGTGTTGTTGCGTCCTTTTGCCTCTCTTTTAATAGACACCAGCCTAGCGTATTCAGTATTTTGTCTCTTATGCTACCAGATCCGATAGGGAGTTTCTTTATCAAATTCTAGGGGAAGTTATCAAGGCTGGGGCTACAACCCTCAACATACCCGACACTGTGGGCATAACCATGCCAAGTGAATTTGGAAAATTGATTGCCGATATAAAAGCCAATACCCCTGGAATCGAAAATGTTATTATTTCTACCCACTGTCAAAATGATCTTGGACTTTCTACTGCAAACACCATAGAGGTATACCCTTGTCTTTACTACTCAATGCGGACAATGGAACTGGATTCTGGATTTTATATGATTGTAGCTGCTTTCAGGGTGCACGTGCTGGTGCAAGGCAATTGGAAGTAACAATTAATGGAATTGGTGAAAGGGCTGGTAATGCCTCGTTAGAAGAGGTGATGTTCAATCATCTGTTGTGTACTCGGCATGATAGCCGTCATTGGAGGCTTCTATTTTAGAGCATTTGGAACCTTACTTCTTTTTTCTTTCAAGGTTGTGATGGCGATAAAATGTGGGACACATGTCTTTGACAGTCTGTACACTGGAATTAATACGAGGCACATCTACATGACAAGCAGGATGGTTTGATATCTGAAACTGATCTCCCTGTTGTTTCTTTTTCCTTTTTAAGACCTTTATCAATTGAAGATTTTCATAATCTTTTTCTGTAGGTCGAAGAGTACAGTGGTTTGCAGTTACAGCCACACAAAGCTCTTGTGGGAGCTAATGCCTTTGCTCATGAAAGTGGCATACATCAGGTTGGTTATGCTAAACTCATATATGCATGTTCAACTATATAATAGGACTTGGATCCTGACATTTAATATTGTATGAAGTTAAAGTTTACAACTTGCACACAAAACTATCAAAGATGAACCTTTTCCTTCACATAAAATACAACCAACCTTCCATTTCTTTTTTCAACCCTGGGTGCAGCACATCCTTTGTCTGGCTGAGGATAATGCATTCTATTTTTTGGAGACTTACAAAAGTGTAAAACATTATGCCATAATAAAATGAAAAAGAATTACTTGGAGGGGTTATTTGTCCTAAATTTGAGGGATATATTATAAATGATAACTGCTTCTATTAATTGCTTGGAGTAGGTTTTCCCCCCCTCTTGATAAATCGTTTTTACCAGAGTTCCTTATTTGAAAATGTATCTTTTGTTTATTTTTTTTGGGTAGCTTAGCCATAAGCCCTCCTGAATGCTGCTCTTTGATTCAGTCCTTTTAATTATTATCTTTTTTTTTCTTTTTTTTTTCCAATTTTGTCAAAAACTGTGCTGTAGGATGGAATGCTAAAACACAAAGGCACATATGAAATAATATCTCCTGAGGACATTGGGTTTGAAAGGCCCAATGAAGCTGGTATTGTTCTGGGAAAGCTTAGGTATGCTATTTACTTGTGACCATAACTTATAATCTTATATCTTTCAGCATGGATTTTGTACACCCTGCTTATCCCTGCATATGTACTTTTCAAAAATTTTATTATTTATCATCTTCTGCATTTAATGTGTCGTGTAGCCTCCATATTTACCGGTCAGGATGACATTATGGAATAAGTTGTACTGATAGTTGAGTTTATTAAACCTTTGAAGTTGATTTAATATGAAATTTTTTCTGCAAAAAATAAATTTAAATGGAAGCAATGATTATTCTAGCCTTATTTTGATGCTCAAGTAGTATGTTTCATGTTCATTTACTTGCCTCCATGCCTGTGGTTGAATGCAGGGTTTTTGCAGTATTAGATGTTCATTTATGGTCTGCTAATGCTAGTGTAACATATAGTGCATGTTTGGTTTGGAATTTAGGGAATGCCAACTCCAGTTGAGAAGAAGGAAGACATTACAAGCTTTTGATAAACAGATAAACTTGCATCTGAAAGTGTGATTTCACTTTCCTGTTACAAAACAAACAGGCTCTTAATCTATTAAAAAATTTAAGATTACTCGTAATATTTGATGTTCCATGCATTGGCTAGTGGACATTTATTGTATATAAGATGTAATTACAAAACAATTCTATGCAGCCTTATAACTATATGTCATATATAGGTGTGTCTTTTCGATAGATTTGACTGATGTCCCTCTTCATTTTTCCCTTGATGTTTTGTCGATGGCTATTTCATGTTCTTGTTTTCTCTGAAACCCTGTGCAATTTGATGCAGTGGACGCCATGCTTTGAAAAAGCGACTTGAAGAGGTATACAAATATATGAGTTGAATCTAAAGGCTTGTTTAATGTTTCCTTCTGTTTTATGGGTTATTTTCTGTTATTTCAGCTTGGTTATGAGCTTAATGACGAACAAATTCAGACTTTATTTTGGCGTTTCAAAGCAGTGGCTGAGCAAAAAAAGGTAAAATATATATATATATATATATAAAAACTATTGCTTTTCTTCCCTTCAAACCCCCAAAAAAAAACAACCCCCTGGGTTCAATGCTACAATTATGATGTACAAGTCAATAGATCTGGTTAGAGTTGACCAAGTCAACAAATTGGGTCTAATTGTCATTTGATGTTTGACTCTAAATCAAGCAATTATTGTGGCCAGTAATTAATGAAGCTAGTTTCTCTTTTCTGTATAGAATCAAACTTGGAGGATGAGATGATGGGTTCTATATCTGTTGAATTAATTCATGATGGTTAACTTGATTTTATTTTGTATCAGAGAGTCACTGATGCTGACCTTAGAGCATTGGTATCAGATGAAGTTTTTCAGGCAGAGCCTATCTGGAAGCTTGATGAGTTGCAGGTATGATTTGAAATTCAATGTAACAGCTTTACAGTAAGAAAACAAACATTAGCTAACCAACATCTATCCTGTACAGGTGACTTGTGGAACTCTTGGACTTTCGACAGCAACTGTCAAACTTGTTAGTATTGATGGTAGCGAACATATTGCTTGTTCTATTGGTACAGGACCCGTGGATTCAGCTTACAAGGCTGTTGATCTGATAGTTAAGGTATCAGAGTATCATTTCCTTTGGATTTTAAAAGTTTATTGGACTTCTCTCAGTATATATAGGTATTTTTCTTGCCTGTTCCGTGATTTGGTTTAAGGTGTCTCTTGGCAATCTGATGACATACCATGTCATATAGAAGAATGTTCAAGATTGTTATGGTCTTTACCCTTGTCCTTGGGATTTTGGTTTTCATATAAGCAACATTTAAATTGAATTGAAGGTAATTTGTTAATTTCAAGCTAGAAAACATTGTTAATCTTACTTGCTTCGAGCATAACTTTGGGTTTGAGAATGTAAAATCTTTGCCTGAACTTCAAAGTTCTCTTGGTCATACAATTTGTAATTCTTAGAAAGTTTATTGGACTGTAAATCTTTAGATGTATACAGTTTCCTTGATCTGCACGGATGATGGAATTATGCTGGAAGTATCAGCACTATTTTATGATGGGGGAATCTTTGACGCCTTTTCCCCCCTCCCCTAAAATGCAGGAACGAGTAACACTGCTTGAGTACTCGATGAATGCAGTCACAGAAGGCATTGATGCAATTGCCACCACCCGAGTTGTAATTCGTGGGGACAACAATCATACATCTACCCATGCTTTAACTGGAGAAACTGTGCACCGAACATTTAGGTATGGTGAACTCTGAAGTGGATTGCTTTAGTTTATCTTGCTCTTATCTAATGATCAATGGACACCTTCTGTTTCTTTGATAGTGGGACCGGAGCAGGGATGGATGTTGTTGTTTCCAGTGTCAAGGCCTATACTGCTGCACTTAACAAGATGCTGGGTTTCAAGGATACGTCCACACCTGCTGAAAAAGTCCCAGTTTCTGCGCAGTCATGAGAACTCGTGTCACTGATTCGGTCACAATTGCTTGAGAGACCTTGTTAACTGTGCAAAGAAAAAGTGTGTGTTAAATGCAGCATCGTTACGTGTCTCGAGTATTGTAACTGTATTTTTACGTGAATTTATTTGCGCGATCGTTAGTCAATACCCAAATAGCCTTAGCAAGGAGTGTGATTTATGTCCACAAATGCACTCTGCTGCTCCCTTTCCCCATCCCCTCCGCCATTCTCCCCTTGTGGGCTTACTCCATGGCCCACTCTTTATAAATGTGTTTTTTATATCGTTAACAATATGGATGACGGTCCTGACAAAAAAGGTAAAAAAGGGATGAAGTTGATGTTTTAGCATGTGTTTAATGTGGCATTGAAAACATAGTCACAGAAATAGTAATAATTAATTATCCATCATAGAAATTTTGCATGTATTTATTTCAAAATGACTGTAACTGTGTAGTGGTTTTGATAGGTGTTTACCTCTGGCTCTATCTACTCAAGCAAGCATCTATTTAATATTTAATATTGTTCCACATTTCTTCTTTCTTTGTATTTACCTACTAATGCAACAGATATCATTATTTTATTTATTTAAAATTTTTAATATTTTGCAGAATAAAAAGATTGCCATCCAAAGGTGAGACCTTGGTGCTTCGTCTATAAGGTGCAATGGCACCATATTAATGGATGTCTAATATGTGGTAAAATGATGACGTAGAAGCGGATGCGCTAGGTGTTTATTTTGAAGGTTCAAAACCTGGGAGGTCGAGTTTATTTGAATCATAATTAAAAGAGAAAGCTGGTTCTTAGCATTTGCACATAAACTGATACTGCTGTTGGCGAATGAGGTGAGAAATACGATTGAAGCGCTAATGCAGGACAGTTCCAAGTCTTGCCGAAATGCTTGGTTAGGTGGCGGTTCAAGTTAACAACAATAATTTTACAGCAAAATTAAACTTTAATCTGTCATTCCTTATTTTCAATGCCGATGCCTGAGCTGCGTAGACCAGTCAATTTCGTGGGGTCAGGGTAGTAGGAATTGAAATGCTAGTCTTTGGTGCAGAAGTAGTAAATTTAAACTGCCATATTTCGTCATTCCTCAGTGCCCATCACATTTCCACGGGCCAGTGTGTCAACTGCCAACACAAAATCTATCTTGAAGTATCCATTTTACGGTAGATTCTTGATCGGGCAAGCTGCTCTCATCTTATTATAGCAATTGTCAAAAGGTGGGCAGCAATTAGGACAATGCCACAATGCACCAAAATTTTGTCAGACAAACCTGCTTTCTCCCTGCGATAGAGAAACCAAGACTATTAGGTAAAGAGGCGGATATCATGGTGCACTTTATAGGGGTGTGTTAATATGTTAATTATTTGTGATATATTATAATAATTCTTTAATTGTAGTTAGATTTAAGCACTGTTTTATTTTTAAAGACATTTAAAAAATTATTAAAATTTTAGTTGGTGGTGAATGATTTAGATAATTTGTTATAAAGTCATAGGTTTAAAACTTATTATTTTTCAAATATACTTAAAAATAAAAATTCTTCTATTACGGTGCACCTAAGAGAGAGCCTTAGGTAAGGCAGACAACATAGAAAAAAAATATTTAATTTTTAGGTAGCTTTCTAATGAATTATTTTTATCATTGTATTTTACCATGATAATGAGTACCCAAATAACTGAATTATTTTTTTCATTTTCATTTTCAGTTATTAGATATTAAATATGAGCACTTCAAATTGCAAATCAAACCATCACTGAATATGCAATATGTAATATAAACAGATAGAAAAACGATACAAAAAGGGAATTTACGGCATGATATCGACTTTACAGGCATAACATAACTCAGATAATTATACATGCTGTTCTATACGATACCAGAAGTAGGTAGACTTTCTGGATCCTTGACAGCACAGGCTACCTCATTTTGTTTTTTTTTTTTTTTTAAAAAGAGTAAAAATGGTTGTTTTTCACTTGGGTTGTGGGGTTTAAATGGTAAAAAGAGAAAAACGGAGCCGCATTTGAGAAATAAAAGGGGAAATATAATAATAATAATATTAAATGAGGGAAAAAAAATGCAAGAATAAATTAGATTAGATTAGTGATTGGTGGTGTTGTTGGTGTTCTGGTTGCGTGTGATGCGCGTGTATGAGTATCCAATCGGTGGGTGGGTGGGGCTCAAAACAATACAATTCAATTCAGTTTGCAGAACACAAACACGACAAATTAAGGACAAGTGAGGGAGAGGGAGGGAGGGAGAGAGTGTGTGTCAGTGTGTGAGCGTGTGTGTGATGGAAGAAGATTCATCGGGATCGGCATCGGCATCAACAGTAGAAAAGATGGAGGAAGAGGTGGGCAGGGTCCTGGAAGAGGCGAAGGAGCTATCGGACGCCGTTTCGGCTCACATGTCAAAGACCCAAAGCGATGAGCAACCCCTTCGCCAGCGCGCACTCCGCCTCGACTCCAGAATCCACTCCCTCCGCTCTTCCCTCGACTCTCTCCTCTCTCACAAGCTCCTCGACCCCAAGCTCGCCGACAAGGTACGGTCCTACACAGTATTGCGTGCGCCCCTCACGTGCCTGGCTCAACTCAATTCCCTTAATTCGGATCCATTCCCCTATTTGTTTGTTTGTGTGTTTGTGTTGTGTTGCAGCTTGATGAAGATTTGCAGAGAGCGAGGTGCATCTTCGTTGATGGTGACGCCGCCTCACTCCTCCCTGGCCACGCTCAAGGTTATTGTTATTTTGGATCCGAATTGAATTCATTCGTTTTGGTTAACTGTATGTGATGTGGGGAATCCGAATTGGTGGCTTTCATATACTAACGTGTTGGTCATTTCAGGAAGCTTTCTGAGGATGTTTCTGGGTCCTATTAATGTGCGTGCTTCTCGGAAGGATGTGCAGCTCAAGGTCAAAGAGGAATACAACAGTTACAGAGTATGATTCTCCTGCCGTACTCTATGCCCTTAATCTCATCCCCTCTCTTCAGTCATTGAGCCCCAACCCCCACTTTCAATTGTGAAAATTCTTACTTAGCCATTAAGGAATTTTCATTTTGAAGAACTAATAATATGTTTGTCCTTGGAGAGCTTTTTGTGTGTTGAATGAAATTGAAATGCCTACTGGAGAAAAGAAAGGAAAAAAAAAATGTTGCATGCAGATAACATAGTTGTGATACATATTTGAGTAGCTTGTGAAGCTCGACCCACAAAAAAGGAAAAGAGAGAAAAAAAAAAAAGATTTTGTAAAGGTTTTATGAAAATGATGCCTTTTTCTTCTTGTGGTTCAGGATAGAACCGCCCTGCTATTCCTGCTTTTTCCGGGAATACTGCTTGTTCTAAGATCTTGGGTTTGGGATGGATGCTTGCCAGCTTTCCCTGTTCAGATTTACCAGGTGTTTGCTTTTGAACCCCTGCATGTTTGATGCCGCATTGGAATTTACTTTCTTACATGATGAAACATTTGTATGGAATGTGTCATTTAGTTTTATCATTTGTCAGGCTTGGCTGCTATTCCTTTACACTGGTTTGGCATTACGAGAAAACATATTGAGAGTCAACGGGAGTGATATTCGTCCATGGTACAGACATTTATCTCTTTGTTACGTAAATGTTTTGTGATATATACATACATATATATATACATACATATATATATATATATATATATATATATATATATATATATATGATTCTCATGAAAGAAGAATGGATAAGAGGTTCTTGGTTATGTGCCCCTTTTTTTTTTTAGAATGATCCTCAGTGAAAATTGGATGACTCATTTATTGATTCTTCCACCCTTCAAACCCTACAATTGGAGTGTAGAAAAGGGATGGCGGGGTGATTGCAGGGTGGGTTGTAGGGGTATACCGTATAGTAGGAGAGATTGTTTAGTTATTTGGGATGCATGTTGAGGTACTGCGGTTTAAGCCTATGAAGGAGGGAGGATGATGCTTATAGGAATATTGTGCCTATAAACATTGCCCTAATGGCAATGTAATTGGGATGATCAAGATTAAATAAGGTTTCATTTCTGCAATTCTCAATCAGGTTCATGGAAATTTAAGCTCTATATTCTTTCTATAGTAAACCCCTAAGTTAGTCCCTGACAATTTTAGCGTCAGACAAGTTGGTCTTTGACAATGTCAAAAGTCGAACACTTAGTGGGTCCTGGACGGAAAACATTTATGGTGTTAGTGACAATTTTATTACCGGACAAATTGTTCCTTCACGTTATTTTTTTTAAAAAAATCCCCATCTCTTTTCTTCCTTCAACCTCTTCATCCTCACCACCACCACCACCATAAACACACATTTTTCTCGGGTAATTCATTTCCTTTCGTAATGTATCTAATCTAAGTATTGTTTTCATTTTTATTGTCCTTTTATCATCCCAAATACAATTTTTTTTTTTGAATGCACATAGCTGTAACTCGCAGCTTCCAGCATCAACCACACAACCACCACAACCCTCATTGTCTTCATCACCAACCACCATCATCTACCATCCTTAGCATACCCAAATAACCACAACCATGAATGCCACACCCACCATCATCACCATCCCCGCCATAGTACTATATTTCTTTCAACAAGCATGAAAAACAAAAACGCTACCAAATCAACCCATCCTCTTCAGTGTGGGCTCTGCGGTGGAGGTCAACTCTAATGATGAAGGCTTTCGTAGCTCCTGGTATTCCGGCACCGCCATTCGTCGCGTCGGATCCAGCCAGTTCTTGGTTGAGTCCGACAACTTGGTGGCCGATGAGCAAGGTTCGAAGCGGTTGAGGGAGTCACTGAGGCTCCACCAGCTGCGGCTGCTTCATCCGCCAAAGACTGGCCGGGAATTCAAGTTTGAGTGCATAAACTTTTGAGAATCTAAAGTGTATGATGGTGGTGGTGGTGGTGGTGGTAAGGATATGGGTTGGTTTTGTTGTGGGTTGTTGTTATTATTGGTGGTGGTGGTGGTGTTAGGGTGTTGGTGGTGAGGCATTCGTTCAAGGGTTCAAGTTTGGAGATTATGAGAATGGGGTTGGGATTTTGGGGGTGATGGCAAGTAAGGCATTTTTGGTGGCAGTGGCACGGATGGGGATTCCAGGGGTAAGAGAGTGGTGGTGGTGGTGAGGGTGAAGAAAGGAAGGAAGGGGATGTCAAATTTTTTTTTTTAAATGATATTAAGGACCAATTTGTCCGATAATGAAATTGTCACTAACACTATTAATATTCTCCACCCAGGGACCAGTAAGTGTTCGACTCTTGATATTGTCAGGGACTAAGTTGACATTTTCCACTTGTCAGGGGCCAACTTGTCCGACGCTAAAATTGTCAGGGACCAACTTGGGGGTTTACTCTTCTTTCTATTCTTTTCTTTCTTTGGAGTTGGAAATGTTTTCATTTCTATTTCTTGGAGAGTTCTGGTTGGGGTTTCTTTTTTTGGTCCCCTGTTTTTATCATCTGCTTAACTCGCATGGTGTACATGCTTATTAGATTTTTTTTTCCCTATTTGTTTTTTCCCCTTAATATTGCCATGCCTTGGAGTTTCCACTTTTTTGGGAACCTTAACAACCTGGAGACCTGTGATTTGGTATCTTTGTTGGGCTTTCTTTATTTGTAATACTTCGTATGCCGACATTTGGAGATTAGATATTTCAGAATCTTTACCGTTTTAATGATTTAAATATGTTCATTTTCTTGCTGTAAAACTGCCTTCCTAAAAAATCCAGATGCTTCAGATTCACTTTCATAGCTGAACTACCACTAAATCGAGGCTTTTGTTTTGCTTATGATAGTTACTATGATTAATGCTAATTGTTTGATATGCGTATGTAGGCAGTGATAGTCCCTTTTGGTTGCAACTTGTAGTGGTCATTAATGCTCTAATGAATTGCCATCTATTTAATGCATTGTCAAGCGGCTTGGCAATAATAGAGTTAGTTGTTTGGACTTTGGACTGCTTGCAGAGCATTGGATATTAGGATATGTCTATCTAGTTTTAAGATCTTTTTCTCTAGCTGCTTTTGAGGTTTTGGTTCAGCTCATGGGTATTTAGGGGGATTCCTTTTTCTATTTTGCAAAGCTAGTAGTTCGCTCTTTTGAGTTTTATGTTCTTTCTTTGATGTTTGTGTCCATGTAAATGATGCTATTTATCCTCTTTTGGTAATATCTTTTCTCATCCCAAAAGAAAATTATAATTGAAACTCTTTGTCCTGCATTAGATTGAGAATAAGGAAGGGGAAGGACAGGAATTTTATTTAGTTGGCCTGCTAACACTGTCATCCTTGCATAGTGTATTGAGCAAATAAACTTACTTTACGGTACAGGTGGATATATCATCATTATTGTGCTATGGTAATGGCTTTAGTGAGTCTCACTTGGGAAATTAAAGTACAACCAGATTGTGCAAAAAAACAGGTTTTCCTCCTTCCCCTGTTCTGTCTATGTGGTGTTTTCTTCGTTTTTTTCTTTTGGCATGTGCTTATCCTTTATGTCTCAATAATGCATGCAGAGAGGTGTACAACTTTTCCTACAGTGGGCTATGATGCAGGGAGTTGCAATGCTTTTGCAAAATAGATATCAACGCCAGAGACTTTATACTCGTATTGCATTAGGAAAGGTGCCACTGTTGAATAGTATATTTTTGCTTGCTGTTTCCTTTCCATTTCCTTTATACTTTATCATCACACTATCTTGCATCCAGCCTAGTGTGGTCCCTTTGACATTTTCCTAGTATGGTCCCTTTGACATTTTGACTAACCGTTTGATGTTATCTTAGTGTAGTCATAACTTTATATGGGTATACAACCATGATTAAATTTTTTCCTATAGCATTAATTTTATGATGAAATCTCTCATAGCAAATATATATTATATATATGTTTTGATCCTTGTTTTTATCTGAATTTTAGGCTAAGAGAATGGATGTTGTTTGGGGGGAAACCGCTGGTGTGGACGGCCAACTGTGGCTGTTGTGTCCTATACTTTTCATATTGCAGGTAACTCAATGGCTTCTTATGATGTACATTACTTAAGTTTGTAGGTGTGACTGTGAGCTAGGTGTCAATCCTTGTCGATGTATACTATATGTGTTCTTATATAATATTGACGATTTGTCTCTCATTACTTCAATTTTTTTGGATCTTGTGCTACAATGGATTAGTTGAGGAGCAAATCTTGTATTAATGAGGGCAAAATCTGGGTAAAAGATAGCTGTAACCTTTTTGTATATGCATGTAGCCTTTAGATTTATTTCTCTGGTTTCACGAGCTGTTTAGTGTTATTTTTCTTTAAAGCTGCAATTACCTGCTTTATTCATTTTGCAAATCATTGACTGGAAAACAGCTGTGTTTGGATTTTGACATTGCTGAAGAACATCTGTTCTTCTGTCTTTGGTTTAGGGATTTGAGGCATATGTTGGACTATTGCTGCTCAAGACTGCATTTGTTGGGTTTGTTTCTGAGTGGCAGGTACTACTTTGCTTGTGCTTGCTTTTTCACTTCTCCTTCATCTTGTATGTTAATTGACTGAACGGAAGACAAAAAAAAAAAAACATTGCTATATTGTTTCATGGATTAGCCGTATAATGATAGAAACTCTTTGAGCAGGTAATATTTTGTGGTGTCCTGTTGGTCTTAATGGCCGTTGGGAACTTTGCAAATACAGTACAGACTTTGATGGCAAAGTCAAGATTTAAGGCTAAAATGAGAAGAAGCAGGAGCAAGCAGGCATTGCATTAGGCGCAGATGTGACTTCTCAAGCTTTAATAGGAGCAGGATTTTTAACTCGTTTCAGTTTTGACCACAATTCAAGCTGATGATAATTTTGGCTGTGTTTTAGCATCAATCATTTAATGAGTCTAAGCATACAGCATAAATTTGTATTAAAATGACAATGTCCTGCAATTCCTGTTATCCACTTCATGGGTCAGCATTCATGTTACCCGGATGTCTCAAGATGATGCCTGAATCTCTTGGTCCCACCATAATCTATTTAGATTATTTTAAACACTTCAGGCTTGGGAAAATCAATGATATCATGCCTTGTTAGAGTAGCCCAGGATTTAGGCCAGAGATGGAAAGTTAGGGTCCTTTTCAGGGTATTGCATTTTTGTTTAACTTGAACCGAAACGTTTGTGTTTTCTCGTAGGCTTGCCTTGACCATTTTGTGGTGTGGAATGCTATGCAATTGCAAACTACGTGAAATTGCTATTTCTCATTGTTTTATCTGTATTCTTTTTTGGCTATGTTAAAGTAGTTCCAATATTATCATAGATCTTGATATAGAAAGGGGCTTAAGAGAAGTTTGTGTTAACGACACTACACTATCGAAAGGATATTCTAATCGATTGCAACATGATGCCTTAATCGATTTAGTTTTACTGTTAATGCCTTCTTCTGGGCAAGTCTACGAAGTATTGTGTTAATTGATCAGAGTCTTTCGATAGCAAATTGGTATCCGAGACAATAACAAGTTATGCTAATTGATTAAAGCATTACCAGTGCAACTGACAACTAGTCGTGCGTAAGTGAACTTTCAATACCTCCAACGATAGTAGTTCCTCCTGAGCTATAAATGTACGGCAAGCTGCGATTAAAACTTCTGTAAGTTCTGAAACTCTTTTCATTTGTTCCATTATTCCAAATATGAATGAGTTCTTTATTATCAAATCTTTTCTCTTTTAATTAGTGCTGTCGTATCTTTCATACCTTGATAGATACTGTACCGTCAGAAATATGTGACATGATTCAAGTTGAATAATTTAAAAGAATTTGGAACTTTTTTTTCGAGAAGGTGAGAGATTCCAAAAATCTGAGGAGGTTTTTGTTCCCCCAAAAATGATGTGTTATTCGATTAATATAGTTGACAAATTTGACCGAATTAAGGCCAACATGGTAGAGCTAGGAAATCTCAGGGGCAGTCGAAATTACCAATTCTATTTTTAACAAAGTTTATAGTTCCATTGCCCTCCAAAAACTGGGAAATTTGGAATTTTTAATATTGGTATATAAAGTTTGTGCAATGGTTCAAAATGCATTTTGATTCTATCCTAGCACGAGGTTTAGTTACTTCCCACCATTTCGTCAAAACCTTTAATTGAATTCTAGTTGTTTAATTTCTGTTCAATATATAAAAGTCAATGACATGTGCCCCGGATTCTTCTTATGCCTATGACATGATTATAGCCGTTGGCACTACGAGTATTAAAGAATGATTTTATTTTTAAAAGGTAATAATAAATAGGAAGCACAGGGACCTCTTGCGAGTCTTGTGGTCCTAAAACAATGGGATTAGAATATAATCGGTCTGCATGAGAAAACCTGCCAGCACAGAAAATAAAAGGGTCCCAAGGAATGAATAACCGTTGGCCTCCGATACCTTCTCCCATCATCACCTCGTCCCTCCTCCTTCCTTTCCTATCAAGTAAAGAAATCAAAAGCACCCAAACAAATATACTTTATTTGTTTTATTTTTAAATATAAAGTTTACATAGTGATTATATGTTGTCATCTCTTATTAGCTTATAACCTCGATTCTTTGGGGGAAAAAAAGGTTAATTATACAAAAATGAAACTTTGATTTCTGATGAAGTCACTATTTAAAAAAGCTTATTTTTAATTATTACTTTTGATTTAAGATTACATGAACACTAGGAGTTGATTTCCTTAGTTGATATTACGCTTATATATTTCTGTATTTGTATTTGGTTTTTAGGCTCTTTCAATTGGGGGATGATTCGCACACTTGAGTGTAAAAAATTACATGAAAACTTGTTACGACCAAAAAGTTCAGTTTACATGTTATTAAACTTAAGGATATAATTGCTATGGATTGGTAATGTAAAATTTTTTTACACATTCATCCAATCATATATTAGCACATAAATCATAATAGTTGATTTTTATATCCATTATCTGAAAAGTCATCCAAATAAAATATTTTGAGTGGATGACAGTGTAAAATTATTTTATACTATTAGTATATCAAAATTAATCTCTAAATTTAAAGGCACATTATACTATATTTCTTTTATTCTAATACTAATTTATAAATTTATTCAAGAGATTGAGTTTATAAAATAATTATATTGCCCTTTAATGAATTTATGAAATTATTGCATTATTGTTCCTTTCATTGTTCATTACACAATGAAAAGACTAATATCATTTAGACAAATACAAGAAAGTTTGTGTACATTTTATCAAATTTTATACGGGATTAGTGTAATTTGCACTGAAATAACTATTTTATTGATAATTTTTTTGGCATAAAGCATAATTAAATAGCAATTAAAGAGCAAAAAAAAATAGTAATAAAAGAAATCAAGGGCAATTGTGTGTCTGAACAAGAAGATATTATCATATACCAAAAGTTAACTTATTAAATTGCTAATTTTATCGATATCGATAATCGGTAATATCTACATATATGGGCAATTGTGGGGATATAATATACCGTATACGCGTTGCGTCCCTTGCTGGCAGTGTGATCATCTTGGCAAATCAGAAATCAGAAATCGGGAACACCTCAAAAGCCAAGCCCACCTGTCTCTGTACCATTCATTATTCGTTCCTTTGCTTCGCTCGCAACAGAAGGAAGGAAGGAACGAACGAACGCATAAACAAAAACAAAAACAAACCCAAACCCTAGCGAGCGCTTTTTGCCATTCGCATTTGCAACCCTATAACTGTAAGGTGATTCTCTCTTTCTCTCGTCTTCGTTCCCTCTCTAACTATTTTCGCTCTTTTCTGATCCATCCCATCCCTTTGCCTAATTTTGGTTACTTCCCTTCCCAATTCCCCTTTTCTCTTATTATTGTCAGTATAACTTTCTTCTTTTTATATTTTGATTTATTTCTGTGCCTTCTTTGGTTTTTCCTCGTTTTAACTGTCTTCAATTCCTTGGGCTCTTCGGGTGTTCTGAATTTCTTTTCGAATCCGATTTGGATTCTGTTCCGACCATTCCTCTTTAATTTAATTTTAATTTTTCTCCTCTTTTTTTGATGGACCACAGTGACTTTCACCCTCACCGTCGTCCTGGTCATTTGGTAAACATTCATTTTCGTATTCTCTCTCTCTTCAATTGGTGAAATTAGCTCATGATTTCTGCATGTGCAGCGGGATTTTGTGGTTTCATTCCATGATCTCTAGTGGGTTGCCAATTATTGTTCCACGACAATCCATTTATCTGATATCTTGGTTTAGAGTTCTTAGATTGTTGAATGATTTCGGCCAATCAAGGATTTTGACCTGTTCGATTTTTTGGATAATAAATTACTTGAAGACCTTCACAATTGGCAATTTCTTGTTGGGATGATGTGATCCATTAGGGGCAGTTTCCTCTAAAATGTCAAATTCCGCGATTTAAAGAGGTGTTTCAAATCTATGAATATGATGATGCATGCATGACATTCAGAATTCAGAAATGATGTTTGAAAATTTTCAACATTAGGATACGGATGAAGTCAAGGTGATAGGCAAGATGTTGGGTGTGACTATGACACGTCATTTCTTTCAGCATTTCAATATCTTCCAGCACTGTTTGTGATCATTATTATCACCTTGTCTTCTCAAATACAGTGCTCTTAGGATATGACTTTATTAATTATGATCAAATAACTACTACCAAATAGCAATGACCCCATAACTCTTACTGTTTACACTGAAAATGGACCCTTATACCAGATGTGTGTTCATTGTACCTCTTTGAAGAATTTCTAAATTGGTTTGTTTTTAACTGATAATGACATGTTGGATATTAAAGCTTCCTGTGTCATTATGTAGGCACATGCTACTTCTCCTCCTGGTTACTTTGTCCGCCTGGATAATACAACTTCCAAAGACGATTTATATTTGAGGAAGAGGACAAGGATGCGTCGGTGGCTTTGTTGCACTTGTCAGGCAGAAGAGTCATACCCATCAACTGAAAATGAGCACCTTAAAAGCCCAAGGAATTATGGAGATGGTGAGTTTCTTAATTTAATTCACCGTGTTATTTCTTCCTGCTACATATTACTGCCTGTGAATTGAGAAACAAGAAAATATATTAACATTGAATGGAAGTGGATGGCATTTTTAATCACTATCTAGGAATGTCATCTGTTTCCTTCTTTAGGCTGGTCACTTAACATTTATTCTCCCTTTGATCTCCCATATTTTTCTCGCTGATATATTTGTAGACCATAATGATAGTGAGTTTGTATTTTATTTTTTTTCTGTCTTTATAGTTCAGCATACCAATTGGCTGACTCCTTTCTTGGTAAAGATTCCTCATTTGTCATATTTTGTCTGTGTTAGGCAACCAAAAAGGCTCAAAAGTGTCAGCTCCTGTCAAACCTGAAACACAAAAGGCACCACCACCTATCGATGTTCCAGCATTATCTTTGGATGAACTGAAGGAGAAGACTGACAACTTTGGGTCAAAGGCATTGATTGGTGAAGGATCATATGGAAGGGTGTATTTTGCAACCTTAAACGATGGAAAAGCTGTGGCTGTGAAAAAGCTTGATGTTTCATCTGAACCCGAATCAAATAATGAGTTCTTGACCCAGGCATGTCTCTGCTATATACTAAACAACCTATAATAATTTTTACACTGCAAGATGGTTTGTTTCTGTATGGTCATTGTCAATTTATTAGTCTTCTCATTCACTGTTGTCTATTCCAGGTATCCATGGTTTCAAGGTTGAAGAATGAAAATTTTGTTGAGTTGCATGGTTACTGTGTTGAAGGAAATCTTCGTGTACTTGCATATGAGTTTGCTACTATGGGCTCTCTTCATGACATATTGCATGGTATGCAATATCATGTGCTGTCTTTACTTATATTCATATCTAAGACGTTCCATTGATGATGTTGATTGTTTTTCCAATACAGGTAGAAAGGGAGTTCAGGGGGCACAACCAGGGCCAACTCTTGATTGGATACAGCGAGTTAGAATTGCAGTTGATGCAGCTAGGGGATTGGAATATTTACATGAGAAAGTTCAACCACCTATTATACACAGAGATATCAGATCAAGTAATGTGCTCATCTTTGAAGATTTCAAGGCTAAGATAGCTGATTTTAACCTTTCAAATCAGGCCCCTGACATGGCTGCACGCCTTCATTCTACTCGAGTGTTGGGAACTTTTGGTTATCATGCTCCAGAGTAAGCTTCCAGTTCCAGAACATGCTTGCTTTTTATTTATATATCTATATCATCTCTGTTTTTCTTTGAATTCATAGGTGTATACGAGTGCGTTTGGATGTATTTTTGTGGGTGAATATAACTTTTTTTACCCAAAAAATCACTTTTCAAATATTTGAATAATTTTTAAAAAATAATCAAAATCCAAAAAAATCCTGTTTTCAGCTTTTTCATTTATATATAAAATATTAAAATATAAGTTTCATGATCATTTTTTTTTCAAAAGCTGATACAAAAGCACTCGATATTCCTGTCCTATATTATTATGAAACCATTTTTTTGGCGTCTTAGTGCTACCTATACATGGTGTATCTTTTCTATACAGCTGCAATTCATGATATGTAGCCAAGGACTATTGGTTAACATTTGAGTGTATCATATCTATTCTTGTCATCTTTGTCTTTGGATGTGTTCAATGGATATGTCTTGTTACTGTTACTGTGTTTTCCTTCTCAATTTCTCCGGGATTAAACACATGTAAAACTCAGTTCAATGATGTAATCTTGGGGTGATACGTAATGATAAAGCAAAACTTTTGACTGATAATTCCTTTTCATGAAGAGCAAGTGAGGGTCATAGTATTGTTTCTGGCTTAGTCCATGTGATTGACTTGAAATTTCCAGTAAGTTAAATTCATGAGCTGGATATGCTAAACATTTCCTCTTTTATATCTATTTTCCTTGATTCACGGACTTCCTTTAGTACACTCAAGTATTTTAGCTTGTATTTCTGTGTTATATATTCAGATGTCATTATGTTATCTAATGAATGTCCCAGCAATCTAATTAAACATTTACTTGAAGTCTTGAACTAGAACTATGTTGTTTATACTTG
Organism: Dalbergia cochinchinensis; assembly: GCA_031216125.1. Taxonomy (NCBI): domain Eukaryota; kingdom Viridiplantae; phylum Streptophyta; class Magnoliopsida; order Fabales; family Fabaceae; genus Dalbergia; species Dalbergia cochinchinensis. Next base: position 65,955,087 of record CM062369.1, read on the forward strand.
TTAGTGTCTATTGTTCATTTTGTCTAAGGTAATATACTTTCTGGTCTAGTTACCGAGGTAAGCAGATTCATTAGAACTTCAATAAAAAGAAATAGCAATTTTGCAGCTTTGACTGGCTAGTTTTGTTTATCCATTTATAAGTTATATTATTGCTCATCTGAATTCTTTTTATCACATCTTTAAATTTTTACGTTATTTTATTGGTTCTTAGTTTCTGTTGCTTTGCCAAACTTTACAGATATGCAATGACGGGCCAGTTGACTCAAAAAAGTGACGTTTACAGTTTTGGTGTTGTTCTTCTTGAGCTTCTTACAGGAAGAAAACCTGTTGATCACACCATGCCCCGTGGACAGCAAAGTCTTGTTACATGGGTCAGTGCACCTGCTTAAACAAATGCTTGACCGTGGTCTTGTTTCATTTATTTATTTATTTTGATAAGGCTCATTTATTTACCTTTTGCTTAAATATTTTTCTTAGGCTACCCCAAGATTGAGTGAAGATAAAGTTAAACAATGTGTTGACCCAAAAATGAAGGGTTATCCCCCTAAAGGAGTTGCCAAGGTATCTCTCCCCTCTATCTCTTATATTGTCACACATTCTCACACACCTGTGCCTAATTCATGGTCCTTGGGCCTTCCAATATTAAGTTGATGATGACGGTGTTTATAATTGATTATGCAGCTTGCAGCTGTTGCAGCACTGTGTGTGCAGTATGAGGCTGAGTTTAGGCCAAATATGAGCATCGTTGTTAAAGCACTCCAACCACTTCTGAAGACTCCTGCTCCTGCTGCTCCAGAAAGTTGAAGCAAATGAGCTCAAGTTTTTGAATTCTGCATCTTCTGCACAGTTTGATTCAATTATCCCCCAGATTTCATCAAATACTGCGAATATGAATCTATATATATATATTTATTTTTGTATGAGATTGGACGTGTAGGATTGGATTGGCGCGTTTCTTGTCATTGTTTAATGCCATGTATGTCTGGTATCGCACTTGCAGTGCTGACGTCTATAGAGCCATAATGCAACAATGGGTTTGGGTTGTTAATCTAATTCGTGTGGGTAAATGTTAGCACTGGGTTCTTGTTCAAGTTCTGATCTGTTCAACATTGTCAACCCATAATGCCACAATGGGTTTGGGTTGTTAGTCTAATTCGTGTGGGTAAATGTTAGCACTGGGTTCTTGTTCAAGTTCTGATCTGTTCAACATTGTCATCCCATGCATCTTGGTTGTCTTGGACCTGACCAGCCAGCTACCTGACTTTAAAAGTTTATTATATCCACACATTTGATTGGGGTTCAGGGGCATCTTTGCTTTATTTAATTCATCAAATGTTCTGATCGATTTCATTTTGAGTACTCTTCTAATTTTGGTGCTGGACTAATATCTTGTTATTGGCCTCTATATGTTTAATTGTTTATATAATCATTTATTTTGGGGCAAGCACATAGACCAGTCAACTGATGGCTTTGAGGCGTTTGGCATTTAAAATACTTGGAGCAGCACAAATTCCAAGAGCGTTCGAAGGAAGGAAATGTATTACTGCTCATGCAATGCGTCTTGTGTCTAAAAACTAAGAGAGTAAAATCTCAACATAATTTCTCATATTTATATTTGGAAATAAATTAATTTTTTAGATTTGAAAAATCTCAAATCAGTTCTTCAAATTTCATAAATTGGGGTAAGTTAATTTTTTTATAAAATTTTTATCTAAGTTGTCTTATTAGTTCATTTACATGTACTATTTACTTATTTACGGATATTGTTAATTTTCATAGTAGTCGTAATTTGTTTCACTCCTTTAAATAAATTTGTTTAGACTTTCTTTTTGCATCTTTTCTTATTCTATAGCCCTTTGTTCAGAAGAAATATTTTGATTTTAAATTGTCATTTGTTTTGTACAAAAGAGTAAGTTAGGATCTACAGTGAAAATTAACAGTATGTATAAGTTAATAAAATATGTGGACATTTCTATTAAGAGTTTAAATAATAATTTAACAAATGGATTAATTTGTCACATTTATAAAATTTAAGGGATTAATATGATATTTTTTTATATTTAAGAGATTAATTTATCCCTCATTATAAATTTGGGGACTGAATTGGGTATTTAGTAAAACTAAAATGTTCACTTTACTTGATCATTGATCATGTATAAAGTTTTGTTTATGGATTAGTTATTTTGGGATTCGGACTATGATTCTTCCTCTTAGTCGGTAATAAGGATGATTAAGTTATGCTAAATTTTCACACAAAGATCTATTCCTATATTTTTGGATGCCTTTTTCTTCCCCAATAAAATAAAAATTGATTTATATAGTTAAACCTAAAATTAAACTAATTTCCACCGAATCCTATAAGCAAAGAAATGCACAGGATTCGCAAAACAAAACATTTAAGTTTTTATTTTTTTATTTTTGGCCAATTCAAAAACACTGCAATTACTGAAATAGAAATGTTTGTGACACTAGCGAGGCCTCATAGGATGTTTTAACATTTTCGGGGATCTAAGAATGGTAATGGAAGATTCTCATTCTTGGTTCGCAAATAAAATGATAATGTAAGAGAGTTTTGAATTGCATCATGATTAAATTCATATGAACACTAAATTAAAATTCATTCTTTTTTTTTGTCAAAAATTCATTCATAATTCAAGCGTTTGGACTGCACTTTAGTGGAGATTGTGTGGCGTAACAAGTTTCCTGAAGCTTTCCTTGAGCCACTTTGTAGAACCCATTCTGATCATCATCCTATCTTGCTGCACTGTAAGGGGTTGCCTAGCTCTGGGGGACTTAAGCCCTTTAGGTTTGAGGATGTTTGGGTGCTCCATAGTGGTTTTGAAGGTGTGGTGTCCAAAGCTTGGGGGAGTGTAGAGCACACTATCTCCACCCAACTGCATTTGGTGAAGAGGGATGCTCTGGTCTTTAATGATTCTGTTTTTGAGAATATTTTTAAAAGGAAGTGTGAGTTTCAACGCAAGTTGCATGGTGTGCAGGAGAAATTGGAGAGGGTGGACTTTGTTGCTCTAGGTCTTCTTGAATAGCGCTTACTAAAGGAGTACCTTGATGTGTTACGCCAGGAGGAGCTTTTTCGGTTTCAAAAGTCCAATGAAAAGTGGGTCTTAGTGTGTTGATGAGCCTACTCTCCAGGAGGAGGCTTCCCATTTTTTCAAGGACTTATTTCGCTCTATATTGGATGTTAATATGTCAGCTTTCTTAGGTATCCAATTTCCCCAACTCATTGATTCTGATCTGCGTGGGTTGACCAAAAAAGTGTCTAAATAGGAGGTTTTTATGCTTTGCGAGACATGAAGTCCTTTAATGCGCTAGGGAGTGATAGCTTTCATGCGTTCTTTTTTAAAACTTACTGGTATATAGTTGGTGATGAGGTTTGGAAGTTTGTCCGGAATGCCTTCCAGTGTGGGTTCTTTGATCAAAATGTGGCAACTATGCTCCTAGTGCTTATTCCTAAAGTTGAGCATCTGAAGAGAATGTGTGATTTCCGTCCGATTAGTCTTTGTAATGTTTTATATAAACTTCTGACGAAGGTCCTTGTTAATAGAATGCGTTCTTTCATGCCTCGCATTGTGAGTCCTATGTAGAGTGGCTTTGTCCCTAGTAAGGGTGCCCAAGATAATGTTATTATTGCTCAGGAAGTCATGCACTTTATGCGGAGATCCAAGAATAAGAAAGGGATGGTTGCTTTTAAGATTGACCAAGAAAAAACATATGACAGAGTGGATCGGAGATTTTTTGAATTTATTCTTGATAAGTTTGGGTTTCCCTCATCCATTACCAGGCTTATTATGCTTTGTTTCCTCTTTTGAGCTCTCCCTCCTCTGGAAAGGGGCCAGGTTACCAACGTTTGGCCCTTCTCGCAGGTTGTGCCTAGGTGACCCTATGTCTCCTTATCTTTTTATCCTTTGCATGGATGGCTTGTGTTCTTTGATTAATGCTGAGATTCCTAAGGGCACTTGGCAGCTAGCATATGTTTCTAGAGGTGATCCAGGGATCTCTTGCTTGCTTTTTGCAGACAATGTTCTCCTTTTTGCAAAAACTAGTGCTACTCAGGTCCACTTGATTATTCGCTTTGCATTGGAGCTGGGTAGGTATCTGGGGTTCCTGTTGTTTACCAGAAAAGTTAAGAGCATTGATTTTGAATTTATTTTAGAAAATATGAATAAAAGGTTGGCTAGTTGGAAGGTGAAACTCTTAAATAGAGTAGGCAAATTAACTCTGGCATGGTTAGTCCTGGCATCTACGCCAATATATTCTATGCAATCTTTTTGGCTTCCTTCCTCCATCTGCCAGATGGTTGATAGAATGACCAGAAACTTCCTTTGGAGTAGTGGTAATATGGAGAAAGACTTGCATCTTATCAACTGGGACACTGTTACTAGGCCCACTAGCAAAGGGGCCTAGGTCTTCACAAAGCTAGAGAAACTAATACTGCTTTGTTAGGGAAATTGGTTTGGGATTTGCTCCACCATGGGGACAAATTGTGGGTTCAGGCTCTCTCCTCCAAATACTTGGGTCGGCGAGATATCTCTACTATGGATTGCTCTGCTTCCTCCTCCCTGGTTTGGCGCACTATTTGTAGAATTGCTCTTTTCTTTGGCATGAGGTTGGGCGATGGCTCTTCCACTCTCTGGTATGATGGAGTAGGATGGGGCCCCTCTGCCATCTGGTGGATTTTGTACATATCTCGGATACCCACTTGCGGATTTGGGACTATTGGGTGGATGAGGATTGAGACTTTTCTTCTCTTTGGACTGCCCTTCCCCCTCATGTTGTGCAATTGATCCATGAAACTCCCATCCCTTAGGTTTTGAATTCAGCTGATAGCATGGCTTGGAAGGCTGGGCATTCTGGTCAATATTCTGCTTCATCGGGCTACAGATGGCTCACTTCTCATGGGCAAGAACTCGTTAGGACTTCTTGTTGGCGATGGTCAGTATTCCGCAGGTGGATTTTGTGAAACTTAACTCCAATGGAAGCTCTTTAGGGAATCCTAGGCTAGTGGGTTATGGCGGAGTCGTTTGGAATATGTCCGACGAGTGGCTGGTTGGGTTTGCTGGGCATATTCTTGTGGCGGACAACCTTTGTGTCGAGCTTTTGGCTGTTCGCCATGGTTTGTGGCTAGCTTGGAGCTGTGGTTATCGTCGTGAGTCTTGTGAAATGGATTGTCTAGATATCCTTCGTCTCGGTGGAAATCCTCCTCCTCACCATGTGTATACTGCTTTAGTCCAGGATATTAAAGGGTTCATGAATTGTGACTGAGTTTGTTCGCTCTCTCATATTTTCATAGAAGGTAATCAAGTAATGGATTTCTTAGCTAAGAGAGTTGCTTCCTTTCCTTTCCTGTTAGGGTTCAGCATTGGAATGTTCATCTAGCTGGCTTGGAGCTCATCCTTTTGAGAGATTCATCTAGGATTTTTCAAATAAGATAATTTTTCTTTCTTTTTTTTTTCTTTAGCTTCTGTAACAAAAAAAAAAAAACAGAGAATGGTAAGATTATGTTCGGGGCGAAAGACATAAAATGGCCTTTGTTTGTAGCTGGGCCAATCTAATCCGTACTAATCATTTTTCATTTGGGAGGTGAAATTGTACCAGGGAGGTAAAGTCGTAAAGCGAAGTTGCTAAAATCTATTTATAGTTGCAGTCCCGCGCCCAAATCCTGAAGTGAAGTAATCCGGGTTTTGAAGTCACTCTCTCTCTACTCAATTCTCTCTCTCTCTCTCTCTCTCTAGTAGACTAGACATTCCATACTGATGGCTGACGCCACCGTCGAAAAGGAAATCGAAAAGGAAATGCCAGTTTCGCAAGAAGAACAGTCCGTTCTTGATTCTGCTCAAGAAACTGCAACTGCGACTGCTTCAGCTGAGTGTGGATTGGACTTGGAAGCGAAGAAGCAACGACTCTTGGAGGAACTCGAATCGGCCTTGCTGCCCTGCAAAGCCAAACCCAAAGATGATGACGATGGTTCTGACAAGCACACGGTGGAGACCCAACAACCCCCCATCCCTGTTGGGGCTTCCATAGGGTTAGGGTTAGGGTTAGGGTTTGAGGTCATTGACGAAACGGCCTTGGTGGACACCCTTTCCCTTCCTTCTGCTGCTACTGCTGCCCCTGCCAATGGATTTCGAAAAGGAAAGAAAGGGAGTGGCGCCGATGTCAAGAACAATAAGCAATCGAGTTCAAGAAGAAGGGCCAAGAAGGATGCGACGTTGAAGCACAAGAATGGGAATGGGAAGAATAACGCTGCTGCTTCTACTGAGGAGGAGGAGGAGGCTCCGAAGAAGAATTGGAATACGAATGGGAAGAAGAAGAAGAGGATAAGGTACCGCTACTCAAGAAAGGAGATGGAGGCTCTGAGGTTTGCGAATGTGGAGAAACAGCGCGCATTCTGGAATGCCATTCACGCAGGCCTCGAACCTCGCGTGGCCGCCGAGTATGATACATTGTTGGCGGCTGTGGCCCCCGCGCCTCTTCCTCTGCCCCTCTGCCACCTTCCAAACAAGAAACAACCAGCCCCGCCCATCCTCAGTAAGCGTGCATCTCTTTATCATCTTTGCCATCTTTCATGCATTGTTATATTGCTTTTCTTGCTTTTCCTTCTGAAATGGGTGAAACCTGTCATGTTACTTCTCTTCTTTGACCTGTCGTTCTAAATATACATTCTTGCGCTGACACATGGCCCCCGCTGTAACTCTTGGAAATAGATTCAGTACATTAGATGATAATCAAAACGGTACAACTAGTGGTAACATATTCATGATACCCCCTTTGGTGATCAAGCACTCCAATTTTTTCCTTTTCCTCCTTGTGGTGAACTTAAGAACGAGCATCTGAAATACCATGCTGTCTTTTCTATGTACTCAACATTGCGGAGGAGAGGACCGCATATAATGAGTGCATTTGTGACCATGCTTTACTCGCTCCCTTTTCTGCTAGTGTTTCTTCTATCCGCGAATCTTGATTGTTCTTTCTATCTCATGAACAACTTTTCACTTGTTTGACTATTTTGCCTGGAGTTAGAATGTACCCTTAATTTACTTTAGGTTGTAGCTTCACTTTCCTTCTGCACTCTGTTTTCTTTTAAAAAAGAAATTGATAGTTTTGCTGTTGTACTATCCATTAATGTTTGCAAATATGCTGTGGTTTGAAAACATTATATCTTGACATAATCTCACGTAGTGGCATAAAGGTTAGCTGTTTTTGATTGTCATTTTTTTCTAATGTTTTCATTTTCATGGTGGCTGCTACATGCATCAGAGTTTTTATTTCTGGCCCAGGAGCTTCTTTGAGTTTTTATTTCTGGCCTATGAGCTTCTTTTGCTCTTTTTCTTCTTGTTTTTTTTTTTTTGTGGTTTTGGGGGGGGAAGGGGGGGGGGGATATGAGTTTTTATTTCTGGCCTATGAGTTTTTGTTTTTGTTTGGTCATATTAAGTGACTCTATTTGGCAAAACTGAGTAAAACTTTATTGTTATGATTTTTATACTTTTTTTTTTCTTCACCAAACTGTCTCCCGGTTGTTAGGTCATATTGTGTCAATTTGATGTTTTCAATTTTTGTGATGGACAGGTGTGGGAGCTGCTAATGGAAGGTGGAGATATATGAATGTCTTTGTCCACTGAAGAATGAGCAAAAGGAACCTGGAAAAGATCTAATCTGCAACATTAGTTGACTATGTTCTGATTTGTGTAGTTAGGCACTGACTGCAGTTGCATTGTTAGTTGTTACTTGTGTAAAGTCATTGTACATGAAAAGTTTTGTTCAATAGGCTTGATTGTAAATTTGAAAGACTACTTTGGTCAAAGACTAATGGGGATGCTTTGTTGTTTACATTCATACTCATTGTATGTTGAAAGTTATATTGTTGATTTTCCATAGTAATTTCAGTTTCTTGTTAACATTGCGTTTGAATGGGAAGGACAAGTATGTCCTGATTATTGTCGCGTTACCAAAGACTAAATTATATATTTATTCTGACCCTTCTTAAGTATTACCAAATTGATTGTTCTTATGCTGAAAATTTTGGAATTGTCTTCAGGTGCGGCGTGTTGTGAAAATATGGACAGTGAGTTACAGCTCATGAGAAGTAGTGAAAAAGGGAGTCCTGTTGACCCTTCGAGTAGCCATAGTCTAAAAGGTGAGGATGAGTGCTCAATTTTAAAAGAATGCAGTGAAGATGATGATAGCGAGGATGATTATGCTAGCATCCAGAGGCCTGCCTTTTTGGTTGAGGGAGAACCAAATTTTGATTCTGGTCCACCTGAAGATGGATGGGAATATCTTAGGCGTGTCAGGTATTATTTTTATTGTCACCAACTGATTTCTGGCCCTGTGATGGACATATGCTTTGAAATGTTATTTCTTCATGATAATTTCTCTCTGTTTTTCTGCTCTCTCAAGAATAGTAATTCTCCCTAGTATGAGCATAATTCTAGTTCCTTATTAAAGGTTTTGAGAAGGCATGCCATAATGAATTGTAAGTTCCAAGTTCCAAGCCTTAACTTTGAGTGCAATTACAAGCCTGTAAAACTCGTAGTCTGTCTTGTGTTGCAAAACACAGTTGTAGTGGGCTTTACTTACTTGAAACTCTGAATTTCCCAAAAGGTTCGGAATGGAGAGTGGGGAAAAGCTTGCACCAGGCATTACAATAGACGTATGCTTTGAAATGTAATGGGTACTATTGTAAATTGAGGTTCCGCGTATAAGTACCCATAACCGTGAGTATTTAAATAGTTCCCTTGCAATCACAGCTCAAAGTATGTATACTTGGGGCAAGTTTCTTGAACAATTACTGTGATTGTTCAAGTTTGTGCAACAAGTACATACATGTGAGCTATGTGGGATAAACATGGGGCAAGTTTCTTGAACAGATGAAATTAGGGAATAGAGACTGTTATATCATGCTGTGATTTCCTAGAACATGTTTAAAGTAGTAGGGCTATATATATACTTCAGTACTGCTCGAAATGATTGTGCGAAGGAGAAAGTTACTCTAGCTTACCCAAAAAGAGCTTGCCAGAATATAACATTTCTTAACTTTTTGTTTCTTGCTTAGGTGGGAGGCAGATCAAATCCCGAGAGTGAAGGTAGCCAAACTGGATAGAAGTAAACTTAACAAAGAACAAAGTGCTTACATGCCCAAGATTCCTGATATTGCCAATTGTCCTGACCATCTGTTGCCATTGAAAGAATGGGAGGATTTGTTCCTTGCTGAGTTCTCCACACTGAGAGCGGTATGTTCTTCTAGAACCTGTCTATATGTATGTACTTTTTCTTTTTCCTTCATTTTTCATTTGGAGTGATTACTACACGCTATCCAAGAGTTATACTATTCCTGCGCCACTTCATGTGCTGCAGTTGCTGGCCTAATCTCATGACTGCTTCCTGGACCCATCTAAAGTTCTCAACTGTTACTGGACACACATAATATAATCATTTGATTTTTTAAAATAAAAGATGTTAGTTGACGTCCTTGCTAACAAAGCATAGGTTTGGGAATTTACTGTTTGTGCCTTTAATACTATAATTCGTTAAAGGACTGACCCTGTTGTCTAATTGTTCTCCAGAATCTCTCATGTCTTGAAGGTTTAGATGCCATGAAATCCATTAATCTACAATTCGTTCATTTGTCCAAGCAACTTGGGAATAATCTTGAAGAATCTACTAGTGCAATGAACAAGGATAGCCAACTTGATCACCATTTGAGTGCCGATGAGGCAATTGGTCAATGCCCTAACTTGATCTCTGAGGTTAATGGCACCACACTACCTCCGGGATCAATAACTTCGGTTGATCAAACAAGTAGCAGCTCTCCTACATTGCCTTTGCTCTCTGCAATCTTTGGAATGGACCCAGTAGGCCAGGTATCAATGTTGCTGAAAAGGATTAGCTTGCTAGAGCCTGCAAGCACAATAACAAGAAATGATTGCATGTGGCTTTTTGCTCTCTGTGCGACAGTTGATGCTCCACTAGATGCTGATACCAGTGCTGCTCTCAGGAGTCTGCTGCGGAAGTGTGCAAGCATACGTGCTGGAAAGGCGGAACTCGATGATGAGGCTATAATGTTGAATATACTGGCTACAATTTCGGGCAGATATTTTGGACAATCTGAAAACTGAATTAATTCCTTGTAAACTTTTTTATGGCACCTTATGCTTTGGGGTGGAGCCACGAACATGTATGGTTCTATGGTCAAATTCGGATGTAAAATGAATGTACGAAAAGTGATGAAATTATCATGATGCACAAGTTTTTCATATTACTTGGCGAGATTTATTATTCCCTTTTGGATTCATCAATTCTATTTTTTGGCTCATATTAAAGGAAAAGACAACATGGAAGGAGGTCGAATTCATGAAGTTGACATTAGTTTAGCTTTTTTTTTAAAAAAAATTTAAAAAACAAGAAGTAAATGAAGAGACCCACCCACCCACTGTACGGCTAGAGCACAGCCAGTGAATCGACTATGGTTTTGACGCTAAACTTAGGGTGGTTGCCATTGCTATGGCTGGCTTGTACCATAGATATTTTGAGTACACTAGAAATTAATTGACCTTTTCGTTCTTACCTCATTTCATATTCATACATGGTATTGACCTTTTTGCTATGCAGTGAGAGAGAGAGAGACCCAGTCGCACAAATGCTACTACAATACATGCTATCCTCCGCCAACACTTGCACCTGCACTTGCACGCTCCTTCCTTCTTCTTCTTGTTCTACTCTCACTCGCTCTTCAACATGTCTTTCCTTTGTCTCCGCCTCCTTCCGCCGCCTCACTCCCACCCGCACCCGCACCCGCAGGCGCCGCCACAAACTCGCCTCGCCTTCCCCAACTACCACCACCACCTACTCCACCTCTTCCGAACCCAAGCTCGAAACAGTTATAGACCTCACTCACCTAACCGCCCAAGCCTCCTCCACTTTCCATGCTCTCTTCCCTTCCACCATCCGCGCATTCATTTCCTCCGCTGCTGACGCTTACACCGATTTGCAAACCCTAATCACCTTCGACCATAACCGCAGGCTCGTCGTTTCCTGTCGCCCTTCCACTTTGCATTTCCTCGGAACTTCTGCTGTTTTGACCATCGCAGCGTTTTCTGTTCTAAGATTTTTGGTCAATTTGGTTTCTAGGGTTTGGTCTTGGCGTCGAAACGCCTCCGCCTATAGGCCTATGGTGCGGAGGGACCGCAGTCTTGGCGGAAGAGAGGTTGTTGTTGGATGGGGCCAGAGCAGCCTTCCAAAGGCGCCCGTGAATCCGTTATCGCCGTTAGGGGGTGCTCCGAAGCGAGGGCCGAGGAAGAACAAGGTTCGTGTGCAAAGGAAATTGCCGAAATGGTGGCCAACCACCATCAATGGTGCTGTTTGCGACCTTAACGAGCAGGAGGAATACAAGAGAGAGGCTTACAGAGTGGTTCGAGGTTTCTACTCTCTCCCTTCTTTACGTTTTCGTTTATTCGTTTGTCCGTGTTTTGTTCCGTACAATGGCACGGCACGTTAAATTTTGCAAATCAAGTTGAAGTTCTCTCTCTCTAAGCAGGTTCAGTTGAGTTGTTGATACATTTGAGTTGCCTAACATATTATGAAAAGAGTGGTTCATTTTTTTGAGGGGAAGAGAGACTATCAACAATTTCATGAATAGCTTCCGTTTCCCGTTGTTTGGGGCGAGGTTGAAAATTTCTCTACTGAGGTTCTGATGGTTAGCAGCATGGTTCATTGCATTGGTCCTGCTCATCTAAATGTTCTGGACCAAAATATAGTAATAGAAAAAATATGTCCGCTTAGGCACCCCAATTGCCTTCAAGGCACACCCGGGTAGTTGAAATGTTTGGTTTTTCAGACAACTGTAATGCGATTTATTAACTATTACAGTTGTTATTGATGTGTCCGGTGTCTGGTTTAAGTCGTGATTCAACTTATGCTCTCTCTTTTTTATTTTTTAAGGTAAAAATACACATTGCCTAGTTTCCATAGTGTTTTACCATCCTTTAATTCATGTTGCAACTCATCCACTTGATTTCCAGCAATTACTGACAGTAGAATGGGTGGAAACGACATCGTGGAGAATGATATAATTCAAGTTAGTTATTTTTTTCCCCTCTAAGAGTGATTTACTTGATTGTCAAATGATATATGTAATATTGTCTACAGTATTTGTTATTATTTTGGGAAAATTAGTATGTATTTGTATTTTGTTAGGCTTCGTATTGCTTTTCTTTGTATACCTTTAAGAATAAAATAACATGTGGTATTGACCTCTGCCAGTTTGCAATACTCCCGTCATTTTCCAATCAAAATGTATCCCTTTTAGTTAATATTAAGTTGCATAACTAAATTTGGTGTTAAGGTTTTGTAAAGCATTTGTCTAATTGATGAGCATTGATAAAAATACCACAGTGATGGTTTCTAATTATCTTTTCGATGTGTGCATATAAGAAAAGGAAATTAATTTGTTTCTCTTCTCATGACTTTTGGAATGTTTGTTGTGTCTACACATGAACAGTTACGTCAACTATGCAGAACTTCTGGTGTGCGAGTATCTATTGAACCAACAAATATACGGGATTCTTTGTATCGAGCATCTGTTAACTTTGTTTTAAATGTTTGCAGCAGGTGTGTTAAAGCCAGCATTATCGTGTCAGTTAGAACCTGTTAAAGTCTACAGTCTTATCATGTTGGAATGATTATGTAATTACGGGTTATTTTGTTTCTATCCAGAGCACCAACTTACTCTACTTCGATTGATATTAACGGTGAGGATGCTCGCCAATTCCTTGCTGGATTTGCTGGAAACATTGGCCTTGAAAATGTTCGTGCAGCAACAATTGTCTCTGCAGCTGTTGCTGCACGGACACGTTCATGTCTTCTACAGGCTTGGGTAATTTCTCACTCGATCTCTTAGGATCTAGTATTACTGTCCTTTAACATTGGGTTACATGAAATCACATTTTTGTAATGGCTATCAGTCAAGGTAGTATTTTTTTTTTTGCACAGTTAAATCATTGTTGGCTATTTATATTATTTTGTGTTACTTGAAATACACCACAAGTTCCAAAATTCTTTTATGTAAAATGGTATAATATCACGCCATTAAATATGGCTATTGTGTCTGCCTTCCTCTGTTCTCTGTTCAATTCATGGTTTTGATGGTGTTTTCAATTATAGGCTCTGGAAATGCAAGGGAAACATGTTGATGCTATGGTAGAACTGTCAAAGATATGTCTTCTTCTGCGGATATTTCCTCCTGAGGAGTCTTCCGTATGTATCATCAATAATAATTTGCAAATTTTTCCTTTTAAGATTCTCCCCTTCACTCGGATGAAATATTTATTTGCTTTTCTCTTCGGTTATTCCTCACTCTGTTTAATAACGCTTGGTTGTAGTTGTATGTTTATAGTAGTTCTTTATTAAAACTGGAGGTTAACTTGTACAGCGACCATGATAGCTTTGGTTTGTATCCAATATGTTTATTTTCATGTGCTTTCAATTCCTAGGGGATGTTTGGTTGGGGAGTAAAAATAGGATAAATTTTTCATGAATGAGCTTATGTGTAATTTTATACGTAAAGCCCATCCATGAAAATTTACATCCCGTTTTTGCCCTCTAACCAAACATACTCCTGTAAGTGTAAATTCACCGGTAGTTAATTGTTTGGATGAATGATGAGTGAATAATTTGTCGGGAGAATTCGCGATAAAACAACTAATTGTGGTTATTCAGTTTAATTTTTCAATTTTGTTAGAAATAATTTCACTAGTTACTAGAAAGAAAAGAGGAAAGTACCGGGAAGAGATAAACAATCCTCCAAAATAGAGATAACAAAATATATCGAGTGCAAAGAAAGTAAAAAGTGCATCAAACTTTCCCAATCTACTTACACGTATGACACCTTGAAACAAGCAATATTGTAACACAGCACTGGGGCCATAAACGCAACCCTATTTCACAGTTTATGTCCCCTCCGATGGCTGGTGATTGGGATGAAGTTTTGAATATACAGACATATCTGAAAGGAGTATTTGGATCTAGTGCTATTTAGGGACATGGTCACCGTTAGAATGATTTATCTTTTTTAACCTTGGCTGATGCAGCATATGACTTTCTAATAGAACGTCTTGTGGGTGTATCTCTGCAGCCTGAAATGGAGATGGTCGGGCGGGGCCTGCAGAAACACTTGAAGCTGGAACAACGAAAACACCTCATGTCTCTCTTTGGTAAAGTTTGTGGTGATGCCAGCCTCAGGATTGCAAGAGAAGCCCTTGGTTTGGTGCGATCCTTTTACCCTATTTTGCAGATATTGTGCATATAAATACTTGGCTCTTTCCAATTATAATCCTAACTGATTAAATCAAGTTATTACTGATGCAATCATGAGCCGTCCTTCTGAAATATGCTCCTGCATTGGGGGTTAATAATGTGAAGGTTTTGTCTTTTTTGGTGATAATGTGAAGGTTTCAATCTTAAAAATGATTTCGCTCGACATGTTTTGGACTTTTTGTTCTATATTTACCTTTTCTGTTGAAGTTAATGCTTCTGTACTTAATTTATTTATAGTGGATGTTTTACTTCTCACTGAATAATATTATGCTTATGTATGATGGTAATAACCTGGTGATATGGGTTTAAAACTAATGCGAAAGTGCTAATTGTAGTGTTACGATTTACTTATCTCGGTTTGCACTTTTGTTGTTGTGTTTTTCACTTTGATTTGGTATGCCAAATTATGTATATTAGAGGGCAGTTTCTTTCTTTCCTTTTTGTTGACTTCAGCGTACTCATTTAATCCGTTCCTCCTGTGTAGATGCATTCTCAAAATTGCAGCAGTGATCAACTTGAAGACAACATCGCTTGAAAAGATATACTCTACTCGCAGGCTTGTTCATGATGAATAAATAAATAATTTTCTGCAGACTGCATTCTTTTAACATATATGTAGTTTAATTGGTTAGCTTGCATATGTTTATTCAATGATATTTTGATAATTAATTATAATGATGTATACTATAATTCCCGAGAGGGGATCTTTTCATTGCTTTGAATTTCATGAAATTGTTTGTAAAATTATAATTATAATTTTATACATTATTGCTAAATATAAAAATAAAAATTGAGAAATCCAATTCTAATTTCAAATTTTGATTTTATAGTCAATTTTATTTCCCAAACAGATTAATCATTACCAAGTTAGGAGGACTTATAGGTTGGCTTCTCAAGTGTCATTTTTCAAGGATTTGAACCCTCAATCTTGCAGGTAAAGCTCGCTAGGATTTAACTAACTTTTGTTTAGCTAACCTCTATTAGGTCTTTTTGTTAGTAAGATAGTGTATGCTAATAAAGGATTTTACACATTATATTATGCAAAAAAAAAAAGAAATAATAATTGTATTTGATATTTAACTTTCAATACTAGGCATAGAGAGGTACCAAAAATTATGCATAAAAAATACTAAATATAGAGCATTTTAAAAGTAAATTAATTATATTTTTAATTTGACAGTTTATCAATTAAGCATTTCTCAAAACTAGCATTATTAATTAACTAGTGATTGCTAACCCACATTTTTTATTTTTAGTATAAATTTAAACATAGATATTTTATAATTTTTTATACTATTAAATTATCAAAAATAAATTTTATTAATGTCTTATATCAAACATTAATATATATCCTGACCAGACAATGTGTAGGTTTTAAGTTTGAGTTCTATTTCTATGTATTGTAAGATATTTTTATATTATTATCTAATCATTAATAAAAGTGATTAGGTCATATACTCATTATTTGAAAAGTCATGTAAATGAAATAATCTATAATACTAATA
The DNA here is from genome assembly GCA_031216125.1 of Dalbergia cochinchinensis. Lineage (NCBI taxonomy): Eukaryota > Viridiplantae > Streptophyta > Magnoliopsida > Fabales > Fabaceae > Dalbergia > Dalbergia cochinchinensis. The sequence continues at coordinate 65,970,920 of CM062369.1, forward strand.
ATTAAGACTCAGTATATGCAAAGTTTTTCATGTGTTATTCACAGGAAAAGTTATGGCCAACTATTTTTATGATCTTAATAATTAAATTAAGTTTTTGAATTTAATTTATTTTTTAATTATTGATTAATTTTTTTCAATCATACCTTCATATATCTTTTTCATTAACAAAATAAAAATATTCTACAAAATATCTCATTCAAAATTATTTAATATGAAAATAATAACAAATGATATAAACAAAATGATAATTAAACCTATCATTATATTGTTAAGATTTTATATGTATAATTATTATAATATTAATTAAAATAACAAATTTATTATTTTTATGTTATCACATAAAAAACTCTATCCTAATTAAAAATAATTTTATTGACCATATGTAACTATTATATAATTATATAATAAGCTATTATAATAAGTTTTCTAAGTTGATAATGAACTAAAACTATAACACATATGTGTTGTTAAAAGACTACACAAATTAGGATTATTTATTTTTTTACTAATTTATTATCTATAATCCATCTATAATAATACTAATAATTAAAACTTATTACATGAAAAGTTTTTTATATTTCATTCATAGAGAAAATTATGTCTTACCATTTTCATAATCTTAATATTTAAACAAGTTTTTTAATTTAATTTATCTTCTAATTATTAATTAGTTTTTTCCAATCAATCCTACATATCTATCTTCCATTAGCACAATAAAAATACTATATAAAATATTTCAATCAAAATTATTTAACATGAATATAATAACAAATAATATAAATAAAATAATAATTGAATGTATTATTATATCATTAAAAATTTATATGTATAATTATTATAGTATTAATTAATGATAACAAAACTATTATAATTACGTTACCATAAAAATATTATAATTAAAAAAATATTAACCATGTGTAACTATTATATAATTGTATAAAAAGCTACTATAATATATTTTTTAAGTTGATAATTAACTAAAACTACAATACATATGTAATGTTAAAAAACTACATAAATTATGATTATTTATGAATTTTTTAACTAATTATAACATATATTTTAAAATTGACTTATTAAAAAGATGTAAATGGTTTGGGATGGCAAAAAAAAATACCGTTGAATTGGGTACCTGCGGGATTGCTCGCAATGGGGATGAGAATGAGAATATGTTTAGTTTTTATGGGGATAGGGTGAAGTCTCCATTTGTTTAACAGGGTAGTGACAAGGAATAAGGTCCTCGCCCCATGAAATCTTATCAATTCGCTACTTATATAAATTATTTAAATATTTACTTTATCATTTTTATAAATTATCTTTATTGGATTTACATTATGCATATATCTTTATCTTTAATTTGGATTATATTACATCAGTAATATTTGTTATTAAGGACATTAATGTTTTGAATTTCAAAGTATTTTAAAAACTTTTATCTTTTTGAAATTTTTTTAATATCGACGAATACCCACAGGGATTCAAATTTGTGGGGAATGGGAAATTGGGACCTATGATGGGGATGGGGATGAGGACGGGAGGTGGGAACATGTCTATCTCTAATAGATGCACATTGTCATCCCTATATAGAGCTCATGATATAGTAAAATTGTCTACTTATTCTTTTTCATTATTCAACAATTTTAACTTTTAAAACGTATAAAATTTTCATAAAATAGACTATTTATTATTAGTTAAATGTTTTCCTTTAAGATTTTTTCAACCTTATAAATATGATATTCAAAATAAAATATAAAATAGAATGAAACATTTATATTTTATTTATTTAATTAATTATTTATCTATTAGCTTATTTTCAAAAGGAATTTATATATATAATTTCTATAAAATATATTTAAATAAATTATTATTTTTTTCAATAATGATTAATAAATTATTTTTTATTATCAGCCCTTGTATCCCACGATGTCATTTGACCCGTGCAGCCCAAAAGCTTTTAAATGCAACTCGTGCAATTTTATTATATGACAGTACAAAAAACCAACGCATAAAAATGAAACTTTGGAAGGTTTTCTTTTTGCAGTGAATCCTTTTTGGGTCAATGGAATCTATTAAGATAAAAATGTCATTCTCTCCTTTTTGGAGTCAAATTTTAATATTTAGTTGTTCCCATAAAAAAATAATAGGTGAATCTTATATAACAAAAAAAATTGAATCTCGATAAGCATCAATGAATTAAATACAAATATAAAAAATAAAAATAAATAGTAAATTCCACCACATCATCATCTGAATGATTAATGTTATGATTTATCTAACTAGTGCCCTAAAGGACGCTAGTTAAGAAATCAGAAATGAAAAGTTTTGAGAACATATGTTTTTATGTTTTCAAAGTGTATGATCCACCCAAACTTTTAAGCGTTATTTTTTTTAGAATCCTTAACCAAAGTTCTTAGTAAAATCCTTAATTTTATTAAGTGTTGTATTATGTTTTTAGATATTTTTCCTATTAGTCTCTGTAGTGTGGTGTACAAAGTTGTCACTAAGGTTTTGGTGAACCGCCTTAGACCCTATTTGGACCTCTTGATTGGTCCACTCCAGGGTAGTTTTATTTCAAAACAGGGAACTATGGAACATTTGGTTATTGCTCAGGAGGTTATTCACTTTATTCGTCGGTTGAAAGTAAAGAAAGGATATCTTGCTTTTAAGATTGACCTAGAGAAAGCTTATGACAGGATGAATTGGGACTTCCTTAGAGAGACTGTATCTACATTTGGATTCCTGGATAAGATTGCCCAATTAATAATGAGTTGTGTCTCATCTTCTAGCTTGTCAATGTTATGGAATGGGACTTGTCTTGATGCTTTCAAACTAACTAGGGGACTCAGGTAGGGAGATCCTATGTCTCTGTATCTTTTTGCTCTTTGTATGGAGAGATTGGATCTTTCTATTTTTGGGAAAGTGCAAGAGGGTGCTTGGAACCCAATGAATATTTCTAAAAGGGGCCCTGATGTTTCTTATCTCTTCTTCGCAGATGATATCCTGCTTTTTTGTAAAGCGAAGAAGTCGCAAGTCCGCACGGTGATGGCGACTCTAGGCAAATTTTGTGCATCCTCGGCGCTTAAAGTTAGTATTAAGAAGTCACGTATTTTGGCTTCCTTCACAGTTTCCCGAGTTCGTCATGAGCAATTCATGAGAATGTATGGAATTCGTTTTGCTAGTAATCTGGGTAATTATCTTGGATTTCTGCTGGTAGCTGGTTGTGTGAAGCATAGTGATTTTGCGGGCATCATAGAAAAAATTGGAATGAAACTTGCAGGATGGAAAAAAAACTTTTTCAATAGAGCCAAAAGATTTTGTCTTGCGAAATCCATCATAAGTATAGTTCTCGTGTACCTAATGCAAGCTATGTGGGTGCTCAAGTCTGTTCAGATATTGATAGGGTGGTGCGCAATTTTCTTTGGAATGACCATGACTCAACTCACGGCTTCAATCTTGTTAACTGGAACACTATAACTATGCCGAAGCAGAATGGAGGTCTAGGGTTGACATGTCGTTGTTGGGGAAACTTCCTTGGATGATGCTAACGGAGTCAAACAAACCATGGGTTAAGTTACTCCATCACAAGTACGTTAGGGGGTACCTTTATGCATTCGGTCACGCCTAGTGATGCATTGTATATTTAGAAGGATATTCTTCGCGCGCGTGATGCTTTGCTGGAAGGGAGTTTGGTTTGGGCTTGGGTGACTCTTTATTTCGGTATGATGACTAGCTTGGTATGGGTCCCCTGTGTGGGTTTGTGCATTTTGTTCATATTTCAGACTTGGAGCTTCATGTGACGAATGTTTGGGTGGAGAATCATTGGTAGCTGAGGTTACTTCATACTATCATTCCTGATCGTGTTAGAGAATTAATTCTCTATAAAACAGGTCCAACATTGCAGATTGCTGGGTGTGGAATCCTCATGTATCAGGTGTCTTTACTCCAAGGAGAGCGTACCGTTGGCTTTTGGAGAAGGAGCGTGATCTACAAGTTTCGCGAGGCTAGAAATGGGTATGGAAGCTCCCTTGCTTAGAGAATATCAAATTCTTTGTTTGGCTTTGTTTAAAGGATACAATGCCATTGAATGAAATGCGCTTCCAACACCATATGGCGGGTTCTCCTTTTCGTTCCCGTTGTCACACTAAGCAGGAGACTAGTATACATTGTGTGTGAAATTGCGTAGTTTCTCGTGCGATATGGTTGCGGCATGGGTTTGCTCATGACCCTGCTTTCTTCTTGTTGGATGGTGAGGACTGATTGAAAATGTATTCAAGGGCTAAGGAGAGCAACCTGTTTCTAGTTTGTCTGTGGTGGGTTTCGCGCTGGAGGAACAATATGGTGTTGGATTCGAAGCGTTGGGCGCTTCATGGGGTGATGGGGATAATCTATTAAGCATGCGTGATACTGACTTGTCTTGCTCTCCTGTTGACCAAGTTCATTGTAATAATTCTAGTGGTGTGTGTTGGTCTCAATCTCAGGAGGGAATAGTGAAATTGAATATGGACGGGAGTAGATTTGATAGTAGTGACCATTGTGGTATTGGTAGGCTCATCCATGACCATAAGAGTATTTGGCTGTGTGGCTTTCCTATGTGGTCCCTTAGAATTATGTGACTATGCTGGAGCTCATGGCTGTAAGGGAAGGGTTGCGCTGGGCTTGGGATCATGGTTGGCGGTGAGTTATTGGTGAGTGTGACAGTGTAGGGGCTACTTATCTGGTGGACGGCTTTGTTGGTTTACATGCACATGGTTTACATACTTTACTAAGCGAGATTCAAAGATGATGCAGTAGTGCTGGGAGGTGCGGGTGTGCTGAGTTCCGAGAATGGCAAACCAATGCACTGATCATTTGGTCAAGATGGCTGCTTCACATGTTGTCAATGACTTGGTGTGAGAATCTCCTCCCTCGGGGATGCTGCCCTTACTGCAGCACAACCTGATGGAGTAGCTAATTGCTAGGACCTCGACTTTTTAGTGTTCCTTCACGACTCGAATGTATCGAGGTTTATTGTGAGTATGGTGGTTTTTTGGTGCCCCTTCACGACTCGAATGTATTGAGGTTTACTGTGAATATGGCGGCTTGTAGTATGGCCGAGGTGTTATGTATAAGCATCTGTAGAGACATAATATGAGAGGTGAATACTATATTTCGAAAAAAGAGTTACATTTACTTTTTGCCATCAAAATATTCAGCTCACATCCGATCATATCTCGTTAAAACCTTTGTTGGTAAAACCCAATAGGATAAAATCCAACAAAGGAAAAAGAGTGTACCCATCAATTGTGACTTGAAGCATCTATATTCTAGCTATACTATTTCCTTAAGGACAAGGCGTTCCATGTCCGTGGGAGGTCTTGTCTTGAGAGGTCGGCAATTTTGTAAGCTCATCGGCCGATGTTTTAGGTGATTCAAAATGGTCCTTCTCAGTTTGGGGCTAACTTTGCTTCTCCTTGAGGCTTTCTTTGTTGTTCGAATTTTTGTAGGACCAGGTCTCCAACTTGAAAAACTCTTGGATAGAATTTCTTGTTGTAAATTTGGGCTATCCTTTGTTTGGTTGCTTGTTCTTTGATGTGAGCTAGCTCTTGGTCTTCTTCTATGAGATCCAACTTTGTTCTTCATTTTTCTTCGTCTGTTGTATCTGTAAATGCCAGTCAGCGGGCATTAGGTTGGGCAATCTCTACTGGGAGCATGGCTACGCTACTGAAGACGAGCCTGTATGGTGTTTCTTGTGTTGAGGATTGAACCATAGTATGATAACCCTCAAAAGATTTCGGGAAGGTATTCGGCCTAAAGGCCTTTGGCTTTATCAAGCTTCTTCTTTATAGTTGTGAGGATGAATTTATTAGTAGCTTCTGCTTGGCCATTGGCTTGAGGATGCTCTACAGAGGCGAAGATGTGTTTAACGCAGGAATTGTCACAAAGTTCCTTCAATCTTTAGTCTGTGAATTATGTACCATTATCGGTGATAAGATCTTTGGGAAGTCTGAACCTACATATGATTCTTTTCCAAATGAATTTCTTGATTTTCTCTGCAATTATTGTTGCCAGGGGTTCTACTTTGATCAATTTGGTGAAGTAATCAATAACTACTACCAAGTACTTGAGCTATCCTGATGCAAGGAGAAAGGGACCGAGGGGCTCGATCCCCTATCTATGAAAGGGCTAGCTAGCTTCAGAAAAGTGTAATGGTTCTTGGTGTTTCTGGGAGACTTCGGAGAATCTTGCGCACAAAGTTTGTGTAGTCAATTTTCATAGTGATCCAAAAAATCTTGCTCGGATTATTTTGGCAGCTAGAGCCCAGCCTCCAATATGATTTCCACAAACTCCCTCATGTACTTCGACTATGACGTCATTGACTTCATGAGGACCGAGGCACTTTAGGAGGGGGAGTGAGTATCCCCTATTGAATACTAATCCTCCACAAATGGTGTAGTAGCTCGCCTGTCTTCTGAATTTCTTTCCATCAGCTATCGAGCTTGGAGTTTCTCCAAAGGTTAGGTAGTTAAGGAGTGGAGTTCGCCAATCTTAGCTTCCTACTTTTGTGTTGCAACTTTCGGAGTGAAGGCAGCTCGATTGCTGAAGCTTTATTTGAATCACGGATTTGTTATTCTGTGGCTTGCTGATGCTGGCATGTTTGGAAAGGATGTCGGCTTCGGTGTTGTGCTCTCTGGGTATATATGTTACTTCGCATGAGTTGAAGTATTGCATCAAGTTTCTTACCAGTGCAAGATATTTTTCCAGGAGAGGGTCCTTGGTGGTGAAAGCGCCGGTGACTTGGCCGACGACAAGCTGCGAATCAGCTTTAATGATGAGTCTTTGGGCTCCAACTTCTTGGGCGAGCTTGAGGCCTGCTATGAGTGCTTCATATTCTACTTGGTTATTACTGGCATGAAACTGGAATTGGAGAGATTGTTCAATTAAAATTCCTTCTCTGTTTTCAAGAATGTTTCCAACTTCGTTTTCTTTGCCGTTAGCTGCTCCATCCACATGTAGTATCCAAGAGTTGAGTTCTTGCTTTGGAATGGGGGAAAATTCGACAAGAAAATCCGCCAAGGCTTGACCTTTGATTGGTCCTCTAGGCTAATATTCTAGGCTGTGTTATGAGAGTTCAATTGACCATGAGATCATTCTTTCTACCAATTTTGATTTGATCAGGATTTTCCTGATGGGTTGTTTTGTTCGGACGATGATGTGGTGGCTCTAGAAATATGGTCTTAACTTCCTTGCAGAAATCACCATAGTGAAGGCGAGCTTTTCGATCTTTTGGTATCTCTGTTCAGGTCCTTGGAGTGTTTTGCTTACAAAATAAACAGATTGCATGTTCAGTTACTGATAGATACAAAAAAGGGTTTTCCCGAGACGGGGTTTGGTAAGGACCGATGGTGTAAAGAGAAATACCTTGAGTTCAGCGAAGGCTTTTCACACTCTTCGGACCACTCGAATAGCGTCTATTTTTTTAGCGTTTTGAAGAATGAAGTTGCTTTTCCTGCTGATCTTAACAGGAAATGAGATAAGGCTACTAGCTGGTCTGTGAGCTGCTGTACTTCTTTCTAGTATTGCTTGGCATTTATTAGGTTTGGCTTTTATTCCTCGATTTGTGAGCATGAATCCAAGGAATTTCCCTCTATGAACTCCGAATGCACATTTTTCTGGATTTAGCCTCATGTTATATCTTTGCAATTGTAGGAATGCTTCTTTCAAGTCGTTGATGTGATTTCCAATTGCCGGGATTTTTGCCACCATGTCATCAACATACACCTTCATGTTTCTGCCGATTTGTCATTCAAAGACTTTGTTCATGAGTCTCTGGTCTGTGGCTCCTGCATTCAGAAGACATGATTTTATAGCAAAAGTTGGCGTGCTCAATAAGGAATGTGGTCTTGTCTTCATCTTGTGGACGCATTCTGATTTGGTTGTAACCAGAATATGCATCCATAAAGCTTAGATATTGGTAGCCAGATGCATTGTCGATGAGCTTGTCGATGGTGGGCAGTGGGTAGGAGTCTTTTGGGTAGGCGTTATTGAGGTCGGTGAAGTCTACACACATGCGCCACTTTCCAGAGGGCTTTTTAACCATCACCACATTTGCAAGCCATTCGGTGTACCTGATTTCCCTGATGAAGTTGGCTTTGAGGAGTTTCTTGGTTTCTTCTAGAGCTGCTTTTTGGCGTCTAGCCCTAAGAGTTTTCTTCCTTTGCGCTATTGGTCGAGCTTTCGAATCAACCATAAGTTTGTGGCTGATTACGTCTAGGTTTATTCCTGGCATATCAGCTGGAGTCCAAGCGAAGAGGTCAACATTCCTTAAAGGTAAGGCAGTAAGCTCTGTTGATGAGTTTGGACGGAGATCGACTCTGATGAATGTCACTTTATTGGCTTCATCACCAATCTGGACTTGTTGTAAGTCATCTGCTGGTTAGGGATGATTCTAGACTTTCCTTCTAGGATCGAGCTTAGAGATTAAAGGGGTTTGGTCAGTGTGATAAACACTGTGTATTTGTTCAGTCTTTGGTTTTTCTATGGATTTTATCTTCGAGCATTCATTGTAGCATGTTCTTGTTTCTTTTTGATTGGCATGGACTACTTCAAGCTTGGATTCGGAAACCGAGAATTTCATAGCTAGATGAGGTGTTGAGACTACGGCTCCTAGGGCATTGAGTGATTGTCGCCCTAGGATTATGTGATAAAGACTATTGGTATCTATGACAAGGTATTGGAGGTCAGCAGTTTTTGTCAGTGGTTCCGTACCGAACGTGGTCCTCAGCCACACATAGTCCAGCACTTTTACTCTGTTATTTGTAAATCCGACTAGTTCACCGTTGTATGGGAGAAATGAGCTTTCAGGGAGCTGCATGCGTTTGAAGTTGGGATAAAAGAGGATTTTGGCTGAACTCCCCTGATCCATTAGGACTTTCCTAACCAGAAAATTTCCAGCAAGGATAGAAATTACAACAGGATCATGTAAATTTTCATCAATTCCCTTATAATCAAAATCTGAGAAAGACATTACTTGGTTTTTTTATCTTTGGTCTTGATGGATGTGATGTTCTTTCAAGTGACATGATTGCTCGAAGTGATCTTTTTCTTGCCGAGCTTATCTTTCCTCCTCCTACGAATCCTCCCACAAGATGATCGATTACTCCTCGGATTTTCGTTTCCTCGAGAGAGTAAGATTGTGTTCTTCTTTCAGGCTTTTTGTGCCTTGGTGGGGATTTGTTGTCCGATGAGGAAGGGCTATGATGTTTGTTTTTTCTTTCTCGACCTCGACCTCTTTTCTCTTCTTTCTTCTTGATGAATTGCTTCAGGTATTCTTGTCGGATGAAGCATTCGACCTGGTATTTCAAATTTTTGCATTCATCAGTTGTGTGTCCTGTGGTGTTATGATATTCACAAACTTTGTTCTTATCTGCACCTTTTGGACCCGGTCGATGGTCGCCTCTTGTTGGTTTCATGAGTCGAGCACTGAATATTTCAGTTAGAATTATACTTGCTCCGGCATTGAGCGGCGTGTAAGTAGTGAATCTCGGTTTGGAGGACTTCGAGTTTCGTTTGAGTTCAGATTTGCCTTCCTTGTGTCCCTGGGCCGAGCTATCTTTTTCTTGTCTCTAATTCTTTTCCACAGCTCGGAGCTCCTCAACGTTGATGTATTCGAGGGCCCTTTTGCGGAGTTCATGTATGGTTCTTGGCTTGTTGATTACTAGGTTTTCTTTGAAAGCTCCAGAACACAGGCTAATTCGGATTTGGTGGAGCTCTACGGCAGAGTGAGGTTTGGAATTTGTGGTGCTTCCTCTTAGAATCATGTCAGGTAGGTTCTCAGGGACTCATCGGGTCCCTGTCTGACGTGTTCCAAGGAGTATGGGGTTTTGGTGTAGATTTTGGAGGTTGCGAACCTATTGGTAAAGGCTTTTGCTAGATCATCAAACCTGTGGATAGAATTTCGGGCAGGGTTGAGAACCATAGTAGTGCCGATTTCTCTAAGAAAGATAGGAAAGTTCGACAGAGGATTTAGTCGATAGCTCCGTTGACAAGCACCATGAATCTGAACATTACGATGGATGATTAGGGTCTCCTATTCCGTCATAAGGATGGAGTGAAGTTGGGAGTCTGAAGTTGACATGTAGGTGACAGCCTTGAGTTTTTCTGGGAATGGTCCGCGGTCTATGGATTCAAGCTCATCATCAGATTCAGTTTGATAGGCTGGGTGATTCGAATATTGGGGTTTACCACTACTAAAGTCATAATTAGCATGTTAAGTATTCCCTGGATTAGTGGCTCCTTGTTTGGGGGGTTTTTGGGTTTTCAACTGTCAAGGATTGGTTTTCTTCTTGCAGTTTTCGGAGCTATTTGACCTGTCTCCAATTTTCTTCCTGCAACTGGTTAGGGTCAAGAAAAGGCTGGTTATTTGGGGGTGTGTTTTGGCTAGAAGCGTCAGCCATGGGTAATGAGGTTTGAGGTTGTGAGGTAGACTTGTTTACTAGCCCCACGATGGACGCCAATGTTCTTACCTAGAAATAGCGGTAAGGGTGCAAGTAGCTCCGACTTCCATGAAAACAGGGGGTGAGATGTAACATCCCCCGGCGTCACCAAATATTGTCCACTTTGGCAGGCTCGATGTCCATACCCTCATGGTTTTGTTCTTGGCGTGGGCTCAAACCACCCAAAACGCGTCTAACTGGTATCAGAGTACGCAGCAGATATTGTCCGCTCTGGGGGACTCCAACTAGCCTCACGGTTTTGTTCTCCGGGAGACTCTAACTCCGCGGAAACGCGTCTGACTAGGAGGAGGTATCCACACCCTTATAAGGCATGCTTCATTCCCTTCCCCAGCCGATGTGGGACTATCCACCCCCCTAAAGGGACCCAGCGTCCTCGCTGGCACACCGACTTCGGGATCGGCTCTGATAGCATTTGTAACATCCCCTGCTGTTTTATGGATTGACGACTGTCCCCACAAACCAACACGGGTCTTTTCAGTGTGCTTTGTCCTCACTCGCACACTTCCTGGGAAAACTTCCCAAGAGGTCACCCATCCCAAAATTTCTCCAAGTCAAGCACACTTAACTATGGAGTTCTTTTAGTTTGGGCTACCAAAAAGAAGATGCATCTTGTTTTCGGTAGCCCAAACTGAAAGAACTCCATAGTTAAGCGTGTTTGACTTGGAGCAATTTTGGGACGTGACCTCCTAAGCTTTCCTAGAAGATGAGTGAGGACAAAGACGAAAAGACCCGTGTTTATGACAAATCAACAATCCATAAAGCGGCAGGATGTTACAAATGGTATCGAGCCTGCACTCTCCCAAGAAGGTGTGGTTCGGATGAACCAAAGTGGTGGGCATGTAACGCCCGGGATTGCGGTCGGGAGTGATCGCGGCAAGGAGGCACGGACAGGAGCGGCGCTTTGGCGGACTTCGAAGCGGAGGGTACATGAATGAACCGATTACACACCCGAATGAGAGGATCCTGAGATCAGTATAGGTATGGGACTATATTTGAAGGAGGGCTTATATGAATTGATTTGTACTACCTATACCAACAAGATGCATCTTCTTTTGTGGCCCAAACTAAAAGAACTCCACAGTTAAGCGTGCTTGACTTGGAGAAATTTTGGGATAGGTGACCTCCTGGGAAGTTTTCCTAGGAAGCGTGCGAGTGAGGACAAAGCACGCTGAAAAGACCCGTGTTGGTTTGTGGGGACAGTCGTCAATCCATAAAGCAGCAGGGGATGTTACATGAGATACCTGTAAAGATACTCCGATGCTTAAGTCAATAAAAGCATCAGAGTCAAGAGGTGTTTAAGTTATAGAGATTGTGTCCTACGTGGGGGGCGATACCTCCTTTATATAGTGTGAGGTTATCCCCTGGTAAATCTATTATGATCCTCCTTAGGTATAGGAGATATTCTTGCGATTTGGCTAGTATTAAGGATAATGATAAGATATGATGAGATATAGAGAGATATTATATGAGATTTAGGGATATCTTCAACTAGATTTGAGGTAAATCCGCTGAGGATATCGTGCTGCGTGGTTAAGTTGTGGAGCCCTGAGAGAAGGAGAGATTCGGGTTGGGCTGATCTCTGGGGCCCATAATTGGGCTCTTATGGGTTGGACCAAGGAGGTTAGCCTATATTTTTCAGTCTAGTATAATTACCAAAAAAAAAAAACACCTCACTCTTCTTGTCACAGAGTAAGTTTTTTAAGTTTTGTAGAGTAAGTTTTTTAAGTTTTGCAATTGTAATCAAATTCAGCTCAGTCAAATGAGTTTATTTTGTAATCAAAGTTCTCTTCCAGTAACATGTAAATAATGTAGGTTTTTGTAACCAAAAAAAAATAATAATAATATAGGTTTTTAAGTAGTGTAACTGCATCCAAATCCTGATCGGTCTAATATAGTAGCCTATCCTGCAGTCAAAGCTCTCTTATTGCAATCAAATTTTAAATAGCCAACTATTGCAGTAAACAAACAATGATAGGTAATTCTTAAAGAGATGAACGCATTAAAACGACTTAAAAGTAAAAAATTGCTATAATAAACTGATATTATGACTAAAACTCCTAATTTTTGAAATAAAAATTTTAAGAAAGTTTCACCATTTACAACAAGAATAAGAATATTGAACACGTTGAGCTAATACAAAATTACAAATCACTTGCATCATTTCCTTCCCACAAGTGACAACTACTACTAGTGAATTATTATTACAACACCAAAGCATGGTTTATGAATTTGGGTACACGCAGCTGCGGACAAGAGAGTCACAGAGCGGAAGACAACACTGCAAATGGAAGCGAAAGAAACATCCAACCTGAAAAGAAAACAGTTCCACTTTTCTTTATTTATTTCGTGTGTGAGAGAGTAATACTGATACTAATGCTAATAATAATAATAATAATAATAATAATAACAATTGGGAGAAGTGATGATGCCACCCAACCCAACCCAACCGGTGAGAGTGACTCACCAAACTTAGATACAAATCCCGCTTTGACTTCACTCATTTTTCGCCAAAACGCACACACCTCATTGGCCCGTTACACTGCACCGCACCCTGTGACTCACGCCTTTCCTTTCCTCCCAAACAGCTCACCACACCGCACGAACATCGTGTGTTTTCGATTTTTTCTGTTTTGTGTGAATTGAAAGCAAAACAAACAAACAAAAGCATAAAAACGCCCATTTCCAATTCTATTCTATTATATATATAATACAATTATTATAACAATTTACATTACAAATAACACAATACGCATTCTCTCCTCTCTCTCTCTGTCTCTCTCTAGCTCTGCGATCTCTCTCTCTCTCTCTCTCTCGCTGTGCATATTCCTCGCATATCTATATTTGAAGTCGAAGCAGAAGCAGAAGACGTAAGAGTGGATTCGAACTCCTTTCTCTATTGGAAACTCCAACTCGTTCGTATCTCTCATCTCAATCGAGTGAGTCACTTCAAATTCGGTGCCGCCAGCTGTAGATCAAACCCGTTCCCTCGTAAATGCTCGGTTTGGACTCGATCTAGGTTTGTCTCTGCTTCCTTGATTCCGAATTTTCGATGCGTTTTGTCGGTGATGCCATCGTTGCTGTTTTGTTTTCTTCGTTGCAAGATCTCAGCTCTGCATATTCGTAATTTGTGATACCCTAGGGGAATGGATCTCTATTGTGTTTTGCGAGTTCGTATTTGAATGATGCCTTTAGCTGTTTCAGAAGAGCAAGATCTGGGGAATTTATTTTATTTTATTTTTTACTGGCGATTTCGTTTGATCATGGGTGATGATGGATGCAGTTTTTTGGTTGCAGATCGAGTTCTTCATACCCTGATAGTGTGGGAGGATATACATGAAGAACGGGATGATAGAATGCAGTGTTTGCCACTCCAAATTGGTTTCCCCATCTGCTAAAACTGTATCAAGGGCTTATGATCGCCACAAAAGCAGGTTGTCATCTAAGCAACGTGCACTCAACGTCTTTTTGGTTGTTGGTGACTGCGTCTTAGTTGGTTTACAGGTGAGTTATCATGTTCTAGTTGAAAATTTTCTGTCAAATGCTAATCGTAAAAGGTCGGTTGAAATTGATAACCAATCTTGCTTCTTATGATGTCTATGACCCTCCTCAGTGTCTCGGCTGCTTTTCATATACTGATATGCATGGAATCTTGTGGATTAGTGTCATAACATGCTAAGAGTGATGTTGTTTCCTTGGGTGTGGTGGGCATATGGGAGATTTATAGGGGGCAGGACTTAGAAGGCCTCGGTATAGAGGATTGAGCTAAAAAAAGCTGGCTCCTGCTTTGGCTTTGAATAGTAACTAAAATCCGGAACAATCTCTTTTATTTGGATTAGAAAAAAGGGGATGTATAATGACAACTATGAGTTATGACATAGCATATTTATACTTCTACGAACCCAAAGGAATTGTTTCATGGCCATATTTTATTTCTTCGACTTGCAGCTCTGAACTCTTACTTTTGGAGATTACCTAATCTGATACTCTAATGTAGATTAGAGAGTAAATTGTTCTTAATTTGATATTTCATGCTCATGCCAAACCTTTATGCTTGTTGCTAGTGTTGGATCTGACATATACTATTTCTTTTTATTTGGCAGCCTATTCTTGTTTATATGTCCAAGGTGGATGGGAAATTCAATTTTAGCCCCATTAGTGTTAATTTTTTGACAGAGGTCACAAAGGTTTTCTTTGCTATTGTTATGCTTTTACTCCAGGTAAAGATCACTTTTCCTTTGTCCATACTCAAATATGTACTGTCATTTCAATTGCTTATAATTAAAGCACGTGCCAAGTGAGAATTAGACTGTAAGGGCAGCACCAGCTCCTATACTGAATTAATCATTAGTAAACCATGATTTTACTAGGAGTCCCAGATTTTCATTTTAGCAGGGCATTCGCCTCCTTTTGTCTGTGGGTGAAGGTATTAGAATTTATAACCTCTACCGAAGAGTGGAAAGAAAGAAGTGTCTTGGTTTGTAATAATCAATTGTGTTGCTTCCTTTTGTGGATGCTTGGTCAGATGTGCTCTGTATTGAATGCCATGGTATGGATCTGTCATTTACCTTTGCAATTAAAAGGAAACAGAGTCAAAGTTTGATGGTCTAGGGTTGGGTTTTCTTTGATTATTGTTGTTAGAAAACTAGGTGTATGGGGTATGGGTGGTTTTTACATAAAGAAGTGAGGATTTTATGCTTCTACAGCAGATTCAAGCAAAAAATGATTTGGACAGGTTGGCAAACTGAAAGGAAACAAATTAGAAGTTGTAGAAGTAGGTTGGCCGAGGCTTTTAAACTTGGGCTTCTTGTCTGAAAAGTTTCTAGAATGTTACAACTAACTCCAATGTCAAACTAAAATAGTACATTGAGATGATTTGATCTTTAAGATACTTTATGATGTTTTTACTTTCTATCTCAATAAGGTTTGGTTTATTGTGCAGGCTAGGCATCAAAAAGTTGGGGAGAAGCCTCTTCTCTCAATTTCTACATTTGTGCAGGTACTGTGATGTATGATAGCAATTTTGCATGACTTGACCGATTTGTGAAGACCTCTATTCATTCCAATATCACTTAGTTTTCCAGATATGGAATATTCCTTGGTGTTTGTCTTTTGCTAAGTTCCCTGCTTCTTGGGATTGAACTGGGTTCGTTAGTTCAAGTTGCATTAGCATGTTTTATTTAAGATAACAAAAAAACCGTTAACTATGGAGTGTATATATACAGTGAATGTGCAATATGAAGGTGCAAGAGCTTCTTAAGTTTCTTTGCATATTTTCTTTAAAATTTAACTATTTCAAAATTTTCTTGCTTTTTTCTGATAATTTTTTATTTATTTATCCTGTATGTGGCAATTTCTTGTTTTGTAGGCAGCTCGCAATAATGTTCTTCTTGCTGTTCCAGCATTTCTGTATGCTATAAACAATTATCTGAAGTTTATCATGCAGGTATGTAGAAATAGCTCATAAACAATACATATATAAGGATGCAGTCTAGAATGCTACTCCTTAGAGATCTGCTTTTTGTGGTTCATTTCCACATGTGATTTTCAAGAATTAATAACCCTTTTATTTTTTAATTATTATTCTTGAGTTTTGTCTTAAGTGGATAGATGTTGGTAACTCATTTGTAGCCAGTGATCAATTCATTACACTTTTATAACAACATCGAGTTTCTGCTATGAAAAATGAAATCTACGGCATGAGCACTGGCTACCAACATCTATCTTCATTGCTTGTCAGTTACGTTCTCATATTTTACACATTTAAAAATATTATTGCACCTAAAGAAACTTACAGGTTAATATCACTTTTAATGCAGCTTTATTTTAATCCTGCTACTGTGAAGATGCTAAGCAATTTGAAGGTAGTTTCTCTATCACTGTGCTGCATGATTGAATATCAGTATTATTACCTGCCAAATAATGGTTTGCCTACGCATTGCATTTTGATGCCTTTTGTGATGGCTGTTGGATGCATCTCAAGTAAACCTATTACTTGTGCCTAACTTACATTTTGCTGGTTTTAGTCTATTATTATTCTTGACTGATTTTGACTTTACTTGTAAAGATTATCTCCTTTACTTACCTCCGATTTATTCTTTCTTTTTAACATTTTCTGTTGTTTTTCTGACAGTTATTCCTTGAAAAATTGGAAGTATATTTCTCTTGATTGTTAACTTTTTGAATGTGCATGTTGCAGGTTTTAGTAATAGCAGTTTTGTTAAAGGTGATTATGAAGCGCCGGTTTTCCATTATTCAGGTGAATGCATTAAGCTCTCTTGCCTATGGGGATAAGAAAGCTGCTCTTGCCATCATTTCACTCTTTATTTTTGAACTTTTGCAAGTCCTAATCCTCAATGGATCCCAATTGGGTCTACTCCTTATACTTAACTGCAAAATTGATTTATTCTTTTGCTACAGTGGGAAGCTCTTGCTCTATTGCTCATTGGTATAAGCGTTAATCAACTAAGATCTTTACCTGAAGGAACAACGGCCTTGGGTCTTCCTGTCACAATGGGTGCATATCTTTATACGTTGATCTTTGTAAGTTTTGTTTTTTATTAATTATTTTGTCTTTATATTGATTATTATTGCGCATTCAATTCATTTCAAAGTAATTTTGCTTATTGTTATTTTTATCTATTTAGATTCCTTTCTTATTTGTTGATTTTATAACCTGGGAATTATTGCAGGTCACTGTTCCTTCATTGGCCTCTGTTTACAATGAGTATGCTTTGAAGAGCCAGTATGATACTAGCATTTATCTCCAGGTGATGTAGGCTGAGTTGGGACTTTTGCATAATTGGACCTCTTGTTATTATGTCTGGTCTGGAAAATGCTTTAATGAGTTTGAAATTGAATGTGTGCGAGGAATGTGAATTATCATTTATATCTCTGCATATGTGCAAATCTGGTATTAATGCTGTTATAGAGTTAAGATGTACTACCGTTTATATTAAATATACAACTCTCAGGGGCTTTGCTTCAGTAGTTGGAGATGGGCTGGGATTTTGAGTGGGGTTAAGGTCTTGGAAAAGAAATCAACATGATGTATATGTAATAGAGGAAATCTAGAAGGAAGAAACTAACAGTTATACTCAAACTGCCAAACAAACTCAGAATCATCTTGACGTTGTCCACATCGGGCATATGAAATAACTAGGTAGTTTGAAGAACTGCAGTTTAGTAGGGCCAGGATACTTTTAACTTCTTCAGTTTTCTATTATGCAGATATTGATTCTCTATTTCTTGCTTTACAGAACTTATTCTTATATGGGTATGGAGCTATTTTCAATTTTCTTGGAATACTTGGGACAGCTATTTTCAAAGGTAAGAAATGAATTATTGTCTGGTTACTGGCTGGTGGACATTATAAGCAAGGTCCTATGCAATTGAAAAACATATTCAAAGAAAATATTTCATGGTTTAAAATAAACAAAAGAAAACAAAGTCAGGAATTTACATATTGCTCAAATAAACAAATTCAGATTATGATATGCATGGTTTAAAAGTATTAGTTTTGATTAGGCTCATAAGTGATTTTCCAAATTAAATTAGATCTGCATGAATGAACAAGTTTGCGTACTTGATAGATGAATAGTGATGGTTTAATTCTGTTCATTGATTCTTTATATTTCTTAAACAATGTTCGTTGATTCAATCAATAGTGATATACTTGTGGCATCCATTGATAGTTAAGATCATTAAAGCTTTTACTTGTGGCTTATAGAGTTGCCTTTTCTGATTCTCAAATTATTAACTGATTTTCATGATGCTGTTTTGATATTCCAGGTCCTAGCAGTTTTGATATCCTACAAGGTCATTCAAAAGCCACTATGCTATTGATAGCAAACAATGCTGCCCAAGGGATTTTATCCTCTTTCTTCTTCAAATATGCAGGTTAATAATTCAGTTATATATATATATATTCCTATTGAATTCATTAGAAGCTTAGACCAAAGTACTGGCATATGGTAACTTGTATTTATGTGCTGCAGATACAATTTTGAAGAAGTACTCTTCAACAGTCGCTACAATCTTTACAGGCATAGCATCTGCTGCAATGTTTGGACATACTTTAACAATGAACTTCATTATTGGAATTTCCATTGTATTCATCTCAATGCACCAGGTAAATTGATTCTGGGAGATTCTCGTTGGTAATTAAGACTGTAGGAGCAGACTAGTTGATTTTCCTTTCAAAAAAAAAATAAAATAGAATTAGCCAATAACATTTTCTTTTTGGTATCACCTTGTGTTCATTTCCTCTCCAGTTCTTTTCACCCCTTTCAAAAGTCAGAGATGAACAGAATGGTGTGCTCGAACTGCATGATGTTCATGACAAACAAAGGTTCATACCGATCTCAACTCTTTACCTTTTTTGTGAGTGGGACAATGACATAGGAATCTGCTTAATTTTGGGCTCTAGAAAACTCTGGTTTATATGTTTTCTCTTTTTCTTGTCCATGGACCATGGTATATTTAATTGCAATACCGAGTGAAAGGTTGACCAACCACCTGCTCATTCTGGGGAGGACGAGGAAAAGATTCCCTTCCCGTTATTACTGTTTCTTTAAAGTTCAATTGTAGGATGTTTATTATTTTTAAATGGCCTTCGTGACAAGAATACTTTTGAAATACCATTGATCTTTTTCAGCGACACATGCCTTGTGTTCATTTCAGGTCAAAGGAATCCTTTATAAATATGGCAGCTGGAGCGAATGATGAGGTAAGGATCTGTCATAACCTTGTTTATAATTGAGAGTCTTTTTAATAGTTTGGACTAATTGCTCTAGTTTCTTCTTTTGGATATTTCCAGGCTAGTCATCGCGTAGGGCACGATGAGAGACAGCCACTTCTTCCCTCCTAGATTGAATTAATGTATGCTTCTTGAACTGCTGAATGATTTTTTCATCTCACCACTCAGTTTATATTTCTAGTCTAATCAATGCCTGTGTTTTGTGACAAATAACATAACGTGCCTTTAACTTCTATCAATTCAAATATCCCACTTTCTAAAGGATTGTTACGGTTTTTATTCTTTAAACAAACGTGTTTGTATTTAGCGAATCATTCGTGTGCATATCATAGTGGCAATTTTCAGAGAAATATTCTTTTGGTGACCATTGCGCGTAGCATTGGTGCACACTTTTTAAAGTCATGAACGTACAAGTTAATTTTTTACTTTACGGGATAGCTTTCCAGGTAAGGCATTTTTCTACTCGTTGGTTCATAAAGCCATGAATTCTCTTGACTACAGGAGATGGTGAGCAAGCCACAACTTTCAGCTGCTGAAGATTTTGATAGAGTATAGAAAATGGCTTCGCAAGAGCTTTTGACATGACAATGTGAATTACTTGTAATACATTTATTCATCTTGGACATTTGATCTCCCTTATTATTTTTGTTTCCAGCTATATTTAGTTCAACCCTTTTTATATCTATTATGTTATTCTTTACATTTATTACTTGATATAGGCCTTTCATCTTTATGAGATTAAGGGTGAATAAAAGAAAATGAAATGCGCCTCCGTTTGTTGTAGGAAGTGATATGCATATATAGGATACTAAGCTCTTGTATGTCGCTCGGATGCTTGCAGTGCAAGTTAATCCATTTTATTTCTCCATGGAGGAAAAAGATTGAAAATTTTGAAATCGCTGCTTATCATGTACAAAATATAACTTATTTTTCAGGTAAATAATGAAATTGTCCTGAACCAAACCCGTTTGCTTATTTTTGGTCACTAAACCCCGTTGAGCTTGAAGTCCATTAAAATCCAACTACGTGTTCGGTTTAGCGATTAGTGAGCATGAGTTATAACAGGCACACTAGAAATCCTAGAATCCATTAAACCAGAATTGAAAATGTCGTACAATCATAATTGTTTTAAGAATTTTGTACTCAGATTAATTTAATATATTTATTAATTTTTTTATGAATTAATGGGTCATATCATTTTATTTCATTCAATAATTATGATTTTTGACGAAGATTCTATATGTATATATTTAGATGGGAAGCATTAGTCAAATGGAATACATCAGAAAATAAGGTATATTTATTGTTGCCCTCTGTATGGGTTGTCTCAATCAGTAATATCATGAAGCAAACTTTCGGACCAAATCTTATATGTAACTATGAGAAACCTTAAATTCTTCTTTCTTTTTCTAAGTACTTAATTATTTCACCTTTGTTATATCCTTTGTTATTGCTTCGACGATGAATTCACCTTTTTATATAATGTGATAAACTTAGTTTTATTTTTCAAAAAGTTATGTTGTTTGCTAATAAATATTATTTTACATTCGTAACAACACGAATGTAACATATTGATATTTAATTTAAAAAAAGGACAACTACATGTTTTCTTTAGTTTTGCAATTAGGTGGGAGAAAATTCATTGCATTTCAGGGTTTAAATATTTAAAGGGAAAAAAAAAGTTTGTATATATTCTTCAATAAAATATATCGTAATTATAATCTTTTAAGTGATTTAAGAGCAAATTTTTAGTTTCTTATTTCAGAGACAAACTTACATTAAATGAATTTTTTTCTTACTCTAGCCAATCCCAAAGTTAATGTGGAAAAATAAGAGTAAATTTAAACTCGATCGTGACATTCTCTTCCTTTGCACTATCATGATAGTGTCTTTTTTATGTTCCTTCTTTGTTGTTATCGTTAACATCATTTTACTCTCTTTATTCGCAATTATCATAGTCAGCATTCAGGTCTGTAACGTAACCATACTTGAAAAATGCCATAAAGAGGAGACTTAATTTAGATTATAATCTCTTTATTTAAAAAATAAAATAAAATTGGTTTTTAAAAACTATAAATTTTGATTTACGTACCACGCATCTTTGAGGGTAAGAAATTAATTGTATACTGGCATTTACTTTAAGAGAAGCTACAATGCAGAGGTATGTTTGATTGGAGGGTGAAAATTGACGGTAAAAATTACATGAATCAGCTTAATGTATTATTTTATATATAAAATTCATTTAAGTAAATTTTACTCTTATTTTTATCCATCAACCAAACACACCCTAAAAAACAAATCATTGGTGAGAAAATGTAGATGATCCATGTTTACTTGGTCTGAAAATGTAGGTGCTTCTTGCTTATTATCGTTAATACTGTCATAATATCTTGTTCTTAATTATCATGGTAAGATTTCTTAGTCTACTGTTTTACCGCACTTAAAAAATGCCATCAGATAGAGACTTAGGTCACATTAGGATTCCCGTTTAATATTTTCAAAACTTGAAACTTTTTTACCTAGCAAACATTTTTAAGTATTAACATTTAGTTGAAGCCAAGCTGATTCGTGAAAGAAATTTCTCCCTAATACCAACCGTATCCCTGTGATATATAGTGCGGCAGGAGTATATATAGATTCAACATTCCCTAACTATATATATATATATATATATCTGAGGGGCAGAGGCGTGAAGTGGAGTGACTGAGTGAGTGTGTTTCCCGTCCCTCCCCAAAGCGGCTGCGTGTGGTTGGGAGCATGAAGAAGCAGCATGTCCTCCATGAGCATCCCTCGGCGGCGGTGTTGGGTGCGTCCCACCTGACGCGGGCGGAGCTGGTGAAGCGGCGTCTGGAGAACCTGAGCGTGCTGTCCAAGTGCTACAGGGAGCTGTACTGGGCCCTCGTGGACCGCCTCAAGGCCCGCTTCAGGCATTACCTCTGGCACTTCGGCCTCTCCCCTTTCAGATTCACCCACTCCCACTCCCCTTCCTTCCTCGAAGGCTCCGGCGAAAACAACAACCTCAACCTCGACTCCTCCTCCGTCGATGTTGTCAGCAACCACCAGCACACCCACAGGTGCGCCTTCCTCGGTTGCAAGCTCAAGCCCATGCCCTTCACCACCTTCTGCCACCTCCATATCCTCTCCGATTCCAGGCAGAAGCTTTACAAGCCTTGCTCCTACGTTATCAAAAGGTCTCTTTCTTCCTCAATTCTCATCATATCACATCTATTATTATTCCCTCCTTCAAATTCAACCACGTCATGTACTCCCTAAGTTACTCTTGTTAGCAATATATTTATATAATTGCTGCTGCATAATAATTCTTGATCTATACTCGAACCGCACGACAGGAGGGTCAATTGAATTGAATTCAATCCGTCCAGACTATCTATATTCTATATTCTCATAACAAGAGAGAGACGTACGGGATCAGAGAAGAATCAGATGTGTGAATTAATCATTCACTAGGAATAATTTCCTCAGCGGAGAATTGTTTAAAATTGACTAAAACCCCATTTGGCTGAGGATGAATTATTGTTGTGAGTTGAGAGAGAGAGATTCCAATATCCGACCGAAAATGAAAATTGATTAAAGGAAGTTGTTTCTTACAATGAGAAAGATTTTATTAAATATAAACGAAGGAATGGAATGTGACTAACCAAAAGAGCCTTCTATATGTGTTCAGTCTGTCATATAGAACCAAAAACCAGTTACTTGTCATATATTAGTTGCCTAGCATAGACATGAGATGAGAGGGCATGTGCTGTGGGGCTTGGCAGAAGACAGGGGAGGATGGCGGAGAGGAAAAGGCCTTCTGTTTTCAATTCTCTTCTTGTATGAACATTTTCTTGCCACAAAATTCTTGTTTGAAGAGGAAAATGTTTCTGACGGATTCGGCTGAGTCTACAGTGTCTTTACACTCAGTTTCAGTGTGATGTTGCATGCTGAGATGCACAGATAAAGTGGCTACATTTCCATTGCATAGAACTTTAGGTGGGTCATTTCCTTACATCTTTGGCTGGTGTAATGTTGCGAGCTGGCTTGTGCGTAAGTAGCTGTCCTGAATGCGTGCATGCATACCTGTTTAATTTGTTAGCTTTTAGTAACTGATTTGCGTTTTTGTTTTCAGTGCACAAGCTGGGCCTATAACATGCGGGAAACCTATATTGAGATCCATTGTTCCATCTCTCTGCATTGTCCACTTTCAAAAGGCTCAGAAGCATCTCACTAGGACCTTCAAGAGGACTGGTTTCAATGTTTCCTCAACAAATAAAACGCCTCCTAAATTTCATGTCATAGTCACAGAATATGTTCGTCAAATTCAAGTCAAAAGAAGAGCGCGACTCAGGGAAAACAAAAGTAAAATCGTGGTTCATGATAGTTGAGCACCGCGGAAGTGGATGCAAACATAATCTATGATGTGCAAGTCTGTTTTTGGTCAAATATTAGACGAAGTGAGATGTATTTCTAATAATATAAAGTATTGTTCTCGTATTGGCCAAGATTTATGTATTATCGTCTTGAATTTTCCTTGCTTTCTTTTTTTGGGTCTGAGTTTTCCCTGCTTGTAATCTGATCATGTTATCATTCTCGTCCATTGGCGTGAAGACATTGATGGCGTCTTTGTACATTTGACTAACAACCATCCCTAATGGTGTATGGTCTTCTTCTTAGGGCTACTCGATCCCGTGTTCTAGATGTTGCCATCAATCTTCTTTCAAGTGGAGGCAGAATGAATGAATCATCAACACTGTAAATTTCGGCGTTGTGATTTGAGCTAACAATCTTATTTCCCTGATCTTTTGGGTGAAAAGATCTGACATTAAACAGATGTTAACGACCATGAACCTGTACACCGTACGAGAACTACACGTATGAACCAAGTATGCCACATTAGTGAGATTTTAATTACTATTTTTTCTGTCGCCTTTAGGTTGTAATTTGGTGTTCACATCTAGGATCTCTCATTAAGGAACAGTTGCAAACTGTCCCGTCTCGCAGTTTTTGTCGTTTAGCAATGGATTGGATTTAGTGGCCAACAAAGCAGCTGTAGCGCCCTCATTTGCTTACTGTGCTGGCGATTTGCTTAATCAAAAGAACAGATGAGTACAATGATTTCCCCCAGTGAACGTTGCCGCTTCGCTCACAACAGCGAAAAAAGCTCACAAGTTATGCTAAAATTCAATTTTCATGGTCCAAGTGTAAGCATTGCTACAGCAAAGATTCAGTGATTTGAACCGCACCCATTATTTTCCATCTGCTTACGCTTAAAGCTCTAAACTTACTCAGTATTTGAGACTGTACAAGCAGGCAGCATCAACCACTAATTAATTCGACTAACCACAGCATGTGTCAAGATCAAGGATGCAAACAAGACCGGATCCAAAACAAAATCATCCCTATTTTTATTAGTCAGAGGATCCCGTGTTTTCAGGAACAATGAACCAAGGTCCTTCCATGCGGATAACAAGACCAACTTGAGGGAAAAAACTCAGACCGAAGAGCCAAGGTGAAGCGGCTCCCACAATCTTTTCCCTTTACTCCTTCCCTCCGGTTGCCTAGGGAGCATGAACTGAGCTGATTCATCCACGCGACAGGTAGCAACACACACAACACAAGTTAGAACACCACCTTTTGTTAGCACACCATGGGACCATAATTATCAACGGAATAGGGGAAGAAAGGAAAAAAGGTTTGTGCAGTTAGGTTAGTTACCTCTAGCAAATGCAGAGGTGATGTAAGTTGTTGGTGAAGCTCTAATGGAGGCTCTCACCGCTGCATAAAAAGTAAAAACCAATAGCTACGGTTGGTACTCATTGCGACCAAACACCAAACATTGGCAATGGAAAAATAGGAATGGCAAAGGAAAAGTTTTTATTATTCTAATCATAAAGTTTATTAGCAGATACAATAATCACAATATTGGTCATAGCCTCCGAAGATTAAGTGGAGTCAGGCTCAGTTGAGGGGTATTAGGTTATTCTCAAACCTGAAACACCCTCTGCTTCTTCTCTCCAGTTAGGTGGACCTATCATTGATAGGTTAAGACATGCCTGCCCATCTCCAGGTAAATAGAATCACAGCAAAACTTCCATTAATTAATCATTCCACAGTGGGAATCGGTCTGCAATGGATCACACCTTCTGGGCTCAAGTACCCATTTTTTCCCCTGTTGGCGAATTCAATACATGGTGAGAGTGCTCTTAGCTGCAGAGTTTAACCGTACACGCAACAGCTTGCGCCCAAAATTTGAGCCTTGCTTTGACATCTTCAGGATGGTCTCCTGCACAGACACATGATTGAAAAGCATTTGTGTTTTAGACGTTTTGGTTTGATGACCAGTCACACAAAATACCCAAATGATAACATCCAACAAGTGACCTTAACCATAAATGAGAAGTATGCTTTTCTGAATGGCTTAGCATTACCAGAATCACTACTCAAAGAATAACTCTGTTGTTAACTAAAGAAATAACAAGTAATATTAGATTCATTAGACACAATCAGCACCGCATAATGAATAAAATTGTCAGAACATCAACCCCAGTTAATTTCATATTGAGGTTTGCGGACATCAATGCAATCCTATGCCGTCTATGTCAAAGCATAGAACCCCCGTTGGGTGAAAGTCCCGCCCACAAAATCATGCATGTTCACAATCAAATCAAATCAATAGCATCTATAAAAACAATCCTTTGATCAGTCAAGTCATTTTTTTTTTCTTTTTTAGAAACACCATCATAATAATAATAATAATAAAATGAGAATGAATTATTCTTATTTGTCAACAAAATCAGAAAAATGAGATCTGGATAATGACCCAAAGAAATAGATAATAGAAGGGAATGTGGGGGAGTGACTGACCAGGACTGGAGATCCTCCAATTGGCAATGGAAGAAGACAAGGAATCAGGGGATGAGGAAGCCTCAGCGTCAGAGGCAGGAGAAGAATGATCGATGAACTTCTGGGACATGGAATAGCACAATTCCAGCGCCGGTAAGGTGTTGCACAGCTCGGGAATCTCGTCGTAGCTGAACCCAAATCCCAGATCCAAACATCCTTTCAGCTCTTCGAGATCCTCGTCCGTCAAGCTCTTGGTCCTGGCGAGATCTTCGTCCACGTACCCTTCCAGCAACACCTGATTCTTCTTCTTCTTCTTATTATTATTATTATTGCTGTTGTTGATCCCCATGCTCTTGCTCCTCCTCAGCCTCAAGCACCTTCCCCTCTCTTCCTCCACCACCTCCCCCTCTATGCTTCTTTGCCGTTCTTCGATTGCGTCGGTTGATGACGTGGCACAAGCCCATGATTCGGAGTCGCATGACAAGGCCTCCATTACTCTCGTGTTTTCTTCCTGATTTCTCTCCTGCTCTCTCTCTCTCTCTCTCTCTCTGCGTCTGTCTATGTGGAAGGAGAAGGGGACTATTTATTCATGGGACCATGCTCCCCTCATCGTTGCCTATGATATCTTTTTTCATGTGTTGATGCATGTCGTGGCTGGTTTCATCATATCATGCCATGTCGTGCCATCCATCCTTATCTTTTGCGACTGACAACTGTACTCTACTGGACGCAACTCTTCTTTTTGATTTACACCTACAAAATGAAATGAAATGAAATTATGATGCATATTTCCATATCTTATGTCAGATGTATCTAACCTCAATTATTCTTAAAAAAAATATTCGAATCTGAAATCTAATTCAATATTATAGTCATCAAACAATAGCCCATCAATTTGCAACTGTTTTTTTTTTTACTCACAATATTTAAATTTCTTTTACCTAAACAGTTAGTACTTAAAATTTATTAAACTGTAAATAAATTCACTTAAATTAACCTAATTAATTCACTACACGAATAAAGTTTGATGGGCACTAATTTTTTTCGAACTAATTAATACAGTGAGAGCAAATATGATTTCCAATAATGTGTTGGTCCAAATACAGAAAGTTTGGGTCATTTAAATATATAATTTTAAATTGAATTCAGTTTCGCAATTTATATGCCGAAAAAAATATGATCATTAAAAGAAGTCCTCCTTTACATATTTAACCATAATCTAGAAATTTAGTATCATGTTTATCAAATACAAGATACTTTTAGAAATTATATATATATATAATTAAATAAAATTAAGTCACACTTATTTGTATATAAACTTATGCAATAACATCAACTTTGGTAAATTGATGGAAGTTAAAAAAAAAGAAGCTAAACTTAATTTATTTTAAACATTGTCTTTTTGAATTTAATTTTACATACGAATTTATATTTTGAGGAACTGGACACGTGGTGGTGGACACGGGCGCGAAAGACAGGAAGTGGTGAGGGGTGGGTCCTACAAATTTTGTTTGTTGTGATCGATGCTGGATTTGATTGCATAAATTCAGGGGATGCGCATGTGTGTAACATCCAAGAAAGGGGCAAATTATTGGAAGAGATCCGTCCATAAAACTAATCAAAAATTAGTATTTTGTTTTTGCTTAATTTCAGAAGCTGTTCACCGGAGAATGGAGATATTGGTTAACTTTTTCTATAAGTAGATATGAAGAATATTACACTTCATCACGAGTAATAATAATTGAATATCTTGGATAAAATATTATACCATAAAAATTATTTCAAGGAATACCAATTACATTATTATTCAGAGTTTGATAAGTTCAATAAAAGTTGTTAATTTTAATATACTAAATTAAAAGTATTTGGCTCCTACTATAATTTTATTAGAAAGAGTTTAAATTTAATATATTGATAATATGAAAAAATAGTCATTTAATCAAATTTTATTTATTTATACAACCTTTGAAATAGTGGGTATAAAATCAATTCTATTTACTGATTTGTCAATAATACTTACATAATTGAAAACTTTATAAAACATTTCCCATTTTTAAATCAGATAGATTTTTATTTTTTTATAATTTTTCTTAAACTTATTTGTGGAGCCTCTTATAATAAGTAGAATGATTTGAAAAAAAAGAAAGAAAAGATATTCTCACCATTGAAAGAAATATATCCATATTGATATGAAAAAAAAGTAAGAGTTTAATTGTAATGCACTAGCAATGTAAAAGACTGTCATCTAATCACATCTCTTCTTTAATATGATTTTTCAAGTAGTGAGAATTGAAAATAATTATATTTACTGATATGTCATTACATAATTGAATGAATGTGTAAAATTTTTTAACACTATCACTATATTCCAATTAAACCCAAAAAGTAATGTATTCCTGAGTGTGGGGCCTATAATTTACTAGTGCCAGAATTACGAAAATATTAAAGTAATTTAATTTTTTTATGTGGCAAAGTAATGTAAAACTACTTGTAAATATACTATCGAGGGTACAGTGAGTAGTTTCATATTTAGATTAATAGAGTGAAAAGAACCTTATTTTTAATTTTATTAATCCAACAAAATAAAATTACTTTACTTTATTTCTGCATAACCAACATCTTTTTTTACCAAAAAAAATTAGAGAAAGATTATTACCGTGACTTCCGGTGGTCTTCTGTTAGAGAATCTTAAATTCAATAACCCAAAAGGACAAAAAAAAATCAAAAGAAGAAAAAACTAATAAAATGTCTTTTTCTTATGTATTTTCACAGAGCACCAATGGCACAGGAATCTACATAATTGTCAAAAAGAAAGCATATTGAATTACGATGACAGGGAAATGGGGTGTGGTTGGGAATGGACTGATTGGGTAGTGCTAATGTGTAGTGTGCACACATCCACGACCAAACTTTGGAGAATAGCACTACAATATTGGAAAGCAACATATATAGCTTTTGCAATTTGCATTGCGTCTGATTCGGGTGAGGGAGAATCAAGCAACCCCTTGTATGTATGTCTTATATTATTGGTAATGAACATGTGGGTCTGCGTGAAATTCAGATTCTGATGGAAGCCAATTTGCTCATCTGTGCATGCATCGATCTTAAATGAAACCCGCATGAGACGAAGATTATTTGTTCTTTCTGTTTGATGAGCGCTTCCACTTTTCAGAAACATGCGGAATACATGATTCATCAGATACGGCTGAGAACTCCACCATATGTAGACGGACGGATGGATAATGTTCCCCAAAACTGAATCAGATACCATCAAATGCGCATACGAAATTAATGATCTTTGTAGTTGTAGCTAGCATATGATCATCTTTCAATTACTACACGTGAAATGCAGTGCAGTTCTCAACTTATGCGAGGAAAATTGGTATGTATAGTTATATATCAAGCGGCTCAATGATCGATAAAGGCCAAATCAATGCGATCAATACATTTACATTATTAAAAAAAAAATATATTAGGAGATGATCCTAAAAATTATACAGAAGCTATACTGAAAGTCATAGCGATTGAAGATGGATCAGGCTATTTATGACTGAAGATTCAGGTTTCATAGCATTAGCAATGGCCATAAAGACCGAAGGAAACTCATGATATACTGTCAACGGCTTTGGAGAAAGAAATGTAATAATACAAGACTGCATTAATTGCATAAGAATTCAATTTGATATATTATAAGTATAGTTGTTTATATTATTATTTGATTATATATCATTATATTATTTAAAATAGTAAAATTTTGCCATAATTATTTTAATAGTTATATAAATAGTTAATAATATAAACGGATTTATAGTATATTTTTAAATTAAGCACTTATTAACGATAAAATCTAACACAATTAGTAATTAGTTGGATTTCTTAAACATTTAGTTACAAGTTTAAATTCTAGCGATATGTATGGAAATAGTTATGTGATCAGATGTTTATCTCCTAAAGAAAGCTCTCACCTTAAATAAATTAATTACTATTATCAATGACTAATATACTGGATAATTGAAAAAGTAAAATTAAGCTCTTCCTTAAATAATAACTGAAAAGTGATACATGACCATCACTAAACTTAAACTATATAATTATACCAAGTAAAATGTTATAAATTACTATATAAAAAGTTATAAATCATGTATAAAATATTATAAATTAATTGATAAAAAGTTATAAACCAAAATGGTTTATAACATTGTATATTGGTTTATAACTTTTTTCATCTTGATTTATAATTTTTTACATGTTAATTTATAACTTTTTAACTTAATATAATTATATGGTGTGAGTTTGGTGGTGGATATTTAACATTTTTCATCGTCACTATGCACTTGATTAGTAGGTTTACTTGATCATATATGATGCTACACATTAATTAAGGAGCTAGCGCTTGCAACCCATACTCTTGTGTAAGCTGTATATTTAAAAAGCATAAGAGAAAGATCATATAATAGAAATATTTGATTTGATGTAGCTAATGGCAACGCAATCATTGGAGTTCAGTACAAAAGTGAGCTGGCTAGCTACCAAATCCGACTAACCGAAAGCAGGTGACCAGTGCGCCGGCTACTGAAGTTACTTTAATTATAATTGCATCTAACTTTTATTATCTGTATACGATTATATTTTTTCCTTCAGGCAGGTTGGTATAAGTCTAAGATACAAATAGATAAATTACAAATTAATGAAGGAAAATTCATCACAACAGTATTGGTGAGTGTAACACCCTAATATTTAACTCAACACGCCTAGGACGCATTTAAGTTAATTATTAGTCATTACTCTTTTGTTCCAGTTTTTAACTCAAACTTCTTTAAAATACTTTAGTAAAAATATGGGTAAAATTTTTTTTTGAACTTAAATACCAAATCGTGAGCCGCGCATACTAAATACCTAACGTCATTACCTTACCTGCGTAAGAGAGATGTTAGAAATGAATATCAGGTAAATACAGAATACAACCATAACATAACATAACTCAAATAATGATGACATATCAATAACTGTATCATAATAGTGATGTCTTGTAATCTTAAGGACATCAATATATATCCATCAATAATATACAAACTGATAACTGAGATACAATTACTCTAAGGAAAAATATCCAAAAGGAAGTTATCTCAGTAGCTCCTCGTCCACTCTCAAGACAAATCACGAACTACACCTTCATTCATGTGCAGAGACGACACGGAAAAGAAAAGGGATGAGAAACTTATACAAGAATCTCGGTAGAGGCTTCCGACTATAACACAAATGTCATCGCTATCGTCCTGGGAATCTCGGGTTTAATTATGAAAATGGTGAACATATATATAAGGTTCATTTATTAAGTTCTAAATATCATTAGCGAGACTCGTATCTTTTAGCATGAATCTTAATGTCATGAATGCAACATATTAATCATGGATGCATGTCAATATCATATACATAATATCATAAAATTCATAAAACAGTGCATATGATATAAAGAACATCATGATCATCATTCTTACAATTGACTTAAACTTCTTTTTCTCTTTTCCTTGGGGCAGCCTCTATAATTCTCTCTTTTCTCGAGAGTTCTAGGTTATGAGCTCATACCTCACTAGTCGTCACTAGCGTATTCTTATCCTTTTGATAAGATAAATTCCGACTCTTAAGGTGCGGGATAGGGGCATTAGGATCACCTTTCATAACCTTTAATTGAGAGTCTAAAGGATCATTTCCTATTTGGATCATCTCTCATAACCTTTAAGTCAGTGAGTCTAGAGGATCATTTCCATGTGTCTTATGTCACCTTTAAACTTGGCATGTTATATAGAGATGCAAATATGAATAACTCATCATTTCAACATTTCATGCTCATAAACTTCATGGAATCATGCATCTCAATTTATCAAGCATAATTATAACATACCATAACTTAAACCACATAAACATGTATCATACTTCATTGCATATATCCATAAGCCATATAAGTTTCAACACATGAATATAGCCTTCACAAGATATCAACCGCATTCATGTCATCAAATTTATCAACATTTATGCTTAAGCCCCAAAGGGTCAAATCACAATTTCTCAAAGGTTACGGGTCAAAATGCTATATCCCCTCTGTAACACCTTCTCACAAACTAGAGATCTTTAACATTAACCAATACTTTTAATAGACATATAACTATTAGAAACCGTTATAAACTCATCGTAAAAACCTTTTAAGGCCATAAACCAAATTTCAATACATTTTAGGGGTCAAAATGTAAAATTGCTTGTTTTTAATATTTAACGACGATCGAAATTTCTAAAACTTTATATAAACTTCATAAATAGTATTTTGGACTCATGGACACATTCAACATCATTAGTAGCTTTAAATAAAATCATTTGGCTGAAATAACATAATTGATAGTTCAAAACACAACTTTTTGCATTTTGCAAAACGGCCCAAACTAACACTTGTAACTACCCTTTTATGCATCTATGGTACCAAAAATAATTTTTACAATAACTATTAGCGATTTAAACTCATCTAGACATCCTAAATCAGTAACCTTTTCAGTTCTAAAGGATTAGATCAGAATACTAAAATTTTAGCATTTAAAATCATGAGAAAAACCGTATTCTTAATCCTTTATAATTTGTAGGTCTTTCAAAATTTCTTTGTACAAATTTAAAGACAAGATCATACCTAAAAATAAAGTATATCAAGATTTAAATCAGAATTATATAAGTGCCAAAAATAAATAGATGAGAAGTGTCCATGATCAAAGTTGTCATTTAAAATAAAACAAGTAAATCTTGAACTTTGGGATTTAAATGATAACTAGAATCATAAACTTGTCTTGTAACCTTATTATTATCATTATAAGGTGATAACTTGGAAAGATAAATATGAAATGCAAGGCTTGAGATATAAATATAAAGATACAAATTCATTCTTAGGTATTTATGATTTAGGTGACAACTTGAAAGTAAATATGAATATGCAAGTTCATATTATTATCTTCAAGAATTAAAGTGATAACTTGGAATATAAATATGATTATGAAAAGCTTGAAATATCAATATGATATGCAAGAACTTATAACATAAATATGGATGCAAGTTCATTTTTATGTCTTATTAAGCTTAAAACTCAAGACTTAGTAACTCCTTTAGAAATCTTTTGTCATCAATAATTAAATCTTGGGCTTTAGAGGACATTTAAATGATGGATTCACAACCACCACCATGATTCCTCATCATCAAGCCATGGTCATTATCAAATCATAAAAATCGAAAATATAAAGGAAGAACAAAAGAAAGAACATGAAATAAAATCCCTACCAAGTTGTTTCTTTGTTAATTAGAGCAAGAGCTTGATCTTGTATGAGATATCAACGACAAAAATCTGATCTTAGTGATGGTATATATTTGGCCAAGTGAAGATGAAATGGTGGGAGGATTTTTGTTGTGTTCTTGTGTTTGGATATGGAAAGTTTAGGTGCTTAGGGGTTGGTTTACGGTATGTATGTGTTTGTTTGAGCTTGGGAACTTGGATGGATATCAAGAATGGAGTCTCTTGGAGGTGGAGAAGGAAGAAGAAGAGAGCTTTGTATTTAGAGAGAGAAGAGAGGATTTTTGGCTAATTTTTGTGAGCAAGACTACAACCAAAAATACAAATGGTAAGAATGAATGTTTGTGTGTGAATTAGGCTTGGAAAACACATATTTATAGGGATTTTGGGGGGTCAGGCAGCTGCATTAATGGCTATAATGGGGAGTATTTTTTTCAATTTTTGTGAGTGGTAGGACATATATTTGATGGGTATTTAATTTGTAATGGTTTAGAAATGATAAATTAGTGTAAGTGGCTTAACCATCAAGAGTTTAAAATTCCTCAAGACAAGATTAAATGACCAACACTTATAGTGGAAATTTTAGTGCTAATAATCTGAAGTAATAAAATAAAAATAAATCTAAAATATATTTTATTTTTGAGAAAAAGAAATTGTTAGTGGAAAAGAAATTGATAAACTAAAGTAAGTGTTTAATAATCAAATATTTAAGGTGCTCCACTACAAAATTAAATGGCCAACATATGTAGTGGAATTTTTAGTGCAAATAATTTGAAGTAATAAAAAATAAATAAATATAAAATATATTTTATTTTTAAGAAAAAGAAATTTAATACACTAATTTCCTATTATGTGTCTTAAGAACCCCTTTTTAATTAAGAAAGAAAAACAATCTTTTCTAAAATAATCTTATGCTTTAAAATTACCTCAAATAATTATTTTGACTCAAGATAAATAAATAAAATTAATTTATCTTTAATTAGAGCCTAATATTGCCTATATTTATTTGATTACGTAAATAAGCTCATTTATTGTTAATTAGGGGTAAAATGGTAATTTCACACAAAAACTCCCCGAAACCACCTGAACATTTTCAAATATCAAATTACACATGTAATAAACATTTTGAACTCGAGGCGATGACTAGGTTCAGAAATTACTTAATCTCGTGTTAAATTACCACAGGGGTATTTTGGTAATTTCACTTGCGGTAAAAAAATTGAAGTTAATATTTTCACATCTACAACACACATAATCCCCTTCAAGCATAAAACTAACCCTCGAGGATAAGCGCAGGTGGCCGTCCTCGATTTCAGGCAAAAATGGCCTTAGAGCGTTTTGGTCGTTCAGACATTGAAAAATTGAAAATCGCGATTTTTGCACATATTGTTATTTAATCACCATATAATGTTATTCTAATATCAAAATATCCTATTGAAGATGGCCTGGACCATTTTGGCCTCAAACCTTATGTAGAAATGACCTAGGGGTATTTTGGTCGTTTCAGATAAAGAATAAAAATCGGCGTTATGATGAGAGTAATAACAAAAGAAAATATAAGCACATTCATTAATAATAATAAATTAAATACGTTAAAATTCATTAATAATATTTTAAAATAATAACAGTGACTAAAAAACATATTTTCTATATTTTAAGTAACATTCCAGCTCTAATAAATCTATAACATATATTCACCCACAAAAGTTCGAAAACAATTGATTCGCAAGAAAGAGGTACGTGATAATTTTTTTTTTTATGGTGGTTAGGTACGTAACAATATTGTTAAATAGATTGACGGCACACATAAAGTATAAATGGGTACATATCACATTAAATAATAAATAAATTATAAATTAATATGATATTTCACACATTATAAATATAAATAACGTTACTTATAATAAAAATAATAATATCATGGATAAAAATCATGTCACATACCGTGTCGTGCATGCCATGACATGGGGAAGTTAGCTAATAGACGTGGAAGTGTATTATTTGCGGCAATCAATAGGGACAAGAATTGGCCAACAACCCACGTGGTCAGTCCTATCACTCAATAACACCATAAAAAAGCGAGTCAGCCTTTTATTATTCAATGAATTTGTTAATGATAAATGAAAAATATTCAACTTTCTCATATTAATTTGTGAGTAAAATTTTAAAGTGTTTAATATTATAAAGTATTCGATATTCCAACCGTATATTTCAAAAAATAGCATATATTTAATGGGTGTTTTAAAGATGTTAATATGATTTCTTGATTTAAAAAAAATCTATATCAATCACATATATATATGCTAAACCTGTAAATTTTGAATTTCCACAATTCTCAAATCTTACTAAATAAGCTTAAAAATAAATAGGAAATTATATATAATATCCGTGAATTATTGTATTCAGTCTTTTTTTGGGTGCAATATAGTTTTACTTTAGCTCGTGAATTTTTTATTTATTTTTTTGTGTCTGGAACTCGTGGATCAAAAAGCAAGTGAGAACAGAGAAATGGTCCCGGCCTTTGGGGAGCTATTATTATGAAAACTGCGCTGCCCTGTCGTTTGATCCATATTCTGTACCCATTGTGCCTGTGCCCTCTATCGTTTATTTTTAATTTATTTTATCGTCCAGAAACAAATCCAGATGCCTTCTCGATCGGATTGCGGGCAAGCATTGCCTCTTGCGTATATAAATAATAATAATAATAATAATATAATATAACCCGCGCAGAAAGGGGGAAAATGATGTCTAAGTTTAATGATTAGACTTTTAATTAGATTTATATTAAAGAGTTTTATCCGTGTAAATAACACCGGTATTAGATAATTCAAATGTCAACTTTGTATTATTTGTGAAAGAGGGCTGAAGACAGGCACAGTACCAGTGTGAGTTTGACCATGTTAAGTTAGATGTATTCACACCACAGAAAGAATAGCAATGCCATCAGAGCGAGGGTGAGCTGTTTCAATCCCTACCATCGGAATAGGGAGACCACCACGTGTTTTAAGTGTTTTAATTAAATAATTCGCTTTATAACATCAGGTATGATGCGCTACCCATTATTGGGGACCAATATGTGGTCGAGTTAATCGAGTTAGCTTTATGGTGTATGAACAAACACCACCACTGTCAATTCTTGTAAGAGTGATTGAATACCTCAAATTAGCTGGATGGGATAAATTAGTTTCTCAAGAAAAAATATATATTTTTATAGTTTTTAACAGTAAAAAAATATTAAATAAATTAGTTATTTCTTAATATTTTGATACATTTATGAATCTTATTTATGTCTTTATTGGGAATTATTTAACAAATCACCAACAATCAATTTGTCATAAAATTTTTAAAAATAATAAAAAGGAACTGATTTATTCTATATTTTTAGTTATGAGGAACAATAAAATATATCTTTACTCTTGGGGGATCAATTTATCTAATATTACTTTTGGTGAGGACTAGAGATTTGCTATTCTTATAATGAGCAATTTGAACTAGCTAAATTCATAAAATTACTTCGTAATTTAAAATAAAAGTGGAAAGTCGATGATGACGCATCACTTCATACGTATCATGAAATATAACCTGATACATGTCTTAATATCTATACCATATTTTATTCTATATGTGTATTATTTTATAGTTGACAACACAATCAAATAATAATAAATAGATAAAATAAATTAAATAAAATCAATAAGTATGGCATAAGATAAACAAATAAGCTAATTTAACCAATAAAAGTGATAAATAATTTATACTGGGATAGCAAAACAAGCATAAATTTAAACTCGTAGCTCATTAGTAAAATTGACAGTTTATGGATTTTGTTATAGTTAGGTTAAACTTGTATGAGTTTAATAAAAATAGAGTTTGTGCATAAGCTAACTCTTTTTTGTATAGTAAGATCATAAACTTGTATGAATTTAATAATTAACTCAAGAGTTTAATAGACACGATTAGTTAATTCAAAGTAATTTAATATTCATACTATCTGAATACAACCTAAAGTTTGTGTCTTATAAACCAAAAAATAAAAGGAACATTGAAATGGTTTTATTTTATAATGAATCAACCCAATTCAAATCATATTAGTCGAAACTTTGAACCCATCAACTTCTAGAAATCAGGAAATTACATCTTACTAGGAATGCTAAAAACTTAATTTAATGAGCAATAACTCAAGTGGCCCGAGTTAAAGCTTGAATTTGAGTTTTAAAATTTAGATTGGATAATTTTTTATATAAGTTTAATTTTAATACACCAGTAAATCTTTTTTTCACGCCACAAATTGATGCAGCCACAAATTTGGTCGCCAACTCTTGTATCCACATCCCAACTATCTATGCTGAAAAAACTTTTATTAAAAATACGAGTTTGAACATTTTAATACATTAATACATTAAATATTAAAAACTCCAAAAATCTCATTTTTCAATTAAAAACTTATCATTTTGATTTCTCAAACAATGCTCGAGATAAACGCAGAAAAGTGATCAATCTATATCATAGCACATCAACACAAGTTCAGAACACCTTTCCCCTCTCTTTCCTGTCTTTACTTGTGAGTCATAGCACAACACCTATTTACATATGCACTCACTGTATTTTAATCGTCCAGTGCCACTGAACTAAGCAAAAGGGCTGCATTCTCACTCCTAGGATTGATTTGCTCGCTCAAGAAGGCTCTGAGTGTCAGGGTTCTTGCCCCAAGCTCTCTCCTTCCACAACATCTCCACTTCATCAAATGTCAATCCTTTGGTCTCAGGAACATACGCAACCACAAATAGAAAGGCAAGCACCGCTATACCAGCTATAATCAAGAACGTAGGACCAGTCCCAGCAGCCCCAGCAACAGACAGAAAGGACTCTGCCACAATCAAATTTGATACCCAATTCACAGTAGCCGACATGCCTCCACATATTCCGCGGTATGCTTCGGGATATATTTCTGAGTTTACTGTCCAAGGCACAGTCCCCATCCCCGGTGAGAAAAATGCTATATATAGGGCCAAGCCTAAAACTGCAAGCCATCCATACAATCCATTTGCAGATGATTGATTAAAAAATGACAAGGACAAGATGATCAAAGATGCTATTACTCCGCCTAAGCTATACAGCGACAATCTTTTCCGCCCTGCATGGTCGATAAGGTAAATGCCAAGAATTGTTCCGGCTGCATTCAAGCCAGCAACTATGAGGGACAGCAGAAGAGCCAACTCATTAGAGTGGAAACCAGCCATTTGGACAATCGTTGGGCTGTAGTACATCACTGTGTTAATTCCCGTAAACTGCTGAAAAGCCTGCAGAATAATGATATGCTATAAGAACCCATTTCACTTTCATTGCATGTAATGGACTCATTTACTTTCCGTTCAAAGTACAGAACCTAATCCTGATATGCTTCCAAAATCAATGTATGGATTGATCAAAGATAATATGCATTCAACAAACGGGAACAAGCAAAAGAATAATGAAACCACAAAGAAGACTTGTAATAAGTCTCACGTCTATCAAACCAGATATCACATATGAAACATCGCGCATTGCTGAAAATTTTACTTTATCATTATGACGCAGGACACCAACCGAACGGCTAGTATTTATGAATAAGTAGTATATCATGTAAGCAATCTGTGCTCATTGCTCAAACAAAACTGTGTTTTCAGGTATAACATAGCCTATCAGTCACAGAAAGTTGCTTAAACTTCTGTTTACTTCCTGCAAATAAGAAATGTTTATTCAAATTCTACCCAAAGGAAAAAAACACAAATTTCTAAGCCAGCATCCAAGCATCTAGTTTACAAAGCTTGGGTAACATGATAAAAACTTGGAAGATTTGTCATTTCTTTGGTTTCTTATCTTTGAGAAAAAAAGATCTAACAAAGAAGAGTTTATGTTCATAACATACATGTATATCTACAAACCTAATTTAAGCATATATTAACAGTAATCATGATTTGAGGTAAGCACTCTTGTACTCATTACTCAATATTGGCCTGTAATTGAAGGAAAAAAATGTCTTTTATTCAAATCATTCTTAACATTAATTGAACCATCCTATCATATGTTTAGTAGAAGTATAATTCCCATCAAACTCTTACTAGCAAGGGGCTTTTATAGAGGTCCTTCCAATATGAGACAAGTTATTTTTAACAATGTTATCTCCTCGTTAACTTTTTCTTACCTGCAATCCACCCCCAGCAAGGAATGCTAGTCGGATCTCTTTAGATTTAAAAACATCCCAGAATCTAATATCGTCCCTTTTATGGCGGTCATCCTCTGACTGAGCAGTAAGTGAAGAAATTTCATCCTCTAAGCGAGCTATGTCATAGATCTTAGCAAGCACATCAATGGCTTCCTTTTCCCTGTTCTGCACATGAAGGAAAAATCTCATGTTAAAGAAACAGCTTTTGAAGGTAAAACATAAGAAAAATCTGTGACCTTCATAAAGAGCCATCTGGGGGATTCAGGCAAGAAGAGCATGAGGGAAAACTGAAGTACTGCTGGCACACCTGAAACTCCCAGCATCCAGCGCCATGTCCCAGGGACCTGTGTGATAAAAAATGTGGGTGGTCAGTGAAAGAATGCCCTCAGGGTGTGTTTGGTATGGGGGGAAAATGGGTAGAAAGTTCTCAGAAATGAGTTTCATGTATAATTTTACATATGAAACTCGTGTATAAAATTTTCCATCCCATTTTTACCCTAAATACCAAACACATCCTCAATATAAAATTTATTGCTAAAATTTCCCCATTTACCACCCCCTCCTGGCTCCTGCAGCATGAACCCAAAAAAAGAATCCTCTCATATTTAACTCCATTTTGCCTAATTTTTTTTTTCCTGTATTGAGGTTGCAAGAGATGTGCATGTGTTGATTCCAATAGAAAATGGATGGAAAATAGACATACACACAAAGTGATCATGTGAGAATGGAGCAAAGTGAAAGAAAAGGAAGAATCATAAAGTAACACAAGGTGGAACAACGAAAACAGGCCAAACCACGTGGAAGAAACTAAATTTAACACTTTCAGATAAGAGGTCTGTGTAGTTTAGGAAACAAGAGGGGTTCTTGTGAAGGAACTTGCTAAATGGGACACACAAGCATGTCTAACATTCGTGGGACTTAATGCAAGATTGAAAACCAGTGAAAAAGCAAGGCATGGAAAACTAACCTGCGTAAAGGCAAGATTTACAAGGTAGGAAAGAAACTGTCCACCAGTTATCATAAGCACATTTGTGCTTACTAATGATCCCCTTATTTCAGATGGTGACAACTCTGCAATATACACAGGAGCAGTAACAGAAGCTACACCGACACCCAAACCAACCAGAAGACGTCCCAATATGAGAATATAAGGATCTGGTGCAGCAGCCATGACAATTGCCCCCAGAGTAAAGATAACATCTGCAGTAAGAGTCGCCTTCTTTCGTCCGTAAGCATCATTAATCCAACCACCTGCTGCTGCCCCAACAATTGCACCAGCAACTGCCATGCTAACAATTGTTTCCTGGCAAGTGGCAACTCAAGGAATTAGAAAAATCCAATGACAAATCAAGAAAAAAGGAAACAATATTTTCGTTTTGTCAGTACAACATAGAAAGCAGAAGGTATAATCTATTAGTTTTTTGCAATTCAATCAGACAATGAATGTATGGCTTTCTAATGGTGAAGAAACCTCACGCATTAGTTACAGATTAGGCATTGATGCATGAACCACTAGATGTTAAAGTCGAGAAGTCATTGTGCAACCACAACGACAACAGTCCAGTAGAAAACCACAGTCAAATGTTGGACTTCACCAACATTCTTAATTTCGTATTGATTTCCTCCTTTGCACTGTTCAATCTAAAAACCCCCTTTGAATACCCCGATTAATGCAACTTGTAAGCATTGAAAGAGGGCAAAAAGTATAGTATTGTATTGTACCTGTAGAAAATTACTACGGTTGACCTCCTCAAACTCATCTTTAATATACAGAAGGGCTCCTGATATAACACCTGCAACAAACACTCGCCTGAAATAACATTACATATCCAAAAATACAGCAATGCTTCCAGAAAAACATAGAAAGAATTGAAATAATTGAAAGGAAAAAAGAAAAACGAAACAGATTTCAGAATACATTAAGTTCAAGTGGCTGGCTTACATAGCCAAAGACATGCAAGTGTTGGGATGAGAGTGATGCGACGGTTACCAGTGTCATAGCCAAAGAGGAGGCCGCCAATGCTAGCGACAGCAGTGAGGCCCAGGATGTATGGGTTCTTAAAGACGGAGGCTTTCCTCTCAGGGTACATCTCCAGATACCCCGAGCTTCCCGGAATGGAGTTGGAGTGTACGACAGGCACACTAACGGTCATGGTCATGGTGCCAGCCCAACCACCACTTAACGAATACAATAATGCAGAGCCAGGTCAGATCAGATCCAATTCCAAACTCAGAGTACAGTAGTGAGTGTCAATCGAATTCAACAAACTGAATTAACTGGAATTATTCTAACTAGAAAGTGGTAAACAATGCTGGGGCAGATATAGAGAGGGATAATAATGGAACAGAAGCGGAAAATATATGTATGAATGAGTTGGAATGAAGAGGATGCTATACTGTTACTGTTGGGAGCGACGGACAGAGAGGGTATGAATATGAATATGATGATTGATGAATGTAGGGACAGGCTGGGCAACAACACCCAAAGCATGACACAACACGACAAGCTTAATTATATAGTATATGAATGAATGGGAAGGAAAAGGGGAATAGTTAAGGTAATCCACTCCTCCCTCGTTCAGCTTCGCACCACCACTTGAAGCTTCGACTCTGACTCAGCATCATCCTTCACTCTAGTCTCATCTGCCAGCTTGCTAGCCACCGCAACTTGACATGCTTATAAATTATCTATTAAATACAAAAATTAAATATTATATAAATTATTAATATTTTCCTTTTTGGTTAATTAGACATGTTTAATATGAATTTAATATTCTTAGCTTAACATTTATTCTGGGCATTTGGAAACCTTAAAATTCAATTCTTTTTAAAAATTAGATTAAATTTTATATTTTAGAAGCAACTTAAATAAAAGAATTGAAATCTCATAAAAATTAAAATTTAATAAAATTAAAAAATTGAAATCATAGGCGAATTTAATTCATAATAAAATTCAATTTAATCCATTTTATTAAAAAATTTTAAATGGCATGTTATGAAAGTTATCTGCAAGAGCAATATAAAATATAAAAATATTTAGGCCACCACTCAAATGAAATCACATGTTTATCTTTAGAGTCGTGTTATTTGTATTTATAGAATGTAGAATATCGTATCGATTTATATTTCATTTATCATTGAATGGGGAATAAAATTCACATCTTATTTAATAATAAATGATATATAAATTGACACAATATCTCATATCTATAAATATAAATGACATTGTTCTTATCTTTATAAGTAAAAGTATTGTATCGATATCTAATATTTAATATAACAAACATTCGTCAAATATTTTAAAATAAAGGTAGCTCTGTACTCATTTTTAGTATCAAACTCTGAGATCAAATGCAGGCCCCTTTTTTTATTTTATCTTCTCATCTAATTATGGACTGATTCAATACATGTCACGTCAACTACAACTACAGTTTTAGTTTTCTTTTTTCTTATTTTTTTGCAATCTTGATTACAGATTTTTTTCAAATGGTCAGTATTCAACTTTTATCAAACTTCAGTTTATTTAGTTTAGACAAATCAACTTATTATAAAAATAAAACTCCTTTAGCGTAGACTTTAATTTTTCTTATCATCAAAACTTTTTTTTCTTCTTAGATTGTAGCTTGCTTTCCTTACATTTAGATGTACCCAAAAAAGGTACTCGGTGAAAAATAAAATTGATGGAATTGAGAATGTCACATGATTTGAGAATAGATAATTTCTCGTCACTTACACTGTTAACAAAACCAGTTTCTTTCTACATTGTAAGGTCTTAAAAGCTCACCCAAAAAAAAAAGACGAGAGAGATTTGAAGAATGCGCACCTGCAGTTAGTTGTCCCTTCGAGTGGTGCATGGTGCGAAATTGTTAGGAAGCCACAGGAAGATTAAGGCCTTAAACTTTATTATGTGGTATATTCCGCTGGCATAAGCTCTACTCCTTTCTTTCTATATTTCCTCATTTCATATTCGGGATGAAGCTCGATTCCATGAATATTCTTAAATTGACACTCAAGTTATTTTATTTTCACAAGAAAAACACAGACCAAGTGAAGTCGATTAGCATACCAGGCCAAACGAGAAGTTAATATAAAATATTTTATTAAAACTAAAACTCGAAATAGAGAAAGCTTTAGCTTGACTTTAAGTGCTTTTATTTTATTTCATTTTAAATTCTATGAAAACTAGAAAGCCACATATGTCTATG
This sequence comes from Dalbergia cochinchinensis, assembly GCA_031216125.1. Classification (NCBI taxonomy): domain Eukaryota; kingdom Viridiplantae; phylum Streptophyta; class Magnoliopsida; order Fabales; family Fabaceae; genus Dalbergia; species Dalbergia cochinchinensis. The sequence goes on from CM062369.1 coordinate 66,014,742, forward strand.
GCTATACAATAACACAGAAAAAAAATGAAAAAAATAAAAGCTGAATTTACTAATTTTGAAGCATTACACTGCAGCGAATTGAAATACATTTTCGTCCTCCTCTACTCTCGAACAGTCAAACTAGACAATCATCCTTTGCCCGTTCACTTGTGTTATTATTTAATTAGCTAGGCTGGTCGGGATTTCATAATATATTTACATATCCCAGTACAAACCTAGCTACTCATGAAAATGCACTTGAGATGGAGATGATGATATGCCTAGCTAGATGAGTGACGTGGAGTTAATTAAATGATGATGGCAAAGCCAAGGGGCGGGGCGGGGCTGAACACTAGGAGCGATTATTATCCCCCTCAAGAAGGTTGCGTGTGTCTGCGTTCTTGCCCCAAGCTCTCTCCTTCCATATTAGTTCCACTTCATCGAAGGTCAACCCTTTGGTCTCCGGAACATATGTAAGCACAAAGAGGAAGGCAAGCACAGAGATACCAGCGAGAATCAAGAAGGTGGGGCCAGTCCCTATGGCTTCAGCAATCGAAAGAAAGCTCTGAGACACAATCAAGTTGGAAACCCAGCACACAGTGGCCGACATGCCACCACAAATCCCCCTGTATTCTTCGGGGTATATCTCTGAGTTCACAGTCCAAGGCACAGGCCCCATTCCCGGCGAGAAGAAAGCGATGTAAAGGGTCAGACCCGCAACTGCAAGCCATCCGTACAGTTCTCTATCAGGTGATCGGTTCATGAATGCCACGGACAGGACAATGAGAGATGCAAAGACTCCTCCTAAGCTTGAAAGAGCCAACTTTTTCCTTCCTGCGTGGTCAATGAGGTAAATGCCGAGAATGGTGCCCGCAGCATTCATGCCGGCGACTATGAGGGACAGCATGAGAGCCAACTCGTTGGAGTGGAAGCCGGCCATTTGGACAATCGTTGGGCTGTAGTACATCACTGTGTTTATTCCTGTAAACTGCTGGAAAGCCTGCATGCATGCAGTGCACAACCCCATCGGATTTGGAATTGGATACAAGGCATGCTAGCTTTAAGCTAAAATAATCGATCATGTTATTTTTACTCTACATTCACACCACACAACACATGCTTTTGGCTTGATCACGTATACATGAATTCAACAACGTGCCCTGATTTTATAAAAATTCAAGTTTTTCTTTTGAATTACCAATATCTGAAATTCACTGAAATTTAACCAATTTTAACTTGAATTGAATTGGCCCAATACAGAGATAAGGCTCTCTTATGCTAGTTTTTTTGTTCCTTTTTTTTTTTTTGGGGTATACGTAAGGCTCGAACTCAAAACTTAGCTTAATTAACAAAGGAGAACAAGTACTCAATAGTACCATTTGAACCTAGCCAACGTGACTTGTGGTTTCTTATAAGTGGCTTCCAACTCTGTATTTTCTTGTTATAAGTAGAATTATATTTAGGTGTGTTGTAGGGTACCTGTGACCATAAATAAGGAATGGTGCCCAATATACTTGGACACACCTGGATGTTGAAAATGTTGACTCGTAATCCATAATTCTTGTGAGTTTGAAACTTAACATTAACTTTAAAATTAATGTACCTAAAGCTAATATAATTAAAATACTGTCATAAACCATTTCCGGAGGCAGCACATATCGACTTAACCTCCATCGCAATGAGTTTCGTGATACCCCACTCAACTGTTGTAGCTATTGTATGTGTCCATGCCACCGTTAAGGAAATCTTAACAAATGATCACTAATTCAGCGTTTGAAGGTGTCGATTTTCTTCCTACTATCAAAAAGTGTGTCTAGGTAGGACAATGACATGGCATTGTGACATGAACTTGGGGTTTGGATCGCCCTTCTTCTTTAATTTGATCAATAAAGGGCACAATAAACTCTGTTTTTATGAATATCCAAAGCTCTCTTTATCTGTTTTGAGAAAAAATGGACTCAAAATCGAGAGGTAGTCGCCCATTCTTGGGTCCAACCTGATGAGAAGAGTTCTCATCATCCGGTCCTTCTTATATATCCATGATCCCTTCATCCATTTCAAGCCCAAAACACATGGTTAGAAGTATATGCAGAACGCAGCAAACCCTGCATATCTTTCGGCCTTTCGGATTTTGTTTTCTGTGTGAGCAAGATAATGGGGCCTGAAACGAGTAATGCTAGAACCGTGAAGTTCAAAGACTGCCGGAGATGGAGGTTCTCACCGAAATTGGCTTGTGACAGTATTTTAATTACATCAGTTTTAGGTAAATTAGTTTTGGGGTTAATGTTAAAGTTCAAACTCATAAGAATTATGGACCACAAGTCAAGGTTTTCAACATCCACGTGTTTTGCATTGATTTGTCCGAGTGTGTTAGGCATCATTCCTTATTTATTGTAGCATGAGAAATTCTTAGATACTCTTAGAGCAAGACAAAATATTTACTTTGTTCTATTTATTGATTGACAAATCAATTATTGTATTAAAAATATAAGAAAAGTGAAAGACAACAACAACCTACAAAATTTATCTGTCAATTAATAAATAAATCAGAGCAAGTATTTTTTCTTACTCTCGAATTTCTCTCATCACAGTTACCCTAGAACACTCCTTGTATTTATATTCTTGCAATTGGCTTTTAACAGAAGAGGAGCATTTACAGAGGTCCATCGATTATATATATATGTCACTAATGCCTCATTACTATGAGCATTTACAGAGGTCCATTCATCACTACGGCTATGAGAAAGTAATGTTCTGTAACAAGAGGCAGCTAGCTATAGCGTCCCATCGGGTTAAAACGTATTATTGATTACTTACCTGGAGTCCAGCTCCAACAAGAAAAGCGAGTCTGATTTCTTTAGATTTGAAAACATCAGTGAATTTGATATTATTCCTTTTCTGGCGCTCCTGCTCTGACTGGGCTGTCAGGAAATCAACTTCGTCCTCTAGGCGAGCAAAGTCGTATATCTTAGAGATCACATCAACAGCTTCATTTTTCCTATTCTGCAAAATAAATGCTGAAATGAATTAAGACAAAACTATGCTATCAAACATGCACGCATGCATCTTGCAGTCCACTCCACGCATGCATACATGTAGTGCTAGCTAGGCTAGCTTAATTAAGAAGAGCGAGCGAGGAATCACGCAAATTTTAACCTTGGTGAAGAGCCATCTTGGGGATTCGGGCAGGAAGAGCATGAGAACAAACTGGACAACTGCTGGCACTCCTGAAACCCCCAGCATCCATCGCCACGTCCCGGGGACCTGCACCCATCCATATCCATGCATGGGTCATATAATTAATGTGAGAGTGATGATGATCGAGTTATATATTACCAATTAATTAATCAATTAATACACAACACAAAACATAAGAAAGGAGCTAGCCTAGCAAATCAAATCAAATCAAATTAGGATGCAGAATAAGTATATAATAAAATGAATTAATACTTAGCCAGCCAGCCACCCACCCGTGTAAAAGCTAGGTTTACGACGTAGGAAAGAAGCTGTCCGCCCGTTATCATGAGGACATTTGTGCTGACTAGCGATCCCCTAATTTCGGAGGGGGATGCCTCTGCGATGTAGACCGGAGCAGTGACAGAGGCTATGCCGACGCCCAAGCCAACCAGGAAGCGCCCCACGATGAGAACATAGGGGCCTGGCGCAGCAGCCATCCCAATTGCTCCTAAAGTAAAGATTACGTCAGCAATGAGCGTCGCCTTCTTTCGCCCGTATGCATCATTCACCAAACCCCCTGCTGCTGCTCCAACTATTGCTCCAGCAATTGCCATGCTCACAATTGTTTCCTGCATATATCCCAATTACAATAATCAACTCATATCATAATAACACTAGACTAAAGGAGGAGGACGACTAGAGAGAGCAATAGCTAGAAATCTTGCTCCAAAAAGTACATTAACATATATATATATACACACACACACACATAAGAATTACTGATGCATGGGGGGTGTTAACTTATGCATAAAACAGCTGCACATCCTGCTGCAACACCCTGAAATTAAACTACTTGTTGACTGATCTAGTGCTAGATAGCTTGACTTGAGAATTCATTTTTATGAATGTTTCCTTGCAATTCGTTGGTTTGTGCACGTTGAGAATGAGAGGTCACAAACGTAACTTTCTCAACTCGTTAACATTGGAAGATATATCGCAAAAAGGATGGTACCTGAAGAAAATTACTTTGTTTAACCGCCTCAAAATCATCTTTAATATATAGAAGGGCTTCTGATATGACACCTGTGTCATAGTGAAAATGAAGACAATCAAGCTGATATCACACGTGAAATATCATTTTCTCATCAGCAAATGTATGAAACATGCTTTTATATATGAAAATTTTTTACAATTTCAATCGTCTGTAAGAAAATCAATGATTTAAACTTTATAAGAGATGAATAGCAACGTGAAAGATTATTTGACCACACTATGTATAAGCATAGAATGGACATAGCATATGAATGTTTGTGTGAGCCTCGAGAAAAAAAGCGTTTACTATGTGGAATTTTTGAGAGAGAGAGGTTGTATTCAGTATTGGAAAGTTATACGCAAATAACTCCTTGAATTATAAAGTTGAGTATAACTACCTTGAGTTATAGCCTATTCATTCTTTCTTTTGTTTATGAAAAATGAAAAAAGCCAAAGGTATAGCCTGTTCTTTTAGGCATAGTAATAACGGCAACTAAAATTACTCCCAACAACATGCAAGTCAGATAAACTAACATGGTCCGTCTTAAACTGAATTAATCACAATAATCCTCAAAAATCACGCTTTCAACATTTAGATATATAATCTTCTATCAAAACAATAATTTCAACAATCTCGAAAACCTAATCATACATATATAGAATTAAAATCTCCTCAATCTTTTTTAAAAGTATAAAAAAAAAAAAGGAATGAAGATCAAAATAAGTTTGATGCACCATTCACAGAGAAGCAGAAAGCAGGGCCACTTGAAAACAAATAAAACCAAATGCTTTTTCTCTTTTTGTAGGGTACAAGGACGGGGGGAACGAGCCTATAAGAAATGCCAGAAATGACAAGCACGTACATATGTTTCGTATGTTAAAGGAAAAAGTACCTGTGTCGTAGCCAAAGAGCATGCCACCAATGCCAGCGACAGCAGTGAGTCCGAGAATATAAGGATTCTTGAAAAACGACATTTTCCTCTCAGGATACAAATCCAAATATCCTGAGCTTCCTGGGGTGGATTGCATTGTAGTAACCGTCATCTTTTCTAATTAAATGGAGAATGAAACCAAACCTAGACCAATCGAAATCTAAATCACTCTATATAATAATGAACTCAGCCCACAACTCATCAAAAACGGAATCACATTAAGGATGATTTGTTTAAATCATATGAAGCAATTAATGACAAATGGGTTTGGCTCAGGATTAATATATACTACGTTATATATGGTAATGAAAGGGGAATAGCAGAGCTAGCTAGCTGGGCAATTAAACTGGGAAATTTTGAAGATTTCCCAGAGAAACTTATGACCCAGGTTCTGTTATTTCCCTTTCGTTTTTTCTTTGGTTCAGAAGATGATCATATCATCACCATGAGCCAGAGAGAGAGAGAGAGGACAGAAAATGCAATCAGGCTGGGTGTTTGAGGATTTGGAGGAGCATTTCCATTTAAAGACAGGTTGAGTCTCCAAACTCGGTAACGTCATTTTTCTTGTTGGCAAATTTTATTTATTTGTCTATTTTGTCTCAGATCACAAATATTATTTACATCCATTGTTGTTTATATTAGAAACCCTTTCAATAATTGCATTTTTCAAACTTTGAAAGAACAGCACAGCTGTTTACAACTGCACTCGACATCTATCAGTACACTTATTTACTTTAAGAATGATATATTTATGATTATAAAAAATAGAAGAATTAGATCTGAGAGTTGAAAATTGAATTAGTTATTATGTTCAACTGAAAATTGAACTACATTTTACATATTAAAAATATCAATAGCGTATTATTGTCAAATGAAACCATTGCAATAATGAAGTCTTTAGTTTTTTTCCCAAGAGAAAAAAAGGAAGTTGTCATTTTCATTTCATAGAATACAAAAATGAAGATTTTTTAAAGCATGCTCATATTCATTTCATTAAATATAATAATGAATATTTTTTAAAGCATGGAAAGTATTTGCATAAATTAAACTTGCTTAAACCAATCTTAAAATTTATTTCTGTCTGAGCATCAGAATATTAAATTTATATTTTTTTTCTCGTAAAATTTAATTTCATACAACTATTTAAATTCATATTCTCAAGTATAGTAGATTTTATTTTCTCGGATATCTAATTATATTTGAAATTAAGAAAATAATTAAAAAAATTAAAATTTATTTTACTGAATTGATCTTAGTTCTTTTTAATATTTCAATTTTCTCTCCCCTCTTTCATTATATCTCTCTTCTACTTTAGTAGTATTTAATAAAAATGTTATTAAAAAATAATTAATAGTAATTCAATTTTTTAAATAAAAAATCTTAAAATAAATAATTATTCAAAAATAAAACGGATATCATTCTAGATTCTTGCAAGCAGGCGCCGCGAACCCGAAGGTTTGACTGTACTTTATGCAACAAGTCCGCATCCAGAGGAGGCAAGGATTAGATTACACCAAAATTATTGGTTGTCGTTTTCTAAGAGATTAATTATTGTTTGGGGTTGGCTGCTCCCTCACTTCACAATCATCATGATTAAATTAGGAGTAACAAACATGGACTGCCTGCCCAAGTTTACCCTTTTGTTTTCCGTATAATCCCATATTTATCAAGTCCTTGCTCCGGTAACTTTTAAATGTTTATTTAATAATTCACCATTTTTTACTTCATATGTCAAAAATAAAAAGAAAACAAATAGATAAATAAACTAATAAATATATTTTAATAATAATGAAAGCATATATAGATGGACCATATTGTTCCTATTAAAATATTTTTAAAACAATGTGATTTACATATAAAACTTAATCTATAAAAAAATTTCTCATTTTTTTATCTTCAACTAAATACGGTATTTGAAATAACATTTTTCTCCCTAAATTTGATGGCATTTAGACAACCTTTCGAAATGATATAATTTATTCTCAAAACGTGTTTTCTTTTTCTTTTTGTTTTCTTGCATCACAAATACCTTTTTACTTGAGATAAAATTTCAATGAATAGAATTGGCCAATTTTAATAAAACTAGCTCTCCAACTGAGAAATTCTTAGTTGCTCTCAAAATAAGATAAAATATTTGCTCTGTTTCATTTTGTAATTGATAAATCAACTATTACATTAAAAATGTAGGGGAAGTGAAAAACAATAAAGACCCACAAAACTTATATGTCAATTAATAAATAGATTAAAATAAATATTATTTCTTACTCTTGGTGCACCTAAGTATTTCTCCTCTAGATTAATCAAACTTAAATTTTATTCCCAAATTAATCTAGCTATGAAGTATATCGAATTCGGCTTATGAAAATGAATATGGATTTTGGACTACTAATCCTAATTGGTGCACATTTTTTTTCATATCTACTTTTTTCCTTCACCTTCTACTTCTTTTAATTTTTCTCTTTTACCACGCTCTCATTTTTGTAATTTAAATTCTTGCATTTTCGTATGATTTATTGTAATAGCAAATAGTACTTTCGTGTTTTATGATTAAGCACAATCCGCACCATTGTCGTTCCACTTACTTTGCTTAAATTGGCAAAGAGAAAATAATAACATAAAATAACAATAATATAAAAAATATTTACAAAAAAAAATTGCAACAGAAAGTAAACCTTACAACAAATTATAAACGTATATTCATGAATGAAAAAGTTCAGGTCACAATTGATACAAAATGGCATGCATGCATGATTGTTCACATGGATCAAGATTAATAAATTTAAAGTTGATGCAATATAGCTTCTTCTTTTTTTCTGAAGAGATTGCAATAAATTTATAACAATACTAAATCAATAATATTTTTTTTATGCCCAAAAAGAATGTGTACAATACTATTGGATTGACTATTAGCCCATTCTCTCTTAGATTTGATGGGTTTTTTAAATAACATTCCTTAGACCAAACAATAATCTTATTTTTATATTCAAGTGTGAATATTCTATTTGAATACTCATCATCCTATCCACCAATAATTATGAGCGACAGTTGAATATCAAAAATAACTTTTTGACATACTAAATTTAACTTTCCAAGGCTAAAATGTTTTCAAGACCTGGACCATGGGACCACACCCTTCACTCAATAGTGAAGAAGCTTCATTTAATGATCCACACAGGTAGGATGCACTAGGGCATGTACTTGTAAAGAAAGTACATCTAACATAATTAATCATGCTCTTGCTTGCTCAACCTGGCTTTCTTTGTTTTTGTCCTTCCCATAGGCTCTTTCCTTCCAGATGTTTGCCACTTCCTCAAAGGTCAATCCTTTGGTCTCTGGCATGTAGAAGATTACGAAAACAACTGTAACGACAGCTACTGCCAGGAGAATCATAAAACTCTCTCCAAGCCCAATGGCATCAACAACTGAAAGGAAGCTAGTGGACATAATGACACTACAAACCCAGTTGACTGTTGCTGACATGCCACCACAAATACCTCTATACGCTTCTGGGTATATCTCTGAGTTCACAGCCCATGGCACGGGACCCATTCCGGGTGCAAAGAACACAATATACAAAGCCAACCCTGCAACTGCAAGCCATCCATAGACTTGATTTTTGTTGCCATGTCCTACAATATAGCATGCTGCAGAGAGGAGGGCCAAGGCTCCAACCACACCCGATAAGCTACCAAGAGTAAGCTTTTTGCGCCCCACAACATCAATGAGGTAAATGCCAAGAACTGTGCCAGCTGCATTCATGCCAGAAACTACGAGGGACAAGAACAAGGCAGCTTGGTTAGATTTGAAGCCTGCCAATTGGATGATTGTTGGACTGTAGTACATGACAATGCTAATTCCAACAAACTGCTGCAATGCTTGAAGTCCAGCCCCACATATGAATGCAACTCTGATTTCTTTCAACCTGAACACATCACTGTACTTAACTTTGACCTCATTCTTGCCTTCTTGCTCCAAGTGAGCTTCAAGGATCTCAATCTCGTCCTCCAGCCGAGGTGATGGGTAAATCTTAGAAAGCACATTCACAGCTTCTTCTTTCCTATTCTGTAATTCGAAGAGAAATCGGGTTATATAAAATAAAAGAAACCAATAACAAGAAATATTTTTCACACAAATCATATATATATATAAACATGTTTTACCTTCAAATAAAGCCATCTGGGGGACTCGGGGAGAATTGCCATGAGAAAAAGTTGAACAACAGCTGGTGCACCTGCAAGTCCAAGCATCCACCGCCATGTACCAGGCACCTAATTGAAAAGAAAAGAATGATTACGAATGGTTAAGGAGAGAAATATTATTATTACTATTATTGTCAATTACAATTTAAGTTAGTTAGGCATACTCTTGTCAAGCCATAATTAATGACATAGGAAAGGAACTGTCCACCGGTAATCATAAGGACATTAGCGCTAACTAATCCTCCGCGTATTTCAGATGGTGATACTTCTGCAATATACACAGGAGCAGTAACTGAAGCTGAACCAACACCTAGGCCAACAAAAAAACGACCCGCTATGATAACGTAAGGATTTGGTGCTACCGCCATCATAAGTGATCCAATCACAAAATTGATATCCGCAACAATAGTAGCCGTCTTACGCCCTAAGGAATCATTAATGAAACCACCAATGGCAGCGCCAAAAATTGCACCAGCCAAGGCCATGCCAACAATTAATTCCTGCAAACATAAGAAAAAGAAAATTAACACCTTAGTCTTCTTGATGCATGTGATATGTGTGTGTGTGTGTGTGTGTGTGTGTTATAGTTATGAGGCAGCTAAACCATGATGCCCTTTAGTTACCTGAAGGAAACTGCTCTTCTTAACTTGCTCAAAATCCTCCTTTATATACAGAAGTGCACCTGATATGACACCTGCAGTCATTCGTTCATGGAATGAAACCAGGTACTAGTTAAGAATATGTTTATACATGAACGTGCCAAATGTGTCATTAATATTGTTTAATTCAAAACTATTGTATTGTTGCATTATAGAATATAAATGTATATACCAGTGTCATAGCCGAATAAAAGACCACCAATGCCTGCAGTGAAAGTGATTCCAACAATGTATGAGTTCTGGAAAAAGGATATTCTACGATCAGGATGCTTCTCCAAGTAATCGGAACTTCCTGCTTTGATGGATATGCTCATATCGGCCACCATTGTCACTATCTGCTTGATGAGAGAAGGGTCGTACAAGGAATTATAAGGAAAAAGGGGATGATGAAATGAATTATGAGCTGCATTATTATTTTATAGAGCACAAAATAGCTAAATTTGGCATTTTGCGTGGGCAGTTTACTTCCCTAGAAAGTAGTGATGCATCTCTGAGGGATTAATTACATTTGCGGCTCTCATGAGAAGTATGGCTATTGTGCTTCTAATAGTTGCAACCAGATGCTGTTTCTCCTATTTTGGGTTTAATTTCCTTCCTTTTTATTACTTTACAACTTAACAATAGGTGTAATCAAACAGTTGTGCCAACCCCTTATTTTAGATTACTTTGCATTCGTATTATAATTAACTTTTATTCATAAGTTGTTAAGTAATTAATCAAGCTCAAACCATAATGAATAAGTCTATCAAAAAAAAAAAAAACCATAATGAATACCATGGATGTAATTTGGGGTACATTCCTCGCATTGAGCGAGTCACATGTTACCTTCTCACCTACCACCATTTCTCCTCACTTTTTATTATTCCATGTATTAAATGTAGGTGCACATATCATTTTATCTGGAGTTTGATTGAGGTGGGAGTGAGTTACATAAATCAATTTTATGTATAATTTTATATATAAATTTTATTCATATTTTTTTTATTTCTACTTCCTAACTAAACATCCCATTAATATTAAAAAGAAATTCACTTGAAATGACATGAATTGTAATTAGCTAATTAGTTTTTCTGTCAATTATTTTTCCGTTAATTAGTTGCTATAGGTAATTAGCTTCTAAGTAGTTAGTATCAACTCAAGTTGAGTAAATGTTTATTTTGAATTTTTTCTATCATTGTATGCACACTTCATTTTAACCCTAAACTTAAGAAATTGTCAATTTAACTCTTAAAATTTGTAAAAAGTAATTCAAATTATATATAATCCTTTTAGTTATTCAAGTTAATTAGTATCTAAAAACATAATCTTAGGGACAAAGTTGTTTAATAAAGTAAGAATATGAAGAATTAATATTATTCAAGTAAATGGATTCATACCCATATACATATTCAAAATAAGAAAACCAAATAATTTAATAATTCCTTACAAAACAAATTGAAACTTTTTCAGACGTTAAAAAAAAAAATTATGCTTCTATGATGTATAGCAAATTTTGGATAATGTACAGAAGTTTTGCAATGAAAAGAGTTTGTGAATATCTAAATCAAGCTTCTTTAATTTTTAGGACATTGTATAAACAAAAGAACCTATGAAAGAAGAATTTTTTCATTGAATTACTATTAAAATGTTTACTTTAGCATTTAATAATCTGATTTAAAATTCTACACCTCAAAATAGTATTATCTAAATTCCATTTAATATAATATTTTGGCTAGAAGAGATGATGGATAATAAATATTAATGAGCTGTGAGAAAAATTAGAATAGTAAATAATTAGCACAATAAAATAATAACGCGTTATCCAAAATTATAATTTGATTCAAGAGAAAGGAAAACATCTACAACCTTTTCTTCTTTTTTAATAGAGGCCTCTTTTCTCCTTCATGCTCGGAGGTAATGACAAAATTATCTATGTCAAGAGAGGATTAATATCAGATAAAAAAAATGAAGAATTAATTACAAAATATTCACCAAAATTTTCAAAATACAAGGTCAAATTATTTGTTAATTAGTCCATGATAGGAGGGACAGCAATTTAGTTTTAACTTTGGGCAACATAACAGCCATCTTTTCCATGAGAGCCGCAAATGTCATTAAATGCATCACTAATTTTGGGGGGGGAAGGATCTAGAATACCAAATTTAGCGTCTCATGCTCCATGAAATGATCGAAGTCGCTTGGAGAAGCATGCAATTCGTCATTCTCCTTAAACGACCCTTAACTTGTCTGTCTTATCACGGAACTGCATATTGATTGATCATCGACATCAAACAGCAGTTATCGAAAATGGTGGCCGATATGAGCATGTCCATCAAAGCGGGAAGCTTCGATTACTTAGAGAAGCATCCTGACCGCAGAATATCCTTTTTCCAGAACTCTTACATCGTTGGGATCACTTTTGCCGCCAGCACTGCAGGTCTTCTATTCGATCGGTAGGTACACACACGTATACATACATAATATGTATATACATTGATTCATAATAAGCTATATGTACCCTCCTATTCCTGTGTACAAAAACACGATAATGGAACAATATAATAGGTTGATTGCAATTAATTAATGCTAATGGTATTTGGTATGTTTGGGTGTGAAATTCTTAACTCATGTTTGGTTCCATTTTGTGAATGAATGGATGAATGCAGGATTGATATCAAGTGCACTTTTGTATATTAAAGAGAATTTTGAGCAGGTCAAGAATAGTAACACCCTTCAGGTAAATATGGAAAGGGTTGAGTTGCACCTTTTGGTTGGGCTTCTTCATATCATAACTGTAACGTGCACGCGCACACACAAATCATATATGTGCATCAGCAAGAAGGGATTGGAATGGTAATTCTCTTTGTTTTATGTTGGCAGGAATTAATTGTTGGTCTGGCCTTGGTAGATGCAATTTTTGGCGCTACCATTGGCGGTTTCATTGACGATTATTTAGGGCGTAAGATGGCCACTATTGTGGCAGATAACAATTTTGCAGTTGGGTCACTAATTATGGTTGCCGCACCAAATCCGTAGTGGGTCATTTTTTGGTTGGCCTGGGTGTTGGTTCTTCTTCTGTGTATATCGCAGAAGTATCACCATCTGAAATAAGAGGAAGATTAGTTAGTGTTAATGTTCTTATGATTGCAGGTGAACAGTTCCTTTCCTTTGTCATCAATTATGGCTTGATGACAAGAGTCAGCCTGACTAACTAACTTAGTGGCCAACAATAAAACATTTTTCATCTCTGATCCTCAACCATTGTAAACCACTCTTTTCCCCCAGATGGCTCTATTGGAAGATGAAACATTCTGAGTTATTAGTTCCTTATTATTATTATTAGGGTAATTTACACTCACACCCCTTGAGGTTTGCTGAAATGCAACAAACACCCCCATTCACAGACACCTTTTGACATTAACCTCCCCTGAACTAAATAAAAACCAAACATATGAAAAGTGAAATTACATTTCTACCCTTTTTACTTTACCAACTCAAAACCTAACCTAAAATTACTTTCATCCCTCTCACTTTTATCAACCTTTCTCACATTTAAGGAGAACAAATGAAAGAATCCAACATCTTCCTGCTAAATAAATATGATAGGATTCATAGTCATAATTCCTATTAAATATGTCTGCAATTACATTTAGATGATATTCAAAATTTCATATAAAATTCTATATTCCAACTATGCATCAAAAGAATCCTAAAGGCCATGCACAAAATAAAGTCCCAAAAGTATCATCCACCAAAAATCCTAAATTCAGATCTTCATATCCAATTTAATGCTATCATGGGCTGCCCGCTTCTTCTTGGCTTAAGTTTCTATTTGGTTGTGGTTGAGGTGGCTTCCAATAGTTGGCATGAAAATGGTAGTAGTGGCAAGATTCATGCATGGCAACGGTTGGCTTGCACTTTCGTCGAAGCTTTTGTTTCTACATCATAAAAATTTTAGTTAGATTAGGGTGAAATGAAAAAATAAACAAAATGAGAATTATAGTTTCAAAGACTTTTGCTACCATTGCGGGAGAGTATTAACAGTGTTTGTGGCAAAGATTTATAGAAACATTTGCAGCAGATAATGAAAAAGTATTGTTTGCAAGACTCATTTGTAGCACTACTTGCACTCTTTTTTCTATCAATTAACAATGAAATCATAAAAAGTGTCTCATTAAAATATGGATTAGCGCTTTATCCTTTGACAATTACATACCTTTTGTTTAGCAGTTTTATCCCTTTGACAACCCTTCTTGTTATGTCCAAATTGTTTGCAAATTCCACATCTCACAGTGTTTGACCTTCTTGCATCTTGTTGTCCACCTCTACCCTCATCAATTCCTCTCCTTCTCGAGTAGTCCTAGGCCTACCAGCCCTAGCCTCCTAAGCTTTGGTGGTTCAACTGTAGGAAATCCATCTCGGTCTCTCACATCCAATTCAGGCATGGGATGAATCATTTCTTGGTATGTGGTGCAATACATGGAATTGGAATAAAAATCATCACAGAATCCCTTTCTACATTAACTCTCCTAAATGAGATGCATGCACAAGCATGATGCATGGCAAACCACATACTCCAAAGAGTTGCAATCACATGACATTGTCCTAAGATTGACCACAAAATTTGTGAATCCATCTTTAACCTGAACTCATCATCACCAAAGATAGAAAAGTGGCAAAACTCTCCCATCTTGAGTTGTCTTGTCAACAACTTTCCTAATTCTAGGTGTTTTTGAGGGTTAAAGCTACACCTTTCTCATACCTCACTGAAATCTGGACATAATCCTACAGTCAATGACTCCACTAGTCCTAAAATAGGCTTTTTCCTATCTTCTCCCACCCAATGATTGAAAGATTCACCACATTATTGGTAATGTGGTCCGATTTACACCTAGAATCTATGGTGTGTCTAGCCCACATCTTCTTAGGTCTTTCGTGTGCCAACAACCAACTGGGCAAACCTCATTATCAATCTTCCTAAGTTGTGTCATACTTTTCTCAAACACAACAGAATTGTATGCTTTTGCTGCTATCCAGGATTGTGTGGTGAGAATGAGTGTATTAAATTTTGTTTGAAGTTATTTAATAGATGATGGCAGCAATACCTATCATAATCAACAAAACAAATTACAATTCTATATTTTAACTTCAATAAAACAATAAAAACTTAGAAACACCAATACCAATAATGATTAAAGCATAGTGATAGTACCTATGTTTGGCAGTAGGGAAAAACTCAGAAACAGCACCCACTAAACCCTGAAATATTATTTGATAAAAAATTAGAAACAGCACCCACTAGAACTAAAGATTGAGACATAAAAAGATTGGGAATACCTTCTGCATGTCACTCATTATGGTCAATGGATCCTCTTTCCATTCTGGAACTGACGATAACGCCTCATGTAATAGCCTTAGAAAGAATTTCCAGCTGTCCAAGTTCTCCCCTTCAACTATAGCAAAAGCAATTGGGAACATTCCTTTGTTGCCATCAATTGCTACAGCAGAAAGAAGAACTCCTCCAAAGTTACCCTTCAAGTGGCAACCATCAATCCCAAACCAAGGTCTACAACCTTTAACAAACCCCTTCTTCATTGCATCAAAGCAAACAAAGAACCTCTTAAACAAAGGGTTTCCCACAATCACACCATCTAGTTGCATCTTAATCAAAGATCCAGGATTTGTTTCCCTTGCAAGCTTAGCCCAAGCTGGAAGCTTGTCATATGATTCTGCATAGCTCCCCTCATTTTCCTCTCTAACCTTTCTTTTTGCACGATACAATTGCATCCAATTTTTTGGCTCTAGTCCATATTTTTCAAGCAACCTACTTCATACTAGCATATGACATATTAGATCAGTTGCACCAACTTGGATTGCAATTTATTTGCAATCCAAGTTGAATTAGCATTAGAGTTCTTTGTGGTTCTTATGCAATCATGCTCGTGATTATACGATTTTATCTTATATGTGTATCCATCGTGTGTAGGGGATGCATGAATGCGCCATCTACAACCTTTAGCAAAGACACTTAGCAAGAACTCTAGACTTCTCATTTTAACCCTAACAATCTCAAACCCTTTCTTGGATTGTAAAGTCTTTAAGAGCTTCTCTAAATTCATAGACATCTACAAAAATCATACCTTGTTCCAGTGATAAACCCTACCATCAAGACTCTCTTTCAAACTTTTCACCCTTCATTCCTCTATCAATATAAACCGCTTCCATATCATTATCAGAATTAACACAAACAATTGTATCATGCCTTTCCTCATGGTAGCTAAATTCATCACACTCACTTCCATTTTCACTTTCCTCTTCTACATCATACTCGTAATCAAGATTCTCCTCATGCTCATAGTTTAGCTGCCATTCACCATCATAATCACTAATTGCAAAACCCTCTTCACTTTCTACCCCCCCACTACCTACAATATTAGCTTGAGAAACAATACCAACCTCAGCTTCTGGGAAAGTACCAAGCACATTAGCAGCCACACTGGAGGGGGTAACATCCAAATATGTAAGCTTGAGCTCCGCCATGTCCCTTCAGAAAAAAAAAAAATCAACTTTCCTTTTGTAACAATATGAAAGGGTTTCGGAATGGCTTAATCAACCTTCCTCATAGCAATAGGACTTACCGATCTACAAGGAAGATCTAACCTCCGTCGCGCGACTAGTGGTCAACGCCGGAGTGCGAGGCTAGAGTCTGATTCTTTGTCGCGCTGTCGCTGTAGCTGGACGTCGCGGTTAAGGACGCCTGAGTCGCAGTTGGTTGCTGGACACGTCGCGGTCGAGGACGCTGGAGTCACTGATCGAGATGCGGAGTCGCGGCGTCACCGGACGCCGCGGTCAGGATGTCGACGTCGCCGTTGGTCGCTGAACGTCGCGCTCGAGGACGCTGGACGTCGCCGTTGGCCGCTGAACGTAGCACTCGAGGACGCTGGACGTCGCCATTGGCCGCTGAACGTCGCGATCGAGGACGCTGGACGCCGCTGCGTTGGTCGCCGACGCCGCCATACGCCGTCGCGACTCGAGGACGCCGAGTCGCTACGGTGTTGTCGCGATTCCCAAAGGCGTTCCCTTCATGGCGCGACTGACCGGTGCTTTTCCTTCTTCCAGTGCGTCTCTTTGGGGTGGGGGTGGGGGTGGAGACGCGGTGAGGCGTGGAGAGGCGGTGGGGGTGGGAGAGATAAAAGTGAGAGGGGTGAAAGTAATTTTAGGTTTTGAATTGGTAAAGTAAAAAGGATAGAAATGTAATTTCACTTTTCATATGTTTGGTTTTTATTTAGTTCAGGGGAGGTTAATGTCACGGGTGCTGCATAGAGGGGGTGTTTGTTGCATTTCAACAAACCTCAGGGGGTGTGAGTGTAAATGACCCTTATTATTATTATAATATAAAACTTGGTTTCTATTTAAATGGTAGAATTGAAAAGAAGAAGCAGTGAATGTGTTTTCTAAAATTTACCCATCACCTCGGCTGGAGGACGAGATTGAGATCCTTGAAGCTGACTCGGAGCAAGAAGGCAAGAATGAGATCAAAGTTAAGTACAATGATGTGTTCAAGTTGAAAGAAATCAGAGTTGCATTCATATGTGGGGCTGGACTTCAAGCATTCTAGCAGTTTACTAGCATCAGCATTATCATGTATTACAATCCAACAATCATCCAATTGGCAGGCTTCAAATCGAACCAAGCTGGGTTGTTCTTGCCACTTATTGTTTCTAGCATGAATGTCGCTAGCACAATTCTGGGCATTTACGTTATTGACGTTGGGGCGCAAAAAGCTTACTCTTGGTAGCTTATCGGGTGTGGTTGGAGCCTTGATCCTCCTCTCTACAACATGCTATATTGAAGGACATGGCAACACAAGTCAAGTCTATGGATGGCTTGCAATTGCCGGTTTGGCTTCGGATACTGTGTTCTTTGCACCCAGAATGGGTCCAGTGCCATGGGCTGTGAACTCAGAGATATACCCAGAAGCGTATAGAGGTATTTGTGGTGGCATGTTAGCAATAGTCAACTGGGTATGTAGTGTCATAATGTCCACTAGCTTTCTTTCAGTTGTTGATGCGATTGGGCTTGGAGAGAGTTTTATGATTCTGACGGTAGTAGCTATGGTTACAATTGTTTTTCTAATCTTCTACGTGCCAGAAACCAAAGGATTGACCTTTGAGGAAGTGGCAAACATTTGGAAGGAAAGAGCCTATGAGAAGGACAAAAACACACAAAGCCTTGTTAAGCAAGCAACAACATAATTATTATTATTATTATTATTATTATTATTATTATTTGTCATGATTAATTATGTTAAATGTACTGTTTAAGTACATAAGGACATAGCATAGTGTATCCTGGATATGTACGTGGATCATCAAATGAAGCTTATTCTCTATTGAGTGAGAGGCAGAAAGTGACCCATGCTCCAGGTCTAAGTCTAGGAAGTTATATTATAGCACATGTAGTACTGATATTAATGTCTAATTATCTCTCAAAAAACTATATAGCATCAATTTTAAATTTTTTAGTACTTGATTTCTCTAATAAAATCTCTGACCTCGATCATCAGTGAGCTGATATACATGGATGACCATTTCGTAGCAGTTGTACCCTCAACTTCCCCATAATTTATTGCGAGTTAAGCAAGGTAAGTGGGACGACGATGGTACAAATTCAGCTTAACCATAACCGTTGACGACAGAACTAACAAAAAAATATCCATCCAATTTAGCCTTTGAACACGTTTATTTAAGAGCATCGATATTTTTTCACTAACAGGACAGTGTTAAGTTATAAGACACAAATATTGTTATTATAGAAGGGGTTGTGTCACCTAACTTTAATAATTTAATGGGGTTCATAACGTTACTCCCAAACTTGTGGAGTAACGAATCCCGCACCCTCTTTCACTGTAACACGGTGACCCTGTAACACTCAATTCAGAAGTATGTTTTGTTTGCTTTTGTCACCATAATGCAACATTATGTTCTAATTGTCACTATATTTTGTCACCATAACACCCTAACCCATTCATTTTGTTATTCCTTGCCCACAAAAAGGGGCCCCTTGCTATCCCCAAAGGCCCTAGATTTTGGACTGTCGGGCTCCAATTCACGTAGACAGGACCGAAAACGCAATTGTAAAATTACCAAAATTCAACTCACCGTCTAATTAACGCAAAATCGGCGTAAAGGGCCCAAATAAAACGTCAATATGTTGACCCACAAATACAATATACATGCGATTCCAATAGAATCTATTAGTATTTATACCTCGTTTCTTCGAGGAAGAAAAAAAAAGGAAAAAGAAATCTATCGATCAAAATGGAGGAAGCTGTCAATGATATTTTCAATTGGATTGACGTTGTTAATGACCCGGATAAATTACTGTGATTCAAAATTTCAAGGGGGAAAAAAAAGGCATTCACTCTAGAAAGTTAAATGAGAACTCAGCCTCCTGTCAGATACACATAGATATTCCCCTGAAAATGAAACTAGAAGTAAAGCATAACGATTGGGACTTGAGAGTGGCTATAAGGGAACAAGGAGTCAAATGAAGAAACAACCAGAACTTACATTTTTAAGACATAAAAATTAAACAACCCTGCTGCCACAGGAAATCCAATTACCATAGTTCTTTTTCCCGCTTCAAAGCAGAGAACAAAATTGAGTAAAGGGTACATAAAAATGTCAGCAAGTTGTTGGAAAATCTCACTTGGCACTCAAAGTAGGGAACTGGCCAGGATCTTCGATTGACAGAGCTTTTTCATTGCCAGCTGCATAGCCACCACCATAACCTCCTCTTGCGCCACGGCCACGGCCACGTCCATGTCCACGACCACGGCCGCCTGGGTTATAGTAAACTTCACCTTCAGCAGGCTTCAGAAACTCGTTAATGCTGACAAACTAACAACATGAAAGCCAGTCAGTCAAAAAAAATTCAGAACAAAATTTGCAAAGAGGAGAAAAGTGACAATTCACATGCAGTCAACAATGAAGTTCAACCTTTTAAAAAGAGAGACTAAAATGGGGACATATAAAACGTGTCAGACAGCCAACATAGCAAACTAATACAAAAAGAAAGTATAGAATGGAATCCAAAACACCATAATTGTCAGCTTGGATATTTTAGGGTGAATGACAACGTGCGTATCTACCTGTTATTCCCCTCTGAGTAGATTGAAGAAGTATCAGAAATAATAAAATAAGTTCGAAAGGTGGTCAAAAGTGAAGCCTTATTCAGGAAGAAAATCAGTAAATGCAAAACTAAAGCCAAGCAACTTCCAGCAAACATCAACAAACTGACCAGAATTATGGAAATTTTCAGTAAATGTAACAGCAATTAAAGATAGAGGAATGCAATGAAGTCACACCTTCTTGGATCTCTCTTCCTTCTCAAGAGCCTCTTTGCGCTTATCTTTATCCGATCCCTGGAAATTACAAATTCCAAGTGTTGTTATGTCAACAGGTTTAGCATTGCAAACTTAATAAGGACAGCAACAAATTGGAGCCAGAAATTCTCACCAGTTTGATAAAGATGTCATCATTGTCTTTCTTGCTTGATAGTTGCTGCATGGTTTCAAAAACTTTAGTATCTACCTTTCTCTCCTCAGTCTTAAGTGCTTGCAGAGCCTTCCTTTTCTCTTCTAGTACTTTCTCATATTCCTCCAGAGTCATCTCCTATGAAACAGATACATATTACTCCAGGATTTGAACAAATAAAAAGCACTAGTCAATGAGTTCTATTTACAATGTTGGAATACAAAACATGTGTTAATAACTGCAGGAATAACATATAAAACCTAAAACTTTCACAGTTCATGACGTAACCCAAATAAGCAAAAATGTCTAACTTATAATAATTGAAAATAAGCCGAGTGAGGCTTTATTCTATGAATTAGGAGGAAATAACCACAAGATTTTCAAACTCAGGGTTAAAATTCTAAACTGCACAGTGAAAAGGTAGAATACAAACAACAAACAATGAAAGAAACAAAGAAGCCCAACTAATCCAGTGGAGATAACTACTACCAAGCCAAACTTTATCGGATTATCATTCATTAAACAGCCTCCAGAACCTTCTAGTAAGTATTAATTTGCTTTATATCCATGATAGCATGCACAATGATAAGTTCATATCATGCCAGTGACACAAGATAAATCCTGTGTTTGTATAGTGATAACATAAGTAATAAAACCCAAGCAAAATATACACAAGCAGAATAAATGGAAAATCAAAACACTTGCAATAAAATAGAACAATCACCTTATCCTCAGCCTCTTTTTCTTCTGCTTCATTGGCAGGACTCTCCTTGTTTCCATCTGCTGCAACATCATCATCTCCGGAAGGCTTCTCATCACCCAAATTTTTTACTGTTTCATTCACTTCCTCAGTCGACCTAAGTAAAATTCAAAAGAAGAAAAGAAATGCACAACATTACAATTCATGAAATTAGAATAAAACAAGCCAAGGGCTGTTATCAGAACAATTAAAGTGCAGCGTTGCAAAACAATTGCTTACAGAGCAAACTCGTCAGTTTGAGTTCCCCAGCTGCCTCTCCCAGCACCTTCACGTTTGAATTCATTTCTGCAAATAGAACAGTAATATCAATACAAGAGCCAAAAATCTAAGCAAAAAAATCTAGTAATTGGTCCTAAGTATAACATTCACCCCTGTCCAGTTCCACTACGGCGTTCAAATACTCTCCGTGGGCGCCCATCTTCCCCACCTTCTCCATTACTGAAACCTCCACGGCCCCCGCGACCACCACGATAAGGACCACGGTACCCGCCACCAGGCCTTTCTGAGGGCTTCCCAGCATCTCCTTCGGGAGCACCTTGACCATCTGGGGCAGCAAATGAGTTCTCATCATTGGAGGAGTCACGATTGAAACCACCAACACCACGAGTGCGACCATATCCATGACCACCTCCACGGCCCCCTCCTCGTCCACCACGGGAAGTTTCATTTCTTGCCTCTCTCACTATCAAGTGAAAGAATAAAAAGTGCAAACAAAAGAGATGAGCCATGAAATGAAAATCACCAACTACAACTAGGATGGCAGATAACAAAATACAAATATAAGGTAAACCGAAATAAAAGGAAAGAAAAGTTTATCACTGAACCTCATATTAACATGTATGTATTCCAGCTAAATTTCCTAATCCACTATTGAAGAAGCAGTATTAAAAAGGATGTAAAAGATCGTCAATAAAAGCTAATCTATTTTAGAAGTATTAGCTTGAACTGCAGCTTTAATCCTTTTAAAGGACTTGAAAGTCGCAGTAGAGAGCTGTTATTACTGTGAGACTGAAAAGCTAATTCCAGCAATGAATGTGGCACTAAAGAGAAACAGATGAGAAATAAAGCGAGGCAAGTAACCCAAAACAGAGACGTAAGACCCAATAAGAGCAACAATCATAGCCCAAAAACACAAGTGAAACAAATCACGGAATGAGAAAAAGAGGAACGGACCAGCCTGAGAAGGAGGGGGTGGCTTGGCTGGAAGCTGAGCTGGCTTGGCAGGCTTCTTGGGTGGGGCGGCGGCGGCGACAGCGACGGGCTTGAGGTGCTCAGCCGCGATGCGGTGGGAAGGGTCCTCGGCATCGTCACCCAACAGTTCAAAAGGGTTCATGGTCGCCATTTTCAGGACAACACCGAATGAGTGACGAGTGTGTGATTGATTACAAGATGGTAGCCTCCCCTCCCCGACAAAGTCGGTGTTTGCAGCGACAAACCAAAATCAATTCTATTATCTCATCAACAACTCCTCCATCGCATTACTTACTATTCATTCATTAGTACGAGAGAGAGAGAGAGAGAGAAGAACAAAACCAAACCCTAGCTCGCTAGCTAGGTAGCCGCAGAGCGGAGTGAGTGAGTGAGTGAGAGGAAGGAACACACAACACAACACAAAGTCACAAACACAGCAGCCTCGCCTCCTCCCATCCCTAACGCTGATGCGCAATTTATTAGGGAATGGCATGTCATGGGCTTGGCTGCTTTGCCTCATCCCATTTTTTTTTTCTCATTTTAATTTTATTTTTAAATAACTTCTTGTCCTGTCCTGGATCCTTTTGCTCGATGTATATGTGAATAGGCTACACGTACGAGGGCAACGTTAGTGAGATTGTGCCAAGATGTTAAAAACAAATTCTGAAAAAAGTTATTTTTCAAATCAAAATCAAAATTCCCAGACAAATTTTTGAGGATCAATCAATTCCCTTTATATACATTGGCTTCTACTAGGAGAGTCGTAAAATATAAAGTTTATTTAACTTTGAAATCTCCTCGATTTTAAATGTGTACATTCATTCAAGATTATATTTAATATCATTATCAAAGAAGTATAAATTATAAAATTAATTTTTTTTAATATTTTAGTGTTAAAAAATTAAAAATATTTTTTTCAAAAAAATTAGGATGAAAAATTATAGAATTGATAGATTGAAATGTTCAAGTTGTAAAAAATTAAATAGAATATAGTGAGATATATAGATAGATAATTTTTTTATTATGATTTTCAAAAATTCTACATTTGAAATTAAAACATTTTTCCTAATTTCATCTTCATTTAGAATTTTACCTCTATTCTTATGCACATTTCAGTCACGGGTCTCCTTTCTTCATTTCATATAGAGATTTGAATCTTTATTGATATTTATGGGATTATTCAAAAATTTTAAAATGAAAAGTTTTAAAAATGCTTTGAATTTCAAAATATAAATATCTATAATAATAAATACTACTAATGCAATATAATCATAAAAAGTTTGTTATCGTTAATACTATAATATATATATAAAATTTTTATGACATAATATATTGAATTATAATTTTGTTTATGCTATTTTTTATTTTTATATTGATTTTGTTAATGGTTGAAAAATATGAAGGTACGATTGAAAAAAAAATTAATAATTATAAGGCAAATTAAATTTAAAAACTTGCTTTAAGTATTAAGATTATGAAAAAATAAATATTGACTTACCCATTTTCTTTAAAAAATATATATTAATTTTAAAGCTTATTTATTTTGAAAATATTTTCTTTATAATTTTTTATATTACTTTCATTATGTGAATGGTTCTTAATTTAATTGTAGATTAAAATTATATTAACATGGTTTATTGTTAATGCAAATTATAATAGTTATTGATTGTAATATTTGACTTTTTAATAATTGTAATATCTAATTTTATTTCATATGAAAAATAATTAATTAAGTAAATTATAAATTAAGTTTAAAAAAATCTTTAGAAATAAAGATTGAAAAAAGTGGCATCTAAATCACTGTATGAATGACATGTAAAATTTAAATCACTATATGAATTACATGTATAATAGTTTTCATAAAATGAGTCTGAAATATTTGTATAATAGATTTATGCAATTAATAAATTTATACAAAATATTAATCATTAATAAATTCTAATTATAAATAAAATTCTGATAAATCTCTATCATTTTTTTCTTTTTAAAATCTTCTCCAATTTTTTTAATTCTTTTCAACACTAACTTTTTTTTTTCAAAATTCATTCAAATCTTTTAAAGTATAAAATTATCAAAATTGTCATGAATATATGATTTTTTTTCAAAATTTATTCAAATATTTTAAAATATAAAATTATCAAAATTATTTGTAAAAGCTCAGAGGTTATTAAAGGTATAATTTTATGACCATCCTAAGATTTTCAATTTTACCTGCGTACATATATAAAATTTTTTTTGTTGAATTGACATATTCTTGGTTTTTAAATCATTAAATTAATCTATATATATAAAAAAAATCAAATAATGTCATCACTAATGACTTGAAAAAATATCCTACCATTAAATAATTAAATTCATCATAATCTTACTGTTAATAAAAGGTAACCTAGTGCATATATTTTGTATCTTTCTTATAATTTATATACTTAATTTCATAAATTTAATATAATAGTATTAAAAAAAATCATCACCTGCATTAAATATAAAATTTTAGATGTGAAATTGATACTAAAATTTTGAAATTAATTTACTAATATAATTCATGATTTTAGCATCACAAATGCAATCTTATTATTAAATACAGATGATTATCAATGATATGCTAATAATAGGTAATAATTGTGGTTTTATTTTTAAAAAAAAATTAATGAATAACTTTTTAAAAAATGTGGACCCTAAAATATTCTCATTACGACACGTGTAAAAATTTTCCTCGAACGACTCTGAAATATTAGTATTATAGATTATAGATAGATTATAATTTTTTTTTAAAAACTTATCTTTAGTCTTTATTATGTTGCAAAAAAGTATATGTAAATGAGTTTTAAATATGTGGATTTACTCTCACATTAATACACTCCTAATTATCAATCATCTTAACGCATGACTATTGTGTATGCTGTATGTGTGGTGTATCACCAAAAATAATAAGAATATTGAAGAAAGAAAACATAAGCTACAGTGCTACACTTTGATAATTGATATCGATGTAAACTACCGAAAGAAAGAACGGACTTGTGCCTTCATATTAGGCAATCAATCCTTGATTCCTCGTTATTGTTTTATTTAACATAAAAGTTAAAACTAAAACTTACTGCAGTCAAAACAAAGAATAAAACTTACCAATACTAAAAAGTGCAAATAAGCTTCATTCATCCTGTGAACCAAATGTCAGAATGTTGCCCTTATAAGAGTTTTCCTATCAAGTGCCTTTTTCTAAAAGACAAAAATAAAAAAAAAATTCATAGACAAAAAAAGTTTCCAATGTATTAAATATATTAAAAAATTTAAAATATTTGGCATTGGGCAGGGAAACCCTCCATACAAAGCTATTGTCACTACTGCTACATGTGCGAGCTAATAACATTGGCGGTGGCTCTTCGCTGATTCGTGTTTTTTTTTTTCTCTCTTTTTTCAAAGCTCTCTGCTGATTTTTTTCCGTGAATTGTGATGTGAGATCTGTGTACGAGACTTTCTGGCTATCGATATTAGTTTCTTTCATTTTCTTTTTTTTCAAAGGAAAACTCAGGCTCGTTTCTTTACAACATCTTTGTTCAAAGATAACCAAATCTCACTAACTTATATCAAATTTTTTATATTTTATTTCATTTATTTTTAAATTAAATATAAATATTGCTTTCTTTATATATATTTGTCTCAAGAAAAATATATGTATATCAATTTTTTATTATGATTTTTTCCCCTTTAACTAAACCAGTTAAATAGAATTAAATTGTGGTTCCATTGCAATTTCTATAATTCTATTCGCAATATGGATGATTAAACTAAAACATCTGATCTTCTAGGTCTGTTATTAGTTTGAATTTCTTTGCTAATTTTTTTCCCCAGACGTGTCACATAATATGTTTTCAGAGTATTGGTTGTTCATAGAAAAAGAAAAGAAATGTGCAATAAATCGCACCAACTTAGAGATCTGGACAAGCAATGCATCTAAACAAACCATTCCACCAGCAGCGAATTGGAAACTGTTGATTAGGTTATTTGCAATTGTATATGTTAAATAATGGTGTACTTGAGACAATCGATTGAGAAAAGCATAATATCTACATATATATGTAAATAAAACAACGGTCATTAATCTGCAAATAAGCTACAATAACTCATTACACGAAACAAATACATGTGACGACCCCATTTTCTCTCTGTCCGAGAACAGAACAGAGCAGAATCCGACTACCATATACAATACAAACACACACTATGCCCTTTTTTCTATTTTCTCTGTGTTTCAAATTTTTTTTTCAATGAGTTTCTCCTGTTTATGGTATCTGGAATATATGCACGCTAGTGTGTACCTGAACCTGAGCAGGCAACTTATGAAGAGCAAGAAAGCATGCATACACCAGGTCGATATGCCCAAGCCGGGGGTAAGCGAGCATACTTTTCCATTCCTGGCTGCTCATCATAAGGATGCTCTAGTAATTTGAGCAGCCTGCGGACTTCACCAAAATCACCCATTTCTGCAGCATCGATTGCAGTCTGGCAGAGATAATTCCTCAGAATAAATCTAGGATTCACCAAATTCATTGAGGTCTTCCTCTGATCGTCAGAAACGTCACTGGTGGAAAGCTGCATAGCCCAAGCAATCATGTGAGATGACAACGGCACAAGACATCATTGCCAGTTGATTGATTGAATCATGTGTAAATTACAATTATCAGTTAGATAAGTCCCTATCAATGATGCGTAATCAGCCGAGAATAGATGCATGTATTTTTCCCTTTTGTATGTCATTTTATGCATTACTTATTTTCTGAGTGCCTTATAACCAAACAAAAAATTGCATAAAGCTACTGTAGTCTGTACCTCGTGTATATACGCTTTCAACCAACTGGTCCATGCTTCCTTACGCTCCTTACCAATATCTAATAGCACTGACTTCAGTGGGACCAACAATTCATCATCCGGAATGCTTGTGTCCGCTTTAATATTTGAAAGTGTTCGAAAGAAGTTTGTGTAATCAACTTTATCAACAGCCATATTACTAAGAAGTTTATTGATCAGCTGCTTATTATACTTGGGGAGGCCAAGCTTCTTGGTCATTATAGCTTGATAATCATCCATAAATCTCGTTCCATATCTGAAATAAGCCAACCAAAAGGAGACAAATTAAAAGGAGCACACACCTATATTTCTCCTCCAAGGGGAAAAAGATATCAGAAGTATTACTATTACCTTTCCAAAGCATAGTTAGCCTCTTTGTCATTTATTAATTGAGCAGCTGATAGAGCTGTTGTGAACTGTGCAAGATTCCACAAACCAATGTCAGGCTGGTTTGCAAAACAGTATCTTCTACCTGGAAGATCTGTGGTATTTGGGGTATAACTAGGATCAAAAGCATCCAAAAAGCCAAATGGACCATAATCAATGGTAAGACCCAAAATGCTCATGTTATCAGTGTTCAGCACACCATGAGTGAAACCAATCCCCTGCCATCTAGCAATCAAGGAAGCAGTACGCTCAGCAACCTCCACAGCCCATGCTGACATAGAATACCATACACAGTAAAAGAGATGGATGATCAAAATTAAAGTTTTACTTAAAGCTTCCAGAAAAGTAACTGAATATCACAGTCCATAAAAATGAACATAACAGAATCATGGTGTCAGCAAAATAATCTGAGTTTTTAAGGAGCCAAATGACCTTTCAAATTCATATATAACAATGATCTATATGATATAATATGACAAAAGCTCACCAGAAAACACAAGGTATCTGCTTGTCTTTATTCTATCCAAAAAACATAAAGAAAGTTTCCTATTCTTTTCATAAATGTTAAAGTAATCCAAGCACCTAAATATATGGTGCAAATTATAATTGTTTCTTGTCACCTGAAGCTGCATAGCCTCAACTCTAATTACAAAGGTGGGAGGCTATGATGCCCCAGCAGCAGATACCAAATAAGGCAGAAAAACACAGCCATATGACTTCTACAGACTACAGAGTCATTTTTAACCATACTTTGATATCACATATGATGAAGGCAGCAGTATAATCCAGATTCACTAATATGGACAGAGTCTAACATCTCCCTTACCTGCATACTTATTTGAAGTAAGATCCACGACAGAATGATCTTCATCACCAGTGCTAAAAGATAAACTTTCAGTCTTACTCAAGTTCTCAATGTGAGGAAAGTGGTGCCTAATAGCATAGTCTGCCAAATCACGAACAAGACCTAGGTCCTCATTACCTCTGAAGGCATGTATTTGGTATGATCCAAAACGCAGAAAAGATTGGGCAACTCTGCAAACGATTGCACCAGGTTCTTCCTTTGGATTGCCACTGCATGTGAGATATTAAGTTACTGAAAACATATTCATAAAATTAACTTTTCATGTGTGCATAAAACATTCTTCAAAACCCAAGATTTCGATCTCAAATCCATATAAAATTAAAAATCAAGCCTAAAGTTTGAATGTTAAGAACTCATTCATCATTTAATTCTTCAGAGTCTGCAATTTTACATAAACCATCACAACCTAGAGAGGCATTAACATTAGCGTAAACTGAGATACAAATGAAGAAGTTCAGCATTATTGAAATTTCAATGAGCATACTCATAGAACATGTCTCGAGTGACCAGCTTCCCAGTCGTCACAAGACAAAGGACACGGGTTGTTGGTATCCCCAGGTGATGCATTGCTTCACTGCAAAGGAACTCCCTTATGCTACTACGTAGCACTGCAAGGCCATCAGCAAACCGACTGTAGGGAGTCCTCCCAGCACCTTTAAGTTGCAGTTCCCACCTTTCAGACTTTGAATTCAGTATTTCCCCAAGCGTAATTGCCCTACCATCACCCAACTGCCCAGCCCACATACCAAATTGATGTCCACCATAGCACTGAGCATAAGGCAACCTGTACAGCAGAGCCATAATCATGCATAACTGTAGCATTATTAACCAGCCAAAATATCAGCTGACATGTGTACAACACTTACGATCCAACCAACGGTGATGCACCAGAGAATATAAGGGGAAAGTCTGGCCTTTCAAATCTGGAACTCAAATACAAGAATGGTCAGTAACAAGAGCCAAGTGCACGTGATTTTGTCTCCAAGGGAGATGGAAACAAAAACTACTGATGTGTGATGAAGGCCACCAGAGCATTGAAAGTTAAAAAGCTCGAATACCAGTACCAAATGCATGTAAAAAAATTAGTCGTTGTGATAATGCACATGACTATCAGAAATCAGTGGCTAAACTCCAAACAAAGATACGGCTTCTGATATACAGCCTCTTGATATTACCAAAGAGAGCAAACGAGATATATTCCGGGTATACTTCATATGATGAAATGGAAAGTTTCAACATCAATCATATCAACGTAAATCCATGATTGACACAGGCAAAGACAACTCACTCTTTATGGTCCAAATCAAGCAGGTCAGCAACTGGTTCCGACCATGCAACAAGTTGAGGATCATCTACGTCAGCAGAGGGTGACACTTTTGTATAACAAGCATGCAAAACCTGAAGGAATCAGGAACATACAACACGAACAAACATGATGAGGATGAGGGTGAGGAATGGCAATAAAAAAATAAATAAATAAAGATCCGATTCCACCTAAATCAATCAGGTTTTGCGTTTCATCTAATCTAGTACTTCCTTTTTGCTTAAGAAGGAGCAAATCGAAAACCTAAATTTCCTTTCAAGTGAGTATCCGGGGATGGATTTACAAAGTGACAACTCCAATGCAGTGCGCATTAGGTTATCCACACTTGCGAAACACCCGTCACAAATTCAACAGCAGAAAAATAACGAATCAGAGGAACCAATATATTTTATCGTTAAGAAAAAAGGGAAAATTTTATTGAAAAGGGATTGAAAAAAAAATCGTAGGGGGTAAGATGAGGTGAGGAGACCTCTCTAGGAAGGGAATCAGTTCTGGGATCAGAGGGCAATTCTCGAGCGAAGGAATGGTCCCAATTGAGATGGTCGAGCTCGTTCTTGGTCGAAGAAGGGAGGGGGCTGGGGGATTGGAGATTGAGATTGTGATTGCCGAGGCGTTGGGTGAGGGAATCGACGGAGAACGAGAATTCCTCCATGGATGCCCCTCCGCATGCAACCCGAGTCCGAGGGTAGAATCGGGAATTGGCCCTGGCGCGGCCTCGGAGGAGAGAGGAAGAGAGTGATGCTGCAGCTGCAGCTGCTTTACTTTTGGGGGAGAGATGGGTGAAGAAGCTACTCAGCAGCACCGTTACCATGTCTTGGGTGCGTTGCCTTCCCTTCCCTGCCCTTCTCTTCTCTCTCTCCTTTTTCGTTTTGTTGACTCTCCTTGCCTTGGGGTCAAACATTCACATTCACATTCACATAATAATTCATCTTTGTGACATAGCTAAAAGTTCAATAACCAATAGTATCACTTGTATTAACTCATCTAATTGACTTTTCACTTATATATTGTTACAATTTGGGTCAAATTTTCATGTTTCTTAAATTGAGTGATACGTAACTAACTTATAAGCAATCAATTAAATTAGATTCTAAATTGAGACGAAGTTTTCTATTAAACTTAATCTTTGGTCCGATCGGGACAACCAACCCCAATCCTGACCCCTAAGATCACAAAGACTGAACGAGACAACTTGCAAATGAACGATCTATCCTCGTCCTATCCCTACAATCCCTCAAACTGGCCTACAATCCAAGCTTGGATTGAGTTGCTTAGTGCCAATGTGTCATTTTACCTTTCCCCCTATTATATCCATAACTCCCGCTCCTACCAAGCCCTCGACTTCGCTCCCATCAACTCCCCAGTCTACGCACTGATCACGATTCTATCATTAATAACCACACTATATACATCCATTCCATGATAGAAGGGGGGTAAGGCAACTTTATCATCAATCCATATACTAGTTTATCCTTTATCCTGAGCCTAGACGGGAACAATATTTATTGATAAAAAGAAAATATCATTGGTATGCTTCGAGATTAGACACAGAGTCTCATGTCATAAGAAATAAATTATATGGAAATTTAAACTTAATAATTTAATAGATAACTCAAATTCTTGTTTTTTTATGTAAGCTCCATTTTTTTGGTTAAACTACTCATGTTATTCGATCAAAATTATTTATTAGAATTTGTTAAAAAAAACTCTTCTTCATAGTCATGGACTGTTTGTAAAATTGAGTGATGTGTGGAGTCTTATGTGGGGAGCTATCAATTTGGAGCCATGTGGTGTACGGTAATATAATAATAAATATGAATAAAAGAATTACTTTTTTATCCTTATTCCATTTCATCTAACTTTTCTCTCTCTTTGTGACAATAACAATCCTACATGACACTATTCTTATTAACAATGTTCTACTTCATTTGAAAGCCAACAAAAAACATTTTGTTTGATTTGATTTTTATAAGCACAACTCCAAAAGCAACCACGATCTACACATACTACAACAACAAATTGGGATTAATACTAATGTATCTTTGTTATTTGTGTAGTTTTGGTTCCTTGTTGTTGTGTCATCTCCCTCAACTCGCTCCATGACATTCTGCTTTTTCTATTCATAGCAAATTAAATTTGTAGCACCGCAACTCCATGGAAACTCTCTGTTATCCGTCAAATTCAGTTTACAAAAACAATACCTCAATTGGTATTTAAGTGTAAGAATATCCATAAGTAAGAGTATCCACTAGTATGAGGATAATATTTTAAAAGAAAAATGGCAGAAACGGTAACAAGGTAATACAGTAACTCCAAAGGGAAATTAAAGAAGAACAAGGAGATAAGAGAAGAATAATTCTCAGGTGAAATAATGAACTTGATCCATCGACCCCATTGAATCACACCTACAATGAATTAGGGATTGGAGTCAAGCACCATAAAAGGGAAAGAAGATATTATCCAAATAGGATATGTGATTCATACCAAACTTAAGTATCCTATTTGCTGAGCTAGTCTCCTTATACCTCAAGTTGCAAAACCCCTAAGTCTAGAGTTAGTTATTTTCACCTGTTGCCTTTTGCCCATTTTGCTAACCTCTACGTGTCTGTCATCAGTTGTAAAAAACTCTGAGTCACCCACACTTTGCCCTTGGGTTGATTTCTCTTTTCTACCCCTTTGTGCATAACAATACCCCTTTCTTTAACAACAACCTTCTCCTCAAGGTTGAAATGAGGATAATGGTCAGCTATTTCATCCCAAGGTTCCCATGTTGCTTCAACCGCTGGAAGCCCTTCCCACTGGATTAATACTTGTAGTTGGTCTGAGCCAGCTATCTTCACCACACGATTATCTAACACTACTACTAGCTGCAAGATCAGCTCCAATTCAGATGTCAATGCAGGCAGCGGGTAATATTGGGTGCTCATGCTCCCCTTGAACTCTTTCAACATAGCCATATAGAAGATGGGATGGATTCGTGCTTCCGACGGAAGTTGAAGCTTGTAAGCCACGTTGCCCACCTTTTGAACAATTGAAAAAGGTCCAAAGTACCTAAGGCTTAGTTTCTGATTGAACCTTAGTTGAACCGAGTGTTGTTTGTATGGTTGCAGCTTCATTAACATCAAATCCTCAACAGAAAATTCTTTGTCAATCCTACGCTTATTCACCTGATTTTTCATCCTTGTTTGAGCTTTCTCCAAGTTAGCTTTAAGCTGTTGCAAAATCTTGTCCCTATCTGATAACATCTGTTGGACCTAATGAGGGTCAGCCGCATTGAGAATATATTTAATGATAGTTAGAGGTGGTTTACCATGTACTGCTTCAAAAGGTGACAAGCTAGTATTCATTTGCAAAGTAGTGTGGTATCACAATTCAGCCTACACTAAGGATGTGGACCATAGCTTTGGTTAGTCATAGGAGTAACACCTTAAATACATCTCCAGCACTTTGTTGACAGCTTTAGTTTGCCCATCTAATTGGGGATGATAAGCTGAGGACATGGCTAAGGTTGTGCCATGTAGCTTGAATAAATTTTGCCAAAATTTACTTGTGAACACTTTGTCCCTATCTGAGACAATTGATCTTGGCACGCCATGGAGCTTGACACATTGGTAAAGAAAATTTCTGCAACTTGTTAAGCTGTGTAATTTGTCTTTAGAGGCATGAAATGAGCATACTTGGAGAGTCTATCCACCACCACTAATATAACTGAATACCCGTGGGAAATTGGTAGTCCTATGATAAAATCCATACTAATATCCTCCCAAATGAGCTTAGGAATAGAGAGAGGGTTCAGCAAATCGGCTGGCAGCCCTTGCTGGGTTTTGGCCTTCTGGCAAATGTCATACTTATTCGCAAAGTTTCTAACATCCTGTTGCATACCCTTCTAGCAAAAATTACTCCCAATTCTAGCAGCAGTTCTTTTGATACCAGCATGACCCCCAATTGGGGAAGAGTGAAATTCATGTAAAATTTGAGTTGTGAGCTATGGCACCCTTAGAATAACCAATTTATCCCCTTTATACCAAACTCCATTTTTGCATACTAATCCAATATTTGACTATTCTGCAATATCCATGGCTTGAAAAAGCTGCCATAACTTCAGGTCATCCTGTTGAGCCGCTTTAATGTCTCCCAATAATTGGCACATTGGTTGATTCCATGCAATGTAAAAGGATCAAGATAACGCATCTGTAGCAACATTTTATTTACCAGCCTTGTATTCAGTTTGGAAATCATAGCCTAACAACTTATGTAATGAAGCCTGTTGTTCTGGAGTTTGTAACGACTGGTCCAACAAATGTCTCAAACTTTGTTGATCAGTTTTGATAACAAATTTGTGTCCTAGAAGATAATGTCTGAACTTTTCCAATGATTTAGTAATTGCATACAGCTCCCTTATATAGGGTCCTTGCTTCTGCATTCTAGGTGTAAGCTTCTTGGAAAAGAACGCAATTGGATGCCCATTTTTGCTCAAAATTGAACCAATTCCATAACCTAACGCATTAGTTTTTAGCACAAATTTTTGTGAGAAGTCTGGCAGCGCTAGCACAAGTCCTTCTATAAGCACCTGTTTCAGCATATCGAAAGCATTTTGTGCAACAGTAGACCAAACAAAATTGTCCTTCTTCAACAAATCAGTAAGAGGGGTTGCTATCGATGCATACTGCCTTATGAATCTCCAATAATAGCCTGTGAATCCCAAGAAAGCTCGCAGCTATTTCAAATTCATGGGGCTAGGCCATTCCTTCACAGCTTTCACCTTATTTTTGTCCATAGCAACTCCATCTCTTGACACAACATGGCCTAAATATTCCACCTTCGGTAGCCCAAAATAACATTTCAAAAATTTGGCAAACTTGTTGTCTCTCAACAAGCCTAATACTATCTCCAAATGATTCAAATGTTCCTACCAAGTAGGGCTATACACCAAAATATCATCAAAGAAAACTAGTACAAACTTCCTAGGAACTCCTTTAAACACAAAATTCATAAGTGCTTGAAATGTGGCAGGTGCATTAGTCAAGCCAAAGGGCATGACCAACCATTCATACAGCCCTTGGTGTGTTTTGAATGCGGTTTTGTGCCTATCCTGTGGTTGAACCAAGATTTGGTGATATCCAGATCTTAAATCCAGTTTAGAAAAAAAAAATTTGCCCCATAAAGCTTATCAAGTAACTCATCTACAGTTGGCATAGGAAATTTGTCTTTAATAGTTATAGCATTCAACGCCTTATAATCAGTACAAAACCTCCAAGTACTGTCTTTCTTTTTAACAAGCATAATAGGTGAAGCAAATAGACTAGTGCTAGGTTGAATAATACCTTAATCAAGCATCTCTTGAACTCAATTTGCTCCTTTTGGCTATGTGGATGTCTATAGGGCCTGGATTTAACAGGAGCAGCACCTTCAATCAGTGGAATGGAATGGTTGTAGGTCCGTTTTGGAGGCAGGCATGTGGGTATATCAAAGATCGGCTTATATTTGTGGAAAAGCCGAACCAATTCAGGTTCCATCTCTATAAACAATAGCAGTTATTGTTCAGCAATAGGCTTCATGACTAATGTATAAAGTTTAGCAATAGCACCAGTCTAATGTAAGCGAGTCATGCTGTGAAATTGAGCATGAGTTAGTGTTTCTCCCTGTATGCCATACAAAGTAACCAATTGCTTGTTCCAATAAAAGGTGAGAAGCATGTCAACATAATTTGTAGCATATGTGACAAGTTGTCTCAGCCAAAAAGCACCTGAAACCACATCTGTCACAGGTATCGGTAACACAAAGACTGAAACAGGTAATTCATGACCCCTGAATCTCAAGTGGAAGCTCTGGGATGAACCTCTCTGTTGTCAGTTTCATACCATTTCCAACCATAATAGGGAATTGAGGGTTTGATTGAATAGGCAATTTCAAGAAGTCAGCAACCCATGTTTGAATAAAACTATTAGAGCTACCATTACCTAGGAGAATCTCAACAGCCATCCCATTAATTTTGCCCTGAAATCTCATTACATTGGCTTTTGCGGCATCGAAAGCATTAAAATAAAGATAGTAAGATTGGTCACCTGTGTTATCCACTGGGGCTAGGTCAGTGATGCGAGTTGTCGCTACCCACAACAAATTAAAAATTATTTAAGTAACTAAATTGTACCAAAAATGTAGTAAAGGACACAATCTAGGTTATCTCTCAAGGAGGCTTCAACACTTGGTTGTAAAAATTGGAGGTTTGGAAGAATGAGAATTCAAACAATTAAAATTAAAAGTTAATAGCAACAGTGAAGGAAACACAAGTGCAAGGAATTCCTAGGATTGGAAATCAATTATCATTGACCAAATATTAAACCCATTGGTAGCTATTAGTACTAAATTACTGTTAATTCTACTAGTAATCGATCGCCCTCTAGAATTTGACCAATACAAATAACTAATAAACGAGATCTCAATTTATTTAGAAATCACATTGATTTAATGAACCAATTGTTATAGCCTAACCGCCAATCAAAAAGTTAATTCTAATATTCTCCTGCAAATATAAACCAATAAATCTATCAATTTATGCTTAAAGGATTTCCCTAAATGACGATCGACAATTTAGTTATTCCAATAAAGATTATAGAAATCATCATAATAATTAAAGGAATAGAAACTGCAGAACATTAAGAAAACCAATGCATTCAATATAAACGAAGGGTCTCAAATGTCATCCCAATCCATTCGAAAATCCCTACACTAGTAAAGAAATTTACTCCTCCATCTCTAGAGGATTACAACAATAAAGATAGAAGAACCTGAAAATAATAGCAATAATCATTGCCACAATCTCCAAAAGAAAGCACCTTCACCAATGGAACCCTTAGAGAGAGAAAAATAGAGAAGGAAAAGAGAGACATGTAGAGAGAGAATAATAGTAACTAAAGTGGTTACCTAAAAGTGAGTTAAAAGTTGAGTAAAAAGCTAGGATAAAAGTCTATATTAATCTTTTAAATACTACTATCCAAAATAGTCTAAATTGGAGCCCAAAAATAGGTTAAACGAGTTGTTCTGCGTCATCGCACCACCGCTGCAGTGGTTATTGAGGTCTCCAAAGGAGCTTTGCTGCTGTTGAGAGCTGCAGCGCTCAAAGAGCACTGCAGCAGTGGACAAAATTGAATCTGGCATCGACACTAGAAATAGCAATTGTATCCCTTTGAATAAACTTTTCAACGCCATCAAAATCACCTTAATCGGACATTTGTAGCTCCAGATATTGCGAAAATACTAACTAGAGGTCAAGTTAGACAACATCAGAACATAAGCAACCTTCAATCTTGCAACCCAATTTTCATCAAGATACTCTTAGAACTGGGTTTTAGGCTGAACATGAAAGTTGTAGAGGACTTCTTGAGCTTTCCAAAACATTTTTATTTGTCTTAATATTATCCATTGTTCTTGATAATTGCATTTGATCCAAAGCTCTTGTACTCAAGATCATACTCAAAGAGACAAGTCAAACGCAACAGGATGTAATTACAAAATATCCCATAATCAATGCAAAAGCCATCAATTCTATCAAAATCACACAATAAGGGATAAATCAAAATTCTTATTGATTGTGTCAATAATACAATAAAACTCATGTAAAAAGTTAAGGTTTGGTAGCAAGATAAGTAGCATAAATGCCTATAATCAATCAGTACCTCCCAGATCATCAATCGAGTCAAAAAACACCTCATCATCCCGTTCATCCTCTGTCTGCAATAGCAACAATTGTTTATTGGGGGCATTTGTGACCAAAAAAATATTTCTTATCGCAAGTGAAACACAACCCCTGCTCTCTTCGTCGTTGCATCTCTACTGGGGCCACTTTGCGTATATTCAAATTCCTTTGCTGAATTAGGGGTGGCTTCGAGGGCGGTAAAGGAAGTATAGGTGGCGGCCAGGGGTAAGCTTGGTGGAGTAGGTTGAGTGTTGATGGAGTTAGGTTTCGGGCTATAGTCACTTCGATATGGCCATGGGGGCTGCTTAGGTTTGGCATCCGCCTTGTCTTTGAACAGCTTAGTGAGAGCAAATGCTCTAACTAGACTAGTAGGGTGTTGGGCTATAAGCTCCCTCCTAATCTCTTACTTCAATCCTCCCACGAAACAATCTACTATCATATCAGGACTTATCCCACAACTGTGATTAGCAAGTGCATTGAATTGCATGTAGTATTGGTAGACCGATCCCGTTTGCACAAGCTTGAATAAGTCAGATCTCGGATAATCAAAAGGTGAAGGGCTAAATTGAGCCTCCAATGCTCTCGTCAACAACTACCAGGAATAAAAGGGAAATGTCCTCTGCATCATCTGGAACCAGAGCACCACTTCCTTCTCAAAATGAATCAAGGCAAGTGTGATGTGTTGCTTATCGGGTGTCTGATAATATTCCAAGAACTGCTTCGCTCTAAAGATCCAGTTCAACACGTCTGAACCATTGAATTTTGGAAAATTGACATGGACATTTCGGGGCTGCAACTGATTACGCGTATGAGAATCGTCCGAGTCTCAAGTTCGACCACCATTGTGAAGAGGTTGTTGAAGCACTATGAGTGCCGCTTCAATATTCTCCAATTGATCACTGGTTCTGGTTTCCATTTGATGAAGAAGCTTAACAAGTTGGGCCATATCCGCTGCTATAGATTCAGCGGTGGGGGAATGTGTTGGAGTGACGTTGGACATGGTGGGTAAACGAGAGCACCAATTGTTATGCCTCAAATTCAGTTTATAGAAAAAATGCCTTAATTGGTATTTAAGTGTAAGAATATCCACAAGTAAGAGTATCCACTGGTATGAGTATAATGTTTTAAAAGAAAAATGGTAGAAATAGTAACAAGGTAATACAGCAACTCCAATAGGAAATTAAAGAAAAAGAAGGAGATAAGAAAAGAATTGTTCTCAGGTGAGAGAATGAACTTGATACATCGATCCCATTGATTTACACTTGCAATGAATTAGGGATTGGAGTCAAGCACCAGAAATGGGGAAGAAGATATTATCCAAATAGGATATGTGATTCATACCAGACTTGAGTATCCTATTTGCTGAGCTAGTCTCCTTATACCTCAAGTTGCAAAACCCTTGAGTCTAGAGTTAGTTATTTTCACCTGCTGCCCTTTGCCCATTTTGCTAGCCTCTATGTGTCTGTCATCAGTTGTAACCAACTTTGAGTCACCCACACTTTGCCCTTGGGTTGATTTCTCTTTTCTGCCCCTTTGTTGCATAACACTCTCCAAATATGACTTCCATGAATCAAAATCCAATTAAATTTATAATAGCCAGTTGAAGAATTATTGCAACAAAAGCATAAAAAACAAATGAAATCAAAATCCAAGTAGCCCAAAAATAGCCAATCGAGGAATTTTTTCAACAAAAGCACGCACATCCGATCCCTGCTTAAGTTCTATACCCTATTGGCCATACACTAAATGTTCCTTTAAATGGCAAAAGTTTCCTCTTTTCGCCAATTAGGTTTCCAGTGCCATCCCATGTAAGCAAATTCCTCCCATGCAATCCTCCTTGTCCACCTTCAATACCTTCCATATGCTCGACAATACCATTGTTAGTGATTATACCTTAGCCATTTATTACACCTTTATTGTTAATTATATTTTCATTTATTGCACTCCAATAATAAATATATCCCTAGTTGATTATTAATACCATGACATGAGACTAGTATAAGTTTAATTGATAATTACGAGATAATTATGTGTATGATACAAAATTAAGCTTATGAGTATTTGTTAGAGAATAAGATAGTAGATAGACCCGTTATGAGATCACTGCATAGATTAATGTCATAAGTGATTCTCATAATGGTTATGTCAATAAATCCTCGTACATGATTTAACATAGTTTCCTACATAAACATTATTTTCAACCGAATAATTATAAAGATTGCGGTTGAATATAAATTAATTTATGGAGAGGATAGTGACTAAACAAGATGGGATTTGTCCAACTTTTTGAGAGAAGTATCTACTAGGCCCCTTAATAAGTGAGACTAAAAAATGCATGGCCGTGCTTAAATGAACTGAAGAAATCATCAGTGCCATTTGATTTATCAGTCTACTTAGAGATCGAGAAATTATATTTAAATAGTATAAGGATCACATTGTTCATACTTTATGTTCAAATTAGATATCTGCGATAAAAGAATAATGACATATCCTATTGGTTAAGTTAATATAGACTTTTAATTTACTATTACTTGGGTCAATCATAATGTCTTATTAGAGACCACTTATAACTTGTAGGCATAAAAGTAGTATTGGATTTACTGCTGACGTAATGTAAATATATTGAATCACACACTAAGAATGTAACGAATGGATTGTGGTTGTTTAAGAATTTCAATTTTAAATATATGGATATTAAAATTCACAATTCTATTTTATACTATCAGATAAAATAAATTCAAAATCTGATGATAAATATATTGGATATTGTGGAATCAAATTCAAAGAAAAAATATTTGTTTTCAAATTCTGAAAGATATTTTTTGAAAATGAATATCCTTTTCCTAATCTATTAGGAACGTGTAACTCTCTATAAATAAAAGAGATAAGGGTTTCAGTTAGTGGATGTGACACAACTTCAGAAACCAATAACAAGTTGGAGGAAACCTTACAACTGCAATTTGGGATCGCACTAAGCTAGTACTCAACCACCATTTGTGATTGTTCATGTGTGGATACTATAAAGGGCAGTCGTTTTTTGACCAGTGTCTACAATCTAAACACGATGATTGACATCTGTAAAGCACACTCCAAGGTACATAAGTTGATCTTACCATCAAACTGATCCATTTGCATGGATCTGGTTTGGGTTTCGATATAAAATTTTAAAATTTCACTCCGCAATCTATACTGTATGATTGCATTAAAACCCAATAGCCATGGGTAAGAATGGGTGTGAATCTATTGGCAATAAAGAGAAGGTTGGCAATGGCAGTATTGTAAAGGATACTGTGGAGTGTGAATGAGAGGAGGTGTATAAGGAGGAGTGAGATTTGGGGATGAAGATATGTTGAAGATGGTAGTGGATGTGGACTCTCAAGGTCGGTGAGAGGAAAGTAAAGGGCAATATTGGGGAAGAATGGGTACATGAGCAGATGGTGCCAGAATCAAGAGGGTGGTTTTAGGGAAAGGGATGAAATAGATAAAATGAATAATATATTTTTAATGAATATTAAAATGTATATGTCAATTAACATAGAATTATTTTTAATGATAAAAACTATTGATTTCAATCCTTAGTTAAATTTTCAAGAGTTAAATTCGATCATCATCATGGTGACAAACCTATCAATCCCCATATAAGAAGTGGCCATGTCACATAACCAGTATGATGTAAGCAGAATTTTTTATAAATTAAATATAATAGTAAAATCTACTTCCCTATCCAAAAATCATAAACTACATCACATCATTTTACAGTTATTTTTTAATAAAAAATTGTGTTATCTAGCATTTTTGTTTTACTTTTGTCATCTATAGTTCAGCATCCTATCACCTGGCCTAGCAACACTAGTATTTTTTTTTATTATAATCATTATAATATTTTATTTTATTATAGTTTTTACATTATGCTTTATTTTAATATAGCCACATTATTTTCGACTAAGTATTAGGAAAAAATGATGTCATAGAGTTATAACTTCAAACTTAATCCGTTAATTTTAAAATGTCCTATTCATATTCATGTGGTTAAAAGGGATTATACTTTTAATAGATGGAGGATAAATCAGTTTGACTCATCTAATTTTTAAGTGATATTTATTAGTATAGAATTTAATTTAAAATACTTAGTTGATGAAAATGAAAAAAAAGTCTTGATAGATTATTAATGAAATATTTTTACATAATCATCTATTTATGCTTTGGAGCATCATTTTAATTGTTTAATGTTTCCAATAATTACAACAAAAATCATATATTTATATTGGAATGTAATTGGTTTGTTTAGTGCGTAAAAATGTTATAAAATAATGTTATATATCATTATTTGATTACTTTAAAACTTAATCGAATGAAATGTTGTTGAACATAATTCATTTTATTCCAATATAATTCAATGCCTTTTTCTTTAATTGGTGCGAAATTTGATGAAATAATAATAATAAAAAACTTAAAGTTCTCATCACTCTATCAATTTTTATCGTAATTTCAAACAATGCAAGAAAAATCTTCTGTTATTTAATATTTAAAGCTTGTTTGGATTTACTTATCAGAAAATATTTTTTAATTAATCATTTTAATTAAGATCTTTGTAAGAAGTAAAAGTTGATTTATATTTACATGTAATATAAATTTCTGTTTGGATGTAATATTAAAATATCTTTATTTATTTCAAATATCATTTTTAATTATAAAAAAGATCTTTTTTTAAAAGATAAAAATTCCATCTTCTCAAAAAATATCATTTTTATTACTTTTTCTAGTGATTCCACTTTTATTTAAAAAAATTATCCAAACATATCAAAAAAATAAAAATATATATTTTATTAAAAATATATTTTTTATTAAAAATATATTTTTTATTAAAAAACACATCCAAACGAGCTTTTACATAACGAAACAAACATTTATTTCATTTTATCTCCCTCCATTCCATACTATTTTTGCTTCATTTAGCTTATACTTTTTAATATTCAAACAAAGTCCCAATTGCACTCCCCATATTATATGAGCTCCTAATCTTAAGTTTGATTATTACTTTATCATTTATTGAGGATAATTTTACTTGTTTGACATATTTTTATGAGAGTTTAATTTTGATCTACTCATAATATAAAAAGATTTTATACTATTAACCAATTATATACTCCTATTTGTAAGACTTCTTAGTTAATAAGAAGTTAAGTCAGATACTTTTAATTATATGGTAATTAAATATCTATGTAAATTAGTTTATATTAATTGTGTATTCATATTAAACTATTTTTATTATGATACATTTTATTCAAAAAGTAAATATCTACATTTCTTACATAAAAAAGAGTTAATACTCATTTTAGTCTCTCGCTTTACACTTGTAAGTCATTTTAGTCCATGACTTTTAAAATCAGTCAAATTAGTCCCAGACATTACAAAATGTGAGTCATGCTATTTCCTCAATTCACTTTTATTGAAATTTCATCAATTCAATAATGAGAGATAACCTTAATCTATATCTTGATATATTATTTATCTTTTGAAATAGAATGAAATTTAAAATAAGTTATTTTATTGTTAGTATTGTACAAAATAATTCATTTATGATTTAGAATGGAAATGTAAATAAGTCATTTTAAATTCTATGATACTTTAAATGACATAAGGTATATCAAGGTATCATTTAAAATTACTTATCATTATTTAATTGATAAAATATTAAATAAAAGTGAGTTGAAGGACTAAAATGACCACCATTTTGTAATATAAGGGACTAAATTGATTCATTTTAAAAGTTATAAACTAAAATTTACATTAACTCAATAAAAAATATATGTTACTATATTTATTATATAAATATATTAATCCACTTGGAATACTTTCTTTAGTTATATGTTATTTTTTATGGTATTGAAATTATTTCAGTTTTTCAAAATTAAGAATCAGCCATTATCAAAAGTAAACTCTCACCAAATATTTACACACAAATATATACACAAATCATACATTTAAAACTATAAAGACTAAATTATCCATCTTTTACAAATTAAACTATATTTTATTTGCTTTTTGGTAAATTACTTATTTTAGAATAATACTAA
The DNA here is from genome assembly GCA_031216125.1 of Dalbergia cochinchinensis. Taxonomy (NCBI): domain Eukaryota; kingdom Viridiplantae; phylum Streptophyta; class Magnoliopsida; order Fabales; family Fabaceae; genus Dalbergia; species Dalbergia cochinchinensis. Next base: position 66,058,382 of record CM062369.1, read on the forward strand.
ATGACAAATATAATTTGACAAGGATACCTATAAATATAAGTGTCTCTGAATCAATTAATAAAACTAACTTTTTAAACTTTTATATAAACAAAAAATGCATTCACTATAGGAAAAAACGTCATCATAATTATTTACTTTTTAGTTAAAGGTCATTATTATTCTAAAAGATATTATCAAGTAGATATTCATCTTGCTCCTTCATAATGTTAAAATTAAAAAATTTCCCCAAATCTCTTGCGAAATTCCAGAGCTCATGCGTTCGCAAGCACAAGGCTGGAAGCTTGAAAGAGAGACAATTGAATTTGATCGCGCTCCATTGGTCTCTGTTCCTTGAATTCTCACTTGCTGCCTCCGAATTACGCTGCCATTTACTCTCAATTCAATTCTCGCCTTTCAGTCGCATAGGTGAGGAGTTACTGAGGGAGGAGCTTCTCTACTTCAACAGCTTCATAGGTTGGTTTGTGATTTTGACGCTTTTGGACCTCAATGGAATTTGATCTCTCCGATAGCAGTGGTGGGTCATTGCAAAAATTTGATATATATTTTTTTCTCAGTGTGTTGTGTTGGGGTTGTGTGGTTTTTAGGAGAGACTGGCCTTTCTGGGTTATGGCTTGCTTCTCATGAATTGGGTTTTACTTTTCACCATTTTTTTGGTCATGAATTGGGTTTAACTTAAAGAGTTTAATTTTGACATAAAACTCTTTTACACTATCATCCAGTTAAATTTCTTCTTTTATATGACTTAGTGGGGTGAAAAATAAGATATATTTACTGATCCGTAGTTACATAAATATATAAATTTTTTTTTATCCCGTCAGTAAGTTTCAATTAAATTCTTAACTTTTTACTTTGAGTATGCTTGTTTCATCTTTTTACATTAATTGAACTTGGTTCAATCTCTATAACAACACTGGACTGAATAGCAACTCTAGTCCATGAAGAGACCTTTTGGCTTGCTGCTGCTGCTGCTGCTGTTGTTGCATGTTGATACTTTGTTCCCAGCAACTGCTTCGTTGTGGACTTTTCATTTGAGATGTTAACTCGGTATTTAGTATGATTGCAGCTGCTTCGTGATGCTGGGAGTGTTTGATTGAATAATTGATGGCTTTAATGAATTCGGTTAATTTGGGGATTAGAGGATCCAGGTCTTCTTTACCAAATTGCTAAGTTAATATCTAATTAGCTGTTGAATCAATGTTCTTTTAGTTTTATTTGGCTTACAATATTGTGCAATGCAGGTTGGTTCTGACCAGTTGTGTTGAATAACTTCATTTCACCTCCTCATTTATTGCTAAACCTGAATATCATCTTAAAGACCGATTGTGGTTTTTGACTTCAAATATTTGAAGTTTGGTTTCACATATGATGTGTCCTAAATCCTAGAATTGAACACTATTGATGCTTTATAGTTTTCTTTCTTATTACTTCTTTGTATATGAGCACTTTGTACTCTTTCAAAGAAAAATTATAAAATCAAGAAAGAGGCAGAAAATAAAAGAGCAAAAAGCATGTACTAGCTATGATTTGTCTTTACGTGCCATCTTGTGGCCAAAAGCAGATATTGTCATGGGAACAATTACTGTAAAATTAGATTGCAAAGAATAGGATGTATGACCTAGAAAGTAGAAATGCATGACATGAACCATCTCTGATTGATAAATTAAGATCCATGTGGCATTTGCAGCAGAGGGGGATACCCTAACTAATCCTAATAAGTCCTAATGCAGGATTCTGTGTAGCTGTGTGTTTTCCTTTTCTTTTTTAGCATGGGTCCTTTTCAGTTTTCATAGGCATAATTAATGTGCACAATGTAAGCTGCAAATCTTGATAGTGTTCTGCTCAGTTGTCATGACTTTTTACTGTGATAAAACTAAACATCATAAGAATGATATGAGTGAACATTCCAGATATGGCAATTGACATGATAGGTGAATTTTCATTCTGCTTGACTTTACTATATGGCTATCCTAGTAAAGAAGTTGCTTGCTTAATAATTTCCAATGTCTTAAACACCTACAGGAACAGATGATGATCTTCCTCCTTCCCATCAAAATAGATTTAAACAACCAGCTCAAGCTGCTGGAAATGGAAGATCAGCAGTTGTAGGCTCTGGTCCATTTCCTAGGGTGCAGAACGACATGGAAACCCAGATCCACAACATTGAGCAAGAAGCATACACCTCTGTCCTGCGGGCTTTTAAAGCTCAATCTGATGCAATTACTTGGGTATCTATGTCTTTCTTCATTTGTTAGGCTTTCTATGAATTATGTTCGATAGGATTAACGATGGCTTTTCCTGTGTGCAATTGTGCCTATGCACTTTAGGAAAAAGAAAGTTTAATCACAGAGCTTCGGAAGGAGCTACGAGTATCGGATGAAGAACACAGAGAACTTCTGTCTAGAGTCAATGCCGATGACATCATCCACAGGATAAGGTCATATTATGTTTTGTCATATTCGACTGCACAGTTTCTGTATACCATTGAACAAATTGTGGTTTGTTCTGCATTCCAATCTGGGGTGTAACCAATTGTGCTGTTAGGGAGTGGAGAAAGGCAAGTGGACTCCAACCGGGCACGGTAAATACTGCTCAGCCAGTTCGTGACCACATACCCAGCCCTACTGTTTCAGCTTCTCATAATAAACGAAAAGCATCACAATCTGTGGCTTCATTGTCCTTGGGTGTACCATCACCAGTAGGTCATCCATCTATGCAACCATCATCATCTGCAATGAGGCAAGGACCTCCATCGGGAGCAAAGACTAACAAGCCAAAATCAGTAAGTGTTTATAATTTATAGAGTATTGAGAAAACATATTGCTGATTTTTAGTTCCTCTGGGTCAGTGTTTCCTGTTGACAAATAATAAAAAAGAATTAATTGATTGGTGCATCCTCAATGAAGTCCATACAGTTACCTTCTACAGGTCTCACTAGCAGAAGCCAGGTCACTAATCGGGGGGGTTCTTCTGGTGCACTCGCAACAAATGAACCTCCTGAAGCAACCTCATTTGATCCTTTGATTGGAAAGAAAGTTTGGACAAGGTGGCCTGATGACAACCACTTCTACGAAGCTGTTATTACTGATTATAATCCTTCCAAGGTTTGTTTATTGTATACTACAAAAAACTTAGTAAAACATGGACCTCTGCTAACCTTTCTATCTAAATATTTGGCAGGGACTGCATGCTTTGGTCTATGATATGAATTCACCAAAAGAAGCATGGGAATGGGTCAATCTGAAAGAGGTAAAATTCTTGCTATATTCTTCAGTCCATGGTAATTCCATACCATCTAGTTTCATAACGGTTCTTTTAATAGGATTTTTTTTCCTCCCAGCTATGGCTCCTTAAATTTGACAAATATATTCCATATTCTTTTTTTGTTTCATATCTAACTTCTTCCATGGTGACCATATATGTCCTTAGACTTTGAATCTCATACCTTGAACTGGGTATGGAGTGTCTCAAGAAATTGATGACATAATTTTTTTTTCTGTCTAAAAAGTTTACTTTTGAGGTTGAAGGGATAAGAATACAGTCAATCTCCTGGCTTGCTTTGACCAGCATTTGCATTGATGATTTCTTTTCTAAGCAGCTGCAACTGTAATTGATGCAAACAAATGAAACTTGAAGCATATATGGCAATTTTTTTTTTTTTTGTAAAATGAAAACCTGGTTGCATCTTTACTCCAAAAACACAGTAACACTGTTTTTTTCTTTCACTTGATTTTTGAGTATGATGCTGCAATTGACAACAAAACATTGTGATGCATTATCCACGGTGGCTTCCTGAAGCTTTCATAAAGTATTTGGCTAGCACACTAGGCAATATTTTAACTACAAATCTAGAGCCTGTCCAACTACAAGTTATTGATAATATAAAGAAACCCTTCTACTTTTGTAGATCTCCCCTTTAGTGTTTCCATCTGTCTTACTTTACCTCATTAATTTAAAAGCATTACAGATCCTTTTGTTCTTCGTATTTATTGGTTACTGGCAGTGAATGCAGTTTTAGTTTTAATGCTGCATTGCAAGAAAATACACTTTCATTTGAAAATCTGTCACTTCTTGCAACGCTCAGACCCTTATTCTGATTTTGCCCGTTAGTTATTTATCACAGCTCAAATTTTCTGTGCAAGAAGTGTATTAATTTTTCTTATCCTAGGAAATTGTTTTCCTACCCTATCTGTCTGCTAAAGTTTCTCCACTTTTCATTTTGCTCTATCAATTTCACCGGTGAGAGTTAATTAAGACTTTAAGAGTTAATGTTGATGTTGCTAATTATCACTCACTCAATGGCTGAGTCCTGGTTATTAACTATCTGTTTGATATGGTAGATATCTCCTGAAGATATTCGTTGGGAGGGCGAAGATCCTGGAATATCCCATAGAGGTGGTCGCAAGCCTGGTCCAGGTAGAGGGATGAAGTCTATGTCTAGTGGCGGTGTGGTTGCTGGTGGTGGAAGAGGCAGGGGAATGACAAAGGTTCAGCCCAAGAAAGATTTCACTTCATCTCAAAATGGGAGCAGGAAGAAGCCTACAGGTGATATTGAGATTCTCCACACAGATACCCTTATCAAGGAGGTATGAGCATATGCAACAGAAAATTCTAAAATTTTTAGTACTGTTGAATTCGGCTACTCGTCTATAAGCTACAAATATTTGGCTACTTAATATTAGCTAATCTAATGGAATGAAACTAAAGCAGGTTGAAAAGATTTTTAGTGCCAGTCAGCCAGATCCCATGGAGATGGAGAAAGCAAAGAAAATGCTAAAAGTGAGGATCTTCCATTTACTCTGAATTCCCTTCACTCAATATCTTTATCTCCTACAATCATGATGGCTCTCCTCTCCCTTTGACATGCAGGAACATGAACAGGCCCTTGTTAATGCAATTGCCAGGCTCGGGGATGCATCTGACGGTGAAAGTGGTAATAACCAAGTAGCTAGAAATTTTTAAATGTAGAGTTTGATGGAATTTCAGCATTTCCCCACATTCTGTTGTATCTTAATTTAATTTTCGGATATTGCAAGAAAGCCAGCAGCAGCAGCAGCGTGGGGGCAATTTCGTTTTTCAAATTTTTTTATTTAACTCTTTCCCCCCCTATAGTAGTTGAGCATATGATGATGAAATACAAGGCTGTTAACAAAGTATGCGCGTTCTTTTCTTTTGTTCTTTGCCATCCAACAACTTTGTAAACCATCTTGAATATCATGATACTTGTCTATTTCTTATCGTCCATATGGTAACCTTACCGGCCTGAATACTTCATATTGATTGATTATGAGTCTGTTATTCCTTCAACTCTGTTCTGTTGCTTTAAACCAGATGGAGAGCCTCCATTCTCCCAAGGGAAGCCAACGGGTCAGGAAATAGGCAGGAAGAAACGACAGTATAATAATTTGGGTGGTGTTAGAGTGCTTCAAGGCTCAAATGGTGATAAGTTACCAAGAGTTAGAGAGGGCAATGCTCCACATGAGGTGGGCAGTGACAGATGACCTTAGTAGGCCTTGACCATTGCATAATATGCTCTGGTTTCTATTGTATTATTTGCATGTATCTTATTGTATCTGTCTAGTAGTGTCGCGGGTAGGATTTGCTCCCATGTACTCAAACAAGAGATATGTAACGTGTAAATTAAACTTGACAGGCATGGATGGTTGTTATGCTTTTTTAATCCTCTCTCTTTCTTTCTCTCTCTGCTTACTCTTAGTGTCAATAGCTGATTTCGTTCATTAAGATAAGAAGGTGGCATAGAGGACACAAAGCAAGCAGCAGTCTAGTCTAATCTGCTCTGCAGGTGGTCAAACAAGTAAGTCAGAATCAGATTATATATACACAACACACAAACTAATCCATCCCCAATAGAAGAGAGTCGACAATTCACACACAGCAATCAGATTCAGAGCAGGTATTGGTCTTTTACAGAGATGTGATAAATTTGATGATGAGATCAACCATCTGAGCATCAAAACCAGGCCCTTCCATTTGGAAGTGTCCTGCTCCATCGATCAGATGCATTTCGACGCGCCCTGCGGCGGAGCTGAGCTTGTTTTTGAGCTGCTTTACACTGGTGAAGCCGTCTTGTGTTCCCATAATGAAGAGTTTAGGCTTGTGGGACTGAAGGATGGCTTTGTGGTGTCGTCCAAAGAGGATTGAGGCAGTCATGCCGAATGGATAACCTATGCTTATATAGCCAATGACTTGTTCGATCTGATCAACAGCAGACCCCGCAATAGGGGCACCTGCAATGCAATCAAACACACACAAATAATAAAAAATGTAATTTCTTTCGGTTTCATATGCAATACCTGCCTGCTAAGAATTGTGATCTAGGCTAGGTACGTAAGGGGGTATCATCCTTTTCCTTTACATGGAATGGAAGATTACTATCTATCTATCTATCTATCTCCCAATCTAGGGTATCATCCTTTCCAAATCCGAGACACACACGCATACAAAAACAAGGGGAGGGGAAGAGGAAGGAAAGGGTAGCGACCTGCGGAAGAACCGAGCAACAAGATCCTGTGGAGAGAGAGGTGGTCAGAGACCCATTTGCAGACGGCGACGACATCCTTGACTTCGGAGAAGCCGGTGAGAGAGGGCCTGCCGGTGGAGCTGCCGACGCCCCTCATGTCAAAGGTGACGGCCCTGAAACCGTTGAGGGCCAGACCGGAGGCAATTCCCTTGAGGAGGCCCTGGGACCCACCGAGGATGGAGTAGGGGTGCACCAGGACGATGGCCAAGCTGTCGTCTTTGGTGGCAGCGGCCGCTCCTTCTCCTTCAGGGGGCTTGAAGAGCCTCGTGCGGAGCTTGACCCCATCACTCGAATCCACCGTGAACGACTCCACCGTGTAGTTTGACGACGACGACGAGGACATGTCGTTGTTAATTAATTATTTAATTAATGAATGCTGGGCTCGGCACTGCACTGCACTCAAAGGAGAAGCCAAGGATTGGGAGGTGGAGTGAGCGAGTGATACTATTACTACTGCACTACTTGGTATTGCTATTGGTATTGATAGGGTGTGAGTGAGCGACATGAATGGAGCCCAAGGCAAAGCAAAACAAGAAATATATGATATTGAAGGGAGTGAATCAAGGCAATGAATGAATTAATTGCATTGCGTTTGCGTGTAGGAAGGAAATTAGAAAGAGTAATGACATGAAAACAATAAAATTGTAGGATAAATATAAACTACATATCTTATATTTTATTATTAATAAATATAATGAGTGAGTCTCACTCATTTCACTCTTTATCATATTTAATAATAATAAATTATATGTATTTAACTATTTATTGTGATATTTCTCAATTAGAAAGACAAGGGGTCCAGTTGGTTGGTTGGACAGTGGCTGGCTGGCCAGCTTGGGACACGCGCTCATTCATTTGGGCTGCCTGCTTCTGTGCCTCTGCTCGTTCGTTTGAAGAACCAATTAGTTGGAAGTACTTGTGTGTGTTCTTTATGTTGCCATTTTTTCTCTTTTGGGTTTTGTTGGCCACTTTTGCTTTTATATTTTTGAAGATTGGGCATGGGAAAACTGTGTCCTTGAGGTTTGTTTGCTTGTCCACCATTAAAAAAAATGTTTGTTTGCTTGATGCTAAATTGTTAATTCTGCTGAGTTTTTATGCTATAACAATATTAACATTTTTAATTGTTTTATTACGTTCTGTTGAGTTTATTTATTGTTGTAAACAAGCACTTGGTTATCGATGACTGACTTTTTTTTCTAAAATATAAAAACGTTTGCCTATTGAAAAGAAATTTTATTTAATTTCTTTAGACGAAATTCTCACACGATATTTTGGAAGTCAGATATCCTTTTTGGGTCGAATTAATTTTGGTAAAATACAATGGAAAAGGTCATTGTCCAATCAGAAGCAAGATAAAAACACAAAAAGGAAAGAGAGAATAAAGGTGGGTGGAAATTATGGGACCACGGCCAATGAAAAAAGTTTCTGTTCCATCCATGAATTTCGTTTGCTATCCTTGTCTTCTCCCTTTAGAAATTAATCAAAGAATTTTTTTTTCTTTTTTTTCTCGTTACAATTAATGATAGAGTTAATGACAGTTTTTATTTCAGTTTTTAAAATGAGTTTAATTTTGATACACTGATAATGTAAAACTCTTTTACATTATCATCCAATCACATCTCTTTTCTTATATGACTTTTCAAATAATGAGGGTTAAAAGTAATCATATTTCCTGATATGTCATTATATGATTGGATAACATATGTGCTTTGTTGATTCGAAACACCTAAAAATATCACCATGAATAGTTTTTATCTACGTCACTAGAGAAAGCACCTTGTTTTTATAGCTATGTTGTAAAAATATTTTACCATGTCATTATACACATATTATTAATTTATTATTCTATTTCCTTAACTGCTCGTCACATATATCGAGTGAATGTTTACCCTTCACAGATGAACTTATGCTTTATCCCTGCTGAGTCTGCAGTGACCTCTTTACTCTTTAACATAGAAGAGGGACTTACTCCATGGCAAAATGGGGTAAACTATCGATTGATAGTCGACATTTTTTTTCATTTTGAGACAATAAATAAAAACTAAAAGGGTTTTGGTCTGACACCGCTATTCATGCATCAATATTTAAGAAATGCCTTCTGTAATAGCTAAATGAATTGGTTGAAAAACTAATTCACTTAAAAACTTCAGGAATGTTTGCTGTATAATATATTTTTCTTCACAACTTTTTTACACATATAATATAGAGAGACATTACTCTATTTATTGGATCTTACACTTATTTTATCTTCATACGTCTTTCTGTTATAGAAATATAAAGTCTTTGTAAGGTAGTGTTGTGCACCAAACATTTGTTTAAAAAGTTTTCCAAATATCTTAACTTTGACCAATCATAATTTACAAGAATGAAAGATTGTCCCATTCATAATAGGACTCATTTGACACCTAACTCAATGCAAATGCTTCCCACTGTGTTTGGTATCATTTCTTGTTGCTTCCATCCATGGCGAGCAATATAACACATCACATAATTTATGTTAAAGATTGGAACCATTTCATCAAAGAAGAACTGTCATCGATCAAAGACATGATGAAATATCAATTAAGTTTCAAATTCATTAGCTGCTATCAAATTAAATTTATATCCATACACCAGAAAAATATTAAATTTATATCTATTTGTACAAAATTTTAATTTCTATACATTTATGGTATAAATTTTTTTACATTGTCATTCAATTATATATTGTCACATCAATAAAAGTGGTTTGTCTCACATTCACTACTCTAAAAAATCATATGGATGGAATGATTTGGTTGAATGATAATACAAAAAAAATTTACATAGTAAGTGCATACAAATTAAATTTATTGTGTAATTGATGATGATGAGTCAAGCCATGTATATGTGTATTCAACTATCTTCATGTTTTAATTATGATGATTAAAACAAAATTCAGCAGTCTAGATTTACTTATTCTACTTATATAAAATCACTCATCTCACTTAAGCCTCTCCATGTATATATATAGGGGCATATCATATGAGAAAGGTGGCTCATTATGAAAATCAAAGGAGCAAATATAGGTTGTATAACCATACATGGGCAGTCAGGATTGAAAGTTGATTAATGATAATTAATACTTACATACTCATTTAAAAAAGTTACGTAATTTTATATTTTAGTCTTGACAATTTATGTAAGATCTAACGATTAAGATTAACTCCTCTCTCGTTCACAATAAACCTTTTTTCATATATATATATATATATATATATAAGTTTTCGACCGCCACAAATACCATAAAATCTGCAAAAATTGACCACTGAACAACCAGATTTTTGCTCTTGATCGAGATAATACTGTATTGGATAGACCATCCTGGCCTACATATATTAAATATCGACTGCTCAATCAACAAGAGTGGCTGATCTTGCTGAAATTCTGTCAGCGTCATGCTCATCTTATATTCAAAACCATCCTATTTTGATAAACTAAAAACACAAAGGGCCTATCACCCAAAAAAAAAAAAGAAAGGAAAAAGACAAAAAGGGCCAATACACTGAGTGATATGTAATACAGTTTTGATGGTCATGAACACCTTAATATGTCGTTGCCCATCGCGGTCCCTGGATCATGCATCATCAGATGTATTATGCAGTACAATCATGCATCCCTGAACTAATTAATGTGTTCTTTGGTTCAAATTCAAAACTTAAAATAAACAATGCATTACGGTCCTTGGCTGCTTTCCATAGTTCTACACTTGCGTGATTTAATATTATATTTTATGTTATTCTTGATCAATGATGAATGGAGCTGCGCTGTAATTCCTTCTTTGTTTGTGTTATATAATTGAGATATACCAATATTAAACACTGATATGGTCCTAACCATGATCTCTGCGGTCCCCTTAATTATCCTGAACATTGGAATGGTCCCCAAGCCAAAACCTTGCACCAAATATATAACATTAATATTGCTATAGCCATTTGCCCTGCACCCTTTGCGTTGTCGTATATGTACGTGATCAGTAATTCATAATATTACTATGGGTTTACTAATTGATCTTGGGATTTCTGAACAAAAAATTCACAACAAAAGGGAATATATATTATTGATGAAGACGTTTGATATAGACTAATTGTTTCCAGAGAAAAACAGCACCCAGAAACAAACATGTGTAGTAGCCTGCGAAATTAAATTTAAAAGTTTTAATTCACACTCAATAATAAATTAGAATATCTCATTTGAACCCTTATGCGACCTAATTTCGGAAGAGAAAAACATAATAGTGAGATCAATTCATCGTGACTCGTGTGCAAGATATGCACATAAAAGGCGTTGAAACTATAGAGTTTCTAAGAAAAATGTTATCTCTGCGTGAGTTTTAGATTATTTTTTTTTTGCACTAATTGGAACAAAAATGCTATTCAAACACTTAAAAAATGAATGTTTATTAAAACATCCACTTAAAAGCTATTGGATATGATAGTGGATCTCATATATTTCATCTATTACATCATATTTAATAATTATTAAGTGAGTGCCTCAATAGACATCTACTTTTTGGATATTTGAATATCACCACTCTAATTGGAATCTATGTATAAATGATTGAGAATTTTAATTTCCTTTTTCTTGAATGTGGTATTAGATTATTAACGGTATCTGAGAAATATTTATACTTAGTTATAGGCATCCACCATATATAGAATAATATAATGTTACGTATTATAATAAATATACACTATATACCTTATTATCATTATGTCTCTCATTTTACTCACTCATTAAATCTAATGGTGATAAGATTTATTGAATATATTTGTTATATAATCTTATTGTATATATGACGTTACTCTCATACTTTTATATATATATATAGTCGTACCTCAGAACCAAGAAGAACATACGTAAATGGGTGGATCCCAAATCATGCGGGGACAGATTCTCAGCAAACAAAATGACATGCAGGATGCAGGCATATATGCAGCTATGTACGTACCAACAAAGAAGTGACATTCAGCTTGAATATATGATCATTGTTATTTTAATATTAAAAAATATATATCTAAGTGAGATATTAGATATAATAAATAGATAAAAATAGTTAAAATTATTATTCTATTTAATGATAATGGAGTGAGTATTTTATTTAGACATCTATTTTTTTACGTTAAAATAATATTAATGTAAATATATACGGCAGTTAAAAAATTTTCCATTCCAATTGATTGACAAGGAAACATCTGTCGGCTAGTACCACAGAGCAACTACATAATAAGCGCACTTTGAAGCATTGAATTCCACAACATTCTCTTATCAGAAATAGAAAGAAAAGCAAAATAAAAATAATAATTAATGGACTACGAGGCAGTGGGTTTGGTGTTGGCAATCTTGGTGTGGATGGGGTGGGCAATGGTGATAGAACGGAGGCACCGCAGAGTTGAGGAGCTAGGCCAGCTTCCGCCGGGACCCAGATGGTGGCCGGTGGTCGGCAACATCTTCCAACTGGGCTGGTCACCCCACGAGTCCTTCGCAAAGCTGGCTTGCAAACACGGGCCCATCATGACCCTTTGGCTGGGCTCCATGTGCACAGTGGTGGTGTCTTCCAGCGACGTGGCTCGTGACATGTTCAGGAACAACGACGTCGTTCTTGCCGGGAGGAAGATCTACGAGGCCATGAAGGGTCCTCATGGCAACGAAGGGTCCCTCATAACATCTCAGCATGGTGCACACTGGCGCATGCTGAGGCGCTTGTGCACCACTGAGTTCTTCGCCACAGGTCGCCTTGACGCCATGCGTGGCGTGCGTGGAAAGTGCATAGAGCGCATGGTGCACTTGATAGAAGAACACGGTGAGTCCGGCACCTGCGGTGTTGAGCTCGGGAGGTTCTTTTTCCTGATGAATTTCAACCTTATTGGGAACCTCATATTCTCGAAGGACTTGTTGGACCCTGAAATGGAGAGAGGGGCGAGGTTCTATTACCATGCAGTTAAGGTCATGGAGTATGCCGGGAAGCCCAATGTCGCGGATTTCGTGCCAATATTGAAGTGGCTTGATCCTCAAGGCATTAGGAGGAAGACACAGTACCACATAGAGCGAGCCTTTGAGATAGCAGGATTCTTCATCAAGGAAAGGATGGAAAACCGTTGCAGTGGTGGAAACGGGAGCAGCAAAGACTTCTTGGATGTCCTCTTGGAGTTTCGTGGGGATGGTGCCTGCGGGCCTTACACTTTCTCTTCAAGAACTATTAACGTGGTTGTCTTCGTAAGTCACTTTGCATTACTAATTAACAAGGAACACATATTTTCACATGACATTAAAATAGTTGAAATCAAGACCGGACATGTACTTACTTTAGTTTTGACATTTATTTGGTGGTATTATGCGTTTCTATTTTTAATCACACTTTAGCTGTTGTGTACATTATTATTAATGGAATGTTACAGGAAATGTTCACAGCAGGGACAGACACGACAACCAGTACAATGGAATGGGCGATGGCAGAGCTTCTGCACAACCCAAGAGCGCTGAAGAAGGCGCAGATGGAGCTGAGGAGCAAAATAGGGGCAGATAGGAGCGTGGAAGAGAAGGACATAGAGAACCTTCCCTATCTGAAAGCAGTCATCAAGGAAACACTGAGACTTCACCCGCCTCTTCCCTTCCTGGTTCCTCACATGGCCTCGGGCTCTTGCAAGATGCTAGGCTACTACATTCCCAAGGAGTCACAGATACTGGTGAATGTCTGGGCAATTGGGAGGGACCCCAAAGTGTGGGATGCTCCCTTGCTGTTCTGGCCAGAAAGGTTCTTGGAGCCAAACATGGTGGACTACAAGGGCCACCACTTTGAGTATATACCCTTCGGATCGGGCCGAAGAATGTGCCCGGCTATGCCTCTGGCGTCTCGTGTGCTTCCCCTGGCGCTAGGCTCACTCTTGCACAGGTTTGATTGGGTTTTGCCAGATGGCCTTAAACCAGAAGAGATGGACATGACAGAGGGCATGGGAATAACGCTAAGAAAAGCTGTTCCTTTGAAAGCCATACCGGTGCCTTACACAGCAACTACTCATGAAGCAGACGGTTAAGACAATTATGGCATCGATGTTTTGTTGCCTTCGAATATTCTCACTAATTCATCATGCTGTTGTATATTTTTCATACTGTTTTGGTTTGCTAGGGCCTAGTTAAAGTCTAGACTTCTGGTTAATCAACCTCCGTTAGAATTGTTGTAAAGAATATGTGGCTGGTGTAGTTCCAAAGCCTTCCAAACCTAGTTAATCTAAGGTTTTAGTATTGTTATGACTTTTGTGACTGAGTTCCTCAGCTATTTGACCTCTTTAAAAATTGCTTAGCAATATTATTTAATAAAATAATATAGAAGTTGCCCTCGTTAGTATGAAAAGAAATCACAACAGCGTCATTTGATAAATATATAGCAATGCTTTTAGAATTCAAAATTATTATAATAAATATGGATATTAAAAAAGATAATTTTTATATTTATTATTATTATCAAATAGAATAAGGTATTAATTTTTCAAGTTTTAGATAACACAAATTAACTCTAAAAGTTCGGAACAAAGTCACTTCAACTTTTTTATTTACCAAGCAAAAAGTTGACTTATACTTCTCATGCATAACCTTCTCCTCAAAAAGAATTATAAAATCAAGCCTAAAATTCATGTCATATGTGTAGATCCACAGATCTTGCCTTTCCTACATCCTAGTAGTTAGATTGCTTATAGGTGCATAACAAATATGCACAATAAGCTTATATCAAACATTTATAATCATTAGATGTCAGAAGTAAATGGTATGAATAGGGACCACTCATCACATCTAATGGTAATAAAATGTATAATATAGGTTTGTTGTATGATTTTATTGTGCACCAATCATTTTCTACTAGCTAAGCTCGATGAAATTGCCCTATCTTACTACTTTTAATCCATTATCATTCATTTGATACCATGAGAATTGGCAAAACAAATGCGTCCACTTTAAATACGACAAACTTGAAATAAAGAGTGTAACGTTAGGTGAACAATAAAATTGCACAACAAACACACATCATGTAACATCCCCTATTACTTTATGGATTGACGACTATCCCCACAAACCAACACAAGTCTTTTTGGCGTGCTTTGTTCTCACTCACACGCTTCCTAGGAAAACTTTCCAAGAGGTCACCCATCCCAAAATTGGTCCAAGTCAAACACACTTAATTATGGAGTTTTTTAGTAATAGGCTACCAAAAAGAAGATGCATCTTGTTCGTATAGGTAGTACAAATCAATTCATATAAGCCCTCCTTAACTGTATAATCTCATACCTATACAGTCTCAGGATCCCTCTCATTCGAGTGTGTAATCGATTCATTCATGTACCCCTCTACTTTCGAAGTTTAGGGAGCCGCCTTGTCTGCCTCCTTACACCAGCGATCACTCCCTGATTTCGCAATCCCCGGGCATTACATGCCCACTAGCTTCTGCTTAGTTTATCCCCGAACCATACCGTACTGGGAGAGGTGCAGGTTTTGATACCATTTGTAACATTCCCTGCTGCTTTATGGATTGATGACTATCCCCACAAACCAACATGAGTCTTTTCAGCGTGCTTTGTCCTCATTCACACGCTTCCTAAGAAAACTTCCCACGAGGTCACCTATCCCAAAATTGCTTCAAGTCAAGCACATTTAACTATGAAATTCTTTAGTGATAGGCTACTAAAAAAAAATGCATCTTGTACACTTTCATTGTATAATAAATATTTTTCAACGATTCGACTGTAACTCATAATTGGAAAAGAGAAGTGTTATTTCAACACTTGAAAAGACACTTATTTTTTTATTATTAGATGTGATAGATTAATCAAAGAAGTATGGATCACTATCACTTCTAATGATGATAAAGTAAATATCTCAAAGGGCACCCACTAAATAGATATTGAAATAACATTTTTGATTGGAAAAAGGGAAGAAAACAAAATCAACTAGCCGACTTTGCCTGCACTTAACCCTTCACTTCCAAAAGTCCAATCATTCAATATTGTAACTGTAACATAAAAAAAATTAAAAAAAAGGAAAAAAAAAGAGAGATTTTCAATCTAAATTCAAAACTCACAATTTTACATACTCAAACAAACATAGCCTTATTCCAAACCCGATAGCCAATTACTGCGATTATGCTGTTACACATTCGACAATAAAAGAGATTCGTGTTCAAAAGCAACGAAGAAATATTTTCTTGGTGTAAAGCAATGAAGCAATGTTCCAATAAGTTGGATACGTAGAGCCACATTAAAAAACTAAAAATGAAATCTAAAGACTAAAACCATACCAACCCTTAATGTTTCCACTGTCAAACATTAATCACATGGCACAACACCCTAGTCATATGCACCATTCCTATGGAAGCCCTCACATGACAAAGACAAAAAGGCATTGTACAACCACCAATCTAGAAATATTTACATCCTATATATTTTACAAAACTTGGTTTGATAGGGTCCGGGCAATTAGAAGCTAAACAAAATATTACGTACACCATAAGTTGATCAGGTTCCTAATACTCTATTTCTCAATGAAGCTTACGCTTACACCTTCGTATTGCAGCTACTCTAGAAGCATTTTCATCATCACACTCGGGAGATTCTTCAACGACACCTTCCTCCTGCACAACCAGCCCTCGGTTCCGTGACAGCTTCCTAATAGGTGTTACAGCCAAAGCAGGCTGGGAGTTGTCACCTTTCATCCCTGCCTGAGAGTCAACCACAGTGCAAAATTGGGTCCTGGGTGGCATTAGCTCCTTGCCAGCAGGCACCATATCCTTCATTAACTGTAAATGATGTTGACAAACAGAATTACTGAAAGACTCATAATTTGATGTATAGGGCTTCAAATGACAAAGAAATGGATTACGAACCACAGTATTATTTGTCCACACCATAATTTGCCAACACCAACAATGTAAACATGTGATGAAGTTGGTTAATTTAACTAAAGATGAAGTAGGTTAAATTAACATAATAGCAGCATATAATAGACTGATAGAGTTTGTCATGTACTATATATTTCTTTATTTCCTTCCTTGTATTAAGTCTACTGGTTGCATAAACCTTCTAGTTGCAAGGAAAAGAAACATTTTTCACTCTTTTTGAACACTAACTTTGCTGTTATCCTAAAACATTCAAGGATTGGGCTGAAGTCACAATATGCACTCTGAATACCAAAGTACTGGGATTCATACCTTCCAATCTTCATAATCAAATCTGAACATGAAATGAGTGTAAGAAACTTCCTTTGACCTCAGAGAATCATTAGCGGGAGCATTTCTAGGCGCTGAATAAGTAAAATAGCATATATTAAGGCATAGAAAATACAAGAACATAATAGGAAGTAAACATTTAGAAGACTCTGGTGGAAACACGTCTTACAAACATAGTGTGAACCACTTTCATCCAAAGTGATCGCTGCACGACCTTCTTTAACTAAAAATGACAGGGCAAACAAGTTTTCCACTGTCTGAGCAAAAGATGTGCTGTTCAAAATTAGACTTTCAAGTTGAACACGTTTCATTTTCCTCAAGATGTTAAACATTGTTTGCATGTTATGGTCGGTATCAGTTTTTTCTTCACCTCGGGTCTCAACAAGCTGTTTCAAATAAACATTAACAAGGAGTAAATACCTAAGTACTTGCAACTTGCAAGAATATGATACAAAGTTAAGCACAGGATGTGCAAATTGTGCAAGATGCTGGAAAGAGTTTGCTTTCATGCACAATATGGACTTACAAAAGTAAAAAGCTGAACAAAATCACACCTCTTATGGCCAAAACAGTACTAAGTCAAGCGTGAAGATTTCATAATATAATCATCATTATTGAGGATTTTTTTTCCACTGGTTTATGAATGTGTATTGGTTAAACGCTGACCATGCAGTAAACGAAAAGGGAATAGAGCAAGATGGAAAGCTAAGAGGTCAACCTCTTCAGGCCTAGCCCTTGCAGTTGTTGGCTTTGTTCGTTTTCTCTGAACTACAGTCTTCCGTTGCTTCAACTCTTTCTCCATGGGACCAAGCCTTGTGAAAATGACAGCAGAAAGCAAAATCACAACAGAAGCTTAAGACAATTCAGTGTATTCTGGCAGCAAATTTGCAAAAGGGAGGAAAAACCCTGCAAAAACTCACATGGTACAACAGCCTTGAACCTGCATAAAAATGGGGGATACAGCAAGGCCAAGCTCTTTCCAGTCGATTGAGTTTTGGGAACTGTCTCGAATGGAGGAATGGCCATACTCTTTGAGCAAACAGCCGACAAACTCAGCAGGGGTGATACCCTCGTTAACCATAGACCTAACAGAGCCCACCAAAGTGCGAGTGAGATCGAGCAGGGCCTCCGCATCTGCAACCTGCTCTCTTGGCTTCTGAACTGAAAAACCACAACAGCATACACAACAAACATGTCACGTGAAGACATCAACACCTCTTAACCTAGACCAACCTAACCACCTTCAATGCAGCAAAACGTGCGATGCAATGACAGGCTTTAGAGAGACACAAAGTAGAATGATACCTTGGTCGTGGAGCTTGTCGAACTCGTTCAAGATTGAATCGAACCTGTCAGAATCGGTGTTCATCAAATCATCCCTTTCCTCTGTTACATACATTCAACAAAATAGGAGCCTCAAGTCAGATATTTGGAATGACCGTACACAGATATATGTTTATGAATTATGTGTTGAGAGGGGAGAAGAGAATGATTGGATTACCGCTGATGAGAGACTTGAGTTTGAGGAACTCCGAGCGAATCATGCGGCGACTGGCGGGGTCCTGCTGAGTGGACTCGTTCTCGTCAGCGAGGCGCTCCCTCTTCACCGACCGGAGCTGATCGGCGGCATCGGCTTTGCGCTTCGACGGCCCTCTCCCTCTCATCGTTGGATGCACAATTCAATTCAAGAACCCTAATTTCGGAAGGAAGGGGATTGATTTGGTTGGTTGGAAGAAGAAAAGAAGGAAAGAAGAGAAATATGAGAAAAAGAGAATAATCTTAAAAATAGAGGTATTTGAATTGAATTGAATTGTGGGAAACGAAATTTTAAAAGAGCGTGAGTGAGTCCGTGAGCGTGAGTGCTTGCTTTGAAAGGAAGGAAGGAAGGAAAGTGAGTGGATGAATATGAAAGGAAAAAGGTTGGAAAATTAACGGAGGTAATTTTCCCGCTTATGTGAAATTTTGACCACCCTGCGCTGCGTTATGCATGCTTTTGTGCGCTTTTAACCTTTCAACTCAACTCACAACTCATATCTTGGAGGGCTCTTTAGCTGAGCTCTCTTACGCAGCAGGGACAGGTAAAGTGAATTTATGATTCATTGGCTTCGTTATTTGGATTGCCTTTGAAAGTTCTTTTTCCAATAAAGGCTGAAGGCACCATCAATAAAGGTCCAACGATTGACATTTCATTTTTTGTCTATAGTTATTGTACCCAATTTCAAAAAAAAAAAAAACACTTGTGCGGAATGCGTCTAACATTATTATTCATTGAATTGGATTCACATTTCGAACAACCAGCAGAGAAAATGGATTTACCATCAAAAAAATTAAAACGTAGTCAATTTGAAAATTTAAATCAAACTAATAAAGTTAGTTTAGATTCAATTTGTCTTAATGCTTTTTTGGTCAAGGAATAAGTCCAAATATTTAACTTGATTTCTCAATCAATTATTTTCAAAACAATTTATTTCTAACTTTTAAAGTACTTCTAATAAAATTATTGATGATGATCTCATCTAAACTTATACCTACCAAAACCTTGCATTCATAGTTTCATAGTGATCGTTTTTCACTTTTATCTTAGACAATATATGTATGCCAGCTGATGATGTTTATTCAATTCCTATCACTTACGGAGATTGTGATTAGAGGTGGGTATACGGACCGGTTCGATCCGCTAAGTCCGGTCCGCGACAAATCACAATTAAACGAGTCAGACCGAACCGATCCATTTCATATATGGACTATACTTTATGGTGGTCCACGTTTGTCTTATGTAAGCCCGTGGACCAGCGAACTGGTCCGTGTAACCGGTTTTTTAAATTTATATTTTTACCCTTGCATAAGCTCACGGACCAACACGTGGACCAATTGCAAACCAGCTCACATAACTCTCTTTTTTTCTTTCATATTTTTTTAAACTTTTTTTATACCCTATATTATATATTTATATTTATACAGTATATTTTTAAAAGGTAAAATATATACACATTTTTCTTTGCAGTATCTAATTTTCAAGTTAAATTTTAAAAAAATAACAGTATTAATTACTAAATACTGCAAATATTAATTTTTTAAAAAATAATAATATACAAAGTTACAAACCAATCAAATATGCATAACTCCTCCAATCATAAAAAATAGCAAAACAACTAAACAATATAAATTAACAACTATCAACTATCAAACACCAAACATAAGCAAATCAAATACCAAATACCAAATACAAATACAAAAAATAGTAGAATAAATCCACTCATTAAAGTCTATCTATTAAGAACTTAAATAAATATTGTAAATGAAAGCATTCTCTCACTTATGTGGGCTAGTGGGTTGGTCCGTAAACCTCGCAGGCCAAGCCCGTTTAACTCATAGGTTAAGCAGTGCGGATTAAAAAAGTTCATGGGTTGATAAACCAAAAATTTTCTAGTCAATTTTCATACTGATTACGAGTAAAATGGGTTGGTCCATGCACTGCGGCCCATAAACCCAGCTCTAATTGTGATAGATTGGTAATGGAGAAAAATTGTTTTGAAACAATAAAGATAACCTTTTCTTAAGCATAGATTTTATAAATATGGTACGGAAAATAGTATTGAATTTGAACGCCTCTTTAGGGACATCCACGGAAATCTTTCATTTTTTGAGTTTAAAAGGTTGAGAAAAAAAGTGATATATGACAATAATAAGACTTTGGAGACTCACCTTTAATTTTTATATGTGAGTATCTATAATATATAAGTGTTTATAAAAATAGAGTATATAAAATGTACCTGAAAAAAATTAGTATACACAAATAATATAACTCTGTGATATATGTATCAAAGTAAGGGAATGGATCCCCTCAAATTAAATAAGAGGGGGGGTTATGTGCTAATCTTCTCCCTAGTGCTCTCATGTACCTTCTCACATTTTTAAAAATTAAGAGATAAAAGGTGAGGATTAACATATAGTCCCCTCATATATATATATATATGGTAAATTATACTCACCTCTTCTAAAGTTTGTAAAAATATAACTTACACCCTCTCTAGTTGTTCACTTTACACTTACACCCCTCTACTTGTCAAATTTTAAGTATTTATATTACAGTCACACTCCTCATTTACAGAACATCATTAATAAATTTAATAAAATGTAATTTTTGTGATATATTAACTGTTATTAATTAATAAAATTATAAAAATATATTTACTGACTCTGTTAAGTTTAAGGATATTTTTACAATTTTATTAATTAGGAATAGTTAATATCATACACTTATCATTCTATTAAGTTTATTAACGGTGTTCTGTGAATGATGAGTGTAACTGTAATATAAATATTTAAATTTTGATAAGCAGAAGAGGTGTGAGTGTAAGGTAGATAACTGGAGGAGGTGTGAATTATATTTCCATAAATCTCAGGAGAACTGAGTATAATCTATCCATTTAAATATGAGTAGATCCATTTCCCTCAAGTAAAGAGAATTAGTGCACTGAGTCTATTGCCTTTTCTATATATATGCGAAGTTGCATTCGATACCCCTTATTACTATTCATCATGTTCAAGGTTATGCTTTTCCAGTTCAGCAACAAGCCTATTATTCCATGGACAAGTCTAAACATTATGATAATGTGTGCCTTTACTTGTACATTATGTAAAAGAGGCATAGCCGCGCATAGCTAACAAAGTACTGACACTTGTCTCAACTTCCTCCTAGGTCCCCAAATTCCTAGTCAACCTGAGTACCAAAGTACATGTTTCATACAGGGAATAACATAACAAGTCCTCCTAATTAAAAAGGGAGGGGTGATAGATATAAAAGTAAAAACCATAAATCGAATAAAGTATATATCTTCAGTTGATACATACACCAAAGAGCCTCAAACCCTTATGTGAATTATGTGCCGAAGAATGCAGTGCATTCAAGTCCTTTCTTTCCTTGGTCTCTTGGCCTTCATCTTCATGGTCATCATTATATTCATCTTCCACCTCACTACTCAAAGTTAACGTGTTCCCCATAATTTGTTTAGTGTCAAGCTTCTTCTCTCCAAAGCAATGCCTCATCTCATCTGCAGTATAGATTACATCAATCAAAGAAAACCCTTGTCCCCCTTCTCTCCAATTCATAGGCTCACACAAATAAAAGGCAATGATGTCCTTAGCCTTTAATTTCTTATCCTTCACAAACCGGTTCCACCCTCTTGTGAACACGTAACTCTGGCTGCTCTTCCAATAGCAGTATCGAAATTTCCATGATCTCATGAGGTTGTCATAAAAGACAACCTCGATGTCAACACCATCCATTTCATTATTATTTGCTAATTCTGCATTGCCACAAACGCAAGGGAAATAGGTGACTGCATGCTTTTTGGGGATGACAAGCCTGTTGAGCTTGCCCACATCACTTGGTGTCAATTCCTTTTGAAAAAGTTGGGTGCAAGAGAAATGTTCCCCACCCTTCACCCTTATATGCTTGTTGTCGCTAACTCCTACAACTTGTTCTTGATCACCTTGGGTTTGACTCCTAAGAAATGTAGCGAATTTGGGTGGATAGGAGCCATCTCTGATCATGCTAAGCACTGCTTCTGTGCTGTAATGGCTTTGAAACTGAGGCTCTTGAACTGTTTGATCATTCCAAGGGAAGTTCCTGTGGCTTTCTCCGCTCCGAAGCTTGATGGTGGCGCTGTCGTAAGCCATGGCAGCTTCTCTCTCAGATTTGAATGTCCCGAGCCAGATTCTTTGGTGGTTTGCATATATCTGCGCACCCCAATGCCCATTTTGCTGAGGCACAACGCCTTTGAACTTCTGACACCCTGCATTCTCTTCATACCTCACACGTTTTGCTGCATCAGATGCAAAGTGGATCTCATTGGAATCTGAAGTTTCGCAGTTGCCATTTGTCCTAGAGTTTGACATCATCATGACGTTACCTTGGAATTGGATCATCTCGTCCCTCCCTGGCCTCTTCTTCAGAGAGTTGAAGATATGTTTCTGATATTAATTAATTAATTTTTGTGTGTGTGTCTTTGAGAGTTGAATTAAAATTCAATTCAGTATACACACAGCTAATTAATGGAAGGGATACAAAGTTATTAACAGAAAACAATGCGAGAAGGATGGCAGCAGAAGACAGCTACTTTGGTGATTGATTTATGGATGCAGCTTTGCTATGATGATATTCTGTTGTACGAAAATGGTAACCATCGTTCTAGCTAAATTTGGAACGTATCAGTAACAACTCAGTTTAAGGAACCCAGCTACTTGAATTAAGCTCAAACAAGATTTAAGTTGCGGCGGAATAAATCTGAAGTGGCCTTTGCTTAATTTAGGATAACAGGTAATCATGTGTTATTTTCTCAAAACTAATTATTATCTATTTAACTCAGCATTATGTTTTGCCCATTGTGATTGGAAAAGTGCCATTTCAATTAGTACTACTTTGTTGAGATTAATTGATTTAATTCCTCTAAGACAAAATTACCGTCATTCAATAATTAACAGAAAGTAGCACACCTGACCTGAATGCATGACACACGTACACGCTAACTAGCTAGCTAAACACCCCCTTGCTAGCTCCCCGCTTTCTCTTCATATTGGTTAATTAATTAATAAATTGTCCTCTTAACTTGAGCCCCCAATTAGCTAAACCATCCAGATCCAGATGGCCCGAATCGAAACGAATTTGTTTCTATGTTGCAGACTCCATATGCCTTAGGTTCAAGTAAATGCTATGTTTGGAATAGTACAGTTAATTGTATATATAAATTCGTTTGATTTGGGAACAAAAATATAAAGAAAGGGGGTTTCAAAGTCTCGCACGTGAGTTAGTCACGTGCCATTAATGGAAAATGGAAAACTTTCTTCTTCTTTTTTCTAAGGAGTGACTATTGTCATTTCTAAATATCTATTAATATTTCTGTTTTAGTAGCCTTTACTTGATTTTTCCAAAATGCTCTTTTTATTTTTTTTATCAATTAAAATAATAGTTTAACATTAATTAGTTATATCATTAATTATAAATTTATCTAAATTTGTTATTGATAAATTAACTAATAATTTATTCAAATTTTGGAATTATAGTTGCTAATTTCGTTAATTTTCTAATCCTTGTAGTAATCATTAAACATTATAATTATTTAAAATTAACTTATATATATGCATAGACGTATTAAAATATTCTATTGCAATATTTTTAAGGCACTAGTTAACTAAATATGTAACAATGAACTAATATTTAAAAATAAAATAAGAATAACAAGTAAAATGAATAATAATAACAATAATTCCATTACACTTGTTATAAAACAATTTGTTATATTGATTTAGTTACATGTTTGATTTTTATTTATGATTGTTAATTTATTTAAAAATATTAAAATATAATTTATCTGACAGAAAATTAATAATTTATCCTTTATAATATGTGAATGTTGGTAATAGCGAGTGATAAAATAAAAAGTTTTTAATAGTTTAAGCTCCTTTTGAGACTAATAAATAATTTAATATCTTAAATTACTTTACTTTAAAAAAACAAGTAATAATTTTATAGTGAAATTTGATTTGTCACTCGTAATAAATTTTGTCGTCTTATGTTTATTGGATAATTATTTAATTTTGTTAATTATGTAAATACTGTGGGTTAAAAACATATGGGTATGATGTATATTATAATTTGTTAATACATTTTTATTGTTATTAATTTTTATTTAATATTTTCTTTAAAAAGTGGTTACTGTCACATTTTTTAGATAGTTATTAGTCCATAATTTTTTTAAACATTAATAGTGATCACTCCTAAAAAAGAGTGACACTAGCAAGTATATGAGCTCATCAAGTAATATAGTAAAAGAGAATACCCACAGAGATAATTCAAGTACCGATCCTAGTTAATTAGATGTCAAGTTGAACAATTAAAAATAGATGATTTTGAAAAGAAATTTAAAAATTAAAGCGGGTAGGTCGGCATTGTTATTTAACATTGGACCAGGACAGACCTCTGCATGCCTGGCGGTGACAGTTTTTGGCGCCAAAGAGTGAGGGAGAGAGATATTTCTATCGTTAGTCCTGGTATTGTAGCATGGGTTGTCGTCGGCCCGACGGACTTTGGTTTGGGGGAAAGGTAAAGCTGGCGGAGACCCCAGCGAAAAGTAATTGCCCGAGAAGGTCAGTGAGGTTCCAACTGTAGTGAAATGAAGGATCTTTCTTAAAGTTCACTACGGTTGGAAGAAGACAGGTGGGAGTGAGCCGAGCGAGAGCAAAGCAAGTTCCAGTGGTGGGCTATCAGTCTGGTCCCATTTTAGACATAGTAAGAAGAGTAGCAATGCTAGATTAAGAAGGGGTAAAGCCATAACTCTACCCTAAGCATTGAGCTTACGCAAACCAAGCTGCGAAAAAGAATTTTTGGGTAGCCGTCCTTCCATGGAATTTAAAGGTTAAAGCACTAAAATAATATAAAAGGGATATGAGAATTGATAGAGTTAAATGTTAAAGTGATTTGCTTCAACTATGTATAAACAATATGCAACATGAATATCAATATGCTTTGTCCAAATTCAACTAAGTGATGGTAAGATACCTATGTTCATTAAAAATCTTTCTCAAGATCATCTAATATTACTCAATTACAGTTAAAAACCTAATCTCTTAGCATGCTTAATTTTAACTAAGTGATTTATTTCTCAAGTCCTTAAATACCACATGAATCATGTTTAGTGTTATTCAATTTATGACATTGCATTCATAGGCATGGCTCTTACTCTTTTTTTCAAATTTGTAATAACTCCTATAATCCTAAATTAGTGATCAAGCAATTCAAGATAAATAATGCAAATGTAGCGCTCACCATCAAATGAGAACAAGACATAAATTTATTCATATTAGGATAATATCAAACACCTAAGCTCCATAAATCACCCTAAGCAAAGAGGATTTAGTTAAAGTTATAAAAAATAAAACAAAAGCAACATAAAGGAAGGAGAGATGAGAAGAATCCATAAACAAAGAAAAATACACAAGGAGTTGAAGAATCAATTCCAAGAAAGGGTTTCCTTCTCAAATTCTCGAGGCTTCAATCTCTTATTCTCAATGCTCTAGCCTCCTCTTCTCTAAAATTGAGTTATTGATGTCACTACTGCTTCCCAATGCATTCTCCAAGGTTTTTGTGCCAATCATGGGATGCCAGAAGCAGTACAAAGACCTAGTCCACATGTCAGGTTCATGCAGTCTTCCTATAGTATTGGTTTGGCTATGCTGGAGCATAGCTTAAGTGAAAAGATAAAAATTTGGACAGCAACCCAAGCTATAGCATAGGTTTCTATGTTGTAGCATGGATTTATGATATACCTTCAGTTCCAATCTGATCTTTGCTCGTTTGTACTCCTAACTCAATTACTTTCCTTCTTCTTCTTCCAAAAGCTACAAAATCAATAGAAAACACAACTAGAATGCAATGTTAGACTTGGATGTAATCATACAAGAATTTAAATCGAAGGATGCAAAAAGGCAATTATGAAAACTAAAACTAAGCATCAACAAATTAAAAGTTTTAAGAAAACTAAAGAAAAACATAACTCCTAAGGGAGTTATCAAATACATAGATCGAAAGGGTCATAATAAATAAATTATGGTTATTAATACTTATATCATGTTATGATCCTATAAAAAATTTAAACTGAGATAAATAACAAAACTTTTAAATAATTATATTAGAACTAATCGAACTAATAACATAATATTATAATAGTTATTTATAATGATTTTGTTGTTAAATTATTTTTCAATTACAAGTGAAGAAATAAGGAAGTTTTAAAGGTACCAAATAAAATGTCAAACTGTGATTTTTATTTAGGGAGGGAGAAGGAAAACAAAACTTAAGTGGGGGGCAATTTGGTCTTTTCCCTAAGTCCAAAAAAAAAAAGATAAAAGGGGGGGTGGCTTTAAGCCACTGTAACCCACCCCTCTAACACACATACACACACTCACTTTCTCTCTCTCGTCCCTGTCCCTCTCTGTTCTCTCACCCATACCCACATCCATACTCTCGTCTCCCTCTTCTTCTCTTTTTATTTTTTTTTATTTTCTCTTCAACCCACAAACTCCATTATGAGCTTAGTTTGTCATTAAATCTCCATACCCATTTGCTTCCAAAGCTTGAGGCAAGTCTCCAATCTCAATCTCATCCATTTTTTTTTGTTACTCTAGAATATATCTTACAAACTAGTGAGCTCTCAAAATGATGGATGGGTATATGTTTGGTATTTTAAGTGTAAATCTAGTGAATTAGAAGCTCCAATATTAATAGGTTGTAGTGGGTAGTACTAAGATTTGATCTTTCTCTAATCCTTAGGAGCCCTAGGTTTCATAATTGGGGGTTTTGTTCAATGGGTTCTCTAATTGATAAATTGTTTTGAAATAAATTATTTAAACTCGTCAAAATATTTATGTTTTCTAGATTCCGTTGACGTGGAGCGAGCTACTCCCTCCGGAGCTGTCAGGGATAGGCCCAGTTGATCCCTTTGTACTGTGAGTAACTATTTACATAGTGACGGGGCTTTAAATTGTTTTTATGGGAGAAACTAATTTATTAGATTTGATAAAATTTTTATGTTGAGCTACTTAGATTGATTGGTTAGTTCAATTAGCTGATTTTCTCAAATACGATACTTATTATTATGACTTGATGATTTGGTTGAGATTATTACTAACTCTCTTTATTGGTTTTATAATGCTATGATTTTACTATATGTTGTTTCAATGTGTGTTGGAAAAGTTATGATATTTGGCACTTGTAAAGTTAGATTAATATGAAGATTGAGTTTTAGATTTATAAATTGGGTTTGATGAAAAATTTATTTAAGAAAACCATGATGGGTTCTAAGATGGAATTACCGCTTGCCATGGCGAAGAGAAGTAATGGCAATACCGCTAGTTGTAGCGAAGAGATATAACGGTGTTACCGCTCGTTATAGCGAAGAGATATAATGGCAATACCGCTCGCCATAGCGAAGAGATATAATGACAATACCGCTCACCATAGTGAAGAGATATAATAGCATTACCGCTTGTCATAGCGAAGAGATGTAACGACCTATGTGCACATAGTTTCTCTTAATGAGATATAAAAATTTGAAAGAATATTATTTGAGAATTAATAAACCTTGTGATTTATGGGTTGAGATTACTCCCCAAGTAAGATTTATGCTTCTTATGTAACCCTCATGAATATTTGAGTATTTGATGATGAAGAAAATTTTATGTGCGAATAACGAATTAGAGAAAAGTGAGGAAATGTGTTTAGTAATTTATTTTTGAGACTTTGCTGAGAAATAAAAATTTTGAAGAGTATTTATTTTCAAACTATGGAAGAAATATAAAATTATGGCCTATTATATTGTTATTATTGGCTTTTGGAAATGTGTATAATTTATAGCCTATCTTGTTTCCTATTACATGCTCGTGCGTTGATCGATTTCTCCTTCTCGACCACTTTGTTTATAGTCTTTACTGGGTCTGTTTGACTCACCCCCTTTTTTCCTTTAGATTTTTAGGTAACTGAGTAGCAGGCCCCTGGGATTGCTATTTACCCAGGATATTCTTTTTGGTAGGCCTCTATTGTCAATTGAGGCTGTTTTTGTTATTGACTCCAATATTTTGCAGCTATAAGACATAGGTCGTGTATTTTGATTATGTGTAAGCAAGAGTTTAAGTCTAATTATTTTGTATATCTGGAATTACTGGAATATTCTGGCTGTTGATTCTGGATTATGAAATTACATTATGTAGCAGGTAAATTTTATACATGGATTGTCCAATTTTTAGGGGAGGTGCTACCGAATTTTTGGTAGCCAAAGTATTTGAGTTTGAAATTTATTTTAGTGAGATCACATCTTTAGGCTTGCCGGGCTAGGTGAGCTCATCTAGCTTGTGCGTCGGTCATGACCTAAAATTGGGTCATGACATAAAAGCCACTAAAATAGGAGTGGCAATAGACATTTTAGAGTACCAATTTCTCTAAACCACCAAAACCCACCTTACTCCACCAATTAATTCGTATCAGGATGAGGAGGAAAGATTGAGGTTGGGGGAAAACCCCTTTTTTTAATCACAGTTGCAGTCCGTTTAATCCATTAACAGGCAACACCTAGTTTCAATCTCCAAAAACTTGTATATAATTGAATAAAATGAAGGAAAAATTGTAAATCCATTTGAAAATTAGAGTCAACAGGACCAAAATTATATCCAAGTTTAGTTTTTATATTCCTTTAAAATTAATTGACAATTCTATGGATGATTATTACATATAACTTTTCAGATGACCCATCTTCGATTTTTATGTACTTACTATGATTATTTTTTGAGTGAAATATATCACCCTCATTTTAATATTATTAACCAAAGACATTATAATTTAGGAGATTACTAAATAAAAATTTTAACCATATTAATGCGTCTAGCCGTCTACCAATATCCAAGTCATTGATCATATGTTTTATTTTTGGGAAACAATTGGATTTCATACATGTAATTAAACAAGTGATAAGTTTTCTCTATAACATTGCTATTTTTTGGTGATTACTCCCCCACAGTTGATGGTTAGTACCATCTGCTACAGTTGTGATTAACCACATTTCTAAAATGTGATTAAATGAAATCAAACATGTGACTAAACAGCCACACATACTCTTCCTTCCTCCTTTCCCTACCACCATCACCATGGTCTCCTTTGTACAAGGCCAACCCAAATCACAGCAACCCACAATACTACAATTCACCTCACCGAAAAATTCCCAAAACCCACATCACCGCAATCTAATAGCCTGCTATAACCAAAACCCATATAGCACCAACATCTTATCCAATGGGCTGAGGCTTACCCCATCTTCGTCCCTAACAATGATCCTGATTTCATTAGTGAGCTCCTTGTGCAAACTCTCACCACCCAAACCAATCCACTTGATTAGGATCGGGAATCGGTTCAATAAACCATTGTAAGCATTGAACCCTAACTTGAAAACAAGGTTGTGAAATGCTTTGTCACGTTTGTGTTGGGGAAATCTTATGAATGGAAACTGTTACCAACAGCGGAAGCAACAAATATTTCCTCACACCTGTGCAATTAAATAGGTAGTACCAAAAATACTCTAGGCAGTATAATAATTTGGTAGAAAAATAAAATAAAAGACACCGCAATTTTTAACATGGGAAAACCCTCAATTAGAGGGACAAAAAATCCATGGGACCTAGTCTAGCAAAAAATTTCACTATGATCAATAGGAATACAATCAGTCTTCCTAATAGCACCAGAGAATCTCAACAATCAACAGAATACTCACTCAATTTGGTGGAATACAACCATATAACTCCACAATGTGAGTATAATAGAACAGCCACCAGAGAAGGCAATAAAATTAACAGGCTATATCAAATGATCAAGCTCAACACCAGGAACAATATACTAAATATTCATGATAAACGGAGCATGTTTACTCGTCTGATGTTGAACCCACTGTACTGCCCTTTCTCCTTTTTCTTTTCTCTCTCCGCGGCGTTTTCCTCTGTTTCACGTCTTCAATTCTTTCCAAATTCCCATGCTACTATAGCGTGTTCTTTTATTTCCTTCTTTTTTTTTGTTTTTTTTGTTTCTTTTTTTCTTTAGTTGTTGGGCCCCCAATGAGGAAGGAAGCCCACCAACAAATCTCCCCCTTTCTGACTCAAGTGGGGATGCGCTACTCCACTAAGCCCGCCTTCTCTCTACAAGAAACAAACTTCACCATCGGTAAAGCTTTAGTTATCATATTTGAACCATTGTCATCAGTATGAATCTTCTCCAATGAAAGCAACTTCATCTGCAGTGCTTCACGTATCTAAAGATATTGCACCTCTAGGTGCTTTGATCTGGAATGAAATATCAGGTTCTTGTTGAGATGGATAGCACTCTGACTATCACAAAATAACATAAACTTCTCTTGATCAATGCCTAACTCTTGTAGGAATTTCAGTATCCACAAGAATTCTTTTGAAGCTTCAGTAACAACAATATATTCGGCCTCAGTGGAAGACAAAGCAACACATTTTTAAGTCTAGACTACCATGACACGACTCCTCCTGCAAAATTCATCATGTACCAAGAAGTAGCCTTCCTAAAATCAAGATCACCAGTCATATCTGCATCTGTGTAACCATCTAACACAGGCTGACCAGTACCGAAGCATAAACAAACTCTAGAAGTGCCCCGAAGGTACCTGAAAATCCACTTCACAGCTTGTCAATGATCCTTACAAGGATTAGAAAGAAACCGGCTAACAACACCAACAACATGAGCAATATCTGGCCTAGTACATACCATAGCGTACATCAAACTATCAACTGCAGATGCATATGGAATCTTCTTCATCTCTTCTTTTTCTTTCTCACTTGTAGGACATTGTTGTGAACTCAACTTGAAATGACCAGCAAGTGGAGTACTGACAAACTTTGAATTACTCATGTTAAACATTCCCAACACCTTTTCAATGTACTTTTGCTGAGATAACTACAACCTACCATTCTTCCTGTCATGAATGATCCTCATGCCAAAGATTTGCTTTGCAGAGGACTTGCAAAAGGACTTGCTCAAGTCATTCTTAAGACTCTGAATCTTCTATTTATCATGACCAACAATCAATATGTCATCCACATAAAGCAAGAGAATTATAAAATCACCATCAGAGAATTTCTTGACAAATACGCAATGGTCTCAAGTAGTCTTACTATACCCATGATCTGCCGTGAAAGAATCAAATTTCTTGTACCATTGCCTTTGTGCTTACTTGAGGCCATATAAACTCTTCTTCAATTTGCACACAAGCTGCTCCTTTCCTTTAACCTTGAAACCCTCTGGCTGTTCCACATAAATTTCTTCCTCCAAGTCACCATGAAGGAATGCAGCCTTCATATCAAGCTACTCAACCTCTAAATTCAAGTTTGTTGCTAAACCAAGCACAACTAGAATAGAGGATATCTTCATTGCCGATGAGAAAATGTCTTCAAAATCAATTCCTTTCTTCTGCTCAAAACCTTTCACAACCAACCTTGCTTTGTACCTTGGCTGTGAGACATTATCTTCAATTTTTAGCTTGAACACCTATTTTTTTTGAGTGCTTTTTTACCCTTTGGCAACTTCATCAACTCAAAGGTGTGATTCTCATGCAAGGAATTCATTTCCTCTTGCATGGCCTTCAACCATTTATCTTTGTGCTCATCAGAAATAGCCTCTTGGTATTTCCCTGGCTCTCTACTATTAGAAATTGTCACATACTCATCTGAAGAATATTTCTTAGAAGGCCGATGTGGTCTTGTAGATCTTCTCGGTTGTGACTCAACCGGTGGTTCTGGTGGAACTTGCTCAACTGGCACCTCAAGAGTAGGTGCAGGCTCATCACCTGTATTCCCATAATCAACCTTTACATCTCCCCCATCAACAAGAATACTGGGAGGAGACTCTAGCACAACATCACTGTCACTTCTAGTAATAGACATTGGCTTACCTGACTTTTCAAAATCTTCAATGGTTTAGTCTTCAAGAAAGATCACATCTCGGCTTTTGATTATTCCTTCACTTGTCGGGTCCCATAACCTGTAACCAAAGTGTCCGTGACCATAACCAATGAAGATACACTGCTTGGACTTCCTATCAAGCTTGGACCTTTCATCTCTTGGAATATGAACAAAAGCATTGCAGCCAAATACTCTCAAGTGACTATATGAGACATCTTTTCCTGTCCATACTCTTTGTAGAACATCACCATCTAGAGGAACTGAAGGAGAAAGGTTGATCAAATCCACTGCAGTTCTCATTGCTTCACCCCAAAAGGATTTGGACAACTTTGCATGAAAGAGCATACATCTGATTCTGTCATTGATTGTACGGTTCATTCTCTCTGTAACTCCATTATGCTGAGGAGTCTTGGGAACTATTTTCTCAAGCCTGATCCCATGTTCTCTACAATAGTCTTCAAATAGACCCCTGTACTCACCACCATTATCTGCTTGGACACATTTCAGTTTTATTCCCTGTTCTCTTTCAACACTTGCATGGAAGCTCTTGAAAACTCCAAGCACCCGGTCTTTAGATTTCAACACAAAAGCCCACACTTTCCGAGAATGGTCATCAATAAAAGTCACAAAATATGATGCACCTCCTAGTGTTTTGTGTCCATGGTGTAAATATTAGTGTGAAGTAAATCTAGTACATGTGGTCTTCTATGAGGTCCTGAATAATGAAAAACTACTCTAGCATGCTTTCCAACAAAACAATGAGTGCAAGTCTTTAGAGACATATCTTTTACTGGAAGAGACTGATTCTTGGCTAGAACGCCAAATTCTTTTTCACTCAAGTGGCCAAGGCGCATATGCCACAAGTCTGAAGAGGAATCATCAATAACATTCACCTCCTCTTTGCACAACTTTCCAAGTAATTGGTAGAGAGCAATGAAGCTACTATCTTCTCTTGCAACAAGATTTTGAATTTTCCACCACCAAAGGTAGTATAGTAACCTTCTTCGTCAAATGCTTTGATTGACTTCAAGCTAAGACGCATGTCAGGTGCGTGCCTAACATTTTTTAACTATAATCTGCATCCCATGATAGTTTCAAGCCACACATCTCCTATACTAACAATTGTGCATATCCCTTCATCTCCTAGTCTTATTCTGCCAAAGTCACCAGCAGTATAAGTAGAGAAAAACTCACGCCTAAGAGTAACATGACATGAGGCACCAGAATCCATTGATCCAGCTAGAATCATCACACACAAGATTTATGAAGTTTTCATGATGTAGAACAAGAACATCATCATATGCAACAACAGCAGTGTCTTTATCATTGTTATTATCTTTGTCTTCATCTTTTCTTTTGATTTCTCTCTTTTTAAGTACCTGCAATGCCTTTTTATGTGTCCTGGCTTGCCACAATGATAGCAATTAAATTCCTTTCTTGTCTTAGACTTACCCCTTGACTTGCTACGACTCTCTGACCTGTCAGTATTATGAGGTCTTCGATTCTGGCTTCTCTCCCGTGACTCTACAACAAGTGCTTCTAACTGGGTGGAGGCACTAATCAAACCTCGCTCTCTTCTTCTGGTATCTTCATTCAACATGCTTTCTTTAACCATTGACAACATCAACTTCCCATTTGGAGTTGAGTTAGTCAATGTCATAACCAGGACTTCCCAACTATCAGGCAAAGAACTTAACAACGGTAATGCTTGCAACCCATCCAACAATATAATCTCATTGGTTGTCAATCGATGGACAATTTCTTAGAAGCTACTCAAATGCCCTGGCATTGAATCAACTTCTTTATACTTCATATTCACCAGCTTCCGAATCAAATATGCCTTATTTTGCACATTCTTCCTCTCATATAAATCTGTTAATTTTTGCTAGATGCTTTGAGTATTAGTTTCTTTGTCAACATGTGGATATACACTAAGATCCAACCACTGCCTAATCAAAGCAACAGCTTTTCTATTCATTCTGTTCCATTCAGCTTCAAATTTATCAACAGGCCTATATTTATCATCCTCAACAAGATCATACAAATCCTTATTGTATAACATATCTTCCATGAAAGTCTTCCAAATTGAGTAATTTTTGGAATTCAACTTGACCATATTTGGCCCCTGATGTTCCTCCATTTAAATTGTACAGATAAAAAATAACCAAAGCTTTGGATACTACTTTGTTAGGAAAATCTTAGGAATGGAACCTGTTACCAACAGCGAAAGTAACAAATATTTCCCCACACCTGTGCAATTAAATAAGTAGTACCAAAAATACTCTAGGCAGTATAATAATTTGGCAGAAAAATAAAATAAGAGATACCGCAATTTTTAATGTAGAAAAACCCCCAATTAGAGGGAAAAAAAATCTACGGGCCCTAGTCCAGCAAAAACTTCCACTATAATCAATAGAAATACAATCAGTCTTCCTAGTAGCACCAAGGAATCTCAACAATCAATAGAATACTCACCCAATTGGGCGAAATACAACCATATAACTCCACAATGTGGGTATAACGGGACAGCCACCGGAGAAGGCATTAAAATTAATAGGCTATATCAAATGATCAAGCTCAACATCAGGAACAACATTTTCATAATAAACGGAGCACGTTTACTCGTCTGATAATGAACCCACTACATTGCCTTTCTCATTTTTCTCTTTTCTCTCCGTGGCATTTTCCTCTATTTCACCTCTTCAATTCTTTCCAAATTCCCACGCTCCTGCAGCGTGTTCTTTTATTTCCTTCTTTTTGTTTTTTTTTGTTTCTTTTTGTTTCTTTCTTTCTTTAGTTGTTGAGCCCCCAGTGAGGACGGAAGCTCACCAACAATTTGATCCCAAACTTCTTAGCCTTATCTTTAACGTCGCCGTGGCCATTGCAGATACTCTGTCATATAGCTTCTTGTAACTTCCTTTAACTATCCATGCCGGAATCGACACCGTTTTGAGGAGGAAATCTGCCAAATAGATGAAAATCTTCCAAATGAGCTAGTTGGGCACCGAGCCATGTCCCAATGAGCTTCGGGTTGTCATTTCGAATGGGTGTTTCGGTAAGGTTTTTATCGGTGATGGGGTAGAAGATGAAGGTGAACGTGGCGGCACCGATGGAGGAATTGAAGCTTGCTTTGTGAGATTTCCCGGCTAGGCCGTCTTCCATGTCGGTGAAGTGTTCAAAGAGGAGGCTTCGAAAGAGAGGCAGGAAGGTATTATGTTTGGAGGAGAGGATTGGAGGAAGAAGCGTTTGAGGAAGGAGTGGGGGGGTTCGGTGGAGTCTTGGAAGGTGCAGGTGTGGTATCCGCCGATGAAGGACGTGGAAGGCATGAAGGTGCCATCAAGGACGTTGCGTTTCTCGAACTTGGAGTTGTTGAAAAGGACAGGGAAAGAGGCGCTGTCAAGAGGGTGATGACTTTAGGATTTGAGGAGATGAAAGGGCCACGTGGCGTATTGGTTCCGATGACAGTGGAGTTGTATTTTTGGATTCCGTGGTGATGGTGGTGGTGGGGATGCAAGGGGAGTGGTGATGAAGGTGGGGGAGGGGGAGCGAAGAGTATGTGTGATTATTTATCCATATATTTAATTTTATTTAACCGCATTTTAAATGAAAATTTGTAACTTATTTTTACTACGAGTGTGGATAATGTTGCTCTTTATTTTTACCACATCATTGCATGATACTTTTAAGTCAACTCGCACAATCGTTATTTGTAACTAAAACATGAAAATTTGTTCGCGATAAATTGCAATAACATAATTTATTAGGAAAATTTTTAACAGTTCGAAATCAAATTCGTCATAGTTGTACAAATAGTGTTAACTGTTAAATACCACTTCTCTCTGTTTTTGAGGCATCTTCTCCTATCTTTCTTCTGCCTTTGACTTGTATTAGTTTTCCAATGAAATTGTTACAACTACTTTAGTTATTATTGCATACAAAAACTTCTCGAGTTAAATAGCATTACTGTTTTTCAGTTTTTTTTTTTCATTTCGTAGTCACATATTTCTAGCCTATAACATTGGCCAACTAATTTGAGCTCCATATATACTACCGCTCCTTAATTAATTAGTATTTGAACTTGAGACAGCTTTTGGAGAACTACAAGCAGCGTTTGTTGCACTGATTTACTATAAAAGCTAATCTCAATTTCATGAAATCTCATATTACTGGGTTAATTATATGCTGCGCTGCTCAGCCTGCTCTCTCTTCAATTTGTCTCTCTTCTTCTAATTAGTGCCGGATTAATGTTAATTCCCTGGGATTCAATATGGAACGAATTTTGCATGCCAACTGGTTTATGTTTATCTGAAGTTTTGCATTGAGAGAACTCGAAGCATGCATCTTTCTGCCATGTCACAATAAACATTGACAAACTAGACAGTTTCTAAAGTTGTCTTCTTGGCCAATATTGGTGTTTGTAATCGTTGGAACTCGCTCTTTGCTGGGATTCTCCACCAATCCGAAGAAGTTTAGTACTCTATATATCACTCACTCACCAAGTTTTGCAGAATGGTTTTAATTAGTGCAGTTTATTTATGGTGTAGTTGACTAGTAGCTCTACTCTAGCGCATGTGCAGTGCAGTAAACATTTTTGGGGATAACACTACCTTAACAGTACGGCACGCATTATATATGAAAAAAAAAATATACATGCAAGTTGGAGTTTTGCGTTTTGCATTGGTACGTCTTTTCTTTTTGTACTGAGCTTGGTCATAGAGTATAGTTATGCAAGAATGAATGCGGCATTGCAGCATGCATGTACTTGTAGCTGCATACATTTGGTTTTCCTTAGGATATCATATGGATGCCAACCGATATGCAGATAGGGGGCATTAAGGGGTAGACACCACGTGAGAGAGACACAAATCATTTGGCGGTGGTGATGAGTGGGATCAAAACTTTGTGTACTTGTCTATAGTGCGTGTCTTTAATTTGTTAGCCACTCTTATCTATAAATGTTGTTAATCCGTGTAAATGGCATTCTCTTGTTGTATTTTTCTGCAAAAGGCCTTGTACGTCGAACCGAAAAAGATGCCTCAAGTTTGAAGTTTGCATTCTTTGTATGTGGGAGATTAGCTCACGAAAACTGTGGGTTACGTGACTATACAGGCTAACAAAATCAATGAATAAGCTCAGCTGAGATTTTGTGACATGCAGATTGGAAAAGTATATGTCACAGGTTGGTCCAAGTCGAAGTTCGGTATTAGTTGTATGGAGTGATGCTTGAACTATTTAAGCAATTAGCTTGTGGACAGAAATTGCAATAAGCTTTTCAGATCACCAGTTGACGACATCTTTAACAGATAGAACCCCAATGATATACATGTAAGTGAACGACACATTTGGTTGCACAGCTAGATCCTACTCATTGAAGAAAAGGCACATCTTTATATATGTGATGATATCATTGGACATAATTAACTTCATGATTAAGATGAATGAAAATTCATCAACTACATATATATATATATATATATATAATTGATGAATGCAGAAATAAATTATTCACCACACAATTCAAAAATGAAATGGAAGTGAGGCTATCAAATATTTAAAGAAAATAACAAAAACTTGAAAAGGACCAGCCAGAAGAAGTGATCCAATCAATCTGTGACACAGACTCATCTGTTATATGAATTAAAGAGTTCAAGACCTGTCCTCTTCCCAGTTCACCACTGTCATCATCATCCAAATTGTCACTTTCTCTCGTCTTATCGACTCCAATCATTTAAGATTTTCCTTCGCTCCCTCCCTCCCTCTCTCTCTCTCTCTATCACTCCCTGTATTTTTGGCTAAGCAATATCAATAATAAAGCTAACTAGTTTGAAAGTGATATCCCTCGTGTCTTTTATACCGTACATTCCCTTATATATTGCAAGCTATAATTCAG
This sequence comes from Dalbergia cochinchinensis, assembly GCA_031216125.1. Taxonomy (NCBI): domain Eukaryota; kingdom Viridiplantae; phylum Streptophyta; class Magnoliopsida; order Fabales; family Fabaceae; genus Dalbergia; species Dalbergia cochinchinensis. The sequence continues at coordinate 66,096,560 of CM062369.1, forward strand.
CTAGCTATCATCAACCCACTACTTCAATTCACCCCTCCAAGCTAAGATTTTCTTCATCTTCATATATACTAATAATATATAATTTCTTTGCTCTTTGTCAGTCCTTTTGTTTCTGCACCCCCTTAGCTTTATTTGTGGTTTCTCCGTTTCTGTACTCCAAGCAAAGCTGTCTACTCCATAATATCATATCTAACAAGCTAAGCGACTCCTTGCCGGAATCACCTTGCTTTGCATAATTAGATTTTGTTGGCTGGCTTAATAGTCTAAACAGAGTAGTTTCAATTGCATAAGCTACGCGCACATGGAACCAAGAATGACCACTTCATTCTCTCTCGACTGCCCCGATGTTGCAGCAACCAAGGTACTTCAACTTCACTTGATATAACCACCTATATACAAGGGTCAAGTTGACAGTTTTTACTTTTTAATACAACAGTTCCTGTGCAGGGTATATAATGTTGCACTATTCACCCCTTAATGCTCAAAAAGCCATCCATCATGTTTATTCATGTAGTTGGTGGTCTAGTTCAATTTGAATCCCATTGGTAGCGACAGAACTTAAGGGCTTCTTAGTGCTAACCATTTGTAACTATTATTTCTATGTACTCTTATTTTTATATTTCGAAATTCAGTTTTTATGTGTAAAACTAGAATAATGACACATTAAATCCCAAAAGGATTTATTTGAGTAAAATGATTTAATTATTATAAAAAATACCTAAATTTTTATAAATGATTTCAAATAAATACCATCGTCCCATCAAAGGATATGCTTATAAATTTAATTCCATATACTCATCTTTTAAAATAATAAGATACGAACTGCTCTTTATAATATTTATTACATCAAAAACTGCTAGTTGTATATTGTGTTTAATGACTGAATTACTCTTTTTAGATATGAATTATTCTTTTTAATGATTCATTCATGATTCAAGGAAAAAGCTATAATTACACTACTCATGTAGGTCCACTAGTATATATATCCTTCTATAATTCAAAGGTTAATAATACACATGTTGACAAATATATAATATATATGATGTGTGCTTTGAAATTTATAGGTGATAGAAGGAAGTGGTAGGTACACAGAAGAGCTTGTTGAGTTGAGCAAAGTGGATGAAAAGAGAACTGGAGGGACGAAAGTTGCAAGCCTCTTGCTAGGTACTAAACAAATGATCAGTTAATTCATTTTCCAACCTTCAAGAATAAGAAATGAGAATCGTTCACATGCTGAGGCTTTCTTGAAACAATTTCTGTTCTCAAAAGAAAATATACTGAGCCATTCATTCATGAGTTTGATTACAATTTTCTTTTTTCCCCTCTTTTCATTAGCTTGTGTTTATCCCTTGATTTTTCATTTTTTACTTAATGCAGTGAACCAAGCACTAGCTACACTAGCTTTCTTTGGAGTTGGAGTGAACTTGGTTCTGTTCCTAACCAGAGTTCTTGGTCAAGACAATGCCAACGCTGCTAACAATGTCAGCAAATGGACTGGAACTGTTTACATGTTCTCACTGATCGGAGCATTTCTCAGTGATTCCTACTGGGGTCGATACTTAACCTGCACAATCTTTCAACTCATATTTGTTCTGGTATTTTATCACCAGCCTTTCGTTTTCACTTTTGGTTCACAATAAATATTCTGGAACTTTCTAGTTTCTGACAAGTTGAATGTGGGTGCATGCTTAATAGGGCTTGGCACTGTCCTCCTTGTCATCTTGGCAATTCTTGATCAAGCCAGCTGGCTGTGGCGATGGCAATACTGCATGCGTGCCCACATCCTCAATCGGAGTCAACATTTTCTACTTGTCCATATATCTAGTGGCATTTGGTTATGGAGGGCACCAACCCACCTTAGCAACCTTTGGTGCAGACCAATACGATGAGAGAAACCCAAAAGAGAAGAGTTCAAAAGTGGCTTTCTTCTGTTACTTCTACTTTGCCCTCAATGTCGGGTCATTGTTCTCCAACACGGTATTAGTCTATTATGAGGACTCGGGAAAGTGGACAATGGGCTTCTTGGTATCATTGGCCTCTGCTGTCATAGCCTTCTTGTCATTCTTGTCAGGAACTCCAAGATATAGGTACATAAAGCCCTGTGGGAACCCTGTGGTAAGGGTTGCTCAGGTATTCATGGCCGTTTCTAGGAAATGGGGTGTTGCTCCAGCTAAGGCTGAGCAACTTTTTGAGGTCGATGGTCCAGAATCCGCCATCAAAGGGAGTAGAAAGATTCTGCACACTGATGATTTCGAGTAAGTATGAATAACATATTTGGATCAAACGCAGTAATTAGTATAGCTATACAATTTTTCTTCAAAAGAGTTACATGCCAAGTAATTAGAAAACACTTTTACAACAAAGTATATGCTGTTTGCTTGTTTTTCATTCGGGGCCATATATATGGCTGTTTCATATGAGGTGGAAAACGTTTTTTATACCTGGTTGTATTGAATTTGTAAGCCTATATGATGATAGTTATACTTATTGAGATTTTATTGTTGTACGTTGATGTTGGACAGATTCATGGACAAGGCAGCAACAATTACAGAGAGTGATGATAAGCATAGGGCAAAGAATCCATGGCGGCTTTGCACAGTGACTCAAGTTGAGGAAGCCAAATGCGTCTTGAGAATGTTACCGGTTTGGCTATGCACCATTGTTTACTCTGTTGTGTTCACACAAATGGCTTCGCTCTTTGTTGAGCAAGGGGAGGTCATGAACTCCAACATTGGAAAATTTCGTTTGCCGGCAGCCAGCATGTCTGCGTTTGATATCTGCAGTGTCCTTGTGTGCACTGGAATCTATCGCCAAATCCTTGTTCCATTAGCAGGAAGATTGAGTGGTAATCCTAAGGGATTAACTGAGCTTCAAAGGATGGGAATTGGCCTAATAATTGGAATGTTTGCAATGGTTGCATCCGGTGCCACAGAGATTGTAAGGCTCAGACATATTGTTCCTGGCCACAAGACTAGTTTCTTGAGCATATTTTGCCAAATACCACAGTATGTTCTGGTTGGTGCTTCCGAAGTTTTCATGTATGTGGGTCAGTTGGAGTTCTTCAATGGCCAAGCCCCGGATGGGATAAAGAGCTTTGGGAGCTCACTTTGCATGGCTTCAATTTCACTTGGGAACTATGTGAGTAGCATGCTGGTGAACATGGTTATGGGGATCACTGCAAGAGGTCAGAACGGAGGCTGGATCCCAGAGAACTTGAACACAGGCCACATGGATAGGTTCTTCTTCCTCCTTGCAGGGCTAGCTGCTTTTGACTTTGTGCTTTACTTATTCTGTGCTAAGTGGTACAAGCCCATCAATGTTGAAGCTATTGACATGGGAGCCCAAGAGGAGGAGGATGTGGCTTGTAAAGTTTGACAGTTTCAGTTTGTTGTCCAATCTCCAATGCAAGTGTGTTGAGTTTTTTTCTTTTTCTTTTTTCTCGTATTCTCAATAAGAATTACATTATCTCAAAGTGGAAATTTATAGTGTTAGGCTTTTCTTCATTGAATTGCTGATTTGTTAAATGGATTAGTGACTTACTAATACATGGTTGAATGGTTCATTACACTTTTGTTCAATCATTTTTATTGCATATGTATTTATCTGCTACACGGTCGGTTGATAATTCTCTGAATTTATGACTAATGGTGGGATCTATTAACTGATGTATGATAAGTGAATAAAGTTGGGTCGGCTTGTCTACTTTAAAGTCTACAATTGAAGAGGTGAGAACAACAGTAGAGTAGACTATTTTTTTTTTTACTGTGAAAAAGAGATAGAGTTAAAGCAAAATATAAAAAGAAAGAATGATTGAGCTAAGGCTGTTGACGAGGTTCGAATTATTACTGAACCATTTTGATGCCTTGTAAGGTGATAAATTTGTCGGCACCTCTGGCTCTGAGATAGGCATGTATGCAAGGGAATGACATCGACATGGCCGGTTACCTACAAAAAAATTATAAGATGAAAGCAGTGAAGAAGCAATTATTATATACAGTAATGCTTGGTTTTACCAGCTACAAAATTCTCGTAACTCTTGATTGTACTAGTACTACTGCCTTCAGATGAGTAATTAATTAATAGAACCTCCTTCTTGATCTGTCTCAAATAATCTCACGTCTTGAAGATTTTTCAGTATTAGGTATTCCTTCCAATACACCTATATATGGAACTTGGGGTGTCACTCACACACAGACCTCGCCTATATATATATCACATCTCGATCGAAGACGACAAAGAAATTAGAAAGCATGGCCTAACCAGATAGGGCTAAGCTCCGCCAGCCTACTATTTCAAGACCTACACACACAAAAAAAAAAGGAACATAAATAAAAAAATTCAGGTTTTTTTCTTTATTTTTAGTGGACTGGCTGAACAAGATCAACACAAGAAAGGCCCAAATCTTAGTTAAAAATAAAACAAAAAAGAAATATTCAGCAATCAGCAACTTTGAGACTTGGAAGAAGTTTCTAGACATTTTGTGAAGAATGGGTTTGGTTTAGAAAACTGATGAGAGATATGCATGCAGCCATGGTGGATGGAGCACAGCGGAGGTACGCATTGACCGTAACAGAGGAGGAGAGGTGCCGGTGCGGCGGCAAGGGAGGTGACAATATGGGAAGGCTGTGGTTGGTTTTGTTGTGTTGTTGCGTGTTTAATAATTCTTCATTATTTTGATGTTCTGGGTTTTGGGATGGATTTATTATAGTTTTATGGATATCAGATATGGCCAGCTTAAAGATTTTTGAGCTGAGATGACATCACATCACATCGATCGTTAATAATTGCAAGGGAGCTCTGAGGGCTTCTTCTACGGCAAGGCTTTCCCCACAATCACCGTTGGTGTTGCCTATAATAAGAAATAGGCAACGCTTTGCCCACAATGCTGTTGCCTCAATTGAAATAAAGTGTTGCCTTAGAAGGACAAGCAAAGCCTACTAGCATAACAAAGGCAACACTTTCTTTGAAAGTGTTGCCTTAAAGTCAGAGATAACGCGACTCTTTTTCCATCGTCGATGTTGCCTTTTAATTCCCAAATAGGCGACGCTTTTAAATTGTTGCTTTTATAAGAAGAAGTGTTGCCTTAACAAAAAAAAGGCAACACTTACAAGGCGTTGCCTATAGTCAGAAGGACATTTTAACCGACACCAGCGCCTTCCACCGCTTGCACACGCGCCTCAGCTGCTGCGGAGACGGCGGAGGAGAGGGTTGCTTTTGCTGGAGCGTGGTGCGGCGTCTCTTCCTCCGCGTGACGGCGGCCATGAGCGTAGGGGAACGGAATGCGGCTTCGATTTTGGGATGATTCTGCTGAAATATATAATTCACTGATGATCGATTCACCATCATATATCGATCATGTACACCGACGGGTTAAGCCAGCTTCTAGCAATATAATTCGCCACAGATATTTCAAAAGCAAATTAAATTAAAGCCGACAGATGTATATGAATGAGACTGTGTGAAATTAAATATCATTGCAAACAAATATTGTATTGCACCATGCATGCATCTGCAATTCTCGTGGCTGTGCTCAAGCCAAGTGCCATGATGCCATGCAAGCTAGCTAGCTAATTATTCAATCACTTTATAATTAGAAGTCAACCACACGTGGAATTGAGGAGTTCACCTATTAATTTAATTTAATTTAATTTAATGGGAGACCATTAATTGTTGGCCTCCACTGCCACTAATGAACCACTAGTAAGCTAAGCTAAGCTATTGTCATTACAAGTGTTCTCATATCATCTGCAACAATCGCTAATTAATGCCAATACAAGTGATGCATGGGATGGGTGGGCCAATTGCATGCCGGAAATTGATGTTTTAATTTGCCAATCATTTGTGTTTTTTTCTTATTTAATACTCCTGGATAATTATTTATTTAAAATATTTTTATCTAAAAATAATTATTTATTTTAAAAATTTAAATATTATTAATTAATTTTTTAATAATATTCCTATTAAATATTAGCTGAGAAAAGAGATATAATAAAGGAGGGGTGAGAAAGTTAAAATATTAAAAGAAAATGAGGATAATTTAGTAAACTACTTTTAATTCATTATAATTTTGATTGTTTCTCAATTATTTTATTAATTTCAGCTCATATTTAAAATTAGATAATTATTTAAGGATTGATCCGTTAGATCAAAAGAAATCCAAGAAATATTAAATGAACAGTGCAATGGTTGGAATTTTAAGACTGTTATCGGATAGGAAGTACGCCTGAATCGAATATCCAAACGTAGTTAGCAAAAGAGAATCTAAATTAAGTAACACCACTAAAATAAATAAATAAACTGAAAATACGCGTGATGAAAAATTCCTACTACACAATCTCTTGTCACATTCACACACTAAGCGTATGTTCAATGTGAGCCAATTTTCAGAAAACACTTGCACTAACTTTGATTTTAAAAAATAATTTTCCAGTTTTTATTTTTTTATTTTCAGTTCATTTCCTGGTTTTTAGCATTTAATGATAAAAACAATAAAACTATAAAATTCAAATTTTGATTTTTAGTTTCAGTTTTCACTTTTTTTTTCACGAAATACTGAAAACAAGAAAGAAATTGAAACCATAAAATTAAAACTACAAACTAGCTAGTTGTGAGGCTTGTAGCAACTCTCGTGCATTGGAACCCCCTTCTTGGCCTTGGATTAAGCTCAACACAAATGACTTGGTCTTGCATAGTGATTTTAAGGCTGTATGTGGTGGTATCGTGAGAAAATAGTGATGGCGTCTTTGTTCTGCGAACTTGGGGAATTGTTACTCTAGCGGAACTCGGGGGCATTTATATTGGTTTATCTCCTCTTTCTAGCCACTAGCCAGGATGTATTAATCGAGTGTGCGATCCAGATTCTGTCGAGCACCAATACTAGCCTCCATCCCCACTCTGCCCTAGCTACTTCGGGCTATTGATGTTTTCATGCACCACGACTGGAATTGTAAAATCTATTATGTTTGCCGTGAAGCAAACACTTGTGCAAACTTGCTTGCCAGGTGCCAACCATGGTCACTCTTGTCCCATGGGGTTTTCTGATTTTCTTTCCTTTCCTAATTTTATTTCGAATGCCTTTGTGTCATATTGTATGTGAACCATGTTTCCCAGACCTAAGTTGTTTAGTTCCTTTAGTTCTTCGGACCTTGGCCCCACAGTTCGTGTGTGATATATATATATATATACACACACACACACACAAATGATATGTCACATAATAAGAGTGGTGTATTATAAAAATGAAAAAAATAAATCTAAACCATATAATCATATATAAATTATCAAAATCAAAAATTGGTTAATATAATTAGTCAATATAATTAATATTCACATACTCTTCTAAAAAAATCATATAAAATATATTATACTTGAGAACTAGTTTTTGAAATCAAACACACCATGTTTCCTCTCAAGAACTGTCTATTACAAACATACAAGTACCTACCAACAACCAAAAGCACCTTTCAAAGGGGAGTATAGGATGATCAGAACAATTTTCCTAATTCATGAGAAAAGGGTTGCTTGTCCTCATTTTGAGGCTGCATACTGACTCACTTTATTCACAATTGGTTGGGAGATAAACTTTACTTGATTAAGATCGATATTCCATCTAAAGATAGATAGAGAGAGTCAACATAATATTCTACCAAGAATGAGAACAAATAACGTACCCCAATCCATAATATACAACAATATATGCGCAAAACAGAACAAATCACATCTTGGCCCGCCAATTTTGATACATGGAATATTAAAAATTTGTGACGGTTAAAGGTGACTAAAATTTAGAAGTCCAGGTCAGACCATGTCGCAAATAAGAAGTTGATTGACAAAAATTTCAACTAGAAATTCTACACAATTCAATCCTCACTAAAACCAACGTAAACTAAATTATAAATGTTTGTCCTGAAAGTGCTAAAAGAGAACAAAAACAGAGAGACATGCATCACATTCCAGCCTTGCGTAGTTCTTCTGATCCATGTGCAAAGTGACACCTTTCCCCAAAAGTGCAGGAGCCCTTCGCAAAATTTTCACACAGCTTAGTTTTGAAGTTGTTTGCAGGGGCAGAGGTATGTGTATGAGTATTCTTCATTGGAGGTCCAGAGACGGAACTAACATTCAGGATAAGTTCATGAACCATGGAACTTGCCTGTTTGATCTGATCAAAACTGCCTTCAAGCTCAATGTTTTTAAGGTTAGGATCAGAGTCATGCTCCCTGATAGAAAGTTTTGCTCCTGTTACACGACAGATTTGCTTGGAGTTGACACCATTTTTTCCAATAATAGCTCCAGCTAGGGAAGCATTGATACTAATCTTTGCAGTAGCTGAGGCTCCAAAGCTGGCAGCAGCTCCATGAGATTGGGGCTCAACTCGCCCACCAACTCTTTGTCTATCTTCATATGAAGGGACAGTAGGCTTGCCAAGTTCCCACTCACCATGGGCAAAGTGGCATTTGTCACCAAATTTGCAACCTTCAGCAGTATTATACTTGTTGCACAAACGGGTTTTAACTACTGGAGGAGAAGACCCATCTGGGAAGGATGGTGGAACAGGTGGCGCTCTACCAACTTGTGGAATAGTGGGATTGCTACCCACGTTTATCATCTGAGATACAGCTTTGAAGCCACCGGGAACATAATGCAGGAAATGGCATCCCTCACCAAATGGACAGCCGGAGGTGCTGCACAATAGATGAAAGCAGATGGCATCAGACTAACATGTAACTAACACCACTAAGATTACAAAAATTGTAAAGATCTAAGATTATCCCATTAGAATGTATCAACACTAATTTACCTTAAAACCTATTACTTTTTTATTTAATTGGATGAATCAATTTGACAAATGTACAAGAGCAACTAAAAAAAAATCCCAGCACACGGAAACATCTAACTTTGGTCAAGTAAATACCAATAGAATGCTATGTGGGATTTTTAGCGGAGCAAATCACAATGATTTTAACAAAAGAACATTGACAATCAAACTACATTCACAATGACAGCTAGCATACTACAGGAGAGAGGTGCAGACTTGGACAACACATCACAAATAAGATGACTAAAAGTTCATATATTCTCATCACAAAATGGAGGGGGAAAAAGTGCTTGATAATCAAGTCAAGATGACATGGCTTAAATGGAGAAATCCAGCCACCTCTGAGCCAAACAGAGAGCAAGACAAATATAAAAGTGTACCACAGCTCTCAAAGTAAATCAAAGAATTCGCTATAGACCAATGTTGAGAACCCAGAGATACACAATGAAGCAGATCCCTTATTGGCATTAGCCAGGAACTAGAGCGATAATCATATGAAACAGACTCTAGTCTCTAGAATGGTGTATCTAATTCACAAGATGAAATAAGGCAACAGTTCATCATATAACATGGAAACCGTAAGTTCTTATCTCCAAGCCTACAAATATCAATCACAATTCATGATTCGAACAGCTTAACTACTAATGGAGTGAACATTAAGGATACACATTAACAGAATATATTGGTAAATTAAGTAGCCATATCACCCATGTATCTTATTGAAGTTCCCTGGTCATAGCCAGGATCCTTCTTTCTAAATAGTTCTCATATACCTCCATTTATTTTTGCATAAAAATATAAAGACAGATGACTATTCAGTATTTACATGAGGTCAAAGACATTATGGTAGTGGCAGGCTTAACGACAAATAATGTATTCACCCTGGCCTGGCTACATCAGATTTCCTTAGGTGTTGCAAATCAGAGAATTATACCATAAATTGTCTTTCTCAGATGATTTCTTAGGAATGGTTTCCATATTTCCTTATTTCATGATTTAATCTCCTTATTTAATTAAGATTAGGTGTCCACTATAATCATAAATAGGGATTAGTGCTTTGTCTTTTGTATCACAGTATATCACATCAAATCCATATCAGAATCATATTATTCATCATCCCATCCTCTCTTTTCCTCCTTCCCTGCCAAAAACTCATAATCCCAAGAGGGGCAAATGTTCTAACTTGAGAGTAGGCACACAGGCTTCCACCCCTTGCATCATCCAAATGTACTAAATTGGAGAGATGAATTTAAAGATCACATTTAATACTCCCAATGTTAACAGGCATAGAATACAATAGCACAGAAACATGCAAAGGTTGTAACACAGTTACCACTAATCTAATCCTTCCACAAATACTATTATCAGCATTATATCATTTGCAATGCAAAGAAACAGTTGATTAAATTCTTGATTACAATCACAGTACAAACTAGTAACAATGATGAATTCCAAACAGAAAAAATTGAAAATGCAACTCATTGCAAATAAGAGAAACCCTCAAATTTTGGTACTCATTTATATAATTGTGCAGCGTAGTAACCAAATATTGACAGAAACCATCTATTGAGTTTCTAAATGTTCAAAGTTGACCTGTCCACTTTGCTATTATTTTACAAAAGATATATCATTACCTTTTTACCAATTCTGATTCGAACAAAAGAAGCCAAATGGGTTATCAGAAACGAACCAGTGAGAAACCAACTCAGGGCTTCTCTTAGTTCCAAGTCAAGAGATACAGGAGGCAAGGAAAAAGAGCAAGCCATGGAGATCTAGTCAACAACTAATGGGAAGCCATCACTTGATATTTTTTATTTATGATAACTTATTTGAATTCATAAATTTCAAAATCAACATAGTGATTTTAAAAAAGTCTTAACCACAATAATGTACAAGTGTATATATACAGGAAATAAGAAAGTGTCTACTTTTATAAAGAAAGCTGGAATATGTAAGCATACTCAGCAATAAAAGGATCAAGAAAGCAGCAACTTTTTTAAAGAAAATCCAAAACAGAATATGCACTGCAAAGAATTACTTTGATGATATGACTAAAAGCATATATTAGGGCCCCATCCATCAAAGGCCACTTCCTAGCATCAAATAGAAGGGTGAATAAAAGAAATTGAAAATGGTCAAAATAAGATTCAGCATCAACATAGCATAGGTTTGAATAAACCAAAAACTCTTAGTACATAATTTTCAACACAGCTACCTTCTACAGAATTCTGTCATCATTCATATTAAGATGACATTTCATGGGTCATGACAACATGATTTTTTTATTTTTTTTGGGGGGGGGGGATAAAATAACAACATAAAATTACACACACACACACATATATAATATAATATATTTTACAATATGTATAATATGAAAGAGAAGCATTCTATTAAAAATGAAAAACCATTATTTACAGGATTATAAGTTGATGGGACTGATTCCTCAGCAGAATCATTATGTCTGATTAGAATAAGGAATTTTAGTAACTTCAGAGCAAATTTTGCATATGAATAGTTGCATGCATCGAAAATGCTCCTTCAGAAACATTTTCTTTGGTCACAAACTCTAGTGTTTTATATTTCACATGTAGTTTTCATTGGTGTTAAAAGCCTTTAGCTGGTACCAACTGTGATCTCCTCCTTTTAAAATTTGGATTATTTTAAATAGATATTACTCTCCAAGTTTGAGTTGATCCCAAAATTAAGACATTCAGTAGCTAATAGCAACCCTCAAAATAGTTAAAGCAGCGAAAGATAGTCGAAATATAAATAACAGACGTTTCAAAATCACATAAGAAATGAGCAATATAGCCAGCACACACATCAAAATTGTCATCATTAATATCAGGGAAATCTCATCGCAAACATAACCAAAATGAAGTCCATTAGGAATGCTTCCAAGCACGAATTAATTATGTTTTGTTCTCTCGATAGAACATGTCTTAAGCCATGTAGTGCTCTAGCCAATTCAGTGATCTGCATCAGACATCATTACTTGCAAAAATTGTGTATGGATCAAGTTTTGCATCCCATTCCCATAGAACTGCTTTCAATTTATTTATAGGCCAGCAAGCACTTAACAGAACTGATCTTGAGAACCAAGAAATTCTGTTCATAGTCTGGTTATGATGATTAGAAGTAGAACCTGTATCACAGCTTTAACTACCCACTTCATTAGTCAAATTGGAGAGATTATGTATCAAGATTTTTCCGGTAACATTATAGAATTTATGCATATATGAAATTGCATTGGATTTTGTTTTAGATAAGTTAAAGAAGATTTGAACCTGAAAAACTTTGTGCATGGCTTCGATTTGCTTCCTAAACCAGTTGGAAAAGACTCCAATTCTGTTGCAGAACATTAATTAAGTCCCCTCAGTTAAAATTCCACTGACCTCTTATGCTTCAACTTAAATAACATCGAATTGAATAACCTATTCTTGTCACTATTTAAGCAATATTAGGTCATTTAGATTTAAGCATACTCAATGTTTTCAGAGCAAGGTAAACAAAAATAATAGTTGAACGTCCAAGACACAGTACCACCAGAGCAGAGTGCAATATTAACTTCTTTTATATATATATGATAAAGAAGTGAAGTATTAACAAAATTATACGAGGAAGATAACAAGGACAGAAGCAAGAACAAATAGGCAGGGGCTTCTAGGTTTGAAACGCTAAAGAACGCGGTTCACATACACAGGATGGATAGGGCTATACGGTATAGCTGGTGAAGTTAGTTACTCCAAGAAAGTCTGAATAAATAAATAGCATGACAATTGTAAACAGTGCACAAACAGAAAGGAACGCAGGAAGAGCAAGGAAAGAAGAAAAGAGAAAGAGAGCCTTGTATTGTTGCAGTATGTGAAATTTCGAAGCTCCGTTCGGAAAAGATGTGGAATTCAGCACAGTAGTTGGTAAGGAGCATGAGCATATCTATCAGTATCAATCAATCAATCATAGTGGATGGGATGGGATGGGAGCATAGCAATTAGCAGCAAGCAAGAATAGTAGAGAGAGAGAGAGAGAGAGAGAGAGAGCAACCTGGCCTGGATTTCTTGGAGGCGCCATTGCCGTTGAAAGGAGGCTCGTGCCTTCCCCTCTTGCGATCCATTGCCCTCTGCCTGCTTGCTCACCAAAGAGGAAAGCGCTAACCCTAACCCAACCCTGTCCCTAGGGTTCTTTCTTTTCTTCCGATACCTTGCAGCCCGAATGAGAGTACAAGAGGCAAAACAGAAGAGAGAGGGTATTCTACTTTTATGGCTCGCTCTCTCACTCACTCGAATGAATTCACTCACGTGCCAGCCACCCTAACGCTACCAATTTGCGTATTTTATGTAGATTGATGATATTTAAAATTTGTAGTAATAGTAATCATTGAGTGAGGTGAGGTGACCGCCATACACAGACGCGTGCCACGCACGTCACATGACATAATATTTATCATTCATGCACATCATCCTCTATCTATCTCATTCTTCTTCTTTTTATAACTTTTACACAATCAAATCATTTAATTTATATAATTTTTTAGATAATAAATATTAAATTTAATTATTTTTATTGATATAAAAATATATAATTAAATAATTATATAATTTTTTTTAAAACTATCTATATATAGAAACTAAACTATTTTTATATTATAATATTGTTAATTATTATCCTAATAACACTAGTTAAAGTTTCTAAAATAAAAAATTTTGATTAAAAAATTAAAATTTTTAAGTTATCAATACATTAAATACCTTGAGAATATAAAAAAAATTCACTATTGGAAATCTTAACCAAAGATGATTAGAAAAACCCTTAATGTTATTATTAATGCAAAGTATTATAGCTTAAATAATCATTTTGAAGTTGAATTCTTTTAATAATACAAATATATATAATTTAGTCGACGGTATAAAATTCTAATATTAAGAGTATACTAAAATTTTATTTTTTTTATAATTTTATTATTTAACTTCTATTCAACTAATTTGATTCGTTTTTAGAATTTAATTTAAATTTGTAAAATAATTTTACATAAACAGTCAATCATGTGTTATCACATGACAAAAGTACCCACTAATTAAGAATCTTGCAAATAAATGCATATGATTGGTTGACAATATAAATCTTTTTATATGCTAATCACGTATCAAAATTAAACTCTTATTTTTATTATCATTATCAACTTTATTGTCATTCTTATTATTAATTAATTATTTAAAAAATTAAGACGTTTTATAGCTATTTAAACTAAGTCCAATGAGTAACCCAAAAAAAAAATCTAAGTGCAATGAAATACTCAAAATGAAATAATCGAATTTTTTCTGGCTTTAGTTTTTCTTTTATTTTATTATGTTCTCATTCGTAATAATGAGTTTATTTTTTTTTTTTGGGTCATAAAAGATGGATGAGAAATGATAAACAACCATTATCAAACTTACATCATATATTTACACAAAGTTAAAAGTTATAAATCAGTATGTAAAAAGTTATAAATAAGTATGTAAAAAGTTATAAACTAATATATAAAAAAAATTTATGAATTTTTTTATAACTTTTTACATATTAGTTTACAACTTTTTATATACTGATTTATAATTTTTTACATATTAATTTATAACTTTTAATTTAATGTAAATATATGGTATAAATATGGTTATAGTTGTGTGTCACTCTTCAATATGGACTTTAGTTGACAAATGGATTCTGTACTCGCTTATGTTTTTTTTTTATTTTTTTGTAACACTCACTTACAGCTTTAGAAATTCTCAAATTTTTTTTCCTTGGATCAGCAGAAATTCACAGAAGGCTGTGTTCGCTATGGCACCATTTTCATGTTGGGTTCAACTTGTTAAGCGGGCTCATCCAATTAAGTATGTAATGGGTATCAGATTTTTCAATTGGCCTTAATGGATCCAACTCTTATGTTAAACCATGCAGTCAGTAACCATGACCCTGCTCTATGAACGAGGCCTATATCTAAATTATTCTAAATTCTCATAGGTTGGGGAAAATAACTTTGATGCATTATTAATACAAAATTTTTATACAATTATATGATATATTATGTTAACCGAGGTTAGCTTAGACCATCAATCTTCCACTCATGCATTTGGATAGCATTAGTTCGTCCTTTGATTTATATAAGAACTTATACCTACTTCACCCTAAGTAAATGAGTGCAGTTTAGACTTGAAACTTATCCTATGTGATGCCTTGTTCTTGCTCCATTAAGCCAACTCATTGGGGTTTTGAATATTATGCTATTTGGTTTTTAAGAAAGTCTAATTATCACAACAATACTAATTAAGTCTAACTATTTCAATTATACACTAACGCATCATTAAATTAAAATATAAACCCTGAACAATGAATACGTCAAATTAAAACTGTAAAAGTATATATACGCACACACAAGAATATAAAAAGCCAAAAAAAAAAAAGTTAACAAGATATAATTATTAGTTATTGAAAAGCTAAAAATTATATAAAAGTTTCTAAGTCATGAATTAAGAAATTATTTCGGGCTAGTCATTATTTTTATTTATTTTTCCAAGTCGCGTAAGACCCCAAAAAAACCCATCACATTATCAAAGTGCGGCTAATGTTTCTGTTACGGCACGCTTTCCTCCTGGAAACCGGCAACCTTGGAACTTGAATTTGCTTATTAAAAAGGTTAGCAAACGTTTGGTTGGTTGCTAGAAATGCAAAGTATTAATGGGCTACTAATAGAATGTGTAGTGTTACTGAGAATTGTCAACAATTAGCAGCTTTTCCGGGTGAAAGGGCCCGTTCTCACTGTGGAATATTTTTCCATCCCACCTCATTTGATCTATTATTCTCTTTACTTTGACAAGAGCATCTACGTGATCCCTAATGATAACAGTTCCTTGAGGGCGAACAATCCGATGCATTTCTATAAGCATGTCAGTAATATCACATCTGCAAAAAGGCACCGTGCAATATCCTTAATTACCGATTATATATGTATATATATCCAAAATATACAGTAGTTGTTTCTACCGCTATGGAAACATATATGTCTACCTCATTATACAAAATGGCTAGCTAGTAATGTTGAAGAAGCATTCGCTTCCAAGACATGACTAAATGCCAACTTAATGTAACAACAGCAATTTTCTCTTTATTGAACATCAAGCGACGGATATGTTGTATTTTTATTTATTTTTAAAAAAGAATGTAGAGTTATGAGTAATGCTATATGAAGCTTACTTGTCCATATACATGCTGAATAAACCACAGGCATGTATGAGATCATATGTTCGAGGGTACGTTGAAAATGGTTCACACCTGCAACCATGGCAATAACACGGATATGTGTACATATATCAGTGCGTGCATTGTAATCCATGCATGAGTTCAAATGCACTAACAATCAATGTTTCCAAGTAGACTAAATTACACTAAAGTAACATGATAGGATAAAAATAACCGTCAAGACTTTTAAGGCTAAAGAAACACAGGCAGCAGCATATGTTAATTGCAGTACAACATCTAGCTGCTTTAATTTGGGTTAATACATATAACTAGCTTTCATTTCGGGGGAATCATTGAATTATCAGACTATGAAGTTGAATATATACACACACACACACACACTCTAGTTAGAGGAATAGTTGAACGAGAGGAATATAGTTGAACCAAATCAGCTAAGTAAGCGATTTTAGAATTTTACAAAGAATAAGAATGTAGAACAGAATAAAAAAAGTTGATTTTTTTTCACCAAAAAGAAGAAAGAAGTATAAATTGCGAGTACCAATTCATGTAAGATCCAATTAGGCCTCGCTCGTAGATAATGCCAAGACTGCTGTTTTTTGCATCATAGGGAACAACATTCATAACCCACACTGGATATTTTGCCATTGCAGCAGCAAATCCCCCAAAGCCAGCATTCATATCCATGACATTCCTATACTTTCCACTGGCGGCTAGGGACTTGACTATGACTTCATAATGTGAAACTCTCCTTTTCCATGTCTGATTATCTTCATTAAAGGCTCTGAGTGTGATTCCACCATCTTTTGCATTTCTAATTCTTGGTGGAGCAGCACTCAGCCTTTTAGGCCATTTTTCAAGGGCACCACCGGATGTTCCATAGATATCTTTAACTTCTGGTAGAGGAACAATGCATGCTTTCATTCTTGTGTACCTGTTGAAAACATCAAATTAAGCTCATGCGTACTTATATTAGTATACATATAAAGTAATCATGCATCAATTGATGAAAGTCTAAACAAAAATGCAAAAAACGAATATCAAAAAGTAAAAAGAGAGAAAGAAAGAAAAGGAAATACCACAATAAATAGGAACTAACATATTCTACACAAGTTACTAGCTAGTTAATTCAACAGGAAGTGCTGTATCTTTTGTTGCTCAGATTTTGGTCCACTTATCCATCACACTCTTAGTGTTAGCTGCAGATATATATAATGCAAATGTAGTTTAAAACAAAGAAACTTACCAAGCAGCATCAGCATCAGCATCAGCATCAGATGCGGAGCAGAACTGAAGGGACTTCCAAGCCTTTAGCTTCTGGATGCAGTGGATATGATTTGTAGGCTTTTGCCAAACTGCAATTGGTTCTCTCTCAGCAATTTTTTTCCAGCACATTCGCCTTGCAAGGTCTTCTAAAATATTCTGATCGTTCTCCAACACCTTGGGCTCTACTTGCCATCCTTTATAGTGTTTTCTCCAATTTATGGGCGGCCCAGACAGCACCCAATATCCACCAGGGCGCAAAACTCGGTCAATCTCTAGTAGATACAGCCCATCTGTATTGTGTATGATGCATCACTTAAACTCATCAGTCATCGAAGAATAGCATAAGAAAAACTCAAGCGTTGAAGAATTAAAGCACTTGAACCAATCATATTTATTTTACAAAGACGTGACTCATGTTAAAGTACAAGAATTAATGAAGCAAATTAAAAATACCGTAAGAAGTCCACGGTACAAGACATCTGGAACAATGAGCCATGTCAAATGATCTTGAAGGGAAAGGGAGTCTATGACGGCTTAGCACTCCAAGCATGGCTGGAAGTCCCCTTTCAAGGGCAAACTGTACTTGAGCTTCGTGTAAGTCCTTTGGAGCAATCGACATTGTTAAGATGTTATAGTCCATTAGAGCCGCTCCAAAGCTGGCAACCTACAACAATGCACATCCAAATTACACACACACACATATTCCCGACCCCAAATAAGAGAGTCAAAGCTAATAAGAGCAGACAGAGAAGACTCCACGAAAATCTTAAGCAGTTGATACCCTTTCCCCTGTGATCGACGTGATAGCGGCGAGACATGAGATGTCAAATTATAGTGTAAGAGCCAATGCATATTAAACGGCTTTGGTTAGATTAGAATCATTAGATATAAAGTCATCACATCACATTCACGTGAATATAACTTTGGACAGGACAAATACTAGTTAGCATGGATCCTGCAGACCTAAGAGAGGAGGAGTGAAAATTAAACAAATTAAAATTAGTCCAATTTGAAGATAGACAATTTAGGCTATTCAATTCAAAGTTAACAAGCAAAATTATTGCAATAAGGACAAAACCGATCAACCTCATCCATCCTTTACTAGATTCAGCTATGAGTATAATTTCTATGTATTGACACATGTGAGTAAAGTTTGTTTGTTTCTACAACTTGAAAAATTATTGAATAAGATCATTTGATTGGATGAAAATAAAATCAGCAACATGAGGAAAAACAAGAGAGAAAAAAAATGTAAGAACGCAAAAATAAAACGTACCCCACAACCAACGTCAAGCGCTGTCCTGATGTTGCCAGATTTGAGAGGCACAGCACGTTTGATGACATCGACATAACCTTTGACTCCAGCGACAAATGAGGTCCCCCCTCCGGGGAACACGAAGCGGTTGCCTTGCAATGTAACCCAGTTTTGCGATTTCTTGTATTCAGTGAGCTTAGGAAAAGGGACATTGCTGAACCGGGCGGTGTCTCTACTCTTAGGCCATGGAAATGGCTTGCGGTAACTGCGCGGCGTTGGGGTCAGGCATCCAAGTCGACTTTGACTTTGAGGGCAGTGCCTCTCCTTCTCGAAGCCTCTTCCATCCACTAAGCGGCTCGATCTCTGTGGGTCATGGTCATGGCATGGACAGTAGTTGGTGAAGTTAGTGGAGCAGTAGCTGAACAAGTGGCTGTGCTCTTGTTGTGGGACTGGAAGAGAAAGAGAAAGTGAGTGGTGGGCTTCAAACTCAAGTGATGATGGGTCCAGGAAGTGGTTGAGGAGGGTGGAGACATTGGCATTGGCATTGACATCATCATGTTGTTGGTGAAGGAGGCAGGGCTCACGAAGAGGAAGCGAAGAGGTGATGGTAGTGGTGGTTGTTTTGGTGGTGAAAGAAGCAAGGGTGTAGAAGAGGGAGCATAGCATGGTGGTTAACAAAATTCTCAATACATGGCTCCTCACGGTCACGGGTTTTGAAGTGATTAGAGATTGGAGTGCTGTTGCTGCTGCCATTGCCATTGCCGTTGGGTGTTAACAATTACTTTCACCGCTGCTTTCAGCTCTCAAGAGTAGTGTAGTGTAGCAACATCATGCTATAGCAGTTGAAGCCTGCAAGGTGCTGCAACTGCACTGCAAGGAAGTTGATAGATACTTTACTAGTACATCTTTCTTGCTCCTGATTGATTATTAGTTTATTATGCAGGGGGACAAAACATTTTCAGTGCACTCACACTGTCACCCTTACCCAATACTAAATTATTTTGACAATTCTAATTCCATTTTAATTTTTTTTATTTTATATAAAAGCAATGATAAAAGTGTGCTAGAGCCATTGATTATAAGACATATGTGGGTGGACCATATCTTAGGTCAGAAGGCAGATGGATTCTTCCCAACATGTACCCTGCCCATGATAAGGCTTCTACATTGTTTTGTAGTGTTGTTCACACACACACACACATATATATATATATATAGTTTGTTGGGCCAGCAGGAAGAGCTTCACATTTTGGGCCTTGCAAGTTGCAAGAGTGAAGTAGTGGGATTATCATCAATATAATTCCTCAATTGATCTTGTGTCGCGTTATAAATATTTCATGCTCAAACCCGTCTTGCAGCTAACAAAAATTATCGTCCCGTCATTATGATTAACTCAACTCAAAATGAAAAAAGAACTTGATTCTGATGCAGCATCATTCTAAAGTTAATTATGCTATTCGGATCCACTCTTTCTTTGCATCTGATCTGAGTTAGGCTCCTTTCATCTGGTCCTTCCCATGAAGCTGTTCCTGTATGTATGTGGACGTGTATCTACTAGTATCTAGCTTGATTCCGTTATTCATTGATGTGGGCGAGACAGGCTAGCACCACCCAAATAATCATAATAATGATAATCATAAGTGTTGGGTGTGTGTGTGAGTGAGTTACTTGTTTGTCTGTCTCAACTCAAACAACAATAAATGGACGGCTGGCTGCCAACAATGTCCTGCGGAAGTTGGCAACTCCGCACAACCGTTACTTTACTTGCTAAATATGGATAGAGAAATGCTCTTTCTCATTCTCATTCTTATTCTCATGAAATGAATCTTTTTCACTCAACACACTACCTTCGCCTCAAAGCCTATCTCAGGAATCTCGGCAGGTTCTTCATTAACCATAAATAAATAAGCTAATTAATTAACGTTGTTTCTGCAAAAGGGTGTTTTGCACAATTGCAACTTTAATGCTTGGATTTTGGACTAGTCCTTCCCGGGGACTT
This sequence comes from Dalbergia cochinchinensis, assembly GCA_031216125.1. NCBI lineage: Eukaryota > Viridiplantae > Streptophyta > Magnoliopsida > Fabales > Fabaceae > Dalbergia > Dalbergia cochinchinensis. The sequence continues at coordinate 66,117,128 of CM062369.1, forward strand.
GTATTGTATTACTATAAGGTAGTACTACTAGAGTAGGAAAAGATGATCACCTTCCACCAATTGTGGAGCAGAAATACATTAATAGGTCTTGGACTGGGACAGTTTCTTTCTCTTCTCATCACTTCCACAGGCTTCACTTCTTCGGAATTAGCTATAAAAGGTTTGCCTTAGTGACGTGATTGTCGAGCTCATTCAAATTAATCAGGTTGATAAAAAGAAAATTTGTAATATAGAACAATCTGAATCGTCTCCTAAGGAATTCGCAATAAACCAATTCGCTCAATTGAAAACAGTACAATACAAAAAAAAAGCAACAGAAACGAAAAGATGGGGGGGGGGGTTTGTTCAATTTCAATATTGACAGATTACAGATTAAAACGAAATTAACAATTAAAAAAAAAGCAACCAACCCAGACTTGAGCTGCTGAGAATCCGTCATTGGACAATTACTCACCGAATTCGTGGTTGATCCTAAACAAATCGGAATCCTTGCATTCATTTAGAAAAATGAATCCACTAGGCAATCACCTAGCATTTTATCAAAAAACTCGGCGTGTTCACTCATTCAACGTACAATGCCCACTTAAACCCGTTTTGATTTTGAGCCCTTTCGATTAATCAACCTAAATGTTAAATCTAACATTCAACACCCCTGTATGAGGCAAAAACGAACTCAGTGTAGGGCACAAACGTCCTCTGGATTAACGGCGGAGACTCAATTCGTGGGTTGGTCGATTAGCGCCTTAGCCAACCATGGCAGAGACAAAAATCGAAAAATAAAGAAAAAGAGAAAGAGTCGAACAGGATGGATGAAACTCTGAAGAACAGGATGAACAAAAACTCAGATGGAAGAATCCGAAAGAACAGTTTTTTTTAGTCCTTCTGTTTTCCAGCTCTTAAAATCCAAAATAAAATAAACCGGTTCAAAGAACAAAAATTGGCCCAAACAAAAAAACCTAAAATAATGGCTTTGGTGCCATGCAATTGGACACTTAATTAACTAAACTTTACTCCAGCATTTCATAGCTGCCTTGTTGTCCGAATTTGGCCTTCAATCGGGCTCCTGAAACAAAAGTCCAATTTAGACTAAAAACCAATATTTACACACTAAATAGCCCAAAATCATTATTCAATTGCAAAACTAAAGTGTGATAGAAAAATCAGTTATCAAATCCCTCCACACTTATCCTTTTGCACTTCGGGGCAAAATTAAAAACCCAACAAAACATAAAGACTCAAAGATAAAGACTAAAGGATAGACCTCTCCTTTCTAACAATTGTCAAGAATGCAAAATTTGGACAGGGAACACAAAACTTCAAAAGATCAATCAACCAATCATGACAGAAATTTTTTCATCTCAAATTACAAGACATGGCAATCTCAATTGATGATGCTAATCACGCAAGATGGCCTCTCAAGGTATGCTCTCAATCAATCTCTCTCAAGTGTATAGGGTAGCAATTGTATCACTCAAATTCCACTCAACAAAACTGCCCTACCATAAGCTTGCTCAAATTCTACTTCTCTACTACTCAGAACACATGCATACACAAATCAAGAGGACTTATTATTTAAGGTTGTAATGGGGCTATGGTCAAGGTATGGACAAGGAATGAAAGGCTAAGCACCCAAGAAATTTAGAAGAGCATTAGTTAAGTAACAAATCACGTTTGCTCAAAACTAACTAAGTAATGAAATGCACTTTTACAAACAAATCACGTTTTTTTTTCTTTTTTTGTGTTTTTTTTGTTTTTTGTTTTTTTTAGAGAGGAGTTCTATATTCCATAACAAAACAACGAGAAACCAATATCAAATAACAATTGGCATCAAATAGCTGCTCCCCCCCACACTGAAATTGTTGCACACCTGGGCAACCTTCACACTTAAACACAACACTAAGGTGAAACCAATGCTCAATAAATGTCCAAGGTGCGGAATAAAATGGTTTTACACTTAGACTTGTAATGTGACTAAAACAAGGATGATATCTGGCCTAAGGGGCTAACCAATGGGGATATGATGCAAAGGAAGGCTATATGGCCAAAGTGGTAACTAAAAGAAAGAAGGCCTCTATCATCTTCATGCATACACGTGAAAAATGCAGTTTCAAAAAGATTAAGAGCAAGTTCTAGAGAACAAAATCATGAGCAGAAGCACACAAGAAAGAAAGAATGCATAAAATATATTCCATTCACACAGGTCCAAAATCTCACAAAGGTCAATACCAACACACGTTCAGCATCACAAGATCAACTACCAAGTTAGATAATCCAAAAGTCAAGAAATTCAGTCCAACAGAATGATCTATCAGAAACAAAATATCAAAGTCTAATAATATTATGTCCAACTCAACAATTATCAGAAGAAGGGTTCAAACTGCATTATTTTCAAGATCCTTGTATTAGCAATCAAAGTTGAAATTGAAAGCGCAAAGAAAAGAGAAATAGAAAAAAAGGAAAGAAAACTCCCTTAAGGAGGATATGTAGCATCAGTGAGCTTAATCTTTGTCTCCCCAGGTTGTTGCTGAGGTCCCTCATAAAAATGTTTTAGGCGGTGTCCATTCACAGTGAAAATCCTCCTGGTTTGTTCATCACATAACTCTACTGCACCAGAAGGAAAGACATTAGTAATCACAAAAGGGCCATCCCATCTTGATCGAAGCTTACTAGGCATAAATTTTAGACGAGAGTTAAATAAAAGAACTTTTTGGCCCACAACAAACTCTTTTCTCAGGATGTGCTTATCATGAAATGCCTTTGTCTTTTCTTTGTATAAACGTGAACTCTCATAGGCATCCAATCTAAGCTCTTCCAACTCTTGCAACTGCAGCTTCCTCTCCACCCCTGACTTGGCCAAATCCATGTTGCACTGCTTAATGGCCCAATATGCCTGATGCTCCAACTCTACCGGAAGATGACATGCCTTACCAAAAACAAGCCGAAAAGGAGACATCCCAATCGAAGTCTTGTATGCAGTTCGATATGCCCACAATGCATCATCTAGCCTCTTGCTCCAATCTTTTCGGTTAGAGTTAACAGTTTTCTGAAGAATTTGCTTAATCTCTCTGTTCGAGATTTCAGCTTGGCCATTGGTTTGTGGATGGTATGCTGTGGCAACCTTGTGTATCACTCCATACCTTCATAATAAAGCACCCATGCTTCGATTACAGAAATGAGAGCCCTGGTCACTGATAAGAGCTCTAGGAACACCAAACCTGCAGAAAATGTGAGACCTGACAAAATCTACAACAACAACAGAATCATCAGTCCGGGTGGCTTTTGCCTCGACCCATTTTGAAACATAATCAACAGCCAGCAATATATAAGAAAAACCATGAGAAATAGGAAATAGACCCATAAAATCAATACCCCAGACATCAAAAACTTCACAAAACAGTATGGGTTGTTGGGGCATCTCATGCCTACGGGAAATACTCCCTATTTGCTGACAGTTCTCACATGACTTACAAAACAGATGTGCATCATGAAACAAGGAAGGCCAAAATAAACCAGAATCTAGCACCTTCCTAGCAATTCTTTGGGGTCCAAAGTGACCACCACAGGCAGAAGCATGGCAAAAATGCAAAATGGAATGAAACTCATTATCAGGCACACATCTCCTAATCACTTGGTCATTACAAAATCTCCACAAATAAGGGTCATCCCAACACATAGTATTTAGATTCACTTTTCAATTTCAGAGTCTGGGCCCTAATAGAATCAGCAGGCAAAACACCAGCAACCAAATAATTTACCAAATCAGCATACCAGGGAAGCTTACCTTGTAGCTGTAAGAGCTGCTCATCAGGAAAATCATCCCGAACAGGAGAGAAGTCATAATGGTGAGTTACTCTACTCAAATGATCAGCTACCCAGTTCTCTGCTCCACTTCTATCCTTAATATCTATGTCGAATTCTTGGAGCAACAACATCCACCGAATGAGTCGGGGGTTAGCATCTGGCTTCTTTAAGATATACTTTAAAGCTGCATAGTCAGAAAAGGTAGTAACCCTAGTATCTAGTAGATATGACCTAAATTTATCAAGTGCAAAAACAACAGCCAAAAGTTCTTTCTCAGTGGTTGTGTAATTAGACTGGGCAGAATCCAAAGTCTTGGATGCATAGGCAACGACATGAGGAGCCTTTTTGACTTGTTGAGCAAGAACAGCACCAACAGCATAGTTGGAGGCATCACACATTAGTTCAAATGGAAAAGACCAATCTGGTGACTGGATCAGCGGAGTTGTAGTCAAGCAGCGCTTCAAATGGTTGAAGGCCGACTTACACTCATCATCAAACACAAAATCTGTGTCGTGCTGCAAAAGGTTTGTCAAGGGTCGGGCAATCTTGCTAAAGTTTTGGATGAAGTGCCGGTAAAATCCTGCATGACTAAGAAAAGAACGCACTTCCCTTACAGAAACAGGGTAAGGTAAAATAGAAATAACATCTATCTTAGTAGGATCTACCTCAATGCCTTTCCTAGATACAATGTGTCCCAAAACTATCCCTGACTCAATCATGAAATGACATTTCTCAAAATTCAACACAAGATTGGTCTCAATGCATTTATTCAAAACTCTAGCCAAATTACCCAAGCATGCATCAAAAGAAGACCCATAAACGGTAAAATCATCCATAAATACTTCCATGCAATCCTCTAAAAATTCAGAAAAGATGCTTACCATGCATCGCTGGAAGGTTCCAGGTGCATTGCAGAGTCCAAAGGGCATCTTTCTATATGCAAATGTTCCAAAGGGGCATGTGAAGGTAGTTTTCTCTTGATCTTCAGGCGCAATGTGGATTTGGAAGTAGCCTGAGTAGCCATCCAAGAAGCAATAGTGAGATTTACCAGCCAACCGTTCCAACATTTGATCAATAAAGGGTAAAGGATAGTGATCCTTGCGGGTGGCCTAGTTGAGCTTCCTATAGTCTATGCAGACTCTCCAGCTGTTTTGAGCTCTTGTGGGAATTAGCTCATTTTTCTGGTTAGCCACAGCAGTCACTCCAAATTTTTTTGGAACTACCTGAACTAGGCTAACCCATTGGCTGTCTGAGATGGGATAGATAATGCCAGCTTGCAGAAGCTTAGTCACTTCCTTCTTCACCATATCCAGAATAAGGGGATTCAGGCGCCTCTGAGGTTGTCTCAATGATTTAGCACCTTCTTCCAATGAAATTCGATGCATGCACATGGAAGGGCTAATGCCAACAATGTCGGCTAAGGTCCACCCAATCGCCTTTTTATTTGCCTTCAACAATCTCAGCAGCTGCTCCTCTTGATCAGGTAGAAGGTTCCTTGCCAAAATGACTGGCAACTGCTCATTCTCCTCCAAGAAGGCATATTTCAAGTGATCAGGTAGAGATTTCAGCTCCAACTTAGGTGGTTGCTCAGTAGAAGGAAGAAGGTTAGCAGATTGCACCAACTCTACAGCATGTCCATCATTTGAACCTGTAATGCCTGAAAATGAATTTAAAAGATTTAGATTCGACATTAGAATTATCATCAGCATCAACATCACTATGAAGTGCATCACAAAAATTAGAGAAACATGAAAAATTGGTGCAAATAAGACACCATTCGTTATCATTACAACCACAAACAACAGTGTCATTAACAGTTGCAAAATCTGGATAATCAGCACAAAACTCAGCATAAGCATCATCAACCACATCATCAATCACATCAATGTACAAAACTGAATGCTTCTCTCTAGGGTGTTTCATGCCATCAAAGATATTAAAATGCACAATACTATCACCAAATTCCATGGAAAGAGTACCAGAATGCACATCTATCTTGGTCCTAACTGTTTTCAAGAAAGGCCTCCCAAGAAATTGGGGGTCCATTGCTAGGAGACTCACTTTCTGTCGTAACCAGAATCACGACGGGGACGGCGAAAAAGAATTATTAAAAATTGTAGTCGCCACCAAGTTTATTGAAATTGGGAAAACATGGAAAAACTCATTATTTTTATAAATGGTCTTTGAAACTAGATTTGAGCTCGGGAGTCGGTTATGCATAGAGAAGGGCAGGCATTTAATCCTACGCACCCTTAGTACACCCGTCCTTAGACGGTACCTATAATTAATTTGTACAGATTATTAATAACCCTTTTGAGATATTTATTTTTCCATTTGTTACTTACAAAAAAAAATAATAATAATTAAAAAAATTCCTTTAAAAAGAAACTTTGGAGCCTCAAACTGTCACAATTCAGATGTCCAAAATATTGAGTTAACAAACCGTCCCGGCTAAATTAACACTTTTATTTGAAATAAAATATTTGAAAAATAAAAAAAATCTTATAAATATTTACAAACAAGAAAAGAAAGAAAACAAACAGTTTTGGCATTTTTTATAAAAGAAAAAATAAATAAATAAATAAATACAAACGAGAATAAGTATATTTTACGTGGAAATTTCGGATCATTAAGCTGTCACAACTCAAATGTCCAAATTATTAAGTTAACAAGCCGTCTCGGCTAAATTAACATTTTTGACAGAATATTTCTCTCAAAAAAAAGAAATCATTAAAAAAAGTTATTAACAAGTAAAATAAATATGTGAATTTAATTTTTGACTTGACAGGGATCAGAATCACCTGCTCCTACGTATCCCTTGGTACAATAGAGAATTCAAAGTCACGTAGTTCTGTATAAAATATTTGTGAATTTATAAACTAAATTTTTGAAAAATGAATTTTAGAATATTAAGTTGTCACAGCTAAAATATTCCAGAATTTAGAATTAATAGGCCGTCACGGCTCAATTAATCCTATTTATTTATTTAAAAATCCAATTACTCAATTGATGAATTAAATAAACTTTTAAATAAAAAGGAAAATAAAAAAAAAGAAAAAAAGGCTAACTTTAATTATGAGTTGACAACATTAATTTAGAGACAAAATTTTTATTTTTATTATTTTTTTTAAAAAAAATGAACAAATATAACAATTAAAGATTAAAAGTAAATCAAAGATTCTAACTACCATCTTTTTATTATTTTTTATTTTAAGATTTTTCGTATAAAATTTACCAAATCATTAAACAATTCAATTACTCTCAACTTGATTATTTAATCCTACTCAAAAGAAAATAAACTCGTTTATTTTAAATTTCAAACTAAACTAATTTTAAAACAAACAAATCTAAAATTAAAAAAATTAAACAAACACTAAAAACTAATCGAAAACTAATGCTACCTGAACAAATTGTCCAAAAATAATACTAACTTCAAAATATAATTAAATGCAATTAAAATTTCCTAATTCTACTAATTTAATTTTACTTCTAACTCACACAAACATATTAATACTAACACCCATACTCACACGCACACACACTTTCTCGCACACGCGCTCACGTGCACTCACCTCCCCACTCAAAACAAACACGCACGCTCACCTCCCACTTTCACTTTCACACTCAACTCACGCACAACACACACACATACACTCCACTAATAACACTCTTACACACTCACCTAAGAAAAAAAAACAAAAGGGAAAGGGGGTCTGAGAAGAAGAAAGAGAGAGGCCTAGAGAGAGAAAGCGAGACTAAGAGAGAAGGGAGAGAGAAAGGCCAATCGGAGAAGAAAGAAGCAAGGCGGGGTCCTTCGCCGCGCAGGGGAACCAAGTTGGCGCCTGGTGCGAAGCCGCTGGGGCGAGGCCGCGGCGTGAAGAAGAAGGAAGCTGGCTGATGGTGGTTTCGCTGGAAAATCGGGTGCGATGGAAGAGGAAGGGAAGCGGCGGTCATGATGGGAAGGGAAAACCGGCCGGCGCTCGAGGAAGGGAGCGAGATCCGGCGATGGGAGTGGCTCGATGTGCAGATCCGGGCGAGGGAGGAAGGAATCATGGCGGTGGCTGGCTTGGCCGATCTACAGGGCCGAGCGCGGCAGTGGGGCGCGACTTGCGGATCACGTTCGCGGTGAGCACCGTGGAGGATGATCGGTACCCGTCGCACAAGGAAGGAGGCTGGCGCAGGCCGCGGCGGTTTCGCGGTTGGCTGGTGTGGACGAAGGTGGTGGCGTGGCGGCAAGGGGAGGCTGCGGCCAAAGGAAAGGGAGACCGCGGTGTGAAGAGGCCGCTCGCGGTGGTGTCCGGTACGAAGGAGAGCGCCGATCTGGGGATGAACGCTAGCGATGATGATGGATATGAATGGACGAGGAAGAAACCGCAGATGGTGGAGCCCTGTTGGCACCACCGCCGACCACCCCCTTCTTCAGTTTCTGTTTTTCCAGTTTTTGGCTTCTTTTTTTCCTTTTCTTCTTTTTTATGTTTGAATTGGGACTGTTGTTTGTTAAATCGGACGGTTGATAGACTTTGGACTATGTTTGGTTGTTGATTATTTCTGTGTTTGGCTGAGAATATTGGAATTGGAATTTTGATTTGTTCCCATTTGGCTGAAAGTGTTGGTTTTGATTTTGGCTGGGGTTTGCGGGTATGCTGGGCTATTTGGCTTGAGAAACAGGACAACACTAAAAAAAGAAACAAACCAGTGGTTTACAAATGATTTACCTTCGACTTTCTCTTCCTTCTTGATTCTTTCTTTTTCTGTGTTTTTGGCAAAGGTATTTTCAGATGAAAAAAATGGTGGTCAGAAATTTTTGCTTGGAGCAATCATCCCTTTTTTCCTTTGTGATTTGATCTCATTTATAAATCTTCATGAATCAATTTTTGTCAACCTCACGGTAGCAATTTTTGATTTAATTGATACTAGTTGCTTATTTCATGGGATTGCATTTGATCTTGCATGCTGCATTCTTTGAATTTTTCTTCTCCTGCATGTGAGCTGTGTCACCGCCTTTGAATCCAGTGCCTGATTGCAGCTTGTTTTCCTTGTTTTGTTCGGCTATCACATTACAACACTGACTCCTCTTTTGTATTGTCTCGTTTTCTTTTCTTTTTTATATTTTTTGTTTTTTTTCTTTAACAAAAAAGTAAAAATAAAAATGAAATTGCAACTGAAATAGGTTGCGAAAGTTTTTTTGTTTTTTTGGTGATGAAATAGGCTCAACAACAATAAAAAAAATGAAATGGGTTAAAATTTTTTGAAATGAAATGGGCTGAAACTTTTTTTTTAATCTAAATGACATAACCAAATAAAAAGGGAAAAGAAATGGGCTGACATTTTTTCACAATTAAAAATGGGACGGGCTTTTCTTAATAATCAAACAATAACCTAAAATGGGCTTACCAAAACAAGAAAGGAATGAGTTGAAAGAAAATTTTTTATTTTTTGGGCTGGACAAAATTGGGTGTTCACACCTTCCATCTCTAAAATGTAAAAATCAACAGGAAATATCAATTCATTGACTCTAACTAGAACATCTTCAATCAAACCAGCAGGGTGAGCATTACTCCTATTAGCTAACTGGATGACAACACCAGTGGCACGCAAGGGGCCAAGTCCAAGAGAATTATAAACAGATTCAGGCATGACATTTATGGAAGTACCTAAGTCTAACATGCAATCATGAAATTTACAATTTCAAATAATGCAAAGAATAATAAATATCCCTGGATCTTTGCACTTCTTAGGCATGGGCTGGATGAGTGCTGACACATTTCGACTCAAGCCCACTCGCTCACTCCCTTGTAGTCGCCTCTTGTTGGTACACAATTCCTTCAGAAATTTGGCATATTTGGGAATCTGCTTGATCGCATCTAAGAGAGGAATGTTGACTTCAACTTTTCTGAATGTCTTAAGGATCTCCTTCTCTTGTGCTTTCTCTGCCAACTTTTTGGATTGAAGGGCTCTCTGAGGGAAAGGTAGAGGGATGGGAGTTTCGAACTGATCATTGCCTTGCTTCAGTGTCTCATTGCTCCCCTTTTCTGAGGCCTTTTTTGAGGCCGGTTTAGCTTCAGCAACAGCTTGCTTGGGTTCTTCTAGTTGCTTGCCAGACCTTAGGGATATAGCACTGACATTCCCCTTCGGATTGGGAATTGTTTGGGAAGGAAGAGAGCAAATAGATCCTTGGGGTTGTAGTTGGTTCAGTGAAGTTGCTCACTGCCCAATCTGAGTTTGCAAATTTTGAATTGAAGATTCTGTTCTTTGCTAGAATTGCAAATTGTTTGTTGCAAGCTGCTTCACCAAATCTTCCAATAAGGGACCACCACTGCTAGTCTGCTGTTGTGCTGGTGGTGGAGATACAGACTGGTAGGCATTCTATCTTTGCTGTGTAAAATTCGGCCTCTGCTGGTACTGCTGGTTCTGGTTCCACTTGAAGTTTGGATGATCTCTCCAGCCAGGATTGAAAGTATTGGAATACGGATTATGCTGCTGCTGCTGATATTATGGTTTTCCAGGAAAGACTCCTACAGCAGCTACTGATTGGTCTAGAGAGGTGCCTTCTTGCAAAGTCAAGCAAGCATCTGTGGACTGGAGTGGATCATAGGGGGGAATGGGAGCGGGAGCTTGCACTGTTTGTGTCACTGCCAACTGCCTTACCAATGAGATCAATTCGTCTAGTCTGTTTTCCAGTCTCTGGTGGTCTGTACTAGAAATTATTGCTGGTTTCTGGGCACTGTGATGTTGGGCTGGGGGTGCTTGAATTGAGAACACCGCCCCACTGCTGTTTGCTCTAGTGCCAAATTGCTGAGAATTAGTAGCCATGTTTGCTATCAATTGTCTGGCAGCAGTAGGTGTCTTATCAACCAAAGCACCACCACTAGCTGCATCCACCATATTTCTGTCCATGGGCAGCAAGCCGTCATAGAAATACATATAAGTAACTGGTCAGCTATCTGGTGGTATGGACAGCTCGAACATAGCCTCTTGAACCTCTCCCAATATTCATGCAAATTCTCTCCATTCACTTGCCTTATCCCACATATCTCTTTTCTGATTGCAGTGGCTCTTGAGGCTAGGAAAAATTTCTCCAAAAACATCTCTTCATGTCATTCCAGCTTCCAATAGATGAGGGTTGGAGGTAATACAACCAGTCTTTAGCTCCACTATCTAGAGAAAAAGGAAAAGCTCTCAATTTAATCTGTTCCTCATCAATTCCTTGCGGCTTCATTGTGCTGCAAACCACATGGAACTCCTTCAAATGCTTATGTGGATCCTCACCTGCAAGACCATGAAACTCAGGAAGCAAATGGATAAGACCGGATTTAAGCTCAAAGTCAGCTTCAAGATTAGGATATTGGATGCATAAAGGCTGATAGTTAACATCAGGTACAGCCAATTCCTTTAATGTCCGATTATCCATGTTATCAGAAAAATGAAAACTAAGAGATGCAACAGAATTGGAATCAGAATCAATATAATCAGAATGCTCAGTAACAATTGTATGACTTAGCCTAGAAGCCCTCTGAGCAGCATGCAATGTTCTCTCTATCTCAGGATCAAAAGCTAACAGGTCATGTGCATTGCTACTACTCCTAGTCATACAACATAAGGCATAATAGGTAGAACATGAAATTAACCAAAATAAAATCAAAAACACTATCAAATAAATTTTAAAAATTATACGAACACCACAGCAAAATTATAAAATGTATTTTTGATTTTCTGTAATTTTTTGATGATTTTTAAAAATCATGAAATTGAAAAAAAAATGAAAAAGTGGTCTAAATGATGGAATTTGGCAAAATTAGACCCTACATTAGCCTACCTACTCCGTAGGGGACTGAAAAGTACTTATTGATTTTTTTCCTACCCCCTGACCAATTTTTAGAGCAATTGGAGATAGTTGACAGAAACCGAAAAAAAAAATGCAACCATGCTATGCAGCAATCAAGGTCAAAAGGACAATGCGAATTCCCCGGCAACGGCGCCAAAATTTGACGTGACTGTCGAGCTCACTCAAATTAATCAGGCTGATAAAAAGAAAATTTGTAATATAGAGCAACCTGAATCGTTTCCCAAGGAATTTGCAATGAACCAATTCGCTCAATTGAAAACAGCACAATACAAAAAAAAAAAGCAATAGAAACGAAAAGATGGGGGGTTTGTTCAATTTCAATATTGACAGATTACAGATAATAGATTAAAACAATTAAAAAAAAGCAACCAACCCAGACTTGAGCTCCTGAGAAGCCGTCATTAGACAATTACTCACTGAATTCGTGGTTGATCCTAAACAAATCGGAATCCTTGCATTCATTTAGAAAAACGAATCCACTTGGCAATCACCTAGCATTTTATCAAAAACTCGACGTGTTCACTTATTCAACGTACAATGCCCATTTAAACCCGTTTTGATTTTGAGCCCTTTCGATTAATCAACCTAAATGTTAAATCTAACATTCAACACCCCTGTATGAGGCAAAAACGAACTCAGTGTAGGGCACAAACGTCCTCTGGATTAACGGCGGAGACTCAATTCGTGGGTTGGTCGATTAGCGCCTTAGCCAACCATGGTAGAGACAAAAATCGAAAAATAAAGAAAAAGCGAAAGAGTCAAACAGGATGGATGAAACTCTGAAGAACAGGATGAACAAAAACTTAGATGGAAGAATCCGAAAGAACAGTTTTTTTTAGTCCCTCTGTTTTCCAGCTCTTAAAATCCAAAATAAAATAAACCGGTTCAAAGAACAAAAATCGGCCCAAACAAAAAAACCGAAAATAATGGCTTTGGTGCCATGCAATTGGACACTTAATTAACTAAACTTTATTCCAGCATTTCATAGCTGCCTTGTTGTCCAAATTTGGTCTTCAATCGGGCTCCTGAAACAAAAGTCCAATTTAGACTAAAAACCAATATTTACACACTAAATAGCCCAAAATCATTATTCAATTGCAAAAATAAAGTGTGATAGAAAAATCAGTTATCACTTAGTTTTCATATGCTGCATCCTCAAAATTCTCTCATTTGGACATTCTCATAAAGTAACTGATCCTCCCAACTTGCACTGCTTATTTTATCTTATGACTACTTTTTCTTCTTTGTCTTTGACTATAGACTACAGCTGTGCTGAGAGCTTGAATTTCTTTACAAATCCTTGCCTCAAATTGTCTTAAAAGATTAACACGTTGCCTACTAAATTTAATAATAAAATGCTCTGTTCTTCCTTACTATCTTATTGGCTCACTCTCTTATTTTTTGGTCTTTGAACACCTATTGCAAATTTTGTCCTTGTCTTTTATTACCACTTTAGGAATTGATGCACCAACTTCGCAATCGTTTCTAAATTATGTGTTCTTGGCAATTGTCTATGGGAGTATTGTTCTATACAGAAGGAAAGCACTCAAGGTTAATACACTATGCCTGATATTTTTTTTATTTTAATTCATTTGCAAAACATGATGTAGCCTGACATTTTTTCTTTTAATTCATTTGCAAAACATGATGGAGTGCCTTAGACGATGAATTCTTTTCATTACTTCTATTTCTTGTTTAGTTTGAGTGAAATTGGTGAAAGGACTATTCAAAACAATTTTTTTTTAAACAATTGTCTGTGCTAAACTTCTTGTAGATCTCCTGCGATTTTGAGCTTGTGCTTTTCATTCGATGACCAATTAGATGATTATCGGCTGTAGTCAGCACCGGGGTTCATATTGGTGGTATGCTATACAATGATCCCTTTCTTCTTTTTTTTGGTATATTCTGATTAAAAAAAGGACAATGCTGTATGAAATAAACTTTAAGGGGACAAAAAGAGGTATCAAATTTGCAGAGCCATTGAGTTGCTTGAATATGGAAGTTTGATGTGACAACGTATCGAAGCCAGGGTGGATTCTATTGGCTCTATAACAGAGTTGAATGTATTTGTAAGTGTAACTAAAAGAGAACATTATGGAAGAATGATATCTTAGATGTCTATTAAAATGCTCCATGTCTTTCTGTTTCTTTAAAGCTATTGTGGATGAACAATATATCGTAACTTCTTAAGCAAGTTTAGATGTGACAATATTCTTGGACGTTGGTAGCAAACCACAAACTACCGCACTCATGTTTTACTTTGTTAGTGTAGAAAAGGATTTCTCTCATATTAATTCATTTTGTACGGGATAGAATTAATACGGGCTTATGATACAATCAGAATCAAATCCTATTCCTAATAACGATGAGGGAAATATTCTCCTCTTAAATATAATTAGCTATACAATCTTTGCAAATAAGGAAAGAACATTATTATCCTAATTAAGAAATATACAACTGTTATGACAGAATATTTACTGCCATAATATTTAGGATATGGCTGAGATCCTTTCAACACTCCCCCTTAAGCTGGGTGATAGATGTCTACCATTCCCATATTGGATCTAAGAGTCTCATAAATAGGCTTGGAGAGGCCCTTAGTTAGGATATATGCTATTTGTTTAGTTGAGTGAATATATTCCAAACTTGCACTCCTATTTTCTATCTTCTCTTTTATAAAATGGCAGTCAATCTCCACATGTTTGGTCTTGTCATGATGAACAAGATTCTTACCAATGCTAATTGCAGCTTTGTTGTCACAAAAGATTTTCATGGGATCATTTGCGGCAAATCCTAGTTCTCTAAGCGTCCTTTGGAGCCGTATCCCTTCACAAATGCCATGGGACAAGGCTCTAAATCCTGCCTCAGCATTGCTTCTAGCAACTACTTGCTGCTTCTTCTCCATGTGACCAGTTGCCCTACACAAAGGAGCAATATCCCATTGTGGATTTTCTATCAATTATTGATCCAGCCTAATCAGCATCAGTAAACACTTCAATATTCTTGTTTTGGTTCTTCCCAAAGTGCAATCCTTTTCCTGGTAATCCTTTCAAGTATTGGAGGATGCGGTTAACAGCTTTCCTCAGTTGGGTTATTCATGAAGCGGCTTACCATACTTATAGCAAAACTAATATCAGGCCTAGTGTGAGTAAGATAGATCAGCTTTACCACGAGTCTTTGTTACCTGCCCTTATCAGTTGGAGGCTGTCTTATTCTTCTCCACTTTCCTTGTTGGATCCATTAGAGTATCCACTGGTTTACATCCTAGCATACCCATCTCTCTTAGGAGATCCAGTGTATACTTCCTTTGGGACATTGAAATCCCATTTTGTGACCGGGCAACTTCCCTTCCTAGGAAGTATTTGAGCTTTCCTAGATCCTTAACTTCAAACTCCTTGGCTAGGAGTCCCTTTAGCTGATCTGTTTCTTCCTAATCATCGCCTATGACGATAATATCATCAACATAAACAATGAATAAAGCTGTCTTGCCTTTAAGAGAATGCTTGACAAACATGGTGTGATCCGTTTGACATTGTATGAAGCCATTTCCATTTACCACCTTAGTTAACCTCTCAAACCAAGCTCGGGGTGATTGTTTGAAACCGTATAGAGACTTGCATAGTCTACATACCTTGCTAGCTGTCTCTGGAGTCTTAAGACTTGGGGGTATGTTCATGTAGACCTCCTCTTCTAACTCGCCATTTAGAAAGGCATTTTTTATATCAAGTTGGTGTAGGGGCTAGTCAAGATTAGTTGCAAGAGATAAGATGACACAAACTGAGTTTAGTTTCGCCACCGGGGCAAATGTTTCTTCATAGTCTAGGATTGTGTGCCACTAGTTGTGCCTTGTATCTATTAATGCTCCCATCTACATTGTGCTTTACAGAAAAAATCCATTTACACCCAATTGGCTTTTTACCTTCTGGTAAGAGAGAGAGTTCTTGAGTCCCATTCTTCTCTAGAGCTTGGACTTCTTCTTTTACAACTACTTCCCACTTCGGATGTTGCAAGGCTTCTTGAATACCTTTTGGTGTTTGAGTGCTATCACAAAAGCTCTATAATGTGGTGATAATTTGTTACATGAAACAAATTTTGTAATAGGGTGAAGAGTGCATGATTTCACACTTTTCCTTACAGCAATTGGTAAATCAAGATCAGTAGGTTCATTAAGAGAAGTACCAAGAGAGTTTGGATTAGGAGGTGTGATGCCTTGATGGGTTTCCATGGGCTTTGGTATTCAATTGGAATCTTGGATTTTCTACAGAAGTATAGGAGGTTCTGCCTCCTGTCGAGTCTTCTTTTTCCTCCTTGAGTATACCAAGGGTGGTGTCTCCACTTGTGCAGTAAGGTGTATGTCCTTCTTGTTTGGGATGGTTGGTGTTTCTAGTTCAAGGTTTGCTGGAGTGAAGTTTTGTAATTTTGTAGTTGCTAGTTCTGATTCAGAAGTGCTGGAGTGATGTTCTGCAGGTCTGGTCTATTGTTTTGGCGGCTGGTCTGGTGTCCTTCTTCAACCAAGACTGTACTGTCATATTTCTAGAACTGAAATTCATTTTTCCTTTCCCCCTAAATTTGAGTTTTAGGGTTGAATGGCTTATGTTCAAGGAAAGTAACATCCATGGAGTGATAAAATTTATTGGTGGAGGGTGAGTAACATTTGTATCCTTTGTGGGTGGCGAAATAGCTCAGAAATATGAAGGAATTAAGGTAGGGCCTAATTTGCCACAGTTAGGTGATGGTTATGGACAAAGGCGGTGCAGCCAAATATTTTCAAGGGTAGGGACGTAAGGATTCTGGAGTGGGGAAAGAAGGTTTGAAGGGTAGTGTGTAGGGTATTGTAGTAAAGGGTTCTGGAGGGCATTCGGTCAATGAGGTAGGTGGCTGTAAGGATAGCATTTCCCTAAAACCTGAAGGGTACATTGGTATCCAACATAAAGGACCTAACAACTTCTAAAAGGTGACGATTCTTGTGTTCAACCACCCCATTTATTTAGGGGTGTTTACACAAGAGCTTTGATGCACAATGCCATTTTTTTGTAAGTAGGAGCTGAGTTCAGAGTTGCAGTATTCCCTACCATTGTCAGTTCTAAGGACTTGAATGCATGCCTGAAATTGGGTCTTTACTAGGTTATAAAATGTTCAAATAGATTTGCCACCTCTTATTTTTCTTTCATAAGAAAATACCCATGTGATTCTTGTGTGGTCATCAATGAAGGTGACGAACCACCTAGAGCCCGTGACATTTTTCACTGTAGAGGGTCCCCACACATCACTGTAGATTAGAGAAAAAGGATGGGAAGGTTTGTAAGGTTGTGTGAGATAATTATTCTGGGTATGTTTTGATAATTGGCGCACCTCACAATCAAAATACTTGGGATTTTTATTGAATAATGAGGGAAATAATTTTTCCAGGTACATGAAATTCGAATGGCCAAGGCGATAATGCCATAACATTACAGAGTCAGTTTCAAATCTAGTTGCTGCACATGCAGAATCTTCCACTTTCTGATCACCCTCGGTGTCATCGACTTGAATGACGTAGAGCCCCTCATATTCTTCAACATTGCCAATCTTTTTCCCGAACCCAAAGCCTGAAATTCACAAAGGTAAGGAAGGAATTTAGCAACACAATTTAGATCTTTTGTCAATTTGCCAACTGAAAGTAAGTTACACTCAAGTGTAGGGACATGAAGCACATCTTGTAGGATGATATCCCGTGAGATATTCGCTAGGCCTTTACCCCCAATTTTTTGCATCAATTCCATCAGCGATGCGAACTAAGGAGTTGTCATGACATGGGAAATACTTGTTGAAATTAGTAACATTCCCTGTCATGTGGTCTAAGGCTCTTGAGTCCACAATCTAGCAAGTTGATTTTCTTCCTTTGCTGATAGATAAAGCAAATAAATGTTTATTTTCTGCGCCATCGTAACAGTACCACTTGAGGTCTCTAGTTTCACGGTTTGTTGGAGAAGTTTCTGCAGCATCTCCATTTGTTCTTTGCTGAAGGGACTCCTTTCAAATTCTACAATTTTCAAACTGCTGTCAGTTATATAAAATAAGGCAGACTAACCTTGGCTTTCATTACCTTCTGTCACTTTGCTGTTGTGAAATTTGGAATATGATGGTTTTTCCTTAAGAAAACAACATGTGTCTTTTGTGTAGCCAATCTTCTTGCAATGTTCACATACAGGCTTAGGTTTTTTCTGCTGAGACCGTAATCTTGGTCCTTTTACAACAAAGGCTGAGCTTTCTGTCGCATGCCCAAAATTTTGGTCTCTTAACATTATCTTCCTTCGGCTCTTTTCTCTTCTAACTTTAGAGAACACTTCTCAGATCTTGGGCAGAGGCTTGGTGCCCAATATCCTACCACTGACTTTATTGAGGTCGCGATTCAAACCAAGGAAGAACTTGAATATAAAATCCTTTTCAACCAACGACTTGTACAACTTGCTGTCTTCTAGACATTTCCAGTCATTCTCCACATATATGTCCAACTGCTGCCAATAGTGGGTTAGTGTGTTGAAATGCTCAGTAACGGTTGAGTTCTCTTGTTTCAAATCATGGAGGAGCTCTTAATCTCAAAAATGGCAGAAGTGTTGTCCACATTTGAGTACGTTTCCTCTACTGCAGGCCAAATCTCCTGTGCAGTGTTGAAGTACATGAAGTCTTCTCCGATTTCATTGGTCATAGTGTTTAACAACCATGACATCACAAGGTTGTTTTCGAGCTTCCACTTTTTCAGTTCAGTTTCCTTCTTTTCTGGTGGTTTCTTAGCATCACCATTGATATATTCTTCCTTTCCCTTGCCTTGGAGGAAGATTTGGACTGATCTGGCCCATTGGGTGTAGTTCTAGCCATTTAATTTACAACCAGTAATAGGAAGAGAGGTACCTTCCACTGGGCTGGCTTGGGCTGTGTCGCTAGCCTCTACCTTAGGTCCTACCTCTAGTTTTTCACTCCTTTCTGCCATGGAAACACGAGGGTATCACTGATGGTACAGATCGCGCTCTGATACCATGTAGAAAAGGATTTCTCTCATATTAATTCATTCTATACAGGACAGAATTAATATAGGTTTATGACACAATTAGAATCAAATCCTATTCCTAAAAACAAGGAGGGAAATATTCTCCTCTTAAATATAATTAGTTATATAATCTCTACAAATAAGGAAAGAACATCATTATCCTAATTAGGGAATATACAGCTGTTATGACAGAATATTTGCTATCATAATATTCAGAATATGGTTGAGATCCTTTCAACAGTTAGCATGAGACATGCTATTCTTTAACTTGATTAAAAAGAATTACCTCCTGGGGATAGGGGGTGAGAATGCTGCCTTTAAAATGATATACTGATCTGCTCTTTCTACTCTGTCTTCCTTTCAACATCAAACATTTAAAGACAATTTCATTGAAGTCATATGGTACTTAAGCAGGCAAAATGGAATTATTATGTACTTCTTGGATTAGTTGATGTTGAAGCAAATTTTCTTGGTAAATGTTTCCAATAGCAGTTACATAGTGAGCATTGTTGAAAAGTAATCTATCCATATGCAATCCGCACAAGCAACAGCATGTCTGAGAAGAATGACTTATAGCCCCTAATTGAACTGTCCAGATATGGATTACTGCTATGCTGTTTAACTTTAATCCTTTCTTTCTAATGCATTTACTGTTTGACCCTTCCTATTTGCTAAAACCAAGCAAGTCATGTGCTGAGTTGGATGATACTACTTTTGATGATTTACCAGCTAATGCTCATCTTATGAACAGTTGTGAAGGCATATCAATACACATCACTAACAAGTGTAATGCTGCTTGACTGCTGGTCCATTCCATCTGTCATGCTTCTTACATGGATTTTCTTGGGAACAAAATATAGGCTCACAAAGATAACCGGTGCAGTTGTTTGCATTGCTGGCCTCGTCCTGGTTATATTTTCAGATGTTCATGCAGGTGACCGATCGGGTCGGTGGCTTTTCTGTACTTGATGTTGACACCTGTATCTTATATGGGGGGAAACGTAAATACATGTCTGCACCCATTTGTTGTGAATCATTTGCTTGAATAAAGTCTGATCTCGTCATTTGTTGCTGTTACTTATTAGTAACACATATCTTTCTCTTTATGTTTGTTGTTTGATGTTATATGTACATGCTACTCCATACAGTAGGAACAAACTTGGTTGTTTCTGTTGTGTTTTCGTAGTAAAAAAATACATTGATTACCTGCCAAGTCCCTCCGCAACTGCAAACCAGCCCGTGATGCTGTGCCTTATGAATAATGATCCTAGATTTTTCTCTGTTTTTAAATTTGGTGATACAGCCTCATTGTTGTCTTATATCATGTTGTACCAGCACCAACTTGAAGTGCTTTATTTATGCTCGTTGCTTTCAATGTTGATTTCAGGCGCTTCCTTGCAGTGGCTATGTTTATGTTTTACTCGTTGGTCCCGGTCCTGCTTAAGGGGTGGATACAAACTGTTCAGTTCAGGTTTTCTGTTTGGAAAATATATTTGTGATTATGACTGAATAAAATGATCATGGTACCAAAGGGAATTTACAATAACAAAAAATTGTTGGATGCTATTCTTGTTTTTCAATTTTGGAATGATTCTGTATCATATTTTACCAATTACTTTATGCTGTATACTTGTCCGGCTGGTTGGAGCATCTCTCTTGCATTGCATCACATGACTTACATGGTTAAAGTGTCTGTCAGATGGGATGGTGTAAAGTGTAAACCATCCCTACCAAAAAGAGAAGTGTGACAAATATCCAGGCAGCTAACTAACTAGTGTAACAAAGAATGCTTTGTTCTTCCTTCTTTTGTCACGGATCAATGGTTCCACCATGCTGAATCTGTCTCTATTGACCTCCGACATGTGGGCTGTCTTGATTCACATTTTTGGTTACCATGACAAGGTCTGACTGACTGACACTGCAACCTCTACTGTCTCTATCTCTCCACTCCTTTGAACATTTTTAGAGCTAATTTTCCTAACTTTACAGGTTGATTGGAAATACTTTGTGGCCTTTGGTGCCGTTGTTGTTGGGCTTATTATCTACTCTGGGTATGTATGCATGTATGTATGCAATTCATATGCACTTTTGGAAGCGTGAAGTTGATGCCTGTCAAAATGCACTAGTTTGGTATCTACACTGTAATAGAGTTTGCCTGTCTACGTGATTGCCGAGGTGACAAAGATGAGAATCAGCACGCTCCCGTTGTTGCAGACCAAAGAGATGATGACGAAGACGCCAATTCAGAAAGTGCTGACACTACAGGAACTAGAGCTGGACGCTCAAAGAATTAACAGGTTGTTTGGTTTTCCCCATTTTCTGTTTTGGATTTCATACGACACAGAAAATGAAGGACAGAAAATATGTATGGTTGCAGTTGCAGGAAATGCAGCAAAATCTTTTAGGGATATCCGTTTCAATTAGATTGGTTGATTCTCTTCAGAGTCCACTATCTGTCTGGAAGAATCTTCCTCCACATCAAGCAAGGACTCAAGGAAACCTGTTCCAATCTTCATTCAGTGGCGACTGGTCCTTTGATTTGTCAATTTTAGTGCCAATACCTTCCACAATAACTCAGCTCAACTCAACTCGTGCCCTCCACACTCCCACACCACACCAAAGGCATCAGGCACGGTGGAGGAAAACAAGAATGTGATCGGAGACATGGGTAGGGGGAAAGGATAACCAAATATGTTTTTCAAATCTATGGGACAATATATTCATTGTTGATCTTTATATTATCTACATATCTATAATTTTCAATTATATTTTAAATAACTGATGTGTTACCATGTATCAAAATTTACCATAAACACATCATTCTATGGACTGTTATCAATCACCAAAGGTCCTTTTAAGGGCCATTGGACCGGCAGTGGCAAATTAACAAACACAATTGTAAACATTGATATTAACAGGGTATAACGGAAAAAGAATATATTAAATCACACCATAGGTTGGTGTTGAAATAAAATGAGGAACAAGCAAAGAAGACAGCAATAACCCAAGCCCAGAAAGGTTATTCCATCCAGACACGGGTATAACAAAATGATGCCACAACATCTAATGAAAATGACCCCAAAAAAAAATAATAATAATAATAGTAGTAGCACATACAAAACAAGCGTAAACATACGTCAAACTGGGTCATTTTACAGGAGTTACATCTATTGCCAAAAATACAAATGTGAAGTTGTAGACAGACCACTTGTAGCACTGCTATTGGCATGGCATCTCGTGACAAAATAGTTGTGTAATATTGCTATCCAAGTATAATGCTCAATCACATACACGTAACCTTGCTATCTAGGTATAAGATAAATCTCACCGGTAGCCACCACCACCATAAGGCTGTTGAGGATAACCACCACCACCACCATACGGCTGTTGAGGATAGCCACCAGTTCCTGTCATGGAGTTATAATTACCTTGCATGCTGGGCCCAGGAGGCAACCCAGTAGGTGGTTGCATCTGCACTCCTTGGCCCAAACCCATGTTCATGCCCATTCCCATTCCCATTCCCATACCCATCGGAGCATTCATGCCTCCATAGCCTCCCATACCCATTCCAGCACCAGGGCCATTGCCCATCCCCATCCCCATGCCTGAACCCATCATTGAGTTTGGTGGAGTTTTGAGAGCACCAGCACCAGCCCGGCCTATGCCTGACCCAGATCCCATAGCTTTACCCATGGTCACAGTTGATGTTACGGAAGTCATGGTGGGTTTCTCCATCCTCTTTTCCTTCCTATTAATGGCATCAAAGTCAATTCCAATATCTGCTAAGGGATTTATTTTAGCTGCACATAAGAAGCATAAAAGCCAATGGTTAGTTCAGATAAGATCAACAAAATCGCTTTGGTATAGAAACTGAAATGTCAGACACAGCAGCAGGGTGGGATTGAGAAGGTACAAGCACTCACCTCCAGATATATTCAAATTAACTAGTCCCCTACTTAGGGTATCAGCCCAAACTGTTGATTTTGTCTCAAACTTGTCCTTGGACGGTTGAGAAAGCATATTGTTTGGTCCTGTTGAAGGCACAGGATACTGTAAAGCATTGGGAGTGTTTGCTACTTGACCAAGTAAGATACCTACAGCTTCATTTTGTTTTCCGCCAGATACGCCATGTGGTTGATGGGTAAAGGGAGCTGCATTCCCCTGTTGTGCAATGAAGTTCCCACTGCTAAACTGTAATGCTTGATTTGTTGGGGACTGATAAGCCAGATGGGAAGTAGTGTTAGCACTCGATGCTACATGCTGGGGGAAGTAGTTTGCACTCTGTGACAGCTGTCCTGTTTGAGCTTGGGAAGTCATGTGTGAAGGAATAGTTGCTGTAGATCCTTGGGGCTGGAAGTTCCCAGTGTTCATATGCCCATTATGTCCGCTTTGTGGTTGAGGAAACATACCTGAAGCTCCTGGAGTCAGAGATCCATCCTGCGACTGCAATCCACCATATATATGACCAATTGACTGTCCAGGTTGACCTGCATGAGCTGAAACAGGTTGCTGTGCATGTTGACTGGCAGGTGCTGAAAAGGGTGGCTGTACTGGTTGGCCATTAGCAGCTGAAAAGGCTTGCTGGGCAAGTGAGCCAGTGGGAACTGAAAAGGATTGTGGAGCTGGTTCGGCTGAGAAACCTTGCCGCATAAGTTGGCCATTTTGTACATAAAAAGATTGTGATGCCATTTGATCAGGGGGAGCTGAAAAGTTCTGCTGGGAAGTCATCCTCGGTAATGGTAACCGTGCAGGGGGAAGAATGTCTGCAAGAATATCAGTTTCCTGCTGTGGGGTAGACAAGTCTTGAGATATAAACTGTGAGTTTGTCGAGAAAGACTGCGCGTCACTGACACCAGGTTTAGAGTATGGTACAGCAGAAAATGAGTCCCCAGACCCAAAGTTGGAGACTGTTTCTATAGTAGCAGGAGTAGGACCACTTGATTGGGATGGCTCATGCCTCTGATTTGTCTGGGGTTGAGATGGAGCAGTTTCATGCAAAGGAATGGCCTTAAATGGTGAATCACCAAATGGATCTTCAAAAGACTGCCATAAGTCAAATCAACAAATATTGTTTCAACTAGGATCAACAAAAAAAGAGACAGGTATATAAAAGGAAACTAGAGGGGCTGTTTTAACACAAGGGTCCAGAAGCATGTAACAGATTATTCTAAGCATAGGCACAATAATAGATATAAGCCCTTTATAGAAACATAGCACTTCCAAATTTCAGAATTCTGTCAATTCATCCTTGTCCACAGACAAATGTGATAGTAATTATTATGCTACATTGCTTAACAAGAACTCATCCTAGTACCTGTTTACATCAAGCATGCAAAATCATAAAGGACAGAGGCAAGAACACAAAGTGAAAACTAGAAGCATTCCAAGTCATACATGAATCCATAAAGTACAGTGTATTGAAGAAAAAATAAAAAATCATACACGCTTTCTTACACTAGAAGGTAGAAACAATCAAGCAAATTCCTACCTGATTGAGATTATTGGAACCGGGTGGAGGTGCTGCAAAGGAAGCTGTTGAATCAAGGTTTACATTGCTTTCAGTGGTTGCGGCTGCAGTTGCTGATGCAAAAGGCACTAAAGACAATGCATTTGAAGAGAATGACTCTGACACAGAGCCAAGCAAGTCCATTTCAACATTATTTGTAGTGGCTGGGGCAGCTAAGAAGAAACAAAGATATCATGAGTATAAAGCCAAACAAATGTTTCTAGCAAATAAACTAGCATTAGAGCATTAATATAAGCTAATGAAGACCATAAATATTAAACTGAAACCCCAATGGTTGTCAAGGATGTTCATCAACCCTCCATTATGCCATTGAGTTTAATGTGTAGGACCAAAGTGATGTATGGATTGAGTGTTACATGTTGCCACACACCATACATTCATTGAGAGCACTCCCATGTTCAAGTTCCAACTGGTCCATAGCATACTTCTTGATCACACACTACTCAAAATGCATATAAATTAAGAAATGCAAATATGAGCTTCCCTAGTGAATGGCCAGCTTTGCCCTCTAGTTGATTAACGGATATTCACCTTATTACTCTATCTTAAGTAACATTCAGTTTCAAAAATCTTCAAATTTACTGTACATAATTGTGCACATATATACCACTCCATAGTATCTTTGGCAATCAGTTACTTGATTAAGTGACAGCAGAAGCACTCTAAAAATGCCTTACAGTGTCAGCAATTTCAAAATGCTAGAATAACCCACGCTACTTAGGACTAGAAGACCACATTGCTAGGAGTTAGGCCTTGGGAGCACAATAGATAAGCATTCAGGAACACTTAATGAGTTGTCAAATTAAAAGTCCAATTGTAATAAGCTGCATGCAAAGAAAATTACAGTTTGTTCACAACTTCCAATCCCACAATTGGCGTAGCAACCCCAGTCCCCAACTACACCTCTACAGTGGAGATAATGCATTCAATAAGTTCTTACCTGCATAATAGCACAAGTTAAACTAAGCCAACTCCAACAAATTTAAGAATTCTCCAAACTAAGAAACAGAGGAACTGTTACAATCATACTGTGGATCGACATAGCTAAATTCTGCAAACTTTTCACACCTGATACTGGACCACGAGGATCAAATTCATCAGAAGCCTCAAGTTCCTGGTTTCTAGATGTAGCAGTACTGGGAGCAGCATTAGCTTCTGTTGAATTATTGCTTACAGGGGGAGAAGATCCTGTAGGAGCAGAGGTTTGATGTGGCTTATCACTTACAGGAGATGAAGCTCTAGGAGCAGATGTTGCTAAGGTTTCTCCATCCCTGCAATCAAGAGAATATTAGTAACATACTAACATTCACTTGTAAATAAGTGATGTCGGTATTATAAACTTCATACCTTTCATTGTGTACAGGGCTTTGAGATTCACCAACAGCCTCTTCATAACTAGGCAGCACACCCATATTTTGCTCTGAAAGTTTCTGCTCTAGCCTGCCCATTTTATTACATATCATAAATTAAAATAATGCCAAGCAGAAACATGCATAAATAGGAGGGAATCAGACAGAAAAGAGAAATATATATATATATATATATATATATATATATATATATATTACCTTCCTTCTAGTGAAATGTCTTCAGCCTTGGCACTGCTATCTCTGAGAAAACATCACATAAAAGACGCTGTTAGCACAAATGAGGTGCATCATACAAGAATCCCCATGTTTTCATGATATATGGAAAGGCAACTTATTAAGAGTGTGTGTGTGTGTGTGTGTGTGTGAGAGAGAGAGAGAGAGAGAGAATGCAACTTCAAGTGAACTCTCAATCTTGATGAAAACCTAACTGCCAAACATGGCCACTTTTTAAACCTTGTTTTGGGCCTTCCTATTAAGTCTTGACAGACAAGACTTCATCATATTAAGCTCCATCATGTACCACTTTCTCCTACAATGTGAAGTTGTTTATACTTCACAGCCTTTATACTATTTTCTAACTTATTCATGGTCGTCAACAGGAAAAAAAATCATCACTAGAAATGAACAAGAGCACTGAACTTGTTATTTCACAAAGTAATTGTCAACTAAATGTTTACACAAAACCAAACATCAGTTCTTACAAAAATTTGTCTTTGTTTTTTGTTAGAGTTTTCAAGTTTCAACTCACCGGAACAGTCCTTAAAATTGTATTTTAGAGTCAGCTAAAAATTTAAGCAAGATGGCAGAAGTATTGACATGAGAATATTAAAAATTGTGCAATTTATTCCACCTTAAACCAATCAAGGATAAAATCCAAACCAGGTAGATGTTGAATGGATTGGGTTCTCTGTCCTAGATCAAAAATGTTAAACTGAAAATAACATAAAATACAGATGATAACAGGAAAGCTAGGATCCAAAACTAAACAACCACTAGAACTATAATTATTAATCATTTTATCAAGAAAAACTTATCAAAGGAAATATCTCGCTCAAATATAGGCTCATACCGAGATGAGCGTTGACCACCATCATCATAACTACGATCATGATCTCTATCAGAGCTCTTGCTTCTGGAGTATTGGTAATCATCAACACTTCTTTCCCTATACTCGTCATCCCTGTTTCCATCTCTGCTATAGCGTTCCTCATAGTCTCTGCCATAACGATCTCCATCACGACTATACCGATCATCGTCTCTATAGCCCCATTCTCTTTCTTGGCCATAACCATATCCACTTCTATCTTCCTCCCTGCTTCCATAACGATCATCATCATATCTATCACCATAGGGTCCATTGTTTGAATATGAACCTGGCCTATACATTCCACCTGTTGTATTGCTGCGAAACCTGGTGAATCAAAGAGGGAAATTACATATCTCCTTTGGAGTGAGAAACCCACATTCAAACTTCCATGTTATATATCATACCTTGTGATTTAAGTTTTATGATATAAAAAATCGAAAGATATTTCATACCGATGATTGATACAAATCAGGAAAATAATAAATATATGCTTAAAAAATGGCTAGTGCTTCCTAATTAACGTGGCTGATCTAAGTTTTTTATGGCAATAGGGAAATACTGAAGTTCAAACATCAGTAAAATTAAAGAGATGAGAATTACTTGTCCCTGTTAGCAGCAGCCTTCTGTCTAACCTCCATGATTCTTTCTTTATCATTCACAAGGATAATGAGAGACTGTGATTTCTTCCTGACATTGTTTCCCTGATCTCTTCCACTGGAATCAATATATTCAAAATTGGACAATGTCTGTTCGCATTGCAATAGCATCAAGTTGCATTCTAATTTTTCAATCATTTCAACAATACTATGAACTTGCATGACAATTAACAGTATATAAATTTTAAGAATGATTGACAAAAATGGAAATTACCGATATTTGATGGGCATGCTCTCTAATATCCTCTATGACTCGCTCTGACCCATGACCTACCAAGTACTCCAGGACTATCAAAGCCTGTGATTAACAGTTAATATAAAAACACAAGCACTATGCAATTGTAAGCAAGTACAATCAGCAGTAAATGATAAGACATACAAGACTGAATTCTTAATAGGCAAGAAGCCATTACGATTTCCATGGACCACAAGTATTAAAACTAATTTCAGAAGTGCCTTATTTTATGGGTGCATTGAATTGTTGTGAGGGACTAAAAAGAAACATGACAACAGACAAGAAATAAGATTAACAGAGGCCAGGAGTGACTGGAACTAAAACTTAAAACTGCTCTATGAACACCTTGTAGACATGGCGCCAATTCTTGCCAGTGTCATGTATCCGCTTCCAGATTACTGCCATGATCATCTGGTACTCATGACTGCATCGGAGCTCAAAATGAGATTCTTCTTAAGGAAA
The DNA here is from genome assembly GCA_031216125.1 of Dalbergia cochinchinensis. Taxonomy (NCBI): domain Eukaryota; kingdom Viridiplantae; phylum Streptophyta; class Magnoliopsida; order Fabales; family Fabaceae; genus Dalbergia; species Dalbergia cochinchinensis. The sequence goes on from CM062369.1 coordinate 66,145,139, forward strand.
AATACAGAATAGAGCATTTAAGAAAAAGAGGTGAAGCTCACTAGTTTCTGGTCGCCTGAGCAATATCTGCAAGAAGTGATCCATGAGGACCCCAGGATTCGTTGCTAGTAGCATCAAGAACCTAGGACAGAGGAGAGAAACAACTATATAATTAATATTTGCATAAGATTATAAGATGCACATTTCAAAATACTCAGCAAACTATTTCATGAGCAGAATTCACACAATCCTTAAACCAATTAGCCAAGAGTTTTGCAATCACAGTTTCACAGTGACTGTTCAAAGAATAAATTTACCTTCTGTTCTATCCCAGGAACTTTCAGCACTTTCTTATTTACTTCTCTTTTACTGCAAGAATACAATGGAGATAGTAAGGGATTTATGAAATAGGTTCAGATACTGAAATAGTAATAAAGACCCAAAATAGAAATTGCATTCATGCCATATTGAATTAGAAGTTGATAAACAGTTAGACTTACAGTTCCCTAACAGTTTGACCAATGGCCTTCTTCATTGTAACTGGTTTTCAGTAAATGCTATATGTCAGCACCACAGACCGAACTGCAATGCATTAAATAAGACCCCTTCAAGCTTTTGTCACGCATTGATGCATGAAAAAAAAAAAATACTTGGACTTTCTCAACAACAACAACATAATGGTTACTGAAATTATGAAAATATTGTTTTATGCAATATTCTTCGTTTGTAGTTTGTACTAACATTATAACATGGCAGTTTACAGCTATAGAAAAAATTTCCCAGTTAGTTTGAGACATATTTATTCATCAAATGAGATACAAGCAGTAATAACTAATACGCAAATATCAATATCTGCATGATTTATAACAGAACAAATGAGCAAAATCTATGCTTTTAAAATCCAAGTAAAATTGAATGTCCAGTTCAATTAGAGAGAGAAAGAATCAGCATCGCAATCTGAAAATAAGTCCTACGTGAACTTTCAGAGATCAATCCAAATTCTCAAACATACAAGTGAGCTGCCAGACAACACTACTATACTCTGTCACGAATCTCATGAGTTTCACCCCCATTGTTTATGAAGGGATACAAGTTCAAACAATCATAAAGTCTTGCAAGAACAAATTGAAAGTCATAATATAAAGGTCGGAGAAAGAAGTCATACCTTAGGGAAAAAAAAAGGTCAAGCAAAGTTGAGTTCGAAAGAGCAAAGAAAAATAAAGAGGGGCACCAACCATAACTAACTAAATTTAAATCCAAAGCTAACAAATCCAAGAAATGATCAAGATCAACTCTATCATAAACATTGACCCAAGAATAACAAAGAAAAGAAAAAAGTGATTGTCCAGCAACGAGACACAATATTTTGACAAGCCAAACATATTAAAAGAGGAATAAAGCACCAAAAAGCAAGGTCAAAAGAGGTCCGCATTCAGACCCAGAAGAAGTATGACATGAAATGTAAAGAATTGAGATAAAATTCGCTCCAACTCATGAAAAAGTGAAGAAATTGAAGGAAACCCAGATCCGGGTATGCGCAAATGAGATCGAACCTTGATCCAAATAGTGGGCGGAACCCGCAAGCTGAAACCTGAAGGTGGGTGTTAGAGAGAGAGAGAGATGTCAGCAACAAACAAGGAAGCTTGTGACCTTGTGTGAGCCGTCGTTGCAATTGTTGTGGTGTGGTCTCTGTTGTGTGTGTGTGTTTCTGTCTCAAGACATAAAATAAAACAAATTACGAGGGAAACAGAAGGCAAAATACTACAACCCAATAATACAACACAAGACAAGGGGTGTGGGGGCTGCCTCCGAATTTTTGGTGGTGATTTTCTCTCTCTGCAAATTCGGAGTCTAAACCGAAGATAAAATGACGACAAAGGACAGTGCAACTTGCACGCAGAGGGCTAAGGAATGAATACAGAATATCACCAACAAAATTAAGGAATAATAATATTTTAATTTTTATAGGTGTAATTACTTGTGATCATGACATTTCTAAAGTTACTCAATTTTTAAGTAAGTTTTTATAGTTTAAAAATTTATAATGAGAGTCTTTTATATTGTAAAAAAATTACAGTCAAATCCTTATGTTTAAAATTTTATAATCAAGTTTTTATATCATACAAAAGTTTTAAATGAAATCTCTATTTCCATCCACCGCTATAAAAATATCACATTAAATTAAATATATTGTGTAGAATTTGGATGGTAAATTATTGTTTTATAGTTGTGGGATTGGATATTTTTATACATTATAGGGACTTAATCACAAAATTTGTAGGCTTTAGGAAATTAATTAAAAATCTTATATAGTATAGGGACTTATCACAAATTGTTAAATTATAGGGACTTGAAACTTTTTACATAATATAAAATTTTATTATAAATTTTTGAACCATAAAGACTTAATTAAAAATTAAGTAAAATTATAGAGATTTTCAAAGTTATTAATCTATTTTCTATCAATACTAAACATTACTGTAATAATAACTAATACATCAATTTATTAATTAATACATTGATTACCATAAATGAACAAAAATAGTGGCAAAAAAATATAGATCATGAAATTATCAAGTCATATATAAGGCATAAAACTCAAAAGAGTTATTGTCAAGCATATAAAAATTATTATTATTATTATTATTATTATTATTATTATTATTATTATTATAATAGGTTAATTTTTTTACCAACCATGTAAATAATTATCTAGTAAACTAATTTTCCACCATTGTTAAGCACTTTTTAAGTTTCTATCGAATGAAGGTGTAAAATTATTAACAAAAATAGAATTTAATTTAAATATACTATTAAGTAAGTATATAATGTTGAGTATTATGAATTCATGCCCATATATAGGAGAAGGGAATATTCTAATAGTATAATTGGTTAAGGAATAAAAATAAAAATAATAATTATGTAATTAAATTTTATGGCTAAAATAACACATAAAGATTATTTATATAATTTTTATACATATATTTATCCTTCAACATTTGGCCCTGGCATATGTTTGCTTTGAGATATACCGACTTGTTTATTAATCTAGAACTAAAAAGCTTATTTTTATTATTTGTTTGTATATGACAATTTGCTTTCTGGTGATGATTAGTCAAAATAAGTAGGCTCGCTCATTGGAAGCCACTGTGTTTCCAAAAGTTGACTCGGTAAAAAGAAAAGAAAATTGAATATACTTTTCATTCAAAAGAAAATGATAGATGTTTGCGTCAACACGTCTTCACAAACCATTGCAGAGTCATGGAAACAATGAATTCAATTATTCAAATAGATTTACGTTATTTACAATATATAATATTAATATTTTATATTCATATTTAAAAAATCAGATGTACTTCTTAGAAAAATTTAGGTCCACAATTTTCATAATTTTAACTTATAATTATTCTAAAAAATTTATAATCATAATCATTATATATTATTAAAATATCATTGAAGATTATTAATATTTAATTAAATATCTCTTTTATCATCAAAATAAAAAAATATGATTATCTATAAAAATGTCACCAAACCCTTATTTTTTATTATTTTTTAAATCTTTTTTTATTATCAAAGATAGATATTTGAATAAATATTATCATAGTTTGTCTACGTATTCTTGTATTCTATCAGCTTAATGTATTATATCTTGAATTGATTTATTATGCATATGAGATTATTAAAAAATAAGTAGAAAATATATAGCATGTACCAGAATAAAGACCCGAAAGTAAATAAAATACCAAAACACAAATATTAAAAATAAAAAAACTATGAGCTGGAAAATAATCTTATTTATTAATTATTTCTAAAAAATAACCTTCATATTGCTTTATCATCAATGCAACCTAGACACTCTATATGAAGTATTATGACATTTATCATAAATGACAATTGAAATAAAGCTGAATAAAATATTATAATCAAAATAATTTAACTTTAAAATTATAACAAAGAAGATAAAGGAAATGGCAGTCAAATGTATTATTACAGTATTACAATATTATAATTATAATATTTATAATTGATATTAACGAATAATTAGATAAATGAAATAGCTATTATAGAAAAAATTTTATAGTAGTTTTTTGAAATTGTTTCACCATGTATCATTTTCTTATAACTTATATTGTTTAAAAAATTATTTTTACTTTTTAAATAAAGGATACTCTTTCATGAAAAAAAAGAAGATATATTTAACATTTCATATAATATGAATACAATTAATTACAAAACTTACAATTTCATATTCAATTGATGCATATCTTTTCACATCTACAATAAATATCAATTACAAAATTCGAAATCATATTTCAATAAGAAAATATTCGTAAAATTTCTAAAAAAATCAAATAAAAAATAATTAGTGAACCTGTTGAATATGAGAGAACTATTATGCTGTGATTTAGCTTCATTTTTACATCAATGTTGAATCTATTATATTAATCTACTATACTAATACTTCAGACTCATTTCATAAAAATTATTATATGTGTCATTTATATAATAATTTAAGTTTCAATTTTCTCAATCATTATATCTAAATACTTTTTAAAACTTAATTTATAATTTATTTATTAATTATTTTTCATATTTATTATACTAATATTTCAGACTCATTTCATAAAAACTATTATATTTGTCATTCATATAGTGATTTAGGTCCTTTTTTTTCAATTGTTATGTCTAAATATTTTTTTAAACTTAATTCATAATTTACTTATTAATTATTTTTCATATGAAATAAAATCAAATATTACAATCATTGAAAATTGTAATTTGCACTAAGAGATAACCCAAATCAATATAATTACAACCTATAATTAAATTAAGAACTATTAATAGCTTCACATTATGAAGGTAATATAAAAAATTATAAAGGGAATATTTTCAAAATAAATACGCTTTAAAATTATCATTTTTTCTAAAGAAAATGAAAAAATCAAATTGTTAACGAATTGTTAATTAATTAATTTTAATGTGGTAATAATTTAAAATTCAATTTATACCAAATTTATTATTAATCAAATATTTAAGACTCATTATAATACTAATATGATAATTTATTCTTAATCAAATATGATGATAATTAATATAATACTAATATTTAAAACTCATTACATAAAAAGTTTTCTATGTATTATTCATACAATAATTATACCCAATTATTTTTATAATCTTAATACTTAAAGTAAGTTTTGAATTCAATTTACCTTTTAATTATTAATTATTTTTTCCAATCATATATTCCTATCTCTCTACTATTAACAAAAGTAATATAAAAAATTAAAAACAACATACACAAAATTATAATTCAATATATTATACTATAAAAATTTTATATATATAATTATAGTATTAATGATAACAAAAATATTATAATTATGTTACATTAGTAGTATTTATTATTATGAATATTTATGTTTTAAAGTTTAAAGTATTTTTTAAATTATTTATTTTTGAAGAATGAGAACCCATGACAGGGATGTGAATGAGAATGGGGGTAAAATTCTAAATGAGGATGAGATGGGGGGAAAATTTTTTAACTTCAAATTTAGAACTTTTAAAAATCATAATAAAAAAATTATCTATCTATTTGTATTACTATATCCTATTTAATTTTTTATAACTTGAATATTTCAAATCATCGGTTTCATAATTATTTCCATACTAATTTTTTGAAAAAAAATACCTTTAATTTTTTAACACTAAAATATTTAAAAAAATTAATTCCACAATTTACACTTTTTTTATAATGATACTAAATATTATTAATTTTTTATTGAAAATAATATTATAATTGATATGTTATTCTAATAATTGAGATTATATAAATTAGAATTATATTTGATTTTTTACTAATTATTACACATTAATTATAATATATATTTAAAATTGAAATTTTGATTTATTTAAAGGATGTACAAGTAAAGGATGTGTAGTTGATTTATTACACATATATATTTTGTCCACTTATTTAATTATTAACTTATGTTTAACATAAATTTATATACTCAATTTTCTATAAGATATATTTAAATAAATTATCATTTATTTTTCATAATAATCAATAAACTATTTTTTATTATTTTCCTGTGCATCGCATGGGTAAATGACTAGTTTTTGAAAAATTCAAATCTATATTCTATAAAATTTATTCTTCCACATTTATATACCATATGCCATTTTTTCATAATTTTTTAAAACTTTATTTACTTTTAAAATAGATGGCATATTTCAAAATTCATAAAATTAATCAATTAAAAAATACAAATTTTAAATTCAAAATCAACTTTAAATCAATGTATAGTATTTTTATATCTACAATAAAAAATACTAAGTTTCAAAACTTTCAATATAAATTTTTATCAAGATCATTTTTCCATGTAACAAGTGTCCCTTAATATTGTTTCAATTTGTTAGGTTATTCTACATTTTGTCTTTATACATCAGTTTCTAAAATTTTATATGTGAAATACTCTATAATTATTTGCTTTTTGTCACTCTCAATTATTGTCTTAATTTGTTTTTATCTTACTTTATTGTTGATGAGTAGTATTGTTGATTTCATTTTGTGATTTATTTATCTTTATTTTATGACTCTTACATTTCTTCCCTGTCATGAATATGTCATCTAACTTGACATATTAGTGAAAACTTGAACACAACGTAATAAAATTCAAGTTAGAGGATCAATTGATTTACATTTTGTAATTTGAAGGAATAAGAAGTTAATTTCTAAATTTCTAAGACAAAATTAACTCACACTAACTCATATTTATAGTTTCAATCACCATTTACTCATAAAAAAAGAGAAATTTGCACTCTTCTCTTTTAAAATTTAGTATAATTATATTTGACACCCTTGATATTGTAACAATAATTTCCTCAATATATGTTAATTCATTAATTCAAATGATGAAATATATAACACGTAACATGTATATGATTATTAGTGATAAAACTATAATATTTAGACAGTATTTGGTATATATACAGACTACAATAGCCCTATTTTATCATAATTTATAACTATAAATTTCATCTTCATGTGATCAAGAAGGTATTTCATTCAATTAATATGATAAGTGTTATCATATTTAAATATTATAATTTTATCATTAATAATTATATATATTATATATTAATTTTTTATTATCTAAATTAACGAATCATTATTTATAAGGGGAGATTATTATAATTTTAATGAATTTCACAAAAGATTTAGTAATAACATTACATTATAAAATAATCTTGGCTGTAATTGCCCACATAAGAGGAAGCTAATGTAATTTCTTACTGTAGTCCTCCTCCATATATGTTTGGATTGATGAAAATAAATGAAGTTGAGTGAAATTAAATGAAATATATTAGAGCTTCATTGTTTAGATATTAAAAAATGGATAAAGTGAAATAGAGGTGGATGAAATGAATTTTATCTAATTTCATTATTCTTTTATTATTTTGCTTCCCTGTCAATTTAGTCGAAATGAGATAGAACTTTTTTTTCAATTTTTCACTCATAAAATTACCCATTCTATGGCTAAGAATCCAAACAAATAATGGAATGTATAATTATTTTACTCTAAACCCTAAACCTTAATAGTTATTTCGCTCTACTCCCTCTACTCCATTTTATTCCGGCGTACAGGATAACACCAATCCAAAGGTATCCTATGCGTCAGGCACAAGAACTCGAGAGACTGGATGCAGCAGCAGCAGCAGGCAGACAGAAAGCAAGAAGAGAAATGTATGCAGAGAATAGAATGAAGGATGGGAATAGGAATAGGAATAGGAATAGGAATAGGAGGAATATTATATAGCATGGATCGAGCGCCTTCTCTTCCTCGCGTCGGGTAACGGAATCAACTGAGCGCCTCGCCCGCCCTCCTTTTCTTTTAGGTTTTATTCATTCATTCACTCTTTCTTTCATTTCGGCTAATTCATTGATGCATGCTTTTCTTTTTTTGATACCTTATCCCAATATTTCCTTTTGCTTATTTTTTCTCTTTAATTTTAAAAAACAAAGTTCGCACTGCTTGTTAATTTAGGATTATCGCGGGATTGCATTGGATACCTATTTGGCGCTACTCTCACTTCATTTTTTCTCTTAGAAGGAAAAACCATGGCTAAGAAATCAGTTAATTGATGTTCATCATGTTGCGAGCATGTGTGCTTGGCTTTTGAGTTTTGAGATGAGATTCAATTGAGCTCTCTCACCAGTCACCTCACCTGCGGTTTGATTTTGGTGACGTCGCTGCTTAATATACACTCTTTCAGCTTCCAATGAATGACTTATCCAAATTTTACTTATGGCACTTGTGTTATATAATTTGCAGCTCAATTAATATGCTTTAGGAAATGTCAGACCGAATCCCTTGTCTGATTGCCTATTTATTTAATTTAACTTGCTTACAATTTGAGTCGTGTACTGTTAGGGTATCTATCTGGTGGTGATCAGATCAGTGCAAACCTTTGATTCATCTCGTTATAACTTTTAAGTATTGGGGAATTGATACTTGGATTGGATGGATGGTTAAATTCATGTTGTAAATTCACATTACTCCTATTCTCCCTTGATTATTATTTCCTTTTTATACTCAATCCATGACTGAGTACAATTGTAGCACGTTCTGTCTGATACATGTTTTGAGTGACGTGGCTCAGCTCAACAACTTCTTGTGTGTCCGGTGTTGGTACTAATTTATACTTTTAAGGCTCTAATATGAGTATGACGTGCTTTAATTGACTAGAGTGAAATGTTTTACTGGTAATTGCTGATGAATGTTGACAAAAATGCTATTAAGCCTCATTCTCATAATCATGCACTTTGTGTAACCCTGCTTATGGGTGGGTGAATCCTGCTGTTCGAAGAATGTTTAGGTGTGTGTTCCCTTGTCCTTTTAACTTTACATCAGTTTCTTTTTGTGAAACTATCCTCTCTCTCTCTCTACATATATATGTGTGTGTGTGTGTGTGTTTTTTTTTTTGTGTTAGGGGTTGGGCGCGTGGGGATCCACTTTCCACTTGTCTCCCACTACCTTACTTCTACACTGTTATAAAATGTTAGAGATAAATTCCCTAGTACAATTAAGGTTTACAAGAGAAGAAATCACAGGGGTAGTTTGGGAAAAGGGATGTTAGCTGACTAAGAAAAGAAAAAGAGAAATTTAGGGTCTGTTGAGGATTTTATGGTTAACGGTTTTAGTAACAGAACAGAGAATAAAGAGTATAACTATCACAGGAGTAGGATTGAGAAGTTAGTTATTGGTTAGCATCGGCTTAGGAGAGTAGAGCTGCTTAAGTGCTCTAGGCCTCTCTTTCTATATTTGCTTTTATTGTATCTTTCTGCCTTTCTAAGTTAATATACAATCTCAGTATATTCTACTGCTACTGCTATCCTATTAATTGGTATCAGACTTGTTTTCTGGGCGTGTGTGAGTCCCCATCGTTGACGCTGTGCTATGGAGGAACAAGTTGCAGACCTTGGAAGGAGGATTGATCGTGTCATGCAATTACTGGAGAGAAAGGATGACCACCGCCGCCATAGGTCCTGGGGTCGATCACCACCACGACGGCCGTCGTCTCAAGTTGGCTTAGATGACCGCTGGAATGGGGGTTCCGGAGGGGATTCTTCCCCTTGCCAAGAGCACCGTGACTCGCGGTCTCATAACCACGATGATTGGGGTTCCCCTCACTCCCACGATGGCCATCGCCACTGGGAACGTCGGCCATGGCATACTCGACCACCCCAGCCGATCTCTGTCAGCCCTCCTCCACATCATTGGGAGCGCGACCGGAAGATGGAGCTTCCCCTTTTTTCTGGTGATGACGTCCTGGGGTGGCTGGTTAAAATTGATCGCTATTTTCACGTTAATCGGATCGAAGCAGAGGAGAGATTCGAGGTCATTGTCCTGGCTCTCGAAGGGTGCGCCTTATCATGGTGCCAAACCTGGGAGGCATAGACCCATTCCCTTCTTGGAGATCCCTTCGCGACGGCATCACTCGTCGTTTCCAACCGGGTTTGGTGAGTGACCCTTATGGACCTCTCTTGCGCCTCCGGCAAGTGGGTTCGGTGATTGATTACATTGAAGAGTTTGAGCTTGTCTCGGGCCCAATGCGTCATATGGACTGGGATGTCCTTCGGGGCGTTTTCCTTAATGGGCTCAAAGGGAGTTTACGGGCGGAATTGAAGACTCTTGAGTTGGGCTCTTTGGCAGAGATCAAGGACCGAGCCATCTTACTGGAAGAACGCAATAAGGAATGGCGCAGTGGAGGTATTGGACTAGGGGAGCGAAGTTTGGGCCACGTCAAGGGTATGAACTGAAGCAAGGGAGACTTTACTACAAAGGTAGAATTGTAGTTCCCAAGAATTCTCCTAGAATTCAGGTCCTTTTACAGGAATTTCATGATTCAGCACTAGGAGGACACTCGGGATTCTTTAGAACATAAGCGGATTTCTGGCTTGGTTTGGTGGGAGGGGATGAAGCAGTCGATTCAGAGGTACATCCAAAGCTGTGAAACTTGTAGCAGGAACAAATACCTTACTCTATCACCGGCAGGCCTTCTCCAACCCTTACCTATTCCATCACGAGTATGGGAAGACATTTCAATGGATTTCATAGGAGGGCTACCTAAGGCTCAAGGGATGGATACAATACTGGTGGTAGTGGATAGACTCTCTAAATATGTCCACTTTCTAAGCCTGAATCACCCATACACTGCAAAGATGGTCACTGATCTTTTCATTAAAGAAGTAGTCCGTTTACATGGATTTCCAGCATCCATTGTAACTGATCGAGACAGAGTTTTCATGAGTAACTTCTGGTCAGAATTGTTTAAACAAGCAGGGACCAAGTTGAAATTCAGCACAGCTTACCATCCGCAAACGGATGGACAAACGGAGGTGGTAAATAGGTGTTTAGAGACTTATCTTCGATGTTTTGCAGGTGCCAAGCCAAAACAAAGGAGTAAATGGTTGCCTTGGTCTGAGCTGTGGTTTAACACAACATACCACTCTGCTGCTAACACTTCCCCATTTAAAATACTCTATGGAAGAGACCCCCCTGCATTAGTAAAAGGGGATTCATTACCATCAGCCGTTGAAGATGTGAATCAACTACTAGCTGAAAGAGACTCCATGCTTAAGGAGTTAAAATGGTTTCTCAACAGAGCCCAAGCACAGATGAAGAATCAAGCAGACATAAGAAGAAGAGAAGTGGAATTCAAAGTGGGAGACAAGGTGTTTTTGGAGATTCAACCTTATAGATTGAGGTCTTTGGCTAACCGCTTCAATCAGAAGCTCAGTCCTAATTACTATGGTCCCTTTGAGATCATAGAGAGGGTGGGAAAAGTCGCCTATAAGCTACTGCTGCCTGCTGAATCGCTGGTACACCCAGTTTTCCACGTTTTACTGCTTAAACAATGTTTGGCCCCCGAAGCTAAGTGTCAACCTCTGCCTCAAGGACTCACTGAAGGATGGGAATTAAGGATAGAACCAGCAGCTGTGTTAGCTACCAGGAAGAATGAGCTAGGAGAGGAAGAAGTATTGATCCGTTGGAAGGACCTCCCTGACTTTGAGAGTACATGGAAAATTGCAGCAGACATCAAATTATGCTTCCCTGAATTCCACCTTGAGGACAAGGTGGTAGTTCAAGAAGGGGGTATTGTTAGAAATAAATTCCCTGGTACAATTAAGGTTTACAAGAGAAGAAATTGCAGGGGTAGTTTGGGAAAAGGGATGTTAGCTGACTAAGAAAAGAAAAAGAGAAATTTAGGGGCTGTTGAGGATTTTATGGTTAATGGTTTTAGTAACAGAACAGAGAATAAAGAGTATAACTATCACAGGAGTAGGATTAAGAAGTTAGTTATTGGTTAGCATCGGCTTAGGAGCGTAGAGCTGCTTGAGTGCTCTAGGCCTCTCTTTCTATATTTGCTTTTATTGTATCTTTTTGCCTTTCTAAGTTAATATACAATCTCAGTATATTCTACTGCTACTGCTATCCTATTATAAAAAATGTGTGAAACACAAGGGAGAAGGATCAAGACAGTGAAGAAACCAGAGAAAGAGAGTATGAACTGAAACAAGCTCTTAGATGTTGAGCTGTAGAAAATGTACCACTAGAATGGTAAATCTCAAAGTACAATAAGGGAAGTACAAGGCTTATATTCATGATAATTAGGGAGGAAATGAATAACTGAAATACAACTACTATAACAGAACCAATCTCACTAACTAACCTAACTTAATTCAGATAGGAGCTAGATGAGCTGGATATCATGTGACAGCTGTCTTTAATGTGACTCGAATTGAAATTGTTTATGTATTTTCAGCTCTAGTCATCTTTAACATCATGTTTGTTAAAGTGTATTAGAATTGAGGATATTTTACCCAACCCAACCTTAGCTAGCTCGAGGGAAAGGATTAGGGTACTTTGTCTATATGCCCACCCAGCTGATGTGGAATCCGACATGTTTTCTCACATAATAGTCTTTAGAAATTCTGATATCGTATACAAAACATTGGAAAAATGCTTAAAAGTGATGCACATTATTTTCAGAAACTTCTCTCACCAAACCAGTTAAGACCATGTGGCTAACTTTGTATCTTTTGATGTGTAGAGCTTTAAATTTGTTTGAGTAATTGAAGTTCAAACTCTTTGTATCATTCATATAATGTCTTAATCTTTATGTTTTGAACTCTTTGATTATATTGCTTTATTTTGTTTGTAAAATACCATATTGCATTATTTTGTTTGTAAAATACATATCTGGAAATGAGAATTTAGTGTCAAGCACTTTGTAACCTTGATTTGCAGACCTAGCGAAGTCATGACAGAGCAAGAGGCTCGGCAGATCCTTGGTGTGACAGGAAAACTCAGTGGGAGCTGGGTGGAGATGTTGTAGGATAGTCTCTCAATCTCATTAGTTTGGTTTTGGTCTTTACACATTTGTGTTGCGAATAATTTCTTAAAATCTCTCTACCATGTAGAAAAACATCAATATGCCGATTTGCTCGAGAAGCATGCCAAGGGTAGGAGTTTTTACATTTCGCCAAGCAATGTCTAGAAGCTATCCATTGAGACAAGGTTCATCTTATAACCCTTGTAGACTTATTTAACTTCCAGTTGGATGTTCAGTTGTTCAAATTGATTCAAGTTACGAACTGACGATGATGATTTTGCATTGAGTTTCCTGAAACTGAACTTCCGATTATCATTTTATTGTGTGTGTGTGTGTGTGTGTGTGGAAGATGTTGATATTGGTTTAAGATCAAGCGCACACTATTGAATAACTTACCACAAAAATCCAATTTCACTGACTCTTTTATTTTATTTTATTTTTTTGGGTCAACAACTTTCTCATCTGTTAAATAATGAGATATTCTCATGATGATCATGCATGTGATTTTATTTTAAGAAAATCAAGTAGGAGGTAATTTTTTATATCAACCAAGAAGAAGATAATATTATAAAGTAACTTGTTATGAGTATTAAGTTTTATGAACATGATATGGGTAGTATGAACTTTTTCGCCAGTTAATAGTAAGTTTTATGAGAAGTTTATTATATAGAAAGTTACTTTTGTGGGTACATAATAAGTTATTTAAAATGATAACTTAACCAATTAGATGAGAAAATTTTAATCTAGTGATATAAAAGAAAAATTATTAATTTTATAATATTTCTTTTTTTTTTTGCACTTGACTTTCCTTTTCAATTATTAAATTTTCATTTTATACTTTTGTGATCTATAACAAAAACTCTGCCTATGCGATGCATTGTTGAAAATCTATTTATATAGTCAGTCCTAAGCCCGGGTAAAAGAGAATGGTTGTGTTAGGCCGTCAACAAGCAACATAAAACTTTTTCCTTTTCAGTTGTAAACTTCTCATTTTATGCTTCTGTGATCTATATCAAAATAAAAACTTAAGAATTTGTGTATAAAATTCTTGTGTAAAACATCGAAATAATTTAAGTGTACAAATTATATATGGGTAATATTTTGAAAATCTTATAAATTTTTATAGGATTTATAAATTATTTTTGCTTTAGAAGTAAAGTGTTCAAAATGCTCTGTAGCAAAAAAAAAAAAAGTACTCTAAAACGTTAGGTAATGATGGCCAATTCCTTACATGCTAAATAGACCTCTTTATAATCATCAGTCGGTGCAGCATTATTGTTCTCTTTGTTTTAATTCTCTGAAAAATCTAGATTACGGAGAATAGATCAGCATCTATCTATATCAGTGAAGCGCACCAAGACTAATTTTCTAGTAGATGGTATTGAAATTGAAAGAGTTCAAACCTTTTCTGCATTATTGTTCTCTTTGTTTTAATTCTCTGAAAAATCTAGATTACGGAGAATAGATCAGCATCTATCTATATCAGTGAAGCGCACCAAGACTAATTTTCTAGTAGATGGTATTGAAATTGAAAGAGTTCAAACCTTTTCTACCTGTGTCTCCCCTTTTATAACGAAGTTGCCACTTTTCTAGTTGATCGATTAGTTGAACACCTTTTATTTTCGTGGTAGACAAAGTAATGATTAGTATGATTTTTTTCCTTCAATTTCTAAGTTAGTTTTATCATACTAAATTGGTTAACGAAGAGTCAGGTGATTTAATTCTATATGACAATCAACAATACTAAAAAACCAAACAATTTTAAAATAGTTTATACCGAAATCAAACATTTTATTTTGAGTATCAAAACCAAAATTTACTTATTTTTAAAAACCGTTTGAGGAAACTAATTCATCAATATAGCAAACTGAAACGACAAACCGTCATGGATTATTCGTGTAGCTTAGCTGGCTCCAATTGTACTTTAAAACTTAAAAAAAAAAAAACCTGCCAAAAATATATAGTTTGATGAGAGTCAAGCAGAGTTGATTGAGGATATAGACAGTATAGCAGACAAGTAGGCAACACAATCACACGGTCGGCCAGTATTTCTTCCGAGGCCAAAGATAGAATAGAAGACCTTGTCATTCCCTTTCGGGAGTATACAGAAGCAACGAAAAAAAAAAGACCTTGTCCTTCCCTTTTGGGAGTATACAGAAGCAGCGAAAAAAAAAAGCCGATTGCTGTTTGTGAGAAATGTGAACCATGCATCTTTCAATATTGCTTGGTAGGCTTTTATGTTTCATTTGTGTATATTTGGAAAACATGAACTAATTATGGACAGAGATTGAATGTGCTTCTTTATTGCTTATAATCTTATTGCGAACACAACAAAACGGTACAATACAAAAATGCACAATAAATAGTAAAACAATCATACATGGCCATATTGGACTATGCACAAATAAATTAAAAAGATCACTAAAAGCGGACTGTACTTTTCACTTTCACTTGGCATTTACATTTCAAACTTGCTTCCTCGTTTTGATTTGGCTGTCACTTGAACACAGTAAGATCAGGACGTGGAAGATGGCCATCAAAGAAATAGAAGCAATCCCGTCTGAATCATAAAGATTGTAGCTTAGAGACGATATGTTCAGACTTTTATTCAAACTACTTGGACAGGAAGCTAGATGTTTCACTTTGCTCCAAATGGAGCTTGCCTTTATTCCTTGATGAAAACTAGAACCTGGAGAGAAATAAGAATTTTCATTACTAATGTTTACACATGTAATGATAATACATATATTTATAACTGTAAAGATTATTGATGAAAACTAGAACCTGGAGAGAAATAAGAATTTTCATTACTAATGTTTACACATGTAATGATAATACATATATTTATAACTGTAAAGATTATTGACTTACATGATTTATCATGATTGGGGCTTCCGCATTCTGAGCTTACTTGTAGATAGGTGGTGGTGGGGAAGCATAGATGTAAACTGGTGGTGGGGGAGGTGATTTGTAAATGTATGTGGGAGCGGGAGATGGGGAGGGAGGAGGAGGTGATGTATAGTGGTATGGTGGTAGAGAAGATGGTGAAGGTGGAGGGGGGCTCACATAGTGGTAAGGAGGTGGAGGAGATGGCGTCGGTGGTGGTGGGGATTTGTAGTAGTAGGGAGGATGAGAAGTGGGAGATGGTGGAGGAGGACTTTGATAGTAATAAGGAGATGGTGGGGATGGAGATGGAGGTGGTGGAGATTTGTAATAGTAAGGAGGTGGAAGGGATGGGGATGGTGGTGGTGGAGAGTGATAATAGTAGGGGGGAGGAGGAGAAGGGGATGGTGGAGGAGGACTCTCGTAGTAGTATGGTGGTGTAGGTGATGGAGATGGTGGTGGTGGTGATTTGTAGTAGTAGGGAGGTGGTGGAGATGGTGATGGTGGTGGTGGAGACTGGTAGTAGTAAGGAGGGTGTGGGTATGGTAGCTTTTTAGGTGGGGGAGGAGATTGATAATAGTAGGGTGGAGGTGGGGATGGTGATGGTGGTGGTGGAGATTTATAGTAGTATGGAGGAGGAGGGGATGGTGATGGTGGAGGTGGTGACTTGTAGTAGTAAGGAGGATGTGGTAATTCTTTTGGTGGAGGAGGAGATTTATAATAATAAGGTGGAGGAGGGGATGGTGATGGTGGTGGTGGTGACTTATAGTAGTATGGAGGGTGTGGTAATTCTTTGGGTGGAGGAGGGGATTTGTAATAGTATGGTGGTGGAGGGGATGGTGATGGTGGTGGGGGAGACTTGTAATAGTATGGAGAAGGAGGGGATGGTGATGGTGGGGGTGGTGACTTATAGTAGTATGGAGGGTGTGGTAATTCTTTGGGTGGAGGAGGGGATTTATAATAGTAAGGTGGAGGAGGGGATGGTGATGGTGGAGGAGGACTCTTGTAGTAATAAGGAGGTGGTGGAGAAGGAGGTGGTGGAGGTGGTGACTGATAATAGTACGGAGGGTGTGGGTGTGGTAGTTCTTTGGGTGGAGGGGGAGAATGGTAATAGTAAGGTGGTGGTGGTGATGGTGGGGGTGGAGATTGGTAGTAGTATGGAGGTTTTGGAGTAGGTGATGGTGGAGGTGGAGACTTGTAATAATATGGAGGTTTGGGTACTGGCGATGGTGGGGGTGGAGATTGGTAGTAGTATGGAGGCTTAGGTACCGGTGATGGGGGAGGAGGGGAGTTATAGTAGTATGGAGGTTTTGGTAGCGGTGAAGGAGGAGGTGGGGAGTTGTAGTAGTACGGAGGTTTAGGTACTGGTGAAGGTGGAGGTGGAGATTGGTAGTAGTATGGAGGCTTGGGTACAGGTGAAGGTGGAGGTGGAGATTGGTAATAATATGGAGGTTTAGGTATTGGGGAAGGTGGGGGTGGTGACTTGTAGTAATATGGAGGCTTGGGTACTGGTGATGGAGGAGGTGGAGATTGATAGTAGTATGGAGGTTTGGGTTTAGGCGACGGTGGAGGTGGCGATTGATAATAATATGGAGGTTTAGGTACCGGCGAAGGTGGAGGTGGAGATTTATAGTAGTATGGAGGTGGTGGTGGTGACTTGTATATGTAAACCGGTGGTGGAGGAGGAGGTGACTTGTAATAGTAAGGAGTTGGTGATGGTGATTTCACAGGTGGAGGGGGTGACTGGTAGTAATAAGGAGTTGGTGATGGTGGAGGCGGGGACTTGTATATGTAAACTGGTGCTGGAGGAGGTGGTGACTGGTAGTAGTAAGGAGTTGGTGCTGGAGGAGGCGGGGACTTGTATACATAAGTTGGTGCTGGAGGAGGCGGGGACTTGTATACATAAGTTGGTGCTGGAGGAGGCGGGGACTTGTACGTGTAAACTGGTGCTGGAGGAGGAGGTGAGTGGTAGTAGTAAGGAGTTGGTGATGGTGGAGGTGGGGACTTGTATATGTAAACCGGTGCCGGAGGAGGAGGTGACTTGTAGTAGTAAGGAGTTGGTGATGGTGGAGGCGGGGACTTGTAGTAGTAAACTGGTGCAGGAGGAGGAGGTGAGTGGTAGTAGTAAGGAGTTGGTGATGGTGGAGGTGGGGACTTGTATATGTAAAGTGGTGCTGGAGGAGGAGGTGAGTGGTAGTAGTAAGGAGTTGGTGAAGGTTTGTGCTTATAACATTCTTCAAAATGCTTCTTTGAAGCATAGGCAAATGGCTTAGCCTTAAGCACAACTTCATACTTGTCCTTTGATTTCACCTTCAAGTCGGTTCCTTCGTTCAACTTAGTAGGTATGTTGAAGGGAGAGTCCTTAGGTGGAGCATGTAGCTTAGCCTTGCATACTGTGGGTCCGTATTTGGCGTAGTTAAAGTCCTTAACCGTGATGCTATACTTTCCATTGCTCTTGGTTTCACCATAAGCCTTGATGATGTTCCTGCCCGCCTTGCATTTGACCTCCACAACAGCACCTGTTCCATAGTGCAATAATTACAATTCACACGCCAAACTGATGATAATTCTTCATAAATCATACATGTTATGACAAGGAAACATAAATCATCCAGATATATCAGAAACAAAATGTTCAGCAAAATATACTATATTATATTTGGCTACATTACTGAAAGAACATCGAGTTATATTAAGTCATATTTGTATAGGAAAAACTATCGTTGTCAAATTGTTTGGTATTAAATGCGAGCTGCAGACGGTGCTGAATAAAGTTTTTTCCTTTGACAAAATCCCTAAATTGATCTCCTGTATAAGGAAAAATTTGAACTCAATGGTTCTTGAAGGGTTAATTTATCCAATTTTTTCAAGAGACTAAATTATCTGACATTTTAACTTGACAGGAACCAATTTATCTTATATAAAATTTAAGAGGAATCAATTTTGAGATTTTTTCTATTTTATATTTTAGAAAACAGTTAAGATGTTTTTTAGTAATGCAATGTTGGGTGTACATTGTAGCTTGAAATGCCTATCAACCCTACTACAAAATATTCACCAGCTCTATAAATCTTTCAAGGGTATAATTCTGGCACTTTAGTAATTTATGCATCAAGGATAAATGTATTCATTTGGTTTATAGTTTGTTCAAGATAGTGTAAGCAAATTCATTAAAATATTCCCTCAAATTGTAAAATAATTTATTTTGATTAAAATGGTAATTATCATGAAAAGGTTTATAGTTAGAATGAGACAATTTAGAATAAATGCTTTGAAAAATGCAGCAAAAATTTCATAGGCAAAGACATTGATCAAAACACATAAGCCTAACACCAAGAAAAGTAAGAACAACTTGAACATAAAGGGCAATTTACATCTCAAAATCAAAAAATTAACAATTTAAACGTAACGGTACTGAGATTTTTGAGCTAAAAATGATGTAGACAAAAGAGGCCAAAATCAAAGGGTAAAGAAATGAATGTTATGTACCTTTGAGGTGTTTCTTGTCGTGTGACTTTTCAGGATACTCCCAGTCGTAACACTTAAAGCTGTAGACTTTACCCACAACCTTCACAATCAATGGGTGATGGTAGGGGTGTGGAGGATACACAACAGGTGGAGGAGGAGAATTGTAATAGTAAGGAGGTGGGATATGCTTGGGTGGTGGTGGAGATTTGTAGTAGTATGGTGTTGGGTGAGGAGGAGATTTTACCGGTGGTGGTGGAGAGTTATAATAGTAAGGCGGATGTGGAGTGGGTGAAGGGGGAGGAGGAGACTTGTAGTAGTAAGGTGGATAAGGTTCAGGAGACGGAGGTGGAGGAGATTTATAGTAGTAAGGTGGTGGTGGAGATGGTGAAGGTGGCGGTGGAGACTTGTAATAGTAAGGTGGAGGAGGTGAAGGAGACGGGGGAGGAGGGGATTTGTAGTAGTAAGGTGGGTGGGGTTTAGGGGATGGAGGAGGAGGAGATTTGTAGTAGTAAGGCGTTGGAGATGGAGACTTTTCTGGTGGTGGTGGAGACTTGTAATAATAAGGTGGTGGAGACTTGTAATAATAAGGTGGTGGAGGAGATGGTGAAGGTGGTGGGGGAGATTTGTAGTAGTAAGGAGGTGGAGGTGAGGGAGAAGGTGGTGGAGGAGACTTGTAATAGTATGGTGGAGCCTTGTGTTCATATGGTGGTGGAGGAGGTGGTGATTTGTACTCATAAGGTGGAGCCTTGTGTTCATACGGTGGTGGGGGAGGTGGTGACTTGTACACATAGGGAGGTGGGGGTGATGGTGATGGAGGAGGTGGTGACTTGTACACATAAGGTGGAGCCTTGTGCTCGTACGGTGGTGGTGGAGGTGGTGACTTGTACTCATAGGGAGGTGGGGGTGATGGTGAAGGAGGAGGTGGTGACTTGTACACATAAGGTGGAGCCTTGTGCTCATACGGTGGTGGTGGAGGTGGTGACTTGTACTCATAAGAAGGTGGTGGTGGCGGAGGTGACTTGTACTCATAGGGAGGTGGGGGTGATGGTGAAGGAGGAGGTGGTGACTTGTACACATAAGGTGGAGCCTTGTGCTCATATGGTGGTGGTGGAGGTGGTGACTTGTACTCATAAGAAGGTGGTGGTGGCGGAGGTGACTTGTACTCATAAGGTGGTGGTGGTGGAGAAGAGTAAGGGTAACCATCAGCAGCAACAGAAACCACCGCAGTGGAAATCAAAACAGTGGCCAATGCCATGGCCATTTGTGGCCAAAGAAGACCCCTTCCGGGGTCGCTGCCCCTAGCAGTCATGGGTAGAAGAAAAGAGCTGGCCACCTCCGGCCAATGCTTCTGATCAGATCCTCACTGCTTTTCTTAGAAATGGAGGATTCAGGGAAGGTGAGTGGAAAAAAGAGAGTTTGGTGCTAGTGATGACTGACAAGAGCTGCATGAAATACTTAGTACTTATAGTGAAAGTGAGTCGTTAAAGGGGAGCTGTCATGAGGGACCAATTCGGAAAAATCCAATTGGTATCATTTTGATTTTATTGCTTTAAATTAAGTTTTCCCAGCTGGCCTTGTGACTTTTTTAAGCACTCTTTGTAAACTCTCTTTCCTATTTGTTTTCCTCCAAATGGCCAGAACAAGTGTCTTCCATTTTCCAACTACTAATTAAAATATAAATCAGCATCTCTACTCTAGTATGGTATTGAACACAAGTTACACAGCCGTCCTATTCTTTTATCATTCCATCCTAGCTACCCTGCTGAGTTGCCTATCTTGACGAAAAATAAACTCCAAATGCTTTTTACATCTCTCTTTTTTCCCTTTTTATTACTTTCCTGTTATTTTTGCGGGAAGGTAAAGTGATTAGGGTATTTTGTATCATGGATCCATGAGTAAGTGGTCATGATTTTTGTTCTAGTCCTTGATGGCAGCTATTGCAACCTTTGGATGAGATCAGATCCTCCTTTGATTAAGGGTCAAGATATTTGACTTTTCATTATTTCTTTCTGTATGTTTCAAACATATAGCTTTTGGTAGTTTATGATAAAGAATAATCCCTAGCAAGTTTATCTCCCTCTTTTGTTACAGTTGCCACGTGTTTGTGGGGTTAAAATACAATTGAAACTACAATGAAAGTTATATAACTATCAGTTTTTATTATATTTCTCATATACCCCTGCCCCTATAAATGTTTTATGGATGATTATATACTTTCATTAAGAATATTATTTGGATTTGGTTCACCTAAAAACAATCAAGCGGGTGGACGCAATATGTAGGGAGAAGGGGACAGAATGAGAAGTTGCAGGGGGAGGAGTGGAAGATCATCTCCACTTTGCTTCACTTATTTGCATTTTTCTTTTCTTTTCTTTTCAAGAATTTTCTAACCTTTGTGCTTTCTAAATAATGAGATTGATAAGTGACACCCACATAAGATGCAAATTGCAGCTTTTGCAGGTAATATGAGGTACCCGAACTTAGATGGAGGAAAAGCTTGATGTACAGTAACCAGAAAAAATATTTAGAGTATGTTTGGTTGGGGAGTAAAAGAAGGGATAAAATTTTTCTAGATGAATTTTATGTGTAAAATTGCACATGATACTCATTTGGAGAATTTTTACTCTTATATTTTACATGTGAAACTTATCTAAGAAAATTTTGTTTTTATTTTCACTCTGACCAAACACATCCTTAACTGTTTCCATATTAATATCATTTCGTGAAAGTAATGATAATTGCAGTTTTCTTCGACCTTGCACTTAAGTTTTGTCTTAAATCTCTGGAAAACGACATGTTTGAAGCAATGTCTGTGCCATCCGTGATCACAATTATTATGCCTTTTTTATTTGTAGCAAAGGAATATAATAAACCTTTCCTAATACTTCTCTGTTTGGCTACATGAAAAATTTGTGAACACTCCAGAATAGCAGCATTGGTCTGAGCCCTTAGCAATTAAGTGTCGTCGGCTTTGTATCATATCTGGATCTGGATGCAATTATTTCAGCAACACAGAAAGAAATTATTCCGAATATGAAACGTGCACACGTAATGGAAGCATCCCAATGCTAAATGATGGAACTATTAGTTACATAGAACCAGATCATTCGAAATATGCTAATAAAAAAAAATCTAATGCCAAATGCTAGTGAAATTTTGCTGCAATTACACTTGGGAAGATGATTGCATTTGATGTATTTTCCTGTTAAATTCGTCATAATTATGTGCGCATTTGCGCAAATAATACTTTGACATTACTCCTAATAAGTTAAATTCCTTGTAAAAATAACAATAAGTTAAATGCGATATTCATTTAATGTGCCTCCTAAAATGTTCCTTCTAATTAACTGCAGAGGAGTTTGAGGTGAACTTAGTTTTCTTTGCTCGATGCATCGTTTTTAGCACTTGATCAATGTCGGCAGCAACGTAAAATTTCATGACATCAATAAATGAATGAAACGTGTACACAATAGTACCCTCATAAAATTTGTGTTTGGTTCTATTGGATAATATAATATATAACTGAACAACTAAGCATTTACCAATTAAAAATAGCCCTCTACACACCAAGACGAATCGCGTACATTTCTCTATTATTACGCTTCGAACAAATCTAGCTTTTATTTGTTGAATAGTCAAGTGGGTTTTTTACGGGAATAAATTAAAAAAAAATTATATACGAATATCCACCATTTACAACTTTATGTTCGTATATACATTATTTTGGTATATTAGAGGAATCGGTTAAGTATCAGATGACTTTATTGAACCCAAAATCAAATGAAGCGGTTGGGTTTCAACCGATTTCCATGAGTTTTTTATACATAGAAGTTGGTCAATTTAGCTGATTCCATTCGCACGCGATCGGACGGTTGGGGAGTGGGTTTGGTAGATCGTGCGGCTCACAGGGCTCATTCTCCACAGTCTGCTGCATACGTGACACGTGGAGAGAAAGCGGTTGGCTCTCAACCGATTTCTCCATGTGTCACGCATGCAGCGGACTGTAGAGAAAGAGCCTTCCGAGCTGCGTGATCTACCAAACCCACTCCCCAGCTGTCCAATCGCCAAGTATGTGTTCCTATATATTGTGCATGCTGGACGCAAGGATGAGTTCACCGATTGCAGGTGCAATCTTCATCTGAGAGTGAAAAAGAAAAGAGATAAGTGAGAGTGGAAAAAAAAAAGAGAATATTGTGGTAGTGTAAGTGAAAAGCGATATAAATAGTAAGATGACAAAAAATGATTTAAGATTGTATGATAATTTTGGATATATTGCAGTAAATCTTCACGTAGAGGTAAGTTTTTTTTAATTCATTGAATTAATATATTTTTTTCATTCTATTTTTTATTTGTTTAGTATCAATTTAATGATTGTTTTAAATAAATTTAGCCCATTGTAAATCTAGTTTAGTTGTATAAGTTAGTTTAGTGGATTTGAAACTTATTGTAATGATATTTTAAATTTAATTTAATGATATTCTAAATTTAGTTTGGTACATTTTAAACTTATTTTAGTTGTTTAATTTAATTAAACTAGTGGCTGTTATAATTAAATTACACTATAAACATGTGTAGTAAATAATATATTGTAATTAGATTTATGAATATGTGTAGGAAACAATATTTTTCAATTAGTTTAGTTAAGCATGTTTCCTAAGTAAATATTTTGGAAAGTAAAATCTATTTTTTGGTTGTTAGTAAAATCTATTTGTAATTAGCTTAGTTGTTTTAGGAAGACATTGCACATTAAACATTATATAGTTGTATCATGTAATTAGTTTAGTAAATATTATTGTTAGATTGTACTAAAAATATTTTTAGGAAATAATATATTTTAGTTAGGTTGATGAACTTGTTTAGGGTTTAATATATTTTGCTTAGTTTAGTGAAATATTTTATCTAAGCAAATATACTAAAAAGTATCACCTGCTTTTTGAAATTAATATTTTTTAGAGTAGAATGTTTTATTTTTAATTAGATTCGGTAATTATTTTAGGGAGATTAGTGCACCTTGAAGATATGTCAGTTGTAAAATTTAGTTAGATTAGTAAATGTTATACTTAGATTACAAAATAAATATTTATAATAAATAATGCCATTTAATTAGAGTGATGAATAGGGTTAGGAAATAATATATTTTAATTAGTTTATTATTTTAGCTAAGTAAATATAATGAAAAGTAAAACCTACTTATTGAAAGTAAATTGTTATTAGATTACGAATTTTATATTACTAATTAGATTAGTTAATCGATTTAGAGAGAATAATGCACCTTAAAATTGTAGTATATTTTATATGAAATAGTATGTTTGTTTTTGTAATTAGATTTGTTACTTAGTTCTTTTGGTTAGATTAGTTCTCATTTAATTAAATTTGTTCAGTTGTAATATACTTAACATGAGTATTTTTTTTTTTATTTTGTGCTTCAGCCTACTCATGTACTGCATGGGAGACAAGACCATATGAAAATGGTAGATTTTTGCATGAGGCCATACTTAGAACAGGCCGGTTTTTGGCACGCTGCACAAATAAAATTTTTTAAGTATGACAATGCTTTGCTGTCTATATTTGTGGAATGGTGGCGTCTCGAGACTTACACCTTCCACTTGTCCTATGGAGAGTGCACCATAACAGTATGCTTCGTTCGCATAACAGTATTTATGGGGTAGACATTATCAACATAACTACCCCATTGCACTCGTGCTTCAATATGTGCACAGGCAGCAAGTACATAACGACAGGGATAATGTAATGCTTGAAATTCTCCACAATCACAATATTGAGCCCCAAGTCTGACTCTATAAGTTCTTTGGCTGCAATTCCCTATGGCTTATGTCTCCTCTACAACAAAGGACTCATCTGATCATGAAAAATTAGTGACAAACATGGTCCCCAACAATTGCTTGTTCTTATGATATGCTTGCATCAAGGCTTCAGAGAACTCCCGACCAGCTGCTAGTTGGGCCTCTGCTTGCTTTCCCCACTTCACAAATAATGCAGCAAGACGATAGTAAGTGGCCTTCACTAATGCAGTTATTGGAAGATTACGGACACCTTTTAAGACAGCATTTATACATTCAGACATATTAGTGGTCATATGACCATATCTGCACCTTTCATCTTGGTGCTGTGTCTACTTCCTTATAGGAATTCTGTCCACCCATGTACCCATGTCTGGGTCCTTACCTCTCACCAGCCCAAAGTAATAGAGGAACTCACTTCGAGTCTCTGAATATGTTGTGTTGATCAAAGCTCGCTTTGCATCTTTGCTCTTGAATCTTAGTGTAAAGTTGGATGCAATATGGCGAATGCAATAAGCATGATAGGTATTTGGAGGATGTCATCCACTACCTTCTGCATCTAATGCTGCTTTGATAGCAGCATGCCTATAAAAAATGATCAGTATGCTCTCTTGCAGTGTCACGTGGCACCGAAGATTTGTTAGGAAAAAAGACCAAACCTCTGTCGTCTCCCCTTCAATCACAGCAAATGCAATAGGGAAAATGTTTGCGTTACCATCCTGTGCAATTGCCATTACTAGTTTTCCACCATACTTGCCGTAGAAGTGCATTCCATCGACAGTCACAAAACGCTTGCAATGTTTAAAGCCCTCTATGCATGGCGGGAATGTCCAAAATAGACAGTGAAACATAACACAACTGCGGTCAACCAAATCACCAACATAATAAGGCATAGTTGAAATTTCAATGATTGTACCTGCAAAGCCAATAGTCATTTTGGAAGCTCATTGTACAATTCCTCCCAATCACCATAAATTCAAGCAATGACCTTTTGCTTTGCAAGCCATGCTTTTCTATATGAAATCCGGAATTCATACTTTGAATAAACTTATGCTTGCAATGTCTTGATAGGAACCGTTGCATCAGCTTCAACTATAGAATGGATGCTAGCAGCGATGACTTGAATATCCAGCTGAGAGTGTTTCTGAGAAATTCCAGCAGACAAACAAATGTGCTCCCCATTATACTTCTTAACCTCCCACAGTCCTTTCTTCTATCGATATATAACACAAATGCTCTAATTACACCATATCCCAAAGTACTTGCATTGCCCCTGATATTTCAGATTATTTGACTGACATACCTTGCACTCAGCTCCCTTTTGGATGCTATAGTTTTTTACCGCAAGTAGCACGGATTCTTTATTTGGGACTTGCTGACCTTCATGCAATTGATTCACTCCATGTAGTCCCATTGAGTCATTATCATCCAACTGATTTATCTGCATTTCTTCAAAATTTAAACTTGAATAGTGATTAATTCGTTGACTTTCAAATTGTGATTGAGTTTGTGATGTTGACGATTGGACCTAAATAAGAGACACTACCTCCTCGCCAATCTCATCTTCGAACAACTCTGCAAAATTTAAAGTATATTTAATATTATATTCAAAGTTTTCCAATACTAAGATGACAACATGCCAATACAAATTTATTAAGGTATATGACATATTAGTATATTTAAATATAACATTATTAGCCAAAATTAAGTAATCACTCCCACTTGTAAATATTATCATTAATAAGATATGACAACATATTTAAATTTATTGGACTAATCTACAATTCAAATTATATACTCAAATATAAAATATCACAAATTTAAAATTTAATAAAACGAGTTTGGGTTATTACCGTCATTCGGGTTCTCTTCGAAGTCCTCCTCATTAGAAATATCATCATAACTTGAATTTGGTCCGATTTGGCCCAAATCACTGCCAACATTCATTTCAAGGTTCTGTCCACCAAACAAGTCATTCTCATTTTCAGGCATAAAATTTTCATTCCGCTCA
Organism: Dalbergia cochinchinensis; assembly: GCA_031216125.1. Classification (NCBI taxonomy): domain Eukaryota; kingdom Viridiplantae; phylum Streptophyta; class Magnoliopsida; order Fabales; family Fabaceae; genus Dalbergia; species Dalbergia cochinchinensis. The sequence continues at coordinate 66,172,187 of CM062369.1, forward strand.
GGATTTGACATCGCAAATATTGGAGAACGCTGGGCTAGCCCTTTAACAAAATTTGGATCAGGAGCAGATCCCCGGAGCTTGAGTTCAAATCTCCCAGAGCTACAAATACCTCCATAACACTAAGATCGGGAAATCGAGCATGACAATCGAACATTATCCCGATGTCATCATCAGTTTGAGTCAAGCAACTTGTGAAGTGTAACATACCTTACCCTACCAACAATGGCAGCCGATATAACATCTGTATTATTTGTTTGTTCCATTGCTGTAACTTGTGAAGGATTTTCTCATGAAGCTCAGAAATAGCCATGGATGAACAAACACGCACAGGTATTGGATTTTGTCAACAAAACTTTACTCCATCTTGTGTATTTTGCACTATTTCACAATTATAGTGCACAAGAATATAACCTCTTACTGCCATTAGTCCCTCACAAAAAAAAAAAATTACACAAGCTAAATTGAAAAAGAAACTCATAGTAACGAGTAATCTCTTGCTGCCATTTATCTCTCGAAAAAATATTCTCACAACCTAAACTTAAAAAATACTCTCGCAAGCTAAACTGAAGACAAACACACACTGGATGGCTTGCTCTTGGAAAAAAATTCTCACAAGCTAAACTGAAGACAAACACACACACTGGCTTGCACGTTTATATAGAGGTGGGTGAGGGAGCAAAGGCATAGGAATCGGTTAACACCTAATCAATTCCTTTAGAATTAAAAAATTATGGAAATCACTTAGTTCTCAACTGTTTTCTTTGCAAAAAAACAACCAATGGAAATCACTTAGTTGTCAACCGACTTCAACGTGCAAGAGACTCATAGAAATCGGTTGATAGGCAATTGCTTCCTTTGTTTTTTGTTTCAATGAAATCACCTGATACTTAAACAATTTATCTAACATACTAAAAAGAGTGCATATACGAATATAAAGTTCTAAATGGTGAAGATGCGTATATAATCTTTTTTTAATTTATTCCAGTAAAAAAGCCATAGTCAAGATTCCTCAATAATCTCTTTTTTCTGTGGAAATGAAAAAGAATGGGACCGTATGATTGATGTGCAACGTTTTAAAGGGAAAACGCGGTAACCTTTTGGTTTGGGTACAAGGTCTATTTATTTACTGTTAATTATAAACGCTAAAGGGGCAATGAAATGAAATCATATCAATTATATTTAAGGTGGGTTTTATGGTAAATTTTTTATGTTTAAATCATGAACCACCTATTTATTAATTATTAAATTAAATCATTTGATAAAAATAATAATTATTTAATGATTAGTAATAGAAGCTCTATTGTAAATTCAAACATACTTATAATTTGCCTCGTACTTAATGATGTGTATGTATGCCCCCTTGGTCAAAATTACCATACAAAGCGTGCATTAAATGTACCCCAATGTGAACACAAGATTTCTAGCCAATAGCCACCGTATCGTGCACCTCTCTCTCTCTCTCTCTCTCTCTCTCTCTCTCTCTCTCATTGTTTATTTAGTCAATTCAATGCCGTGTAGTAGAACGTCTCTGAATTGAGGTGTAAATATAACATCGAATTCATGAAGGTTGTTGAGATTATAGGAAAATGAATCATGTTTATCTTATTAGATTAGTATAAGTTAAAGAATATATAATTGGATGTTGGTTCCATAATGAAATAATGTGGTAGCCATAGTGGGGTGGGAAAAGCTAGAGAGAGACAGAGAGAAATTAAAGAGGGATTGGACAGTGGGAGACAGTGAGTTGGGAAGGGAATAATAAGATGGAGGAAACGTGAGTCCCTTTCGATGCTTATAATGTAGGAATGATATGAGTAAAGTAAATCATTCAAAGAAAGAAGTCTGGTTTTTCCTTTTGGAGAAGCTAATTATACATGTTAAAGTCGTTTGGAGGACCTCTTCATCATTCACTTTTGGTCCTCAAATTCTCAGGTTTAGTTGTGGTGGTAGCTGACGGGACAGGTTGTTACAGCCTGCGGACTCAAGTTATCTTTATCTAACCATTAATCTTAGGACCGGGCGCATCCAACATTCCGACTAGTTTATGCTTTGGATTAATTAGATGAAAATGATTTATACCCTATATTACATACTCTTGAAACTCCTCTATATCGTAATGATCACTCTCACCGGCAAATTGAGGAGGGGAAATGAAATTTAAAAACATCAAATTGGATGTGATATCATGCATCTCTTGTTTCAATCATATCTCTCTTTGTTTTGCAAAAAAGTCTTTGACTGAAAGGCTTAAAAGGGCACTGAGAATATCAAGACTAAAAGTAAAAGAACTCCAAAAACAGTTGAAACATAATAATTGGCTTATTTACGCCTTAAATTATTATTTAGGGATAGTTGGGTTAGTGTAAGCAAGCATGTGCATAGCCAAATTTTCAATCATATACATGCAGATCCTATTCCAGTAGTTTCTACTCTCTATCCAATTATGAATGATTTGTGAGTTAACATGATGTCTAATATATAATTAGTATAAGTAACATGACTCTTAATTAAATAAAAGGTGTGTCTTTATCATAAATGTTGATTGGAATATGTAAAAGCTAAAAAAGTAAAAGGAGGCAATGCCACGAATGAGATGAGATCTAAATTACCACAGCATAGATATGGATTGAAACAAAATACATCCGGTGAGCCACTCAATTATTAAAGAAAATCTTCAAAATTGCTCCTTTTTGGAATATTTCGGCCCAATATTCAAGGGATTATATGAGATAACAGTCAGAAAATTGTTCTCCCCAATCAGTAAATCTCAGTCTTTATGCACGTGCCGATGGCTGAGGGTAATTTTGTTTAGATCTACCACCATATTGCATACAACTTGTTTGTGCTTTTTCAAGATCTGGCAGTGTAGTGCTTTATCTTTCACTGGAATGCAGAGCTTTGTTTACAGCTAAGAAGAGTTCAATCTGATTATTTTTTTTATGTTCTTTAAAGCACCTTGACCCATACTTTCTATTTGTTTACCAAAGGATTATAAATTCATCATTCCGTTTGGAAGGAGTTTGGATGGAGTATTTTTATAGGATAATGAATTTTTTTAGAGAATTTCAAATGATTTATTAAGAAATTTCTTCTTTTAATACTAAGACAAGAAATTTCAAAATTTCAAGTAATTTTATGATCTTTTCAAAGCTCGAAAAAAAGTGAATTTCAAATGTTTTGTACACAGAATTGTCTCGTAACTCACTTTTCTCAAATCAACCACAACATGTTGTCATTGCTTGTCGTTGGTCATTAGTCACCTGCTTGTTGCCAGACATCGTAGCTCACTCGCCGACCACCCACCATTGCATGTCATTAGTTGCCGATTGTTGACTCTTACCCATGCAAAATGTGATATAATTCCATTACGTACGCAAACAAAATATTGAAATGATATAATTGCTTATCCAAACAAAATAATTTGAAAATGAAGGAATTTAATTGAAACATTTAATTAGTTTTCATTTTAAATTCTGTAAAATTAAAAAATATATATAGGGGAAAGTGACACTTTAGTTCTATAGGATCTAAAAATCATGTGCACCTTAACCTTTTATTCTAAAAATATACAAATCAATCCCTAAACTTTTATAAATATATATTTTAATCAAAGTGAATGTACTATATTCCCCTAAACTTTGTTCCCCTAAACTTTGGAACATGTTCAAATTCACTCTCAAAACGTTTCTAAATATACAACGCAATATCCTAAATTTGTGATATTTCTATTAACATTTGATGGAAAATTAACGGAATGATCCATTTATACACTAAAAAAGTTCAAGGATCAAATTGCACCAACTAAATGATAAAATTTTAAAATTATACTTAAGATCTATAAAGCTTATTTCACTAACTCAAACAATCAAATTTTAAAATTACACTTATTAAGATCTATAAAACTTGTGATCGATTAAATCTCATGTAAAAATAAAATAAAATAAAGCTTATAATTAAATCACAACTTTTACATATAAAAAAATAACTGAACTCTTGTAAAAATAAGAATACCAATGAAAATCCCTAAACTTTAAACCATGAGAAACATGACATATTAAATCTATGTAACGTTTCTCAATTTGTTCAAATTTGTTGAGAAAACCTTTTAATCACGTAACGTTTAAGGAAAAAATAGTTTTATAATAATTTATAACTTATTCTAATATAAAAAAATAAATGTATTTATACTTCAATCATCACCGTTAGTGAATTCAAACAAAGAATGAATAATCGTTATCACACCGACGACAATCCGGTAATATGGTCGTTGTGAGCATACATCGCAAAGAAATTTCAACACCGGTTTCGGTGCGCTATTGTTTTGTTGTCTTGTCTCCTTTTTTTATTTTCTTATACTAATATTTAAATATTGTTAGTTTTTATTAGCTTCACATACGCATTAATTGAACTTTGCTAGCTGGTTAGTATTTGATAGTGCTATTCGATATTTAGTACTGAGAGTTATCAGTAGCCTCTGCCAGAGTCGACAGGTAATTGATTGGTTGATACTGATATACATTAACTGTTTTCTTAGTATACCTACTCATTTCGCACGCTATTGAGATTAACTTTCTATCATTTTCCCTCCATAATCCGTGTGTGCATTCAACCTATTCAGTAAGATAGTTTAAATGTTTTTGTTTTTCCCATTTTGTAAAAAACTATCAGATCGATCGAGGGAAACCGAATGATTGCACGTGCGCGTGCTTCAACATGTTTTTGCACAAACTGAATGAATATTAGCATAACATGTGAATATGTTCCTTCATTTGGCAATGTATATTCTCTTAATTTTTTGCATGATTATGTTATATAAAGAAAAATATGAATATAAGCTTTTTAGACGAATAAAATTTTGTTAAGATTTATAATTTCATTTAAACTTTTTGTACCTGCTTATCTTTTTTAATTAACTGAATAATCTATTTGTCTTTATACAATATGTTTATATACATAGAGCAAAAACTTAAGAATACTTTAACGCTTATACGTTCTTCATTCATTTTTTTTTATTATTATTGTTTCAACGCCATATAGTATTCCGAGCTCTGTTGATTTGTTTACGCCCATTCTGACGTTTTTTTTTCAAATTTTATTTTCTCAATCTCCGAGCTCGCTTATTTCTGGATCTTGCGAAAAGAGCACTTATTTTGAGAAAAATATTTTTAAAGATTGAGTTATTGTTTATTTGTATTTATAAAAAAAATATTTTTTGCTTAATTTAAGGAAAAATAGGAAATTGCTTCTAAAAAATAACAGTACAAAAAGGAAAAAACAAATATACACAATAAATACGGAATTGCTCTTTTACCAAACTATTGTTAATCTTTTTTAGAAAAAAAGGCTGTCACCCCGATTTTTTTTTTTAATTTGATATATCCTTAATTGTAATTTTATAACTAAATGTGTTTTTATATCTCTCATATCTAAATAGTAAATAACTTAACAACTCCTAATTAAAGTTAAAGAAATACTTATCTAACTATATTTAAATATAAAACAATTTTTCGTTGGTTTGAGTAGCGCAGGGATAGCATTATTGCATTAAGGTTGTCCGTCTCATTTCATTGGCTTCCATTTTTTGCGGACTTTTCGTTTTATTGTTGTTGTCTTTTCCTTGGTATATTTTTATTTTGTGATATATGTAACCATCAAGACAGTTATTGTGAAAGTGATTTTTTTTTCAATAATATTTTATACATGTGTAAAATGGTATATGATTTTCATATATTGAATTAAAATTAAAACTTTTTAAATATATGATAAGTGTCAAAAAAGTCTTATATTTGTGTTCTTCGTTGACTTGTTTTATATTATTTAATAATAATATATATAATTATTGACTCGTGAAATAAAGTGTTAATATTAAGCCACTAGGTTGATCTATTGATAAAGAGTTTGGATAATATGTATGAAGATATAGTTCAAGTTTTATTAGATTGAAATAAAAAAAAAGTGTCAATATTATATTTTGATGCAATATTATATGATAAATGCAATTTTTTCGGGAATCGTATATCGATTTTTATTATATTAGAAGTTTTTAATCTAACAGATGGGAAAACAAAATGAGACATGGGGTCAGACAAATCATTATGAAGACTGGGCTAATTAATTAGTGTTAATGTTATATAGCTTGTTACGTCTATATTTCCTACCATTCTTAGAAGAACAGCTATATATCTTCTTTTTTCATTGCACTCCATTGACTCCTGGAATTATGTATCTTCTGTTTGAGGATAAAGAAGCAATAAAAAGCAACGCCCATTCGCAAATGCTAGTCATGAGAAAAGAGACGGACGGAGATCGATCGAAGACATTTTTTTGCATCCCGCTTTATGTAGTAATCAAGTAAAATACGTATCCGCCTGTAAACTTCTACTGACTTTAATTAATTATAAGTAACGACAAGATGTATACAATTAAGTTTTCGGCAAACATGCATGAGGAAGAGATTGAATTTTTACTTATTTTAAAATAAAATCAGAACTGACCATGCGAAGCACAACATCTGCATGTAACACTAAATTAAAGTAACGTCTGTCTATCAAAACGAGGGCAAAATTCAAACCATTTATTAAATCAATAAGGAAAACTATAACAGTAGCTCCAGAATTCCAAAGTTAATTCTGCGGCAAGATATTAGATAAGTCTGTGTCATACTTTATATATGTGTGTGATTAAAAAATAAAAAAAAAAGTCTTGTGTCATGCCACAATTAAGTAAATTATTTCACTATATCTTTCCCTTAGAACTATATTATCTTGGCTTTTTTAAGTGTTTGAAATGTCAACTTTTAATTTAACTTAATTTTAAGCACTGTTTATTTTGCACATTACCTCCTATAATTTAACACTTTTTCACCCTACCTCCTGATGTCACCAAACTTGTAGTGGATTTGCAGACACATGATACCAATGTAGCATCTGGAATGTATATAAATAAACGGTGAAGAAGATATTTTTTGGACAGTTAAAAATGATGGTGAAGAAACGAATCTGCTATTATCAATCGTCGAGAGTGATTGATTTTTGAAAAAGAAGAGAAAATGCTCTGTGTTAATTATTATAGTCTCATATTGTTTAAAGATATATATATGATAAATATGATTTTTATGAGTTTGTACGACCTCTTTTCCATATAGGCTATTTTTTAATAAATAGTTAGGCTCACTCAATTATAAGAAGAATTAGATAGAAATCAAATAGTTGTTGCAATTCATACTTCTATTTGTCTCACATTTGACAAACTAATAGTAAGGAAGAAGAAGTCAAAATTTTGCTATAACTGAAAAATAAACAATACATCCTAGCTAGCTTGTAGTGAAAAACATAAATTGAATTTTGAAAACAAAAACACTAATGGTCAATTTGTTGTCAGTTCAAATAATGATCTAATAACGAATCACATACATCCGATTCACCAGTTATCCATATATTTGAAAGTCTAGTTTCTATGCCTTGTTAGAAAAGCCAAAGGACTAACTTTTCAATCTAGAATGATGATCCGATTTTGAAAACAAAAATATATACATGGAAGCCTCTTTAGATTCATAATAGCAGATATTGTCTCTTTAGATTATCTTGCAAGATAGGGTTTTATTGGATAAATAGACATTTAACATACAGTTGTATTATATCCTCGGCCAGCTGGTAGGTCACCACCGGCTATGATTGCCCCTCATCAGGAAAAGCTATCTAATGATTGTCCCAATATATTAATTCAGAATACATAGTACAACAACTAGTGTATATCGTTGTTGATCAATGACTTCAAAGAAAGTCTTTGTCTCGTTTTCTACATGTTTGAAAATGAAAAATAATGTGCATAGAAAGTAGACAATATTCCGCTAATCAACACAAACCAGACACCCTTAGCTTGTATAAGGGAATATAATGACCTGTGCTCATATGCGTTAATTACATGACCTAAAATTAAAGTCTATATTTGAATAGCAGATTTACTGTTGAAAGACATCCAAATTAATCAACATCGTATACTTTTTCCCGAACTTTTTTTATAATACTTTTTTCCGAGCTTCATCATGAGCTTCATCACTGTTTGAGCAATTGGTTCAAATTCAATGTTTCTTGGCTTTGAATTGAAAAAAGATTAATAGAGAAAGGAGCCATTATAATTACATTAGTTAGAAAGCAAGTTTCCTTAAACATAAAAAGAGCATGTAATTTGAATTTTGATCTTCACTCAGAATCTCACTTTAGAGAATAAAGTAAAAAAATTTTATTGTTGGATTAATAAAGATAAAAGTGAAACCCTTTTATTATATTAATCTAAGGGTGAAACTCTTTATTTTACTTTTTAAAATGAGGACCTCCATTTAGAACATCCAAACCCGTCTATAATTTGATATGCACCGCAAGCATATTTACGCTCCGTGTACCCTTTATACGATGACACTAGATGAGTGTAAACTTCTATTAATAGCTAGAAGAAGGTGAAAAAAAAAACATTGTATAGTTTAACTCGAGCTTTGTACACTCTAGAGTTTCGAAATATCATGGCCCATCTGATAATCATTTTGAAAGCGATCAAAGATATATATATATATATATACACACACGGAGAGAATGACTACTATATTTGAATTAAGAGTGTAAAATAGTTTTATACTGTCATCCAATAAAAATATTTAGTTTGGATGGCTTTTCAGGTGATTGGTATAAAAGTTAATTATCATGGCTTATATGGCAATACATGATTGGATGACTATATAAAAAAGTTTTACACTATCAATGCATGATAATTAAATCTTTCAATTAATCCATTTTAATCACTTACCCTGTATGCAAATTAAATGTAGTTCAAATCGAAAGTCACTGAATAATGGAAGTTGCAAAAGGAAACGAGTATCATGGACTGTGGTGAGTGGATACAAGACAAGTGGGAATGAAAATCGAATTGGCGTAGAAATCTCTTTCAGTAGGAATTTCCTTTGCTCGATGAGCTAAATAGACTCATTAATTAGATCCAGTTGCAACCAAATGTACATGATAATGTAGTATGGTGTTTTCACTCTTCAAATAGTTTTCGGTAAATTCTTTTGTTACCAAAACTTTTTAGATGGGTGGTAATAGTTCTCATACTGATCCTTGTTTGAGTAGAGTGTGGCATGGGTGTGCTTCGCCAAGGGCAAAACTGTTTGTATGGTTTGTCCTCATTGGAAGAATTAATACTAGGCAATGTTTGGTTCGGCTGAATATTATTAATGGTGTTGATTCTAGATGTGTTTTTTGTAAAATGGAGGAAGAATCTTTGTCACATCTGTTCTTCATTTGTGACTTTTCATTGAGGATTTGGGCATTCTGTTATAATTGGTGGGAAGTTGCTTGGGTTATGGCAAAGAACCCTAAAGCAAATTTTGAAATGTGGGTTGATTGTGTATTCTTGGGTAGGAGGAGGAAAAGTTAGAATATTTGCTTCTATGCTATCATTTTTTCCATTTGGGAACAAAGGAACAGGCTAGACTTCCAAAAAGGAAGAAATTAATTGGAAAATTTTTCTTTTCAACCTCATGCATTGATGCCAATTTTGGTTAACTATTGACTCTTAATTTGTTTGCTTGTAGAATCTTTTTGATTGCGGGTAATGGATGTTAGGAGACGAAAATGGTTTCATTAGTTGTCTTGCTGGTAATGGAGATACGGGGATTAAGAGCGATACACGGAGAGGTCTATTAATCAGGGGGAGCTCTTATGCAAGAATTTATGGGTGGATTCCTCGACGAGTTAAAAATATCTGTGTGGTTTTTACTTACGTATGTATTATCTATGATTTCTTTGTTTTCAGGAAGTATTTCTTCATTGACTTGCTACATGGATTGGTGTTTTGGGGAATGGAGTGTTTCTCAAGTGATACACTGTTAGGTATAAGAGTGAGAGGGAGTTTTTGTGAGATTGAGGGTGGAGTAAATACTAAGCGATATATTAATGAGCATTGTAGATTGCATATAGGATTACCTTTGTCTTCATTCACTCTACCCACGAAAATTTGTCTTGAAATCTTTTATCACCTTGTACACATTGTTGCTGTAGCTTTGAAAATATTATTCAAGCGATTGAATGATGCATATAAAAAACTTAACAAAGGAAAAGTCTTAGTTATGGATTTGCTGCTTTCCTTTGTGCTTTATCAATATGGAATCTACGAATGTGTTATCTTCAAAATCCTCATCCTTAATAGCAATGTGGGAAAGGATTGTGGAATTCGAGCAGTATTTCATTTGTAATTTCTGGTTAAAGGCATAAACGATTTATGTTTTGGATGGTTTTAGTGTTGGATTGATTTGCTTATTGGTCTTGCTAATTTTTTATTTGGGCTTGAGATTATCTTGTTGGTTGCACCTTCTGTGATGGATTTGATTGGATTATCTCATAAGGAGCGTAGTTTCTTGAGATTTGTTTCTCTTTGCCTGTTATGTATTTCAAATATTGTTTATGTTATGCTTTTATTTTTATTGTTGATTATCTGTGATGTGTAACTTTTTATTTCTTTGTGTCACATTGTAATCATTCTCTGTTATTAAGGTTGAGTTTTTCATCATTTATCGAAGAAAAAATCAAAAGTCATTTTATATCTCTAATTTTTTATAAGAAAAAGAAAGATTAAAGCGGATGAAAAAGGTCGCAACATCGTGCAATTTGAATATGAATGGAAATTTATTAGGGTGGGTCATAACTCATAAGGAAGGTGATTTCTGGGATGGTCTTTGTTGAGTTAGTGAGCAAGTTGATCACTAATCAGTATTGAGAGAACAAAATACTTGGGAGGTGAGATTATAGTTTTAAAAAGTTTTAAAACATGTTGCAGTTATTCATTAACACAAACTCCGAGCTAATTTTTTTCTTCTGGTTTCTCTCTTAGCTTCCGCACCTGGGAAAAAAAAAGCTCCAAGGTACAGCCCTCACTTGCCGTTTCAATTCATCATTTTTTGGGAACACTATGCTCACATCTCAATTACAACACACTGACAAAAGATACTGACTCACAATTATTATTTAGAACAAGAGGTGTGAAAAGCATGTAATCTAACTATGAAGTATTTGCTTGAGAGAGAGAGATGAGAAGAATGAGAGGACAACGAGAGGTAAGGGAGGACATGACTAAGTAGTTTATTCTTTTGTCTTTTTTTTTGTTGGGGGGGGGGGGGGAGATGAGGGAGAGGTGAAGAATTGTCGGTGATGTCTGTTGGGTACAGGAGGCGGGGGTGAAATTAGGAAAGATCTATCATTATTAAAAAAATAATTTATTTAATGGGTCAATTCAAGTATTTTAAATTTGAAATTTTCATGGGTCACAACTACAATAAATACAAAAACTCATAGACTTTTAAGTTCGGGGTGAGAGAGGTGAGGAATTGTCAGTGGTGCCTACATGGTACAGGAGGCGTAGGTGAAATTAGGAAAGATTTATCATTATTAAAAAAATAATTTATTTAATGAGTTAATTCAAGTATTTTAAATTTAAAATTTTATGGGTCATAACTATAATAAATACAAAGACTCAAATAGATTTTTAAGCTTAACCGTACAATGACAATATCAACGATTCAAATTCAATAACCAATTTGGTTACTAACTAACGAGAACCACCTCAAAATTCGCCTCGTAAGGAATATAATCAACGTACGCTATGCGCTTCGTTAGACAACGTTATCGAATAAGGGTCAGTGCATAGTCATGCATGTGCAATAATGGGACGCTTACCTACCAAAAAATATATATATAATGGGACGCTTCAGACCATTTCATTTTCTTTGAAAAATAAAGTGAAATAAATCAAATTATGATTCATTATAGTAAATTTGGGGAGACGAAAAATGATAGTAATTGTATTACACGTCCCTTTTTTATTCAAGTATTCTCATTTTTCAGTTGCCATTTATTTTTGTTTTGGGGGAATAAAGAAAATAACAAGAATAACTTATAACAACACCTGTTGATGGCATCATCGCTTGCAATATTTCATGAATATTTTGCACGAAATATTTCATAGTAGTGAACAGGCATCTACAATTTAATTAATTTTATCATAGAGTCATATATATTGAATATTTTTTGAATGAACCGTGACATGAAAGAGGGCTGTATTATCCACAATTCGAAACGAAATAAAGTCTTACTCGATTATATTGCATACAGCTGTGATTATAACTGCCGTGTAAAGGCACGTTGCCATCAATCATTGCTTGTCGAACATCATCACCTCACTATTTTTGAACACAGAAAGAGACAAATTAAGCAATAGGCACATGGCGAAGCCATCACAAGGGGAGACGCATTATTCGAATCGGAGCGCCGAATCTGACAAAACAATGGTCAATTTTTATGGTAATAAAAAAATATTTGTTTAATTTAGAAGGCATGATTAGGTTGAAAGTAGGTTAGACCACTTGTCAAGAATTTTTGACGCTATCTATATAAAAATAATTTATTAGTCCTAACAGATTAGCTTATTAGTATTATTATTATTATTTAAATATCTAATAATAACATAAATAATTTAATCTATTTGAAAATATATTTTTTAGCTAGCTTAAGTGTTTAATCTATTTAAAAATATGTTTTTTGACATATTCAATAATATTTTGACTTATTAAATAGTATGCATTTTAGTTTTTATAAAAATATTTTATAACTAAATATGCTTTTAGATAAACAAACTTTTAGAAAAATCATGTTAATGTTATAAAAAAAAAAGCCTATATTAAATAATAGACTTAAATTCAGGCTCCACTTTTATAATAAAGATCTGGTCTATGTAAACTAAAGTATAGTCTGGCTCTTGTTATTTCCATCCCTTGGCATGATTGATTGAAATTGGAGCGTGGAAGGAGTGAAGGACCACATGCATGATCGATATTCATGATTCCAAACAGAGAGAACAAGCAAACATGTCTTTTGGCTGATTGCCCGCTAGCGAGAGCCGACGGGCCCTGCAATGCATTATGAATATCAAACTGGTTACCTCAACTCAAAGTTTAATGCCCTATATCTGTATCTATATATATTATTAATATTATGGCTGTGCTTTGCCCTTGGTTCACCTTCACTATTGTACTCTTCCTCACGTCGTCTTCAATATACTCGCATACATTATTATTGCTTAGGTAGATGTGTCAAGATGGCTTCAGTCCACGCACGTACGCATGTCAAATCCAAAATTGTTTAGTTGGATAATCGTATTTTTAACTAATATGAAGTTTGAACTACGATAAGTGATCAGTTTTGTAGCGGATCAAGGTTTTTACAGCAAAATTAAATTTTCTATGCGTTAAAGCCAGTGGGTCTCATAGTTTAAATGCGAAATTTATTAATATTATGTGTGCATTTATTCTCTTAATCAGTTGGGTTAATGATCTAAATCCTTGGCTCGAAAACGTGATTGACCCGTTTGACATTTCTCGATCGTTCGAGCATATATACTACTATGCATTTAATAAGCGACTCATGATAAATAATTAATTACTTTGCAACGGTTTTGTTACAGCAGTCAAAACCAACAATTAATGTCATGACAGCAGCTTCTATGTAATTGGGAAAAAAAAATTGCTAACGGCTGTGCTGAGGGTACGTATTCTTTAAAAATCTTAAAGTTTTTTTGTTAATATAGAAAAGCATTTTTTGTTAGAGTTTTTAAAATAGTCAATGCATTAAAAATTATATTTTTTTTTTCTTTTGCTTTGGGCTCCTTAGAGAGTAATTTTAGTATACTCATTAGCAAAACTGAAAAAAATTGTGATCCTAATTGAGAAGAGAAATATTAATCGTACTAATAGATTATGGGACACCGTGTCGATTCATACTCTATCCACCATTAAATGAGATATGCACCCTACTTAAATGGAATTCACTTTTCATCTAATGGTGAAGGGGATGCGAGTCGGCACGGTACCACATACCCCATGAATACAAATAATATAACTCAATTAAGGAACGTCGATTAATGTCCTCGACATCAAGCTCAAGATTAATTAAATTAATTTGCGGTCATATAGCATGGTTTCTAGACAACGTGCAACGGTCAATTTTGTTTCGAATCAGTGTAGACTCCTATGTCTTATGTGATTTTTATGTCTTGGCCTTCGGGTTATGGGTTGATTAACATATTAAGCTGGTCAAAAATACGTACTATATTTTAAATTTTGGACTTTTTTAAATTTAAAATTGGACTTTAATTAGGTGAGAGATTGACCTGCACTGTGATAGTTAAAGTACTTAACAAAAGAAATTAATACTAGCATAACGTCCACGTTTGTTTTTATGTTGTTGATTTACACTGGATACAGTATTATTTAACGCACTCTAACTCCGCATAAAATGAAGTGTTTTTCTCGAAGTGATCACTAAGCTGTAGTTTAGTTAGATTTGGACAGGCAGACGTAGATTGTGTTGATGAAAACAGATTGTAGCTGTAACTCGATCGGGTGATGTGTTCCAGACTTTAATTCAGATGGAACAACTATTTTATAATGTCAAAATATCATTTTTCTTGGGAAAACACACTCTTTTAGCGAAAATTCTTGGATTATCTGGTCGTATTCGACTTTCTTTATACTGCGTTTTGAATTGACACTAGAGCAGTGCACTAATCAAGAATCTAATGTTGCTTAATTTTACTAATTTTATACTTTCCCCGCCTGCCATTAATTTGGTTGGCACGCTAATTCCGACGTTCTGGCATAAGTCCCTTCCAGTCCTATGCTTTTCCACATTTGTTTGTGAGGCGTCACTTTCTTTCCTTGCGTGTACATTCCAAAATCGAGAAACTCTTTCTATATTATTTTGTAAATTCTCAAATATTTAATGAAAAATCGATTGACAATAGCAGTAATAAGGCTGATGGATTTTTAAATTCAATTAGAAGGTTTACGTGTGTGAAACTGTGGATAATAATGGATGGGACGGATATTGGATACCAAAGAGGAAGAGGACAGGGAACACACAGTGGAATTACAAACCTGTCCCGCTCGTGTTGATCCTTTTTGTCTGAAAAACTGAAAATATATATGGGGAAAAAAAGTAAATTACCGTCTGAACTTTTAGTCGTGTGCAATTTAGACACTGGGTTTTGAAAATGTGTAACCCGACCCCCTGTACTTATCAGATGGTGCCACGTGCATCAGCAACCAATCTCTCAAAACACACTCACCTCTTCGCCTAAAACCCTTTCACGCCTCCCCTCACCCTTTGCCTGAAACCCTCCCCGTTTCTAACTTCATGCTCCCCTTCCCCGTTTCTCCTTCACTCCCCCCCTCATCTGAAACCCTTTCCCATTGGTCCTCCTCCTTACACTACCCCTCGCCTAAAACTGTTTTACGTTGGTCCATTTCCATCCTTTTGAAGCCTCGAAGATCTAGATGAAGAATGCTTGCGACACCAAGACAGCGAAGATGGTGAAGAAGAAGACCGGCGACGCCGCGATGCAAAGACCGGCAGAGGACTTGGGAAAAAGAAAATCAAGATCCATGACTTGATCCGGGACCGAGAAAGGGTCGCGACTGAATAACCTGGTTGAGGCATCCATCACTCTCCATCTTCTTCCTTGGTTTTCTTCTTCTTCTTCTTCTTCACTGATCTTCTTCGCTGCTCTTCTTGTTCTTCTTCTTCTTCTTCGTTTGTCATCTTCGCTGCTCTTCTTCTTCGATGAGTCTTCCATGGTGTTTGCTGCACTTCGGATTTGATGGGTTTTTCACAGTCGTCACTGCCCTTCTACTTCGCTTCCTTGGTCTTCGCTGTTCTTCACTGGTTGGAAATTTTCTTCGCTGTTCTTATTGGAGGGGGTTTAGATCTAATGAATCAAAGTGGTGAAAAGGCGAGGGGAGGCGTGGGTTTAAGGTTTAAGGCGAGTTTTGTGGTGTGTGTTTGATGGGGATCAAAGATGGAGGTCAACGTGCATTTGTGCATTTTTGGTTTCTTCCATCTTGGGTTCATGAGTTTGTTTCAGAGAAGGCACCCTAGGTTTAGAGATTTAGAGAATGGAAATTTGACATAAAAGAAGGGAATTTTTGTCAAATTGGTAATGCACATGAGAAGCACGTGGATGCTTAACGGTGCAATTTAACAACTGTTACACAGAAGACCCTCTTTGCATCATCTGATAAGTACAGGGGGTCGGGTTGCACATTTTCAAAACTTAGGGTCTAAATTGCACACGACCAAAAGTTCATGGGGGTAATTTGCTTTTTTCCTATATATATATATATATACAGCATTAAGGTGAATAACATTGATTTGAGATTAGTATCCATTTTTTCGCAGTGCTGTCCTGTTTTAGGAATAATGTTTGACGTGCAATCTATTACATAACAATATTACATTAATACTATTTATGACAGGTTTTAGCACTTATTTGTCAATAACAAATAATTGACTCCTTGTGCAAGATGTCAAACTGCTCTAAACCAGACATGAATCAACAAACTTCAAGAGTTTGGATAATAGTTTTTGCTTTTCAAGATCTCAATTCAGGGAACGAAAAGCTACTCCTCTTGGGTTATCCTTTAAAGAAATCGAGTGTCAAACTTGTTTTTATGAATGAGGATGGAAGGTAGAATGCAATTTAGTGTGATTTGTGAGTGGTTACGAGAATGTAATGCTTGGAAGAATAACAAAAAAGAAGAGGAAATACAGAATGTAAATAGATTGACATACTGTAAATGAAATACAGAAATTGTAAAGAAAATAAGAACAAAAAATAAAGACAGATTAATCCTAAAAAATCAAGGAAATAGATTGAGAACAATACTCAGTTAACTTTGGACTCTGTATAGTCATTGGAGACGTTTTAGAGTGAGTGTGTGAGTGAAAATTCCAACCCTTTACAATATGTACAGAACTGGTATTTATAGATAGCCTAGGACTCTAAGATTTTGACACTTGTCTTCTAGCTGCCTCTAGATGTTGTCCATATGGCTTTAATAGTTATTTTCTTTATCACTTGCTCTCTGATCATACTTTGTCATGCCTTTATCTAGTTTCTAACAATAACTGCTGGAAACTGTCAATAACCGTTAATTGATGAACACATGCAATGGAGTCACTCTGACAGTATCTTCAACATCTTCAAAACTTTCTAAGTCCTAAAATGACAAACTCTTCACTTCAACTTGTCGAACCTCGAGTATAAAGATTGGCCATTCTTAGCCTCCAATTGGTCTCAAAATATTCTAAGTTCCAAGTGACAAACTTCAACTTCGACTCATCAAACGTCGAATAAAAGATTTCTATTAATGTCAACTTGTCAGCTCGGATATTCAAACTGTCAATTGGCCTTCTTTTATTTTTCGACATATTATCTGACAAATCATAGACTTTGTCAATTTCACGCACTTTTGTCAATCCTTAGTAGTGCCAAACCTTTGACTGATCTTCCAACTATTAGAGTCAAACATTAGTTTGACAATATGACACTTAGTAAAGTTTGGTACCAACAAATACTTATAATGCTATTTTATCATGTAATGCATCAATACACACTTTTACTAAAAGATAAAATAACATTGTGAATAATGTTATAACATTTTTATACAACTTCATTAGATATGTAACACTACTCTTCTTTTAGTTTTCCCCCTATGTATTCCACAAAGGTTGCGGCATATGCTGTTCTTTTCAATCTATGTATTATTTTTTTGGGTAAACTAAAAGTTTAGCTAGAGTAAGTTTCAATATCCCATTAGGATCAGAAAAGACCTTCCAATTTCTTCGAGGGTTTATGGAAAGACTTCCTAACCTTTTGAGGATTTACGCAATGGATTACATACCGCTCTACCAATGAGGTCCTTACATCAATTAAAGGATTCAAACCTATACCTTTATGAAATATGAACCAAATCTTAATTAACTGCTCAACTTATTAGACAGTTATCATTTATTACTTTAAACCGTTTCATTAACTGGAAAGTTTGTTTAGAGAGTTAGGTATTAGTTAGTCATTGGCAGGTTATCACTCCTTGCATATAAACCCTTTTTATGTTCATGAATAAACCACTTCACTTTTTTCTCCAAAACTTTAGTTCTAATATGGTATCACAAGACTATTGATTCCACAAGATTCTCTCTGGTTTTTTCTTGCTCTTTCTTGAGCTTTCTCAAGTGATTTTCTTGCTCTTTCTCAGGCTTTCTTCTTTGCCTTGTCTTGCTATGGCTGCTTCTTATGGCTCATTAACACCCCTCTCTGAACCCTATTGGTGCTGCATCGATTGATGATTCCATGAATCCCAATGCTCTCCATTATTCTGATCATCTAGGGTTACAAATTGTCTCACAGGAACTTACCTCTGACAATTACAGTGCTTAGTGTAGATTTGTCAAGATTGCTTTTTCCTCCGAGAACAAGTTTGGCTTCGTGAATGGATCCCTTCCAAAGCCTGATGGTACTGATCTTAATCTTTTAGCTTCTTGGCTTGGTAATGATCAAATTGTCATGTCCTAGCTTCATAATACAATTTCTAAAGAAATTGTTGCTAGTGTGATTTTTGCTAATTCTTCCTATGAAATATGGCATGATTTGCGAACTAGCTTCTAACAACACAATGGTCCTAGAATGTTTCAATTGAAAAAGGATCTCATGAATCTCTCTCAAGTTTGACTCATTGTTAATGCCTATTTTAACAAACTAAAAGGAATTTGGGAAGAGCTAAAGTCCTATAAACCTTTATGTGCCTGTCACGGTAGGGGTGCAAAACCTCTCATGGATCATGATGAAGTTGAATACGTGCTTTCCTTTATAATGGGACTGAATGAGTGTTACTCCCATGTTTGAGGACAATTACTCTTAATGGATCTTCTGCCCTTCATTGACAAAGCCTTCTCATTGGTTTTGCAAGAAGAGAAACAAAAAGACGTTTCCTTGGCTACTACTGCCTCTCAAGAAACACAACTTGCTTTTGCTGTCAAAATTGAGCAAGCCAAGCCTCAATACAAGAAGGATAAACCTTAGTGTTCACATTGTGGCCTCTTAGGACATACTATGGTTAAATGCTATAAACTCCATGGCTATCCCCTAGGGCATAAACCAAGAAACAAGGCCAATTCCAATACTGTGCATCATGTTGATGAACCTAAGGTTAATGTTGGTGGAACTGGATTGACAGCATAATAGTAATAGAATCTTATTTTTATGCTGCGCAGTTAATTGACCAGTACTGTGAAACCAGTTAGTCCTCTTCCTGAACTTTCTG
The DNA here is from genome assembly GCA_031216125.1 of Dalbergia cochinchinensis. Lineage (NCBI taxonomy): Eukaryota > Viridiplantae > Streptophyta > Magnoliopsida > Fabales > Fabaceae > Dalbergia > Dalbergia cochinchinensis. The sequence goes on from CM062369.1 coordinate 66,191,388, forward strand.
TTAATGCAGGTATGTCTTTTCCTATTCCCAATCAAGTTTCTCAACTTCCTTTTCACATATGGATTGTTGATTCTGGTGGTACCAAGCACATTTGCACTTCTAGAAATCTTTTCTCTTCTTACATTCCCTTAGTTAACACCTATGTTATTCTTCTTGATAATTCCAATGTTTATGTTTCTGGTTTAGGAACTGCTATATCAAATTCAATCATAGTACATAATGTTTATCACATTTCTTTCTTCCATGTAAACCTTTTATTTTTAGTTGCTTACTTCTAAACACAAGTTTAACTGAGATTTTTCCTCAACTCTTTTGTCATTCAGGACCTCAGCAACATGTAGATGATTGGGAAAGGTGACCTTATTGGTGGACTATATGTCTTTTGGGTTCCTGACTCACCAATTTTGAATGCTTCTGATTGTGTCAATCCATTGAATAAAACACATAATGTTGTTTTCAATAGTTCTATTGTTAATACTTCTGATTTTACATGTGATAATACTCTTGTTAACTCTATTTCTATTGATGTATGGCACTCTAGGCTAGGCCATTTATTTTATAAAAGATAACATGTACTCAATAATAAATTTCCTTCATTGCAAATAAAAGTTTCTAGTTCTCATAATTGTGATGTGTGTCTTCTAGCCAAACAAAGGCATTTATCTTTTGTTTCAAATAACCATTTCTCTGATAATCCATTTGATTTATTGCATTGTGACATATGGGATCCTTACCATACACCAACATATATCGGCCATTGTTTTTTTCTTGATTCTTGTCGATGATCATTCACGGTTCACTTGGATATACCAACTCAAGCATAAGTCACATGGACCCAAAGTTATCATGGACTTTTTGGCCATGATAAAAACACAATATCAAGTTTCAATTAAGTCCTTTAGATCAGATAATGCCAAAGAGCTTGCATTAACTAATTTTTTGGCTGCACAAGGAACAATCCATTAGTTTTCTTATGTAGAGAAGCCCCCAACAAAATTTAGTAGCTGAAAGGAAACACTAACATCTCGTCAACATTGCTAAAGCCCTTTACTTTCAATCTCGCGTCCATATTGTCATTTGGGGTGATTACATATCTACTACAACTTTTATTGTCAACAGAACACCCACCCACCCCCAACTTGAAGCACATGTCTCCTTATAAACTATTACTCAAAAAACCCCTTGATTATTTGTCTATGAGGGCTTTTTATTACTTATGCTTTGGTTTCTCCTTGCCTTCTATTATTAATAAGTTTACTACTAAAGCCTACCCTTCTATCTTTGTTGGTTATCTTCCCAATTACAAAGCTTACAAATTACACAACCTTCAAACTAGAACCTTTTACACTTCCAGAGATGTTGTTTTGCATGAAACGACTTTACCTTTCTATGCTATTACTACTCTTGACTCCCTTTCTTGCCTTTCCATGCTATTACCACTTCTGACTCCCTTTCTCCAGATTTTTATTTTATGATATTGTACTTTCTTTTTCTCAACGTGACACTATCACTACCTCAAATCCTACCCATAGACCCCCTACAAACACTAACAACTACTCACCCGAACCTGAACCCAGCCCTTCATCTGAACCTCCTTATTCCACAAGTTCAGCTAACCAATCCTTTTCTCAACCTACTATCTCAATTGACCTTGAAAACTTGGCAAATACATTACTTACTCCTATTAGAAGACATAGATGGCTTGCTCATCTAAATGATTTTTATTGCAACCTCACTACCTCCTATGAATACCTTATATCCAACCATTTTAACTATCAAAAACTATCCCCTGCATACAGGAACTATATCATGAATGTTTCTTCTCTTTTTAAACCTAAGTTCTACTACTAAGTAGTAAAATACCTTGAGTGGCAAAAGGCCATGCAAGAAGAGCTATAGACTATGGAATATAATAATACTTAGACTATTACTACCCCTCCCCATAGGGAACACTATTGGTTGTAGATGGGTATATAAAGTAAAATATAATGTTGATGCTCTGTGAATCATCACAAAGCTCGTTGGGTTGCCAAAGGGTACACCTAACAAGTTGGGATAGATTTTATGGATATTTTCTCCTCTGTTGCCAAATTAACCACAGTTCATGTACTTTTTTCAATTTTAGCAGTAAAACACCGGCATCTAGCCTAACTACATGTGAACGTCTTTCTAAATCCTGACCTTTTTGAACAAGTATATATAGATTTGGCCTTAGGATAAATAAAACATTGGCATCTAAGGGAGAATCTTGTTTGCAAACTAAATAAATCAATATATGGGTTGAAGCAAGCCTCTCAATAATGGTTCTTAAAGTTTTCCTTAACTCTCATTGCTCAAGGGTATTCATTCAATCTCATAGTGACTATTCTTTATTTACCAAGGGCAGTGGCAATACCTTTGTTGTTTTAGTACTCTACGTGGATGATATCATCATAGCAAGTCCCACCAAAGAAAGTATTAATATTGTAAAGTCTCAATTGCCAGATGCTTTCAAATTAAAGGATTTAGGCAACCTGAAGTATTTCTTGGGGCTTGAATTGGCCACATCTGAAAAAGGCATTTTCCTCTCCTAACGAAAATACCCTCTCTCATTATTTGAAGACACTGGCTTTCTTAGGTCGAAACCATCATCCTTACCCATGGATCCTTCAAATAAACTCTCAAAATCAAGTGGTTAGTTCCTGTCGGATTGTTCTCAGTATTGAAGATTGATTGGTAGGCTCCTCTACCTCACCATTTCAAGACTCGATATAACCTTTGCTGTTAACAAGTTGAGTCAATTCATGTCCAGCCCTAGAATAGACCACCTCCATGTTGTTCACCATCTTCTATGGTACCTAAAATCATCTCTTGGTCAAGGCATTTTGTTCTCCTCCCATTCAACCATGAGAATACGAGGATATGCAAATGTTGACTAGGGAACCTTCCCTGATAATAGAAGCTGAAAAAACCTACTGGGTGTGATCTTCGATAGAAGCTGAATACAGGTCCTTGGCATCCATAGCTAATGAATTACCTGGCTAAGGGCACTTTTACATGACTTTGGCGGTGATGTTAATCCTTCTATGGTGTATTGTGACAACCAATCGGCTATCCACATATCAAAATAGATTGTCATTTTATAAGGGAAAGTGTTCAAAATAGTGTGATTGAACTTTTCCATGTTCCTTCTACTCATCAGCTAGCTGATGTTCTTACTAAACCATTAGGCAATCCTCAGTTCACCAATCTTGTATCCAAGATGGGAGTGCATAATACTTTCTTCCCATCTTATGGGGGAGTATTAGACAACTCTCATTTATTACTTTAAACTGTTTCATTAACTCGAGAGTTTGTTTAGAGAGTTAGTTAATAGTTAGCTATTGACAGGTTATCCCTCCTTGTATATAAAGTATAAACCCTTTTTATGTTCATGAATAAATGACTTCGGCTTTTTCTCCAAAACTTTAGTTCTAATACGATTAGCTTTCAATCAGTCTATAAGTCCTCGTATGCCCTTATTGAAAATTTTTCATTTATTTTTCCTTTAATAACCCATCAAATATGTTCCTGACTTCAATTAATTTGCTATGCATCAAATTTTTCTAGGAGTATAAGTTAGATATCCTTCTTGAATGGAAATCAAACCCTTTCGCTTTTAAAGGCTTTGTCATCACATCATAAGATTAACTCTTTTTAGTATTTAATATGTAAAAATACTTTTTATTCAGAATTTTTTTTGGTCTATGATTTGTTATCTAATTAGGAATTAATGCTAACGCTTCATCTAAAAGGTTCATACAGTTGTGGTAGTATGTTTAGTAACAATAGAAAATCATATTATTTTGTTCTATCTGTATGTAATAATGAAATAAAAATAATATAGAGAAACGAATAAAACTCAATTATAATATAATTTAAATAATAATATATAATTAGATAATAATATTTATTCCTAGATGCATCCAATTTTCACTTCCATCTTCGTCATTTGGTTTTCTTTACTTTTATTTCATTATGGCAAAGTGTGACTTTATTGGAGTGTGTATGTATATATATATATAGAAATTTTGTAGTATCTCATTTTCTATATATTAATTAAAAAATAATATATGAGTTATGAATAGTTAATTTTAAAAAATTTAAAAATCATATTATATAATAGTTTACTTATCAATAAATGAATGAGCAGACGAAGAAAGAAAATATCTCAATCCTACTCTAGTCTCGTGATAATCAAGTGTGAAAAAAGAAAAGAAAAATTCAAAGAATGCATCACCCGTCTTATCTTTTTTGAAAAGGAAAAGCAGCAGTCATTAACTCTTTTATATATATATATAAGAAACAGTCACTGTCGGTGTCAGCATTATCAGGACAAATTAACAAAGCTATATTATCGTATGAATATTCGACATCAAGTTTCTTTGCTTAACAGGGGAGGTTTAAGGCGCAGCATTGTGACGCAGATGAGTAAGCCAATGCTTGAAGCAGTACTATCTTAACTGTACGTATCCCAGAAAAATTATTCAAGCAGTACTATGTTAACTGTAATACATAAGCGGAAAAAAAAAGGGCGAGTACTCGAGAGATTGGGTTGGAGTATGAAAATGGTGATTAAAAATATATCAAATAATTTTAAACGAACCAAAAGGCAAGAGACGAGCAAATCAAATCAAAGTAACGTCTGAATTTCCGTCACTTTTTCTAACGAATCTCAGAATGCTTGCCCCACCAACGCCAGTTTAATTTTCTTATCCCAGCTTTGCCTTGAGGTTCATTATGCGAACTTATTTTATTTTAAATAGAATTAAACCCCATCCATCACGATTAGACACTTTGGCAGCATGTGTACGCATATGCATATGAGACTGGAAGCTTCCGCGGTGTTTGGTTGAGCATTCGCCACTGCACATCAAACTTTCATTATCAACTTGCTGGCATTTCTTGAAACTTCTCACTAATTTGGTACCCGTGTTCTCCCAACAAATAATATTTGTACTTACCTCAAGACGTGGAGAACACGGCAATGAAAGTTCCACTCCAGAAATAAAGCAAAATATATGAAAACTTTATTGATTAATATTAATTTTATTTTAAAAATTTGATTTTAATGTACTAATTTTATAAAATTTTAATCTAATCAAATCTTTTTATTTATATAATTTTTTAAATAATAAATATAATACTCAATCATTTTTATTAATTTGATAATATATTATTAAATAATAGCATAAAAAAATCATATTATTAATACATAAAAATTAAATTTTTATTTAATTTATCTTATGAAATAGCCAGAATTTACAAGATAAACAAACTGAGATTTTATTTTTACTCATTTTTTCAATTTCTCATATTCAACAAAAAATAGTATTCATTGTAACCTTACTTACACCTTTGCTACCTACCCAAAAAAAAATCTTACACCTTTACTTTTGCATTAAAGTAAAGGCAGCTACGAACCAGAATCTGCCTTTAGCACGTGTCATATCCTTTTTTTTTTCTTATGCTATATATGTAGAAGAAATAACAAAAGCTACGATCTCACATGGAAGGAAGAAGTTTCTCACATGGTCATGGTTGTGATGGTCTCTGTGATGGTCTTTGTAATTGTAGTGCATGCTATAATTTAAAAATTAGTCAAAATACCTTGTTGTCCTTACTTTTCTACATTTATTCCTCTTCTCTCTAGCACGCCGTATTTCGCTTCCTTCTTGTTCCCTGCAGATCTTCCTTCAATTTGTCCAAGGAGGATATCTACCTATTCAGTACTTTTTTTTCTTGTTTTTCGTTCATATGTAGGGGGTTTACAAGATTAGAGGCACGTATATGTACTGTGTAAATTAAAACAATACCCAACACCCTTCCAATCACCCTCACTTGACTATACTGCTATCCACACTGACACTGCGATGGTGATGCCATCAACGAAAAAACTTAGCACATCCAATAGAAAATTGAATCAGCTTTTTTATTCTTCTGTATTTCATCTGATTAATTAGCATTTAATTTGGTTATTGGATGCTCCATGTGCTTCACGAACCACATGGCCAAGTTTGTTTTTGGTTTGGTTGTGGGTTGTACTACTGTTTGGCAATGGGCACTAAACAATTTGAGTGCCTTGCCAAGATAAAATTGATCGTTATTCATTCTTGTAAATCTCACTCAAATATCAACAAATAATAACCTTCACATTTATTCAACAATATGAACAAAGTGGTGTTGACCCATTTATTCTTATTTGCAAAGGGAGTGCTTCCACTTGTCAAACGTTGAGAAGCAAAGGCCAGAAGAGGAATACTGGGGAACGGTAGCCACAGCTACCGGAGTGGCAGCACGTATACAGCAATAGGAGATAGGAGAGAGAAAGAAGAGAGAATGGGTAAAATTGTACAATAAGATTTTAGTGGTTGGAATACAAGGACCATCAGAGCCCAAATCTCAACCAGGACCATCATGCATAGAATCCTCCCATGGAAGGAACCTGTTCTGTAATCATCCCCTAAAATTAAAGTCCCCGTAACCCTTGGGGAAGGTCCTCACTCCTCAATAAATGGTAATGTCATTGCCCGCTCCCAATAGCTCCCACCTTCGCCACACATGAATTAGCCTCACTAAGCACATGGAAGACAGAGACCACCCACTCCTGGCCAAGACGTCCCGAATTGATATTGTAATATTCTCATTATTTTTTATTCGTATAATTTTCTTTCTATTCGCGTCGTGTTCTCATTTTGCGTGCCACTTATTGTCGCGTTCTCAGTATTCCAAACAAACAATTAAAATGTCACGTCACTTTTACACCTTTAAATACACATTAATATCAAGTTTTTAAAACCGGCTATTTAGGTACCTTGCCTCACCGCACATGAAAATACACTTCCTCCGTTACATTTTATCTCTTCACATTTTAATTTTTTTTAAAAAAATCTGTTCATTTTTTATATAAAAGATATTATTATTATTATTATTTTTACTAATATTGCCTTAATGTGTAATCAGTTGCCTCTTAGGCCGTAGGGAGAGGCGTTTATTAGAAAGGAATAAAAGAAGCCACTAGCTATAATTGGTTTGGTGGTGATGAATTTTGGTAGTATGTATTAGATTTTATATTTAAATTTTATTGTGATCATTATAATTTTAGAAGCATTGAAAAAGGGAATAAAAGATTTGAAGATTTCTCTAATATCCCATAAAGTTCATGGAGTATTGGTATCTTTTAAGTAGGTTGTGACTCGAAGTTTTTCGCATATCCCACTAAATTTATTAGTATTTTAAATATTTATAATTAAATCACAATTCTTAAATTTAAAAGGATACCAATAACCTTAACATACTAAAACAAAAATCAAAATATTTCTTCTCGGTAATATTCAAACAATTACAACTTTCATAATTTTACATGAATGTATCTTGATAAACAAAAAAAAGGGAAGTTTTGAAAGTTTGAATGCAAATAATGTTGCGTTTATAATCGTGTGAGATGCTATCGTATGGTAGCAAGAATCTAAATAGAGCTGTCAGGCGTCGTTAAAAAATGGAAAGTAAAAAAAGGGTAATAAAGGGAGCGGACGTACGTGGGGCAGCAAGTGTCGGTCGTTCTTATCCATAGTACGACCAAGTTGTTCTCTCGTCTAACACTACATCAATGAGTTCCTCGACTCATGTTTCAAATTATGCTATAATATAATAATGTGATTACACAACGGTAACTATTAGTAGTAATTTAATAAATGATGCTTAATTACTTACTCCCTCATTATTTTTTTCCCCCAAGCTACATACAACATTAGGGATGTTTTGCCCATGTTTGGTGTGACATGTTTGTTCATCATCACGGGGAGAACATGTATCGTCAAAAGTCATAGTTATTACTAGTTAGCAGGACACTTGTAACATTATTGTGCAAGACAAGCAGTACGTACGTGGCTAAGTTGGTATCGGCCACCATTTATATTAAAAGAAGAGGGCAAAGAGGACCCATCCCAACCATACCTAACCTAGCTAACGCTGGAAAGTTCAGCGCAGATCGAGCAGGCACACCAATTTACATAAAATAAATAAATAAAGCAGACACTCCCAGCGCTGTCTCCTACTCATCTTCTCTCAACCGAGTAGTTCTACCGCATATCTAATGTGGGTTTGTGTGTAAATGTTGTAAACTGTACTTTCCCTCAAAATTATTTATTACAAATTGTAGATTAGTGGACCAAGACAAATGGCACAAAGCATTTGATGGTCACCCCTCAACTAACCCAAATAAAAGCTAGAATAGATGCATTGTATAGTTAGCAGCTTTGAACACAGACTAAGAGGAAATTAAACCCGAAGCCTCTAGGCCCGCTCTAGCTAGGTGTCATTACTGCCGCCCCCAAAACAGCTAGCCGAGAACGTAAATTAAAAAGCCAAACTCGCTCGATCAGATGTACCTGCAACTGTGCTCCGTCTAGATATAAGTAGCATATCATATCATATCATATCATATTTTGGGTAATAAAAATGAACGCAAAAATATTTCCAATTAAATTTGTACGGACGAAATGAAACTCAATTTACACAGCCAGCCAGACCGCATGCAGTTTGAAATGTCCAAATCATAATTCAAACAACCATGCATGGTACTACTTGAGAGCAACCTTACATCAACAGAGAGACATAAGGCTACAACTGCGGCGGTAGGTACAGACTGAACCAAGACAATTAGACGGCAGCCCCCAAGCTGTTTTTTCACTATTGGGAAAAAAAAAACTACTCTTTAGAAAAATAAGCGATATTTTGATATAAATTTGATTTTTATATATTAACGGTGTAAAATATGATAGGTAATTATAATTGATCAGTTATTATTTTCTATAATTTGGTATTTTGATTAAATTTTATCGGATCACGCCGTCTGTGAGTAAACATTAAATTGTTTTTATATAAAATGAAATGATTATTCGTTTGATATAGGAAAAAGAAAAATATCCTGACAATCGCAAGAAGAAGAGATAATGGAGCAGTTGCAAGTGAGGGAAATGGGAATGCAAGAGCATCTCCATTGGTGAGACTTATTTTGATAATTTTTTTGGGCTCTATTATGGATACATCACCAAGAGTGTCCCTATTTTCTTCAACTAAAGAGAACAACAACTTTGATCCCATTAGGATCCCACCACATATTCTTTTAAATTGAAAAACGAAAAAAATTAATACCTTTATAAAACGGATTAATCTTTTGGAAATGGATTTGAGTGATAAAATTGTGAAAATCTGGTATTTACGTGGGAATGATTTTTGTGTGAGATATGGATACATAATGCACTGAAAGCGAATTACAAATGTAAAATTGGTAACAGAATGTGCTATTAGTGGATTGTAAACCACAATTAAAAAGTAACAAAATTTGCTTTCCGTGGATTAGAGATTTGATGAAAAATAAAAAAACACCGCTTAAAGCGGATTGTGTACCCAAAAAAATAAATATACGAAAAAAACAACAAGCATAGAACAATTGTTTTAATATTTTTTTTCAATAAAATGCTGCCCATTGTGAACAGTTGGCGTGCTTGTAACATTATCTTAAATTCAGACAATATCAGAAAATCGGTAACATGAACAAAAACAATGGGCAATTGCCCAAAGCTGGCCCAACAGCACAGAAGTTGATAGAAAGAACGATGACAAATCTTTTGTTGGAGATGAATAATGACTTCAAAATCTGTAAAGGAAAAAGAATAAGTAAGAAAATGAGCAAAATCTTCTATATATGCACGTGTAAAGACGCCTCTATATATGCATGTGTAAACACACTTTCCATAAAATTATTTGCACGATTAGAACTTCACAGAAGTCCACTGTATAATCCGACAACAGGGATATGGTACTGAACTGAAACGCTTCCTCGGATGACCAAAAACCACTACAACCAAAATCATCAATGATCAGCAGAGGATGACAATTGGATAGAAACACCTAGTTCATACGACGATAGCCATATCAAAGACTGAAGGGTTAATGTTAAAAGACCAGTAGAAAGAGGAAGATAATTTACAATTTATATGGATTGACAGGATATATATATATATACATATATATCATGAAAATAAGCACATACACTTTTCTTAGAATGGTAATCTACTATTCATAGGAGAGCGAACTTGTCAAAACTGAACGCTCATTCCCGGTTAAATCTTGATCTCCTTGTACGCATCACTATACAAAGAACCCGAGGCAAAAAAATTAATCTAGTTGTGATTCACAGTCAATGGCAGAGTGAGCACCAGATTTTTCTTCCCAATATAGATCAGATGATGTGAGGTTCCATTAATTGATCTTGAGCTTTCAATATCTTTTGCAAGGCATCATGACATCTGCAAAGTCGAGCATTTGACCAAAAGAAGTGTCAAAACTCCCTTAAGAACTTATCAATCACTTAGGTATAGGAATGATGAAAGGACCAGATTGTAATTTGCCATACCTCCAAGGGAGATGATCAAGGAACATGGATGGTGAAACAATAATATCTCTGAAGCTCTTTCTGTTTGCTATGTAAGCTCTATAACATTTTCCCGTCCCCTGCATTCTCCAAGATTTATTAATAGCAGTTTGAGGCTGATTCTGTTCCGGTACAATATGAATTGCAAGTCCTGGCAGATACATATCTGGGGGATCACTAGCGGACTGATTTTCACAATTTGGAACAGTATCTATGAACTGAGCCACTGGATCATTAATTGAACGTACATCTGTTGCAAAAGGATTTGTTAGGTCAGCATTATCAATTTCAACAATGTGGTCCCTTTCCCTAGTGTCAGCCCAGAGCGAAAATTCTCTGCGATCATTCTTGCCTGTTATATAACAGAATGCAGTTAGCTAAACGATATAAACTATCATCATGCCGTAATAAAATCATTTGCAACCTGTACTGCCAAATGGATTTGCATATTCACCATGGTCAGTTGTAACACGATCCCTTTCAATAGTCTCAGTCCAGAGTGGTTTGTCTTGAATCTTCTGTTCCTTGCTCCCTGCTACAATAGGGAAAATCTCGTTAGGAAAAGTACCTTTCACCTACCTAGTCTGATCAATCATGAAATTAACGCACATTATTTCCATCACTCATTATAGTAACAAAAATATGCAGTCTCCAACATGCCCACATTCTTATAAAAGATGAGAAACCTGTTTTGTCTGTGTCACACTGGCTTCTATAGATTTCATGGTTTAGATCTTCCTGAACAATGGCCCCTGAATAATAATCAGATTCATCCGCTGCCTCAGATTTATTTCTCTGATAGTTGCTTATATATAGACACCGACGGGCTAGTCTGAAAACCATGGCACTATCTGCTGTAGGATCTTGTGACAGTGATGTGATTGCAGCTGCCCTTAGCCTCATAACAGATCCAATTGAAAGACGAGATGAAAATTCATTTCCATATATAATGCTGCATCATAAAAATGCAATCAATCAACAAAGAAACTGAAAATGCTACCAAAAGGGAATCAACCACTGTCAAACTAGTGAACTTCACTAGCACAATTACCTCGTTACAAATTCTGAGCATGCATTTGCCACAACTAAATCCACACATGGGAGTGGCCCATATGAGTAAACATGCAGGTTAGGGTAGCGATTATACAGCTGTGGAAAAGCTCAGCAATTTATTTAAAAATGAAATCAAATGCTTAGAAGATAATCTGATAATGTAGCATGTCAAGAAAAAGAAGACAGGCCAAATATTAACAAAAAGGAAAAAACGGTAAAATACAGCACTGATATTGAAATTGTAGCATGGCGAAAGACCACTTCAACATAAAAGAGTTTGATAACTGCATAATTCCGAGCGATAAAGCAGAGAGTTTGTATGAAAAGTATTTTGATTTTAAGTGATGAAAGCATATTAAAGGATATTGTTTACATAAGTTTTGTTAATGGGATTTGGATCTTCTAAAGTGAGGATCTCACTTTAGAGAGTAGAGTGAGGGGTTTCACTTTTAGATCAATAGAAAGAAAAGGACTCCACTTCTAAATTTATTGATCCAAAGGTAAAATTCCTCTACTTTACTTTCTAAAGTGAGATCCTAACTTTAGAGAATCCTTATCCTTGTTAACATATGCCCTTATTAAAGAAAAAAAAATACTATTACATGAAAACTACAGCCATTTATTATTTTGAAAATCTAAAACGCATTTAATGCTTTCATCCTTAAGTTAATAAACGTTATTAAGGGCACATGTTAATAAAGCCCTATTTACATTTAATGAAACACAATTTCAACTACTCTATAACTACCTATACAATACTCTCCCCATGTCACTATTAAAAACCAAACAACACACATATTAAGATGAAAAAAAAAAATCCTGGCAAATGTATAAAAGTATATATATTAACAAAATTATCCTTCTATTGTCATTACAACTCATCTTGGTAAAACAAATTCATATTAAGGGTATAAACGGAAGAAAAAAATTCATGCTACCTAGATATTGTAAATTGACAGATATTTTGAAACATAACAAAAATAAAAAAATGACAATTATTCTAAAACAGAGGGAGTAGCAACAAAGTTGGCTAAAGATTCACTAAATCTTCATATAGGTACTTATTGTGTAAAAGCATTAAACAAGGTCCCTATGCTTGTAAAATTTGTTCAAAACTGGGTTTCAACTGTAGCTAGTTCTTAATACAATCAAATTTATATCTATTGAAAAAGAAAAATTGTAAAGCAAGATCACATCTTTTCAAGGGAGAAATGCCATACTTGCAATCCAAGCAATGCCGCTATGGAGCCCCCAAGCGAATGTCCAACTATGCGGACATTATATCCATAGCATTCACAACCAACTCTGAGTAATTTAGAAAGAAGCCCATAGGATTCAGGATCTGCATTTCCAATTTTCCATTTAAAAAGAAATTGTCATAAAAATTGGAGTTGGTTTTATGTACAAAAGTCAAATGTTTTCAAATTAAATAAAATTACAACTTCATTTTTGCTGTTGAATCATCCAAATATTAAAGGAATAATGTTTTGCCTCATTGCATAACCATTCTATGGAGCCAATTTCACACTCACAATAACCAAAGTGTTTCCCATGAAAAGTAGGAAAGAGGATGAAATACTAAATCAATAAGATAAACTTTCAAGAACAAGAACCATGAGTTTAAAGAATCTGAAGCATTCTTTACCATGCTCATCAGGATTTCCTTCAATCTGCATAAAAAGCTCCCGTGCAGCCTCCACTATTCCTGAATGCCCATAATGGGGGAAAGATGAAGTCACACTTTTCTTTATATCAGAATGAATGTGACTACTGCTGCAAATAGGAACATGAATATTGAAGTGAGGAACCAAGATAGTGTCTGAACAATATATATTTGTATATATATATGCAGTTTCGGGCAAATAATCCATTATGCATTTGACATGAAACTGAGTGCCATATAAAAGAGAAGCTACAGAGCTTCCTGTGGCACTTTCTGCAGATATAAAGAACCAAATAGGGAAATCCTTCAGCATTGTGTAAGGCTTAAAAAACATATTTGATAGTACTGCAGCATCACATCATAAATCAGATTCTGAGTTATGTGAGAAAACTGCAAACTCATTTCAAAACCATATTTCTTATATGACTACAATACCAGAATATACACAATTGTCTGTTTCTTTCAGATGACACAATGAGTAGTCCTAAATTTTAAAGATTATTGATTTTGTGTTTGTTTAATGTGCACTCATTCAGAACTATGTACTGACAAGAAAAAGTTGTTCTCAAAATTGGGCATTTTCCTGGTGCTCCAAATATTGTTCTTAGTCCTGCCACAATCTGTCCGCATTATCCCTGCATTCTGAGGGGAGGGTGCTCTGATAAATCAATCATGTTGTCATCAAAAGCAGTAACAAAGAAGGCATCTCTCAAATAAAACAATACTTCTTCGATCACGTCCAGAGAAAGGACTTGAGCAAACTCTAATGTTGTACTATCAGCTACACTGTCTATGTAAATAGACTTCTGATTTGTGGTTTTCTGTTATTCATTCTCTACAATTCCAAATTCCAACGAAAATATGATATGCAATTTTCTGTTGGCAATGTCAATTGCAACTCCGAATGAAACTAGCTCTATAGTTAATAGACAGAGGAGTTCCAGTAAGGGTTGGAATAAACCTAGGGCAATCAATATTATACTGTAGCATCCCCCTCCCCTTTTTTGTCCAGTGAAAACCAGTGTGTGACATAGATTTAATGCATCATATTGTCAGGAACACATGTATTGGTATACGCATGCACAAATAGGCTGTACTACGTATGATGTGTGTGAAAATGAGTTACAAGTCATGTGAATTTTATAAAAGAATTTATTGAGAATTCTTGTGCAAATTCTCTCTTCCACTATTGAGTTCTATATCTGCTTGTGCATGTGTTCAAGGGGTGAGAAATAGGGAGAATAAAAATACTTTATCAAACCACCCAAGTCTTTTCCAGAAAGGGTGCATTCCTTGCATAACCCATCGGTTATCAAGTCCTCAGGGGTTTCAGTTCCACGTATAGCAATTACTATAGATCGCAGATGATGCAGAACCACAATAAAGTATGCAGCTTCACACCTGATCTGGAATGAGTTTCATACAAAAAAACAAGACTTCTATGAATATAGACTCAGCTGGTATAAACAGAAATGTTCACAACGAATTATACAAATTGAGTATATTTTCATCTAAAGTAGGATAGCTCTAAGTTCCCCACATTTAAATTGAAAGACTTGCAATCATTTGACGTATGCCAATGATTACTCAAAATGAGAAACAGTGGCAGCAAGTCAGTTTGCATTATATAGTAAATTAGCATCTTGAATAAACTAAAATCTGTGCAAGTTCCTGCATAATTCTAAACTGTTCAGTTCACTTATAACGTTCATATTTATCAAATTAGAAAATTAAAACAGAAATCCAATTTTCTAGGAAACAGAATATTCTAGAAATGAGATATGTGACTAGCATAACAAGCAAGCTATCTTAAATTAAGGCAGCAGAAAAATGATAAAGTCCGTAGTGTAGAGCCACTTGATTAGATTTATATGTAAAAACTTAGGGACTAGATAAGCAGCCATTTCTTCGTAAAGAACTATTGTTAGATATTCAGATGGAAGGAAGACGAATCACAAAAATAAAAAGGGAATACAGTGTATCCTTATTAGCAAAAAATACAAACGGACATCAATAAATAGGCTGTCCAACCCTTTTGAATATCTATTAAGGAGATCCCCCTAAATAAGGCTAGGGTCGAAGACAAAAAAGAAGCTATAATTTGCTCAACGCTGTAATGCCATCCCTTCCTTCATTTTAACAAAGCGCCTGAAGCTAAACAAAATAAATCACTGTTGTCAATTTGTCAGCTAGTGAAAGATTTCTTTCGTTTTTCTGGTGTTTGTTTAATTATTGATGATGGGTTTCCTTAGACAAATATAGTTCAAACATGATGATGGAAACATCTTTTCAGCATTATGTTATCTATAATTACTAATATCCATGTCCCTTTTCATTATTGAAAAACCTATCAAGCTTCCTGACTTAATATCATTCTTCTGCATTTGTATGATAAGCCTGTTTCTCCAATCTCCTATGACCAAAGCATCTCATGCAGAGCACACATGGACAGTTAAATTCCCTAACCTGGTTGACTCGCCCATGTCTGAGCACTTCGGGAGGCAAATTAACATACTTCAAGAATGCCGCTGCATGACCTCGCCACCAGTTATCACCATCCAATACAGGCCGTCTAATAAGATGAATGGGAACATAAATTCATATTATTGAAAATGGATGAGGTTAAAAGAAATAAGAAGTTCATCGAAGTAATCTATACTAGATTATGCATAGATTACGCCAAGACAACAACTACAAAAGAACCTTTCTTAAGAAACTGAAAGGAAAAAAAATGGAGGACCAATCAAACTAGAGAAACACAAAAATAAATTAGAGCCCTCCAATGATGCTGTATACCTTAGATACATAATATACTTTTTCGCAGTTCATAGCTCATTAGAAATAAGGAAATATCAATTAATATCTTTGAATATTTCATATCATATCTTAGATTAAATTAGATTTATTTAGGTTGATTCTATCATTATGTTTAGATTTTATCTTTACTTTATAAATAGGATTATCTCAGTGTATCCCTGCTATCTTTACTTTTCTTCCTCCACTATCTAAAACCCTCAATTTCAACATGGTATAAGAGTGGTACCATTCACCATGACCCGTGTCCATTATTCCACTGCAGAGATTCCAGTAATTTGAAACTCACTTGTACTATGTCCCTTCTATCATTTAATCTTTACTTTCCTTTTGTCCACCATTGCTCTACCTGTCAAACCCTTCAATTTTGTTTTAGGTTTGATAGTGTTCTTGCTTTCCAGAAAATTTCAAACATAAAACCACCACCGCTTCTGCTTCCGGCCACTTTTTCGGTGACCTTTCCATTCTGTTCTCCTTCTCACGGTGTCAACCCCTCTCGCAGTGTGTCAATTCCCTTTGCTGTGTATCACTTCCAAGAATTAGAAAACCATCATCCACCACCTGCCACTGCCTCCGGCGACCTTTTTCTGACGCCAATCTCGGCCGAAGAGCCCACCATTGTGCTCACCTCCTCTAGCATGGCCAATCCTTGAAAGCCGCGCATGGAAACACTTTTTCCCTGCTATGTGTCACTTCTAGCAATAAGAAAACCACTGTCCACTGCCTTCCTCTGCTGCCGGCGAGTTTTCCCGGCGTCGACCTCACCACTAGCCTCGCCTCACCCTGCGCAGCCGATCCCAGCCAACCGCGCCTCTAGATCTGCTGTCATGCACTCCCACGCGCCGCTCCTTCCTCCTGCAGTGTTCTCAGCCACCGCTCCTTTTGGCCGCGCGTGGCGGTGCGTCCGGCCTCCATTCTAGTCGCCGCATGCTTCGTTTGACTCGCACTGTTCTCCTCTTCCCGGATTTGTCCTTTGTTTCGCGATCAGTGCCCTTCGAGGACGTCCCTTTTTTCTTATTTCCGATTCTACCCCGACTTGTGATCCATGGTTGCGACCTGTGAATGATGAATATTAGGTTGTGCTCCCTACCAATAGTGATACTTGTCTTTCACTCAATCACACCGATGCTATGCTCTTCCGGCTTTGGATCTCCAATTTTTCAACTATTCAAGGCTTCCATATGTTTATCTTGCGATCTATTATTGCATGTATTGGGAATCTTTCAGCCTTCATTGTGTCTCTTCCGGTCTTCATTGCTGGACCATGGTAGCTATGTGTCTCTTCTTCTTCCTAGTCATGCAATTCTCCAACATGTTGTTCGAGCTGATAATCATTCTAGCTGCCTTATTGTGTTATCATTTCAGATGTATCCAGCATCCCTGAGTTGCCTTGCTAGTCTTTCTCGGAGATTCTTTTATATTTTAAGGGTTTAATTGTAACAAGCTTAAAGCCTAGCAAGTTTTAGCTTGAGAGGAAGTGTTAGAAATAAGGAAACATCTATTAGTACCTTAGAATATTTCATATCATATCTTAGATTAAGTTAGATTTATTTAGGTTGATTCTATCATTATGTTTAGATTTTACCTTTACTTTATAAATAGGATTATCTCAATGTATCACAACAACACAATATATCAAATATATTTTTATATTATTGAGTCTATTCTTTCTCTTTTCTTCCTCCACCATCTAAAACTCTCAATTTTAACATAGCTCATTTTTAAGTTATAAAGAACAAGTATGAAGTGTCAAGACCACAGCAACCCAAAAGGGCTAATTTTCAACCAATAACCCGTGAATTACGAAGTTACAAAGAATTCAGTTATATACACCATAAAATTGAATATCCAACAAAATACCACCTATTGCGTGACCAAGGAGACAAAATCCCTTGTCTGTAGAGCCATGCACAAGGAAATATGAAAGGGTTTCGTCCAAAATCAAGCAACGGACCCTGCATCATCGAGTGCAGGATAAATGTTCAAACCAATTTAGTAAGAATAAAACATTAGCCTGGAATAAGTTCTTAATATCAATACTGTGTATGCAGCTTCAGCAAATTTATGCAAAGCTGCAGCCTCCCTAATTCGCATCTCTGGTGCTGCAGTGGATTCTTCATAGGATACCAACGATTTTTCTTGACTTTGAAGTAGAGCCAAACCTAAACAACAAAATTTAACATCATACGCTACAAAGAGGGAACACGAAGCTTAATTTAAATTGGGTTGTGCTACTTTCCTAATGAATAAATGGTGCTGTCATCATTAGCATCATAATATCCAAAGTCATCCATCAAAGAACATTGTAATAATAAACATTGAAGAACATCAGCACAAAAATGGAAGACAGCTTATGTATTGATAAGGGTATAATACCATGCTCATCAAATACAATGACAAAAATGGAGGAAAATCAATAAATCACTATACAAATGAGTGGCCTTGCCAGCCCCTCTTGTCTGAAAACCGAAAATTTATAAGAAGACATGGCTGTTGTTTGTTGTGATATATTCTGTTGTATTTTGCTGCTTTATTTTAATGGTGATGTTAAGTTATGCCCACCTTATTTAACGTAGCTAGTTAGCTACCCAGAATCCAACCCCCAGCTGCAAAAACCATCCATCAGCACACTTACTTATTTTCGGCATAAAAATTTGGTGTATGACATGTACCAACCAGAAAACGCCAACATGTTACAGAGTAAAATTTGAACAAACCTGCCAAGAGTTCCATATGGCCAGTTCCTGAAGCACGATAAGCAACAAGATCACCTAATAACCGTGCAACTGAATAGACTTCATCTTCTTCCAATGCACTCCTGCAGAAGTGATTAAAGGAGCAGAGATCAGAGTTAAAACATAGTGGGAAGTTCTATAAGTAAATCAAAGGTCAGGTGTATACAAGTATTTGACCCGGCCCAGACAACACAAGGTTTCGCGTATGCCATTGTCAAAGACCTCCCTATAATGGCATTTCCAAGCACTGTCTTGGGTTTCATAGAAAGATCTCCATCTTAGAACATCAGCACCTGCAAAAAACTGCACCAAAGCGACGAAACACACCATGATGAGGAAGAAAGACAGCAATTTCTGCTTCCACGGGTCAGAGTTCCATTTCAACTCTGCATTGGAAGAATTGGACGACCGTAAGATTGGCAGAGAGGAGTAGTGACCATGTTTGAAGTAACTGAGGTGGTGACACGGTAAGAAGCAATGTATAGTAATTAAGTAGGAGGAGCAAGGAAGGAACTCACCTACCTAAAACACAAGCATCATCAGAATCGGAATGGGAATGGGAGGGTTTGGAGAAATAGTGAGGAGACTTGAACAAGAGGTAACCAGCACAGAGAAACTGCAGCAGTATCACCAACAATGTACATCGACTCCACCGAAGCCACGTCTTGTAAGTAACCTGTTAGTGTTTCTTGCAAGAAAGCGAAACACATAAATGCAATGCAGTGACTGGTGAGTGATGACTCAACTCAACCCAACTGAACTCACGAGGAAAGGATAGGATTGATGAATGATGATGATGATGACTGACCCGTCGCTGGAGGCGGAGAAGGGAGTCGGGGTGGGAGGCGTTGTTGCTGTTGTTGTGGTGATCGTCGGGAGAGTGGAGGATGAGGGAGGCAGCGGCTCGTTGGGCCCTGGCGGTCTGAAGCATGAGGAAGAGCCTGAGGAGGGCGGAGAGGGAGGGGGCGAGGAAGGGGGGCAGGAAGCGGGGGTGGCAGAGGCGGGAGGTCTCCAACACGAGGAAGCCGCCCATGGAGAGGACCAGCACGTTGCCCGCTCCCAACAACATCATCACGCTTCTCACCTCTCTCAGCCTCATTCTCATACTCAGCTCAGCTCAACACACAGATTGATTTCTTTCTTCAAGGAACCTCTCTCGCTCGCTCAATTAATTAACCATTTCTATTCAATATTGGATTGGATTTGGGGGCTCTGCCCTCCGCGAATGCGAAATTGGGACGGGAAGGGATGGGAGCTGCCTGCAGTCCACGGTTGGTTGGTTGGCTCATATCATCCATCATAATCCTGCCCGTCCGCCTCTCTTCTTCTCTCCTCCTCTCCACGTTCGATTGATTATACACTTGCCACTTATTGCTCGCCACATAATCAATCCAAAAGAGAAACACCGACAATTGGAAGCCGAATCGAGTACCACAATTGAATTTTTATATTTAAAATAAGTTTTTAAAGAATTGAATTGAAGTAAATTCTTTAATTAAAAATTAATTAATTTAATTATTTTATTTTTTATTAATATATTAAATATATATATTATATTTAAATAAAATTATTTTAATATTTTTATTTATTAGAATTAAATTTTTACATTAAATTATATTTATTTGAATCTTATTTTAATTTTATTATATTTTAATTTTCATAAAAATTTAATTTATTCATTTTAATTTTTTTTCAAGCATAACATTCAATTAATTTTTTTTTTGATAGAATTGAAATCGAGGTTGCCAAATGCGTGATAAAAATACAAGAGAGTTGGCCCCATTTATTTAAATTAGGTGATTTTCAGCCCATCCTATTTTTTGTTCACAAAGCCAATCCATCGGCGTTAAGCAAAGCATTCTCCATTCTCCGCCGGCGCAGCAGCAGTTGGGGCCGTCAGTGGCAGGGGCAGTGGCTGATTCGGGAATTGCTTAATCAAGTGGAGTGCCCTCGCCTCCTTCCTCCTTATCATCTCTTCTCTTCTCTTCTACTCTCTCTCTCTCTCTCTCTCTATATATATATATATACACGTAGGTAGGTAGGTAGGTTAGATGATTGATGCGGTTGCAATTTCTAATGTCGCAATGAATGATTGATTATAACAGAAACATAGATGGCGAACAGAGGACGAGGAGGAGGATGGCGTGGGCGAGGGCGAGGAGGAGGAGGAGGACGTGGAGGGCGAGGAGGAGGAGGGGGATATCCCTATGCCATTCAACTCCCTTTTGATCTCTTTCCTGATGTATGTTTCTCTCTCTCTCTCTCTCTTCCTTCCCTTTTTTTCCCTCTTATGATGATTATTATTATTATTATTATTCGCTCACTCACTCACTTATCAATCATTAGTTCATTACTCACTCACTCCCTAACCCTCAATCAATCCTCATGTAATGTATGGTATTGTATCGTGGTGCTATGCTGCAGCTGAAGCTGCATGGTGCTGAGTTGCCCCGTGTTAACCTCAGTGACCTTCGTGAAGATAAGCATATGAATTGCTTGCTTATGAACAGTTCCAAGCTCCACCATTATTGGAAAGCCTCTCCTTATCTTCTCGAGGAGGACAAGGAAACCACTCTCTTAAAAAGTAACCATCCCATGCTATTCTCTTCTTGTGTTTAACTTCACTCATTCAAGAGTATTCAATTCATCTTCTCCTCTTGTTCTCTTGTCAGACGGCAAAAGGATGCATATACAAAGGTTTTCTGACAAGAACAAGACCACCTTCACTCGTGATTCTCTCTCACAGATCCTAGTCTACAGTAATTTCCCTAAGGAGCTGGTTAAAGGTTTGAATCATGGATGCTCTGTCTGCTTTTCATCATGCATTTTAGGTTCCTCTTAGTTAACCAATCCTTTCTTGCCTTTATTTCGCATTTTTCAGGTGCATCTTGGCGGAATCCAAGCCGAAAAAAATTTCGATGGAACCCTGAGTCAGGTTTGATCATTTCACATGGCATGCCTGTCTCTTTCTGTTTCATATCCTCAGTTACTGGTCTTAGCTAACCTCACAAACTTATTTAGTGTTTGACAATCACTGCAAAATTACCTTCATCTTCCTGAATAAATAAATTCCGCTCTCTTTGAAGAACTACTTGGAAATTTTCACTACTTAAGAATTGCATATATGCTGTGCTGCTGTGCCCTGAGTAGTATATGTACATGTGATTTCACCATTCCAGAATTTAAATTGTATAAATGTTTGATGGCTTCTGCTGCTGAAACTCTTTAATATTGTATTGCAATTTGAAACATTTTGTGGAACTTACATGTGATATTATCCATGTTTATGAATCAGATCCTTGTTACTTTGAATAATCACAAAGCCTTCAGATTTTTCTTCGTACTGATTAACATCTTTGTGTGATAGAGATTAAGAGACTTGATGACCTTGAACAGCTAGAAAAAAAGAACCAGGTAGAGCAACTAAGCTCACACTTCTTGGGTATATATTTTCATCTTCACAATTCATTCATTTATGGATTCCATATTTAATTGGGGTTAAGCTACTAAGTTAATATTTTGTTGTTTTGGGGCGGGGGCGCTGTACTGGACTTTCTGACTTAAGTCCTTCTGTGGCACTTGGAATGGGAGTTCAATTGTAATTAGACCTTGGAGTTGGAATTACAATTGGAACCTACAATTCCAAAGTTCAGAAAGGAATACCTTCTAAAATTAGAATTCTATTCCTGTAACATTTTCAAGGAATTGATATTGATAAATACGTATATAACTAAGTAAAGCTTTCCTCAGTTCTGAATCTTGATCCTAAGAACTATAACTAAAAGAAGGAAAAAATCAACTAAGGTAAAACCTCTGACCCACACTTATATAGTGTAATAAGTTACGGTTGGCTCCATTTGGTTCTCTGACAACCATCTTGGCTGCCTTCACTATTGCCACACCCCGTCATCGCCATTTTGCCACAACTGCCACAGCCTTTGCTACTCTACGCAACACCATCATTGGTGTTATCGCCAGTGCTGTCGGTCCTATTATTGCCTCCATCACTGTTGCCACCAATGTTGTGTCATTACAGCTGCCACCCCACTATCATTGCCACTTCTACCTCCACCAAAGCCATTGCTGGAACTCTTCACTAGCTCCATGCCATCATCACTAGATCATCAATAAAATCCATGGAGCATTGAACCCTAGATCATTAGTTTTGGGAGTAAAACTGCTTTTTGTCCAAGAGAGTATTATTATATTTTCCTTTTCGACTCAGTGTTGGGTGGCTAACCCACCTGTCCAGTGAAATCCTAGGTTGATTATTCTTTCACTTGCAGAGCCGAGAGGATAAAGGTGAAAAGGAAGATAATGGAGAAAATGAAGATGAAGAAGAAAATGCAGAAGATGAAGAGGATGAAGAAGATTTTGGTGATGATGATTATATTCAGGTTCCACTGTAACCTCTACTTTGATGTTTAATTTTGCCATTCTTGGACTCAAGTTGGTTCTCTCCATGATTAAATAATAATTCATTGCATTATCCAGAGCTTGTCCATATTCAAATTGAAGACAGATTTTAAAAAAAGGAGTTAAAACTAAGCCAGCATCAACTGTGAAATGCTATTATTTATGGTTTTTCATGTTCTCATTGAAACATTTGTTGATTAAACTGTATCAAGTGGTTTTTGGAGCATGACCTTTGAAATTTGAAATAAGATATGCTGAGAATGCCTATGAAATTGATAACGGTAGCAAGTTTCTTAGCAGTCTTTCCCCTCCCTTTTGTATTGTCTGACATAAATAGCCTTGCCAAGTTGGGCTTTCTGATGATGCACACTCCAACTGATGATTCATTAGCTCTTTGCTCTATTGATAATTAGCAAATGAAAAATCTAAAGGTTTGGTCTATTGTTTCTTTCTTTCTTTTTTTCTTTCTTTTTTTGTTGTTGTTGTTGTTTGGTCTGTGCTTTGCCAGGTATCTTTGAAATATTTTTTTGGGTGTACGGTCTCTTTGACATTTTAGAGGTGGATTCTGTATGAAATTTGACATTAATTCAAGTGCTAAAGACGTAAGCTCTCCCATGAGAGTAGTTTGAAGAGTTACTTCATTATTTTTACTTTCTTTTTTGGTTGAAGGTGTCGTATTATTTTTTCATATGAAGCATATGTAGTTGCAAAGCATTGTGTTTTGGTCCTCATGTTACACAAGTGTCTAACTCAGTTAAAATCTTGCAGAATGAATATTTTGATGACGATGAAGATGATTATAATGATGCGGATGATGGGGGGGATGGTATTGTCACTTTGATGTTCCAATGCGTTTCTTATTTTTTGTTCATTTTAGTGATCTTGCGTCCGAAGTCAACTGTTGCATGTTGAATTATTAAGTCTCCTACTCAGCTGCTGTTTGATACTCACATATTTTCATTGATTGCAGATGAAGCTATCTATTAAGATATGTCTGCTTAACCCGTGACAGCTTCTATACTGCTACAACTTCGAAATTCCTATTGTACCTTGGCCTTCTCTTGCTTTTTGGCTATTACTTGGCCGCTATTTTTGTTTCTTCAATTACATATCAGTTGAATTAGTTAATCTTAGTTGAATAGATGGTTAACGGAGCAGTTGAATTAGTTAATCTTAGTTGTGGTATTAGTTCTTTTGTTCCATTGAACAAGAACTATTGATTTGTTCTATTTACGGCCGTTTGATTTGAGTTTTCAGTTTTTCAATTTTTAAAGTTTTATAAAGGAAATGCTGAAAATTAGAAGAGAAAACTGAAAACTAAGGACCTGTTTGGTTTGCTGAAAATGGTTTTCAGTTTCCAGTTTTCAGTTTTCTAGATTTGTGAAGGAAAAACTGAAAAAGCCTATTTGGTTTGAATTTCTAGTTTTCAGTTTTCATTTTCAATTTTTCAGATTTTGTGAAGGAAATACTGAAAAATGGAAATGAAAACTAAAAACTAGAATTTGTAATTTTTAAAATTTCCAGCATTTTCTTAACAAAATTTGAAAAATTGAAAACTGAAAACTCAAACCAAACAGGCTTAAAATTTGCAGTTTTTAGAATTTTCAATATTTTTTTTACAAAATCTGGGAAACTGAAAATTAAAAATGAAAACTGGAAACTCAAATTAAACAGGCCTTACTCTTTCAATGCCTTTGGTGGGCAAATAAAAAGAAATTATTATTTTAGTTGGTATAAAAATGTTAGATGACGTGACCACTAATTGAATGATGTAATAGCTGAGAATAGTGTAAATAACTAGTTTACTTAGTTATTTGGAGGCTGAATTTGTTTGGTATATTTAGATCATTCACTCATCACTCTCTTAAAATTTTTTTTACATTATTATCCAATCATGTAGTATTATATAAGTAAAAGTGATTAAATTTTACATTTTATACTTAAAAGGTAATGTAAATAACATGATTTGATTAGATAATAATATAAAAATTAATATATTAATGTATATGCAAGTAGTATATATTAATTTGATTAAATAATAATATAAAATATAATATATTAATGTATATGCAAGCAGTATATATTCAAGAGTTTTAAGTTTGATATACTCATTTTTCTGGAAAAGGATGAGGTGAGGGGAGGTGAGCACGTGAGTGGAGGGTAGGATGTTGCTTTGCATCGCATTCGCATGGGTTCAATCTCCCTCTTGTTCTTGGGAAGAAAGTTGGAATCTTGGGGCAATCTTTTAGCTTTAGATATTGAATTGAATAATAGGTAGTCTAGTCACATTGATGAAAGGCCCTGACCGAAATTACATACAAGTCTCCTTTAGATGAAAGGCAATCCAATCTTTGAACATGGGAAGTAGCGCTCAAATTTACAATTCGACGCGTTCAACATATTTTGACGCAAATGGCAAATGCAAATACCGCATCCACGTTTTCGTTGGTAATTACGAGTGATCTGAGTCAGCTTCCAACAGCATAAAATAAATACTCCAAAACTCTCAGTTGTATATACGATCTAGGTACGGACTGGGCTTACCTCAATTTAACATTTCACGCTCTCAAATTACATTTATGTGGCGGATACGTGATCATGATTCATTTTTCCGGTCAAATAAGGTCATCAAAAAATCATTTTGTTTTAAGCTTTTGATTACAAACACAAAAATAGCCTAGCATGATGCAGTCAATTACTTCATTTTGATATGTTTATATACACTTTCATGAATTTAATTTAATGTAAAAAAAATTTGGACTGTTATCCACTCAAATTATCAAATTCTAATAATTTTTCAAATAATAAATGTACTACAATCTACAGTCACAATTAAATACAACAAACATAAAATTTCATCCCTGCGAATTTCTAATCCAGTTGAGAATTGAGATATCATGAAAATTAATTATCAGGCAGGCGTACCCAAACAGGAAAAGAAATCAATCTCAACTTCGAAGACAATTCTCAGCTCTCGCGGAAAAGGAATAGCTTTTGCTAGACACTAACAGATTGCAAACATACATTATGTACAATTGTAGAATTGATAATCTACAATCTTTCTACTCCTGCATTATTCACTTCAATAGGAAGGTACAAAATAGGTTTTCATTCTTTGCCATCAAAACCTTTACTTCTATGCGCGCTGCCATAGAATCACGTAAGACAAATACTCGCTATGTGCTTGGTTTGCATCCACAAGTGCAATTCTCAAGTTCACTGTGAAGCTTCTGAAAGAGGGTGAGAAGATGATTTAATCAAGATCAGCAAGGGTATTAACAATTAACTAATGTTTCAGTTTATGCTCTGCAATGCTTAAAGATCTGAAATTTTCATTATATTACAGATCCCCATTCAGCTTTACTAAAGGCTACATAACAAGAATGGAGAAATATACTTTAGGTGCTCTCATAAGATGATATACTTTAGGTGCTCTCATAAGATGATATAGTTGTTAACTCTATGCCCTTCAATACTCATATAACTCAATCTCCCACCATTGTGGATCAATGTTATCTTCAATTTTAGCTACATTTCTAAAGCAATAACAGAAGTGACAAACAACGAATAGTACCAGAGCAACAACCACTTCTTGCAAAACAATAAAGTTTATATGAGGATATTAATGAAGTTTCTATTTAAAGTAGTTAGCAGTTAATAAGTTCCAAAGGAACAGCAAATGCTATGGTACTTCTACACACCTGGACTTGACCTTGAAGACCTTTAATATGTTGAACGGCCAAATCAAGCATGTCTGCATAGCTTGTTTGCTACAATGACATTTTGAAACAAAAGTAAGCCACCTGTAATGAATACTTTACACAATGATCTGCCACAAGAAGTTTGACGTGATCACATATGTTGTTTAATTCATTTCAATTATACAAATCCATAGGAGAAATGCATTTCTACAATAATGCTTTCATTGCATGAGACATGCACTGACAGTTAAGAGGTAATATCCAAAAAAATAAAATCATATATACAATATAAATTACACAAAACCTACTCTGGAATTACAAACTGACGTAAAAGAAGTTTGCGGAAGTAAACCTCGTGAGACACTTAATATAGCTGAAAACTGTGTTCAGGAAGTATGCCAATATATATTACTACTCTTTATTTTATTTGCAATTTATGCTGCAAACTTGTATCCGATATGGCTCTACAGGAGTTATATGTATTGTAATCTGTCTATAAATGAGATAAAGTTCATGCATAAAAACTACAAGAAGATTAAGTATTCACTGAAAATTTGAAATTCAAATGCCCAAGGAGGAAAGATGGATACTGAGGTGATGAATACTGTCTGCAAACAAATAGGACTTGGGTTTTCCAACTTTCATTGTACATCACTATTTATTTGCGAGGTACAGCCTTTGTTGAAGCCTTACTTTTATACAATGACTCATAAACATGCTCATCAACCTGCAGCGTAGTCTAAGAAGTGGATTGTAGTCTACTCCTTAATGCATTGCACCAATGATAGCTAAAGAATTTAGCGAGGAACAATAGCATGGCTAAGGAAGAAACTGTGATTACCTTGTCCATATTGGGCACAAGTTCCTGTAATTTTTTGAGCTTCCCACTTATTCTAGTTCTTCTCTCCTGGAATAGATGAAAAATTGATAAATGCTGATAATGAATTTTGATTAGCAGAGAAGCAGAGAATAGCAAGCAAGCAAGCACACAAATTTGTCTCACTCACATGAATAAGCTATATATCTATCAATACATAACATATGACAAACAAGGAAGTCCAGAAGAGACAGAACAAGCTAACTAGCAATGAAGGACGCCAACAAGAATGAAATCCTTTGGCTGATCGACTTTCTTTGATCATGGCAGTTGAGGCGGACAACTACAGTTGTATTCATCATTAATTATTATTGGTTCGGTAAAAGGGAAGGAAGGAGGGGCTTATTTCTTTTCTTAAGCGAGCTGCGAGAGTAATGTTTTGATGATTCGATTCCAGCATGCACATTGATATTGATTGAAGTAGCCATGAATAAGGGATGCGGGGCAAGGCGGGCAGGTGAGGAAATGTTTGAAAGTACAGTACAAGTGAAGTGAGTGACTGACCCGTTCAGCAATGCTGCGAGGATGAGTGGCACAGCCTCGCTTGGCACGGATTTTACAAGGGACGGAATCTTCAGGAATATGCATTAGCTTGTCCATCGTTGCTATTTCCAGACTTGTTTGTGGCAGACCGAACTGAAGAGCAGGAGGACAGAGAATTAATGATACAAAAAAAGATTGTGAGGGAAAAAAAAACAGACAGAATAGCTGATAAAACAGTTGTCAGTTGAGTTACCTACCTGAGAGTCCAGGGCAGTGAGACAGTTGAGAATGTCTCCATCAATGTTTTTGGGGCGTTTGTTGGCGGAGAACACGATGGAGTTGGAGTTGGAGCTGTCCCACGGGTCCATTGCAAAGGTGGACGACGAGGAGGAGGGCCTATGCCCATGCCCATAAGGGAGTCTATGGTCAGCAGCAGCACTCTCGCTCTCGCTCACCTCTGATATCTGAGTAAGAGACTCTTGCCCCGTGAAGCTCAACTGAGACTTCAACCTTGCCACTCCATGCCCGTGCCCACTGTTACTCACAACATTAGAGCTGTAGCTGCTTCCGCTGCCCCTCGTGATCGTGAACCCAGCTGCACCACCAACCCAAAACACATAACATAACAATAACATAACACCGTTTCCCAATTTCATATTCTATTATCTATCACATACACATACACATATTTGTTACGTATATACTATAATATAATGTTGTATCAACTTCAACTTCTGGAAACAAATAGAAACAGAAATGTAATTGATACACGAGTACATACGGGTCACAAGCATGAGTTTTGAAGGAATCCGGCAATTAATACGGGTAGGTCAGGCCAGGCCAGGCCAGGCCGTGAAAATGTGGTGGTGGCGGAAGAACATGGCCATTTCGTTAGAGTGAGTGAGTGAGGGAAACCCCAAGCCCAATGATGACAAAACAAAACTAATCATATCAAGACAAGAACAACACCGAATGAGTAATGATCCGGCCCCAAAAATTATTCTATTTTATTTATTTATTTATTGAGAGAGAGAGAGAGAGGGAGAGGAAAAGAAGAGAAGAATGTTCTTTGAAGTACTAGTAATAAATAGGATTGATTACGTTTTTGCAGTGGTAAGGGGCAGCCTGCGCCCACAGGAAATAATAAAAAGAAAGACTCAAAAAACATACAATTGTTGTTGTTGTTGGTGGTGTCATGAAGGTGCGCAGAGGTGGCGAGGTGATTGAGGAAGACGGCGGGGGAGCTCCTCTGGCGGACCAACGAAGAAGATCCTTCTCCGCCCAAGGCCTCCTGGAACCCGTAAGATCTCTGGAGCCCTCCCCCTCCCCCTCCCTTGAGCTCCTCTTTGGGATCCGACGGCGACGACGATGATGAGTTGTTGACTTTGCACGGCGACTCCGAGGACTCCCCTGTGGCTGTGAAGTAGTGGCCACCAACACCAACACCGACAGCGAGAGGCCCACCTCCCATCACGGCATCCACTGCCGTCCTCAGTAGAGACCCGGGTGCCGAGCCGTAGCGGGTCAACCCGCTTTCAGATATCGTCGAGTTCTGCGACTGACACGACGACGAGGACGTCGTTGAACACGGGTACATGATCTCTCTCTCTCTCTGATTGATTTGGCTGCTGCCCGCCCTGCGCCTACCTTTCCTTGGCTGAGCTGGCCTGACCTGAGTCTCCTCACTCAACGATTCGAATTTAGAGAGAGAGGCAAAGGAAGACAGTTGAATCGACTGGGTGGAAATGGAAAAGGCAATTGGCGAATAGGAAGAAAGGAAGGAAGAAAACAAGCAAGCTGGTTTTCTTAGATTATAAAAAAGAAGCAAAGCAATTAATTCGATTGGATTAGATTGGATTGGATTAGATTAGATGCGATGCCACTGCCCGTGCCCGTGCCCCTGCCCCTGCCCAACTGGCAAATGGGCATGCCACTTGTAGAATAGTTTAGGAGGATGCATTAATACACAAGTGGCTCGCGACTGACATGACATTACTTACCCACCCCCACCCCACTGCCTCACGTGCCTTCTCTTCCCACAGATTCCCCGCATCAGTTCACTTTCCCCAATACTAACACGGGACCAGAATGACCTGATTCATGGTATCACCCTTATTCCACTGCCCTCTCTCTCCCAATTTTCAATTCTATTCTATTTAATTCTAAAACACAGCATAGAATCTTCTCTCTCCGCCCGCCCATTTGCCATTTCTTTCTCCAATTTAAACTTTTTATTTTCATTAACATTTCACACACGCACAGCTTCCATTTTATATTACTAATATATATTTCTTTGATTAACTTGTATTACTTGCAATTATTAATTTGTTACTCCAATTAACCAGCCTTCCGCCTTCTCTTGGGTTGGCTTTTGCCTCTTCGTCCGCTCTGGCTCAATCCAATCTGCCCCTTAATTACTCCCACTCGTCCTGCTTGAGCCAGCCTCAACTCTCTTGCTTTCTTTAGCAGGTAACACAACGCAAATGCACTTCAAAAATGAGCGACCATTGCAACTCTACGTAGCATCCAAGAAATCAATCACAATTTACAAACGTAACTCATCCATGTGGTTCCCGTTTGTTGCATTTCGGTAGACATAAGATAATCTAGCTAATTATAGTTGTTCCAGATTTGCTTTTATAAATCAGTTTAAACATGATTAAAGGAAAATTAATCATGATGATAGTGGTAAAGAAAACATCCCTAATATGAGCGTTTCAAGTAAATAGGTATATAGGATGAAGCCTGTTATAGTGTAATCTTGGAGGATTGATATTAAGATCTAGAGAACTAACTATATTTGCCTTGGTAGGCTTTGGAGTTTTATTACCCTTCTCCACAAGTTTGAGCCCATGAGAGCAGTCCAAAGAGATGTGAAGAAGTCTTTTTTTCATCCCGGACACCATCCTAGTCAGCAGAGAAAGAGAGCTGCAACCATCACAACCCATTCTTATTGAAAATACCCAACCTGATCCACCATAGTTACTGAACATTCCAAATAAGGCAACCCCTCCACCTGAAATCCATTAGAAGCTTCCTGCAACCCACGCCTAGGGTAGCACCTATCCACTCAAAAGGCCATCTTGTCTTGTCTTGTCTTCCTGTACACATGTAACTGTTCACATCACTTCACACTAGCACCTTGAGCCCAGTATTAGGCGTACTGTTCACGTCACTATTCCATCACTCAAGTGGCAATAGGGTGCTGTCCCCTTCCTTTCGTGCTCCCAAAGTTACAGGATGGAGCTCAAGAATAAAAGGGAGGACATGACCTATTTTTTGAGAGGAATGTTACATTCGTAACATCCATTCTTTTACACACGCAACCCCCTGAAACAAAGAAGGGAGAGAGGCTGAACCCTCAATGCCCTTTCTTCGTACACACACACACACACTGCATACTCAAACAAGCAAACCGTAACAGAACGGAACCAATCATGAGAACTAGTATCACATATACACAGCGAGGGCGACCACAAAATACGCCCCTATTCTGAAACTAGAGTAAAAACCAGAGAAGAGAGGTTAACCCCTAAGAGTTCTGTGATACCCTAGGTACACGTGTCAGTGGACAACTTCCGTGTAGCTTTAGGGTCCCTCGAGACCTACCCATGCTGTCAGGTTCTAGATTTCGCTAAGTCTGGATCCTACACCTCCTTAGAGGGCTATATGTTAGAGTCACTTTCTTGGAATCAAAAACCCAGGTAATTGTTCCCAATGGCAAAACAAGTTAAAGAGTGATTTTTAACGAATTTTATGAAGCCTCCAAACGTTTCGTTTTTAGCCCATAAGTTTAGAAAATCGCAAAGTTTCTCGGATTTGAACTAAAACCCAAAATTTGGATTTTGATTGGTTGGGATTTTGATTTTTATGATATTTTATTTGAATCCAAATGGGGGATATTTCCTTATTTACATTTATGTTTTAAAGTTAATGGAGAGTAAAATAAATGAGGACATGAGTAGTGAGACAACCCAGATGCCAGAAGCGTGAGGTGTCTTGACAAGAAGATATCATCACCGCTATAGCGGTCACAGTTAGTGGCAATATGGTTTTGGGCATTCTGGGGACCGCTATAGCGGTCATGGTGGCAGCAGCAACGTGTTTTTGGCCCCTGGGAACCGCTATAGCGGTCCAAGACCGCTATTGCAGTCGTAAGTGAATGGTCCAGGGGGGCAAGACCGCTATAGCGGTGTCAGCAGTACAGCAACAGTGCAAAACGTGGCGTTTCGTGTAAATGAGTCCCTCATCCCTTTTTAAACGCCTCAAGCTCGGGATTTTGGGGATGGAAACCGAAACCCTTCATCCCCAAATGTTCTCCAACCTTCCTCTCTCAATCCATCATCAATCATTCTCCTTCCATGATCAAAGGTGAGTTTTGTTGTTAGTTTATGTTAGTTTCCTTTGTGTTCTTCCTTCCTCTTATTATGGGTCATTGTTTTCTCCATTGTTGTCAAGTGGAGGTGCTCCCCCAATCTTGTTAGAGTTAGATTATAGTTGTTTAAAGATTAGCAGAGACTAATCTTGAGTCTATATTGCTCTATGGCAGTTGTTGATGTCATTCCATGCTTTGGAGGTCAAGTTGGTAGTGCCCACATACTCTCAGCTCCAAACGATGAGTGGGTTCAAACTCATGGCCTTACTTTAAGCATTATGAATATGTTTATGCATGATATTTGTTATATATGAGAATTTAAGGATTAATGTATGACTATATAGACAATTTTGCAAGTATGGCAAGTCAGAGAAAGAGCATGATTTTCAAGAGCATGAATTATGTATTCTAGAAAAACCATGGGACCCTAATTGATTATGAAATGCTATGAAAAAGGTTTTATACATATTTATGAAGAGATTTCTTGCAAGAGCATATAATGTAATAAGTTGATATTTTATCAAATATGTATTAAGAGTTTATGATACCCTTATGATTCAAGACTAGAGACTTTGAAATATGATTTCAGAGTAGCAGTTAAGATATTTTGGCAAATATGTCAAATAGAAATGCTATGTTATAACGTTAGAGAATTTACGATTTGAACCTTTCCGTTTTAATCTATGTTATTAGAGTTATTAATTTATAAAAGAAGTTATCTTGTGAAAAGAGACTTTTAGAAAATTCAGTTTTGTGATATTCCAAAAGTATGGAATTCAGTATAATTCGTAGTAACTGTCAGATACATATTCTGTGAGCTTGACATCAAAATGCCTGCAAACGGGTGATCCCTTGGGCATGATTTCACAATCACAGTTATGCTAAAGTAAGGTTGCTAAATTTATATGAGTCTAGAGCTTTTAGAATTTCAAGAGTTTTCATATTTAAATAGTTTTACAAAGAGCTAGAGTATGAGTATGATTGTATCTAGAGATTTTATGAATTTTCTCGATAATTTCAAGAAATAGAATAATTATGTATGAAAGAGTTTGATACCCAGATTAGAGTATACAACAGAGATTTAGAGAAAATAATATGTTTATTGTATTAGATACTATACGGTAGCTATAGAGAAACAGATAGTGAGTTAACGGCTGAACCCCGATCATTTACCTTGGTACCAAGTTGTCCCGAGAGGACAATCTCATAGAACAGAGAATGAAACCTATTTAGATGTCCGCATTAAATCCTAATGGATCATAGAGCATAACATTTTCGGTTCTTGAAGAACCATAGAGTAGAGATTCTTATTTCTCTAGTAGAGTACTATTGTTTATGTTTTCAGAGAATATTAATGATTTTCATATATTATTGATGTTTTACGAGAATATTTGACTTAAGAGATACTATACATATAAGAAATGACTTTCTTGTTGAAGTACGAATTTATAGATATTTTTCTGAGTTTATGAATATAGGGATATATTTTCTATTAGATTATATACGAGAATATCAAATGGTTTGTAATAGATTATGGTTTAGAGGTGCTTGTTTATGAATTCACGGCATGGAAAGTGTTTTCCCCAATAGTAGCTATGTTATGTAAATATTGGAAATATTTTTCTAGTGCATGTATGTATGTATATATATATATATGGTTGTTGTTGTCCCATGTGGGTGATGGGTGAGAGCTCACTCACTGAGTCCGTTGACTCACCCCTCTCCCTTCCTCCGCATAGTTGCAGGTGCAGACGTTGCTCAACTTACAGTTTGGCAGACGTTGCTGTTCTCAGTGGTGAGTCTTACTTTGAAGTAAGACCTAGTTAGAGTCTTGTTAGAGCAAAGTGCTCCAGTAGATGTGCAAGCAGGATCCGAATCATGCATTATTTTCAGATTTTATATTTGGTTTCAGTATTTGAAAAGTTATGTATCTGCTTTCAATTCACAAGTGAGAATTTGAAATTATTGAATTTAATTAGAGTCTATGTAATAGACTGGAGATCTATTTATGATTCAGTTCATGTGATTACTTGGTTTTCAAAGTATGATTAAGATAAATTTCAGAGTTTCTTATATCAAATATTTCAGTTTTATATTTTCAGATATAAAGCTTAAATAGAGGTTTAGATGAAAATACGATTTCAAAATCAAAACATATATATTATTTTATACATAAAGAGAGAGAGACTCAGAGGTCACGAGACTTACATGGGGATGAGACTCCTCACGTGCCGATCACGTTCCCCAGGTTGGGTTGTGACAAGTTCTCCCTCTCAATGACAACACATGTAGCCAACCACGAGAACCTGTAACTCAACACCCCATAATAACACGATCACCCCTCACATAATACTACTTGGAACCAGTAAAGGGCAACCGAAAAGGCGTCCTCGTTCTGGAAACACCACTAGCTAGAGAGAGACACTGAAATGGCGTCCTGGCATAGAGGGAAAAGGAAAGTCTTCCATTCATCCATCACCATCTCCAAAGGTTAGCATTACTTATTTTCTGTCCAAAGCCACATGGAAAGAAGTTCTCAACTCACCATTTTCTCAAAAGTTCATAAACCCAAGAATTAAGGTACTGTCTCATCTCTTTAATCCATTTCCAACACTCTACTTTGAAACAATAATAGTAGTAGAACAATAAAAAATAACATAACATTAATATGCTTGGCCGAAATCAGGACACACCATTAACTCTCCCTACAAAAACTTCCTTCATGAATATACTACAGCTCGTACAGATCAGAGTACTACTATCATATGAGCATTATTAAGACAAAATTCAAAGTCAAGTGTTCCTAATCATGGCGGCGTAGTAGCTTAATGAAATGAGTAATGGCTTCAATGCAGTGGATACTCCTTCCTCCGTTACATAATAATAATCTATTTTTTACTTTTTTATATTTTAAAATATCTATCTATTTATAATATTTATTAGTATTAATTTTTTCTTTTTATTTATATTTTTAAATATATTAATTAAACATTCAAAATATTTATCAATATGAGTAGTCATAATTACACAAGTATAATTTTATCAATTTATATAATTTTTTATATTTATTAATATATTTTTTTATATGTGTATTGTTTAAATTTTCGCCGTTATTGTAATAATAATAAGGAGGGAGTAGCTAATTTAGAAGTCAAGTGTTTATTGCCATGCCGTATCGGCGCAGCTTTGTACGTGCTAATAAAGCGCTTCCATTTTCAAGCACCCAAGTCCCAAAATGTGTTTATTGCCATGCCGTATCGGCGTAGCTTTATACGTGCTAATAAAGCGCTTCCATTTTCAAGCACCCAAGTCCCAAAATGTGATATTATCTAAGAAGCATGGATACTAATACAAATACAGGACATGATATTAATATGGAGACATATAAACTTAAAAAATTATAGAATACAGATATGACATATATATATATATATAATTTTTTTTATTTTGTTATATAATAAAATAAAATGACTAATAACACATGTCTAACTAAATAACTATAATTGATTTTGCGCTCATATTGGTATTAAAATTTGAAAAAAATAAAGAAATCAACTCAAACGTGTCTATGGGGTGTCCAAACTATGTCCATAATGAATTAAAGCAGTGTCTCACCATATTCGGTGTATGTCCAAGCTCAAAAAATTATTTTTTAATCAGATGCGTGTCTAACACGTATCGTATAAATATTAAATATTGACACATGTCTGACACATGGACACACTATCAAGTTGATATGTCTGTGTTTCTTAGATATTATATGTGCCACTGCACCAGAAAAATGAATATATAGCAGTAATAATAATCTCTGCAAACTATTGACAAAATCAGGTTTCTGTCGTTGTGATGACATCATATTTTCTCCAGCAAATTAAATTAGAGAGTTCTCACATAAAAATTGAAAAACATTTGCAGCTTGCATATCTTACATGTATCAAATGGTGTTATGACATATGTACACTGTGGAGTCCACATGACAGTGAGATAATCTGTGGGGTTGAAGATAATCTGTGGTTTGAACTCCCTAAGACCGTTACAATTGTAGAGTTAAGCCACGACACGCGATAGCCATGGAATGTAATGTAACCAAGTCACACGTGTCATATATAGTCCGCTCAAACTTGTCTTCAGCCCAGACCCAAAAAAAGGAAAAAACAAATTTGTCTTTCAGCAACTCAGTTTTAAAAATATGCGCTAGCTAGCTAGCTCAAGAGTCTGAAGTTGCACAATATATAGTTAATAATTGCTCTCAGGATTTTTCAGCGGAAATCATTCAAAGTAACCGCTTGCAAATTGCACAAATTTTGATTAAAGGAATCAAGATTTGAAATGAGTAATGCAACCCTCATGAGTCATGAATCATGAGCTTAGACCTACAATTAATTGTATGTGACATCGCAGATGGCTAGATTTAAATGTAACATCAAATATAAAAATAGTCGTATGAAAGGTTCTATCACAATTAAGGGGTATTTTAGTGGATTGGACGTCTCACAATTTTCCCACTCCCAATTTCTTTCTTTGCTTTCACTCTTTTTATTATTATTTTATTTTGACATATGATTCTGGCTTACTGTATTTTTGTTTTTTTTTTTTTGAGGGCCAAACCCAACCGAAAAGACCAGACTAAACAATAATACGGGGTATAGGAGCCCCAATTGCGTCACTATGCAGAATGTCCCTCAGTCCAGCTGGAGGGGTATTCCAGATAACAGGATCAAAAGACAAATGAAGGTCGGGGTTGGCAAGCCAATCCGTCTATCTGTTTACCTCCCTATGCACATCCCTTTACTGTATTATAGCAGCACAAAACAAATACAAAAAGAAAAAAATGTGTTTTTGGTCAAAATTGTACTCTAGTACGGCAATAACATCTTTCTTAGTCGGCCCATGTCCTATAGAACTTGAAAAATCTCTAACGCAGCCCAAAACGGAAGAGCGGCTATTTTAATACCTCATTGAGGAGCCGAATGGCCTCATTTATTTATTTAGTTTTTTATTTTAAGTTTTAGTGTTGGATTTTTTATTTGTGAGTCGTTTTAGTCTCCCATTTTTAAAATAAGTCACATTAGTACCGCACATATAAAATCTGAGTCAAGTTAGTCTCTTATTCCACTTTTATTTAATATTTTATTAATTAAATGATAATATATAATGTTAAGTTATGTCATTTGAAATAGAATAAAGTTTAAAATAACTTATTTTGATATCTAAAATTATACAAAATGAGTTATTTTATAACTTATAATGAATGTTTAAATAACTTTTTTTTATAGAATTTTAGACATCAAAATAAATCATTTTAAATTTTATTCTATTTCAGATAATTTATGGTATGTCAAGGTATCATTTAAGGTTACCTATCATCATTTAATTGATAGAATATTAAATAAGAGGGGTTGAGGAATTAATATGACTCACATTTATAATGTCGGGGACTAATTTGACTAATATTAAAGGTCAAAAATTAAAATAACTCATGAGTATAAACTGAGGAACTAAAATAAACATTAGCCTTTTTTTAATAAAAAAGATTTCATTTATATTTTAGGACAAATTACACTCACATGAGATTTTTTGAAATTTAACCCACCTTTTCTCTTGTCGTTCAATCTGCACTCACCTCTATGATGATATCAATAATTAAACAATTTTACAGAAGTTACCAAAAATGTTCTTTAGCCCACTCCTAGCCTCTCCCTATCATCATCATCCCTAACCTCCACCTTCTTGGCAGAAATGTTCGCGGCATGGTTTGAATCAGTTTTGAGTGATAAATATATTCGATATAAAAAGAATAATTTATTGTCATCTGGATTGGATCGGTTTGATTATCAATTTGGATTGAATCAATGTGCCATTTTTGACAAAAGAGATTTTTAACTTTTAATTTAAAATATTATGAATTAAAAGTAACTGAAGTTAATAAAATAAATAAATGAATGTAGAAAATAGAAGACAATCCATTTAACATTTAAAAAATGTATAAAATTAATTTAATTAGGGGACTATAAGTCTAAAATTAATTATATTATGTAACAAAAATGGTGTAATATATTAAAAATTTATTCAATAAAAGTACAAAATTTACAATATATATCTAATAACATTATGCAATTTGAATTGGCATGGATTGGTTTTGAAAATTAAATCCGAAAACCGATCCAATCCCAGCGGTTTGTGAAAAATAAAATCCAATTCAATCCAAATGTTTGTGATTTTGATCAATTTTCGATTTGGATTAGATTTGTTTACCGATTTAGATTGGGTTTGATTGGATTTGAACACTCCTATTCCTTGGCATTACCAACCGATTCTAATTTATATCAAAAAGACTTGCAAAGTCTAATTAACCCCCTCATCAAGATTGCGAATCCCACTAAATATCGGCGATGCTGGAGGAGATCACGTAGAAAAGGGGCATATCCTTCAACACTTGCAAACGTCATCGTGCTAACTCAACATCAGAGAAAGTAATAGTGACAATTTTCAAATTCTCATACCAAGTCTTAAGTGGATTAAGTGCAAGATCGAGGTAAGAAGGCGACAATTACGAAGGTAAGTAACAAGAGAAGAATGACAACGAATTAATAAATTGATGGAAAATTTCAGGAAAGGGAGTGAGAAGAAATCGAAATTATGAGATGAGTTAGCTTGGAATGATTGTGGAGGGAGGCTGGGGATGATGATGATGAAGATGATGATTGTGAGCGGGTTGAAGGACATTCTTGGCAACTCATGTAAAGTCGATAAAATTGAATTTATTGCGTGCATTTTCAAGTCAATGCATCCTTGAAGTCATATGACCATTGCATACGAAGTCGCTGATGAAAATCCGCTTCCTTGCGGTGTGAAGTCAATTTAGCTTTACTAGGTCGACTTCCTAATAATTATGTTTTAGAACGCTTTTGTTAAAATCAATGAAATGGGATATTGATGTTAATATTGGTTGGTTTTTTATTTTAATTCCGTAAAAATTCAATAAATACCGAACTATTTTAATTAATCAATAAAATGTTGGTTTATTATAACTTCACTAACTTTAAATATATTTTTAGAAGAACTTGAACATATTATACTTAATGGTTAATATAATAGTCACAGGCATTAAAACGTACTAATAATGAGAGAGAAAAGGATGAAGAAATTTGCATTTCCTTTTTTATTTGATGAAAATTTGTTGAACTATGACAGAAAGAATGAGAAAAGAGAAGAGGCAAAAATAAAAAATCGAGAAAGCTCCATCGAATTTACAATTTTTATTTAATGACTATTTCTTTTAATCAATTTGATGAGTGATGGCTATTTGTTAGATCACGACAGAAAAAAGTGCTTCGCCCATCACCGGTGATTATGGTTCAAGGAAAAGGTATACATATTTATTTTCAGCCTCTAAATCATTATTTTTTTTATTTCAAGTTAGTTTTTTATACATTATTTTTAACTTGTAATAATATTTGATATTACATATAATATCTAGTTCAAGATATTCTGTAAGTTTGACCCATTTAAATTATACATGGGTTTAATTGTTTTTTATTTGACTATAAAAGTATAGAGGATCGGATTATCTATTACGATACAAAAGGATTATGAAATCTTACAAAAGTTATTTTTATAGTCTTAGAAGTCACATTTTCATTCTAACACGTTAAGTTTTAACT
Organism: Dalbergia cochinchinensis; assembly: GCA_031216125.1. NCBI lineage: Eukaryota > Viridiplantae > Streptophyta > Magnoliopsida > Fabales > Fabaceae > Dalbergia > Dalbergia cochinchinensis. The sequence continues at coordinate 66,231,625 of CM062369.1, forward strand.
TTTTAACTCTCGAGTCGTATTACGGTTAATCTTTAATTATTACGTTATAGTCTCATAAATCTTTATGAAAAAATAAGATATAAGAAAAATAGTAGTAATAATTATTTTTTTATAAAAACCAAACTAAAAGTCTTACACATACATAATTATATGTAATATTAAATCATTGCAGAATTAGCTAAATAAATATAATCACATTTGCCCAAATCACATATCTGAATAACATGTACAACATAGACACAAATAAATCTAAACAGTATGTCGTATAACTAAATAAGTATCAAGAACAATAAATATTTTTTGGCTAACAATAGTCTGATAATCAATAAAGTAATTGAACTTCTAAAAGAAGTATAACTCATTTAAATAAGTCTCGTTAACTAAAATAAAATTCTGGCTACTCCCATAATCTGATATAAAATCCTATATACTTTTTTTGAATATGTTTCTCCAAAGGGTCCATAGTTACTTGCTTCTCATTTGGAGATGACACAAAAATAAAATAGGATGACAACTCAAAAGTTCTCAATAAAATGCACATAAGGCATCATCAAAATCATCTCTGACCACTTGGTTTATCTTTAAAAAGACATAAACATACATAAAATTCAGTTAATAAGTTTCAAAAATTTTTACCCGTGTAGATGTATATGTTAACAAGGTCTTTCTTGGCATGGATGACATACTATATTTCATCTATGCATAGCAATATAAATGAACATACTCATACATCTAAAATTACATTCATGCACATAAAGTATGTAGTTTAGTTTTTTCTTTTCATTCCTCTTTTATTTATATGTCTCTTTCTTTATACATCTTCTTTATTCACCCAATTTAGCCAATCAATGGAGGTCATGAGTTCATACCAAAAGTCGATCATCATTGATAAATACAATGGGAATAAATAGGGTGTTGAAACAATGAGGATCACCTATTTCTATCGAGGATTATTTTCAAATCAGTGGAGTCCAAGACCAACATCGTTTCATATCACATTAATATTTTATCGGGGTGGGACCATATTCAATAGTTTTTTATACCACATTAAGACTTTATCAATGGGAACCATATCCAATATCTTTTCATATCCCATTAATATTTTATCAGTAAGGATTATGTCCAATGTGTTTTCATGTCACATTACTACTTTATAAGTGTGGGGACTGTGTTCAATATAATGTCTTTCATATATATAACTTAATACTTTCTTTAAATGAAGGTATATACAATAAACTCATATATAACATACATATCATAATTAACTTAACGATTCATGTACAACATCATACTATAACTAAGTCATAACATAACAATCAAATTTATGCAATATATCAAAGAGAACATTAGAAGGGCTTGTCGCAAGAACAATTAAACTATTTAATCATGACATACAGAATTAAAGAAATTATAAAGCTTATATGTATATATATTAGACTAACATAAATTAAGCACTAAACTCAAGAAGCTTAGCTTTGTCAACACTAGATGTGACTCCTCCCTGTTTTGTAAAGTAACAACCCATTCCACCATATATGTGCTGGTATATGTGGGTGACATTCTTATAATTGGCAGTGACCCTACTACTGTCTCTGAACTCATTACCACTCTTAATGATGCCTTTGCCCTCAAAGACATGGGTTGTCTTCATTACTTCCCTGGGATAGAAGCCACCTCCCTTCCAAGTGGTGCCATTCACCTAAACCAGACCAAGTACATCTTTGAACTCCTCCAAAAAGTAGGAATGTCTGAGACCAAACCAATGCCTACTCCTATGATCAGTGGTCTCAAACTCACTGCATCTGGAAGCACAGCTTTCCATAACCCTTCATAGTATTGATCTGTTATAGGAGGACAACAATATGCCATCATCACTCGCCCTAAGATTGCATATGCTATAAACCGAGTAAGTCAGTTTATGCATTCTCCTTTGGAAACTCATTAGAAGACTATGAAACGCATACTCCGCTATCTCAGTGGTTCCCTTCATCATGGTCTAGTTTTTCACAAAACTCAGGACCTGAGATTTTTTGCCTTTTGTGATGCTGATTGGGGCTCTGACTTAGATGATCAGAAATCCACCACTGGTTTCAATGTGTATTTGGGTTGTAACTGTTAGTAATATCAAGAGTATAGTACATCCCAAGTGTGATAAACACTTTATGGATGTGAGCTAAGCGCACTAAAATTGTGGAGAGACGGAAATGACGAGACTAGAATAAGTATTGCATGCTGGGACCACACACACTATTCACGTGAATAGTACTATGTAGTGGGACCTCGTCACTATTACTTAATAATACTATACATAGTCACTATTTGTAATAGTATCAAGCTACTATTCACTCCAACCAAGTAGATCAAGAAAACTACACACCAATATTTTAACGTAAACCCTCCCTGTAATTTTGAGGAAAACCACTACAAACTCCGAAAAGACTCCACTATATTTAAAGAGTAATTACAATATAATGGATCCCCAATGAGACTCTCTTCTACCACACCATTAGTAGTATTACGCAGATCTGCAGAATATACCCAAAACCCCAGCCAGATACTCACACAACACTCTTTGGAATTTTCTTATGCACACTCCCTACTTCTCTCTCACTACAAGAAACTTATACTACTTCTTTCTAAAACAAATTGAGAAATACATTCAAATGGGATGGATTTCCTTCTGCTTCCATCCCTCTATTTATAGAGTTTCTGAAGTTATTATGCATGTGCACAAAGAACTTCCCCGTGGTTAGTGAAGTTATTATGCAAGTTACTATGCATGCATAGTAACTTTGAAAATCAAAAGTCACTTAACAATTCTCCACCTCGACTTTGTATTTTACAACAAATTTTCAACTTCGCAAATATTGACTAAGTCCAAGCAATTTTAAACTTCAATCGCAACGGTTTTGTCATCATCACGTCACCTAAGCCACAGGTAATTTCAATCGCAATGCATCATTATTGATACTTTCTCGACAAAATGAAGTCTAACATTGATGTGCTTTGTCCTTTCATGATAAACCTGGATTTTTTGGCCAAATGAATGGCACTTTGACTATCACAATGTACAACCGGGTACATGTTGATTCAACCCAAAACTATCCAAAAGACTGCACCCAGATGTTTCTTTAATGTACTTCAATGCCATATACTCGCCTTCAAAGAGTTGACAATGCCATCAGATTGCAATGTCGCCTTCCAACTAATAGTACATCCAAAGACTCAGAAAGATATAGCCTGCCGCTGACCTCCTTTATCCAAATCATTGCATAATCGAAATCTACATAACCCACAACTCCACGATTTTTTCTGCTCCTTCAAACACCAAAATGTGATATTTCCAGAGAACCTCTCGTGTGTCGTGATGATCCATTTTCACAAATTTTCCTGTGTCTTTCCAGGTTTGCTCATAACCGCCACCACACTCATCGTGATATGAAATATCCGGTCTAGTACACACCATGGCATACATAAGGCCGCCAACCGCACTAGAATAAGGTATAATACGAGACATGTGCTCCACCTCCTTCTCGCCTGACATCCTTTTGAAGATAGCTTAAATGTGTAGCTAATCTGAGTGCCAACCGTTTGGACCGATCCATATTGAAACGTTGTAGCACTTTCATAATGTAATTTTGTTACGCCAAGCACAACTCGCCACTCTTCCGCTCCCCTAAGAATCTCCATTCCCAAAATTTTCCTTGCTACACCCAAGTCCTTCATCTCGAACTCTTTCCCAATCGTTTTTAACATACTAATTTCAAACCTTGTTGTGAGTCATAATTAGCATATCATCTACATACAACAACAGATAAATCCACAACCATCCGAAGCTCCTTAGAGTAGATACAATTATCATATTGGTTTCTACTATATCCAGCACTAATCATAAATGCATCAAACCTTTGTACCATCGCTCTGTGGACCTGCCTTTAAGCCATATAATGATTTCTTCAATAGGCAAACATGGTTTTCCTTTCCAGAACTACAAATCCTCTCGTTGACTCATGTAGATCTCCGCTTCCTCTAGCTCACCATGTAAGAATGTCGCCTTCACATCAAGTCGTTCTAGCCCAAGTTAAACGCATTTACTTACAATAGCTAATAGGATCCGAATAGAGCTATGCTTCACCATGAGAGAATACTTCTATGAAAGTCAATACCCTCCTTCCGAGTATAACCCTTTGTTACTGGGCCTCGCTTGAACCTTGGAGGTTCAATGCCGTGGATTCCTTCTTTCCCTTTTGTAAACCCATTTACAGCCAACTACTTTTTCCCTTTGGAAGTTGTACTAGCTCCCTATGTCCGATTTTTTTGAAGAGATTCAATCTCCTTATTCATTATATCACCATCGCTTTCAACTGCATTATCTACCGTGATCATGGTAGGTACATGGTTCATCTCCAATAAATATATCCGCCATAGCCAAGGCAAAGGCTATAGGATCTTCATCTAATGAGTCAAGTGCAGGTAGCGTAATCCAGTATATCTTTGGTTTCGACTTCGCTTTTCTCCGCCAAGAGCAATACCGTATGGCTCGCTTCTGGTTTGTTCACCAAGATCTTCATGTTCATCTTGTTGTTCTACTTCAGTTGAGTAATTCCTCAAGTACTTACCGAGCCATTGTATCTTTTTCTTGTTTCACCTTTCCACGCCAATCTCACTCCACCTGCTTTCCTAGCACCATGATCTGCTCGCCTTCATCTAAATTTGATTCCTTCTTCCGATTTAGCATTGTCAGCTTCACAAAAGTGACATCTCTGCTAACAATGATTTTGGGTGAACTTGCCTTCTCTCAGACACCACAAGCCTGTAGCTTTCACCCTCGTGGCATACCCTAGAAATATACACCTTCTTGCCTCGCCTCAAGTTTACCATCACTCACATGGGCATATGCAGGACAACCAAATATCTTCAAATCGCATTAGTTTACTGTCGACCTGACCATACCTCTTGTGGAATCTTTCGATCAATAGCAGCTTGATGGAGATCTATTTATCGTATACAACCGTATTGATCGCCAAATTTCAAATGATTTGGGAAGTTGTCATTGATTCGCATGATCTTGCACGCCCGTATGTTGCTCATTCGCTCGCGAACTCCATTTTGTGGTGTTCCCGGTACAAAGATAGTGCCTCACTATACCAGATTTCCGGCAGTAACTCCGCAAATTCTTTACTACAAAATTCTCCATCGCTATTGCTCGCCTCTTGACTGACGCCTCGGCTTGCTTTCGACCATGGCCTTCATTGCTTGAATTTGTCGAACACCTCTTCTTTTTCTTCGTAAAATAAATCCAGACTTTCCTGGAATAATCATCTATCGAGTAAGAAAATAGCGAGCTCCACCTATAGAGTTAACAAAAAGGGTCGACCCCAAACATCCGAAAGTGGACATACTCCAATATCCCCTTGTCGATATATGTTTTCCACTGAACTTCACCGCTTCTTCCAAATACACAATTTTCACAGAACCAAGTTTGCAATTCTTCAGCCTTTCAAGAAGCCTTTGGCAAAGAAGTATAGTCATTCCTCTCACTCATATGACCGTCGCATGTGCCACAATCGTAGCATCATCATTTCTTTCAGAGGATAGAATCAAAGAATAGCCTCCATCGATTGTGTTTCCCAAATAATGATAGATCCCGCCTTGTAATTTTCCTTTCAACATCACCATTGAACCTTTGATCACCTTCAAGAATCCGCCTCTCCAATGAACTTGTACCCTCGATTATCTAGGCACTCAATGATATCAGGTTCCTACCAGCCTGAACATGCCATGCTTGAAACGCCTTTTTAGTACCATCATTCAATTTTACTTGCACATCTCCTTCACCAAAGAATTGGAATAATTTATTATCTCCCAATCTAACTTTTCCTCCCGCTTTTTATAGGATGAGAAAAAGTTTCGATTAGGTGTCATGTGAAAGGATGCACTGTAATCCAGGATCCTCATTTCCTCAGGTCTCCTGTGAATATCGCTAAGGCCTAACCAAGATAAAGATCACTATCATCGTAACTTTCAATTGTTATATTGGCGTAATCTCACTTCGATTTCTCCTTTCTCTCTGGGCAATTTCTTCTGATATGTCCCTGCTTATGACAATGAAAGCACTTAATGCACTTGTGCTTTCTCAACTTTGATCTTCTCGCTTGCTTCCCGATCCTCTCTGACTACGCCTCGTCACAAACAACCCATCCTGGGCAGTGACCTTCAGATCGGGTCCGATACTAACTTCGATGCTCCTTTATTATCGCGATTCTTTGACATTTTTCATCGAGATATCTGATCTACCATAAAGTATGGTATCACAAAAGTTATCATAAGACGAAGGTAGCGGTTAACAAGATCATGGCTTGGTCAACATCTTCTACTTTAATTCCAAATTACCCAACATCGTAGATCATTCTCGTTGAAGTCGTCTATATGCTCTTGCATTGATTTTCCTCCCGAATATTTGAACGCAGTCTCTTTCTTTGTTAAAGCTTGTTGGACAAGGTCTTTACAGGTAGTATTTTTCTTCCAAAGCCTTCCATAGTGAATCACCGTTTCTTTCTTCCATGACTCTCAACATTGTCCAAGACTAATCAGACATTGTACTTAATGCTTTGAGCATCATCTCCTCCTTCTTGTCATCAGCCTAATGACTCGCAATTTTTCTTTGCCTTCCAACGCCTTTGCAAGACCTTCAGACATAATGCCTCAGTAGTTTCAGCCCTATAGTCTCAAGTCATTGATCCATCAAACTTCTCCACTTCAAATTTTGGCATCGACATCTTGGATCTTAGTCAACCATCAGAATCAGATAATCGGAATAGCGCAAATCAATCAGAATTGTGCACCAAGAGGGTTCCCAGAAAGAGGTGGGTCACAATGGACACGCCTTAAATACCAAGTCTTTCCTTAAATAGAACCTTTCCAAACCGCACTATCACAAAGATTACACTGTTTTCCAAAGAACAAAGAACTAAGGGTTGATCCTCAAGCGTAGGGAAAATCTTTTTCTCACGTGGAAGATCGATCAAGCTCTCGCAACCACAGAGCATACTCAAGAATAAATCCCACCGAACCGAAACCTCTGATACCACTTGTTAGAAATATCAAGAGTATAAGACATCCCAAGTGTGATAAACACTTTGCTGGATGTGGAGCTGTCACACAAAATTTGTAGTGAGAGATTTAAAACGATGATGCCAGAAATAGTATTGCACAAAGGGGACCCACACACACCATTCACGTGAATAGTACTATGTAGTGGGACCCTCGCCACTATTACGAATAATACTATACAGCTGGGTCACTATTTCATAGAATAGTATCGTTACTATCCACTCCATCCAAGTAGATCAAGATAACTACACATCAATATTTTAACGTGGAAAACCCTCCTGCAATTTTGAGGAAACCACTGCCAAACTCCAAAAGATCTTCACTATATTTAAAGAGTAATTACAACATAATGGATCCCCAACGAGACTCTCTTCTACCACACCATTAGTAGTATTACGGCATCTGAGAATATACCCAAAACCCCAAAGTGTATACTCACACAACACTCTTGGAATTTTTCTTATACACTCCCTACTTCTCTCACTACGAAGCATTATACTACTTCTTCTAAAACAATTGAGAAATGCATTCACTTTGGGATGATTTCTTCGCTTTCCATCCTCTATTTATAGAGCTTTTGAAGTTACTATGCATGTGCACGAACTTCCGTGGGTTAGTGAGAGGGTTAGGTGAAGTTACTATGCAAGTTACTATGCATGCATAGTAACTTTGAAAAATCAAAAGCCGCCTAACAGTAACTTGGTATCGTGATCTTCAAGGAAGCAGCCTGTGGTCTGAAGGTCCAATACTGAAGCTGAATTTTGCAGCTTTGCAGCTACCATGTCTGAATTAGCCTAGCTTCAATCTCTCATCAATGAACTACACTTTACTGCCACTGCAGCCCCACTTGCTTTCTGTGACAATCAAAGTGCAATTCGGCTTATTGCCAATCCAGTCCTGCATAACAGAACCAAACACTTTGAATTGGATTTGTTCTTTGTTTGAGATCTAGTCATCCAAAAGAAGGTACTTGTTTAGTTTGTTCCCTCACAAGACTAGATAGCAGACATCCTCACAAAACCAATCTTGGCCACTACTTTTCAACACTTCAGAGACAAGCTTAGAGTTCTGCCTCGCAACCCCTTGAGCTTGAGGGGGGATGAAAGGGATAAACTAGAGTCCAGCTCAGCTTCAGTTAGTTAGAAGCTGTTAAGTTCAGTCAGAGTAGCTAATTGTATTTCAATATGTGATTCATTCCCTTCTATTCTCTTAATATATAAACTTGTACCTACTTTATTGTAATTCATTCATGCAATAATATTGAAAGCAGAAACTGTTCATTCCCTCAAAGAGCTCTTGCTCTAACCTTCTCTCCTTCTTGTTCTTATCCCTTTACGGTTGAACTCTGATACCTTTCACATATAATTGCTTTCCCATAATAACTATGTGCCGTAAAGTATTTTAAGGCTGTAAAACAATGCATACAAACACTTGAAGGCTCAACGTGAATTACAATTTTAATATATATGAATATAGTAAAAGTACATTTAAATGGTAATACATTATCTACCTTAAAGATTAGAGAAAATGAAACTTTAAAAATCGCATATTATGTCACAAAAAAAAAAAAGAACTTTAGTGACTTTGAATTCAGTGACATAAAACTAAAGTGATAAGGAAATGGCTATTTAAAAGCAACGTGCGGTGCATATATTACAATTTAAACTTTTGAAAGGTATTAGTACAATTTAAATTTTCAAGGGTAAATAAACGGAAGAGGGAATGACTAGATAAAAATATACATCATAAGAATGATCCACTTAGGATATGTTTGAGAGTTTGGAATTTATGGGGAAAAGAAGGAAAGGAGAAGGACTTGTAAGGTAAGATTTTAAAATTGTATACTATAAACCCTTCCCTCCCATTCCTTCTCCTCCAATAACAAACTTGCAAACATAGCTTTAAACGAAGTTTGAAGAACTTTAAAAGCTCTGTTTACATGTCTCGAAATATTATAAGATAGTTTCAAGTTGAACGTAAGTTATAAGTAAATAACAATTTTTGTATATAAACTGAAACAAAATAGAAACTATATGAGATAGGCAAATTCAAAAATTCGCAGAATCAATATATGGAAATAAAGTTGGAAGACACAAATCAATTGGCAATTAAAAGGTTTGGCACTAGAACCCCAATTAGATCAAAAGGGGTTACTTTTATAGCCCAACGAAGTGGATCTAAACAAAAATCTTCTCTTTTTATCCATGTGTAACCCGCAGTCTCCCTTGGTGCACCTTAGGATGATTTTTTATCTTAAAAAGTGGTAAGATTTGTGTTTAAAGAAAATATAGATCAAGAATTTGTAATGCTTACACTAATAGAGAATGTCTTTGGAAAAAGGATTAATGGAGTGGGTTGAAGAAAAAAAAAATCACAACATGATTGAGAGGGAATAAAATCAAGGGGAGGCCAAAATTATCATCAGAAAGAGGAGGACTTGTTCTTACAGTGAATGTGATTAGAGTTAATGTATGTTTCTCCTCTCTCTTTTTATTATTTCTATTTCTATTATTAGTTTGTTATATATTATACTTTATATATATATATATATATATATATATATATATATATATATATATATGTGTGTGTGTGTGTGTGTGTGTTCTTTATTATAATATATTACAGTAAATTACATATATATATATATAGTTACAAAACAATCACGTATATAATATTTATAACTACTACATGTATATATATACTTACGTATGTAATAATTACGTATATACTATTTTAAAATTTACATATATTATTACGTATATATTACTGTATATATACATATAAATATATATAAGAAATATATCAGTTCAAGTTTTTGATATCTTTTTTGTTTGTTGTTAAAAAATAGAGATTTGGAGAGAGATTATATTTTTTAGTTAGTGTGATTGTAATTTGTGTAGAGATTTAGTGAGAAATTATTATTTAAAATTTAAAACTAAAGCATCAATCTTTTAAAATTTTCATATTCTCTCATAATTTAAATATTAGTTGGTTGTGCATACTAGTGATCTTCTAAAATCTTATTTTAAATTTTAATTCTTTAAATTAACAAATTTATTAAATGTTTAAAATTACTTCTTTATCCTTAATCTAATTTCAGTTTTTTTTGGCTTTTAATAATTAACTAAGTTTTTTTCTCATTTATTAATTAATTGTTTTAATGAATTATAAAATCAGGGATGTTACATTCATTTTAGTGAATTGACTATTCAAAGGTGTCTTGCGTGAAAACTTGAATATTAATATTATATATTTCTACTTAAATGTTAATTGATAAAGATAATTTGATCTATAAACAGTGTATAAAAGAGTTAAATTTTTTATGTTCATCCAAATTTTATAGTGTCATACATATCAATTAATATGATTAACTCTTATATCAATATTTAAAATGTTATGTAAATAAAATAATTTATTTAATTGGATGAATGTTTGCGTATCAAAACAAAACTTCAATTATAATAAAGAAGACATCAGGTAATGCATTGTGTGTAGTTATTATATCTCATTAATCAATGTATAAATTAAACAGATATAGTGTTGTTCATTTAATAGTATAATTTACTTGGGTTCAATATTTGATAAATACAAGTAAAAGAAAATTTTATTATTCCTCTTTAGAAAGGAATATAACTTTTATTTTTAAGCACTTCAATTATTTTGTCGTAGTATGTGAGCCTCGATTTTGTCGGATTAACAACTTGATGAAATTCAAAAATTTGCATCTAGTTTATTTGTTTTATTTATTTTATTACAGTTCTTTTAATTATTTCTTAAAAAAAAAATAAATAATAAATAAATAAAAATAAAAATAAAATGAAGGAAAGAGACAGAGGACCTTCACAGATTCCTCTTTCTCATGGGTTCTTTTCCTTGCCCCAAGGTGCAATCACGGGAAGACATGGAGATGGGAGAAAGCATAAGAAATAAAGCAGACCAAATGATGAGGTCTGGAAGAATTTGGTTTTTCTTTCGGTAGAATTGGCAAGATCTGGAGAACACAGATACATATTGGGGGGGGAGAGCAAAATTCAGGGAGAAAAATTTTTAAAAATACACCAAGATTGACCAGGAAATTAGTTAGAGGACCTGCAAAGAAGCCAGGGAGATCCAGTTCAGTAATTCAACCTCGCAAGAGCGAAAAATCGGAGGCAGCAGCAATAGCTTAGGTATTTTGCAGTTTCAATTTTAAAATTTTAAAACAAAAAATATATAGTGAGGCCGCGGCCTCTTTGCTCACTTGTGACCTCCTCCTCCACTTTCCTCCTTTCCTTCATCATCTTCTTCTCTTCCACTACTCCTCAACATAACATCACACCACCACCACTTTGCTCCCCGCACTGCAGTAGTACCCACGTAGCTAACAACCACCATCTTTGCTATGAATTCGCGCCCTCTGCCTCTGTGATCATCATCCTTTTCCTTCTCAACTCCCTCTTTCATCATACTCAAACCCAATCCACACAACCACCCATATACAAGTTACCTGAAAGTTTCAAAAATATATATGCATTTTCAAAGCAAAAAAGAAGAGAAAAGCGAAAGGCGGAGAAAGCTGAAGCACCTCTACTTCCGGTTACCAAGCGCAGCCAACAACCACCATCGCGCCCGCTTCCCGGCCGGCCAGATCTCCCATACGCCGCCGAGCATCGCGCACACCCTTCTCAACCTCCGCCTCCCGGGAACCACCCGCTGACTACTGTGATCGGCGACCTCGCCCGTCGAACCGTACGCAACCGTCCTCCGGCTTCCTTTCCACGGCCACATCCCTCCTCACCGCCACTGCCCTCTGCCTCTCTTTCTTACTTCCCCGTCGCGTCTCCATCATCGCCGCGCGGTGACCGCCTTTGCTCCTTCCCCGTCACTGCGCGGCTCCTTCCCCATGGCCATGGCGAGCTCCGTGGCCCTCCCCTCATTTGCGCACCTCCCTCACTTCCTTACTCTCTCTTTTCATTTCTCAGTCTCTCTCTCTAAAGCTCTGTGTTTTTCTTTTAGTGAATGTGAGAAGGAAAAATCCGTGTATGTGTGTGTTGGTGTGAGAGAGAGAGAGTGTGTGGTGTACGTGTGTGAGCTGTGTGTGTGTGGTGAGAGAGTGGGTGCCGAGAGTGAGTGTTGTGAGTGTGGAGAGAGATTTTTTATTATTATTATTATTATTATTATTTTATGTGTATGTGTTAACTATGTGAATTTGAATTTTGTTAGATCAAGGTGGAGAGTCAATTTAAATTTATATATATATATATATATATATATATATATATATATTTTAAAAAAAAAGAGGGGGTATCTCAAAAAATATGATAATAAATTGTATTTGGAGTTTGTATAAACTAGATATTTTATTTATTTGTCTATGTTCTTAGATTAAGGCTGTTATATTTTGATGATCTAGATTTTGGTTTGGTTTACTTGATTAGTTTTTATTTCATTTTAGTTTAGGCCTAAATAAAAGTTTTTTACTTTAAGTTTGTAATAAATATTTCGATATTTTTGATAAAAAAAAAGAAGAGAATTTGTAATGTATGTTCTTTTATTTATTTTTTTTATTCGAACGAAATTAGGTAAAAAAACAAAAACAAGTTATTCAATTTAATTTTATTTTATTTCATCTTATTATTTTGGGTGAATTTAATGTTAATGTTCCTATTGAATTAAAAAAAGAGAGAAAAAATAGTAATTTGGACCTTTGTTTTCTTAGTTTCTTTTTATGTTTTGTTAAATTGTATGTCTACGTTTATGTTTACAAGTTAATTTTACTTTTATTAATTTATATGTTTTAATTGAATTCATTACTTAATCGTGTTTATTTTATTTTTTTTAAATACTCTGTGTTTACATGTTTTGATTAAAATTAATTGTGTAATTGTAACATTTTGTGTTTCTAGTTTAATTATTTTATATATTTTGGATATTTGCATTCGTGAATTATTATTATTATTATTTTTTTGTTTCATTATTTTATATGATTATGCGTTTTTGTATGTAATTATGTTATATTTTCTTTTTATATTATCTTATATGTTTATATATTTTATTTAAATTAATTGTGTTTAACTTTGGAGGTTCCCGTTAAAGTTAGAATTTTGTCTAAAAAGAGAAGTTTTATCCATTTTGGATTCAAAATAAATATTTGGGTATTTTATTAAAATTTATACACTTGATTAATTGTTTAATTGTATATAAAAAAAAGAGAGGTTAATTGAGGCGAGACGGTTTGTTAATCTCATGTTTTAGAATATTTTAGCTGCGACGGCTTGATATTCAAAGTCTTTTTTTTAAAATAGAGTTAATTTGATCGCGACGATTTGTTAACTTTATGTTTTAGAATATTTTATTTGTGATAGGCAATATTACAAACTCTCTTTCAAAATTAACTTTTCACCACTTAATTTATTTGTAAATAATTTTTGTAATATTTTCTATGCTATTTATGTATTTTGTTTCATTTATAAGTTTTTTTTTAAATAATTTTATTTCAAAATATTTTATTTAACTTTTGTTATTGTAGATAAGAGTTAAACTTGTAGTGAAACATTAGCTTCGATATTGAACATTTGAGTTGTGACGAACAATGATTGAAATTTTAAATCAAAATGTTCGTTTTATTTGCTTTCTACTAATTTATAAAAATACATAAAAAAGTAATTTTCTTCTTTTCCTCTTATTTGTAAATATTTACAATTTATATATTTATTTTCAATTTAGATCTGCTCTTTTATTTAGTAAATTCCTTATTCAAATAATAGGGTTAATTTAGCGTGGCGAACTTGTTAAACGATATTTGAATATCTGTAATGACAGTTTGATATTAGAATATATACCATAAAGATTTTTATGTTTTCTTTTACAAAAAATACAAAAAAATAAATTTTCACTTCTATTTGCAAGTATTTATTATTTAGAACAATTCTTTTTTAAAAAAAATTGTATGCTTATTGTCAAATCTTCCCGTTTGAATGAAACAGTTAAGCTTTAGTCGTGACGATTAGTTAGCTAATTTTAGAACGTCCCGAATTGTAACGATTGATTATCTTAAAATTACTCTTTAAGAAAAATAAATTCGCTTTTAATTGTCTTGAAAGCGAGAAAATAAATGTTTGAAAAAGGTTATTTATTTAATTTCTGTGATTAATTAAAGGTCTGTCGAGCAGATTATCTTGAAAGTCGTGGGATTAAATTCTCTGCAGCCACTATGCATACTTAGAACTCACGGCTGGTTTTGAGGATCATTATTTTTAAAAAATGGGTTTCAAGCGTTTTTAGAATGTAAATAAAGCTTGGTACGTGACTCGATATTTTAAGCAAAAAATTTTTCTTTTAAATTAAATAAAATCGCGATCCCGGTTGCGACACCATCCATATGCAAAAAAATTGACCCGCATTTTAATCTTGCACACTCATATGATACAAAATTGAGAAGGATGATATATCAATTACTTGCTGTATTCGTTCCTTTTTTGAACCGACCAAATTTAATTGAAATTTCTTCAGAAATGGGCTGCATTGATAACATCATGGAAGAGATCATTTTGTTAGCTACCAAAAGTTTTGACTTTTGAGGTCACAATTCGCGAGTCCTGTCACTTTTGATGGGAGAAGTTTCTCGAGTTTGATCATTCATCTATACTTTTATGGTCATGCATGGTAGAAGACTTATTTTTCCAAAGGCCACCCAAGGCAAAAAGGAATTTTATTTTCTCACGTCATCAATTTTCTTTTCCAGGTTTCTTTTTTTCTTATTTTTATTAGAGACATGTGTTTACTCAATAACGTGTATCTAAATTTTAAGAATATTCTAGAGTATAAAAATTGTAAGCATAATTATTAATTATCTATTATATTTTCAACCTCAAATTACTTATATCAATGTTGTGTCATAGAACTTCGATAAAGTAGATTGAACATCTGAACTTTAAAGGCAAAAGTTGAGCAAAAAAACTAGTAATAGGGGGGAGATTTAATTATGGTAATCAATGCATACAGTTGTTGTTTTCGTGTGAAATTAAATCAGCACTGCGTCTCGGAAGAAGGCCAAACTGTCACAAAATATGCGTAGTGGGCTTGTGCGGCCTGCATTTCTCTTAGGAAGGTGCTTGAATGCATATCCCCTGATTGTGTGTTGTCTTCTCCTTAAGTGCTTGTCTATATTTTCCTCTTGTTCTCTTTAATGGTGTCCAGACCTTATTTCTGTGGAGTCCTATTCTCGTTTCTTTCATTTTGTTTTATTCGAATCATATCGTCATCATGCCCTGATGTGTCAACCAAAGCAAGAACAAAATTAATTTTTTTTGGCATTTTGGGTCTCGTATAATACTAAAACAACTTTTTAAAACAAGCACTTCTACATTTTTGTACGAAAAGGAGGTGTATAATAAAAAACTGAGTCATCAATCAAAAATTAAAAGTAAATATTATTATATAAAAAATTGTTATTAAATGTTAACACAATGGATATATATAATATTTAATATTAATTGTTATTAATTTTTATTTAATATTTATTTATTCTTTAATATGTATATATATATATATATATATATAATGACCTAAAAACATTCACTAACAAAACCGTACAAAAAAAAAACCGTAAACCAATAGTTACCAAAAAAAAAAAAAGTTTTGTTGCTTCCTTAGTTAGTTTTATCTGCCATAAAAAAAACTTTGTGGACACGGCACACCGTGTTATCAGATGGATTTTGACAAGTAGGCAAGGCACGATCATTCATCTAAACTTATGGTGATTTATTGTCCCACCGCAACAATAATATTGTTCTCTCATTTGACAGTCCCATGTGCAACTTGGCATCCCCATTTCAATATAAAAGGAGCAAAGGCATTGCAGTGTTGAGGCAGGATCATATCGGAGAAGTAACGTGTGTGTGTGTGTGTGTTTTTGTGTGGGTTAGAGATCAGCGGTCGACCACTCCACAATATACGCACATACATACATACATACATATCATGGCAGCTGACCTCTTATGCTTGTCGTCTAGCCAATTCTGTTCCGCCACCACATCACCTTCATCATCACTAACCACTAGATCACTTCCACTAACTAGGAGCCCCACCCGAGGAACATTTATTGCCAATCCCAGGCCTTGGCGAGTCACCTGTGCGGTGAGCACACAGCAGGATGATACCCAATTAACAGAAAATAATAGACGTTCAGCCAATTACCAGCCAAACCTCTGGAATTTTGATTTTTTGCACTCTCTGGAAAATGAACTTGAGGTAAGCATAGTAGTAACACGTACTAATGTTACCCGGTGATTAAGAACTTAGGATCGAAATTTTTTGAGAAAAATATGAGAATTATTGTTAGATAAAATATAATATTATAATTTATTTATAGTTAAATTATTTATTTTTCAAATAGTTATAATATATATTTAATTATATCATATCATTTTGATAAATAAATCCAAAAAAAAATCACACTCATCATTTTTCGTATAGTAAGTAATACATATTCATGTTGATTTTGCCTTTTCGCTTTGTATCTTTTAGTCTTTATTGTCTTCATGCAAGGGTAAGTTTATTATAGAATACGTACCTCAATTTAATTTTTGAACGTGTTATGTACATTTATTTAACTCTCATATCATATATATTCTTTTTTTTTCCTTATAAAGATAGTTTCTAATCACTACAATTCAAATATGCTTAATATAAGTATATTTGATAAATTATACTAAGTATAGCTATGCTGCAAGGGGGTAATAAATAAACGGAGAAATTAATATTGCTCTATTTTTATTTATTAACTTTTATGTAAAGAGAAGGTTCCAAGGGTATAAAAGACTTTAAAATAACAGTAACCTAATATTAGTAGGGTGTTCACAACCTAGCTCGACCTGTCATCTTGGCTTGACTTGAAGTTTATTTGAATTGATTCGTGCAGGGCTTGAAATTTGACCCGATGCACTTTTTCAATTAGGTTCAAGTCGTATTTTGAATTTAATCCAAAATCAATAATTTTTTAAAGACATTTTTTGTAATAATTTGTGACAAATTATAAAATTTTACAGTTTAATTAATATATTTTATATAATTTAATATTATTTTTATATTATATGATTTCTTTTAAAATATATATGATAAAATATCTTTTAAATTTTATTTCTTAATTATAAAATTTTATAAATTTATCATGTATAATATTCAAATCCTTATATGTTATTTGAAATTTGGGTTGACCCGGTTATTAGTTAGGCTATTATCAAATTGAATTCGGGTTATAAAAATTGATCCGATCTAACCTGGCCTAGCTTGTCCATAATACAATCCTATATGATATCATGAAAAAATGAAAAATATAGATAGTTATATTTGAACACCTAAAAATAAATATTTCATTATCTTTAGATGTCGAAGAACATCTCTGGATCGAAGGATGACAGTGTCAATCGAACACCCACTTGAAACCCACCCCCCCCAAAAACAAAAATGGCTAAGAAGGCACTCCTATAACTCAGGCAGGTTCGTTCGACCAAAAAAAAAAAAAAATAGATCCCAGAAATGGGAAAGACACTCCCACACAATCATATCTCCCCATCCATTCTATCAGAAGTTTAATTTGGCCTTACTATTATATAAATACAATGTTGTTGTCAATTATATTGTATGATAGCCTGACTAGATAATGGGTTAATTTGACGACGTACGCACATATGCTATGAGCACAGGTGGAAAGAGTCCGAGAGAGAGGAAGAAAGCTGGAGGAGGAGGTGCGAGGGCTGATCAAGAGCGCACAGCTTGAGCCACTGTGCTTGCTCGAATTCATTGACAATGTCCAGCGCTTGGGTTTGACCTACAAGTTCGACGACGACATCGACGCAGCCCTCCAGAGGATTAATAATAATATTGCTTTGGATTTGGATCATCATATTAATGGGCTGCATGCCACCGCTCTCAGCTTCCGTTTGCTCCGACAACATGGCTTCCAGGTCTCCCCAGGTACGTTCATACGTATTGGTATATATATATATATATTTATATATATAACTGTGATTGAATTAATTAATTACTTAACGTGGGACATATATATATATATATGAGTGCATGCAGATGTGTTTGAGAGTTTTAAGGACAAGGATGGATACTTCAAGGCGGAGATTAGCGGGGATGTGCAGGGGTTGCTGAGTCTATATGAAGCATCATACCTCGGTTTTGAGGGGGAAGACGTGTTGGACGAGGCAAGGGCATTCGCGGCAACACATCTGAAGAAGCTACTGAAAGAAGGAAGAGTAGAAGACGCCAAAGTGGCCCAGAAAGTGAGGCATGCTTTGGAGCTGCCGTATCACCGAAGAGTGCACAGACTAGAGGCGAGATGGTTCATTGACAAGTATGAAGCGAAGGAGCCCCGCGATGGCGTGCTGCTTGAGCTTGCGAAGATTGATTTCAACATGGTGCAGTCATTAATGCAGAGTGAGCTGCAAGAGCTGTCAGGGTGGTGGAGGGAGATTGGGCTGACAAGCAAGCTGGACTTCGTGAGGGACAGACTGATGGAGGTGTATTTCTGGGCGCTGGGAATGGCCCCTGACCCTCAACTCACCGATTGCCGCAAAGCTATCACTAAAATGTTCGGACTCGTCACCATCATCGACGATGTCTATGATGTCTATGGCACTCTCGACGAGCTCCAGCTCTTCACCGATGCCGTTGAGAGATGGGATGTGAATGCGGTGGATACACTTCCCGACTACATGAAGCTGTGCTTCTTAGCCCTCTACAATAGCGTTAATGACACGGCTTACAGCACCCTCAGAGAAAAGGGAGATAACAGCCTTCCCTATCTAGCAAAAACGGTATGTATGTATGGATGTATTCATTCATTCACTCATTCACATGCATGCACAGACAAATTGTGTATGAATTTAATTTATGATATATATATATATATATATACAGTGGTGTGACTTGTGCAAAGCATTCCTGCAAGAAGCAAAGTGGTCAAACAACAAAATCATTCCGGGGTTCGATGCGTACCTAGAGAATGCATCGGTGTCATCGTCGGGCGGGGCATTGCTTGCTCCATGCTACTTCTCAGTCAGTGAAGACATCACAAGCCAGGCTGTTCACTCTTTAACTAACTACGGTGGCCTCGTGCGCTCCTCATGCGCCATCTTCAGGCTCTGCAATGATCTCGCTACCTCAGCGGTACGTACCTACCTACCTACGTGCACCTACCTATCTAGCTTAATTATCTCATTCTCATCAGCTAGCCTAGCCTAGCCTAGCATACAGTTGATTAGCACTCACCGCCACCGCCAATTTAGTACAATATAATTAATTCTCAATTAATTAATTAATCAATTATATTGTTTGCATCATTGATATTTATATATATATATAATTGCAGGCTGAGCTAGAGAGGGGTGAAACGACAAACTCAATCACGTCGTACATGAACGAGAATGGAACTTCGGAGGAGGAAGCACGGGAGAGCCTGAGGAAAGTGATCGACCTTGAGTGGAAGAAGATGAACCGGGAGCGAGTGTGGGACTCTACCTTCCCAAAAGCCTTCAAAGAAATCGCTATCAACATGGCCCGAGTTTCCCACTGCACATACCAATATGGTGATGGACTTGGCAGGCCCGACGACACAGCAGAGAACAGAATCAAGTTGTTACTAGTCGAACCCATCCCAATTAATAATTAAGATGTACAGTACATATATAATACTACGTAGTTTTATTTCCATAACGTAGCATGTAGACTGGTGCGGTGGTTGCGGAATATAGTGTACGTGAATGTGATATGATGCAGATAGACACAAAATGTATATACAGTATACTATATACACGCATGTATATGTCAAAGAAAATCATGTACTGTAAAATACATGATTTGACGTTTTGATTCCTTGCTTTGCTTGATCCCTATAATGTAATTTTAATGTCATATTTTCAAGATGATGGCGACATACGGCATTTAGCTCCGCTGATGTGTTATTTGAATCCTGAAGTTCATTATTGCACACAAATTTAAATCGACTGAATTTAGTTGAAAAATACTTCGACTTCTTGAAAGTTAAACTAAGCCAATTTAATATAATATTGGGTTAAAAATAAATAAGAATAATAATTTTTTACAACAAATGAACACCTAAATGGCACAAAATAAAGAATGGTTTAATTGATAAAATCTGAGCACAAAATTTTAAAAGATTAAGAACTAATTTATAATAGTTGAACTCTAACATAAAGCGATTTGATTATTTAAATCAATTTAAACTAATTTTACTGCTGGTTTAAGTTAGATTTTGCAGCATCAGTTTAAATGTACCGATGAATCAAAGTCTTGAAGAAATTTAACAGAGTACTCACATGAGATGTGAACTGTTTTGGGTCTGGCATAAGAATAAGGGTTTGTGGTGTATATATATGTTATCCTAACAAAGTTTATTGGTGTGAGTTGGATGGGTTGAAACAAAGTGTGAAAGATGTAGTATTGGGAAGGAGAGGGAATATAGAGAGATTATTATTATTATTATTTTCGGTTTAGAGTGGGGAAGGGGATAGAGAGATAATGATCGAGTGAGATGTGGAGGTTATTGGGCTTGGCATGAGAAAGAAATATAGGGATAGATGTTTGACGGATGGAGTATAGTGATTAGTGGGCTGGCTACTAGGAAAGTGATGTGAGAGTGAGAGGTGGGGCTCAGGCCCAACCCGAATGAAGGAGGAGTGGAATGTGACTATGAGTGAAGCCAAGCATGACCCAAACAAAAAGAAAAAAGAGCGAGGCGTAGTGTGTAGGCATGTGTAGGTAAACGATGAAATGCTTGCTTTCAACTTTGAAGGGGGAAAAGAGGGCAGAGCAGGGTAGGGCAGCTGCGAAACGCGAGCGAACCGAACAAGGAGGGAGAGAGAGGATGGGAAGCGGGAGAGAGGAGAGTGGGTCTGAGAAGGAAAAGCAACCGCGAAAACGAAAACGGGCAAACACTAGTAATAAGAATGTTATCAAGAAGCACAATCTGCAGCAGCAGGAGAAGGAGGAGCAGAAGAAGAAGAAGAAAGAGCAGAAGGCATCAACACCAGCATCAGCGTCGGAGCAACTGCGTTTCTTTGTGGATGAGTTCCAGTCCGCCAAGGGTCTTCAGCTTTCTTCTCTCGAGTTGGATTCCCTCAAAGGTAGGTACCTCTTTCTCTCCTCTTTCGTTCGTTCAAATAATTAAAATAATATATGTTATCTTTGCCATTTCTTCATCCCATCTCATCTCATGCCTTGTCTTGTACTCCTCAACTCAGCCTCAGTCTCATGAAGAAACCGACTATGTTATGTGTATTTCTATGCAGATAGTTGCTGCATTTTGGAGGTGCCGCATGACTGTGATTCGGATGTCAAAATGTTGGGCAGAGATATCAAAGCAGCTTTTGGGGCTTCCTGGAAAGAGGTGCTCTGCGAAGGGCAGCTCCTACCTGCCACCGGCAGCAACATTCATCCTGGCAGCCCTGCTGTTCTCCTCCTTGCTTCTTCTGCCTTAAGATCCATTCACCTTTTAAGGTCTCCGTCTTTTCTTTACTCTTCTCATTAAGCCAAACCCCATGCCGCTCCATGCTTTACTCGTTAATTAGTAATCCTTTTTCCTAATTATCCTCTTGCTTGCCAAATCCCCTTCTTCTCTTGTCTAGGGGCTTTCGCTCTTTAACAAAACATTGCCATGCTGCAAAGTTATTCTCAAAGCACATGAAACTTGAACAGCAGGTAAATCCATATTGGAAGTTATTAATGCGCTTATTCTACATTGACATACTTATCGTTGCCCTACTGTTATCTATTACAGTATTACTAAGTATCATGTTGATCTTGCACCTCTGATACTGACAAAATTGGATAACAGTACATATGAAAAATACATTTTTTGCTTTAACCTGCGATGGCAATGGAGTACACAAATAGGAATTGATTTTAAATGTCATGGATGTGATGGCTGTGATCTACAAGACACAATACTGAATGAATTTTAAATCTTATGGACAAGATAACATGACCAAAGGCGCCAATCCATGGCTAGGATTTCTGTGGGAAATTCATTCAATATAAGTTATTCAATTGTATGGTGCTGGCTTGCTACAGCAGCACTATACGTCGTGTGAAACTTGTAATGCTACAGATGTAGTATAGTGGACTATGCTACATATCCATGCTAGGACTGTAGTCAAAAAATTGGTTTAAATCACATCTCCTTAAGGCTTGAGCTGAAAGAACAACTCTACTTGATATAGCAGCCACTAACAAGAAAATCTTCTTTCATGCATGAACCCTGCAGAGTTCATATTGGCTGCCAATTTGCCGTCACTGTATTTGAGAAAATCTCACTGCTTTGATGCTTCTTCTCAGTGATCACAGCCCATATGTTTTTGGTTTAAGAAGTTTTAGATCAAATAAAAGGGACTTTGATTAACAATTTAATAATATCATCCAACAAAGCAGGTTTAATTTTATCGGAGCTGACATTTAAGTTTCAATTCTTTTTTTCCTTGGACCGTTAAAAAGATCATGAAGTTTGAATTTTCATTCTGTTTGTGGAAATAATAAATGTGTTCTTCCTCAGTATTCTCTTTTCACCAAACCTCTTGGTTTGTCAGTGATTTGCATGATGTAAAATTTGCTTTCATTGGAGTTTTCTTTCATTTTCTATTGGCATGAGCATGATACAGTACCAGGCCATTTTGTACCCTCTTCTCTTGATTGGCTCCTATTATCTTTCTCCAAGGAAACATTCTCCATTGATTTTGCTTTATGGTCACTGCAGACTTCCTTGTTAAAAAACCGTGTTAATATTGCTAGTGGTACACCAAGCAGGTTGGTCATCTTGAACCCTTTCATTAAAGAAAATTGTATTTTCTCACCAACTATGAGATCAAATATCTCTCTTTCATTGTGAATGGATCACTTTAGTCTTTACATTGTTAAATTCGTAGTCATTTACATTTGTTATATAATTATACATTACTCTCCGCTAAATTTCAGGATAAAGAAGCTCATTGACACTGAGGCATTAGGCCTTTCAAGGCTACAAGTACTTGTGCTTGACATGCATCCCGATGTAAAGGGCTATTCTTTGTTTACCCTACCACAAGTCAGGTTGGCTCTATTTCTTTTAAAGAAAAATTCTTTCGACAATGTATTATAAATTTTCTGTCTTTTATGATTACTCAACATCATCTTCGTCATCTATCTTCTTACATGACAAAACTGAGAAGCTGATGCAATGATTGGAATCGCCCTTTTCATCAAGCTAACCTTGTTCAGTTTACATTTGTGTAACTCACTGGCAGAGATGAATTCTGGGACCTGTTCAAGAATTATTTTTATCAACCGATGGTCCAGGGTGATCTTCGCATCTGCCTCTATGGTCCGTATCAGCTGGCTGTCCGTTTGAAAGGCAAACAAGGACATCGTCTTCCTGATAAATAGCTAATCATCCTTGTTTTGTTTTGCTCTTGTATTCTTTCAAATATTTTATTGCGATTCCAGATATCTATGAATGACATTCGTGTTTCGATGAGATGTCTAGTCTAATGTTTTACTACACTTTAGAATGAAACTGATGTTGCATACCCTTACACGCAGGTCACTCTATATTTCTGGTATTTTTACCATTTAGCTATAGTTCAACTTACCTCCTTTTCTGTACGTTACACTTTACCTTTGGCATGTTAGCAAATGTGATGAACATCTTTCTAACACTGATGTGTATTAGCTTTTTCTTTTCATCGAAAACACCTTGTGATTGATGCCAGGCTATTACTTCAACGGGAATAATCCCTAAGATGGGCACCTCATTGTCTTATCCCAAATAAAAAATCTTTTCCAAAAAGAATTAGACTAATCCTTTTTCATAAATTTGAAAGTGATGTCCGACGTAATGTTTGCCAGATTGAATTTTAAATTTTTAACTAGCATCTTAGATTCTTTTTTTCTTAGCCAACTATTGCTTATGATATGATACTAGTACAAGACACCCATGCTACACACGGAACACGGCTTTATGATAAATATTTAACTGTTGGTAATAAATTATGTTATTTATATTTATTATATATTAAATATTAGTTTGACTTGTAATTCATTGATCATTGAATAGGGAATAAACTTTATTTAAATAAAGTCCAAGGAGTTCTTGTAATTTGACACAACATGCTATGTCATTAACTCAATAGGTCACGTGTAGCCCTATTAAAGTTTAATGTATAGATTTCAAGAAGAGATTAATGTTATACGTTTTAACTCTTGACGGGCAACGGGGGAAATTTATTTTCTTGGGAAATCAAATTATGTAGCATAATTATCTTGAGATTAAATTAAGTGTTTATTCTAAATCTTTATCCGATCTTGAAAATTTTGGTTGGTTTGATCTTAAAGATGGGTTTCGTTTTTCAATATAAAAAGGTGATCCAATTACAATCCCTCACAAGGTTTGACTTAAGTTAGTGCTCGGGAGGATAGTGGTTTTTTTAACTTTTTTGGGTTGATAGGGAGGATAAGAGAAATGATATTTTAATATTCACATTGATATCTATACCTATATGGATCTCATGTAATGTAAAAGGGGTGATGAAAAAAAATTAAGTTAGGAAAAAAATATAAGTGATAACACCCATATGTATTATAAGTAGAATGTTTGGATATTTAAGAAAATGGAGTGTTAAAATAGTAAAACTCAGGAGGAGGATAGTACTAACCTTATAAACAATGTGAGAAGAGGTGGACCAAAAAGAACAGACAAATGATTCTTTTTTTTTTCTGTAGACAACGAACAGCTCTTTTTATTTTTACTCTTGCATGTGTTTTTCCAACTTTTTCTTTGGTAATTTTTTCCCTCCTCTTTCTCTTTCGGGTATAGGATGCCCAAGGATGAAAGTCTTTCAAATATCACATTTAGAAAGAAAACCCCAACATTATTATAGATAGACTTCAGTGATAACTTAAACAAGCATGGGCTACAGTATGGGCTACAGTAGTTCACCTTTTACTTGTGCATTTGCACTTTTTTTTTTCATTTTTCACAATTGAATAACAGAAACACCTCAGGAGGAAAGTCAATGGCCAAAGCCACACGAAATGTAACCAACAAATGGGAACTACAGCCACGCAACCCTGTTATACATACATCAGCATCTATGCTCATTGAGCTGTTAACAGTATCCACATGAAGCATTAAAAATCATTAGACCTATTGTAGGTGTAACTTCGCGCCCAGCCACCAGAAAACACGGAGGAAGGAAGCAAACACTTATACTCCATTAAATCAACAAAAGCACACCTCATGTAAGGTCTATAAAGTCCTCAAAGAGAACCCACTTGAAACTCAATTGTTGATCTTTATGATCTCAGAGAGACCTTCATCAAACTTCATTAAACTAGTTCATTATTTACAATCCCAGCATGAATGTGTATAAGCAGTTATATGCGTTTTTCCATTTGTGCATGAATTTAGAAGGAGGAAAAGAATAAGGTTCAAGGAGAAAAATTGCTGCAAAATTGTATTTCAATGGCCAATACCAAATAGCATCAAAAGTGTACGATTCAAAGGCCAAATCTAATTGATTTTTTCAAATGATTATAACTGCTCAAAACCTCAACAAAACAGTGAGGGAGCAAGAAAGATAGTATTGTAGTAGCAGTAAATCAGTTCCCCAAAATTATATCAGTAGACAAAACATACACACCAAAATCAGAACAGGGGAACAAACATGCAACAGTTACATAGCATGAAAAAAGAATGTAACTAAATCCACTGAAAAGCAGAGAAAAGAACCACAAATAACAGCAGCTAAAAACCAGATAAGGTCCCCAAACCAAGAGGATAAGGACAGAGAACACCCTAAATATATGTAGCAACTCTGGAATAAAACCAGCAGCATTCTTCCAGAATACATCATCATGAAACTTCATTTGAAACCGAGTTTAATTAAAGTTGTTTGAGGATGGATGTCAAGGTAGCTGTATAGCTTTAACTGATGACCAACGCCACAAAAAGCCATATGATTAGCACCAATTGCACAAGAGCACTCACATTGTTCTCTTCTTGTCCTAGCCCAAGTAGAAAATTTTAAGAGTTTTACCAAGTACTATACAAAAACGGATTGTCATAGTTAAAATTTGAAAATAGTGTGAATGAATATATTTGATGTCCATATTGTGGGAGAAACTACAATCCTGTATTCCATATGCCATGCTATGACAAGCAATGGAAGCAAAAAATGAAAATAAATATATAAAGTATGTAACGACTAAGGTTGTTCACTGATATAGTACTACAAACAGTTTCACTGATATAGTGCTACAAACAGTAGCATGTAGCATGTAAACATCACCTCCGCCAATAAATTCAACTTGCATCTCCTGTCTCTTACTCAAGGTAAACAAAGCATGCTTACCACTAATTCCAGATAGAGCAATTAGCTTGGTTACAGTATCAGGCTATCAGCAAGTGGAATTATATCAAGTTAGAGCCAAAGTTCCTCTTGCCAGTAAATGTAGAAACACCTAATAATACCATTTACATTCTAGTCCTGCAACCATAGTATTAAAAACTGGTTCGGACCAGCCGGTTCGACCGGAGAACTAGTGAACCAGTCGTGAAACCGGTCCGAGTTAGTATTTGGATCGGTCCAGCATTAAAACCAGTGCGACCTGGTTTGACTTGGCCGATCGAACTGGGTCGGACCAGTCGAGTTTTTTTTTTTTTTTTGCTTTTGTATTTTTTTTGCTTTTCTTTTGCTTTGTTGTTCTAAATGATGACTTTTTCAAAAACCTTAAAACAAAATCTAATTTAACTTATAGACAAATGCAATAACTTTATTTGTATAGTCATAACTTATGAGTTTGTTATGTAAAACTTTGTGAGTTTGTTTGTATAATTATGTTTTAAACTTGTTAATTGTAATTCGTGAATGTAAAATGTGAATAATATTTTGAAATTTATATTATTTATTTATGTTTTTATATTTGGACCCTTTAAAGAGTATTAAATTGTTAATTAGTTGTTATTTTATTTAAATTTTTATATTTTATTTGTATAAATCCGGTTCAACCAGTGATCCAGTGACCCGGTGCCTCGACCAAGTCGATCACCAGTCCGAGTCTGAAAACTATGCCTGCAACTATGACTATTTTTCTATCACTATTTTTATATCATGATCAACATAAATCATATAGTAGAGTTCTTGCAAATTAATTTTGGACATCCATTAGATCAATTTATATTCTAGATAGCACAGAAACAACAACAACAGAAAAGAGCATTCAAATAAAATTTATAAATTGAACATTCAAATATATTAATTTCATATTGGAGCAAACAAGGAAAGAAGAGCACTAAGAAGAAACACCTATATCTTTTCTTTAGCAAATGAGCTGATACAAAGACACCCACACGTCATTGTACAAAAGTCACAAAGTTCATCTTCTAGAAGCTAAATGAATAACCATTCACATGGCATAAAGTGGGTAAAAAAAAAAAAAAAAAAAGTAACCAAATATCTAAAATAATAATGAAAGTATAACTTCAGGTAGGAGCAAATAAGGAAAAAAGAGCAGTAAGAAACATTAACATACCTTTCTCTTTAGCAAATGAACTGATATAAAGACACCCACGCATCATGAATCTTCAAAGAAGAAGTCAAAAGGTTCATCTGCTAAAAGCTAAATGAATAAACATCCACATGTCATAAACTTTTAAAGAAAAAAACATGTAATCACAAAATTGGCTCGTGCAATAAACAATAGCTGGTTATTGAGAGATGGTTAAAACAAAATCAAACACAAATCACCCACAATCCAAAAGATTGATAATCCAAAATAGAAACCAACTTCAAATGGCCCAATTACAAACCAAATTCAACCAATACAAAATGAAAGCTTTTGGGATATTTAAAAATGAAACTCATAATGAAGTCCTCTTCAATCTTTCTCTATCATCACTAACTTCAACTTTGACTTACACTGTAGTATCATATTCAACAATTAAATTTAATAACATTCATCAACCTTAAAAAGTATTAACATAATGGATCTAAACTTGCAATATAAAGTAATAAAATTAAAATATGACACCCGTATTTCAAATTTTGTGAAACATTACTACTAAGTAGAAAAGTAAAACTGCTAAAGAACTCAAATTCTTAAAAAATATTAAAGAATGAAAAGCTTATATAAACAACATGTAGTGGGAAGATTCTTTTGCTGCTGGCTTATAGTTAGCATACAGCTAACAACTTAAAGAAAGAAAAAAAGATGGCTTGAAAGGACCATGAACATTTGTATGAAAAGGAAATCAAATCAAAATGAGACAATGAGGAAACATTGAAAGCGGACGTGATAATGATATTACAGGGAACCTATAAGGGGCATTCAAATTCAAAATATGCAATCTCAAGATCAAAAGAAATCATATTAAGTACATAGAACACAAACGTTTATATAAAAACCAGGAAAACTATGAATCTGATGACAAAAACGAATGAAAAAGACTCTTCCTACATAACTATTAGCAATGAAAGAATCAAGCACATAACTGGAAATCAGTAAAACAGAAGTGAAGTGAACATGAAAACATTAACACAGTCCATTAGAAATCAGTATAAAACAGAGTAAATATGAATCGGATAACAGGGTACCAATAAAAAGGCTCTTGTGAGATTACAGAGAATCAATAAAGAATTAAGTATAGCCCCGCAAACGAAAAAGAAAGATGTAAATAGAATTCTTAAACAATAAAATAGTCAATCAGAAATCTCAGCTCCAGGGAAGCAAAAAATAGCTACAAAAAAACGCTAACGGAGCCAATCAAAACATTCCAGCATCACTATCACAGGAACATAATTAGAAATTTAGAGCAAAATCAGAAGAGGGAGAGTGACCTGTTTGCATTGCGAATAAAAAAAGGCGAAAACAGTGAGCTGTAAGTTCGAATCAATCATAAAAGTGAGGTGAAAAAAAAAAAAACACCAAGGCAATAATTATGAACGGAGACATTAGCAGTACAAATCAACAAAGAATATGAAAGAGGTGAGTTAGGGTTTCTCACTTCATTCCTTGATTTGCCGCGGCTGTTAAGATTATGCCTGAGGGGAGCGACGGTGGTGTCGTGGATCTTGATGGTGGCGTCGTCTTGAAGATGCCGTCGTTCCTGATGGGCGCGATCCGGATAGAGGTGCTGCTTGCTCCAACATTATCAGCTCCAGGTGGTTCGATTAGTTCGCTGGACATCCTCTTCCCGCTCTCTTAGCTGTTGTGAGCATAGAGTACTAGAATGTGATTTGATGATCCTGCTTTTGCTGAGGGAGGAGAGGACAGGCCGTCAGATTGAAAAAGAAGGTGGGTAGCTATAAATATACAGGTTTGCTTAAAATAGTTTTCAATTTTTTAAATTTATGAAGAAAAAATTAAAAAAAATAACACAAACAGGCCCATAGTATTTAGTTGGGGGAATGATTTTACTATCTCAAGACCTTATTTTTTCAAATATCAAAACATTCTACTCATAATATATATGAATTTCATTTTTTTTAATTTATTCTCTCTTCATTATTTCTTTTACATTATATGAGATCCATATGGGTATAGATCTACATCTATATGGGTGTCAAAATATCATTTCTCTTAAATCCCAAGTTTTTTCCTTATATTTATAGTGGGAGACAATCTCAAATTTTATAAAAAGAGATGAGTTAATCTCTCTATTAAATTATTATTTGAGTTGTTAATAGAAATATTCACATATTTTGTTAACTTACTTATTTGTACTGCTACTTTTCACAGTAAATCTTAACTTGCCTCACTTCCATTCTATGCAGAACAAATACTAACTTAAAGTCAAAATCTTTCTTCTAATCAAAAAGTTCTGATGAGATAGCAATAAAGAAAAAGATCTAAACAATTTTATTTAGAATAGTGAAGCAAGTTAGAATTCAGTGTAAATGTTAATAGTACATATAAACAAGTTAACAGTATACACAAGTAAATTAATAAGATACAATTTAGATAACAATTTTATAAAATGACTAATTCATTTTTCTTTGTGAAATTTGAAGGATTAATATAAGATTTTTTAAATTTAAGAGATTAATTTGTCCCTCATTATAAATTTGAGGGACTAATTTGAGGTTTTATTCTAATAATAATAAAACAAGAAATTTTTTAACCAAATTGCCTATTTAGTTGAGTTTAATTTTTTCAAAAGGAACTCAAAAGATGATGACATGTGTGCATAGCACTCTTTTGGATTCTATGTTGTAGATGATGCCGATTGGCTAGAAGCTTGGAAATATTGAACTAAACACTTTCGAGGCTATTCAGGATGTGTTTTCTTGAGATCTTGGGAGTTCAGAATTATTTTTTTTTCATCAAAAAAATTTATTATTCGCATATTTAGATGATTTTTTAAAAATAATTGGAATCTTAATAAAATCATTTTTTAATTTTTTTAAAATTTAAAAAGTAACTTTAAAAGAAATTAGTTTTGAGGTTGACCTCAGCCTCAGCTAATCCTCTGATATTCTAGTCATATATTGTCTTTCTCCTTCTTTCATCTTCGAGGGCATATATAAGACCCTGCTCTTAGGACTTAGCAGGAGTTAGCTCACTTTTGAATAATATTAAGACAATAATAAAATTATATAATAAATATATATCATATATTTTTTTATTATTAAATATGGTAAGTAATTTTTATTCATTTTATTTACTCATCACATTTAATGATAATAAAATATATAATATATATTTATTATATAATTTTATTATTCCTTTAATCCAAAACATTACTTTTCTTTCTTTTTTTTTTTGAAGATCTCACGGATTCGGCAATCCCAAATGCCACTCAACGCTTCGCATGCATATATCGAATGTTTAAGAGTGGGGTTTCTATTGAAGGAAAAGTGCGGATAATTTCAGTTTTTAATATTTATTTTTAATTTTTTAGGATGTGTAAGGAAAATATTAAAATTATATTTTATTTTTAAAAATATTTGTTATTTTATATTTTTATTTTTTTAAAATGATTTCCATTTTTAAATTTTCAGGATATAGATAATGAGTTTGATTTATACAAGTACATTTTATTTTTGTAAGTGAAAAATTTTGAAAACGTGTTTAGTTTCTTTATTTTCGAAATATGATTCTCAAAACCAAATTTCAGATAATAAAGTTATATTTGATATTAACTAATAAAAAATATATATTTGAAGTTTTAAAGAAATTTTAAAATCTATTTAAAACAATGGAATTATACTTGTTATTAATGAGTCCACCATCACATTTTCACCATTTTCATTTTCTAACAACTGACAAAGGAAATGAAGAAAATGTTAACTCAGAGCGTGCTTGGTTTACTTATTTTCACTTCCATTTTCAATGAAAATGAAAATAACATATGACAATATGTTTGGTTACAATTTTCAAAAGACATTTTCACTGGAAATATTTTGTAAAGGTACAAAAAATTGGAAATGCGAAATCCACGTTTTCACCATTTCCTGCTTATAGCTTTGAAAACGTTTTTCAGTAGAAAACGCGGTGTCAATTTCATTAAAATTGAGATTTTATTCTCACATAGCATGTTCGATTCTGGTAAAAAATTACACATTATTTCTTTTTTTCTTTCCGGATCATTGAAGAGAAAATTGGACCGGATCGGCAGGTCCGATTGGATTAACCAGGAATCGGTTGTCTGGCCGGTCCGGTTGAATATCTGAAATCAGATGGACTCAGAACCGGTCAAAACCGGGAAAACCGGTGGACCGGCCCGGTTTTCTCAGTTCCCGGTTCGGGCATTTGACTTGGTCAAAAAAAAAAATGAAAAGAGAAACCGGCGAAACTACCTCTGCATTGCGCCACCTCCTCGTCGCCTCATCAGATCGCTCCGCCCTATTGCTTCGGGCTTTTGCCTCTACTCCACGCTGCTGCTTTGGGCTTTTGCTTCTCGCTTCTGTTTCGTCCTACTTCAGCTGTAGAGAAAGAAGAAGAGGGAAGGAAACAAGGCGATGCTTTTTTTTTCTTTTCTTTTCTTTATTTTTTTGTTTCGTTGGTGGGACTGTCAGAGCAAAACGAAAGAAAGCAATGTTTCTCTTCCTCGGGGTAAAGGCAAAGGAAAGGTGATCTACTGATTTCTGATATGATGGTTGGTAAACTATAATATTATATTGCAACTTGCTTCCCTAAGCTGCCACACTGCCCGAGAAATTCAAGCTGCCAATGATGCCAAAGTCAACACGGCTTTGAAATTCAAATTCGACCCTGCCAACAAACCGACTTCTTTTAACCCATTTAATTATATGTTTTTTCATTTTCATTTTACTTTGTTTTATATTTGTACCTTTTAAAATTAAAGATCTCTATTTTTTTGGATGAGTACTAGCATTTATATTTAAAAAATAAATATAATTATTTAATAAAATATTTAAATATAAATATTTTATTATATATCGATTAGATCTTAATTAGGTTGATTGAATTCCTAAACCTTTAAATTAATATCCTAATCAATTTAATATTTGGTTCGATTTTTCCTCCCTTATTCTAATGCTTTACGCCTCAGAGCCCTCAGCCATGCTATATCCCTCATCTTTTTGGTTTTTTTATTTTATTTTTTACGATGAACCTTTTATTTGTCATTTTTTTTTACTTTCATTATTTCGTATAAGAAAAATTATATTTCATATTTTATAGCTGTGTTATACAACTTCAAAGTAGATCGTGTCATTATATATGGGGATTATTAGAAATTTATTAGAAACCATTAATTTCATTACGACTATAATTTATTTTAAAAACAAATATATTTTGAATAGTATTTAAGTAATAAAATAATATTATTTAAATGTTTATCTATGTACAGATTCAAAGTTAATAATAATAATAATAATAATTAAAGAACTCAAAAGTGAGTAATTTATTTTATCTTTAGTCTTAATATTTTATAGAGTTGTTTTAGATTTTTATAAATTCTTTTAATAAATGAACCAATGCAAATCAAATATAAATATATGCATGTGTAATTTTAATTATTTAATAGTAAATATGATTTTACTATTTTAAATCTGATTTTGAGAAATACATTTTAAAAAGAGGTAAACCAAACATATTTTCATTTTTTTCACCTTTTGAAAACAAAATCTACTTTTACAAACCAAACACATTTTCTAATTTTAAAAATCTGAAAATGAAAATCCTTTTCAGAAAATGAAAATAGAAATAAAAATAAAAAATATTTTTACAAACCAAATACACTCTTTGTATTTTGAATTTTGTGAGTTTTTCAGGAAATGTTTTCATGAAAACGTTTTCTAAAATATTCAATCAATCATATTTTCTGTTTATTTCTTTTTTTTTTTTGTTGAAAATGGAAATAGAAAACATCCAATCTAAACATGCTCTTCAATTTTTAGTTCTCATTTCCCATTTTCAGTATTTTCTTCGTAAAATCCTAAAAATTGAAATTTATAATTTTAAAAAATTTTACTATTTTTTCATAAAATCTAAAAAATAAAAAATAAAAATTGAAGATTGAAAACTCAAATTAAATAGGTTCTAAGTTTTCTTCCCAACTGAAAAATATAAACTGAGTTTTCTTCTTGCAAGTTCAACCCATTTCCCTAATATCAATTATATGAAACCAATATTCACCGCATATATATATATATACCTTCAATTTACCTTCTTCTTTTTTGTGATCCACCCAATTTAACATAACTTTTTTTTACATCAATTTAATATAAAATTACTTTTAATACACTTGCAATGTAAAATAAACTAATCAAATATCATCACACATATAACCTTCTAGTCGCTATTACAGGGGTCAAATAATTTTACAGGACGTCTGGAAACTTTTAATGAGATAAAATTAAATTAAATTTCATCAGAAATTAAATTTTATCAACAATTAAATTGAATTCTTATTTTAAAATAGTCAGTAAATTAAAAAATTTAATTCCTTAATGGATCTAAAAACAAATAAACTTAATTATTTTTACTATTTTATCCTTTATTAATAGATTAAAAATAAAATATTATATTCAAGTAGAGTAATTTTAATATTTTTATTTGTTAAAATTCAATTCCCATATCAAATCATACCTATTTGGATCTAATTTTAATTTTTTAATTTTATTAAATTTTAATTTATATGAAAATTCAATTCCTTCACTTAAATTACTTTCAAACCATGAAATTCAATTTAATTTCTTGATAGAATTGAATTTCAAGAATTTCCAAATGCCCCGTTAATAATCTAAAATCTATAATTAAATGAGTAGATGAAATTTTACACTAACACCATCGCATTCGAAGTAAATCCATTTAACACTTCCGAGACTCAAATATACATATGAAAAAATTTCATTACTCTCAAATTATTTCAACTCCATCAGAAAATAGAGTTGAAACCTTAACGGTGGTTTCCCCGACTTAACACCGAGACCAACGATAATCCCGACAAAATGTGTAGAGACACACTAGAAGATCTAAATCGTTTGCTAAGGATGATATCCATGGAAAGGAGGATATAATCCTAAGCACAAAACCATTGCTGGCGTAGCTAATAATATGGAACTATGTGAAGTTTATTGATTAGAGCTTACCACTATAAAAACATTTATACTACCAATTACTCTATTCATAATCACTATTTTTTGATAAGGACAAATATGATGGGGGAAAACCCATTATTATTATATCTTTTTCTTTAGTTTTGGGGAGGGCGGGAGGGAAGCACGGAGTCTAATCAAAGTGAGTTGCCTCGCTAAACCCTAAACCCTAAACATGAGTTGTCTGCCTCATCCACTTTGTAGCTGACCACTTCTCCCCAGCGAGTACCTCACATCCTCCATGCACACTATTCGGATCCGACTGTCCATCCAGTCCCTGAGAAAACCAAGCACACATTAAAATAAATAAAAAAAAGGTTTAGCGAGAAAACTTTCCACTGTTCTTCCAAAAAATTGCATACAAGAAGAAACAACTGCAACTCTCCATGATTCAAAATTCTGAACCACCTATAGCCAACAGCATGCTTACATTGAGACATATATTGAAGCAAAAGTAGGAAAAAAGCTACAAGACCGAGGAAGGAGACTGACAGTGGTGATAGAGAATAAGGCAGGAGGACATAATTTGCAAAGTTCACATAGATGATATGATATTAATTGGAACAACATACAGTAAATGCTCCAGAAAAGTCACCAAAAAAATAAATAAAGCAGGAAGTTGTTAATAAACAAAAAGGCTCTCTAGATCTAAGAATGATTCGTATAGGTTTAAACAAATTCCCGTATCGTCGTTTTTGAGACACTGAAATGAGAAATTTTGGCAAATTTCAAGTTCCAAATGAATATGACATGAGCCCAAAATTTATCGTCAATTAATAATGACACTTTACTCTTTCCCCTTGGCTTGAAGGTACAATTTTAAAAACAAAGAAGTACTAGAAGTCCAGACCAATTCACGACAATTAAGATAATAGCTTCTCCTATTTCGAATGATGCCTTCAAACAAATCAATTATACTAACCATACTCCAGAACAGCACCGCATTTCCTTTGATTGGCTTCACAGATAGCCCTTTGACAGTTTTCCCACCACAGCTACATTCACCTGAACCAGCCTGAAAAACATTGCATATTATCAATAGCAGCTACAGCCAAAAAGTTCAAGTAGAACATCAGATAGATAATACTAGCACACTTTAGCAAAGAAAAGATGGCTAATACTAGAACATTATAAATTGAATATACTCACTCATCTTAAATCTAAAATCCAAATAGAACAAAAAGAATATCTTAACTGGGGAAGACAGACTGTTAGTGTAACATAACTGAGCAGTGAATATAATCATGGCTTGACAGTTATTGAACATTCATCTCTTAGCAACTATCAAAACTCACATGAATCAGCCTTTAACTAACTATCAACTAGAAGAATGTGGAATAAGATTTTGGTTGAAGCTGTGGAACATACCACACAATTTTTGACAAAAAAGCAAAAGCTACATGTATTTGTTAGTCAACAAAACAAAACACGTTCTTCACCCAGTTAGAACCCAGTTATGATCCAGATACAGTTCCTGCATCAGCCTGCCCCACAATACTTCAGATTCAGGGTATCTATATGCTTCAGAATTACATCTACAGCAACCAATGGAATATGTTAAATCACAAATTCAGAAAACTAGAAGCTCACCATTGGGAAATATGTTTCTCCTCCCTCAACATTGTCACTTAAATACATCAGCATTGTAGCTATTCGCTGCCCACCACGTTTCAAGTTGAACTGACTCAAAAAGAATGAAGGGATGCAAAAAGGTTTCATCGAAGCCACTCCAAGGCAATTCTTATGCTTAATATAATAGATAAAATAGGGAAGAGAGGAATACAACTCACAGTATCAGAAAAATAGTCATGATGTGGTTTGTAAAATTGATTCTTCTCATACCTGTGCTGCTTCAGATGTTAGTCTTGTACTATCAAAACCCAGTTTTCTTGTTCAGAAATAAAGTACAGAAAAGAAAAAAGGTCATATCCTTACCTCAGGACTTGCATAAGCTCTCCATTTTCAATTGGTACTTGAGAATAGACAGAAATTCTTTTCTCAATTGCCTAGGCAAGCAAGGCAAACATGTTTTAGCAATGTGTATGACCAATGCTCGACAATAAAAGATGGATCATACCTTTTTTCCAATTCCACATATAAAATGAAATGTTCTCAAGGAAATTACAATTTATATAAAGATGGGGGAAAAGGGTAGAAAAATATTATACATATGCAGAAGTCAAATTTAATATGACTAACTGGTGTGGGAGAAAGCATAGCTTAAATATCAAATCATCTCAGCACTTTGGCTTAGTATTATTTTGCAGCTGACTGCATTTTATGATTTTCCACAAGATTACTTTATTTAATCTTTAACTTCACTCACAAGGGTATTTTAGTAAGATTGATATTCCAAGTTTCACTATGGGATTAATAATCATAGAATCTCAATTGCTAATGCTTGTAGGATAAATTTCCATTCAAACAGAGCAGATTTCTCTCTTCCTGATTGTGATGCAATCAAATCCTACATGTGAAGCCTAAAGGACCATTTGGTGTGACACAATGTTTGAGAAACTTAACAAGTCACTAATAACCATCCAACAAGAGTTCTTAGTGAACCAGCTCTGGTTCTATGCAAGTGCATATAAGACCTCGAAGATTGTCCAATTTTATGGTTGAATCAGCTAATACAGTCCAGGTTATATTGGATTGATGACAAAAGTGAGACTTACAAGACTTGGGGAAAGTAAACTTGGTAACTTACTTGGACCATAGGATATTTTCTCTCCTCGTGACTCAGAAACATACCAGAGCTTGTCCTGACATCACTCTTGATTCCCTGTGAAAGAAATTCATCATGTTTCATGAAGAAATAATGTACTCCAATTCTCCAAAGTTCACATAACAAATATATTCAATTAGATGCAAATGACTGAAGTACTACTACGTGACTAAATTGTTCTGATATGGATTTTCTTCTGTTTTGAACCTATTTGTCTAGGAAAAGAAGTATCTGGAAGTAGTTGTTTCACTTTTTATAACTTGATAGTGAAAAGCACTTTTGCCCATCACATGGTGCTTGGATGGATGATATAGGAACATATGTCTGGACCTATTTCGCCATGCTGAGAAGTGAACAAAAGCTTCTTTTTATCTTAAAAAGCACCACTTCTTTTAATTCTTGAAGGTGCTTTACCATATTCTTTAAGTGTTTTTATGTGGCAGTAGGCACACAAAACTGCTGTCAAAGAGAAGCAAAAAAAAAAAAAAAAGAATCTATAATTAGAAAGCAACGTACAATCAAGGGAAAAATCAATTTCAGAAAAAAAAAATTGTTTGCTTCCAATGCCCTTCTTTTGGCAGCACATTTTTAGAATGCGATTCTCCAACTGACACATTTACAGAAGGAGAGTGCTGAAA
The DNA here is from genome assembly GCA_031216125.1 of Dalbergia cochinchinensis. Lineage (NCBI taxonomy): Eukaryota > Viridiplantae > Streptophyta > Magnoliopsida > Fabales > Fabaceae > Dalbergia > Dalbergia cochinchinensis. The sequence goes on from CM062369.1 coordinate 66,269,703, forward strand.
CAGTAGCAATTCATTTACCAGCATTTATTTGCATTTATTGTATGACTTTACTGTCGCAAAATAGAGCCATATTACACTGTACACAACCTCTCTACAAGTGCAACTAAACTTAGACATAAGGCGCGACTAACTGGGTTTCCTCACTAGATATTTGTGGGCCTAGTTTCTACAAGCATCACAATCTCCAATTGTGAAGTATTTTGATGGAGAGAATCAAATGACTTTCCTAATAGAGGGTTAGTCCATAGACGAGATCAAGCAATAATTTCAAAGTAACGCTCAAGTTGGATCAGTCCTTCCTTCATTTGAAGCTTGGTATTCCTTTTTTGAGTTTGTAACCTTCACACTCATTGTTCCTGTTCGTAGGGTAGGTATTTTCTGTAAGCAGGGTCTTCCCACCATTGGATCAAGCCATTTAGTAGTTTAGAACAATGTTATTCACAAAAGAGAAGAAAGAAATTAAAAATTGATTAACATTCCTGGATCTCTTAATCCAGTAGGAATAGTGGTCTGTAAAGGCAGTTCCCTCTCCCAAACCCAGAATCCACTCTAAGATCAGAGTCAACAGTAAGCCCCAATTTAGGTAATTCAGTAGAACCAGCCTTTAAAAGAGACTTGCTAGGTAGCTGCATACAAATCGTAACAATATAGAAGGTTCAATTGAAATATCAAGCTGCTGTCTATGCATGTCTTTCCAGTATTTTAAATGCTAAAAATAAGAATTCTCATGATGAATCTGACAATAATTCACTTGAACAAATGATACTTAAACCCCACCCCATCACCTAAAGTCTATTGATAACTACAACCAATCAAAATGGAAATTCAAAAGAAAATAAAACTGCCAATGTACCTTTCCGGTTTTTGTATCCACCACTGTTGAAATTTGCAGGCGAGGGAGGGCTACAGCCCTAAGATAATCACATTCCTGTAAAGATAAAATAATTCTGATAGACACACATGTAAACATCATTGACATAGTGCTTTATTCAGCAGCTAGATTTTTTTTTTGAAATACTATCAATTCCCCAAGATTTGTATTTGATCCTTTTTCATTGGAAAGAAGATCTTATGTGTGGCTAACAAGCAAATCTTACTTCATGCAAGCAGCCTGGCACCTCATGAGGAAACTTTAGCTCTCAAACTGATGTCTGAAAAATTTTAATCGACTCCTTAGTCTAATCGGTCTAACATCCTAGTAATCCTACTCAATAATGGTGATAGCAAACTCAGGTCTGTAATAACATAAGTTAACTTTATCTGATTCTTTTTCATCCAAATTTCTTATGAATATCATACCTCCATGCTCAGGAAGTTGTGCAGTAAAATAATCCTTGGAGACCAGTTAAGCACTTCAGGTTTGACCTACATTAAGGATAGAGAATCACACAAGAATGATCATCACCAATAAGCATGCAAAGCAAATCTGCTCTCCCAACCAAGAGAAGGATTCAAAATAGCAAACAGTTATTCATCAAAAAAAGGAGAATAAAATAGTTAAAAGCTAAGGGGCTGTCTGGTTTTCAGTTTCCAGTTTTCAGATTTAAGAATTTTTGAAGGAAAAACTGAAAACTAGAATTTGTAATTTTCAGAATTTTTAATATTTCCTTTACAAAATCTGAAAAACTGAGAATGAAAACTGAAAACTAGAAACTGAAACCAAACAGCCCCTAAGTAAACAGAGACAATCATGAAAGAAATAAGTCCATTACAGGCCAGAATACACAGAACAGTGTCGAGGCTTTGAAGCTTAAACAGTTGGACACTCAAATATGCTGAAGGAAGATATCATGCATCATAAAACAACTAGCAGGCACTCAGAGTGCAGTCAGGTGTTCTTGAACTACATACATTTCTACTTCTGCTTTGTTTGAGAAGTACAAACAAACAACATTAAAATTTTCAGAAGTTCTTTGTTTTGGGGAAAAGTACATCTTTTAGTGCTAGAAGCACAACTAAACACATCCTTTGTGTCTTTTTTATTAAACACTTGAAGTCTCAATCTCATATACTTTTGCCCACCACATGCATAGGTCTGTGAACTGTGATCTATCAAAAAGGGTGAAAGAGCACTTTTAGCGTGAGTTTGGTTGAGGGGAAAAATGGGGTGGAAACTTTTATGGATGAGTTCCACATGTAAAATTATAGATTGAGTTCATTCATGAACATTTTCACCCCATTTTTACCCTTTAACCAAGCACACCCTTAAAGATAAAAGTCTAGCAGAAAAAAGGGAGGGCAACAGACATACATATCCAACTCTTAAGATTTCTGCTTCCTTGTCATTACTCCAATAAGGAATACCTGAAAATTAAAGAAATAATTGAAAAAGAAATGATGATGAGTTCCAATAAAAGAAAACTGCATGTTAATAACAAAGTTTATTTAAAAAAAAAAAAAAAGAGAATCCATGCATATTGATAGCAAATAAAAACAACTTTTGGATAAAAAATTTAAAATAAATGAAATACCTAGAAGGCACAGTAATTAAAGTTTTAAAATTCAATCATGGATTAAAGAAAAAAATTTTAAAAAAAGGAAAAACATCAATATGGTAGCACAACAGCACATTTGATTTTTCAGGCAAAACAACGCATTTGGTGAAAAGCAAGTATATCCTTGATACATAGATACTATTGCCAGTCATGGAAGCAACAATCTAGCAGGCACTTATAGTTATATTGCACTTTAAAAAGTTGAAAGAAACACATCAGCCATAAACTGAGATAAGCGTTATAGACTTGTAAAATTTCATAAGTGCAATAACAGTTATACCCTAAACAAAACTTCAAATTAAATAATACCTTTGGGCAACTGAAGGTAACCATCACTCTGAAGTCCACTCAATCTTCTATATGATGCAGACTGAGTGCCTAAAGCCAACGAGTTAGGCCAACAGTGCATAAGAATAATGATAAGTTACATGAAATTCTAGAACAAATATCCCTCAATCATAACCCCTATTTGGTTTCACAGAAAAGAGTAAAAGATTATACCATATGAGTCCTCCAACTTTCGTATGAATGCCAATTGAGAGAGAGCACCTGTAATCCCAGAACAGAAAAGAACCACCATGTAATGTTATCGCGAAAAGCTCTCTGGATGTTGCTTCTCATTAGTAACTTAAAAGTGATAACATATTAATCAGCAACACATATCATCACTCCAGTTGAGCAATCAGCCAAATGCAACAAGACAGAAGAAATAGCGCCAGCAATTCACATAAAATTGTTCACAATCAGAAATCTTGTCTAAATTTCTAAGGAAATAGATTATGGGATTTGCCCAAAGGGGTGGAACGGGAGTGGCCAAAAGATCTACGGTGATGCTGATATATCACAGACAATCCCCTTTGTTAGACATATATAATTGTGACACGAGGATCACTCTCGGGCCTTGGCATTTTCACAAGTTGCAAAATATAAGAGTATCTATATATAACTGAGACTAAGTATTAACTAAAATCCAATCCAAGTGGTTGCCCCTTATTTTTTCTTGAGGGACTGACTTGTAAGTAATACCAAAGAGACAGACAAGTATCCAATTATCAATTGCAGTGCAGTGCAGTGCAGTGCGGTGCGGACAATCATCATTCCTCAGACAAAAATGCGATCCTGATCGAGGGAGCATTACCATGGAAAGAAAATCATAATTTCAATTGGACGTGAAGAATCGGGCGTATGTATCAGTATCAGGAAGAGGTTCTTTCTTTCCTTCCTTTTTATTTTTTGTTAAGGAGATCACGATTCACAACTCAAGCACCATGGAGAGGGAAAGGCATTTTAATTTCGGGTAGAAATCAATCATAAAGCATAGAATGGGAGGTAGAGTGAAGAGGCAGGTGTGGATAGCATCAGATTAGAATAAATTACGAAAGTGAAAGGGAAGAAGAAATGGAGGAAGGGGGAGAGAGAGATGATTACCTATAATCATTCCGACGGTGACAAAGGTGAGAAGTCCGAAAACGATCCTCATGGAGGGCGCCATGGGAATGGATGGGATGGGATGCGATTACAAATACAATACAGCAGCAGAAGAAGAAGAAGAAGGGAGGGAGAAGCAATCAAGTGTGAAATTCACTTCTTTCAGCACTCAGCGAGCGAGCGTTTGTTTTTGAATATACAGCAGGCAGCAGCAACCCCAACCCCAACCCCAACCGCTCTCTCTCTATGCCCCCTTCCTTCCTTGCTTTCTTTATATGCCTTCACCCTCCAGGCTCCAGGGACCTTTTTTCTATTATTTTGTTCCCCCTTTTTTTTTTTCTCCATCTTCGTCCCATTTTCTATATACAGACATGAGATGAGTATATGGCTTCGAAATCCTGCCCACCGTTGACTTGACTCCACTCACGTCCTTCTTCGTCCCAAACAATGACTGCGTGTTTTTAGGTGAAAACAAGGATAGCAACCACTCAAAACGGTGAAAAATCGAATCACAGTGCAATAGACGTGAGTTTTGCTCTGATCATGACACCCTTTGTTAGAAATTGAATTTTGATTGATTGCTTAATAAACTCAACTCTCTACCAATTGTGATGAGTCTCATAATTTATATATACAGGGGATTACTTCGATACCCTATAAAATTTATAGGTATCGGTACCTTTTAGATAATTTGTGATTGAAAGTTTGCCACGTGTTCCACTAACTAAATCAATTATTATTTTAAATACTCATGATTAAATCACAACCCTTAGATTTAAAAGGGTACCAATACCCTTATGGTACCAAAGCAAAAACTATATATATATATAATTCAATGTGTTCACAGCTATAAAAGATAAGTTTAATATTTATACATTAATAAATCTAATCAAATCATCTTATTTACATGACTTTTCAAGTATTAAGTGCTGTCACGAAGTAGTAAGGTAAGAGGTTACCGTAAGGATAAAGTCACGAGTTAGCTTTCTCCTTTCTCAAACGATCTTGACATGAGAACGATCTTGACGTGAGCAAGGATAGAAGATGGGGTAGCTGGAAGCACTCCACCAAGGATATCAAAATGGGTGGTAGGTAGTAGTGTATGATAGAGTTCTAGTTTCATACCTAAATAGGAGGTCCAAATGCCCATTCCACGTTCCCTGTATTTCGGAAGTGGTTAGTGGGCTTGGACGTAGATCATGGTTGGAAGATCTTGGGGAAACACAGGTTCGTGCATGATGAAGCCGAATCATGGGCTCGAGCCAAATGAGGTCGACAGTCGGCAGACAAGTCGGGCATACCTTGATCTTGACCTCCGAGTTTGGGCCCTTGCCTCTTCTCCCAACCATGGTCATTTTTGTGTCTTGGGTTTGATTTTTTATATTGGACTTACCTAAATAATAGGCGATTGGGAGGCCCATATAGACAACTCATAATGAAACTTATTCAGTTTTATTGATGTGATAATACATAACTAAATGACAATATAGAAAAAAAATTATACTATTAGTGCATGTAAATTAAACTCTAAAAATATATGTAATACATACTTCTTCGCTTATAAAAACTAATGAGTGGTTATTATTTTTTGATCGAAATTAGGGTATTCACCGCCGACAATAATGACTAATCTCTGGCCATGAAATACGTTCTATTTCCATTGGTGAAGATCGAACCCCTAACCATATGGTGAAGGGACAAAGTGAAATGCCACTACGTCACACCTCATGGTTGTAATGAGTGGTTATTATGTAGCTATAAACTACATTAGTTTTATACATTTTATGTTTTCTATCTATAATAAAATTATACCTTAAAAAAGTAAGGCACCAAAAAAATGCCACTAAACAACAAAATAAATTTAATTGAACTATATTATGGAATATTTGATCCATATAATGTTTGCTTGAATAGCACTTTTCATAAAGTGGGAATGAGAAAATCACGTTCTCAACACACTTCCGTTGAAAGTGAGAATTTTTATACCTGTTCGAAATTACTCATGGGAGCAAAATAAACAAAGCTATAATCAATCTCAAGTATGATTATTTTGTTGTTGTTGGTTGTTGTTGTAGTAGTAGTATATACTAAGGTAACATTTGGTCAGTGATACCAGAACAGAAATACAAGGATACTGAAGATATAGACCTATTTGGTGGTGCATATAAAAATAGGGGAGAGAAATTTCTCTCCCTGGGACAGAAAAATATAAAATTTTTATACCTTCAAAAAATGGGGACAGTGAAGACAGGATACGAAGACAGAAATTTAATATTTTTTCTTCTGATAATACCCCTATACAAATTTAATATTATTGTCTCTGTCTCTACTATCTCCATTGTCCTTGTATTTCTGTCCCCGTTTATGATACCCGATGTATACATGACAGCGGATAAGTTCTATACTGCTTCAGGGTCCCATGAGACTCACCTGTGTTACCAGGAAGACCCTGGAATGCAAGGAGGACCCTTAATGCAGCAGATATGGTGAACTATTACCGCTATAGCGGTCACAGTTAGTGGCAAAGTTGGTTTTAGCATTCTAGGGACCGCTATAGCGGTCGTAAGTGGCGCGGCCCGGTAGCTTTTGGAGGGGGGGGAGACCGTTATAGCGGTCATACATTGCTATAGCGGTGTCGGCAGTGCACGAACAGTGCAAAATGCATCGTTTCATGGAAGTGAGACCTCCAACCCCTTTTAAACACTTCAAACTCGGGATTTTCATCCCAAATCCGAAACCCCTCTCTTCCCAATTCTCTCCCACTCCTTCCTCACACAAATTCACTTCAATTCTTCTTCCTTCAAGAGATCAAAAGTGAGATTTACGGGTTTTGTTGTCTCCATCTTTCTTACTCTGTATCCTAGAATTTGGGTTTGTTGTTTGTCTCCATTATTGTTAAGTGGGGGCACTCCCCCAATGTTGTTAAAGTTATGTTTTGGTGTTCTAAAGATTGTTGGAGACTAATCTTGTGTTTTGTGGCTCCAATAGTAGACATTGGTGTCATTCCTCCTTCTCGGAGCTCCGTTGGAGTTGACGTCACCATTATCTCCTCTCTAGGTGAGTGGGTTTGGAACCTATGACCCTTATGTTGGTCATTAGATTTAATTTCATAAAATTATCGTGGATTGCATGATTTAGAAAGAATTTCAAGAGAGTATATACTTCGATTGATTTATTATGATCATCGAAATAATGATTTCGAACTAGAGCATGAAATTATGTTTTAATGCAAACTCATGGGACCATTGTTGCTAAAGCGATTTTATTTAAGAGCTAGAGCATGATTTTGACTTGGTTGGAGATTTTATAAATTGCCTTGATAATTTCAAGAGTTCTAGGTTTAAACGATTACATGTGGATATATTAGAGATTACATAATCCTAAGAATTGAGCTTTGAAACCTAGAGAAAGCCTGAGAACAGAGTTTTAAATAAATTATTTGAGATTTAGAGATTAGACGGTAGCTATAGAGAAACAAACAGCGAGTTAACGGCTGGACCCTGATCATTAACCTTGGTACCAAGTTGTCCCGATAGGACAATCTCATAGAGCAGAGAACGGAACCTATTTAGGTGTCCACACTAGATCCCTAATGGATTATAGAGTATAATAATTAAGGTTCTTCAAGAATCATATAATAAGGATTCCTATTTCTCTCGTAGAGTACTGTTAATATATTTTTAGAAAGATTTTGATTTAGAGATATAATACATAAACATGTATACGAGCATGATTTTAAAGATTATTCCATCAACTAATTTTAATTATTTGTATATAATTATTTATTCTCGTTGGTTGTTCCGTGAGAGGGTTATGGGTGAGGACCTACTCACTGAGTTTTAGATGGAACTCACCCCTCTCCCTTTCCCATTACAGGTGCTGTAGACACTGCGGGTTCTCCTCTTCCATCTCTTCCCCCGCAGTAGTGATATTTATCAATTGGTGAGCTTCACCTCGTGTGAAGTACTCTATTTTGCTTTTTGTTAAAGATAGAGTGCTCAAGTTACATGACGGGCAGGGTCCTGGACCATAGAGATTGATTAGCATTGTTTCATCATGAATAATTTGTATCTACATGATTATAGATCTCATGTATATTTTGTATAGAGAGCAACTCATATTTTGAACATCAATGATATGTTTAGAGTTTGAAATGGAAATAATTGGTTTTATTGACTATGATTGTGTTTTCATGGAACCAATGGTTTATTAGAGATTAAATGATGTTTTGTACACGATTTTATATTAAAATGTGTATATAGAAAAACTCAGAGGTCACGAGACTTATGTGGGAATGAGAATTCCCCATGTGCCGGTCACGTACCCAAGTCTGGTCGTGACATTGTTCCCCTTCCAAATGCTACCTACGAGTTTGCTTTGTTAACCATAAAAGGGCTTGTTTGCACATTGTTATCTTTTTATCAAGAAAGCCGCACTTTTAATATGTTTTGATATGTTAATCTGGTTTGATATGTTAATTTATGTTGCATTGATACTTTACTACCTCATTATGCGCGATATCTGGGACATATCATGTTTGATACTGACACCGATATTTTGATACTTCAAAAAGTGTCAAAATTAATATACATCAATATTTTTGTGGTTCTACAAATTGATTTGTCCATAAAAAGTCATTGATATATAATTTTTATGTTTCCTCAAGATAGTTATGATAAGAATAAAATAAATTTAATAATATATTGATAATATCACCATAAATTTAATAATACACACACACACACGTATCCCCGCATCTTAAATTTCAGAATTTTACTATATTTCGGTATTAGTGTCGGATCGTATCAATATCATATTTTATCTTCGTGTATCATATATTTTAATGTAAAATTTGGTGAAAATTGTTCATAGATAAATTATATGTGTAAAATATTAAAATTACACATAGAATTTATTCATGAAAATTTCCCTATTTTTACTGTAAATTTGTTGCTGTCTAAATTGAGAGAATAGATGTCACATAATCGGTTGTCGCATTATCTACTTCTTTCTGCCTAACTAAACACATCATAGGTCAACGAAAAAAAACCACAAAAAGAATGTTTTTGGGCAATATAATTTTCATAGTTTTAAAAAATCATTTTATAACATAAAAATATATTTAAAAATAATTTATGATGTATTAATATTATATAACATAAATTGTTTTATAACTATGGGGACTACTCAGGTGCCTTATTAAGTCAATGCCTATGGTGCCTATTTGTGCATCCTCGCCATTCATCTTTGCTATAGAACTTAAGCTTGAACATCCTTACTGTCATCGTATCCCTCACCCTTTGCTTCCTCCTTCTCTGTCGTCTCTCCCCTTCCTCCGTTGCCCCCTCCACCAGCACAACGCCAATTTTCATCTTCAACCGCTGCATCTCACTGGAACTTTCTTATAACTCTTCGCCCTCCGCTCTTATCATCAACTCCATCCCAATTTGGCCGGCAAAGTGCTGTTGCTGTTAAGGTGGTCTTCGAGTTCCATGAGAATGATTGGGAGGTTGTGTTCCTTTTTTTTTTGAATTGAATTATCCGAATTCAATTCAAGCTACAATGTTTTTTTTTTCTTTTATAGAATTTCAATAGTCCAAATTCATTTTTTCTTTTTGTTTCTTTCTTCTTCTTTTTTTAATTTTTTTTTTCAAAAATTGAGGGAGTTGGTGGTAATGATGATAGCGTCGAGGGATATGGCGGTGAGGCACACCACGGGGAAGTATATGGAGTTTGGGGAGAAAAAGAGCACGGCGTTGCTTTTCCGGATGCCAATGTCAAAGAGGGAGGTAGCACGACGTCCATGGCACGCCAAAGTTGGTGGAAGGTGAAAGCATCGATGAAGGCGATTTTGCCGTGGTTGGGCATCGGAGGAGATAAAGGTGGTGACATCCAATGAGTGGTTCTATGGTGAGGATTCTCTTGTGGGGCCTTCTACACCAAATGGTATGTTGCTATTGCACAATGAGTTATTTGGCACCGTAGGCATTGACCATAGGAGGCATATGAGCAATGGCATATATCTCAATGTAAAATATTTTTTCAAATCTTTTATTTAAAAGATTAATACTCAATGCAAGCATGATTGCATCAAGTAAGAGGATACATGCAATTTTGATTAAAAAAAAATTAAAAGCTCATCCAAACACGCCTGAAATATGATGAAAATTTTCATGAATAAGTTTCCTTTGTAACTTACACATGGAGTTTTACCTCATTTTTACCCGAGTGCTTAGTTAGTGAGTTTTACCTCATTTTATAAATGACATTTGCATATAATTTTATATATGAAATTCATCAATAAAATTTTCTTCCATGTTTTTACCAGATACTAACTTAACGTACTCACATGTAAGTGTAAACTTTTTACACATATATATTATGAATTGTCACATTAATAAAAATATTTAATTCAATAATTTATTATCTAACTGTCTTATAAATAAAAATATATGATTAAATAGGTTTAAACTATACTGACAATTTATCAAAAATTAAATTGAGAAAATATGGGTCAAAGTGGATCGTAAATATGTTTGTGACTTATTGAGAAAAGAATAAGTTTAACCTATAAAAAAAATATTTTTTCAAAAGAGGATGCATAATTATTATATTTTCATGATAAAAATGCAGTTAGCTTTATAGATACATGAACTTTTATAGGATATTTCTTCATTTCAAATCTATGAAAAAATGGCTTTATTTACTTTATAATAATCATCTTTAATTTACATTCTTGTAACGAACTCAATACATCTATCAAAGATGATTGAACTTCACGTAAAAAAGGAAAGATTGAAATTGCTCAATAGGAAATTGATCAAGATAATAGACGTTTTGACTCCTTAATTAGTTATTTTGGGTTCAAGTCCTAAAAGTGGAGGGAAAAAACCATTGTTAAGAGACTCTTATCCCTTTTAGAAATCTCAATGAGCCAAGTATTGGGAATTTTAATTGGATTTTCAATAGAGCAGTGCTACAAGACCCAAATTGGTTATCCCGAGTTGAAGTGCCGGACACATGTGATGATAATTTATTGGCGAGATGCAAAGAAAAGTGAACTCGGGAAAGAAATTATTAAAAGAGTAACAAATTACATCAACACATGTTAATTGGTTATATCAAATTCTGGAAACTTATCGGCGTCATGAAGTAATTTCCATTTCAATAATAGGATCGACTGGGATATCAGTGATTTTTTATGGAGATTGAAAAACAAACATTGAAATTGTTATCGACTATGTTAAGGTCGTGGGATAGTTTTCGTACTGTGCCAATGTCTAAACTCCGACAAGGACAGGAGAGCAATTTATAATGGTGCTTTGAGAAGAATAACATAGTTAAAGAGCCAATCAAGTTGGTTGTAAGCTGTATGCCTAATTCCATTTGGCTAAATCTGCTGTTATAGTTTTTCTTTTTAACAAATATGTCATATTTTGAAAATAGTGACCGATCCATTTAAGACGTATTATTAAAAATTATGCTTTTTTCATCATAATACTAATGATTTTATTGGAAATTGTAATGGTTTTTGTGAAAACTGTTGAAGTATTTTCAGATTTGTATTTGAATCCAATTTGCAAAGCATTTGTGATTATATTTTTAATTATGCAGTACTAATTTTTGAATCAAGGTTATAAAATAAACCTCGATTTCATGGTTTGTCTTATAAAGATCATGTTTGTACTTTAATCATAACATCGTATCCTAAATTTCTTTTGATAAATCTTAGAGAATTTTACACTTAAAATTTTTAAAATTCAATGTAATTACATTCAACGCTTTTTCTATTTTATAAAATTATTATTAAACACTATTAAGATTCACTAAAATTATATTGATATCTTTTACATATGCTAGTTCATTAATGTAAGTAGAGATATTAAAGCAGACTCAACTTATAGGGTTGGTCTACCAAATCATCAGTTTTTAGCGGGCTAAACTAAACTTTTGAGTCTATGAAATTTTCTAGGCCCCTAACCCATCCTACTTAGTCTGGGGGTTTAAGCAGATTGGGTCAAGTCTTTTTTTTTTTTAGTCTTTATTTTGTAACAGTCTCAAAAACTCAAACCAAGCAAACATGAGACCAAGCCCAAATTAAATTTAACATATTTTTGACCCAAAAAGGGGATGAAATGCGTACAGTATATGTAATATATTATATATAAATGATTAAATTTAATGAGTTGATATATAATTGTTATAAGTCTTGAAAATTTAGATCAATTAATAAAAAAATTTAAAAAATTTTTTAAATAAAATTATCAAACTATTTCAATCCATTTAATTTTTGGGGTAATTTGGCCGGTCTTGTTTTTGGTGGGATGGGTTAGCCCATTGTAAGTGACAAAAAAATATAATATAATATATATATATATATATATATATTAAAATACCAACAAGGTCCGACACAATTGACACATAGCTGGGTCCTTTAAGCATGTTATCAAGGATACCCTTGGCACACCCAAAATATGTATATTAAAACACCTATTTTTTATCATAAATTATAATTATAAATTACATTTTGATGCAATAAAAAAATAATTTAATCAATAAATGTGTCAAATTATATTTTAAATTCATTCTATTCAAACAGTTTTTTGAATGAAAATGAAAGGCAGGTAACAATTTGGATGGAACGTGAGAGAATGAAACGCAGATAAAAGGTATAAAGGAAAGGGTGACATGGTTAATTTGGTGTTTGGAGAAAAAGACAATCCAATGATGAAATAGATCCCTGGTTGTTCGCGCCACGAAGGAAGGAGGGAAGGAAGGGAGGGAGGGAGAGGGACCAAACAAATGAATGGCATTCTCAGTTGAGAGAGAGAGAGAGAGAGAGAGAGAAGAGGAGGAGGAACTAAGAAAGGAAAAAGGGAAGAACAATCAATACAATATAATAGGAATAGCAAACTTTCTTTCTTTCTGTGTGTGTATGTCTGTCTGTCTATCCAGAATCCACATCCAACATCCACCTGAATTCATTCATTCATTCGGAGGTGGCAAATAAAGCTGATAACAAGGCAACAGTTAATTACTAATAGCATTAATTAATCAATTAATGAATGCAATGGCTTCCTCTCGTTGTCGTTGTCGTCCCCGTGCACCAGCGCTGCCTTTCGCCCTTCTCCTCTTCTTCGTCTTGGTTGCAGCCGCGGCTGCCGCCGATGACCAAACGGACCCCTCCTGCAATCACGACGTCCAATTGGTATTTCTATATATATATATATATATCCTCAATATAATTCCTACTGAATTTGGAAATGGTCGATCATAATTAGCGGGCGCACGGGTGGGATGGATGTATATATAATTAATAATATATGCATATGCATCATAATCATCATCATCATCGTCCATATGTTTGTTTGTATATTTATTATTGTGTGTGCCGGTGGAAGTTGCTAACTAATTAAGCTATACTATTATTATTATTATTATCATTATTATAATACAGTATAAATAAGAAGCGTCTTCTTGGATGGATATGATATGACATGATGCGATGCAGGTGAAGGTGGATAACTGGGTTGATGGAAAGAAAGGGTCCGGGTACAGTGGCATGAGTGCAAGATTTGGTTCTATTTTGCCGGAGAAGGCTGATGCCAGAGCTCCTGCTCTTTCTTCTGATCCTAAAGACTGCTGTGCCACTTCTAAGGTTCATTTTCATTTCTCAAGTCAAGTGTACGCTTAATTCATTGCTTGAGCATTAATTCTTAATTAGCTAATTAATCCCCATTTGGCAGTTATCTGGATCAGTTGCTCTGTGTGTGCGTGGTGGCTGTGACTTCACAACTAAAGCTGCATTTGCACAGTCAGGAGGTGCAACTGCCATGTTGATGATAAACGACTCGGACGGTATATATAGCTTCCCATTCCCTACTTGTTTACCATCAGCCAGCCACCGGTGACGGAAACTAAAGTATTCTGTGTGTTAAACAACAGAGACAGCCTAAATACATCAGCTGTACAGAGAAATCCAATCCTATTTCACATATGTATGAAGAATAGTCCATCATCAGAACCGCACAACAAACCTATGCAATCGCAAGCTAGCTTGTCTCTTCATTTTTAATACCTGTTGTATGTCCTACTATGTACTAGTGGTCCATGCAGAGAGGGCTTATGGCAATTTAAATTTTAAAATCAAACGGCAACTTAGATAGACTAAGTGATGACATTGCCATTTCCTTTTTTATACTCACCAACAGGAATTAACATTATAATTTACTGACTTGAACTAACTTTACGGCAATCATTTACTTATTATCTCTTCCCGTAAATTTTAGTTTGTTTCGGTCAATCATTCGTGATCATATTTTGCCTGAAATACATCTTTGAATATTCTGTCAGATCTCTTTGAGATGGAGTGCTCGAATGGCTCTAGCAGAGTAGACATTTCAATCCCAGTTGTGCTTATATCAAAGTCACTAGGAAATGATCTCAACCAATTTTTGACGTCTGGAAAGAGAGGTCAGGCCTTCAATTCTTAGAACTTGTGTGTGTACTACTATCGCAATTGAGAAAGAGATTATGTTTATGGATCTTAAAATTTGTGGTATAGATCTAAGATGCAAGAAAATCATTTAATTTTTTTAGCCATGATATGGTGTGCCCGTGGATAGATTATTCTGCTGTCTTGTACTCCTTATTTTCCCATTTATTCTAATAACATTTCCTTATGTATATATATACACTTGTAAAATAGAGTCAGAAGCTATGTATCTTTTAGATATTAAGGACTAATGGTTATAACTGGGGAATACAGCGTAAAACTTGGAGCCAAAGTTTGATAACCTGCCACAAAATGAAAAGACACTATGTTATTTCAATCTCCATTCTCGATCTTTTTATTGATGCAAGTGATTCAGTTGTAATGATTAGTATCACCATTTAATAAATTGCCCCAACTAGTGTTTCATGCTAAACCTTAGACTTCCAACGTAGCCTCACTTTATACACTCTGGTACCCTTATAAAATTAAAGGATACAGGTATTCTTCAGGTATTTGTGGCTAAAAATTAGCCACATGACTTGCGAACTCAAGTTATTAAGATCTGTAAAACTTATGATTAAATCATAGTCAGTGAATACTAAAGGGTACCAAAGGAAATCCCTTTCTATTCATATATTTATATGCATGTATGTGTGTGTGTGTGTGTGTGTTAACTTGGCATTTCTTACATTGTCATGTATGTTATTGAGTTTAATTGTATATGTGCTTGCGGATACTTCAGTGTTCATTCTCTTTTCTTTCATCAATTGCGTTCATAATGGTATCCATTCATACAGTACGTTTTTCATGCTTTGTCAGCATTTTGTGTGTGTATGTGTATATATATCTTATTCCAGGTTTATTTTTGCATGATTTACAAATAGTTAATTTTGAGTTGTCCATTGCAGTGGAAGTTTTGTTATATGCTCCAACTCGCCCACTTATAGACTATTCAGTTCTGGTTTTGTGGTTGATGGCTGTCGGAACAGTTATGTTAGCTTCACTATGGTCAGATATAACAGCTCGTGATCAGCGTAATGAACGCTACAATGAATTATCTCCCAAGGTTTTTCCATACCACCGTACATCTACCTCGAAGTTTCAAAATAATTAAAAGTGTTCTTTTGTAACTCTTCTTGTTGGGATTGACGGCAAATTAATTAATGTAATATCTTGATGTGAGAGGAAGCTTTCGTTGACTAAAAATTACCCAATATTTAAGTCAATGGCTGTATGGGAAATTTGATTTCACAGGCTCACCTTGGTTGTGTGCAAATCTAGATTTCCTTTTATGTTTGACTGCCTTTTGTATAAATGGCCACTGCACTGATCATTTAAATCAGTTAACTGTCAGTATGGAGCTGAGGAATGTGTATCTTCTTCCAGGCCTTTACTAATTACATATTTTGGTTCATCTTTTCATACATCTTCAAGCATATTAATTTATACGTATAAGTTTATTTTCTTTTTGCTAGGGATCTTCCACTGCTGAAACAACGAAAAATGATGAGGATGAGATTGTTAACATAGACACAAAGGGTGCTATCATCTTTGTCATTTCAGCATCTACTTTTCTTGTGCTGCTGTTTTTCTTTATGTCATCTTGGTTTATCTGGGTGCTGGTAATATTTTTCTGCATTGGTGGTATTCAGGTAATGTAGCTCATTCCCATGAATTTCATTCCTGATGTTGCTAATTCAAAAGCTATCATTTTTCATGGTGTGCATGAAAACTGTATTGGTTCCCTATTTTTGTCCGTGATTAAACTTCTGTCTATTGCAAACTGAAGTGAGTAATTCTATTTCATTTAAACACGCACCAGTCAAATTGTACTATATAGTTCTTGTTGGATTTTCATACACGAGTTCAACAAATGTAAGAAAGAAGGGTGAGAAAGAGAGAGAGTATAAGTGTTTGAGAAGCCATGCCTGCAGTTAAAATGGCTTTTAATAGCACAAATACCATACAGAAGCATATAACCTCTGCGGAACTAAATGACTATAAATATTCAGTCCAGTCCTGTGGAAACTGCTTTAATCTGGGTTTAGGATTAAAATACACTTGATAACTGGCCTTTCTCTGCAAAGTAACATTTTCAGTGTGCACAACTTCCAAAACTCTCCTTCAGCAACAAAGGCAGGCATAAAAGCATACAAAATTCTTCATAAACACCTCCAGTAGATCAATATGCATAAAAAACGTTTTTCAGATTGGATAGAATGATAGATGAGGAGGCCAATGGTGAGTGGCATCCAAGGTAATAAATATACGCTGAACAATACAAAAGCATGATTAAGATGAAGTTAAAAGGGTCTTCGAGTAGCCTTCTCGATAATTTTGCGCGTAGCCCTTGGAACCCAGCCAGACTTTCAAGCATGCAATAGAAACATCCAGATTTACTTCTGTTGTATAAATCTGTTTATTTTTCACATATTCGGAGAGGTTGGGCAGCTTTGCTACATTCTTACATTCTTGAGTCTCCATACATTTGTTGTATATTTTCCTGCTTTAGGTTTTGTTTGGTTGGGAAGTAAAAATGAGGGTAAAAATTCCATGAATGAGATCCATGTATAATTTTACACATGAAGATCATCTATAAAAATTTCACACTTATTTTTACTCCCCAACTAAACTCACCTAAAGGATATTTTATCTGCCTCCTAGTTGTATTTTTTCTAATTCTCTCTAACAAAAGATTTCATTTATATTTGCAATAAAAGTGCATCAGATAGTGCTTAGACTTTTCTGTTAACTGGCATGATGATCTATTTGAAACCATACTGCATATAACTGTTGACATGTTTTTGGGTTTTTGGATATTCTTAACTGCTTAAAATTCCTCCTTCCATTAATTAAAGTCTGCTTTCATTTTCAGGGGATGCACAATTGTATTGTTAGTCTTTCTTCAAGGTATACTATGATCCATTTCTTTCTAACAAAAGAAGAAATCAGTGTTCTTTCTGCATGCCTTGTGTAATGCTTTTTTATTTTTTATTTTTACTCATATCTATTCTTCGAATATATAAGCAGATTTTGTCCCAGTTGTGGTCAGAAGAATGTGAATTTACCTCTGTTTGGGGAGGTCTCTATTTTCTCACTGGTAGTGTTACTATTCTGCATAGCATATGCGGTATTTTGGATTATTACCCGGCAGCAGCGATTTTCGTGGTTTGGTCAAGATGTACTTGTAAGTTTCAGATTATAGTACCTGCTCAATTGGTCTTCCTATTATCATCGTAGTTTCTCAATTCAAAATTCAGGACAGTGAGGCAAGCATTGAAAAAATGAACAGTATTAATTTATTCATGATGCTTACTGCTTGAAATTTCGGTCTCCTTTCTGGAAAGTTCTCAATCTCATAGAACACTGACTCTAATTTGAGGAGCCGTGATTAACCCAGGAAATTGGTTTTAGAAACAAGGGTGGAAGTTGCAATGGTTTCTAGTTCTAGGTTTGCCTAGCGTTGATATCTCCATATTTCCTTAGGAACTTTCCCATAGATTTAATTGATTATTGTTGATACCATTCGGCAGTGAAAAGTTGTTTAATTGATCATTTACTTTGTGCAATTGCCTTGAAATGTGGCTTTATCCTTGACAGGGCATCTGTTTGATGATAACAATCTTGCAGTTAGCTCGACTACCTAATATTAAGGTACCTGTATCGGTTGATTGTGTTTGTAATAAGTGTTTCCTTACTCATCTGTTTCGCAATATCTATTGTAACAATCCTCATAATTTGCTTATGCATCTGATATGATAGGTTGCAACTGTACTCCTTTGTTGTGCATTTGTATACGACATCTTCTGGGTGTTCATATCTCCAATGATATTCCATAAGAGCGTAATGATCACGGTAAGTCTTCGTCTTACCTGTGCATTTCCTATCTTTTCCATTTCCTTTATATATCTTTCATCTTGCCGGGCAATAGATATTTTCCTTTTCATTCTTATTGTTTAGGTGAACAACTTATATTCATTTTTAAATATATACTCCGTGTTCTATTTCACAAAAAAAGAAACAAAAAAGGTGTCTATAGCTATGTTATGAGTTCTGTTTTCTAGGTTGCTCGAGGTGACAAGGCTGGTGGGGAAACAATTCCTATGCTATTGAGATGTCCTCGTCCTTCCGATCCTTGGGGTGGTTACGATATGATTGGATTTGGAGATATTCTCTTTCCCGGTTTGCTTGTTTGCTTTGCTCGTAGGTACTGAGTCCCATATTGTGTCGACAACTTACAAAACTGAAGGCGTACACCTACTAACACTTTGAATATAGTGAACTCCTATGCTTATTAGATTTAATAATGTGTTTGTTATGACTTTTGATTATCTCAGATTCGACAAGGATAATAAGAAGGAGGTGTTAAGAGGATATTTTCTTTGGTTGGTAATTGGGTATGGCTTTGGTAAGTTCTTTTGCAATATGTTCGTGTTGATAACTTGTTAATTTTCGTCGTATCATCAGAACAGTTGAGCTCACCATATCCACGATGTCTTACAGTCCAATCTGTTATTCTGATGCCTTTAATTTATTTGCGGCCTTAGAGACGTTCCATTTGTTTTGAAATTGAATATAGATGTTCCATGCTGATTGATTGCCTATTTAAACAATTAAACTTTGTATTTTAGAGGTAATGCTATTATGGTTTTAGGTTTGGTGCTGACATGCAGGGGGTGTGTTCCCTTTCCAGGCCTCTTCTTAACATATTTGGGGTTGTATATAATGAAGGGTCATGGACAACCTGCTCTCCTCTACCTTGTTCCATGTACACTAGGTAAACTAATTATTGTGTGCCTGCTCAGATTCGGAGTGGGTGTAGGTTTCTGTTTGTGATCGTTTAACTTGTCGTCTCATGCCTAATTGTTGTCAAATTAATTAATTAATTAAATCAACAGGTGTCACTGCCATATTGGGATCTGTAAGAGGTGAGATGAAGACTCTTTGGGATTGTGACGCATACTCGTCCTCGACAAAAGCGCCTTCCCAAGTTTGAGTCACACTGATCTGATCTGATATCCATGCAACTTGGCAAAGGACACCGGTCGATCAACGCAGTTTAATTACAGAGTGCTTAGGAAAGATACCCCCAGCCCCAGGTGTATAGTAATAGTACATACAGGCAACTAACTCTGTCTTTATTGGGCCTCCATAACTATCTTCTGTATCATGAATGATTGTTTGTACGTTCCTTCGGCCGCGTCATATGTTGTTTCAGTTCTTGTCTGAATGAAGTCTTCTGAAATTTTGCCACCGTTTCTTAATTTGTTGCTGCTGTTCGTTGCTACATATATACACACTACCACCACCACCAAAGCGACACCTAGCAGTACTCTCGCTTTCTCACTCTCACCTGATGGCTGATGAAGTACTCCTCCTCCTCCTCCTCCTCCTCATGATCACCATATGGATATGGTAATTTACTCATATATATATTCTCCTGTTTTTCTTTGGTATTTATGTATGTCAGTCTATATGTGCCAGTGTCTTGCTTAATTTATAGGCTCGCGTTAGGCAGATCTAACAAAAATCTAGTTCTTTTATTGTTATTATTATTATTGTCAATAGCACCATTGACAGCACTTCACCAACAAAAACTCAACATCTTTCTGTATTTGAGTATAATGTCATACAATTTCTTACATATTATCTGACTATGTTTTATCACATTATAAAAGCATTTGATCTTGTAATTACTATCAAAGTTACAAATATGGTCTCATAACATATAATTGGATTTATAACCAATAACTTATCAAAATTAATCTAAAAAAGGTTTTAGTTGAATATATATTTATTTATTGAAAATTGTTAACCTCCACACATTCACCTATAGGTTAGCAAGCTACACATTTTATTTTGAACAAAATACCAAAATCTCTTCGTTTTGAACTAGTTTTATGAAGTGAATAGTTTGATAATTATATCTTATCCTAATTAATCACTCAACTACTTTATTTATTGCATTCTCTCTCCTCTCTCTTCACATTTATTGGACTGTAGCTAAATTTTAAATACAATATTAACTATCACTAAAAAATTTTGTTTTTCAATTAATGAATTAACTTAAACTAAAATAAATAAATAATATTTTACATTTAGCATATAGTTTTTTTTCAGCGGTGATTATTGAATTTAAAAAAATCTTTTTCAGTAAAAAAAAAACTGCACTCTTACACCAAAAATGTGTATATGTTTATTTTAATATTTTTCCGTTACCATTTTTTAATTTTTTTAAATAAGAACTAAATTAACCTTTCGAATTTTCTTTCTTGATATCCTCTCAAATTATTTTTTGATTTGTAGTATATTTTTTCAACAAAAACTAATAATAGACAGTAAGCAACCATTTTCATTTTTATTAATTTTTTAACTACTTCTTAAATCATTGAAAAATTGAATACTTGTTTACTTCTTTAATAAATTAAAAAATTGCGCTCGTCCTTTAAACATGAACGAAAACTTATTTAAAATCGAAGTAAATAAAGTTTTACTTGCGATATCACTTATTACTTAACTTGGATAATTGCTAACATAAAAATTGATTTAATTTATCCAAAATATTATTTATTTATTTAATTTAAATCATTAATTGAAAAACAAATTTTTTAGTGATAATTAATATTATATTTAAAATTTAACTATAGTCTAATAAGTGTGAAGAGAGAGGGGAGAGAATTCGATAGATAAAGTAAATGAGTAATTAATTAGGATAAGATCTAATTATTAAACTACCCACTTCATAAAATTAGTTTAAAATAAAGAGATTTAGGTTTTTTTATTTAAAATAAAATGTGTAGCTTGCTGACCTACACGTTAAATGTGTGGAGGTTAGCAATCCCCCTATTTATTTTATTAGTAGATTATTTACTTAAAAATTGAAAATATAAATCGATTTTTTTTTTGTCCTGGAAGCTCATTTCATATCATGAAACAAGAATAAGGTCTAGTTCATCTATATCAACTTGAAGGAAAATAACAACCTAGTCCGCTAGATGGTTAGGCATAACCTTAACCTATTATGATAACCTTGTCCAGAATGTAAGTCTCATGTAACACTAATAAACTTAAAGATAACAATTACACAATGTGCTGTCTTATTGGCTTCTATTGGAGATCTGCAAGTTTCCTCCATGGCAAACAATCCACTTTAAGAGAAGAGATTCACTCAGATGCACACACTTTGCAGGAACTCTTTGAATTTGTTTGTTGTCATTGATCTTCCATTACTTAATAGACTGTATTAGCTCCAAACTTTATCCTAAATGCATCAGCTTGACTATCTTAAAACAAGCGTGCTAAACACCCGGATACACAAACAAACACAAAACAAAAAGTCTCAACTAACCAACACTGACATAACAAGCTGATTGTCATCTGTCATGAATTTGAAGCTGCACAGATAAGAGTGATTACAACTAAGAAATTCCATGATGTGAGCTAGTCTTGCTTCATTCTCTGATCCAAACACTACTATTATATCAAGAGAAGCTCGCCAGAAGCAAAATCAAACAAACCTCAAGCTATCTAAATGATGGGTCATGGGAGTCATAACGATTGTTTGGAGGGAGGGAAGCATTTTCGCTAACTGATGACACAAATGCATGCATAGGTGACAGGTGGAGAAGCCTTGCACTTGCTTTTTGGGTCTTGAGAAGCCTGGTGCTGAGTCTAGCGTTTTCGCTCATCTCTCCGTTAAACTGGTACCGCCCAACACATGGCGAAGGGCTATGCTATCCTAAACTTTTTCCTCCTTTGCGTAGTTTACCTAGTTCAACTCGTTTAGGGCATTGGGCTCGATCCTTTTTTGTAACTATGATATTGATAAAAGTTCCCTTTTCTCTATAACGTCAAAACAGGGGTAGAGTCGAGTAAGTAAGCCCAATTGATATGCTTCGTTATATCCACATCATTTGAAGGATATTTAATCATCAGACCTCTTTTGACCAAAAACCAAACCTCAGGAAATGGCCTTGTCATCTGAAAAAAAAAGGGCTTGAGAGCACAATGGTAGAATTGCAATTTGCAGCTTTGTAAATAGCTTTGACAAAAAAAAAAAAGCTGTGTAAATAGCGATGAACAATGAATAATTGCATTTGGAGACGAGATGCTCACTTTTGAATTTCTATTTTTGGAGAATTTTAAGTTTATAAACAAATCGTTGAAGATATGTTTAGTTAGGGTTAAAAAAATGATGAATTTTTTATGGACAAACTCTATATCATCCATGAAAATTACACTATATTTTTATCCTTGAATCAAATACACCCTAAACTTTAATTTGTTAAATGGTTTCGTTTAGTTTTTTAGTAGTGTTAATTGATTGATACCAACGTGTTATGATTGGTCAATATAACATCAAGGGAAAGAGAGCGTAAGCAAGTGAGTAAAGAAAAAGACAATCCATTACTAATAATTTATAATT
Organism: Dalbergia cochinchinensis; assembly: GCA_031216125.1. Lineage (NCBI taxonomy): Eukaryota > Viridiplantae > Streptophyta > Magnoliopsida > Fabales > Fabaceae > Dalbergia > Dalbergia cochinchinensis. Next base: position 66,292,546 of record CM062369.1, read on the forward strand.
TTTGTGTGCCTTTTTAAGAGAATGCTTTCTGTCATAATAAATTCTATTACAACTCACCTACCTCTTTTTTTCTTCTTTCTAATGTGCAATTAATAATTAGATTTTGTATAACGTGTCTACCTATCAAATGCAATATCTCATCGATGTAACATGATACTTAAAAGGAAAATTTGTATTTTGAATGACAAATTATTATAAGGAATCTTCTTAATATCATTAAAACTTATTACGACTATACATGGAGTGTCTTTTCCGGTATGTAAGAATTTCATTTTTCTACGTAAAAAGAAAAATAATTTCCATAATAAATGACAGTGATGTTGCCAAATTGATAGTAGCATATAAATGTTTTGAAAACGTTTTTCTTTTTCCGACATAGTATCTAACATATTTGTATGAAACCTCATTACAATTTTTAAGAATTCAAGAGATTCTAACTTTTGTCTATAATGTTGTTAAACTTGTTGTTTATAACTATAACAATTTCTAAAACAACGTTAAAGTGAGACTTCCAACTCGAGTTAAAACATTATTTTTTGTTTGTTTTCTGGAAATAAATTGTTACAGAAGCAAGTGAGTTATAGAATGTTTTCATGAAGTGATAAACAAAATATTGATAGGCAATAAAATTCAGGTGATGAGGATGGAAGAAAGAGAAATATTATTTACATTTATTATTTATAAAATATCGTGTTAACATAATCATACCTACTATTGAATAGGGTATAAACTTTATTTGATTTGAGATTCATATCTCATCTAATAATAAATAAAAAATTTGTTAAAACGATGTTTTATAAAATGAGTATAAATAACAATCACGTAAGAAATGCCGGGCGGGGCCGGGTTGTGTTTGATGTTTTTGCTGAGCGGAGTGCGTAGCAACATGTTATTATAGCATATATAGGATTGCATGGAAATAGAATGATGTCGTGCTGGCGGCTGTGTTGGAAATTCAGTATTCAGTAATAGGCGAGAGTGAGAGAATGGGTTGGCAATGAGCATCGCATGGCGCTTTAAAAATAAATAAAAAAAAAAAGGAAATTTAGAAAGGGCGGAAATCCCTTATTGCTGCGGAAATGGAATCTCTTTTCTACCGTGTAATTATTTATTATTGATATGTCATAAATAGATATTATATATTTAAATTTATAAATTTGTTTAATCATAGGGAACAGGAATGCTCCGCAGTGTGATTGATTCAAAAAAGGAAAGCAGGCAATCCCATTGCATATTGCATTGCGGGAGTCTGTGTGTGTGTGTGTCTCTCTCTCTCTCTCTCTCTCTCTCGCTGTTTCATTTATCCATCCACTTGTAAACCCTAGTGAGTGAGTGATGCTCATTCATATCATAGTCATAGTCTCATAGCAGGAGCAAGCACTAGTGAGAGAGAGGGAAGGGAAGGAGAGCAAAGAGAGAGAGCAGAGAGAAGTGAAGAAGGAAGGCAGTAGAACAGAATAGAAAATAGAAGAGATGGATCTTGGGAGTGTTGCAGTTGTACTCCGAGCTGCCCTCAGTCCCAATCCCGATGAGCGCAAGGCAGCTGAGCAAACCTTGGATCAGGTATCGCATCAAATCAATCACATTCTGCTACTAGTAGTATTTCTTCATACCAATTCAATTCAATTCATTTCTCTATCTATCTATCTATCTATCAGACTATCACTATCAGCAGTTATTGTTATGTGCATATAGCATACAGCATACAGCATACAGCATACAGCATATAGCATATAGCATATAGCATATAGCATATAGCATATAGCATAGTGCTTGCTTGAGTGCTTGGTTGGTGATGAATGGCTATTGAACATGATGAACAATGAGTTAATTACTTCACCTGACATGAGAACAGATCCAGTACGCTCCTCAGCATCTGGTGAGGCTGTTGCAAATCATCGTGGACAACAACTGTGACATGGGCGTCCGCCAGGTCGCCACCATTCATTTCAAGAACTTCATTGCCAAGAATTGGTCTCCTCCTCCTCCTCTTCCTCATCACGATCATGACTCTCCTGCTACTGCTGATCACACCCACACCATCTCTCAGCCTGATAAAGACCTCCTCAGGGATCACATTCTCCTCTTTGTTACCCAAGTTCCTCCTCTCTTGAGGTGACGTCCTATCCTGTCCTGTCCTTCAACTTCATTCTCATTTTGTTGCCCTTTTCTATACACATACACATACATAGCACTCATATCATATGCTATTATTATATATTATTGTGTTTGCAGGGTACAGCTTGGCGAGTGCCTCAAAACCATCATACACTCTGACTACCCCGAGCAGTGTCCTCACCTTCTTGACTGGATCAAGCATCATTTGCAGGATCACCAAGTCTACGGTGCCTTATTTGTGCTCCGCATTCTTTCTAGAAAATATGAGTATGTCTTCTCTCACTTTTAACCCTTGTTTTAATTTAAATAAATTAACTTGGGCTCATCACATCACGTCTCATGCTACCTACTCTTGGGATGGATTACAAGACCTTGTGTTCTGTATGATGCATGTTCCTTCTGAAAACCATCTCGCTTGTCTCTTTCTCAGGTTCAAGTCTGATGAGGAGAGGACTCCCGTTTATCGCATTGTTGAGGAGACATTTCCCCTCCTTCTCAGTATATTTAACAGGCTTGTCCAGATTGATAGTCCCTCACTAGAAGTAGCAGATTTGATCATGCTTATCTGTAAAATATTCTGGTCCTCCATATATGTAAGTTTTCTCACATCTATCCCTTACACGACCAGTTTATCATATTTGCTGTGAGGCAGATCAATCCTTGTCTAGGATGCACGTTGCATTTTTTTGATAATTATCATGCATAGCCTATCTTCTTCTTCTTTTCAATTTTTTTTGAAAAAAACTCTATATTCCATTTTCAATTCAAATATGATACAAGTCTAGTAGTTTACTGAGGTGCAATATGTCCTAACTCTTCCCAATAGAACCACTAGAGAACAGCAATTTGAAAGAGGAGGATATATCTTTATCTTTCACCCTCCCTCGATAGGGGTGGTATTAAGTATTATCTGAGTAAACATAGAATTGAAAGGAATCTAGGGATCCTTGCATCTACTGTAACTTTCTTTCACTGTATAGTTTTTGTCTCGGCCAGTGTTTCCGACTTTCTGTTGTTGTCAAACATAATTCAAAGTTCATGTTATGAAGCTAACTTTATGGTTTATGTAAATCAAAGTTTTGACTAATGCAATGTGTATCTAAATAATCTTTTTATTTTGGGAGGAGAGAGGGGGGAGGGAGCGCAAAATTTGTTATGACTGGGAAAAGGAGAGAATCTTAACCACTTTTGCAGTTGAGATTGCACTATCAGATTTAGTTGTCTGCCTCACCATTCCTTTGTTTTATCAAGTTCTCAGAATTGACATATGTAATAATTGCAACATCGTACTTATTGTTTAAATTTATTCAGCTTGAGATCCCAAAGCTTTTGTTTGATCAAAATGTCTTCAATGCTTGGATGGTGCTGTTTTTAAATGCATTGGAGAGGCCTGTTCCCTTGGATGGTCAGCCTGTCGATCCTGAGCTTCGAAAATCATGGGGTTGGTGGAAGGTCAAGAAATGGACAGTTCACATTCTAAATCGGCTCTATACTTGGTAGTTTGATTTATTCATTAATTTAGGTTAAGAAATATGTGATTTGCTGTTGGTTGTCTGACTGATTCTCAATTTCTATGGATGGTTAAACTATCACGTTACAGTTTTGGAGACCTGAAGCTTCAAAACCCTGAAAACAGAGCATTTGCCCAAATGTTTCGGAAGCATTATGCGGGGAAGATCTTGGACTGCCACTTAAATCTGTTGAATGTCATTCGAGTTGGCGGTTATCTACCTGACAGAGTTATTAACCTGGTTCTTCAATATCTAAGCAGCAGGTGGTTTTCAATGATTTTACTCGCGTTAATTTGTGTAATTGTTTCATGTCATGCTCATGCCACGTTTCATTAACTACAGGTCTATTTTTCAACCAATTTTTATTTATTTAAGGATATAGACCCTGATTGATTGAGTTTTTCAGTTTTTTCCGTTTTAATTTAAAGGCACATACAAAAAAATTAGGATAATCTCAAAAAAGCTAAAAGTTCTAAAAAGCGTTATGGCATTTCGTAGTTCTATAAATTTCAGGTAGCAGGTACACCCATAGTTGTTAGTCTTGGAAGGCGACCTAGGTAGTCGTCAAAGCGAATTAGAGCATATTTAGATTGAAAATATTAGGATCTGTTTGGTTTGAGTTTCCAGTTTTCATTTTTAGTTTTCCAGTTTTCTAGATTTTGTGAAGGAAATACTGAAAATTCTAAAAATTATAAATTCTAGTTTTCAATTTTTATTTCCAGTTTTCAGTATTTTCTTCACAAACTCTTGAAAACTGAAAAACTGAAAACTGAAACTAGCGCTTGTTTGATTTGAGTTTCTATTTTTCAGTTCTCATTTTCAGTTTTCCAGTTTTTCAGATTTTGTGAAGGAAATACTGAAATTTCTGAAAACTAAATTCCAGTTTTTAGTTTTTATTTCCAGTTTTCAATATTTTATTTACAAAATCCTGAAAATTGAAACTAAACAGGGTTACTCTGTTGATTTTGGAATAATTTTCTTTTTCTCTTAATTTTATTTTTTAACATTTGCAGCATTACAAAGAATAGCATGTATACTGTGCTGCAACCTCGGCTTGATGTTCTTCTTTTTGAAATAGTTTTCCCTCTTACATGCTTTAATGATAATGATCAAAAGCTCTGGGATGAAGATCCGCATGAATATGTAAGGAAAGGTTATGGTAAGCCTTACTGGTCTAAACATGGAGTCTGTATTTCAGAAAATTGCAGTGTATGTGCTTATAGCTTCTAATTCTCTGGTACAGACATTATTGAAGACTTGTATAGTCCTAGGACTGCCTCCATGGATTTTGTGAGTGAGTTGTTTCGCAAGTGTGGGAAGGATAATCTTCATAAGTTTATTCAATTCATAGTTGAAATTTTCAAAAGGTAAATATCTTGGTTTCTATTAGAGTAGTTGATTTATGGATTCGGTGTCATATTTAGGTTTTTGCTGTCCTAGGTATGATGAAGCACCTGCAGAATACAAGCCCTATAGACAAAAAGATGGCGCTCTTCTTGCTATTGGAACTCTTTGTGACAAATTGAAGCAAACTGAGCCATACAAGTCCGAGCTTGAGCGTATGTTAGTGCAACATGTCTTTCCTGAATTCAGCAGTCCTGTTGGTCACCTTAGGGCCAAGGTATGCCCTCCATATTAGTATATATCTGCTATTCTGCATCTTTCCCATGTAGGTCAGTTTCACTCTTCTATTTTTTCTCTTCCTTTTTGGTACAAAATGAAAAATTGAAAAGGGGGAAACTAGCATCAATACCCATACAAAAGGCACATCGTAATTTTGATGTCTACATCTGATCAAGTATTTTGAATGTAAAATGATCTGTGGAATCTAGATAAATATGTAAAAGGCTAGACTGAACTCCTGCTGAGGGGTCCAAGTATGTCTTACTCTCTTACGTCCATGCACTTCTTATGATATTCTTGTAATATGCACATGGGTGGTGTAATCATAGTTATTAAAATTGGATCGGACCGGTCAGTTTGAACTGGAAATCGGTGAACCGGTCACTGGTCCGGTTCGGTTCAGTTCTCTCAATGGATCAATGAAGTATTGACTTAGTCAAACTTGGTCAAACCTGGGGTGAATTGGCCGAGCCAACTCTAAACCGCCATGAGCTGAACCGATAAGTAAACTGTGCGCCTAGTCTGCACACGTGGCGATTCATGATAAATCTACGATAACCCAAAAATCATCAAACACAGGACTCGAACCTGCACCCCTTAGAAAGCTAAGCGCCGCACGCCAAAGTTCTCCTGCAAGATTAATTATATATATAGTATGTTTAGTTGCATTAATTTTTTTTATATATTGATTTAATAAAATCTGGTTTAATCAGTTCAACTAGTGGCTTACTGGTTGAACCAGTTACCCAGTATCTTAGCCGAGTCGACCACTGGTCCAAGTTTGATAACTATGGGTGTAATAAACTTTCCTATTGATTTCACTCCATATAGAGGAATGGAAAAGAGGAGATTTTTAATTTTAGAATGAACAAATAGCACCGGTGTTGCAATTTGATATTTTAATTTGATGTAAATTTATTAGATGTTGAATCTGAGAATAATTATGGAATTTTTACTTCTATATTGTTAAGAATAATTTTGGCTATCTGCTGATTTGCACGTGAAAAAACAGGCAGCTTGGGTTGCAGGACAGTATGCACACATTATCTCAGATCTGAACAATTTCCGGAAGGCATTGCAGTGTGCTGTATCTGGAATGAGAGATCCCGAACTTCCTGTCCGCATTGATTCTGTTTTTGCTTTGCGTTCTTTTGTTGAAGCTTGCAAAGGTAGTTTATACCCATGTTTCTGTTTCTTATTTTGATTTGAATAATTCTTTCTATGCTTATTTTTTACATTCTGTATTGATGCAGATTTGAATGAAATTCGCCCTATTCTCCCTCAACTACTTGATGGTATGTGAATGTGAAAAAATTGTTATCTGTAATTCTCATTTCTTATTTGGCTTGGTGAATCTGTTAACCTAAACAAAAAATATATCCAGAGCTTTTCAAACTCATGAATGAGGTTGAGAATGAGGACCTCGTATTTACCTTGGAGACTATTGTGGACAAGTTTGGGGAAGAAATGGCACCTTATGCACTTGGGCTGTGCCAAAATTTGGTAATCTTTTTTGTTTGTATCTGTGAAGAAAATTGTGCTTGGTTTAGAGAGCTAGTGCTTTTCTGTATAATAACATTGTGGTTTTCTTTTTTAACAACAGGCAGCTGCATTTTGGAGGTGTATGAACACTGCTGAAGCTGATGATGATGCTGATGATCCGGGTACTCTGGCTGCAGTAGGTTGTTTGCGTGCTATTAGCACAATCCTTGAATCAGTGAGCAGTCTTCCTCAACTTTTTGTTCAAATTGAGCCAACCTTGCTTCCCATAATGCGAAGAATGTTAACAACCGATGGTCAAGGTACTTGCCACTTTGAATCATCAATCATGTTTGCCTGGATGACTTTTGAGCCTTTCTATTGTTTTTATTACCCCCTCTTTGCAATGTCCTTTTGTGTGTCTTCTTGTATATATGTCTATTTAAACAAAGGTGAATCTACTTAATGGTTAGGATCAGGGTGTCACTGATCACTTGCATTGTTGTTTGAGTGTGGTTCACTCTCTTAAATAAGTAAATAACCAGATGAGAGTGTTTCAGTTGGTGAGCTCTAGATTTGAAGAATGTGTCAAGTGATTGAATCGAATTATCAAGCATTCCATGTTGATAGTAGGCCAAAATAACCAATACCTTATCTGCTGTTCTTGTCTACTGAGTCTAGTTATACTGGGCTGGCCATTACTTTATTTATGGTTACAGCTAATGGGCATGCCTTTTCTTTGTATGTTCCATTCTTTGAAGGTTTTCCCCTTTCTCTTTAGGATGGATGTATGTTGTTCTTGATTATTTAATATAAGCAGTTTCTAGGATAGCTGTTATCCTTGTAACTTTAATATGGAATAGTATGCTTCAATTTGTGTCAAAATTCATGCAATGCTGAGAACGCCTCAAGTGTGTTATTTTTTCGCCTGCAACTTCCTCCATTGTCAAGTAGGGTGATATTTCTGTTTGTGTCATTTAGTTGTTGGGGTGAAGGCATAAGTTCCCTTATTTAAATTTCAGTTGGATTTTCCTTGCTTGTATCTATTTTCATTATCTTCTATGTATTCTCACAGAGGTTTTTGAAGAAATTTTGGAGATTGTATCCTATATGACGTTTTTCTCCCCAACAATATCAATGGACATGTGGAGTCTTTGGCCATTAATGATGGAAGCACTTGCAGATTGGGCAATCGATTTCTTTCCAAGTATGGTGCTCAACTACATTTTCGCTTATAATTCTTCACAATTTCTCTTTGCTTTACTAAAGTTAAGCACATAGTTCAGAATTCAGATGATCTCTGGATGGATCTTTTTATATACTAATACAAAGATATAGATGAATTGTCGTCTCCAAATAAACCTGAAGTTATGAATGTGATAGAACTCCTTATCAGGTCCCTTAACATATGGGTTCTATATGTGTGGAGCCGATATCCATGCTACTCAAAGACAAGGATATCTCTAGTTTCAATTATTTGTCTTCCTAGTTGTGTCGGGAAATAGCACCTCTACATTTAAATTAAATAATATACTGCATATAATATAATTTTGCATTTGCTGCATATTTATTGCATAGTTCTGAACTTCCGCAGATATTCTTGTACCTTGGGACAACTATATTTCCAGGGGAACTGCCCATTTCCTTACTTGCAAAGAACCTGATTATCAGCAGTGTTTGTGGAATATGATTTCATCTGTGAGTTATCCATTCATTTGAATTACTTCAGCTACACCTGTTCAGAGTAGTCCTTGGAGATACAATTGCTATCATTCTTTCTATTTCTATCTTCTTATTGATGTCTTTGATTTGTATTTCACATTGAAGATTATGGCAGACAAAAATATGGAGGACAATGATATTGAGCCAGCTCCGAAACTCATTGAAGTTGTCTTCCAGAATTGCAGAGGGCAGGTGGATCACTGGCTTGAGCCGTATCTCATAATCACAGTTGAACGCTTGCGTCGAACTGAAAAATCTTATTTGAAATGTCTTCTCATGCAAGTGGTGAGGGGTAGAATTCAAAATGACATGTAAAAATGATTTGGTCAGAAAATTGGCTTCTGTTGCTTCCTTTGTTCTTATGTTCTGACATGTTTTATATCTGGATTTTCTGTGGTACATTTGTACTACTGTTCACTTAGAAACTCTTGTGTTCCAGATCTCTGTGTTAAAAACTTAACAAAATTATGGTTTGGAGGTGCAAGATATATTTGACTAACAGAAGTTGGATGACTTACAAATATTGTGATACATATTAATTTTGTATGGTAGCTTTGTATGCAATCTCCTTTCCCCTAGTTCATGTCGATCGCACTTCCTCAAGTCTTTCTTTTAGTTAAAACTTATAAAGAAAAAGAAAGCCAATATAAAGAATTTTGTCTGATGTGGTTGATTCCTTTTCTGATTGATAACCACTAGAATGAGGTCAGTGTGTAACTTTGCCAAGTTTCTCAAAGATGTTAGGAACAGACATCATGAATTAACTTCCTTCTAAGAGCAGATAATTTGTGCAGATTGCAGATGCTCTATACTACAATGCAGCACTGACTCTCAGCATATTGCAAAAGTTAGGTGTTGCATCCGAAATCTTCAATCTTTGGTTCCATATGCTCCAAGAAGTCAAGAAGAGTGGTGCGCGCGCTAATTTTAAAAGGTGTCTTTTGTTCCTTCCCTCTCTGATCATTCCTCCTTGCTTTACTTTCTTTGTCTGCACTGTGCTTTCATATCCGCAATGTGTGACAATTTGAAGGTTTTATTGTGCCTAACTTATCGTCGTTCAGGGAACATGACAAGAAAGTTTGCTGCCTTGGTTTAACATCGTTGCTGGCACTTCCAAATGATCTATTGCCAGGAGAGGCTTTGGGCCAGGTGTTCCGGGCTACACTTGATCTACTAGTTGCGTACAAGGATCAAGTTGCAGGTCTATTTGTGTTCCTTCTTTATAGCTTTGAAATGTTGTATACTTGGCAGTAATATTTTCATGAGTGCTGGCTTGAATTCTGTTAGACCTGTGCTAGATCTAAGGAAGAATGCAACATTTTATTGATCACAGGTTAGGTAAATCACCATAACCTCAGAGTACAATATGAACCCTAAGGGAGAGACTCTCTCCAATTGCTAGAATCAGTTACAAAATGAATTCGCCCTATTCTAATTATTCATTCTGGTATTCATACCTGTCTAACTTGCCTAACTACTTTTCCCTCCAAACTAACTACCTCTCGGCTGTCTAAGTTGCTGCTAATCTTGCTCTTTAGCTCACTCCGCCCTCTTATTCCTTCTCTCATAGACTTTAGCGAACCTAGGGTCCTTAACCTCCCTAACAAATTCCCTGACCTTGTTACTTCAATCAGATGTATGACTTTTGAATTCTCAGCTATTGTATTTACTATGCAGAAGCTGCAAAAGAGGAAGAAGCTGAAGATGATGATGATGATGATATGGATGGCTTTCAAACTGATGATGAAGATGAGGATGAGAATGTTTCTGACAAGGAAATGGGAGTTGATACTGAGGATGGGGATGAAGCTAACACTATTAAACTTAAAAAGTTGGCTGAACAGGTCCGTCAATATGAAGACCTACAAAACATCGTATATTAATTCAACATATGATATCATGTGTTTGAGTTGGTTGCAATAAAGGAATTTTCTGTTTTGTGTGTGTGTATAATTCTGGCAGTTCCAAAATTTGCGAAGTTTGTTATTTGATCCAGAAGTTTTATTTGATTAATTAAATTCGAACATCATTATTTATTATTTTGGAAACTTAGTTATTCATTGAAGCAAAAATGGGAGCAGTGCGATGTTCAATGGTTAAGAAATTTGAATTTAGATATTATTCACATGTAGAGAAAAATCAGAATATAGAAGTGTAAATAGGTTAATCTTACTAACTTTTTTACATTTTTTTTGACACATTTTATTGTTTAGTGTTGAGATATTTGCATTTCAGCAGTTCAGTATAAATACAAAAGAAAAAAGCTTGCATTACTTTAGCCATAGAAGCATGTCAACTTCATGATACAGCTGCTGACCATAGTTGTATGAGAAATTCTTAGGTGAGCAGTGCCTACTAGATCATTATTAAGCACTCTACTCTGATGAATGGTTCACCTGTATAAATGCATTATAGGAAATTGTTGCATTTTTATTGTGTGCCATGTAACCTTGCACATATTTGATAATGAATAAAGTGTTTATGGTAGGCAGTGCCTAAGCCAGAATTAGTTAAAATGACATTGGATTATAACCCCTTCCTTGGTTCTTTTGCATAAAACAATGTTCCCCCAGTAAAGGTTTTCTCTACTGGGTTACTACCGGGATTTTGATAATAACCAGCAGTTTCGTTGACTTATTGACTGGTTAAGCGGACCCATAAGGTGCTTAACTGATCGAGTGAGCCATCCACTTTGCCAGTTTTGTGGTTGAACTGGCTGGTTATTTTGTCATTTTTTTTTTACTCCCTACATTTCAATTTAAATGTTTTATTTATTTTTTGTTTCAAAATAATTGTACCTTTAGAATTTCAATGAAGCATTTATACCAATTTTATTGCTATCTGCGTTAAATTAGGTAATCTTTTTTTTAGCCGTTCAGTTTTTTTTTTTTGAATGGATAATGTAGTCTTTTAGATTTTTTTTTTCTAATTTTAAAGAATCAAGACTTTTTAATGATTTCTTTAATTTTTGTGCAACAATCTTAACGACATTTGTTTTGAAATAAAGGAAGTATTGTTTGAGAATGAAAGTTCAGTTTTTTATTCACCTGAAATATTGTGCACTTTCATCTTAAATTTCATACATTCTTCATTTATTTATTTGTTTTCTTGATTTATCATTTATTGTTGAATCTTAAATTTTACTGTCCTTCTGTGATGTCACCGATAGGCAAAGTTGTTTGGGCCTGATGAGGAAGATGATGATGACTCTGATGATGACTTTAGTGATGATGAAGAGTTGCAGTCGCCAATTGATGAGGTGGATCCTTTTGTTTTCTTTGTGGACACAATGAAAGGTAAGCCGCCGATACTGCCCTTTAAAATATGTCAAAAGGTTCATCATTGCCATTATCATTATCATCATTGTTGTTGGTTAACATTCCTGCCTTTCAATATAAATTTGCCTGTAGTGATGCATGCATCAGATCCATTGAGGTTTCAGAACCTCACCCAGACGCTTGAGTTCTCTTATCAAGCTCTTGCGAATGGTGTTTCTCAGCATGCTGAGGTGAGAAGAACAGAGATTGAAAAGGAAAAAATAGAGAAGTCATCAGCTGTCACTGATTCTTAAGCTTTTGGATGGATGTGCAGAATTGGCTATTGTTTTGATTTGATTCTCAAGTTCTTTGGCTTTTAGCCCTTCTTGGTAAGGAAGCGGATGGTTGCGTGTTTATTGGAGGCATTTGTTGGCTCAGTGGTCCTAGTTGGACTATGAGCTTTGAAGAGTTTGCAGTTTTGAAGTGCTGAGTGCGCTGAAGTTCCTACTGACTTCAGAGGATGTTGGATTCAGGGAACTGTTTAGTAAGGACTTTCTAGCCCGGTTGTGGTTGGGATTACTGTATGGTGCTTCGGGGGCGTCCTTTGGAGGAAGGTGCCCATTCTCGCCTTTTTTTGCCCCCATCCTTCTCCATTTCGAGTCTTGAGTTTTTGAGTTGGCAGTTTCATCTTTTCCGTTCTTGGATGAGTGCTGCAATGTATACGAGTTCTGCGATGTTTCTGACCCTGCAGATAGACGGGTAAACTGGGGTTGCCTATGGGACTATTGGTAATTTTTGGTGAGGGATAGTATTGAAAATTCTTTGTATTTAACCCTTTTTTGGTCACATTACTTTTTTGGTGAGTATAGTCCAGGAGTATTTCGGGTTCTGCAAACGTTGTAATACAGTCGTCTCCATTCTTTATATATAGTATACTATAATTTTGTGGGAAGAAATTATCTGGACTCATGGAGAATTCATTTTCTCTAATTGGTTTTGTAAGCTTCAGAAGCTTTAAAATGCGACTTTACGGACTTAGTCAGTCATGTGTTTGATTTATTTAATTCAAATAACTGCATGAATAAAGAACACGTGGCTTTTTTCTCCTACGTAAAAACAATGGTTCACAGCTTTGTTTTTGTGATTGTATTTAGAGGTGCAGGTCGAACTACGCCTTACATTTTTAGCGGGGAAGCTTTGCCCTATTTTCTTGAGTGGTGTTGTGGAGTATTATTACTTGGAAGTGAGAAGTGTGGCAAAGCAAGAGAATGGGCTTTCATAAGAACATATGATATATGATAGTATAATTTTTTTTTGGAGAGTTTAAATATGATACATTGAATTCATTCTGTTATCCAATTAAATTATCCTATTTATATGACCTTTTAAGTTATAATTGTGAGACTCAATTAACTTTATTTATGTGTCAATATATAATTAGATGACAGTAAAAAAAAGTTTCATAAAAAATTAATTTTTTTAAAATTATATTAATCTATGTTTCATAATATGATATAATTATCAATTATTAATCCAAGAATCTAATACAAAAATCAAATGTACGTTAGAAAATTTTATATAAAGTTCATTTATGAAAAGTTACCCCATTTTTTCCTTTAACGGAAATCAGGTGCACTTTGGAGAAAGACTTGGGCATAAATTTTTGTTCATGTCGAAAAATAATGCAGCTTTGGCTTTCAGTAAGTGTGGGTGTGGTGGTCTTGATGTGGGACCGGAAATCATATGCTGCGTCGAAGAAGAAGTGAGAATAACCGCCAATTGGCCCTACCTACTTATTACTTCCTCTGGCGACCCACCCGTATTTGGTCCAAATATTTAAATGCTAAATTGGGCCTTAGGCCTCGTTTGTCTGTTCCATAAAACAAAACAAAAATAGAAGAGCCGGGAATTCGTCTCTCTGAGCGCGCATTAAAAAGGGGTTTATTTATGTATCATTTTCATTTCACCACTCTTTCATTTTCATCTTCTTTCTTCTTCTGAAAGTTTCTTTCTCCACACAGTGTGTGTGTGTGTGTGTGTGTGACGGTGTGAGTGATTGTAGTGCGGCAATGGATTATGACCCTGATGCTGATGATCCTTTCAGAGACGATGAAGATGACCCTGATGCTCCCTTCTCTCTGGTTAGTGGTTATGCTGATTTGATTTGTTGTTTTGCTTTGCTTCTTCTTCTTCTTCTTCTTCTTCAGTTGTTCTTATTTATTCTGTAAAGCTACCTAATAAACTAAATATTTGAATGATCAGGAAAAAGAGTCAAGCAAAGAGTATGTGGTTTTCCTGGTGGATGCTTCACCCAAAATGTTCACCACTACTTGCCCTGCCACTGCCCCTGACCGTACGGTTAGTCTTCTTCTTTCCCATCACACTCACACTCACTCATGCACCTCCAGTCCGCTACTTCTCCTATGAATGTTCAAATATAATCCCCATGCGTGCGTGCGTGTGTCTCTCTCTGGCTGGCAGTGGGACGATGAGCAAAGGGAAAAGGAGGAAAGTCACTTCCACATTGCCCTGAGCTGTATCTCCCACTCCCTCAAGACTCGGATCATCACCAGGTCCTATGACGAACTTGCCATTTGCTTCTTTAACACTGTAAGTTCCTTCTTTTCTCTTCTCTTTCAACCCAGAGCCAGAGCCAGCTTTGCAGTTCAATACTAACATTCTCTCTTGGTCTTACCCATCTCATTCTCTCCACATCTGCAGAGCGAGAGGAACAACTTACAAGACTTAAGTGGTGTTTTTGTATTTAATGTTCCTGAAAGAGACTCTCTAGACAGGCCAACTGCCAGGCTTATCAAGGAATTTGATCATATTCAGGGTAACTTGCTCTAATCTATTAGCTGCAACAAGATATTTTCTGATCACGGGGAAGATCTTATTGGCATGACTTGTACTTGTTTCAACTATTGGGACCTCTGATGTTGCTTTTGTTTTTGCTTTTTTTATATACATATATATTTTTAAAATGGAACTAGGGTTTTGAATGATTTTGGATACAAGTATGGTTCTGATGCCTGGTAGTGGTAGAGAGAATATGGAGAGCAAGTGAAAATGTAGGAAAAATAATTTCAGGACCAAGATTCCGTTGATTGAAAGGCTTTAAAGCTGCAGTGTATCCTATACTGTGCCCCCTAAACCTCTGTTTATATTATTACTATGAGCACTTGTAACACATCTTCCTCTTGCTTAATCCCTTACCACTTTCCAAGTTATGTAATACTTTTTGGAGTTCCTGAGCTGCTTTATTCAAATTGAGGTCTATTGTTTGGAGAACAGTAAATGATAGAATTAATATCTTTGACAAAGATCTGTCTTGTTGCATACATTATTACTTCCTACTTCTGACGCTACAAGTCGTTTGCTCTTAATTTTCTTTAGAATCCTTTTCCAAAAACATTGGAAGCCAGCATGGTATTGTGTCTGGCACTCGAGAAAATTCTCTCTACAATGCTATCTGGGTGGCACAGGCACTTCTTCGTAAAGGGTAATATGTGCTTAGTAAATATACACATATCATGGTTCTACCTAGTACCTTCATGATTATTGGTGAGTGCTAATGTGGAAATATTGATACCAGGTCAGCAAAGACTGTTGATAAACGCATTCTTTTGTTCACAAATGAAGATGATCCTTTTGGGAGTATCAAAGGGGCTATAAAATCAGATATGACAAGAATGACACTGCAGAGAGCTAAAGTACCAATCTGTATATGCTATAAGCTTTGATTGTTTGCATAAAGTTAAGCTGAAGGATTCTAGTAATTTATGATTACTTTTTCCTACGGCTTGTAAAGGATGCACAGGATCTTGGCATCTCTATTGAGCTGCTTCCCTTGAGTTGCCTGGATGAAGCATTCAATATATCTCAATTCTATGCCGTATGTGAACATCTGACATATATTTGTTTTGTTCCCCTTTTAACTGGTGCTAATGAGGTAAATTTCTCATGCTCACTTGATCAACTTTGTCTCTCAGGATTTGATTGGGCTGGAAGGAGATGATCTTGTTGACTTTATGCCAGCTGCAGGGAACAAGTATGGAATTTCTCTATGGTTCTCTCTTGCTTATTTTCTGTTTTGTGAGGTTTGTGACATCTCATTATTTACTGGCATGCCACAACTAGTTGTATTGGTCGGAGTTGGCATGCTAGCAAGCTTAAATTTGTTCTTGACTCCTTTTTACTATGTAAGCTTTTGGATTTCAAGTATATACTACAGTAAATTGAGAACTGTCTATGTGGATTCAAGTTAAGAAAACAATAATTGGCATTTTTTTATTTAGTTTTTACTTTTGACAAGGATAAGTTTATAATGTGGATATGACAGTAAATGGTCCAAAGCATTTGCAATAATATGGTGCTGTCATGCATCTAATTATTCATTTTTCAAATTTTATGTGTTGGTAATCCAATGTTACTGGTCCAGAGCATTTGCAATTTTTTGAATTTAATGTGTTGGTAGTTCAGTTGGTTTCAACTCGTATATGGTTGGTAGTTATAGAAACTAAGGGTGTGTTTGTTACAAATTTTTTCAAAAAAGGGTAAATATGAAATTTAAATTTTGTACATAATTGAAAATATTGAAAACATATATATATTTTTTAAGAGGCTACTCTTTTTAACTTCTACAAAAGAGCTAAAATTATATATACATATTGAGATTTTGATTTTTTTTAAAAAAATTATCCAAATAAATGAAAAGTGATTTTTTTGGGTAAAAAAAAGTGATTTTCACCTGAAATAATCTTTATCCAAATGCACCCTAATGTTTAATTGCTTAGTAAAAAGGAAACAAAACAGCAAAGTATCCTTTAATTTCAGACAGACTAGATAGAGGGGAAAAAAAGCATGAATGAAACCAAATAAGAAGGTTTGGTACAGTTCCTAGACAGTAGACACTTGTTTTGTTTCGAGTCTGTAGTTTAAAAACTTGGCAATATTCTGCCCAAGACAATTTAAGTTTATGGTCTAATCTTAAGAGGTTAGATTTTAGAGTTTGGGTTTGGGTTTAGAATTTTGTGGGTTAACATGATCCTGGCCTTGGTTGAAATTATGGTCGCGGGTACCATCAAAACCGCAATACTGTGGTTTCAATTACTCTGATAATACTTTCTGTATTTTACTGAGATTTTCTTGATTAAAGAGCTCAAAGTCATTAAATGTGAACTGATATTTCTGTAGCTGGTCCTCTACTTTTGTCTCTAAATCATTTTTAAGAGGCACATGTATTATACTTGACACCATTACTTCAATTTTTTGTTATAAAAAACCATTTCATGAAACATGTTAAACAGAACAGTACATGATTTTGTATCATTGTTTTATTCTATTACATGTGGGGCAAGGCTTAGTATTTTTTTTTTAAAAAAATTTTATGTTACATGAGGATTATGATGTTGTGATGCTGTGATTAAGGGGTATAAACCAGGACTAGGAGTTGATATTGGATTAAAATTGTAAACTTGTGTTATTTTTGCTGGACTGGATTTTTAAGGTCTCAGCTTTTTTAATTGTATGTTGCAATTTCAGATTGGAGGAAATGAAAGATCAGCTAAGAAAGCGGATGTTTAAGAAGCGCTTAGTCAAAAAGCTTAAATTCACAGTTGTGAATGGGCTTTCTATAGAATTGAATTCATATGCATTAATTCGTCCCACTGTTCCAGGTAAGCATTTCTTGTCATTTTCTAGCTAAAAGCAGTTATTTGATAGCGGAACTTCAGTTTTCTGGCTTTTTCTTTTGCTGCAATGGCCTTTCGCAGTTCCTACTTGGTCCATGTTAAGTGTTTCACTTAGGAAAAATTATAGCTTCTGCACTTCAGCTTTTATTGTTAATGACAGTGCTTCTTTTGATGTGTAGGGATGATCACATGGCTTGATTCTGTTACGAATCGGCCTTTGAAGGTGAGGAATGTTGTAACTTAATTTGAAAATTGTCTATTTTCCATGCTACAATATGAATTTATGAATTAACTCATCATGGTCTTGTTATGTAGTTTCCATGTCATTGCCATCATATCGCTTGGTTGAAACTTGATATGATCCTTTTACCCAAACCCACTCTACATGTATACTCAATGAACAGGATTTTAAAAGTGGTTCTACATGCTTAAACAATGTACGAGCTTGTTATGACTTTTTGATAGTTTCAAGAAAGCCAAACCACCAAGCAATTAGCTGCCTCATTTTTCCTGTAGTTTATGCTACTATAATAATGCCTTTGGTTAAATGCTTTTTTATACTGATCATAATGCTTTTGAACTCCCTCTGATTACAATCTTTTTCTTGGACCTTAATGGTGATTGCTTACTGAACTGCATTAAAAATTGGTTCAACTGGTTTGATGATGCAGAGTGAACGAACTTTCATTTGTGCTGATACTGGTGCATTGGTAGAAGAATCTACTAGACAGTTTCATCCTTATAAAAAGTATGTACTTCATACTTCAAACTTTATCTTATTTGAATGCTGTCAAAGGTTTGGACTTTGGACATATTTTCTTCAGTGTATTTTTTCTAGTTAAGATTGGATTTGGAAAATAAAAGCAACCTGACTGTATAGGACATCAGTCTTCAGTGAGAATAGGGGTTTCTGATATCTGGATCATAGCCGGTTCTTGTTCTGGGGGAGTTCATTCATTAAAGGAAGAAGTGAGATGGCTTTATTTGACTAGTCCTAAACCTTTGACAGTGCATCATTTGCTTGCAAATATCTTTGGGCGATAATCTTTGGGCTATTTCATTTTAGGATTCAGTGCCTGAAAAGGTCTCTAAAGAAGTGGGATAATTGGAAGGGTTCTGTTCTCTTTGGGAGGTATTAAATTTAGTCTCTGTCCAGCAGTACCTTTTATTCCCTTTCCCCTTTCCAGATTCTAGTTGAAGTGGCAACTCTGACTGGGGAAGATTATTTTAGTTGAGAGTTTAGACAACATTTTGGAAAGGGTGGAAAAGCTTTCTGGTTTGAAATGGATGTAGCTTTGAAAGGCAAGCAGACTGACCAACCATAGCCAAGTGTGGCGTATCTAGCCTAACAATTTAACCTGTTTTTAGAAGTTGGGTGCTTTATTGGACACTGAGATAAATTTGCTGACTACATTCCTGGAGAAATGCCTCAGATGCTCTTACAGTTTTTGAAGATGTGTTGTTTCCTTTTGTTTGTAATTATTATATAATGCTTATGTATTTTTTTTTTTCAGCCAGAATATTACATTTTCAGTGAAAGAGCTATCTGAAATTAAAAGAATTTCTACTGGACACCTACATCTTCTAGGTTTCAAGCCACTAAGTTGCTTGAGAGATTATCACAACTTGAAGCCATCAACCTTCCTTTACCCTAGTGATGAGGTTACTATTCTTCTGGTCATCAATAACTGTTGACTGCATCTTTGGTGATCTATAATTTTTGGTTTTAGTTGCAACTTGTCTGCTTGGTGCTAATTTCTTTTCCAGCCATTTAACATTGTTTAATTTTGGTGAAACTTGCATATTAACAACGTAATGTTCTTTTCATTAGACCTCAGATGATATTGGTTCACTTCCTTCTGCCACCACAAATTTTGCTTCAATGCAAATTGTTCTGACAGCTTTGCTATTGCTAGCTAATTATATTTGAGCGACTTGTTTTATAAAATAAAATAAACAATTGAGCGACTTTAAATTTCTCTCAAGTTATAGTTGCTTGTTAAATGGGTGCTTCTACTGTCCTATTGTACCTTGAGCATTATAAACCTCAGGTATCAGACAATAATGCGTGCTTTTTGTCCATGGAGCATTAGACAGGCACAAAGCAGAACATTAATCCTTAGGGGCTAGGGCATTCCTCTTCAATAGAATTTTCTAATGATCTCATCAGTACACTGGAATTCAGAGTGATAACTCTTTTTCTTTTGTGTTCTTATTCTTGTATTCTTACAATCCTTTTTCCTTTGCACCATATATTCTTTTAGCCAGTTGGCCTGCCCTTGGTTTAAAACTTACAAATATCATTCCAACCTGTAGGTATTTTAGGCAACTTAGTCTGTTAGGTGCTTGAACTAAACAAGCAGTAGAAAGCATTGATCATATATATCTTGGGTTCTGGTAGAGAAAATGAATTTGTATTCTTAGCAAGTGGTCTGTTAGTATTCTGGAAATGCTTTGAGCAGTATAATAGTTGCACCCATGTTGATCTTATATGCTTCTCTATTTTATATTATTTTCCTTGTGATGCCTTTTTTTTTTGGGCAGGCTATGGATGGTGGCATCTGTGTCTTTATTGCCCTTCATAGGTCCATGATACAGCTCAATCGGTATGCTTGAGGCTTTACTTATTTATTGAAACTGCATGTGTCCTTGATGGAAAAATAGTAGTAATGGAGGACTAGCCACCCATTGGTAGAGTAAAAGGAGTGTTGTGTTTAGTTGTGCTGTCATATCCTTTTTTTCATGCCTACATCAAAATTTTCTTTTCTTATTATGGTGATAATGAAAATTTCATATTTAAGAACGTAGTCTGATCACCTACTTCTCAATTGGATGTCTGCATTCTCTTTTATCCTATAAAATAAATTTGTTTATCGGAATAGAATTTGAAACTATTGAACATTGAACTCACTCTAGATCAAGAAATCTCATTTCTGGATGAGTACATTATGTACAAACAAAAAGGGAAAAAGGTAGAGGGGGAGTTGTGAAAGCTGTTACACAATTCAAGTTTGGCAGTGTATATGTACACACATGCATGAGTGACAAAGATATTATAGAATCTAAAAAGTCTTCTTACTGATGCTACTAAGTACTAGCATATGATTAGTAGTAAAGTTGGGATTGTGACATAGCTGATGTTGAATGACTTGTTAACAAAATTCGTGGCAATAATTGCTGATCAAAATAATGCTTTGGAGTGCCTTTCAGTTTTGCAGTTGCATTTAATGGTAGTTCATCTCGACCTCAATTGGTCGCCCTTATTGCACAGGTATGATATGTTGACTGTCTGAATGTTTTTACATAATGAATAATTGATTTTTTGAATACAAGAACCTTGGCGTGATATTTTAATTCAACATCTGTCTCTAAACATCTGAATAATTTTAAGCTGCTACCTTACTGTCATGCCTGCCTTGCATTCTCTTGCTATTCTTATCTTCCTGTCACTGGTGCTTTTGGTTATGCTCAAAATTTCTTGTAAACTTCTCACACTGCTTCGTATCATATCAGCTTCACTGCTTATCAGTGGCTTTGAATAAGGTCATTAATAGGATTCAGTTAGCTATATTATAAATTTGTTATACTGCGAATGGTTGCTTATATATCTATTTATTTGGATCATTTGTCTCTGTAGGGCAGAATGTGGTTTGGCTTTTATGGTTTTCTTACTTAGAAAAGGGATTTGGTTGTTCTGGATTAAGTTATATGCTGTAAAAGTTTGCAAAACTAAATCTTCAATGTGTAATATATTGGTATTGGTATACTGATAAAATACGCTGCTAAATTTTTATGTTTTGTCAGCTTGTTTTAATTATAAATTCTGTTTGAATTATTAGTCAAACAAGTTACATAGGCAGTTTTGATCTCTGATATTTTTTCGGTAAATCTGCCTTTGTATCTTATTCTCAACTTACTGTAGGACGAGGTTATCCAGTCAGGTGGTCAGATTGAGCCGCCGGGAATGCACATGATTTATCTTCCATATTCTGATGACATCAGACTTGTTGAAGAGGTAGAGATCTGTAATTGTTGGGTTTATGTTTAAATTTTAAAGAAACTGGCATGCTTTGTTGCATTGTTTATCCGTATTGGTTTTGCTTATTTATTTTTGGTTCTTGTGAGCATGCATTAGCCTCTTTTGTACTCATTTATTCTATTGTAATAAAATTTATTTTTTCTATCAAAACAAAAATTTACAGAACTAAGTATGAAGTTTTTAAACGTGAAGTTATTAGTGTAAGGTATGGTGGATTTTTGCAGCGTCATTCAGATAAAAGCAGGATGGTGACTACAGCAAGTAACGATCAAATAAAAAAGGCAGCTGATTTAATTAAGCGTATTGACTTAAAAGATTTTTCTGTATGCCAATTAGCCAACCCAGGTAAGCCGTTTCTTCTCCCTCTAGTTCCTCCTCTTCTCATTCACACCCTCTTCCAAGTCTAACTAAATATTTTATTTATACTTCTAGCAAGCTTGATGTCGGATTCCTTTGTCAGTTGTAATGTTAAAATGGTGTCATTTGATTTATAGTGATTTACTCTCACCTTCTGTACATGTTGTTGTCATTGTGCAAACCTCCCTCAAAGTCCTCTCCCATCCTCACCTGAATCATAAACTGTTGAATTGGAACTTCAATACTAGAGATAAAAATGACCCTGTTGAGAAGCAGAGAAAAAGAGAAAATCATAGAATGAATCCGTGTGTCTGAACTACACAACGGAGAAAATATATATAGATAATGTGTAATGAATACATAATAATTACAAAGATATATTTTCCCTAATTACAGATAATTACAGATAATTTACAGATTCTAACACTCCCCCTCAAGTTAGAGCATATAGATCATGTGCACCTAGCTTGTTACATAGGTAACTTATTCTGGGGCCTCTCAATGATTTGGTGAGAACATCGGCCAGTTGGTCATTTGAATTGACGAAGCTTGTGGTGATGTCTCCAGATAGAATCTTTTCTCTGATAAAGTGACAATCAACTTCAATGTGTTTGGTCCTTTCATGAAAAACTGGATTTGACAATCAACAGCAGCTTGATTGTCACAAACAAGTGTCATGTGCTTAGTTTCCCCAAATTGAAGTTCTTTGAGGAGTTGCTTAAGCCAGATAAGCTCACATGTAGTTGAGGTCATTGCACGGTACTCTGCCTCAGCACTAGACCGCGCCACTACAGTTTGCTTCTTACTCTTCCAGGATATGAGATTGCCTCCAATAAGTATATAATATCCGGAAGTGGAACGCCTATCAGAAGGGGATCCCGCCCAATCTCCATCAGAATACCCAACTATATCAGTATGCCCCTTGTCTTCATAAATAAGGCCCTTGCCGGGTGCTCCTTTGACATACTTCAAAATACGTATGACAGCATCCCAGTGTGCTTCACATGGTGAGTTTAGGAATTGACTAACTACACTGACTGCAAATGAAATGTCTGGACGAGTAACTGTGAGATAGTTCAACTTCCCAACCAATCGTCTATATCTCCCAGGGCCAGATAGTGGCTCCCCTTGATTTGGTAGGAGCTTGACATTAGGATCCATAGGAGTATCAACGGATTTTGCAGCAAGTAAACCTGTTTCTTCTAGAATGTCAACAGCATATTTTCTCTGAGAGAGAACTATGCCATCTTTGGACTGTGCTACTTCAATACCGAGGAAGTATCTGAGTTTGCCAAGGTCCTTGGTCTGGAAATGCTTGCATAGGTGTTGTTTGATCTGTGTTATACCCTGAGTGTCGCTCCCTGTAATGACAATATCATCAACATACACAACTAGGTAGATGCAACCTCTCTGAGTATGATGATAAAACACAGAGTGGTCAGCTTCACTCCGAGTCATACCAAATTGCTGAACCACAGTGGAGAATCTTCCAAACCAAGCCCGAGGAGACTGCTTAAGACCATACAATGACTTGCGAAGACGACAAACACGGCCAGAAGACTCCCCCTGAGCAACAAACCCAGGAGGTTGCTCCATATAAACCTCTTCCGCAAGATCACCATGAAGAAAGGCATTCTTAATATCCAACTGATGAAGAGGCCAACGACGCATAGCAGCCATAGAGAGAAACAGACGAACAGAAGCCATCTTGGCAACAGGGGAGAATGTATCACCATAATCCAAACCAAAGATCTGAGTGTATCCTTTGGCTACAAGACGGGCCTTAAGACGATCAATTTGGCCATCAGGCCCCACCTTAACTGTAAAAATCCACCGACAACCAACCACAGATTTACCCGGAGGAAGAGTCACCAGTTCCCAAGTACCACTGTCCTGGAGTGCACACATCTTAGTAATCATAGCCTGTCTCCACCCAGGATGGGAGAGGGCCTCACCTGTAGTCTTAGGAATAGACACAGAGGACAAAGAAGACAGACAAGCATAATGTAGAGAAGATAGACGGTGATAACTCAAGACAGTATAGTGAGGAGATGGGTTACGAGTGGAACGAATACCTTTACGAAGGGCGATGGGAAGATCAGGTGCAACTGGCAGGACTGAAGGCAGCGGAGGATCAGGCATCGGAGGAGAGTCCTCATCAGCCAAGACAGGCTCGGAGGGAGGAGCAGGAGCAGCGGTCAGCCGTTAGGTGCAACGGGTGTCAGAGGTGGGATAGGCGCGACTAGTGGACGGGCGCGACGATGGTAGACCTGAAGGGGGCAGGGTGTAGGTGGAGGCGTAGGCAAAAGGGGTGACAAAGGCACAGGGAGCACATGAACGGGGAGCTCCTCAGAAGCAGGAGAGGTGGAATGGTTAGATGGCTCAAAGAAGGGAATAATGTCAAAAAAGGTAACATCCGCGGAGACAAGATAACGACGCAGAGTAGGAGAAAAACACCGAAAACCCTTTTGAGACCGAGTGTAACCAAGAAAAACACATTTAAGTGAACGTGCAGAAAGTTTGTCAAGACCAGGAGTTAAGTTGTGAACAAAGCAAGTGGACCCAAAAACGTGTGGGGGAAGGGAATGCAAGGGGTCATGAGGAAATAGGATGGAATGGGAAACTTGATGGCCCAAAACAGAAGAGGGCATGCGATTAATTAAATAACATGCAGTTAAAACGGCATCGCCCCAAAAACGAAAAGGTACATGATGATGCAAGAGAAGAGTACGTGTGGTTTCAATGAGATGACGATTCTTGCGCTCAGCAACCCCATTCTCTTGAGGTGTATGAGCACAGGATGTCTGGTGAAGAATTCCATGAGAAGCTAAAAATTTTTGAAAATCATGAGACAAATATTCTTTGGCATTATCACTACGTAAAGTGCGAATAGGAACACCAAAATGAGTTTTTATTTCTTGATAAAATGTAGTGAAAACAGAAAACAATTCAGACCTGTGTTTCAATAAAAATAACCACGTACAACGAGAATAGTCATCAATAAACGTAACAAAATGACGAAATCCTAAACTAGACACTGTGCGACTAGGACCCCAAATATCGGAATGAACTAAAGCAAACGGAGACGTAGCTCGACTACTAACACTATCTGGAAAATGACTCCGCGTGTGTTTCCCAAGTTGACACGACTCACAAGGCAAACTGGAAAGTTTGGTCAAGCTAGGCACCATGCGTTGTAAGTTGGCAAGGCTGGGATGACCTAACTGGGCATGGAGGGTGAGAGGAGCAGTGGTGAGGGAGCAAACACTTGACGGGGAGCGGAGCCAATAGAGGCTACGAGATTCACATCCGGTGCCAATCGTCCGTCCTGCGTTCTGGCCCCGCAAGTAAACAGAATCTTCAGTGAATGAAATGATACAGTTAAGGGCTTTAGTTAACCGATAAATAGAGAGTAGGTTGAATGGAGAACCAGGAACATAAAGGACAAAATCAACTGACATAGAAGGAAGGGGATGGGCAGTGCCCACCCCGTGAGACTGTGTGTGAGAACCGTTGGCCAAAGTGACAGTAGGTAAATATCTAGAAGTAGATAGTAGAAAATAAAGCTTTATTACCGGAGATATGATCAGTAGCGGCGGAATCAAGAACCCAAGGACCCAAAGAGGCCGACTGAGAGAGACAAACAAAAGAATTACCAGAGTGTGCAACAGAAGCAGTGGAACTAGAGTTCTAACGTTGCTCAAACCACTTCAGGAAATCAGCATAGTCAGCTGGAGACGGTGGATGTGGAACAGGTGAGTCCAAGGGAGCAGGAACACCGGCCTGGGCAATATTAACAGTAGGGCGCAGATGAGGATGCAAAGAGTAACAACGATCAATGGTGTGGCCTGGCTTATGACAATGGTCACACTTAGGTCGGGGCTTTCGAGAACGGCCACGACTGGCACCCTGATTGACGAGTGCAGAGGTATCAATGGAGGCCGGAGGAAGGGGCAACTCAGCCAGTGGTTTGGCGGGAACCCGAAAGTGAGAGGCAGACACCATGGAGAGAGTAGGCACAGTCGGGGATCCCAGAAGCTGATCACGAGTAGCAGAATACTCCGAAGGTAAGCTATAAAGGGCCAAGAGCATAAAGAAAGAGCTACGTTGCTCCAACTCCTTCGCTGGGGTATCAGCAGAGGGTAAGAGTTCGTTGAAGTCATGGAGTGCACCGTGAATCTTACCCAAATAGGAGGACATAGAACCATCAAGCTGGCGAGGAGCAATGATGCCCATGAGATCCTGACAAACACGATAGAGACGTTGAGTGTCATTGGTGAAGAGGGTCTTTGCCTGTGTCCAAACAGATTCACAAGTGACATGGGCCCAAAAGATTTGTTTGATGGAAGGAGCAATGGTGGACTTGAGAATGCTACACAGCTGGGCATCAATCTTAACCCAGCGGGGGCGTCTATCCGCCGGGATGTCTACAGCCTTTGTGGTGCGGTGGTCAACATAGTCCTGCCCTGCCAACCAAAGTTTGGTGTCGGATGCCCAAGTATCATAGTTATTGCCATCAGGTTTATCAGTGGAAAGAGCCACACTGACATAACTAGTGAAAGCGGGAGGGTCAGCTTTCGGAACACCCTTATCATCAAAGGAAGAGTTGCCAGCCATGGGTACAAAGAGGCAGGGGCAGAATGGGAATTACAAAAAAGTCACGTCGTCGGAGAGCACGGATCGCGAAGCCAAGGACAGATCCGGAAAGAGGAGAGCGGCACGAATCAAACGCAGGAGACGGCGGCCGGAACGGAGGCCGGACGCGCCGCCACGCGCTGCCGGAAGGCACGGCGGCAGAAAACACCGCAGACGGGAGAGGCCTCGTGTGGGGGCGCGTGAGGACCGGAATGGGGCCGCAGTTTCTGGGGGTGGGCCGCGCACGGTGAGGCGAGGCTGGCGGTGAGGTCGCCGGCCGAAAACGTCGCCGGAAAAGTGGCCGGCGGCGGGAAACAGTGGCGGCGAGCAGCTATTTCGCCCGGAAAAGGGCCACAGCGGAGAGGAAAAGCGGGCAAACCGGAAGGGAAACGTGGTTTGGCCGAAAAAGAAATTTCTCCAGAGGGCAATGGGCCCTCCTGACGGCACGGATTAAGGTTTTCTTTTTTTCTAGACTCTGGATACCATGTTGAGAAGCAGAAAAAAATAGAAAATCATAGAATGAATCCGTGTGTCTGAACTACACAACGGAGAAAATATATATAGGCAATGTGTAATAAATACATAATAATTACAAAGATATATTTTCCCTAATTATAGATAATTATAGATAATTTACAGATTCTAACAGACCCTAAAAAATTTCTGCTGCTAATTGGTGGCAGTCAATTTTATTGGTTATAGTTGGGTTTTTCTTTGCAGAAATAAAATTATATATTTATATTGATGAGTTCATTGAAGTAACAGAAATTACAACAGCAAAAGCCTTTTTCCACTAGGTGATTCAGTTACATAGATCAAATGACAACCTGAGCTATGTTGAAAACCAAAATTTCTGAAAGGCCATTTCAAGTTTTTGAATGGTTTCTTGTAGAGTTTTCTTTGGTCTTCCTTATCTCTGTTTATCGAGGCAATCTGACATTTTTGATCAATTTTTCTTACTTGCCTCCATTCTATTGGTCTTCTCTTCACATGAACCAACCATTTTAACAGATTTTTTGCCATCTTATCCTTGTTAAGTACTACTCAAACTTTTTGCCACAACATTCTTGATTTAAATTATTTATTTTATTGGACCCTCATCTGCCGCTACATTCCTGTCTCCGCAGCCCTGATAAATTAGCAAAATATTATTCTGTTGAAAGCAGTGTGTAGCATTTTATGCGTTTGTACATACCATCCAAGTAGTGGTACCTACGATTTGAACCCTTACCTTTTGTCTTTTTCTGAAATTTTGCTCCAACATATCAGTTTTGTAGTTTTGCTGATTCATGTTTCTCTTGCCTCCTTATTTGGATATGATTTCCTGATATAGTGTAACAATAAATTCATTTGCTCATAGGCTTCACGTATGTGATATGTTATAGTAATTCCTTAAGCTTTTAATCCGGTCTGACAACAAAAAGCTTTTAATCCCATCTTTCAGCCTTGCAGAGACACTATACGGTATTGCAGGCATTAGCTCTGGAAGAAGATGAGATTCCAGAAATGAAAGATGAAACATTGCCTGATGAGGAAGGCTTGGCCAGGTAGGGGCAAGGTTTTCATGATATATTGAGCAGTTTATTGCGTCTGATTTGCATATGGAAAATGAAAGTGAGAGAGAGAATGAATTTTTACCTGTTTTATGTTGTGTTTGGCTGGCTTTTCCACCCTTCATTGGAAGAGTTTTGTTTCAGACTTGTGTATGAAATGATAATCCTGCCTGTGTCACCTGCAGACCAGGAGTGGTGAGGGCATTAGAAGAATTTAAGACCTCAGTTTATGGTGAGAATTATGATGAGGAAAGTGAATCAGTTGTGAAGCCAAGTGAGGCCTCCAAAAAACGGAAAGCACAGGCTGAGTTTGCGACAAAAGAGTGTGAAAACTATGACTGGGGTGAGCTTGCTGATACTGGGAAGGTAAACCTTGAAAATTGTCTTATGCGGTGCTTTTGCATAGAAAGTTTGATCAGATTTGGTTTGGGACAAGCAGGGCAGGTGTGCTTAAGCCTTAAACCAATTTTGCAAGAACAAGAACAAGAACAAACCTTCTCTGGGACTGGAAGGGAGGATGTATTTATATTCCATTCCATTCCGTTCAAATAATACACGGAAAATTGCAAGGGCAAGCTGTATAATATACCTTCCTATCCTAGCTGTCCATGTTAACTGAAACTAACTAGGCACCATATAGAGTAGGAAGTATTTTTTCATTGACCGACCGTCCAGCTCCTCTAGCTCCTGCACAATTTTCTGTTCACCTACTCACAGTAAAACCAGAATCATACTAGTAATAGGGTGTGGTGTCAGTAAAATTTACTAGTATATTGGGGTGGGTGGGTGGGTGGGTGTGTGTGTATATGAAAACGAGAGAGTACCGAGATGTAGTATCACCGTCCTGCATTGACCATAGTAACTGCAGATGAGATGAGATGTGATGTTTGTGATGATGTGACTGGTGAACATTATTATCTTTATCTTGGATGGGGGGAGGGACGCATGTAGCATCTTGAAATTTTTGGTAGCAGCGGTAGTAGATTATTTTCGGTTGCCTTGCGAACTAGCACCGTTCTTTTTCTTTGCAGTTGTTGATGTGAAATCATTTCATCTCATTTTGCAGCTGAAGGACTTGACCGTGGTGGAGTTGAAATATTATCTTACAGCGCATAATCTTCCTGTTTCTGGGAAGAAGGAGGCTTTAATTAGCCGAATATTAACCCACCTGGGAAAATGAGCAAGCAAAGCACTAGTAATGATTTTGCAACCTCGATAACTAGAATGTCCTAGACTAGACTCCAGGTACTTACTCCTACAACGAGAACAGCTCCCGAAATTTAATGTTATTCGCACATTGTCGGTGCTTGACCCCATTTTGGTTAAAACTTAAAATACTGATTAGTGTTTGTTAGATGGTAATCTACACGGCATCGCAGTTGGGAACATATGTAAATTACGGTAGAACAGAATATTTTGCTGTTAGATACATAATCAGGGTTACACCTCGGACGGACTACGAACCAACCCGTAAAATGTCCCATTTCATTCGGCAAATTGTCGCAAATGCTTTATGTTTTTCCGTATTTTCCTTACTTTGTGAATGGGAAAATATCCAGTTAAATTTCTCAAGATACAAGTCAAGAGAAACTTTAGCCAATTGCTATTAGTGGTTGTACCCGTCATGTCATTTAGAGAGTATTTATTTACGATCTATGGAATAGAAATATAGAAATATTGGAGATACAAATCTGTTTGATGGTGAAGACAAGAATAGGAGACAGAAAATTTTTCTATCTTCAGAATAGATAAACACAATTTATATACCTTCAAAATATATTTCAAAATATAAGGATGATAAAGACAAGATATGTTGACGGAAATTTAATATTTTTTGTCTTTTAATAATATTTTTATTTATATTTATTATTTATGTTTTTATCTCCAATGTCTTCATTATCTACATATTTCTCATTCTGTTTTTGTATTTTTTTTGTTCCTGAGAAAATAAACAAATGCTATCTTAGTGACATGAAATAATATACTAATTCTCCTTTTTTTTTAACCTCTAAGGCTGATTAATTTGAAGACTGATTGAGTGAGATAGTTGGAAATCTTCACCTGTAGCGTTAGCATTATGTACGTTATCATAGTGTGGGGTTTGGGTTCACTTATATTTGTGTTTGGATTTTTTTCGTTTACGGAACAAAATTGGGGGGAGGAAAATTTTGTTCTCTGTTTGAACGATTATTAAGTGAATAAGACAAAATTAAATGCTTGTTTGGATGTTATATAACAAAGGAATGGTAGTTATTAGTTTCGCATAGTTAAGGGTGTGTTTGTTTTTAGTTTTATAGTTTTTATTTAGTTTTTATAGTTTTATGAAAGGAATACTAAAAATTGTAAAAGCTATAAAACTCAAGTTGGGCTTAGTTTATAAAAATATTTTATATTTTATTTTTTGAAAATGATTTTTGCTTTTTTATTTTCAAATTTAGGAAATGTGTTTGGTTTGTAAAAATAGATCATGTTTTTAAATAGAGGAAATAATGAAAATATATTTAGTATGTTTATTTTCAAACTGGAATTTTTCAAAATTAAATTTAAAGTAATATAATTATATTTTTTATTTTTTAAAAAGATTTATATTTGTTATTAAACAATAACAAATATATTCATTATTAGGTAATATAAAAAAATTTTACATTATTAATATATTAAAATTAATTTCTTAAAGTAAAGTACTTCTAATGTCAAAATACGTATGAAATATATTTGATTTTCCAGGAAAGTGTAGTCATAATAATAAAAAAGACATAATTGAACCTCATCCAAAGTCACCATAGGTAACCAGTAGCATCCAGAAATGAAATTACACGTCCACCTGAGTATCTAAATACAGGAAGATGTAAACTTTCTCACGCATTTTAACTAAGTGGTAACATGGTCGATTTCATCCATAAACTTCAAGGCAGGGAAAGGAGCAAAGGAGATAAATCCACAATTATTCAGATGAAAGCAAATAAAAAAGATACCACCAATCGAAAACATAATGCACCAACTACATTCATTAGAAAAGTAACTTTCTACTTCCGTTATTCCAGTTTATTCTTTTTAAGTTTCATTTTGTGTTATCAAAATGTTCCATTGATAGTTCTCATTCTATACATAATAAGTAAAAGAACATTTAAAAAAAAAAAAAACAGACTAAATAATTTGGCGTCTAAAACTTGAGGGAAGAAAGCTCGAAATATGCTAAATATACATGGAAGAAAAATGACCTGCTAAAACCAGCTAGTACCCCTACCCATTTCCCCCCAAAAATTTTTTTTAATAAAATAAAATATATGCAATGCCCTTCTTTTTCCTTACCTTTCAAAATGCTGTGGAAGGAAACGAGAAAGAACGAAAAGGATGATGCATGGCAGCAAAAGAAAAAGAAAAATAATAATGTACTTGACTTGAATGATGAGGCCTAGCTAATTCTCCCAAGCTTCTTAATAAAATCAGCGAGGCTTGGGAAGAGACAAGGACTAAAAGGTGTATGGTAGTGGTGGTTTTGGTCTTGAGGTTAGGTTCATCTCCGATTCCCTTCTCCCTAAGTAGTGTTGAGTTTGACTGGTGAGGAGGAGGACAGTGGTCAACTAGAGTGTTAGCGGCAGATAAACTACTGGCAACGTCGTCAGATTGGTCAATTGGTGCCTCCTCCATGGTAGACATAATGAAGCCTGAATCTGCAGAATCAAAGAAGAGGCAAACGACAGAGCAGTCATCAATCTTAGAAGCGGGGAGCTTCGTCCTCCATGCTTGAACTGCTGTCTCAGCCACTATTCGAGCTGCACAATACCGCGGCGCAGATGCCACAATGCCCACTACTTCTTTGTTTGATAACACATCCCAAACCCCATCTGTGGCCAATACAACAAATCATCCTTGCCAGTGTTGTTGGGAAAAAATCTCAAATTCACGGAAGCCAAAAGAAATAAATTTAACGGTTAACAATGTCTACATTCACAATTTAACAAATTAATCCACTAATTTCCATGAAAAATACAATCACCAATCTAACATTTTCTCACAAACCCAACACCGTAATGCACCTAATCACACAAAGTAATTCCTCTACCTAATAAAACTCGCTCAAATAAACCACACTCACTTGCACCAAAAATAGCACAGTCTCAAATTTATTTTCTCCTGTTGCACTACAAGCACAAAAATAACACACACACACCAAAAAAGCAAAAACGAAGTACCAGCGCACTCTCCTTAGCAAAAAGCAAGCCAACAAGCTTTTATATATATCACTTGACAACAACAGCACTCCATACAGCGGCAGTTCGCATCCCATTTTTTATTTTTTTTTATTTTTTTTTAAATGGGCTTTTAAAGCAAACCCAATCCAAGGCAATAAAAAAAACTCAACAAGTCTTCACCTTACCTTGTGATTGGAACAAACCGGATATATCAGTAGTAACTATCAGAATGTTTTATCAAAGTCCTAGCAAATGTTATCTTTTTCTTTGGCATAGTGACCCTCATCAACTTATACAAATTACCACTAGTCTTCTTACTCTTCATTATCTTCGAAGAACCTTGACTAACTTGCAATACTCCATCTCTTACAAAATATTTATAGCCCAATGCATCAAGTCTGCCCAAAGAAATCAAATTTCTTCCAAGTGTAGGTACATACCTCACATCACCAAGTGTCTGTACACAACCATTATACATTTTTACAATTCCCTTTCCAACAATGTCAAAGCAATCATCATTAGCCAATCTAACAACCCCATCACTACAAGCATCATAAGTGTCAAACAATTCCCTTTTGCAACAAATATGATTAGAACAACTAGAATCTAAAAGCCAGCAATCACTACTAATATTTTTCTCTTTTTCAACCATCAACACTTCAGTTTCATTATTTGAGTGCTCAGCCACAATAGCATCTTCAAACTTCTCTTTTCCTTTTTCTTTACTCCTTTCAAATTCTTCTATATCTGCTTTCAACTTCTTGCAATAAAGTTTAGTATGACCCATCTCATGACAATAATAACATTGCTTATCTTTATAGTTCGGTCTTGACACTGAAAATCTTGAGTTATCCCTACCAAAATTTTCGTCACGAGACATGCTTCTGTCATGGCTAGTTCTAGCAACAAGGACACTTTCTTCTGATTGACTATTGGATCTTTTCAATTTTTCATTCTCCAATAACACAATAATCACATCATCAACTTTCAAGGTGTCTTTTCCGACTAGCAATGTAGTGATTAAATTATCATAATTATTTGGAAGAGATGATAATAACAATATTGCCTTATCTTCATCATCAATTTTCACACCAATACCAGATAACTGTGTAATCAATTTTGTAAAATGATTCACATGATCTCTAATGTCAGCACCAATATCCATCTTCAACTGGTATAATTCTTTCTTTAAAAATAAACCATTTGTGAGAGACTTTGATATATACATGTTCTCTAACTTCTTCCACAAATTAATAGCAAAAGTTTCATTCAAAATATTATACTTTGCTGCAGGTGTTAGACACAAGTGAATTGTACTGACAGCTTTTATCTTCATCTC
The DNA here is from genome assembly GCA_031216125.1 of Dalbergia cochinchinensis. Lineage (NCBI taxonomy): Eukaryota > Viridiplantae > Streptophyta > Magnoliopsida > Fabales > Fabaceae > Dalbergia > Dalbergia cochinchinensis. The sequence goes on from CM062369.1 coordinate 66,326,068, forward strand.
TTCCCATTCTTCATCTAATTTCTTTTTAGGTTTTTTTTCCTTCCTATTTAAAGCTTTAACCAGCCATATTGCACTAAAATATTTTTAATATTACTTTGTCACACACTAAAATTACTTTTTCCACTAAAAGGCTCCACCTCAAATTTGGTCATTGAACTTTACATCCTTGCCATTTAAAAAAAACCAGAAGCGGAATCAGAACCTGCTCTGATACCAGTTGTTGAAAAAAAAATCCCAAATCCACACAAGCCAAAAGAAATAAATAGAATAAAAGAATTACAAGAATTTAACGTGTTTAGGCCAATAATGCCTACGTCCACAATTCAACAAATTAATCTACTAATTTCTATGAAAAATACAATCACCAATATAACAATCTCTCACAAACCCAACACCCCAATACACTCAATCATACAAAGTAATTTCTCCATCTAATAAAACTCGCTTAAATAAACCAGATTCGCTTGCACCAAAAATGGTACACTCTCAAAATTATTTTTTCCTGTTGCACTACGAGCACAAAAATAATACACACACACATCAAAAAAGCAAAAACGAAGTAGCGGCGCACTCCTCTCAGCAACAAACAAGCCAGCAAGCTTTTATATATATATATATATATATACACACACACCACTGGACAACAATAGCAATCCACACAGTGGCAATTCACATCCCTTTTTTATTTTTTATTTTTCATTTTTTTAAATGGGCTTTTAAAGCAAACCCAATCCAAGGCAATAAAAAAAGTTCAACAGTCAGCAATGCGATGATATCAGACATTAGGAAGAGAGATCACTCCAAAGTCCTTGAGGTAAAAATCCCCAAAAGCCCGCGCCATAGCAAGCCCTGGAGAATCAACGCTTGGCAGCCAAACTCGAGCAACCTCTGGCTCATTCGGAAGGGCAAACACCCTTCCTTTACACAGCCTGATCCTCTTTGCTTCCCCTGCAATGCATGCATGCACGCGTCAACAAAATTATATTCCGCATACATATATATATATATATATCGCACCATTATATTTACCACATCAATTAATTGCACGCATTAAAACAAATTCCAAGTCTCAGCGTTAAATTATTATATCATATAATGGAGATACTTGAAAGAAAAGGGAAGCGAAGGGAGGCAAAATATATAGATATACTTGGAAGATTTAAAGTCAGTGGACAACTGGACAGCAATAAGAGAGTGATCGAGATCTCGGGTACACAATAAAACTCTCGAGTCCCCAACATTTCCAATAACAAGGTGCTGCCCCTAAAATGGCATAATAAAGGGGTAAATAAAAACTACAATACAATGCCCTTCAACAAATAATTAGTTAAGAAAATGAAATGATTAAGAGATCAGAGATTGTATCTCAATTAAGTAGCTAGCTGTGCCTGCATGCATGCGTGCGTACGTAATTACTTAGGTGCCTGCTTGACCAAGGCAACTGCTGTAGTGCCACTGCAATAAGAGTCAATATCGTGCTGCAGCATGAGTTCTTTGTCCATAACCTTGCAAGCCTTCACGAAAGATTCTCTGACTGCAGCAAGATTATTATTTGCGGCATCGGGCTCATGACGATGATCAGCGGCAGCAGTCTTATCATCAACCTCCTGCAGCCGGGAACTGTTGTTTGAATGCAAATCCCATTCAGCCATAAGCTTTAGAGGGAAAGAATCCATGACTTTCTTTGCAACCCTGTGGCCATGAGGTCCGTGCCCATCGAACACACCACAGAACACGGTGTCCTCCTTTGAACAGAAGTTCTGCGCGCGCGGATGACAACACATGGGAGGAATGGAGATAAGGAAGAAAGTAACAGTCTCCTAAAATATAAATTATTTGACCTTAAATAATTATTTTGGACATCATACATTTGTAGAATTTTTTTTTCTATGAATGTTTATTATTTAGGGTCATATACCGGAGTAATGTATATCAACTATAATTCATGCATTCTCAGAGGCCCTAGGAAAGAGAGGTGGGTCATAACGGACACGCTTAAATACCAAGTCTTTCCTTAACTAGAACCTTTCCAAACTACACATTCATGGTGATACACTTACATCCAGTGACCTAAGGATGATTTTTAAACGACAAAGAATCTGTCTTAATATTATTATTTATTAATCACTAATTCCCACAGTTTAGACAACTATCATCTATAGAAAACATACTTCATTGCCAACATAAATTCATAGGGTACAGTACAAATTAAATATTCAAGATACATAAAGAAAACTTCAATACAACAATATGACATATTCCAAGTCTGGTAACATATAGTAAATATTCTATCTAGCACACATGATAGAATCTGATTATTTAGAAGTTAAGTCCAATGCTACATCCATTTCATTGCTGATGATGATCCATGCTATCTGGAAACATCAAAGAAAATAGGTGAGAGAAGTCTCCCAGTAGGGTGATGTTTCCAGGGGAGTCCTACTTCATTCCAAAAAGGCTAAGAATAACGCAGGAGTACAGCAAAATGCAATCTTTCATATTAATTCAAATTATATTTTACTATTATCAAACAAGATGGAAGTGCATAATATCAATCATAATAAAATACAGTAGAAGAAGCGTAAGTGTAAAACTCCCTTTTTTTTTAATATCGCATTTTCTTTTAATGGTTATAGTCTGCAAGGTTTACTTCATATTGAATCTGTGAGAACTCTTATTATTAGGGTGTCCTCTAGTCAGATCAGTGAATACCAAGTCCTTGTCCGCTAATTCACAATAACATTCACCTGCAAATTAATTAATTAATTAAACATATATATTGCAGTCATCACAATCTCTCTCATACACCCACAGACACCTTCATGTTGATGGGGGTGGCAGTGGATGAAATCGCAGGCGGAGAGAGAAACACGTACAGATCGTGCGGGCGGGGGTAATATATAATGGCGTTGCGTAACGTACCAAATTGCAACAAACAGTGTATGTCCGCACGCGTTGATGACGTCGATCGCAATTCAAACAAAACAAGGCTTAAATCCCCTTCTAGGTTCTTCTAGCTAATTCATTGAATTGAATTCTCCTTCACTTTCTTCCTTTCTCTTAGCTTCTTCATTTAATTTCACGTCGCGCGTAATCATAGACAACACACATCACCTCACCATATATATATATATATATATATAAAAGAATCTAAACCCAAATAATAACACTGCTTTGAACAGAAGTACAGAACATAATGTATGCATATACACAACTGGAAAGAATGGAATGAATGAGGCTGGAATGCACAAGACCAAAACTTTATTCTACTGTTCGATTGAAACGCAAAATTTTACACCTCTCTCTCTCTCGTTTGGAAAAACAAATAGGTGGCTGGCTAATTTGGAAAACACAAAGATAAAAGAATAATAGACAAAGTCGTTCTACCGGCACAGCTCGGTCCCTCACCCATGCACCCCCACCACCGCCACAAACTTCGAACAATGATAAAACATTAATAATTGAAATCTTCTTATAATGCAAAGGATTTAATTTTAGAGTTTAATTTGTTGTATTTTTTTATTAATATTACTATATTTTAAAGTTATTATTATTATTATTATTATTAAGTTAAAAAATATGTTAATTTGAGTAAGTCTATATATTTTGTTGATTTGACTAAGTCTACTAATCTTCTTTTTTTTTCGATTTTCTTAGTCAAATATGTGCTATTAAAGCGAATAAAAATTAGAAATATTGTAATATTATGTTTTACTGTTACATGAAGAACGTTGCTAATGACTAATTCTATTTACTCACTTTATCAACCTTTATTAGTTCATTTGAGAATTAACTTTTATTGAAGAATTTTAATGCATGAGGTAAAGTTCATAAATAATAGTCTTTATTCTTTCAATAGTGAACATTGAGCAATGGGAAATAGTTTCTTACCATATATTTTTAAGGGTCGTGGGAAACTTCAGAGTGGAGACATAAGTGTTCTTTATGAGCATTCTCTTAACAAATCTCCATTAAAATATTTTTGTATAAATAGATTAATTTTATTCCCTTGAATAATCTGATATAGTTGTTCCTGTGTAGCTTTACTAATTCAAGTGCAGAGTTAGTGAAAAATGACTATTGTATCCTGTGAAGTATTAGCCGTGAAGACTATTTGTACCGAGTAATTAACTCGTGGTGGCGAAATACTCTTAAACCTAGTACCTAGCACATCTCAGCCAATAAACTGATGAGCTAATCTAATTTATTCTTTTTGTGTTATTATTTATCCCTTTTATTTTATTTATTATTCATGTGTTAATTAGTTTTTAGTATATGTGATTAATTTATTTTTATTTTATTTTATTTGTGATGTTATTTCAATTTAAATTTTTCCAACATAATTTATATGAAATGTTAACATTTTTTATATTCTCATCTAATCAAATCACCCCCATGACATTTTAATTCGTGTATATAAGATTTAATCACATTTAGTGATAATGTACCACTATATGATTAGATGACACTATAAATTTTTTTTTATACTATATAGAAATTAAACTCTTAATTTTAATATGTAAAACAATTATATATATTCATCCAATTTTGTGATATCATATTAGCAAATATGGTTAAACTTTAATATAAATTATGATTAGAGGATGAATGACATTGCCGGTGCACTAATTTTTTCATTACTACTCTTAGTGTAATTAATTATATTTACCTACTTTTATTTTTCAACAGGGATAATATTGTCCACTTATGTAACTTTATATTATTACTAAAATTTATTTATTATATTTTTCAGTATGTGTTTTTTTAATTTCTTGACAAATGAAGTGAGATACAGTTCAAACAAAAAGAGTAATCATAAAATTCTCAAATTGATTTCTCTTAAATTTTGCATAGAATAAATTGATGTTTCTCTAGAAAAGAAAATATCCAAAAAAGTCCATGCTAATTAAAAATGTCGAATAAATTAGTTTTATCAAAAAGAATAAAAGAAATAATCATTACTCTAGATTAATTTATACCAATTTTATCCTTATTTACGTTAAATTAAGTAACATATTTCTCTTTATTATTATTTTTTAACCCATGATAATTCTTTCTTTAGGAGATTAATTTACTATTTCAGATTAATTATTTTTAAAAGAGTAAGACTGAGTAATAATTTTATAAGGGGTGTTTTAACCATGTCTTTAAAATATTGGTTAAGAAAAATAAAAAAATTTAAAGTGAGTTCCATGTATTAAAAATATTAAAAATCATCTTAATATACGAATTTCCTTTCCTCAATTCCTTAATCAATGCTGTTGGAATCCTGATTAGTAGATTAGTAGAGTAGTAATAATGGAACAGGAAAATTTAACGTTTTTTTTGTGTGTCTTAGAGTAATGTGGTAAAACAGTAGACACGTGGAATGAGGAGATGAACAAGTGGTAGAGGGTAGGGATTAGTGCGTCTGCTTCGATAAACAGCTGAATCAATCAATGATCAGTTAACCCTAATTGTCAATAGATACCGCGGATAATCATCATCTCACATTCTTGTACTTATATGCTCTTCTTTACTCTAGATACCACCACTGCTCTCTTTGTTTTTTTTTTTTTTTTTGTGTACGATGTAATATCCCTAATTTTTTATAAAATAATATTATATTATATTATAATTTTTTATTTAGATAGTGTGAGAATTTTTTCAGGCAAAAAATATTCAGGAATAATTATAGACTACAGAAGAACGTAACTTCCTAAAATTACAAAAAATATCATTAATGAAAAAAATAAGCTTATTATAGTATAATTAGTTACAAAAAAAACTAACAAAAACCTTAAAAAAACTTAAAAAATGTTATAAAATTATTTTCAAAAAATAATAAAAAATTATAAACATATTTTAAAAGGATGATTTTGATGATAAATATCAATATTTAGTAAATTTTTATAATATTAGTATAATTACATAAAAATAACCTATTATGGGGTGTAAAATAAACACCAAAAATCCTAGAAAACAACTCTAAGTTTTATAAAAAAAAAATTTTAAGTAAGTTATGATATCAGACAAAGAGAACCATGAAATGAGACTCTCCATTAAATCATGGATAGTATTAAGAATTACATTGATCTTTAATTAATTAATTTTGACTTAAAAAAAGCTTAAAATACCTAACTAACTACTTAAGCTTTAAGATAATTTTTTTAAATCTCGATTAATTTTATTAATACTCTTAAATTAAATTAAATGACACCTCTAGAATATTTTAGAATTCAGGCTCATAAAAAAATAATATATATTTAAAAAGTGAAAGATATTTCACATGACATTATCCAAAACTAACTATTTTTGACTAAAACTTTCAATAATGGTTAACTTGTCTCTTTATCATGTTGGACAGCTCAAAATACACTTGGGAGGCTGGAAAAATTTTATATACTTTATTTATAGATAATTAAATATTTTAATTAATTTAAAAATAGACCAAGTTAAGGTAAAAATACATAAAAAAATACTAAAAATTATACAAAAAATTCATAAAAATTATAGATAATGTATAAATAAGGTAAAAATATGTTCTTGATAATAGATTAAGAAAAATTAATTTTTATGATTATTTTATGAATTATCTAGTATATTTAACTTTAAGATAAATATATAAAATTTGTCATTTTCATATATTAATCATTCAAGACAACTTTCCATTCTCTATAACTTTATTAGAAATAAGATTCAGACATATAGACTGCCAAAGAAAAAAATAATGATAATTTAATGATAGTTAAATAAATTATTAGTTAATTAATTCCTAATAAAACTAGTAATAGTGTAAAATACCAAATAAAATACAAATAATTATAAAAATTCATACAAATTTTGTGAATTCATGTATTACATCTCTAATAACCTTATGATGATATTTGATTAAAAAAATAAGTTATTTACTAATTAATTAACCTAATTAAGATTGACTAGTTTAAGTAAATTTACCTTATTGTGAATAATTAATTATTAAATTATATGTAAATATATTAAAATTTACTGAATTAAATCATGTCATTAAAATTCTAGTATGTCTTTAAGTGATAATTGGGAATTTATTAAATTATTTAATGTTAGTTTTAAAATTTAACTAATTAAACTAGTTAAATATGACAAATAAATTATGAAATTAGTAATATTGTAATCCTAGCCTTTCTTTATAAATAGCACACGTCTAAACACAACTCCACACTTCATTTGTCTTCCTAAAAATCTATCAAAGAGTGTAGCCACCATTTCTCTTTTCATTTCCTTCATTCTCACACAAAAACACATATATATATTTAGTAAAACACCTCCAAACCATCACCTCTTCTTATCACCATCCAATATCAACAATTCCCAGCCTTCATACATAAGTTTTAGTCCTTAGAAAAGGTTTATAAAAGTTGAAGAAGTTGCTGGTCTAGCCTTGGTATAACCAAGTTTCTAAAGTTCTAAGAATAAGTAGGGGTTTTCTTTCACTTCTAAGCTCCATATATGATTTTCTTGTATGATATTATGCCATATGATATTCAAAGCTTATATATATTGTTTTTAATATCTTTGAATGATATAAAACACTTAATCTATGTGTATATGATGGATGTTTATTTGTCTACTTATATAATTGATAATTATGATTAAAGATCATTTTAAATTTTGATCATGCTACCTTCAAATATATAAATGTTGGATAAATTTGTTTCAATGTGTTAAACCATGTATTTTTTATTAATAAGGTTTTGCCTACAAGATATGCAGTTTTAAGGTAATGTAGCTTGGTTTTGATCTCATCATGTACTTGATTATAAAGTATTTTTGGTTCATGAAAAGTGTTGGATTTTAAACCTTTGAGCATGTAATATTTAGCTTGGTTTATGTGTTGTGTTTCCCTTGAGACCATTAAGACTTAATAAGATATAAAAAGACACTAAAATATATTTATATTAATCATAACCTTTATTATGGACTTATGAATTTATTAGTATCATCTGGACTATTATAAGTCTTTAAGACTCACTTGGACTTGATTGAGACAATTTATGATCAAAATATTTGGACTCGAACTATGGACATTGAATTATGAACCTTGAACTATGGATCTTAAATTATGGACCTTGGACTATGGATATTGGACAATAAATAACTAACTTGAATATACCCTTATTAACATTAAGAATTTACAAAGATTTAAGTTAAGGTCCCATTAGAAACATGACATGTAAACTAGCTAGTTTTTTGCTTGAAGTGATTTCCTAAAGTATGCGTATAATTTTGATTATTTTCTTGAAAGGTTCCATGCTGTTTTATTTGTTTTATGAATATATCCTTATATAGATATGTTTTTACCTATGTTGAATATGTAAAGATAATTTATCTACATATTTTCTGAAGATAGATTTGAAATGATTTTTAATGTATTTTTGGCTTATGAAATTAGTAAAGAAAATATTATACAAATACTTGAAATTAAATTATTATATGATTAAAAACTAAGTTAAGTATATTTATCATAAATGAAATGAGTTTTATTATAAGAGTTTGATTTTGTACTTCAATGATAATTACAAAGAAATATGGGATTTTATGAATATTTTAGGAATCTTATGTTGTTTGGGATTTATGTGCAAATATGAAAATCTTGTGGTCTATATGTAGACATAAAAGAAATTGTGGAAATTTTATGTAATTTTCATAGTTTATGTATACTATATGCACTATTTAAAATGGACACATGAATAAGTGATACCTCGGGCCTCGCCATGTTAGTGGACAAGGACTTGGTGTACATTGTGGTGATGCCTTGAGCCTCGCCATGCTAGCAGAGAAGGACTTGGCATTTATTGATCTGACTAGGGAACGTCCTAGCAATGAGAGCTCTTATAGATCCAATATGAAACAAACCTTGTAGACTATTGAAAAGGAGTTTGTAGTACACTTACACTTCTTTTATTACATTTTTTTATGATTCATATTATGCATTTCCATCTCGCTTGACACTAGTAAAATATAAATTGAAGTTAATATAAAAGATTACATCTTGATGTACTCCCGCACTATTCTTAGTATTTTTGGGATGAAGTAGGACTCCCCTGGAAACATCAGCCTATTGGGAGACTTCTTTCACCCATTTTCTTTGATGTTTCCAGATAGTATGAATCGTCATCAGCAGTGAAATGGATGTAGCCTTGGATTTAATTTCTAAATAATCAGATTATAATGTGTGATAGATAGAATCTTTATTATATGTTACCAGACTTTAGATATGTTATATTGTTGTATTGAAGTATTCTTTAACTATTTTGAATGTGTAATATGGACTATACCCTATGAATTGATGTTTACAGTGAAGTATGTTTTCTATAGATGATGGTGGTCTAAACTATGGGAATTACTAATTATGTTAGGAAAATATATATATTCCTTGTCATTTAAAAATTACCCTTAAGTTACTGGAAGAAAGTGTATTACTGTGAAAGTGTAATTTGGAAAAGTTCTGGCTAAGGAAAGATTTGGTATTTAAGCGTGTCTCTTGTAACCCATCTATCTTTCCTGGGAGCCTACCAGGTGCACGATTTATAGTTGATATACATCATTCCGGTATACAACTAGGAATAAGAAACGATCATAGCAGTTTGAAAAAAAAAATTCCCTGCAAATTTATTGATTAGTAATACTATGCTAGGTAAATAAGGTGAAATAATTTAGAGGTTAATAGAGTGTTACACACGACCAAGGGTATCCACCGTTGATCACGATAACTAATTCCCGTGTTGGCTTGTAGGCACATCAATGGGTGGGATAGCTGGCCCGGAGATTTTAGACTTTTCCATACCCAAAGCCAGGGATCGAACCCCTGACGTTTGGTTAAGGGTGAACATGTCCCTTCCAGTCGACCACAACCTCGAATTCACTACTCTCTTTGTTTTACTGTATCTGCCATTTTTTTTAAATAATTGCTCATTTTTAATATTAAAGAAGTATTAATTATTATTTATTAATATTATCTTTGACATAATTGTATTATTAATTACACAACTTTATATTATTAACAAAATTATTTATTTTCTCGATATATCTAATTTTTTGAACAAATAGAGTAAAATGAATAGAGTATGTTATATTTTTTTTTGTTAGATGCTATTTGTGATAAATTTTTACTATTATGTTATATTATTTTGTTGATTAATTTATCAATGCTGCTGAAAATTATCTTTTTTTCTTTTAATTAAGATATTAAAGATAGGAAATGAGGAATAAAGTCAAACTCGCAAGACTCTACACTCGAAGGATGACTCGCTTGCAAATTAGTATCTGATTTGTTTTAACCATAGAAATAAGACTATGTTTCGTTGTCCTCGCTTGTTGGTTGGGTTTTTCATAGAGTACAAATTTGAGTGATAATTTTGAATTTTTAAAATTTCCTATTATCTTCTATTTTATGCCCTCACATCAATAGTTTTTTACTTATATAAAATAAATAAAATGATATATTATGTATATACCCTTTTATTAATAGTATTATACATATATCCTTTTTTTTAATTATATAGAAATCGATTTAAACTGATTTCTGTGTTGTCAACAACAACAATAAATCGACTTAAATTGATTTACTAAAATCGGTTTAAACCAATTACTGTAGCATGTTAGAATGCGTCAGAAGATGTTTAGAATCGGTTTAAATCGATTTTTGATACATTCTTACATACTACAGTAATCGATTCAAGTTGATTACTGTAACATGTTAGAATCCGTCAAATAGATCAAAAATTGATTTGAATCGATTTTTAAGTCAAATAGTTGACTTCATTAAACAGTTAATGGAATCACTGTCTATAAGACACTGTTGCCTTGTTATCTCGATGGTGGACACTGATCAAGGAGCTGCATAGAAAACTGTCAATTGGCGCATACCAATTGATTCGGTTGGACATGAATTAAGAATTCACACTTTTCTTTTTTGCTTTGAAAAGCTTGAAGCGCAGAGATTGTGACTATCACTATAATGCAAACTTGCCAGAGGTGTGTACTCGAAAAGCTACATTGCACTAATAATAATGGTTTAGATTAGTTATTATTGTTGGATTTGATTGGAAAATTTATACTCTCTCTTTTTCAAAATATTTATCAATTTTAATCAAACACAGGTATTTTTTTAATATAATAAAAATGCGAATATGATATTTATTTATTTTTTAATATAATATATGTATTATCTTTTTTAATACCTGTGTTTGATTAAAAGTGATATTTTGAAAAGGAGAGAGTATAAATTTTGCAATCAAATTCAACAATAATAACTAATCTAAACCATTATTATTAGTGCAACATAGCTTTTCGAGTATACACCTCTAGTGATTTTGCACTATAGTGACAATCACAATCTCTGCACTTCAAGTTTTTCAAAGCAAAAAAGAAAAGCGTGAAGTCTTAATCCGTGTCCAACCGAATCAATTGATATACGCCAAATGGTAGCGTTCTATACAGCCCCTTAATCAGTGTCCACTGTTAAGATAACAAGGCAACAATGCCTTATAGACAGTGATTCAATTAACTGTTCAATGAAATTGATTATTTGACTTAAAAATCAATTCAAATCGATTTTTGATCTATTTGATGCATTCTGACATGCTACAGTAATCAGCTTGAATCAATTACTGTAGCATACTGTAGCATGTCAGAATGTGTCAAAAATTGGTTTAAACCGATTCTAAACACTTTCTGACGTATTCTGACATGCTACAGTAATCGGTTTAAACCGATTTTAGTAAACTGATTTAAGCCGATTCTTAACCATCTGTACTCCACGGTTGTTGTTAACAACATAGAAATTGGTTTAAACCAATTTGTATATAATTAAAAAAAGGACATATGTGTAATACTTTTAATAACAGGTTATATACATAATATATCATTTTATTTATTTTATATAAGTAAAAAAGCTCTCACATCGAAGAATTAGTTTCTAGAGTAGATCCACAAGCACAAGAGCAGCATAGCTTTGGTAACTTTGGGGAAAGAGATAGGAAATAAATGTGTACCCACTACTGTATATTACTCCTTCCCTTTTAAAAAATGTGTTAAATTAGAATAAATATAAATATTAAGAAAAATAATAAATAATATTAATAATTAAATAAAATATAGTAAATGAATTAATATATTTCTATATATTAACTAATGTAGTATAGTGTTGAATACTAATATTAAATGAAATAATTTGAAAATATGAGAATAATTGGGGGGTAGTATTGGAAAAAAATAATTAAAAAAATAATTAATGTTTCATTTAAAATAGGAAACTAAATCGATGTTTTAAAATATGAAGTTGTCTGAAAAAATAAGAGAATATCCTTCATAAGTGGATTGGATTGGCTGGGTTTAAAGATTTTTTTCCATTCAATCTATTTTTATTTAAATAGAGAATTTGATTAGGTTAAATCTATGAATCTAAAATATATTTTAAAAAATGTATCAATATTTAAAATATGTAATCAAATGCCCTGAAAAACAAAAAAAACATATAACCAAATATATTAAAGACAAAATTCCCAAATTGGTTTTGAAATATATTCAAGACAAAACCCTCAAATTAGTTCATCTTAAATTGTGCTAGATAAATTGATGTCTCTAAAAAAAATACTCAAAAAAGCCCATGCGAATTAAAAAAGTTGGTCAAATTAGTTCCTTCCTTCGAACAAATATGACAAATTAATCTATCAAGAATCATAAATACTTCATATAAATCTCAAGATAGAGAGTTAACTTGTCCAATGTTTTTAATTTGCAAGGATACAAAATTTAAGAGTAACCAATTTGGCCTAACCCTGATGGGATGATTAGCACCAAACCCACCTATTTTTTTTTCCTCATCTGAGAGAATGATTAGTTTGAGTGTTTTGTCTATAATAAATTTAAACATGCATAACAAAAGTTAAATATAAATATAAATTTGAAAATTAAAAGTTAGAATATGCATGGGTTTTTTTTAAAATGATAGAATATGCATGAATTTAAGAAAACATGCATTTCCTATAAGCTTTTGTGAAAGCATACATAAGTCATAAAGATTTTTCAGAAAGCTTGCATAAAATCCTATCTTTTTAAAAAACATGTATAAATTCTAGAAATTGAACAAACTACGGGAGATAGTTGGAGTCAACGTCTATCAATGGGCCATAACCTTTCCCCTATCAAAATTTGCGTTTTCTAAAAGAAAAATTAAAATACAATATTGAATAATTTTAACCTGTTTTATGTTAAAATTTTAGTTTTCATCATATGAAATTTATAAAATTTTAATATTATATATATAAAATTATATATAGACATACCGTACTCCACTCTTTTAAAAAAAATTTCATATCTATACTTGTATCTATAGCAAGTGCTGATACTGTACCTGTATCCATGCAATATAGCAGTAAACACTGACGATGATGACATATTCGAACCATCATCATCAAAGTTTGAATATGTTATTATTAATGATCTTGAAAGTGACATCAATTTCTAAATTACCTGTTAGCCCTATTTATCAAACGTGAAGGTGGGTGACTCAAATTGGGAGTTTATAGTTCTTCACAATTCATGAACTAATAATTTTGAGTTAGGTTCTTAATTTGGGATAAAAAGATTTGTTTAGATGTTTGGAACAAATTTATAGGGATAAATTTAAAAGTTATATATTTTACAATACATATTCTTTTGAATATATGTCATAATTTTTAAAATATCAATGTATTATTGCTTGTAGGGTTGAGATAATTGAGGGATATTTTAATATTTTTATTTAATAATTATTATTTTTAAGTTATAGCAATATCTTATTCCACTTCGATCGTGGGAATAAAATCTCATTGAAATATGATAATATTTCTTTTTAGAGAATAATTAATAACTATGAATCCTTTTAGAAAACTTGAAACAAATATAGCATTGCAGTGAATATATTAAGATAAGATAATTGACTATGTATAAGATTTTGTCACTAGATTCACCACTTATTAGTGTGTTTGGTTACGCCCCTACAATCTATTCTCTTTGCTGGAATTGATTCCATGTTCATCTGAGTATGTTTGGTTTTCATTTAAATAGAAATCAAGAATTGATTCTAGCTTTTAAGTGGGATCCTATAACAAGTGAAAAAATATCACCTTTGCGAGTCGGTTTAGAATTTAGGTGGGGGTGAAGTCATCAAAATTACTTCTACAAAAATTCACCAAACATAAATCACTTTATCTTAAAATCAATAATAATAAAACCAATTCTATAAAAGTAGAACCAAATAAGCTATATAACACTTTTGGTTTAGAGTTTACTCATCATTACTTACTAAATTTTGACTTTCTAACACAATTGCGAGTGGAGCTCTATGGATCTCCTATAGTCAAAGGTGACTTTGACCATCAAAATAAATAAAAACATCACATGCATCAATTTTATTTTGTTTAATAGTAATAACTTTGGATGCTCTTATGTTTGATTGTATTCTTGCAATCATACCTCCTTTGTGAGGGACCTTAAGGCTTTGTTTGTGAGATGGGATTAGGAGAGGGGAAGAGAGAAGGAAAGGGTTGACTTTAAGGGGTTAAATTGTGTTTGTGAATTTTTTTAAAATAATGTTTGTTGAACACCACAAATATGGACACCTATAGTCTCCACCGTATAAAATGGAAGAAAATGACAAAATAGTGATAAAGCAGAGGTATGGGTATGGGCAGTGGAAAAATTGAAAATTGGTCAAACTTTATCACATTTTGACATTTTTAAAGAGAGAAAAGAACACATTTCTTTCTTTTACTTTTTCTCAGCTTTTCCTGCACTCTTTGTCTCTTAGCTCCCTCAAGGTTTTCTGTACAAAACGAGCATATCTTCACTGCCACCAAGTTCGCCACAATCTTGTTAATAAGGTATGTGGGTTCCTTATTTTTACTCTTGCCTCTCTTTTGATATGCGATGTTTCTGTATTTGTTGTTCGCACGGTTGGGGCTAAATGTGATTGGTAAACAGAGAATGAATGATTTATTGTTTAATAAACTCGTAGAATGGCTCCATAACTAGTAAAGTAATGCTAAAATCGGTTTAGAAGATGGTTTACAAGTTTTAAGCATCGGTTTCCAAGTTTCTTAACGTGGTTTACAAGTTTTAAGAACAGGTTTACAAGTCTTGTAAACAAAGTGCAAATAATTTGTAAATTTGAGCTTTGCTTAAAACTTGCAAAAATATGATTTTAAGTTATATGAACACTGTCCACAATAAAATGTAGTTGGGGGATGTTTTTACCATTGGTTTACAAGTTCTTTGCCATAAGTTTGCAAGTTTTTTACACAAGGTTTCCAAGTATAAAGCACAGGTTTACAAGTCTTGTAAACCAAGTGCAAATGATTTATAAAATTTAGTATTGCTGAAAACCTATAAACCAAGTGCAATAATACTTGTAAACCATTGCTTAAGACTTATAAACCAAGTGTAATAAGCTTTGCATACTAAGTTGTTGCACAAAGTGGTTTCTCAAAGTTCTAAAGTGGTTGCAAATACTTAGAATTTGATTCTGAATTATGTGAACACTGTCTATAATAAAATGTAGTTGGGAGAGTGCTTAGCCTCTGGTTTACAAGTTTTTTGCACAAGGTTTGCAAGTTTTAAGCACTGGTTTACAAGTTATGTAAATTAAGTGCAAATGATTTGTAAGATATAGTATTGCTTAAAACCTATAAACCAAGTGCAAAATAACTTGTAAACTGTTGCTTAAGGCTTAATCTTTGTAAATTAAGTGCACAAAGTGGTTCCCCAAAGTTCTAAAATGGCTGCAAATAGTTGAAATTTGATTATGAATTATGTGAGCACTGTAAACCATTGATTTTTTAGTTTATATTTTTTATTTTTTGTTATAGGTTATATTATGAACTGTATATGCAAAGGCCAAGGCATTGTTTACGGCTTGTCAATTGGGACACTAATGTCATACTAAAAAAGGTTGTTAATATGATTCGACACGAGAATAACCGGATGCAAATTAGACTCAACAAATACCGGGCAATTCAAGATGAAACTCGTGGGAAAAGTGCATTTGATTACGGTGAAACACATGTTCGTTTGGAGGCCATAGAAAATAGCCCGAAATATTCAACTGACAGTGATTTGTCCGATGATGATCCAATATACTAATGCAATGTTTTTCCCTTTCAGGACTTTAGTGTGCAGTTGGAAGGCTGTTAATAAAAATCATGTATTAAGTGCCAGGTTTACAAGTTCTTAAACATGGTTTACAAGTTTCATCAAAAGGTTTACAAGTTTAATGAACTTGGTATACAAGTCTTTATTATAAGCCACTGTGACTTCCATATTGAGCACGACTCAAGGTTTTATATGTCTGGTTTACAAGTTTTATCAAAAGGTTTACAAGCACTATGAGCATGGTTTACAAGTTTAATGAACTTGGTATACAAGTGTTTATTATAAGCCATTGTGACTTGCATATTGAGCACGACTCAAGGTTTTATATGTCTGGTTTACAAGTACTATGAGCATGGTTATTATAAGCCACCGTGACTTCCATATGTGCCTAGTTTACAAGTTCTTAAACATGGTTTACAAGTTTTATCAAAAGGTTTACAAGTAATATGAGCATGGTTTACAAGTTTGTGAATCTGTTGTACAAGTCTTTATTATAAGCCACTGTGACTTGCATATTGAGCATGACTCAAGATTTCATGTGCCTGGTTTACAAGTTCTTAAACATGGTTTACAAGTTTTATCAAAAGGTTTACAAGTAATATGAGCATGGTTTACAAGTTTATGAACCTGTTGTACAAGTCTTTATTATAAGTCACCATGATTTGCATATTGAGCATGACTCAAGGTTTCACATGCTTGGTTTACAAGTTCTTTAACATGGTTTATAAGTTTTATCAAAAGGTTTACAAGTTTAACCAAGGTGGTTTACAAGTTTAATGAACCTGGTATATAAGTCTTTATTATAAGCCACCATGACTTGCATATTGAGCATGACCCGGTTTCATGTGCCTGGTTTGCAAGTTATAAAACAAGGTTTACAAGTTTTATCAAAAGGTTTACAAGAAATATGAGCATGATTTACAAGTTTAATGAACCTGATGTACTTATTGCAATTCTCAATGACTGATAAATACACCATGATGTTGCAACTTGTGTATTTAAAGGCACACCTGGTTATACAATACAACAAATGTGAAACCTAACCCCAAAGAGTTTCCAAAAATGTGCCACAAAATAAACAAGCAAAATCATAACTTGAAAAATATGCAAATAAACCCTCAACATGTACGAATCTTTTCGATAATTACAAAATTATTGTTGATTTGACACGGGATTTTAATCAGATATTTTCATGTGTCACAACTCCATGTGCGGCCAAAAAACATTATGTCAATTAAGGTCTTACTTCCGCATAAAAAATAGTCTGGAAACAAAAGATATGTCTTGCAAATAAACCATATACAAGAATAAGGGTGGTCAGATTATTGTGGATAGCATGAACTCAAAACTCATATTAATCACCTACTCGCTAGTAAATATGGTAGCAGAGGCCACCACATTTTGTAAGCAGGAGATGTTACATCTTGCAAGCACATTTCACATGCTTTGCATATACAATTTAGAATATAACCTATAACAAAAAATAAAAAACATAAACTACAAAACCAATGGTTTACAGTGTTTACATAATTCAGAATCAAATTTCAAGTATTTCTAGTTACTTTAGAACTTTGAGGAATCACTTTGTGCAAGCAACTTGGTTTACAAAGATTATTACACTTTCTCTGTAAGCCTTAAGCAACAGTTTACAAGTTATTTTGCACTTGGTTTACAAGTTTTAAGCAATGTTATATTTTACAAATCATTTGCACTTAATTCACATAACTTGTAAATCAGTGCTTAAAACTTACAAACCTTGTCCAAAAAACTTGTAAACCTGAAGTAAAAAAACTTGTAAACCAGAGGCTAAACACTCTCCCAACTACATTTTATTATAGACAGTGTTCACATAATTCAGAATTAAATTTCAAGTATATACAGCCACTTTAGAACTTTGAGAAATCACATTGTGCAAGCAACTTGGTATGCAAAGCTTATTACACTTGGTTTGTAAGTCTTAAGTAATGGTTTACAAATATTATTGCACTTGGTTTATAGGTTTTCAGCAATGCTAAATTTTACAAATCATTTGCACTTAGTTTACAAGACTTGTAAACCGGTGCTTCATTCTTGGAAACCTTGTGTAAAAAACTTGCAAACCTATGGGAAAGAACTTGTAAACCAATGGTAAAAATATCCCCTAACTACATTTTATTGTGGACAGTGTTCATATAACTTAGAATCAGATTCTAAGCATTTCTAGTCACTTCAGAACTTTGACGAGCCACTTTGTGCCAGAAACTTGATTTATAAGTTTACATGTTTGTGCACGAACCACTTTGTAACTCTAAAACAAAGGTTTACAAGTTGAATCCACTTGGTTTACAAGTATTTTACACTTATTTTTGTAAGTTTTAAGCAAAGCTTAGATTTATAAATTATTTGCACTTTGTTTACAAGACTTGTAAACCGGTCCTTAAAACTTATAAACCATGTTAAGAAACTTGGAAACAGATGCTTAAAACTTGTAAACCACCTTCTAAACAGATTTTAGCATTACTTTACCATAACCATTCTATGACTTTATTAAACAATAAATCATTCATTTTCTGTTTATCAATCACATTTAGCTCCAACCGTCCGAACAACAAATACAGAAACATCGCACAATCAAAAGAGAGGCAAGAGTAAAAATGAGGAACCCACATACCTTATTAACAAGACTGTGACGAAGCTGGTGGCAGTGAAGATGTGCTCGTTCTGGACAGAAAACCTAGAGGGAGCTTAGAAAGAAAGAGCACGGGAGGAGCTGAGAGAAAGTGAGAGAAAGAAATGTATTCTTTCCTCTCTTTAAAAATTTCAAAACGTAATAAATTCGTCTCTACTTATTAGTCATTACTCGCTACACATTGACTCAGACCATGTGTTGCTATTGTGAATATCTGTTTTGATACTGGACCTGGATGACACTTTCCCTGCTCATTCTCTTCTTTGGATTTTCCTTTTGTTTTGGAGGCAAACAATCAGTAATGTTTTGGTCTTCTGGAGCCAAACAATTGCAGTTGTTCTGAACTTGTGCCGTTGAGTAATAGTATATTTTCCTTTTCCTTTTCTTTTGTGCATTTCTAACTTTAATTATGGCCTCATCATTGGTCAAAGTTCACAACCATGCAAGTGATTTTGAAATTTAAAGGAAACTAAAATGACAAATTTATTTGAGTTATACCCAGATTTAAGAAAACAGAAAGTTTGGCCTTTTTGTCATGTGAAAAACAGAGAGTTTGGAGTGAATACAAGAAACCATTCTGAAATTCTGGTCCAAGTATTTGATGTTGTCCTCTTCATATATTGTGTTCTCCATGAGTTTTATATTGTTTGGCAAGCTTTAGGGGAGAATTTTAGAAATTCTATAGCAAAAGCTATATGGAGAGATTATACCAAGCTGAAGGTCATTTTAAAAATAGGCAAAGAATTCTGGTCCAAGTATTTGATGTTGTCCTCTTCACATGTTGTGTTCTGCATGAGTTTGTGGATGTTGCAGATTGAGGATATTATGTCCAAGAATTCTGGGATTAGTATTGGATACTTTGATTCTTGTGCAAAAGTTATTGGTTCTATCTTACTTCTAAATTATATTTTTTAACTTGATGATATGATGCCAAATGGAAATGAAAAGTGTAGATTAGTTGATGGTTTACATTAAACTCAAGTGCACAAATGAAAATGGGTGATTATTGTGACTGATATAAGTTTTTCAATATATTGCCTAATGAGAGATGCTTTTGTATGCATGCTTCATTGAGTTATCTATTTTTGGTGACCATTTATCACATTGCCTTGTCCCATTAGCTCTGTATTTTGGCTGTGTATTTAATTTCAAGATGATTTGAAGAGAACTGATTTTAGTTGTACATTTTCTTTTCTGAAAGTGAAAGGTTGATGTAGTACTTGGTAAATGTTTAGACTTTAGTTCTCCAATTCTTTTGTTTAAATCTTTCATGAATTGTTAATTATAATAGTTTTTTTTAACACAGCCACATAAATCTTTGGAAATTGGACTGCACTACCTTAGGTTGTGGTGCATGAACCAGAAGCATAGTAAGACAAAAACAAAATTTAGTTCCATAGTTAAAGTTTAACGAATCAATGATGCAATTAAGGCCTCTTATATGAATTTATAGCCAGATTTTGCTTATGCAACTAAAGTTTAACAAATCAATGATATAACTATATTGACTATTTCTACCTTCATGCTAAAGGGTTGTCAGGATCATGTCTAAGTCAAAAAAAGAGACATGGACACGAGAGATGGATAATGCTCTTGTTGATGCTTTCCTAAATCAAAGAAACTCGGGAAACAAAGTGGGTGGGAGTTTCACCTCAAAAGCCTAGGAAGCAATAACAAACTTCCTGATGTAACTTTTAAATGGATTCTGTATGTGAACCAATAATTTAGTATTTAGGTTGATTTAATATTTGAGATTGTTGGACTAAGTTGTTTTTCCTTGTCTATTGTTTTGAAAAAGTTGCCAAAGTGTTGGACCGATAGTACTTGTTATCTTTTTTCTTTTTGCAAGTTGTGGTCGTATATGTGTATCCAATTGACAGTTATATTTTTTTTGTCCCTTATTGTAATTTTTTTGTAAATACAAATTTTTAGCATGTTATTATTTCTTTGATATGAATTTTTAAATTATTTTATAAAATTTGTTTTATAGACTTTTTAAAAATATTGATGAGAAAAATCATTTTTAGAGATAAAAGATAAAGAGATAATTTTTTTATATGATCTATTGTATGCAATAAAAAATTAGAAAAAGAAGTACTTTTTAAAATATTTTTTGAAAATAATTAACTATTTTACAAATAATTAATTATTTAAAAAATAAAATAATTAAATATGTTAATAAAGGATAAAAATGTAAAAATATCATAAATTTTTTATTTCTTTCCACTATAAGTAGAAATGTGTATATTTAAATAAAATAATTAATTTTATAAAAATAAAACAATTAACTATTATAAATAAGGGTAAAATTGTAAAAATAAACTCCAAATCCCCCAATTCCCTTCCTTCTGTATATCTTATACTTCCAAACAAATGAAGGAACAATTCTCTAAACTCTTTCCTTTCCTTACCCTACCCTTCCCTCCAATGTCTTTCCTTCCCCTTCCCTTCCCTCCAAACTCCCAAACAAAGCCTAAGGGTCTGTTTGTGATATGGGTTAGGGGGAAAGGGAAGGAAGGGAAAAGCTTTGGAGTATTAAATTATGTTTGTGAGTTTTTTTAATTGAAGGATGAGGTGTTTGAAAGATTTTTAAAATACTCCCTAATCCTCCATTCACCCCTATTTCATTCTATTTTAGGGGGCTTTTAGTAAGATATGAGTTGAAAATACTATTATACCTTATTAGTTTCAATCAATTTAAAAAATATCCACATTATACCTTTTTCTCTCTCACCCACACACCTGAGAATCATGTCCCTGTTCATTCATGAATGATCCTCGAACCCTAATCCCAATTTCCTCAAAACCTAATCCCAATCTTCTTCCATTTGAAACTTTTGCATTTTAGATCGCGTTTTAGATTGCATTTCAGCGTAGCCTATAGCTTCAGCCTGTGCATTTCAGATCGCGTTTCATCCCAATCGAAGAGAGAAAAAGAAAGAAAAGGGGGAAGCCGGGAAGGGAAGAAAGGGAAGACCGCCGCACCGCGCCACCTTCGCCTCGCCTCGTTGCCGCCGTCCCGCTGTCGTCCGCCTTTGAAAGGTGAGTTTAATTTTTGAACTTTGTTGTGTTGTTCTGTTGATCCTCCTTTGATGTGTTGATCACTTCATCTGATAATATGGCTTATTAAGCTGTTGTTGGCTTGCTTTGAGGTTGTGCTAGTCCTCTGCTTCACTGCTTCTACTGCGTGTGCGGCTCAACGAGGTGATTCTTTTTCTCGTTCATTTACACTGATTGAAGTGGAACAAACACATGCATTCGGATTTTGTTTTAATCTCACTTCGTTTTTGCTTTAAATTGAATTTTTGAAGAATAAGGAACAATGTGTGCGCATTTGTTTTTTTTTTTTTAGGGGGGGAATTGATGCTAAGTTGAATCTGAGCAATGGGATTCCATTTGATAAGGGTTAGACTGCGAACCACAATAGAGAAAACACACACCCACACACTCGTTCTTGATTCATTCTCATTATTATTATTATTTCATCATCTTGTATGCCCTATCAATGGAAGGTCACATATCCATCAATATATTGCTGTCAAAAGTTTGCCTATGGTTGCTGTTTTAACTTCTAATTAATTTGAATGGATGGAATTACATTAAGTGCTATGAGTTGTAAAATATTTTTAGTTTACCATTTTGCAGGGGTCAAATATTTTGTGCCATTACATCATTCTATCAATTGTTGTCATCCCCTCTTCCCATTCAGGTGAGTTTGCTGTAAAATATTTCAGATTGCATTTCTTCGCCTTCGCGTTCTATGGATCTTCAACTTCTGTGATTTTGCCATTTCAAGCTTTGAATCTCTGTTGATTTCAACTTCTGCCTTTCAGATTGCGTTTCTTTGCCTTCTCATTTCAGAACAAGTTTGCCGAGTGCGTCGTGGTGTTAAACCAGCTCCTGCAGAAGAAGCAGGACGATCCCAAGGTGAGTAGTGATATAATCAAAGTTCTCTTTTCCATTTTTTGTTTCTGCTTTCTTTTGATGAATGTTGCTGAATGATTCTACCGAAGTCGTTTTCGATTTTTTTGTCACTGTCGCTTATTGTTTGTTCTCTGCAAGTAATGCTCAATGCTTCTAGGTTTTGATCGATGCTTGTTCTTGGTTTGGTTCTGGTTTTGATTGTAATTCCGGTGCTTCAGGTTGCTGGTTAGGTTTTGTTTTTAATTTGATCTGGATAAACGAAAATAAACGAAACTTTGAAGGATCTGGATCTATCCCAAAATACTACTACATAAAGATTCATGGTAAGTGCCACTTGTGATTCATCAAGGAAATTTCTGTTTCTTGATATAACAAAATTCGTTAAGGTAATATTTTAGTGTTTTATCATTTTCTGAATTTTCAATGCTTAATTTGTAATTCCAGGTGGTGCAGTTCCTTTGTTCTGTTAGTGTTATGTTGCACTTCAAATTATTATGAGAAATAGTGCCCCATTTCAGTGCATTATCTGTTATTGATGAATCCAATATCTGGATATTGAATTATTGATTATGGATGCAGTGCCAATATGTGGTAGACATAGCTTTCGAATTCATTTTAGTCCCAATAATATCCAGAAATTATTTTGTGATCTCTGATAATTTGCCAAAAGATTAAAATCACCCTGAACCTTAAATTGAATTGGTTCATTTCATGCTGTTGGAAGGTCCCATTCCCACAAGTCAATACATTTGCTCAATGATTCATCATTGATTGATGAGAAGGCCTAAAGAAGATGGCATTCCTATATCCGTTGACTAAAATTACCCTCATCAGTTCCTTATAACTTGCCTGGAACATAATGTGGATTTCATTTGAATCCTTAAACATGATTCAAATTTATGCTCTCTAAATTTAGCTAATTATATACTTTACCTTTCAATAAAATAAACGCTACGCTTTATCCTTTTGTCCTTTTATCCTCTCTAAAATTTTGAGGCTGTCTTGTATAATTTGAAGTGGTCATCTCTATTTATCTGTTACGGTATTGTTTCTTGTAGGATCTTAATGACGCGATACGTATCTATGTCTATTCAGCGAGAGAATTTAGGAACTGGTTCAGTTAATAACTTTTTGTTCTCATGATTCTTGCTGGCTCATAATTTCTATTTTGTACACCTGCAAGTTATTGAGACTTTTTTGTTGATGATTTACTCAAGTGATGCCGTTTTGCTCCTCTCATGAGAAATTGAGTTTTTCTTCTGTTTATTTGTTTTTGGTGTTTTCATTATTCTAAGCAATGTTTTACGTATACTCCAAGAGAATCTAGATGTGTCTTTTATGCATTCCAATGGTATGTGCACTAGCACTATACTTCAATTAAATTACCATATTTAAATGACTTTTCAAGTAGTATGTATGAGATTGAATCATCTTGTATAAAAAAGTTTTCACAGCTTTTTTTTACAAACAAAGTTTTACATTGCCTGTTTATAAATTAAACATTTTTTTTGTATTATAAAGTTTAGGTCGAGGGAAAGCTTGCCCCAATCCAAAGTCAAGATACGTCTCGGAGCTCATCGAGTATTTACAGACAACTCACCAATAAGAAAAAAAAAAAACTAAGAATCAGACCCAAGCTTGCATGAGATAAAATTCGGCTAGGTGACCTACCACTTGTTAGTTAATTATGCATTACATTTTTCAATATTTTAAAAGTATTAGTATAAAATTTATCAGAAAAAAAAGGATTAGTATAAAAAAATTTAAAATTTAGAAAAACAGATTTTTTTTTTGTCGTGCCTGGATTTAACGGATTCAGGCCGGTTGGGCCAAAATTCTCCCAAGATGACGGGCCCATTCCACCCACCCAGCCCACACACCCTGACCAGTAGTCAACTTCCTCGCTCCTCCCCGTCGCAGGTTCTCTCATCTTCCCCTCAGTCCAGTCTTGTTTCTGCAATCCACGGCTGCTGCGAGTCCCTTGCTTCCACCTCCTTGCTCCGCCGTCGCACAAGCTTCTTCCTTCCACTTGTTGGTACCCCTCTCTGAGATTCTCTTGCTCACGAATTATGGGAATGGGCATTTTTTTTTTCTTTTCATGTTTTTAAATTTTTAGTTGGTTTGAAGGTTGCACTTTCTTAGTGAATGAGTGATATTGAAGGTCAATTGGAGCTTGGATTGGATTTATTTGATGCAATCAGTTTGTGTATTCTTGTGTGACTTATAGGTGTAGATGATTTTTTTTTTATTTGCTGTTATTTTTAATTTTCTTAAATTATTTTTTTGGGTTTGTGAAGTTTTTTTTTTTAATTATTATTATTATTCCCCTGTTCAATTCTCTATCTATTATTATTACAACAACTCACATGCACTGTCCACACAGCTATTAGCCTATAATCTTCAATTCGAGATGAAGAAACACGGCAAAAGCAGAATCCCAGATTCCCCTCAAACCCAATCCGAGAAGGAGAGCGACATGGACCAGTCTTCATATTCTTCCTCAGAAGATGTGGGTAACTTCAACAAACCATAAACCTTTGAGTTCTCTCTTTTTCTTTTTGCTTTATTTATTCCAACAAAAAATAATGGATTTTATTTCCTGAAGTTTATGTTCTGTTTGCTTTCGTTGATAAAATTATAAAATAAAAAAAAGAAGATAAATTACACTTACCTCTGTTGAAGATAGGTGATATTACCTGAGATACCATTCGATTTGTCATGCTTGCACTAATCTCTCTACTCAGGTTATGTTTATAGGCTGTTCAATGTCATACTTAACAAAAGTATAAGGGCATTGAGTGCAATATCACTTAAAGTGCTTAGGGGGAGGTTATTGCATACTTTTACAAATGAATAAAGGCTCATTTTGGTCCTTAAAATTGTATTTGTGCTTTACTTTAGTCCTTGAAATTAAGAAATTATCAATTTAATTCCCTGGGATTGCAAAACGTGATTCAAGTTAGTGCTTATGGGAATGTTTTGTAGGGACTAATTTGAATCGCTTTTTGCAATTTCAGGGACTAAATTGATACTTTTTTAATTTCAGGGGCAAAAATTAAGTATGCATACAATTTTAGGTACCACAATGAACGTTTACTTTTTTACAAATTCTATGGGTTTTGTGTGATAGCGCCTAATTTTTAGTTTTGTGTAATAGTACCTAATTTTAGGGAGGTAGATGTAATTTATCCTTAACAAATTTAATGATTTAGCCCTTAGAGATACAAAACTGCAGTGTGACTGAAACTAATCTCTGATTTGTAATGGCAGGACTAAATTGTTAATTTTTAAATTTTAGGGTCTAAATTCTTAATTATAGGAACTAATGTGGAGTCCATATTAGATCAAAATGACCATTTACTTTTTTCCTTTAAGAGAGAGAATTAAAAAAAGAAAAAAGTTGATGGCATTTGTGATTGATCTCGATGCTTATAGGAAGAGGAGGAGGAGATAAAGAAGGAGCTGGCTGATGTAACATTCGGGGAGTTGCAGAGAGCATGCTTGAATGGGACAATTTCATTTTTCCAGAAGAACAGAGAAGACAAAATGCTGAAAAGGGCAAACAAGAATAGGTATTGTAATAAATTTTCATAATTGATTGTGCATTTGTTTCAGCTTAGGAAGAAAAAGCAAGTTTTTAAGTAGGTTTTTCTTAGTTTTGTTTTTTGTTTTTTAAATTTTATTGAATTATTTTAATCTTTTTTTCTATATGTCTTGTAACCAGAAAGGTGCTTTTTTTAATGGGACAGAACCATCTGTGAGAAATGAAAAATTCTCAGCATGCTGGTCGATTTCATTTTTCATTTGAGTTAGTCTCCCCATGTTTTATGTCAGAGAGACCGAGTTGAGTCATTTGTTCATTTTTTTTTCAAATAAGAAAAATTCAAGCAGACAAGCCATGATTTCAGTGTGGTTAAAAGCATATGAATGACTGATTTTTGTGCTTAACTAGGCCAATGGAGGCTAGTAGCAAGAAGCCAGTTCCTGCTTTAAGAGAGTTCATCCAAGCTCCTAAGAAGGTTTGAGACTGACTTTTCTTACTTCTTGGTGGAGCGTAATGTGCTCTACTTTTACATATGCTTTTACTTTTTATCAAAACAATGAAACTCATTGTGTGATCATTCAAAATCTAGTGAGGGCCTATACTTTGCAAAACATTTTAGTATTTTAGACCTTCCCTATAACAACCATTTGCAAGGCATATGGAGGGGTATAAGAACTTTTGCAGGTTGTTGCTTATTGTTTGCTTTACATCTGCACATACATCCTCATACTTGATTAAGCCTTTGATTTCATTTTCACACGTGTAAATATAGGGCATGAGCTGGCATTGGTGTATTACAATAATGTCCTTTGCTATGTAAATAATGCCTAGAAGTTCTTGAATTTTAGGGGGTTGTGCAGTGTGATATGAAAATTATGTTTAATTTGAATATGGATAATATCTTTCCTTTTTATGTTTCTGGATATTTTTGCTGAATCATGTATACCTTCAATGATGTTTAGGTTGTACGTGATCCTCGATTTGAATCTCTTTGTGGAAGACTTGATCCTGAGGGGTATGTTCATTTCTGGACATGTGTGCTCTTTTATTGCGGTTTAATTTTTGTCTAGTAAGCTAGTGTGAAGATATTATGTAATTTTTTTGTAGCAATCATCATGTCAATGCTTAACATTTGAGAACTTATCTAGACAAGTGCCATTCCTCCAGTATTATTGTTTGAAAAATCTTGATACCATTCTTGTGAAGGAGTTAACTTGGTAAGAATTGAGAATGGTTAAAGCAGTGGATAGATCAAAGCAAATTTTACATTAAAGTCTGGCTTTATGTAGGGAAATTTTATTCCAACGCATAAGTTTAAAATAATTGTTCAAAATGTTCGTATGTCATAGATAGTTCTTCGTCTAAAAGAAATCTCCAATGCCGACTTAAAGTGTCATGTCTCCACTATGCATTAGAAGCTGACAGATAATGTTGAACGGCCATTTTGACGATATGTATTCTTAGTGCTTGACAAGCAATCGCATTTGATTTGAAGCTATTGATTAGTCCCCAAAAGGTCTGATTTAGACAATCCCATATTTGATTCAACACCCATAATCAAGCATGTTCTTGGTGCTTGTTGTAAGATAGGATGTTTGTCTTACCATAGGGATGCGTTAGAAATAGGTATATTTCTGTTTTACGTTATTACTGAAGCATGTTTCTTTGGGAGTGGCATTTGGGTGTGATGCTATAGCCAGTTCTTAATTCCTGCAATTCCTTTAAGTTGGTAGCATTTTCTTGGGAATTAGTATTTAATTATATTTAAAAAAAAAAATTAGCAGTCCTCTCCTAGATCATAGCATTTTCTTTCTATTAGATTTTGTTTAATTCGTGCTGCAGTATACACGAGAGCAATTTAATGCAAGTTTTTTTTTTTTTTAATGTTGCCGTCAAGTTTTTTTTTTTTAATCAAATGTGGAAACTTCCCTTGTTTCATATGATGGGAACTGAGTGGATCTACTAATATATCTGTGCTTGGACTTGCAGGTTTAGAAAGAGATATAATTTTTTATATGAAAATGATCTTCCTGCCGAAAGAGAGGTAGTCTTCCCTGATTTTGATTATAGAATAGTCTCAAGCTAATTCTATGACTTTCCTCTTATGGCATGTTCTTGGCATGACAGGTTCTAAAGAAGGAATTGAAAAGATGCAAAGATCTTGAGAGAATCCATGAAATAGATGAACGTATATCCTGGATTGTAAGTACTTGTCCTAGGAGTTTGTCATCTGCCTCTTGAGGCCTGACATGTTGATTTACTTGATCACACATACGTATGTTTTCAGGGTAAACAGTTGAAGTCTGGTTCAGCAAAGCATATTGATGCGGAGATATTGGCTAAGCACAAGAAGAAAGAGAGAGAAGCAGCAAAGCAGGGAAAACGTCCATTTTATCTCAAGAACTGTAATGCCTCTCCTGCCTTCCTTGTTCTCTCTCTCTCTCTCTCTCTCTCTCTCTCTCCACCTGCTTCATTTTAAGGGAGATTAATGTCCATGCGAATTCTGCAATATAATGTACCTTTTTGGAAATAGAGTTGATGCTGCTTGATTAGATGGACTCTTATAACCCTTGAATAGTTTCAACATTATGCCTGAATTCCCTTTCCAGGTTTCATTAGTGGTACTTTGTTTGACAATGAAGATGATGCTAGCAATCTGCAATAGTCTCGTGACATTAGCCATATCTACGTAGTATGATTTGAAAATAATCTAGTCCATTGTTGCCTCCAAATTAGGTTTGATGACAATCTTATAAAGCTAGGGTTCAGTGGTGAAAATTAACACGAAGTAGATGTTGACTCTTTTATTTTGGTTCCATGCAGCGGAAATCCGGAAGCAAAGACTTACTGAAAAGTATAAGCAACTCAAGGTATCCGTCTGAGAATATCTGTGTTTCCCCCTGTTCCTATTATATCATTCTATGATTGTCTTTTCTCATAACTCTACATTTACAAACTATTTTCAGTCATCTGGCAAACTTGAAGCATTTGTTGAGAAAAGGAGGACTAGGAATGCAGCAAAGGACCATAGATACATGCCATATAGTAGATCCGGTGACAATGTGGAATAAGGTTGTTAACTTTAAGGTTCTTGCATACCGCAATGGTTATACTAGTATACATACTTTGTCTAATATCTTTGAGGTTAACGGTAATCTCTTGTTGCCAAAAAGATATTCCATCTTGATGATTATCGTGATATTTATCGTGATGACCAGGAGAGGTGCCACTAGGCTACGAGCCTATGACGCAATCTACTGACAACCATTTATGTGTTATGTTGTTGGGAAAGAAGGAGGTCTTTGCCATTGTCATTGGTCCCTTGTTTTTGTGAATAGTGATTCTCTGATTGCATATTTTACGGTCATTCATATCCTTCAACCAATGAATATGGATCTTAGAATTTACAGCAATTTTCAATGAGAGTTTCCTTACTTTTTCCCTTTCTTATTTACTTTTTCCCTTTATTATCTGTGCAGTAGAATACTATGATGTTGTCTGATCCATAAAGTCGATCCTAGCAGTGGGATAAGACTTAGGTGGTGGTGGTTGTTTCAACGAGAGTTTCTCATTCTTCTTGACTTTTGCCCCGCGTTTGTTATGGAATTTTGATCTCCTCTTCCAAGAATATAAAATAGAACTTTATAAGAAATATTTATTTTTGTTCAGCATCACAGCATACTTGGAGGAAAATCCCCTTCGAATTTAATGTCCATTTGACAGCTACTCAAATTGAAAGCATATGCTGGTACTTAAGTGGAGTGTTAAGCAGCATGTGATAATGTGATTAAAGTGTAACTCAATGATTTTAGCGGATAAAAGCAACTAAATGCTTGGCATTTCGGGCAGTCATCTTTTTCCCACATCACTCAACTAATTTCGTAACTCCGATGAGTTCAATGTAAATAGAAAAAGGTTTATCGTGTCTTCTGCTGATGTAAAGAATTTGATATAGTTGCCTCCTTTGTATAATCACCCAATTTTAGCGTCAAGGGCAACTTCAGTATCTAGTTGCTGCCAAGTTTTTTTAAAGCTACTATTTAGGCCATAAAGATGATCTGCAAAGTCCAAATTGTGACAACAAATTGCCGCAGAAAATAGATGCACGTCGCTCTCATCATATCAAATTTCACCTCAAATTTCCATGCCAACGATATCGATATCCTCCAAAACTTTCCCAAGTCTTAAGATTGCAGCCTTTTTCATTACTAGATGAAAAGTATTATTTTTACCATTTTTTTCCTGTGGATAAATTTTTGGACCACTGTTAAAGATACTATAGTGTTTTTAAAATATTAATTGAGATAAATTGAGAGTGAATTGCAATTTTTATCTCAATCAATATTTAAGTCAAAAATAAAAAAAGTATAACTCTTCCTAAATACTTTGGGTCATAATAGTGCCGCTTATATCACATATATTTATGCACACTGTATTGCATTTTTTTGTGGCCTTGTGCCTGAGAACCTAACAGGCCCCCATCCCTCTCCAATTCATGATTAGGCACCCTCTCGATTGTTTATGTTTATTGAAATAAACCTATAAAGGATTCAATCGTTAAAACTAATATGAAGAGGCCAGGTTTATAGAAACTTGTATCTTTTCATGGATCAAAGTAAAAATGTTATCTTATAATAAGATTCTCACAATATATGGTGAAAATTCTTATAAATATATAAAAAAATTTGAATATGTTATTGATTCCTGAAAAATAAACATATTTTAATTTTGGTCTTTGAAATTTTCTTTATTTTATTTCAGTTAAAAAATTTCTTGAATTGCTAGATTTTAGTAAATGGTGATCTGAAACCAATGATGGTCCCTGAAAAAGTGTGGAACTAGGAACGGAAGGTCAGTTGAAAAATGTTGAACTGAAAAAATGTTGAAACCAGAAATGGTCCCTGATTTTAGTAAATGTTCGCTGAAAAACTAATAGTACTATGTTAAATCCAAGTTGGGTTATTCAATTTTACATTACAGCCAACAATCACATGAAATAGGGACTGAAATCAAGCAAGTTTAAAAATATTTGGATTAAAACTAAACGAAAATATTTACGATGACCAAAACCAAAATTAGCTTATTTTTACAGGAACCAGAACACATTTAAGCCTATATAAAATTAAGAAACTTTCACATTAAAAATGACTATCAACTATACGGTTAGCTATGGACCACTTGAACCGGCTTCATAAGGCTCTGAAGAAGTCGAGCATGTTATGATATTTATCTACTTTCAGCTATGCTTTGATTACTTACAGTGTTTGGAAGGATTTAATCAAGTATAATTGCAACCCCTACAATTCAATTCGACCAAGGAATTGAATTTTCTAATTTGGAAGCACTATAATTCAAGAATTGAAATCTATCAAAACCTTAGAATTAGAATCAGACATAAATGGGTATAATTTGACGTGAAAATTGAATTTTAACAAATAAAAATACTAAAATAATCTTAATCTAACCTATTAATGAAGGATAAAATAATAAAAATACTTAAATTAATTCACTTTTAGCCCTATTCAAAATTAATGAATTAAATTCAATTCTTTAATTTGTTAACTCATTCTAAATATAAGAACTCAATTTAATTCTATCTTATTATTTCCAAACACCCTAAAAGTCATATGTCTGGTATAGATCAGTAAATTATATAGTTGAATTTAATTCCTTAGGATATTTTGACTATATTATTCTTCACTAATAAAATACATGATACAATCAAGATAACTCTTAGGATATTTTGGATGTTTTATTTTGTAAGTATATATCCATGAGCAAATCACATCTATTTCAATATGATTTACATTTAGGTTTTTTAATGAAATTTAATTTTTGTTGGAATTCAATTTCATAGATTTAGTTGATTTTAAATCGGAGAATTTAATTTAATTTTCGGGAGAATTGAATTCTTGAACCGCCTAATTAATGTAAGCGGTTATTAGTTTTTTTTTTATTTTTTGTTGATATAGCCTAGACTTTTCAGACACGTGCAGCTTGTGCTAACACAAGGCAGGAGGTTGGCATGACCGAAAAAGACAAAAGTTAGAAGGTTGGCTTTATTAAGATGCAGTTGTAAGATGTAAGCAAGAAGTTGGGGGAGTGGATATTTATTATGAGTAATGATAGGAGTACATCATTATATATTTATCGTGTACTTACACCATGCTAAAGGATAAAATTGGCGTAGAAGGAGAGTATGGATACGGAGGAGCATTTTGGGAAAAATTGGAAAAAGAAAAGAGGGGGTAAAATGCGCGTGCATACACATTTGGCGCTTCTCATCTATCTCTCTTTAGTTCGAATTAGAAGCTTCCACAACCCCACAACCCCACGTCTGCTACGTTGGACCCTTGTTTGCTACGTTGGACCCTTGTTCACGTACGTTCGAGTTCACGTTCGCTTCCCCTCCTAAAGCTCTCTTAAGCTTTCATTTCCCACTGGATTTGGTGCATTGTTCACATTGTTGATCTAACAAAGTTCGTGTTCTTCCTTCTGGCATTTGCATTGTAAGTAGTAAAGAGTTGCATTTTTTTTTTTTTGCAGAAGATTTACTATCTGGTTGACGGTTTATAGCTTTTATGTGTAGAATTTACAACATTTCTATTTATGGTTTACAGTATTTTTGTATTCAGCTAATTTTTTATAAAGTTATCCTAAAATGTCTTTTTTTCTCTTTACAATTACCAAACTAGTTATATATTATTATTTTAATATTATTCAAAATTATTATTACAAATATTTTTTAAGAAATTGTATTAATATTGTATTATTTGTGCTTTTATATATTTTTTCATTTTGCAAAAAAATTTATTATACAAATTTTTTTTTCCTGTTTGCCAAAAAAAATAAAAAACACAATTGGTAAATGGTAACTATGTTTGATTTTTTTTTGGGGTAATAAACTACATGAAAGGCTCCAATTCTTCAAAACTAAAGAGAAACAGTTTTACCTTATTATTTTTCATTTTAAAAAAATCTACTAAATGATATATTAATTATAAATATTTTAATTAATTTGATTATTTCATCAGCCTTAGACTTATATCGTGGTATGCAAGAAGGTTGAGAGAAAAAGATTTGAGTGTCAGTCTTCTTATAGTACATGTGAATAAAACTTAGGGACAACTATAGGTTGGTTCAGTTAAATGGAACACAAACTCACATGTAATTTCTCTTATTTTTGCACATGTGACTAGTGATCTCACAGATGACTGAAACCTTAACAACACTCTTCCTGGTA
This sequence comes from Dalbergia cochinchinensis, assembly GCA_031216125.1. Lineage (NCBI taxonomy): Eukaryota > Viridiplantae > Streptophyta > Magnoliopsida > Fabales > Fabaceae > Dalbergia > Dalbergia cochinchinensis. The sequence goes on from CM062369.1 coordinate 66,359,599, forward strand.
ACTAATTAAATAAATTACTAACAATGTGTATTATGTTACCTTAATTTTTAATAAAGAAAATAATAGATAATGAGAGATTGATGTAATGAATACTAGTACAAAATTTTTATTCAATATCAGATAAAAGTTTATAAATGTTTGTTTGTATAATATTGGGTATATATGATATTGCGTACATCTACACCAACCTGCATGCTATATATATTATCAAAAAATTTAATATATTTTTTGGTATAAAAAAACAAATTTTTAGTGGAAGAATTTAATATAATTGTTATGTTAATTAGTGGAAAAATATGTTTTTTGCAAAATAATGGAAAGACATTTTTCCTGTGATTTTTTTTTTCAAAATGAAAAAATATAGAACCATAAATAAAAAAATACTGACAGATTTTTTAAAATATTTATAATAATAATTTTGAATAATATTAGAATAAAAACATATAACTAATTTACAAATTATAAAGAGGAAAAAGTCATTTTAGGATAACTATACGAAAAGTTAGATTACTGGGAGTGATAATAATCAAAATGAAATAACTTTAAAAAGTAGATATCAAACCTATCAAAAAAAGGCAAAAACTCTATTATCATCCCTTATTTTTAGTGATATTTTAATTTTCATCCCAAATTTTTTTTATTTAATTTCATCCTTAACATTTTGATAATATTTTATGTTGTCCTATATATTTATGAACAACATCAATTTTACTAATAAATACTATATATTTGACTCTGAAATATTCATTATTTATATGCCTTATTATATATGTGAAAGCTTTATTTTTGTCTAACAATTCTTATTGAAATGAATTTGATTTTGTAGACAACTGAACCACAAAAATGAAAGTTTAAAAGATTATGGATGAAAATAAAACTTTTATATATACAACATGACATCCGTATAAAATAAAAATGGACATATTTGATCCAGTAGATCAACAATCTTTGTTGAAAAGAATTGATATTATTATCAAATAGGATAACATTAAGATATTATCAAAATATTAGGAATAAAATTGAAATAAAAGAAATTTTTGGAACAAAATCAAAATATCACTAAAAGATAAAGGATGAAAATTTATTTTTTGTGAGAAAATAAAAAAGTTAGATATTAATCAAAGAGTGCTGAATTGGCTTATCGGAAAAAAAAAAAAGAAAAAGAGCTGAATTGTTGAATGGAAAAGTTATGTTTGAGATTATATGATCACTGAAACTAGACTACAAATATTATAATCCAACAGTTCAGATAAAAAAATTTAATCACAGAAAAAATAATTGGACCAAATATATTTTTTAATTAATATAAATATCTCTTAAAAAATTAACTTTTGGCTTTTCTTCTAGCATTATGTTTTTTTTATTATACCCCTATATCTAGGTTTCTAAAAATAGTTTAGTATATATATTTAATTCTTAAAAATAATAAAATTTTATTTTGTTATTGGGTGATATTGACAGACACCAAACTGACTATCCGCATTTACGAATTGGCATCAAAGAGAAAGCTTCATTTATGATTTCCCAATTTCAAAGTGAGCGTTTCGTATGTATCTTTGTTTTCTGGCTATTTAAATCAGCCGAAGTAGCACACCGACAAAAAAAAAAGCAGGTGAAATATCATTCTTCAAAAATCTTAAATTGTTTGATTTTTTTTCCGGTCATTTTGACCTCATCTATCCATTAGAAAAAAAAAGTAATATCTTTCAAACTGTTTTGGTATCAAAAGATGAAAAGTAACCTGAAATGATCGAGAGATCCCATCAAGTAGCGGCTATTATTACACCCAATTATCTATTGTCATACTCTTTCTAAAAGATTAGAACTAAAATTAATTTTAATTTATTGGTATTTTAATATTGTTCAAACTCATTATTATTAATATTTCTAAATAAATATTTTTTTAATATAGCTTCTGCAAATTTATTTTGTGAAATTTTTTTAACAATTTTATATGAATTTTTCTACTAAATAACTAACTGTGAAATGTTTAATGTTGATCTATTTTAAAATGACGGTTAAACATTATAAGTATTTTTTATTAATTTATATTTTTTTATAATGCAATAATGTCTACATATAACAGCAAATATATTAAATAAAAAATAATTAAAAAATTGAACAAATTAATTGTAATATACAACATACACACAAGACTTTTAATTTAAGCTTTATTTGTATAATTTAATTTAGTACTAAATAAACATATCAAAATTTTTAAGTGTCGATATCAAAAATTTTATTTTTACTTTTATTTTTTATTTATATTCTTAAAAATTAAGATAACATAATACATTAAATTAGCTATCTACTTTATAATCACATACTGTCATGATAACAATTTTATACTAAAGTTTGATAATATATTTTCACATTATTTAATGTGAACATTTGATAATATATTCTCACGATAACTGTTATAATTTAAATTTTTTTTATACTTTTTATTATAATTCAACATTTAAAATTTTTTTATTACTACAATGGTCGTAATATTTCATTTTATATTATATTTATAGAATATTGAAATAAAGGTACTAAAATATCATTATACTTAAATAAAGTTATTTGTAGTGAAAAAAACTTAATTCAATTTGAATACTAGCTATTTACGATCAATTTTGGGTTGTTATATATTAAAATGTTAATAACAATTTAATAAAAAATATGAAATTATTATAAAAACTTTTTCACAAAATAAAAATTCAAAAGCTCTATTAATAGAAGATTTATTAGCAATATTAATAACAATGAGTTTAAATAATATTAAATAGTAATAAAATTATTTTTAATTCAAATATTTTACAAAAGAGCATTTTAGGATAATTAATCAAAAGTACATTAAAAAAGATGTGACAATAACCATTTCCAATGGTCAAATTTAGAAGTTTACTGCATTTGAAGGCCAAGGTTTGCTTATGAAATAAATTTAACAATAGAAGTCATTTTTTATAAAATAGGAGTGGAATAAATGTATAAAAAATGAAAACACAAGTATAGCTAGTTCCCTCTAGTCTCAGAAATGGAGGACGACTGGATGAGCGATCTTTCTCATGATGTGTTTCTCTTATCTCAAATAGCAACAGCTGGCTTCCCTTTGTTGCATTTGAAACTTACATTTGTTGTGTGTAATTTGAAGCCTTTATAAACAAGAATACTTTACCTTAAAGCTACAAGAATACACCAGGCCAACCATGACGGCTGACCTCAACTGAAAGGAGCAACTCAAGCCACAAGACACTGTCTACTCTTTAGCACACATACAGGTACAGCCAGCATATCCAAGAATTTCTCCAGATTCCATGGTGCAAGACAACATAGCGAGTGATAGCGCCCGGCACATATATAAACCATGTGGCATATCATATCAATAATTGTGGAGTAATTATTTCTATTGGGGTTGCGGCCTTGTCTGAACAATAAAGATGTCTTTGCCAACAAGACATCCTTCCACATCCTGTGGGCAACCAAATTTCCTCTCAAGGAAAAACCCAACCGAACAGAGGCGTTGACCAAGTTGTCTACGGAAAACTGGGTCAACAGTCAGTGGTTTCTTGCTGTAATCCACAGTCAAACGGATAACCTCCCCATCAGCAGGTCCTGCACCACGCACCAGCAATTCCTCGCTGAAGTTTGCAAAAGCCAGCGTTTGCACTAGCCCGTCAAATTTACCTATTGATATACGCCATGGTGTTCCCCTGGTACCAGAAGCCAGAGTTTCACCAAGGCCAGGAGCGATCTCAGCCTCCACAGAGTTATTATCCTCCTTCGCTGGGCTGACAGTATGCAGTACAAATGATAAATCTGGTGACAGCATTTCCTGGATCAGAACTGCCATGGAAGCTTCCTTCTGCGGCACACCAGCAGCACGGCGGCTCAAAACTGCCCTCCGTGTGTACAGTGAAGCCCATACTCGGCTAACTGCATTTCCAAAAATTGTTGGATTGGAAGGACTAACATTGGGTATTGATTCATAGAGTCCAGCAGCTGACATCCCAGCCAAGTCTTCAACGTTGGCGCTGGAACGGACAATCAGACCCGCATTGGTTGGAAATATTCTCCCAATGCTTTCAATCACGTCTTTTGATGGCTTCAGGGAAGAAATCAATTCCTGCAGTTGGTGGCATAGTTCATCAAGCTCACCACCCTCCAGTTTTGCGGTTTCTATCTTTCCCAATAAAGACTTGAATGTTTCAGCAGTGTTGCTATTTTCTAGTTCCAACTCCATGGATCCAAATGGTAAAACTGCCCCAGCAGGAACTCGAAAAGAAGCTGGCACTCCCTGATCACTGTAAACTGCAATTCAAAATCAGATTCTCAAGAACTTAGACACTATCTCCAGGAACTCATGGATAATGCGATTTGCAATAATACACAATTTCCATCAATTATTATGATGTGCATTTTTTTGTTATCACCAGCTAGTCCATGATTCTGACCATCAACAATCAAAACAGGCATCTTTTAAATTTTATTTTAACCACTATCAGCAATCATCTTTGAAGATCTCATTTAATAGATAAGATCTTATGATTAAATGGTATGATTTGAAGCTAGCATTTCAATCGTTAAGAATATAAGAACATAATAGTAAAGCTTCTATAAAGGGAGAGAAAAACTCAAACATGAAATATGACAAAAAAAAAAACAAAAAATGCAGCCAATATACTGAGTGACTAAGAGCAAAAACAATCTTTTATTATATGCGTCTTAATCTAACATGTTTAAACTAGAAGACAAACTTAAATATCTCAAAGTAACAGCATGTATATAAAACTTTGTGAATGGACGAAATATTTTCAGTGATACGTTATCAAGAGTCTGAAGGGCACTAAATAAAGTGAACCAATTCCTCAAACTCAAAACATCCAATGTTGATAATTAAATACATTTTTTTGATTGATGTTTGGTAATAAAATCATTCATGTGCCTTTATCTATCAGCTTTAACTTTTGGAAGAGATGATTTCATAAGATGGTATTAGATCCTCAATGACCAAATGGTAGAGGTTCAATCCTTGTTATCTCCCATTTTAAAAATAAATTGTTTACGCTTCAAGCCTAAAAAGAGACATTTGCGTGAAGGGACATGTTAGGTAATAAAACCATTAATATGCCTCTATCTATCAGCTTAAGCAGTTGGAAAAGATGGTTTCATGACAATTGAAATGTCCAGTGGCTTTCAGGTGACTGGAACATGTTAGAGCTGCAAAACCATTCTTGGGTCCATACATAACATCTTATACTTTCTGGTCAAGTAGTTTTCTGACAGCAGGGACATAATGAATTGTTATTAGACTACTTATGCACAGCAGTATCCACCTGCATCACATCTGAGTCTTCCCTCAATGACTGGACAACTATTTTAATCTTTAATTTTTTAAAGTATATCATATAGGTTCTTTCGATATAGTGGAAGAATTCATTTAGAGGAGTCAAAAATTGGACCACAAGATATCCTCATAGAACATGCCAAAAAATAAAATAAAAAAAGAAAAAAGAAAAAGAAAACAAGAACAACAAAACTTCAACATAAGAAATGCAGAAAGTCAATTTCAACATTTTAAAAAAGGTTCAATAGTAGATTACATAATTCCACATACACAGAAGTATATCACTAGAAATATAAAGAATGCGACTTGAGGTTTACTGGCTGCAATATTGTTGCTCTGAGATAGTAATGCAACATGGCTACAACATTTCTTTCATTGAAAGTTACCTTTATCAGAAACTGAAGACAATGACGACAAACGACCACATGCAGCAGCCTTCGCACCCGAAGTCTGTGTCTCTGCATCAGTAAGCAAGATAACTCCTCCAGAAGAAGCACCCTTGATATGAATATAGTAACTATTAATTTGAATGCCTTATTATAGAGTTAAAAAGCACAGATATTGCTCTATGTATAAAGATCATTACTCTGAATAGTATCAGATCAGAATGATATGACGAGTGATGATATAGCACACTACTATGATTTATACTAATAATTAGATTGATGTTAGGACCCCTTAGAATATTTTCCCACTATGTAGTATGATTCGTGTACCCCTTATGCTAATGTAGATGTTAGGAAGAATAGGAAGACACGTGTGAGGAATGGGGAATGGGGAATGGGGAGCATGTGACCAAGGGAGTGAGGGAAGGGTTTTCTAACCGCCTCTGCCACATAGGCAAGGTTAGTGGAGTGAAGGAGTGAGTATGCGGTTATGGGGAGGATGGGGGAATGCAATATAAGGATAGGGGAGAGCTACCGAGGGGGGTATCTCAGAATTGGAATTGGGATTTGGGAGAGCAGCCGGATCTCTCTAATACCCAGCAACCTTTGTTTCTTTCATTTGGTGATTAATAGTTTAATACAGATACAAACATAATTACAGATTACACCCTATGTTTCCATTTTTCTTATCTGATGCTATGATCATATACAAGCCCATCCTAATAAGACTACAAACCTAACAGGATCATATGTTTGACAAACACGTTATTAGGTTACTCACATGTCTGCAATCTTTAGAGAAACACTCAACCTAAGAGCTTATGTTATCAGGCGAAGGATTAGATTTGTCTGCTGTCTGAATAGGCTCCCTCACATGAAGGCCCTACCCTGTTCTAAAATTTAATCTAGTTATGATTGACCTCTAGATTTATTTAGTTGTATATGGTGGCCATACATTTCGATGCCATGATAAAGAATTAATCAATCTAAAAGCTAAACTGTTGTGTGAAATATGAAAAATGAAGTAAAGGATTTAATAACATGGCTGGAATTAAGGAAAGTATTATGGAATTAAGTAAGTAGAATCAATCATCCTAAAAGCTAAAACTGTTATGTGAAATATGAAGAGTTGAAGACAGGAATAAAGGATTTAATAAAATAATTGGTACTAGGAAATTGTTATGGAACTTAGCATGCACCCAAAATGTTATTATACGAATCAATGTTATTCAGAACCATCTAGTGAATTACATTTCCATTACTTAATTCTTCTCAACTCTCTCATGTCCTGTTCTCATCTCTCTGATTAAAGGATTTATTCTCTACCATGCAGGACCCATAATTCAACATCATTAAATGCTAGTCAATCTTCTTTAGCTCTAAACCTAAGCACTTTCACCAAGGTGAAAGTTCATTTTTAAATGAGAAACAATGGTCAACACATAGCCAAAAATTTAAAAACCAAAAAAAATTAAGAGTGGAAAATTTTATCACTCTACCTGACTAATATTGGAGATTCTACCAGAAGAGAAAGAAAAAGCCTCAACTCCAGAGAAACTGTCATCAGAAGCAGTTTTAACTGAAGAATTGTCATCTGTATCAACTGAAGAGGACAACTGCAGATCAACACCAGCAGTGGATGCTTCCAACCTGAAAAGTCAAATGAAAGAATGAAAGAAGAACATGGAGAACATTATAGCATAAGATCTATTCACAATATTGACAAGCACAGTTTTAAAAATGAGTAATCATGGACAGGAAAGTTGTCTCAATAATATAACCTCGCATGTGACCCAATAAGCCTCTCAATATCAGCAACTTTTTCATCATCTTCACAAGTTACAAAGACAACCTTTTCCTGTAATAAACAATAGCTGTATGGATGTCATTGTCAGGCATTTCCACCCTCAAAATCATTAAGTGGATACTTAGAAGGAAGACTTGCCTGTCGGGCCCTAACACCAAGATGAGATAAGTGAGGTAACTCTTGCTGAAGTATAACTCCCACTATGTTCTTCCCAGCGGCGGTTACCTGCCAGCATAATGAAAAATAAATATTGATGTATTTAATACTTCTGTATACTCTCAAAAGTACAAATATACCTCTTCATCACCGTCAGCTTTGTTAACAAGAAGGATAATAGGCCCTTCAATCGGTGATGGTAGTGACCCAGGAACAATCCTTTCAACCTAGGTCAAACAAACCAAAAAAATATGTTAGTCAGAGTGGACTGACCATTTCTGTTGTTTGATAGGGATATCCCTATCTTAGTTTACCTATTTAGTTCTTTCAGAACCCTTTTTTTGGATTATTGATAATAAAGAATTTTCAGACTTGTTCTTTGTTATTTTCTATTTACATTGCTTGTCTCCTTCCTATTAGTACTTTACTGCTTCTGTAGACTCTATTTTGATTCCTAAGTTTGAATAATGTTTCAAAATCTTGGGCCCATGATAAGCCAAGAAGGAGTATGCAGGGAAAATAGTGGCTCTGGCAAGATATGAGGCCTGGCATTTGGTTCCACTATCTTCTTACAAATGTCTATAGGATGTAATTTGGGCTATGTGGTCAAATTAAATCTTTATGGACATGATTACTGAGTTGAAAGCTAGACAGTTGCAAAAGCCTCTGCCCAGACCTACAGTGTCGACTAATCAGACATTTTCTTTTATTGCTGAACTTCAGTTTGTCTTACCCTCCCTCCCTCTCTCTATATATAACTAATTATTTCTAAATGCAATTCAATACCTGAACCAAAGTTCCTGAAACAGCTCCTGGAACAAGAACATCCCAACCTTGAGAATCAAGTGTGCTTCTGACAGCTTTTAGAAGAAGAGTGCAGAGTTTTGAAACCTGAAAAATCACACTAAGAATTTCCGGGAGAAAAGTTAGACAATGTACCATTTATGTTTCTGGTAATGAAACCCAAGTCTAGGAATAAACAAGAAACAACAGATACTGCTGAAAATACTATAGATTATAATTCCCGTGGATTTTCTCTCAATAAAATGTTAAGGACAATGCAATATCATACCCGGCACGAATTTCAGCTTCTGTATATGTCCTGACAGAGTTTTCAGGGATTCCTAGAGCTTTTCCAAGCATCTGCGGCATTTAAAGCGGCAACTTAGTTTATTTCATGATATATGCATCATAAAAAGAGGAATTTGGATTTAAAAAATGAAACAGTGCCAGTGTCCCAAAGTGTACATTGTTTAGGTTCGAAATGAAGGAAGCACTAGTATCTTTTCTGACGGGTAAGGAAGCACTAGTATCAAGATTGCCAAAATTTGAAATAAGTTTTCCTCAATATTCTGGTTTATTTCTATTTATAGAGCTAAGTGTAAGTAATTTCAAACATCTTAGCAGGGCACAAATCATAGTTATTCAGGGTTATTAGTGTTGGTAATTAGCATTTATTTTAGGGAGGATTTTCTGATCTAGATGATTCTGTTTTTTAATCCTTTTTATACAGATTAGGAAGATTGGAATATTTTTCCTTTATTAGGTAGTCGATATCTTTGACTTTATTTAAGAGGAGATTGTTTCCTCCTTTAATTTAGGAATTAGGTAGTTGATATCTTTGACTTTATTAGGAATAGGATCAAATGTACATATTCTTACTAGGCCTATTTATTTGGCCTGTGTAACCTCTTCCAGAATATAGAAGATACCTTTTCTACGTGGTATCAGAGCACGATCAGAACCATCACTAAAACACCTCTGTCCTATGGCAGACAAAGGCGAAATTCTAAAAGGAGAGGCCAAGATGGAGACTGGCAGTGCTGTCCTAGCCAGCCCAATCGAGGCAACAAACCTTCCAATCACTAGCCATAAACTCAATGACCAAAACTACACCCAATGGGCCAGATCTGTCCGTCTCTTCTTCCAAGGAAAAGGAAAGGAAGAATATATAACTGGTGAAGCCAAGAAACCAGAAAACGATGAGGCCAAACTCAAAACCTGGAAACTAGAGAACAGCCAGGTGATGTCTTGGTTGCTAAACACCATGACAAATGAAATTGGAGAAGACTTCATGTATTTCAGTACTTCAATAGAAATATGGGATGCAGCACAAGAGACATACTTAGATGTAGACAACAGCTCAGCCATCTTTGAGATCAAGAGTCTCATTCATAACTTAAGGCAAGGTAACTCAACTGTTACAAAATATTTTAACACCCTTACTCAATACTGGCAGCAATTGGACATCTATGAGGAGGTCAAATTGAGCTGCACAAAAGACAGCATGCAATACAAGTCGCTTGTGGAAAAGGAGCAAATTTATAAATTCCTCCTTGGACTCAATAAAGATCTTGATGAAGTATGTGGAAGGATACTCGAAAAGAAACCCCTTCCAAAGATCCGAGAAGTCTTCTCTAAGGTCGGAAGAGAGGAAAGCCGAAGGAAGATTATGCTGGGAAGCTCCACTGCTGTCCAACTGTCTGAAAGCTCAGCCTTGGCTGCAAAAAGGTCACGGCCAAACCACCAGCAAAAAAAAACCAGGCCTTGGTGTGAACATTGCAAGAAGACTGGACATCCCAAGGACACATGCTGGTTTCTCCATGGAAAACCAGCAGAGGAAACCGGCAGAAAGTAAGCCCCAAAACAGAGAAACCAGGGGTAACACAGCCTCTTTCCACACACTGGAAGAGACCACAGAAAAAGCTGCACCTGAAACCATCCCTATTAGCAAGGAGCAGATAGAAATGTTACACAAACTCCTTCAGCAAACCATGAAAACAGAGAGCACCAGCGGAACTGCTTCTTTAGCACAAAAAGGTAACTATCTAAAAGCTTTTTCAGCATGCAAAGAGAGAACATCATATTGAATTGTGGACTCCGGAGCTTCTGACCACATGACAGGAAACATTAATACATTCAGCAAGTATTATTCTTGTCATGAAAATTCCACTGTCCGAATTGCAAATGGTACTCATTCCAAAGTGGTTGGTAAAGGATCAGTCATTGTGTCTAAGGATATCATCTTAAAGGATGTTCTCTCTGTCCCTAAACTATGTAATTTGCTGTCCATAAGCAAACTGACCAAAGATCTGAATTGTGCTACTAAATTTCAACCTTATTTGTGTGAATTTCAGACTTTGGATTCAGGGAAGAGGATTGGCAATGCTGAAGAATGTGCGGGGCTCTATCTCCTATGGGTTAGTGACTCCGAGAGTAACTAAGAAGTGTCAAAATCTGCTTGTGCAACTACCTTACCCATAGCTGAGTCTATAATGTTGTGGCATTATTGCCTGGGTCATCCAAACTTCATGTATTTGCAAAAGTTGTTTCCTTCCTTGTTCAATGAAAATAAACAAAATTTTTTCCATTGTGAAGTGTGTCAAATTGCTAAGCATACTCGGAAAACTTATACCACACAACCACCCCAACCATTCTCCTTAATCCACAGCGATGTGTGGGGACCTTCTAGAATCAACAATGTCACAAGTTCTAAATGGTTTGTCACATTCATTGATGATCACACGAGAACAACTTGGGTGTTTCTCATGAAGGAAAAGTTAGAACTAGGGGAAAATTTTTAACATTTCCACAACACCGTGAAGACGCAATTTCAAGCAAGCATCCAAGTGCTCAGAACGGACAATGGACATGAATATTATAATTCTACCTTGGGTACCTACCTCCAAAAACATGGCATCATTCATCAAAGTTCATGTGTCAACACCCTACAACAGAATGGAGTTATCAAATTTTTAGGGCGATGCTGGCCCCACAGCCACCTACCTAATCAACCGAACACCCTCCAAAATCCTAAGCTATAATACTCACTCTACCCTTCAAACCTTCTTCCCAAACACTCGACTTTCCACACATATCCCTCTTAAAATATTTGGGTGCTCTGCATTTGTCCATAACCATCACTCGAACCGCAACAAGTTTGACCCTACCTCAATACCCTGCATTTTTCTAGGTCATTCACCAAACCACAAAGGTTACAAATGTCGTTCTCCCTCAACCAGGAAATTTTACCATTCTATGGATGTCAAATTCAGGGGGAGAGAAGACACAATGAATTTCAGTTCTGGAAATTCAGGGACACTAGCACTTTTGATGAGGAACTGGGCCTGAAAACCCACTGCCCAGCTGAACCTGAAGCAATAATTGTTGCACCAGGAAAACCAGTAAATGAAACAGCAGAATCAGAAACACAATTGCTAGAATTGCTGAACCCGAGGCAGCAAATAAAAGGCCCATTGCACCTGCACCAGCAAACAAGCCATTTCTTGTATATTCAAGGAGGCAGAAAACGCCAATGGATCAAGAGCCTACTGCAGTTCCAAGGCAAGACCAAGAATCTAACCAAATTTCAAAGCTTGGAGAAACTCACTAAGGTAAGATTTTTCCTGCTTCTTCACATTCTGAAAATTTTTAGCCAAGAAAATGTTGATCTTAATTTGTCCATTGCTGTTAGAAAGTGTGTGAGGTGTTGCACTCAACACCCTATTGGAAAATGTGTGTCTTGTGCTGGATTGTCATCAAACCATAAAGCCTTTGTGACAGCATTTGACAGCATTCCAGTACCAAGAGACATAGAAGAAGCATTACAAAACCCAAAATGGGCAGCAGCTGTGAAAGAAGAAATCCAAGCTCCAGAGAAGAATGGAACCTGGGAATTTTCCACCTTGCCAGAAGGGAAGAAAACAGTTGGGTGCAAATGGATTTTTTCAATCAAGTACAATGCTGATGGAAGTGTCAATAGATACAAGGCACGTCTAGTAGCCAAAGGGTTCACGCAATCCTATGGCATAGACTATGAGGAGACCTTTGCTCTGGTGACAAAGCTAAATTCAGTCCGAGTTATTCTATCCGTGGCAGCAAACCTTGATTGGCCTTTGCACCAACTTGACATCAAGAATGCCTTCCTCAATGGCGAGCTAGAAGAAGAAGTCTACACGAACATTCCCACAGGACTTGAAAACCCAAGGACAGCGGGCAAAATGTGTAGACTATGCAAGTCTTTATATGGCCTTAAGCAATCACCCCAGACATGGTTCGAAAGACTAACCCGAGTTGTCAAAGGAAATGGTTTTGCTCAATATCAAACAGATCACACAATGTTTGTCAAACACGCCTTGGAAGGAAAAACAGCATTGTTCATTGTGTATGTTGATGATATAGTCATCATAGGTGATGACCATAAAGAGGTCAAACAGCTCAAGAAGCTCCTGGCTAAGGAATTTGAAGTGAAGGACCTACGAAAACTTAAGTACTTCCTAGGAATTGAGGTGGCTCGCTCAAGAAGTGGAATTTCTATATCCCAGAGAAAATATACCATGGATCTCCTGAAAGAGACTGGTATGTTGGGATGTAAGCCTGTTGACACTCCAATGGATCCAGTAAAGAAAGGTGAGTTAGATGAAGAGAGTCCTCCAACCAACAAGGACAGTTACCAAAGACTTGTGGGAAAACTAATCTATTTGACTCACACAAGACCTGATATTGGCTTTGCTGTGAGTATGGCGAGTCGATACATGAACAATCCCACTGAAAATCACATGAAGGCTGTAAACCGAATCCTCCAATACCTCAAGGGAACTCCAGGCAGAGGGCTACACTGTGCAAAGAATTCGAATAGAGGCATTGAGGTGTACACTGATGTAGATTGGACAGGGTCAATCATTGACCGAAAATCCACCATAGGTTATTGCTCCTATGTTTGGGGAAATTTGCTCACATGGAGGAGTAAAAAGCAACTAATAGTTGCAAAAAGTAGTGCTGAAGCAGAGAGCATTGTCCCATGGTATTTGCAAAGGGACATGGCTCCAAAGAATGCTTAAGGAGCTCAAAATGTCCTCAGACTACCCTATTAAGATCCTATGTGATGACAAAGCTACCATCAGCATAGCCAAGAATCCGGTTCATCATGATAGAACCAAACATGTGGAAATTGATTGCCACTTTATAAAAGAAAGATTGAAGACGGGATTGCTAGTCTGGAGTACATACCATCAAGTTAGCAAACTACAAATATTCTGACTAGAGGCCTTACAAAAAACACTTATGAGACTCTAAGGTCCAATCTGGGCATGGTAGACATCTACCACCCAGCTTAAGGGGGAGTGTTGGTAATTAGCATTTATTTTAGGGAGGATTTTCTGATCTAGATGATTCTGTTTTTTTAATCCTTTTTGTACAGATTAGGAAGATTGGAATATTTTTCCTTTATTAGGTAGTCAATATCTTTGACTTTATTTAAGAGGAGATTGTTTCCTCCTTTAATTTAGGAATTAGGTAGTTGATATCTTTGACTTTATTAGGAATAGGATCAGATGTACATATTCTTCCTAGGCCTATTTATTTGGCCTGTGTAACCTCTTCCAGAATATAGAATATACCTTTTCTACAATTAGGACTATAGTAAACAGTTTCATTTTTTAAAATGTATTTTCAGTGTAGGGAATTTTTTTTAATTTTTTGAATTTGCCAGTCTTGGTTTACATTTTTAGTAATTTTATGCATTGGCATCAAGCTATTGGGGCTTTAAGAGAATAATAGTACAATTATTAACCTCGACTTTTTGAGGGAATATCTTAAGAAGTTCTTCAGTATATTCATCAGTTAGCCTCCTTGATCTATCAAGGGTAGCTTTCAGTCTCAATGTCCAAATTGTCTTGCCATCTTCATTCCCTAAAAATCAAAAAGGAGTAAATTTAAAATGAAAAATTAGTCAACACTGTCTACAACGATTTAATTTAACAACAAAAATCTCAATAATACAAGCAAAGACTTAAGAAGGTTACCTTCCCTTTCAGGAAGCCCTCTTTTACTCCAGGCAATGAGCTCATTTTCAATAGCACCACATTCTTCTGGCTTCCAACTTGACAACTTCAGCTGGTGGATTCCAATAGTAAGGGCTCCAAGAGGATCATTCCATGAGTTTACATTTTTGGACTGCACATTTGCAGCCAGCCAACGAGCACCTCCCAGAACTTCAAGCACATTGAGAAATCTATTCATATGAACTCAACAGTTAATGCACTACCAAGAAAAAGGTTTCGTTATTGGAAGTAGCATGTAGCTGGAAATGTTCTATATCTTCATCAAACAGGTTCTCATTCAAGCTTACTGCATCCCTATCAAGCGGCATCTAGGAAGCTTGACTTCACTACATCCTTATCATTTGCAATTGTTAAAATTTGAAATGAAATTTCCTTTACTTTGCCCTTCAAAAGTAGTAGAGAATTGGTATACTTAAAATAAATTCAAGGTCGAATAACCATTTATCTCCATATAACTAAAGTATGCATTATATTCTAGAAGTATGTAGTATTGTCTAAGTAGCTAAGTATTCCATGCCCTTTGCATAATGATGCACCCTTGGTATATTTCACAAAGCTCGTCAACATCTGAGTATCTAATGTTTGTTCAAACTGTAAATTAGGAAAAAGTATGCCAAGAACCTGCTCAAAAGAACAAATGAGTAATCCTCAAGCCCAATCTCACAGAGGCGCCACTGTACCTCCAAAAAAAAAAAAAAAGAATCAGAAGATGTTCCGGCGTTCTTTAAACAGCTATTGAGACTAGAGCTTTCACCAAATAATTCAATAAAATTAGTGTCACCTTTTGTCTCATAGCTATTGCAGAGTCGGGGGCATCATTCCTGAGGCCACTCTCAAGACCCTTCACAATAATTTCTCTCAAAGCATTCAAAGACTCCAAGGTTTTAAACAAAAGTCTAATTCCTTGTTCTTTTGCATCAGCAGTAGATTCTCCTGCAGTATCCATACTCTGTAGAAGTAAACAAAATTGTCCCTTATATCAGTAGATACAACCATAAGAACTACGAGAACCAGAACAATCAAATGAAAGGGATTAACAATGCTTATTCCCAGTCATAAAGGATAGGAGAGAATTCCTATAGAATCTGATGAGCATAAGTTATTAAGAAGCTACTCTTATGCCACATTTATAATTTGTGGAGAAGTATTTGGAGAAAAAAGGAATGGAGACAGAAAACAATCGGCTGAGAGAATCATGCATCATAGAAGATAATAAATTAGCATCCTAAACTGGATTCTAATTTGCAAAAACACATATCCTATTCATAATTATGGCTTAGTTGAGGAAGCAAAAGAACACAGTAGGATAATATAGACTTTAAAGGCCCAGTTTTCCCCCCACCAAATGATAATGAAGGATCCAGACATTCTTTACTTTTCATATGAATGTGACCAAAAAAAAGTGTATAGAAGTTGGTCATCCTCCTAAAACAACAAAAAACGCTTCCAATTCCTTTGCACAATACAAAAGAGAACTCCCTGCCCCCAAGAAACCATGAGTGTAATGTTTTAAAATATTAGTTGGAACAAACAGGCATAGCTTATAATGAATAAACATAACTGACACGGCTTAAAATGAATGAACATAACTCTATGGTTACTATGCAGAGCACTGGCTTGTATGTGCCTCTATGCGAATAGCAGCAGAGCAAAGATCAGCACAAGGATATGAATTGCGAGGATGTTTAGGGATAAAATTCAATCTTAAAGTAGAAGCACCATAACAGACTGATCAGATTACGTCTAATCAATTTCAAATCCTAAACTCATTAAATAATTAGTACAATAAGGTGTCAAACCATGAGACCAAATCGAGAAATAGAACTGCCAGAGAAAAAATAAAAAATTCCACCTTTTTGCACTCCAAGAACAAATTAAGTGCTGATACGCCATATTCATCCATGGATTCTCGAATTGAATCTAGCTGTTCGGCAAGACTGCAACATGACGGAGTCATACGTGAATAATGTGATGTCATCAAAATTATGATTTTCCAACCACAAGTTAGTTACATGTAAAAAGGAGTTGAATATCTCATTAAGATTTAGTTACTTTGTTCTCTCAAAAGTGTACCCCGATAAAGTTACATAACAGAATAAGGTTGTTTATTTTTTCCCCAACTACTGGAAACTTCACAAGAGACAGCAAGCTGTAGTGCAATAGTAAGGTTGATGCCTTGTGACCTTGGTGGTCACAAGTCTATCGATCCTAGTCCCAGAAGTAGGCTCTGCTTCTTCACAAATGAGGAAGGACAAGGTTGCATGCATATTACACTCCGCAGACCACAAAATGGCAAAGACGCATGCCTGGGCTGCTCTTTTGATTGGAGCCCTCACAGCAAACTGCTTGCAACAAGATTGAACACCGGACGTCCAAGATGGAGAAATTACTATCTAGTGCTCAACCAGTTGATTTTCTGAGCTCAGAAAATATTTGATTATTGCAAAATGCAAATTTTCTAGTCAACAAATGCATGAAGTTTTCTTTATCAGTTTTTTGGTTTATAGCCTAATCGCGTATTCAAATGATGGTGCTGGGATCACACAGAAAGTTTTCAAGAGAAAAATAACTTGACATAAAATATATCATAATAAGATATCTCGATCTTAGTGAAACAAAAACAAATCTACATTTACATCTGTTTACAAGCGATAATAATGAGTCAGTTTTGTGATATTCACGTCAAACCTGCCAGCATTAAAGAAGTCTTTGAGTTCTTGATGAAATATCTTGAATTGCTCCACAAAAGCTTCACTATATTCTCCTGGGTTCTTTGTGATTTTAGCAAGCATAGCTTCAGTGGCAACCAAGTCTTCAGGACCAGCATTTCGGTGAAGTTTGTTTTGTATCGTATGCTTAATTTGTAACTGGAAAACAAACAAATTATTAACATTGAACTGCAATGAGATTCCATACTTCAAGTACTTTAGGAAAAGCAACCTTGAGGTCATGTGGGATGTCATTTCGGTGAGCAATATCTCTGATTCGAGTCAGAGGAACAGATGCAGTGAATTCGGCCTTGAAAGATGGCAAACATGGATGAATCTTGCGAATGAGTAGAACTTCCTGTGAGTCAACGAAATTATGGGAAATGAAAGAAGCAAGGCACAAAGTTTATTAAACAGCAAGACATAAAATGTAGCAATTTAAAGCAAATATAACAGATTCACATTTGCAAAACTTCAGGAACAATTTTCAATTTTTGGAAAATATGCATGGAATATAGATCAGACATCTAAAAGTACATAGCTACACCTTAGATACGTGGATTAAGTCAGACCACTACTACAAAAAAGACAGGGAACACATTAAGTTAACATGAACTAGTTGACTGAATGTTGAACTATACAACTTTGATATGGTAAGTGTGGCCAAAATACAATCACCTTCATGACTACCAATGTATCTCCGCATCAGAATCTATTATCATTGGCAGAAGGGAAAAGAAAGGGACAAAAGAATTTATCAAAGCCCTAACCCAAAATTTTCAGGCACTAGTATTTGTATGTGTACACATGCATAGATGTTAGTGTAACAAGGAACTTATGACAGATATACCCCCGTATAGCCACATGAAATATCACCTGCGGTGATATGTCCTTTCGATTGGTATGCCGCTCCAATTCGCAAAATATAAGCCTTGAAATCTCAGCATGTCTATTGGGGCGGTGGTGACCTCCATCTTCAAAACAAGGTATCTGGCCCGTGTTTATCCACTGCGTAAGATGGATGATATAAGAAAAGCATGAAAGAAATGAATCAATATCTATCTATATCTATCTGTCCATCAAAAAAGAGGAAAAGAGAGAAGAGGACCTTCAGATAGATAGCAGAGTATATGAGAGCGTCCCATCGATCTGCCCCTTGCAGACTTTCAACTACAATATCGCGTACGATATCAAGCTTCAGAGTGAAAATGGCAGGTGAAGTTAATAGGCGTATTAATTAATTCAACGAATATGTATCAAAATGAAATTAAATTTGCAGAAGCCAGGATGGCAGACTGAACAAAGCTATAAAACATGAAATCAAAATGAAAGAAGAAATATAATAGGAAATATTAAATTATTAATCCTGAATAAGATAGATGAATGAATAAATAAATATGGAAAATAGATATACCTTTCTCCACCAATTCCTGGCGTTTTGATCGCCTTGAACGAGGCGGAGAGGCAAGCCTTGAAGACCAGAGGTGTCCCACTTCCTTTGAGCTTCGTGGGAGCGGTGCTCGTTGGATCGCATGAAAGAGACAGCTTTACCTTGCCACTGTCCAACAAAGGGACTAGGCTCCGCTTCCGCTTCCAAGAGAGGAGGACCAGCACCGTTGGCCTCCTCAGCCTCAGGCTCATGTTGTTGGAGTTGGGGGTCGTCCTCGTCGCCACTATGGCCCCCTGGAGCGTCAGCTTCAGCGTGATCCAAAGGCAGCAGCTCCATATTCTCGCGGGTAGCGTTCCAGGTAGCAACTGTCCCAAAGTTGCCTGCCCTGGGCAGCTTCAACACTCTGTTCCCTCCAGCTTCCCAAACTAAGGTGTTGTCCTTCTTCGCTATCACAAATTTAAACTCAACGGCTTCTTCTTCACCAGCCGGTTTCAGCTCCAAGTTGCATACCCATCCATTTGGCGTCCAGTTCATGGGAACGTTCTTCTTCCAGGATCCGAGTTCTTTGGTGGATCCTAGAATCGCCACTTGATCCCCAAATTGAACTTGGTGATCCAATCGAACATGCAGCCGAACTCTGTCCTTACTTTTCATGGCTTTCTTCTGGCCTTTTTCCCTGACAGACAGACAAGCATGCAAATAAATGAATGACAATTGAGTTGACAAATAAATATCCTATTCTTCCTTTGTGAATTGTCAAGGCAAAAATCATGAGGAATTAGGTTAGGTAGCATTGCAATTGCAATTGCCTCATCTGATGTGGTATACTATTAGTGTGCGGGGGGTGGGGAGAGAGAGATTCTAAGAGAGAGGAGAGGACCTAGTTTGAGTGGTGGTGGTGGAGGAGGAGGAGGAGGAGGAGGAGGAGGAGACAGCAGAGACAGTAAGAAGCGGAAGAGTGCGGTTGGAACCGAATCGGAGACGGCGAGGCCGAGAATGGATGAAGGGCGATTGGACTCTCCTCGTTATGTGGGGAGAAGCGGCGCATTGGCACTGCAACCCTCGCACACAATCCATGGAGCCTCCTTGTTGCCTTGTTGCCCTGCTCAACTCTACTGAGAATTAGATTTGACAGATAGAGAGAGAGGGAGAGTTATGAATGAATCATCAATTAATGTAATAATGTCATGTATGCGAGTGTATGATATGAATGAATGGAATGGGACATTAGGGAGTGAACATCGATAATTTGTCTTCTCCTTCCACCCACTCCAGTCCGCGCCACACGTGGATCACCTTTCGACGGCCCAAACAGCCAACTTGGATCCGATCCGATCATCTTGTAGACTAAAACTTACCAAACCCAAACTTACTTAGACACGTTTGAGGACTATTATTTATTATTTTTTTTATAAAGAAAAGTTTAGGTGAATTAGATATCAGATATCCTATCAGGACTAAGATACAGCCCCAGGTTCATTTGAGGAGTGTTATTTAAATATCAAAAAATTAAGTGTCTATTAATATATCTCTTTTATTATTATTAAATATGACAAATGGATAAGTAAGGATTATTATACGAGACAATAATAAAAAAAATAATTGTTCAAATAATTTTTTTGCGATCTTGACCATGTCTACCTTGTGTGCCTTGCTTCTTAACCATTTTCCCCTTTGACCAAAAGAAAAAAACTACCCTTAATTAACCAGTGCTCCAGCTACTCATATTGCTCTGCTCTTGTCGTATTCTATAAACTATCGTAAGTATTATGTTTTATGATATATATAACTCGATCCAATATATATCAAACCAATATTCATAGGTTAAAATTACCCCTATAATCTATATGCCCAATTGCAACTTTAAGCACGTACGATGAGAAAAACGAGGTCAATGTAATGTACTAACAGTAACAACGAGGTTGCCATTGCAGCTTACCACAAAATATATGATCCACCTTTTTTTAATGAAAGATGTTAACTGTACTCATACACTACTGTAATAACCCATACTTTGCATAGGAATGTTGATTAGATTAGATTAGGTACAAACTAAATGATATGATTAGAATAATAATTTTAATGATAGTATGTTATATATACAAAACATGATAATATAATTCAGTTAAGTTAGGTCTCAATTTGACCATAATAGTATATAGCTGAATTTATTTGCATGACCAGGTATAAAAATGATAACAACTTATAATTTTATTTTGATAATAATAATTGCTATTAATGGAAATAAAATTTTAAAAAGATAACAATACTAAAAGATTGTGCTGGAACTATATTCATTTGAAGAAATAATATTTTTAATCGAACCTTTAGTCATAATTTATTATAATAGTTTAAGATGAGATTAACATTAGCTGAAAAATAGAATATAAATATGTGAAAATTATTTTTATTATCAATTTTTTTAGTAGATTTATGATTTTTTAATTAATAAAAAATAAGAAAAGATTGCTTATATTGATCCACAATATTGTAGAAAAATTACTAATTTATTCATAATTTTGAAAGGTCTATTTAATTAAAAGTCACATCAACAATACATATAATATAATTTAGTGTTATATCTTACTTTAATTTATAAATCTAAAAAAATTATAAAATTAGAATTAAATAATACATGATAAAACCATGTAAACCGTCAAAAATAAAATAAACTATATCAATTTGAATTAAAATATTATAAAATTAAAATTATGTAGAATGAAATAATTATATAAATAAAAGAATAATTATAAAGTTTTTATAAATATATTATTTTGAGTAAAATTAGTTCCTGTAAATTCATTAATATAATAACTCATTATTAAAATTATAAGTTTTTATTAAGATATGGATTAATAAAATTTGAGAGAAGATGAATTTATTTCATTTAACTAATAAATTCACATTATTATACAAAGTTTCTTGAAATGAAATTTTTTTATTTTCATATGAAAAAAATATCACCAATTATTGACTCCTATAAACATGTATCACCATCACACTTGAATATTATAATCAAACGAAATCAAATATGATTTGCTATCATATTCTATTTTGTTTAATTTTAATACACTGATAGTGTAAAACAGTTTTACACTGTTATCCAATCAAAATGTTTTGTTTGGATGACTTTTCAGGTAGTAAGTATAAAAGTCAACTATCATGACTTATATGGCATTATATGATTGAATAACTATATAAAAAAGTTTTATACTATCAATGCATGACAATTAAATCATATCCTATTTGTGACTGTAGCTAGCCACAATAGAGTTAAATTATTATAATTTGTTATTGTCTGTCCATTTATCTTTATACAACAAAATTTTAACAATGTAACCCAAATTATAAAAAGGATATATACAACAAAATATTGTATTTGAATTCTAATTCTAATCATATATACTCACTAACAATTATTATTTGTAAGATAAACTTGTCCAGTATATTAAGATTAGGGAAATACATTAAATTTTTTTTTTAAGAAAAGGCTAACATAGACAGAAGGCGAATAAAGGGAAGAATTGAATACTTTAATTAGAATACAATAGTACAAGTAAAAGAAATCTATTAAGAAAAATACTCTTGGAAATAGAAAATCGTCTACAAATTCATATCGGCCTTGGATATACATTGCATGTAAATCTCTAAGCAGAATATGACTTCTTCTTTTTTTCGTTTATTGCCTAACCATGTGCATTTCGTCCATGAACCTTAGCTATCTAAGATCCTGAAAAAGCAAACAGAATTCTTCAGACTTTGAGATAAATTACTCAACATAAAGAAAATAAATGTCGCACTATCAGTCATATCCATTACTCTTAGATTAATGCAATACCTATAAGCAGTAATGGATTTAGATCCTCTAAAGTGAAAATCTCTCTAAAGTGAAAAAATGAGGGTGTTCCCACTTTTAAATCAATAAATGGGTTCCACACACCATGCACTTTTTTTATCCAAAGGTGGGAACACCCTTACTTTATCTCTTTTGAAAAATTCTTACTTTAGATGATCCAAATTCAGCAGCAACATATCAATATTATTTACTTTATTAAAAAATTGTAGTCAATTCTAAAAGCAGAAGCATGAAAATAAGCAATGTGCTAACCTTTGTCAAAACATTAACAACACGAAGATTACACTTATCACAGAATATAGTCCAAAATCAGGTATGACTCTCTAGCTACAATTGCATATTGCGTACCACCAATTAGAACCACTATTAACATGTTTCACAGTAGGTATGCAATAGGCATGCATTGGATTCATCACAACTAATATGCTTGAATCCTATTCCGAATTAAAAATAACATTAGCAAATAAACAATAATTTCATATTCATTATGTAACACCAATAGACTTGCAATCAAGATAAACTCAAGTACTGCTCATAAAAATTGAAAAGCGACCATATATCTATATTTCCATTGTAAGACTTTTCAAAACATTTTAGCTAATCAAAATGGCTTAGACCATGTCCATCCCTAGTTTTCAGTCGTCTTCCTCTTTGAAATAACAAAAACCTCAATTTTGAATTTTTGACTACATTTCATTATCTATGAAGTAGACAAAATCAAATAGTGCAATAAATGAATGAAATTGGTAGTTAAGAAATTTTTGCACAATGTGATTTTAGTGCAAGCTATGTTTTATATATATATATATATATATACATAATCTGCCTTACCGGTTCTTATTTTTTATTTAAAAGATTGTATTAGTTTCTTGTATATCTGAACATATCTACTTTATTAAATTAGAAACAACAGAAATAGATACAACATAGTCAAACAAGCAAATATCCATAATGCACTTGCTGTTGTTCTACTCAACTTCTGAACCTCTACGAACATCTTCCAATCATTTTGCAAAAATATGATCAAAAGGATTTCGGCTAAAATAGTTCTAGTAAATTGCATTAAACTTCATAATAGTAACAACCTTTAAAAATATCACAAAGAAGACTCAACAAAAGAATGGACAAACCAAAAAAATGAAGAACAAAAATAAAAGAAAACATAAACTCGAAGTAGGAGAAGGTCAAAAAGGTTTAATATTTTTTGTACATATGCTAATGTGTAGTATGATACTATAGGGTAGAGAAAACAAAATGCAACACCTAAACAAAAGGAAAGAAAATCTCACATAAATGCATTACATGATTTGATTTTAAATAGGCTTGGGCACACCAAACCAGCTCATGCATATCACAAAATTAGGAAGAAAAAGAGAAAACATTTGAGTATCACATAGTTATTCCACTTGATAATATAAAATATCACCATCTTAATAGGAAGAAAAGCACAAAAAGAGAAAATCACATAAAAATAAAAAAAGGTAACAGAAAAAAATAATACAACCCAAAATGGAAAAATAAATCGATTACATAAATATTACCCTTTACCTAAGCATTTGAAATCATAAGGACAAATAGAAGGAAAAAAATACCAAATTAGAGTTTGGAAGCTCTAACGCGTTGCCTTCATGTTGACTGCCGCCATTGATCACCGCACTACGATCCACCTCGCTCCCTTTGCTATTCTCATTGTTGCTCATTGTGGCTGCATTTGTAGTCGAAAATTCCCTCAAGCTTCTATGGAACCGCATACATGAAATAATATTGTATAGGAAGAAGAAGAAGTGAATGAAAAATCTGAACACATATATCTCATAATAAGAAAGAATAGTGTAGCAACTGCCACATGTCTCAGAATGAAGGGAGAGATAAAAAAATAAAGGGAAGGAAGAGACAGATCAAAGCAGTTAAAAATAAAGGAAGAATGAAGATATTGGGGTGGATTGTCAGAAGTCTTTTATTCATTCTAAAATAAAATGATGAAATTTTGAATTTTGAATTTTGAAATGAAGAAAGAAAGATGAATGAGTAGATGTAATGTTTGTGAACGTGAGTGTGAAATTTACTAAGCTGTATTTACAAAAGTCCAAGATTGGTCAATAATAAGGCTTTGAAAGGTCTCCATGCATCCTTTGAAAGGTTAACAAAAGCATGTGTAGGAGCTATAACTATGGCACGGTTCCATCATTTGAAATTTAAAATAAAAAAGATTAAATTCATTTCAATAAGTGAAGATTTATTCAACCGTACCTCCATTATGTTTGATTGATCTATTTCAAACAAATCCCTTCTCTAGCAGTTACAATTAGTTACCCTCAGCTTCAAATATATTAAAGCTCCATTACTACACTTGCTATATGAGAGTCTAACAAATTGGATGGAAGAAGAAGCATCATCCGCATACTACATGGCCACTTTGTTGCATTCTTCATTACTGTGACTAAGTGAATGTAATGTGAGCACAAGATTTTTCAATTTCAAACCTAACTTTGCTTCATCAATTTGACCATTTCAAATTTCAAATACATGTGTGTAACAATTATATGTTGGAGTTAGGGGTAGATGCTGCATTAAATGAACAAATATGAATTTTGAAGAAAGTTGTTGTTGGTCAAAGATTGTAGATAAATGAGTGGATGTAGTGTATGTGAGTGTAATATTTACTAAGTTGTATCTACAAAAGTGCAAGATTGGTCGATTTCAAACAAAAATAAACTTCATTAATCCTATACTATTAGATGCCCGCAGCTTCAAATACAGCTCCTAGCTCCATTAAATTTCATATGTACACTTGCTATAACACAGATTGAAAGTTTGGAGGGAATTCCAAATCATTGACATCATGCCACATTATGATAATGAGAAACTTTAGATCTTTAGGTTGACATAATTTTGTGATAAAGAAAGCATTTGATGACATGGTTGTAAGCACCTTTGAAAGATAAAAAAAAAATCATATTGAAGGAGTGAAGCTTGGATTTCCATTCTTTACCTGAGAACAATACTACATGTTCAAACACTCTCAAGAGACCTTTGAATTTGACAAACATACTCCAAAGAACAAAACTATACCACATATTCCTCTTTTGTAGTGCCTCTTAGAGCTATCTTACCATTTTTTAGCAGAACTACTATTAACCCATCAGACACAATTAGAAATCTATTCCTCGTATAAAAAGCAACATTCACATATACAAATTAAATGAACTCAAACTAAATCACCTCTAGCAACTTGAAATGCAAGCTCAGGTCCTGCTCCCATATGGAAAAAGTGATTTAGTTTGCATTGTACCTCAACATGTTGCAGATAAATCTACTCAAAATAAAGTAATTAACAACTTTGCATACAATAAAAAAGAAGCCAACTCAACATAGCAATCATGCTTATAATAAACAAACAAAAAATCAGAAAAAATATTCCAATGGGCATTTCAATTATAGAACGATATAGAACCAAAGATCAAACAAAATTCATAAAAGACAACATACAGGGATCACAAACAAAAAATCAAGATCAAAATACTCCAACAAAAGAACATAAACCTTATCCTCAAACATTTGGGAATTAAAGCCTCGAACCTATAATCTCCCACCTCCATAACACAAAGAAGGATTCCCACAAAAAATGAGCAAAGAAAAAGAAATAAAAGAGGAAATGAAGAATGTTATGAAAAAGAAGAGAGATTACCTTATTCTGTGTGAAGTGTAGGTGGTGGGAGCTCCATTCAACTAAACTGATCCATAGCTTTACATTCCCTATCTAAGACCTGAAAAAAAATAGTCATCTTGAATCAGAAAAAAAATCAAATACAACAAAAATCAACACTCACAAATTAAATGCTGGAGCTATTGTTAGGTTACCCATCGCCGCATGAAATTGTTGTCCTCACACCATAGCCGGTTGTCCTCGTTTAGCAGCCTATGGGTTCTGCCACTCTCCTCGTTACATGTTATAGAGAGATGAGATATAAGGAAAAGAGGAAAATTGGAAGCAAGGCGCCACCATCAAGGAAAGGGGACTCACAACACCAAAAAAAAAAGTGAGGTGATCTGAAAAAAGCAAGAGAACTAAGAATGAAAGAAGAAACCAACAGGGAAAAAAAGAAGAAAAATGATAAAGTGAAAAAAGGATGATTAGGAAATGGGTCTGTACAGGAAGGAGCGGGTGACATTGGTGTTTTGAAGGAGGCTTTTATTATTCTTCTGAGATATATGGAGGGTTTCATTTTGAAATTCAAATATGAAAATAGAGTAGGTGATATGCATTCATTCTATAAGAGAAGGTTGCCTGAGAGTGTGCTGCATCATTGACATGGATAGTTATCTGATTTATGGTGAGACTTATTTATTATGGTGTGAAAATATTACAACGGATTAGCAACCAAACTCCAAACTGAATTTAATGAGATCATACTAAACACAATTTGGTTACTATGTGAATGAAGTTTGACATTTTGGAGGGAAATTGGATGAGCCTGGAGAAGCCATGTTGGAATGTGTCAGTGTTCGATGACTGGTTTTTAGTATATTATATATGATATATGATATATGATTATAGGATACTGTGTCTACTCATATCCTGTCCACTATTAAATGGGGTGTGAACCCTACTTAAATAGGATTCATTCCCCATTTAATGTGGATAAGGTGTGAGTCGGCACACTGTCTCACACCTCATGAGTACAAATAATACTCTTTTTTAATAACAATAAACAAAGTAAAAGTTCAATTTTAATGCAGCTTTTTTAATGAATTCTAATGATTAAAATGTGTAAAATATTTTTATGTTCCATTAAATATTTTTATTTACACAATCTTTCAAATATTAAGTATGAAAATTAATTATATTTATCAGTATCATAATACATGTGAAAACATGTAAATCAAATCCAATAGATAAATACATTTTTCAGATCTTATCACATTGTTGAACATAGGTATGAGTTTGTAGTTTCTACAACAACCAAAAAAGAATAACCAACTAATTAACTTGGTCCCTTAATAATATTATTCCGAATAATTTGGTCCCCTAAGAAAATAAACCATACTCGTAATCCTTCAAGAATTGAAACGTAAGACAAATTCTTGAAACATAAGACAAGTTGGTCCTTTTGTTGAGTCTTTATTAATGGAATGACGCATGTGATGTATTATAACATTGATACATCATATGAAGTGACACATTAACATTCAAACAGTATTGTTTTGAAAGGATTCAAGAAATTATTTCCCTTACACTATGTTGTTCTAAGTTTTGGAGAGAAAAAATAAACATTGAAGCAATATTCATACTGCTCAAGGGGTGTGATTGTGATTTTCACATATAACATAATGTGCCTAGGGAAAGGAATAGATCAAGCGACCTAACAGGAGCCTACGGCTTGGCCTATTATTGGCCTAGCTGGCCTTTTTAATAATTAAGCCAACCTCAGGCTTATTTAGTTAAAGAGATCAAGCCCAGGCTCTCTAGGAAGCATATTAGGCCTGGTAGGCAAGCCTATATACACACACACACACACACACACACATTAGTATAAATTATATTTGGTAGAAGAGATTTGAACTAGGGACTTTAAATTTTGATAAAGCTAACATACCACTATACTAACTTAGTTATTTATTTATATTTCACACAACTAATATATTTCATACTCGTATTTCTTTGTAAGAATAAATTAATTAAATAATAGAATTCGCAGTTCTCACTCACATCACATAGTCACAAACTACTCACACAATTCAAATCATATTCATATCTGAGAACCTTAGCCCAAACTTAGAAAGTAGGAACCCTAAGCCTCTCTTACCCCTACGCATCGTCCCTACCCTCACATTACTGCACCTGCATCAACATTGCACAACTTTCATCGTACTATCCTCAACCTCACGTTTGTTAAACCAGCCTTCGCCTTGTGATAGCGCTACTTTCCTCTGCCTCACTCCCGATAAACCTTTTTCTTCTTTCTCTTTATCAGTTTCTGTTAACTTAAGATTCTTTAATGTTAGTTGATGACAAATTACAAAATGCCCACACACCCACCACCTTGGTTTTCTAATAGAATAAAATAGAAGCAAAGTATATTATGGGTGTAAAATTGAAAATTGGGTTCAAGAATAGCACTCTAGAATATAGGTTCCCTTTTTGCACCATTACTAAACAATAAAGTAAACAGAGGAATGAAACTGTGTACCTATGTCAGAGTAAATGGATTGATAGAATATTACCAAGCATATTTTATGGACAAAAAGGATTGTTTAATCATAGAAGATATCAACATTTTTGCAAAGCAACAAAAAGTTACAGAACAACACATAAGTTGCTGTATGCTTATTCTCTTGCGTAACAAAGAGCTGCAGAAATAGCACATGTAACGCTGTATGGTTATGCCCCTGCACACATTAGTTTTGACTGTATGGGAAAATATTTTTTTTTGAAAGAATAAAAAGGAAGCAACTATTGTCCCTTATGCTCCCTGCGCATGAAAATTGCAGAACAGAGAAATGACAGCAACTATTATTGCCCATGCTACTCTGCGCATGAAGTTGGTAGACTAGAAAAACTCAACAACCAACGATCACCATGAGAATTAACTCTTTGATTCATGAGGTGAGCCTTTGTATTTAAAGAAACAAAGCTATCTTGTTTAGAAATAGTCAGACTGTGTAAAATCTATTATCTATAGTAAGTATTTTGGAGAGACAGCCTTGAAGTGAAGTTTATTCACAAGATAGTAAAGGCTTTGATAAGAGTTTTTGTAGAAATTGAATTCTTTTGTAAACCGGTTGAAGCTTAGTGAAATCTCTGTTATTGGCGAGAACTGGATGTAGACTTCAGAACTAGAAGTCAAACCGGTATAAAGTTTGTTACGATAAGTTTCTTTATCCCTCTCCTATATTTACATTTTAGTTTCGGCATTCAGTAACAGAAGAATAAAATTTATCTCATATTTTATAAGTAGATTTTCGTGATTCATAGCTTAACAGCTTGGAGGATAAAGATCAAAGGACCTGCAATGGCGAATATAGTTTCATGCAACTTAACTGAAGGACAATCCATCACTTGTCCACCATTCTTCAATAGAGAAACTACTCTTACTGGAAAGAGTGTATGAGAATCTATATTTAATCCACTGACTATTCACTATGGAGGATCATCATGAAGGGACCTGAAATACCAATGAAGGAAGACGAAAATGGAGCTAGAATACCAAAAATAGAAACTGAATAGATAGCAGAAGATGAAAAGAAAATGCTAAGGTAGTCAACACCATGCACTGTGCCATTAGTTTTGAAGAATACAGAAAAATCTCCAGATGCAAAACAGTAAAAGAAATGTGGGATAAGTTTCAGTTAACTCATGAAGGAACCAAGCAATTAATGCAAACCAAGGCAGACATGCTAACCCATGAATACGAGCTTTTTCATATAAAGGAGGACGAGAATATCGACCAAATGTTTAAAAGATTTGCAGTGATCATAAACAACCTCGACATGCTTGGGAAAAGCTACTCAGATAAGGAATTAGTAAGAAAAGTTTTAAGGTCTCTAACTAAACCTTGGCTTTTAAAAATTACAGCTATCCAGGAAGGCAGAGATATTACCTCGCTTACATATGATGAATTGCGAGGAAATCTCATTACTTATGAAACCACACATTTAAGAGAAGAAGTAGCAGACAAAAAAAGGAGAGGGCTGGCATTGAAGTCAAAAGTAGCAAAAGAAGAAGGATCAGAATCATAAAATTTAGATTTAGATGACCTTGGTCTTATTGTAAAAAGGATGATGAAACTATGGAAAAGAAGAAGACCTACTACAGGCAACACTTCAAGAACAGAAGTTAGCAAGAAGGAATAGAGCAAAAAGGACTTTATTTGCCATTACTGCAAACAACCTAGTCACTTCAAAAATGAGTGTCCACTACTGGTAAA
The DNA here is from genome assembly GCA_031216125.1 of Dalbergia cochinchinensis. Taxonomy (NCBI): domain Eukaryota; kingdom Viridiplantae; phylum Streptophyta; class Magnoliopsida; order Fabales; family Fabaceae; genus Dalbergia; species Dalbergia cochinchinensis. Next base: position 66,390,004 of record CM062369.1, read on the forward strand.
CAAAGAGGCTAGCAAAAGAACTAAAAAGAAAAGACTACTCTCCACTTGGGAAGACCTCAAAAATGATACATCAAGTGATGAAGATGATGAGGACTCAACCCATATGTGTTTCATGGCATATGAAAACGATGGGGTAGATATCTCTGAACTATCTCATAATGATTTGATTGATTTTATTGATGAAATACTTGAGAATTCTAAGATTATGCTATCTAAATACTCTGCATTAAAAAGAGAAAATAAACAATTGAAGTGAGAATTATCTGCTCTAAAAATAGTTTCTAACACCAAGCAAAATGAAAATAATATGCTGCATAAGAAAGTTAAATCTCTTACTAATGATCTAGCAAGTTTTGTAAATGGAACTGAAAATTTAAATAGGCTAATAGGACAACAAAAATGTGCAATTGATAAGCAGGATTAGGATTTGAACAACATAATCAAAACAAATTTTACAAAAACCTGTTCAATAAAAATACTACATCATCTTCAAATAAAAGCTCATATAAATCTAGACAGCATAAAAGATCTTTTAGAAAACCTGTTTAAAGTAATATAGCAGATTCAACACATAGAATGATTGGTTGCTATAAGTGTAACACAAATGATTATTGACTTAGAGACTGTTTTATATTTTGGAATTGGAGAAATGGTAAGCGCACACCTATCTCACATCAATATAATGCAAAAGGTGAAAAGAGAAGTGCTAACTTTAAAGGATCCAGACAAATTTGGAGGCCTAAAACTACTACCAATGTAGATTTGTTTGAAAGCCAAAAGGAAATGTGAGTTATGGTACCTCGATAGCGGATGCTCAAGGCACATGACTAGAAAACCATCAATGTTCTAGTAGAAGTGAAAAAAGGGTACAAAATGAAAAAGGAACTTCTATGTTTCTATTAGAAGTAACCATGGAACTGAGTTTGAAAGTCATCTCTTTGGATCCTTTTGTGAGGAAAATAGAATTGCTCATAATTTCTCTTCCATAAGAACTCCTCAACAAAACAGAGTTGTTGAAAGGAGAAACCGATCTTTACAAGAAATGGCTAGAGCAATGATTTGTAAAAATGATTTACCAAAATATTTTTGGGCCGAAGCTATAAATACAACTTGCTATGTATTAAATAGAACCTTGATCAGGCCCTTAATTAAAAAAACCCCTTTTGAGCTTTGGAATGGGATCAAACCAACCTTGCATTATCTTCATGTATTTGGAAGCAAGTGTTTTATTCTCAACAACAAAGATAATCTAGGAAAATTTGATGCTAAAACTAATGATGGAATCTTTCGTGGATATTCATTGAAAAGTAAAGCTTATAGAGTATTTAATAAGAACTCTAGAAAAATGGAAGAAATAATGCATGTAGTTTTCTATGAAACTAACAAAGAATGTAGTAAAAAGATCATTGAGGATGATAGAAAAGATCTAGAACAGCACAAAATCTCAGCTGAAGAACAAACAAGAAGTGATAGAACCAAAAATCTCACAGAAAATTAGGAGATATCTTGTGAAACTGTAGCAGAGACAACATCTACAGAAGAGATTTTTGAAAAATCACAGCAACCTGAACCTGCAAAAAGATCTACAAACACTCAAATTAAAAAGCCAAAGGAGTGGAAACATTGCAGTACCTATCCTCATGAGTTCTTTATTGGAGAGCCCTCGCAAGGAATAAAAACAAGGTCATCTTTCAGACACAGCAACATAGCTTTCCTTTCCAATATTAAACCAAAATCAATTAGTGAAGCTTTGGAAGATGAAGCCTGGGTAAAAGCAATGAAAGAAGAGTTACTGCAATTCGACAAAATGGGTGTTTAGGAACAAAATGGTAAAATAATAAGAAATAAAGCAAGGTTGGTAGCTCAAGAATACAACTAGCAAGAAGGTATAGATTTTGACGAGACATATGCTCTAGTAGCCCAAATGGAAGCCATTCGGATGTTTTTAGCATATAAAACTCACAAAAACTTTAAATTGTTTCAAATGGATGTAAAAAGTGCATTTTTAAACGAATATATTAGTGAAGAAGTCTACGTAAAACAACCTCCAGGTTTTGAAAATGAAAACTTTCCAGAATATGTACTCAAACTTTCAAAAGCACTCTATCGTCTTAAAAAAGCACCAAGAGCATGGTATGAAAGATTAAGTACATTTCTTATTGAAAATGGTTTTGAAAGAGGAAATGTAGGCATTACTCTGTTCACTAAAAACTCTAACAATGATTTTATTTTAGTCCAAATTTATGTTGATGATATTATTTTTGGATCAACTAATAAGGCTTTATGTGAAGAATTTTCAAAGTTGATGACTAGTGAATTTGACATGAACTTAATGGGGGAGCTCTCATTCTTCTTGGGGCTACAAGTTTGGAATAAACAAGGCAAAGCCAATGGGAACTCCTATGCACCCTTTGATTAAACTATATAAAGATGAAGAAGGAAGATCAGTTGATAAAACAAGATATAGAAGGATGATTGGCTCTTTAATATACTTAACATCCTCAAGACCTGCTATATCTTTCAGTGTTGGGTTATGCTCAAGATTTCAGAAAAATCCAAAGGAATCGCATATGCTGGCAGTAAAAAAGATCCAGAGATGCCTTCATGGAACATCAAGTCTCGGCCTATGGTATCCTAAAACTGAAAGTTTTAAACTAACTGGATTTTGTGATGCAGATTATGTAGGTGATAGGAGAGATAGAAGAAGCACTAGCGGACACTGCACTTATCTAGGAAATTCACTTATATCATGGACAAGTAAAAAGCAAAATACAGTAGCATTATCTACTGCAGAAACAAAATATATGGCTACATCCCGCTATTGCACGCAGTTGTTATGGGTAAAGCATCAATTAATTGATTATCAACTATCTTGCTTGAACATTCCTATTTATTGTGATAATATAAGTGCGATTAACCTTTCAAAAAATCCTGTGCTGCATTCTAGGACCAAGCATATAGAAATTAGGCATCATTTCATAAGGGAACATGTACAAAAAGGCCATATAGAAATATTCTTTGTACCATCTGAAAATCAAATTGCAGATATTTTAACTAAACCTCTTCTAGAAGAGAGATTTTGTCATCTTAGGCAAGAATAAGGAATGGTAAGTTCATGCACTTTGAACTAGACATAAATATATTTCACTTACATTCAAAATTATGCAAAATCTCACTTTATGTCTCTGGTTGTCTCATATTTTTTATGAGATGTTCTTGACTACCTACAAGCAAATGATGAAGAGAAACAATGGATAAAATCTGGAAAAATGGCATATGCACTTATACAACAATCCAGGTCCATGTTTTTCTTTTGGGACTCATGTTAATGCAGAATCTCACTGATGGAAGTTCTTAAGCCCATGAACAAAACATAAAAATATACTTATATGCTGGGCTCACTTTTATTTTCTCATTTAGCCTATTAACTCTATATTTCTCTGGTTCCCACTTATATTTTAACTCATTTTTTCTTTCTCAAAGAAGCCACAGCTTCATTTCTTTCTCCTTCCTCGAACATCTCTCGCTCCCTTACTCTTTCACTGTTGCTTTTCTCAACCGCCACCACTCTTTCACTCATTTGCACCCATATCAAGTTCTTCACAAACCCATATTTGCTCTCAATCAAAATCCCTAAGATGCCATGCATCAAGACCCTAGCTTGCAAAAATGTTGGCAGTTCCCACATTTCTACCATATTCAGCAACGATTCTGGTGAGAACCAAAGCTCTCCGCTGCAAAAGAAACCCAGGGAGCAGGACAACGCTACGACGATTAACAGTAGCATCCTTAAAACTCCAGTGCACAGTGGAGAAGGAGATTACTTCGATAAGGACCCATAGCCTATTCCAAACTTTATCCCATGTATCTGGTAAACTCCACTCTCATTCTCATACCAATAGGGATACTGATGCTAATTCCATTATTTTTGCTCACATTTTTTTTTCTGCTGAGTCTGAAATCTAACCTCCTGATGCTTACAGTCATGAACAACATCTGCATTTCTTTTGTTATCCTTCTCACATTTTTTTTGTCCCTGCTTGATGACAAAGAGGGAGAGCTTCTAGTAGGATAACTTATTCTAGTAGGATAACTTATTTTGAATGCTTTCATGAACTTTGATCTTAGTCTATTTGTGTTGATAATCTGATGATACTTTTGGTATTTTAAATGCTATCATCCTAGTTTAATGGAATATAATATATATTGTGCTGACGTTCTGATCTGATACCTTGGATGTCACTTATAATAAATCTGCTCTGGTGCTCTATATTGGATTCTAATATTACTTATAAAACTATTCTGCTGCTCTAATGGATGCTTACTCTGTTTCAAATAGTTCGAATAACTCAAAACAGTAGAATACATGTTCTTTCATACTTTATATGTGCTGAGATGAATTTATTATGCTGAAAATTATAATTGTATTTCCAAAAAAATAAAGATCTAAATGCTGGAAATCGTGACAAGAATTAGAATAAATTATGGATTTTGGTTAACCATGGACATATGTATTTTCTAATGTTACTATTATAGTTTAACCATGATAAATTCTGATTCTGGATATGTGAATCAGAGTTGAACATATATGCCATGCTAAGATAGCTAAATACTAATGCATCGTATGTGCTCAGAAGATTAATATCATTTGTGTTGAACTGTACCTTTGAGAAGATAATGCTGAAATTTAGGGGGAGCATTTTATCTCACTTTACATTTCATATTTGTATTTGTCATCAAGGGGGAGAATGTTAACTTAAGATTCTTTAATGTTAGTTGATGACAAATTGCAAAATGCACACACACCCACTACCTTGGTTTTCTAATAGAATAAAATAGAAGGAAAGTATATTATGGGTGTGAAATTGAAAATTAGGTTCAAGCACAATACTCTAGAATATGGGTTCCCTTTTGCACTATTACTAAACCATAAAGTAAATAGGGGAATGAAACTGTGTACCTATGTCAGACTAAATGGATTGATAGAATATTACCAAGTATATTTTATGGACAAAAAGGATTGTTTAATCATAGAATATATCAACCTTTTTACAAAGCAGCAAAAAGTTACAGAACAGCACATGAGTTGCTGTATGCTAATTCTCCTGCGCAACAAAGAGCTGCAGAAACAACACATGTAATGCTGTATGGTTATGCTCCTGCACACATCAGTTTTGACTATATGGGCAAAGCTTTTTTCTGTGAAAGAATAGAAAGCAGCAACTATTGTCCCCCATGCTCTCTACGCATGAAAATTGTAGAACAGAGAAATGACAGTAACTATTGTTGCCCATGCTACTCTGCGCATGAGGTTGGTAGACCAAAAAAACTCAGCAGCCAATAATCACCGTGAGAATTAATTCTTTCATTCATGAGGTGACCCTTTGTATTTAAAGAAACAAAGCTATCTTGTTTAGAAATAATTAGAATGTGTAAAATCTATTATCTGTGGTAAGTATTTTGGAGAGATAGTCTTGAAGCAAAGTTTATTCACAAGATAGTAAAGGCTTTGATAAGAGTTTCTGTAGAAATTGAATTCTGTTGTAAACAATTTGAACCTTAGTGAAATCTCTCTTATTGGTGAGAACTGGATATAGACTTCAGAACTAGAAGTCAAACCAGTATAAAGTTTGTTGTGATAAGTTTCTCTATCCCTCTCCTATATTTACATTTTCATTTCTGCATTCAATAACAGAAGAATAAAACTTATCTCATATTTTATCAGTAGATTTTTGTGATTCATATCTATTCTGCTTGAGATTTTTTAATCTATGCATTCAGTGTGTAGTCTAAAATTAAAAGGTGAAGAAATAGACTTGATTCAAACCCCCTTTTCCTAAGTCTCTTGATACCATCAGTATCTCTAAGTGGTTTTCTAGCGACTGAATCGGAAGTCATGATGAAAATCTGAGTAGTTTTTGGGTGATGGATTTTGTTGTGTGTTGATTTTGCTTTTGTGGATACCTCCTTTTCTCACTATTGTGGTCGCCACCTTAGGTAGTGCTAGCTCCGTCGTGACATTGCTTAGAGCCAGAAGAAGCTCGTGAACAAGATCTTGTGATGTTCCGGCCATCGTCATTGCTTCCCCCGATGACTTTGCGTAATCATACATGTTGCTTTTCGCCATCAGACTACTACTCAAATATGGTTCAGCTTCTCTTTTTGTAGGATATATTTTTGTGATGGTTGGTTTCTTCTTGATGATTTCTAGATCAAACTAGATCTTTGACTGTTCTTGTTGTTGTTGATGATTTGTGATTTTTTTATTTTCAAATTTTTGCTATTATGACTTGTGGAATTTCTAGTGTTGAAGTTGTTGATGATGAATCCCGGATCTGTGCTTGTTGGCTCTGTTCTTCCATCTAAAGTTTTCTTGTAAATTTAGTAGATTTGTTTATTTATCTTCAATATCTTTTTTATACATTAAAATTTGAACTCAATATTATCTCTTTTCTATTTGACTGAATGAAAATTGTACATAAATGTATGTTATAATGTTCATGTTCAATGTTATTCTCTAATCAAAGGCTCTATTATATGCTAGTTAAGAATGTCTATGTATCCATTGTGGTTTAGATTTGCCAGATGATAGTTTGACGGTTTTGTATTTGATTTTCTCTTAAAATTGTTCCTATAGTAAGCTTCCAGAATTGATTATTGAGAATATTTTTGGTGCTATATTGTTTTTGTGAAGGCCTATTTAAGAGTGTTAAAAGGCCTAGTCCTTGGTCTTAAGGCCTATTATATGATTTGCAATTGATTTTAAATATAGGCTTTAGAAGTAGGCTTCAGGCTAGGCTAGGCTCCTCAAACAGGCTAGGCTAGAAAAAAAAAAAAGCCTTTAACATATAATAGGCCAGGTTGAAACCCATTGTTCTAGTTACAGACCCAGCCTGTTTAGGGCGGGGCCTAGCCTAGTGTAGCATGTTCCCTTCCCACCCTTAAATGTGCCGCATGATTAATAGGCCACACATGTCATCCCATTAAGGTTTAATAGATAGATTTTAAGAAGAGACTAACTTGCCCTATATTTCAATTCTTGAGGGACCACGATAGGAATTTATATTTTGTTTTTATTAAAAAATTAAAATAAAAACAATAACTTTATAAAAAAACATGAAATTAATATCATAAAAAGAAAATCCCTAGAAAGTGTGAAGTGGTTTGGAAGTTATCAAAGCTAAAAGGGTCGAAAGGAAAAGGGTAAGATCATCAGTTTACAGCAAGTATCTCACTATATGGATATCATTTATTGAGATTTGGCTTTTCTCTACGGCATCCGCCAATCACATGTAATATCCTCTGTTTCAAAGCACTGCCTCCAAAATACAAGGTCCCAAACTCCTAATTATCTTTTTGTCAAGTGTTTATGGCCATTTTACTTTTATCTTTATTTACCTATTTTTATGTTTTTCTTTTGTTAGTGATTAATTAGGTTTTTTTTTTGTTATGCATTTTGAGGTTGAGTTTCTTTTTTGTGTGGTTGTTTTGTGGGTGCCATAGAGTGGGACAATGGTGGAAGTATGCGACCAAGAGAGGTTGAGGCGGATGGAACATTGGAGGAAATGGGAATATTATTGTTTTATTAAACAGGTTATATTGGTCATTTTACCAAGGATGTTATCAGAGACTAACTCTAATAAAGGTTAGGGGAGTCAACTGTTATATTGTAAAATAGAAGGCGATAAATATTATATCAATGAAACTTGGGAAAGGTTGATGTGCATGTGTGTATATATGTATAGCAGGAGAGTCAGTCTTAATATACTTACCCTATCTAATAACTTTTATTGGGCATGAATTTGCATCAATCAGCCGTTGAATTTAAAGTTCCTACCAAGAAGATCAAGTATATAAAGTTTTATACAATTTGAAAATGATTTGACAAGTTATCATTTCATAATTTTGATAGATAACATGTTTTTGAAAATATAAGTAAATATCGATTAATAGATAACATGGCTATTATTTTTCAATTTTTCTGAAACTTGGCATGCTCGATCATCAATATAATATAATGGAGTAAACGGAGTAGATGTGCAAGACTTATCCTTGGAGTAAACGGATCCTCACTTTCACACACACACACACAGAAAATTCTAAAATCGGGTTTTGAAAAAATGGAAATGGTTAACATGCTATTCAACCAATGCATTTGGTTTTCCGCTGATGAAAAGCCAATTAATACACTAAGCTAATTATATTAACCCATCAATTTAGGAATAATTGTCAATAAAAAATTCATGACATCGCCTATTAAATAATTATCATAGTCAATCAAATAATTATGATTGCTAATCAAACAATTATATTTAGCTCATTAAGGCTTTCAAACAATTATAGTGGAAAGGATTTTCTTTTAGTTTGTTTTGTTGGCTAGGAAGTTATTTTCCATTTTTTTAAATGACGACTTTCACTTATTGTTGACTATTGATGGACAAGTTCTAAATTTGATGCAATATGTTAATAGACAATTTTTTTTTTGTTATTAATGTTGTAGATTGTTTACTTTTTCTTTCATGGTATTCATTGCTGATATCTACATCCAAGACTTCTATTTCATGAGATTGATTACATACATGAAATTGTACTTTTTTTTAGACAATAATAATATTTGATATAAGCCAAGGAAAATTTGATCACATTTTTTTATTCTGGTTATTTATTTAGAGAATTAATTATAATAATTGTAATAAACACAGTTAATATTTGATATTTGTTTTAAAGAATAAAATTTGATTTTCCAAATAAGTATAATTCTACGTGTCATTTATGATGGCCCAAGTTGGATAGTGATTAGCATGTGGAAAATCTCATCTCTACGTAAGCCTTATGGCTGCTGAGTCGTGTTCCATGCATAGTTAAATATATTTTAATTTTGAAACATATTCAATATAATATTCAAAAACATGATATATATATATATATATATATATATATATATATATATATTCTTCCCTTTCAAAAGTCAAGTCTACAAGCCATGAAACACTGTAAATTTAAATAAATGTTAAATCAAAATTGTGATTATAAAATACTATACTCGTGTATGGTTCGAGACTCTGCTCGCAAAATTACTAAAGCACTCTATAAAAAATATAAAACTAATGCTTCACTACAAAGTAAAGCTCACCTAAACTGAAGTAATACTATTGTCTAAAACTCAATGAGCATATTCTTACCCGTAAACCTCACAAGGGACAACCAATAAGGAGAATACAAAAATAATAAATGCAACACTGTAAAATAATTTATATATATATAAATTATTAACATTTAATTAAATCTACAATATTAATATTCAACACTCCTTTGAGTTTTCAAAGTATAGCTTCCAGAGTAATTTAGAGCCCACAAATTTCATAACTTTAATAATTAATTTTTTTTAAAAAATTATAATCATAATTATTATATATAATTAGTTTACCATCATTAATTTATATAATTTCAATATTCATAATAGTCATTTTTAATATCTGGGTAATTTATGCTGAAATCTACATGGCGAAAAATATTGTATGTTATTTTGATAAATCTTATATATTGGAGTTATTTAAAATAATTAGTGATAAATAAAATAAATAAATAATAAAAATTAATTTTAAATTATATAGTTTATATTTTAAGATGTAAGTGTTTGAAAAAATTTTAAATAAGATAACTTATGTTACTTTACTTACATACTCCTAATTATCAATTAATTAATTAATTAATATATAATATTAATTAATTACTATATAATTTTTGTACCTATTGATAAAATAATAACACATACACACACATGTATATATAGTAATATGATCCATTATATTTAAATCAATATATTTGTTAATTTATAATATTTGTTATAAATTAGAAATTCAGCTTGATATACTAAAATGAAATAAAAGTCTCATTATATAATAAGAATATTTACTATGATTGTTTATCAGTTTTATCTTATAATTCTTTTATTATTTTTATTGGTTATTTTTGTTTTAGCTTTTTTTCTATTTTAGCCTTTTTTTTAGTATTATATTTATGGTCTCACAGTTAGTTATCACTTTTACATAATAACATTTATAAAAATGAAAAGAGAATTTTAAAAAGATTTATAAAGATAAATGCTAAATTTTTAATATTCATAAAAGTCAAATACATATTTTAATATATTTATGTAGGGCTTAAATACAAATTGACAGAGACCAAGCAATTTATGAAATTATACTTTCCTTATTTAATATAAAATTAAGCCTTATTTATTAAGCTAACGCGATTTTAACCTTTTCCAAATTATCCTTGCTAAGGTTATTGAAAACTTTTTTTTTTTTCATTTTGGAAGCTTAATATATGAATAGAATTTATCAAAAATTTCTCATACATTTTCTAAACAATGAATTTATTGAAGGTATAAAGGAAATTGTTGACTTAGTGCTTGGAAATCAGTTAAGGAAACTTTTTATTACATTATTAGTGATAAATATAATGAGCATGCTGCAATTTGTATGGGAGTATGTTTAGGAACATTAAGAAGATGAAATCTTATATGACCGACGAAGTATATTATTACACTCACTTCCCTTAATGTTTATGGAAATACAACTTACACCTCTCTAGTTGTCCAACCTACACTCACACCCATTTGCTTGTCAAACTTTGAGTAATTATATTATACTCACACCATTAATTAACAAAGCATCAATAGTAAACTTAACAGAATGACATTTTTGTGATATTAGTTATTCTTAATTAATAAAATTATAAAAATACCCTTCCTCACTCTCTTATTGTCGTCAAGCATCGAGCACATGAGAAAGATGGGGATTTAGGTTTTTTCACAATTAATGGAGATAGGGGGTAATGGTATTTTCATAATTTTATTAATTAGAAACAATTAATATCACAAAAATAATATTTTGTTAAGTTTACTGATAACTCCAGTTTATGGAGTTATTTAGCTTCTAATTGGTATTGAAATTGCATGACTTGTCCTTCATTTTCCAAATGAAACACTTAAAAATAGGAAGAATTGGCTCATATTAGTTTTAGAACTTTTGTTGAAAAATTCGATGTCATAAATCAAGACTATTGGGATGAATTGCATAATTCAAATTAAATTTTCATTGAATGATTTTTGACAGAAAGAATTGTAGAATTTTGGAGCTTGAGGAGAATTCAAGTTGAAGCCAAGAGGAAGGAAGCAAAGCAAGAAGAAAAAGTCATTAAATTGAAGTTTTTCTTCTTTGAGTCACGACTGAATTTTCTTTGGGTTGCAACCTACTGGGCGCCTAAACATTGGATCAGTTTTGTGAGTCAGGTCGCGACTCAAAAATTTGTGCCGGGTCGCAACCCAACGCGGCCCAAGCCCATTTTTAGTAAATATTTACCCAATAGACGGGAGGAGCGAGGGAGTTCATTTTTTGTTGCCTTTTTCAGCAGTTTTTGAGTGAGGAACCCTAGGTTTTGGAAGGAGCCAACACTAGAGAAGAATTCATCTTGAAGATTGAAGACCAAAGGCTAGGAGAGGATTGAAGCCCCATTTGTTTATCTCTTCCTCTCTCTTTATGTCTTTAATATTCATTATGCCTCTTGAATTAGTTTGTGTTTTGTTCACTGTTATGGATAGCTAAACTTGTAGCTAAGGGATCCTTTGAATCCCTCTATGGATCTTGGAAGTTTGTAATGTTGCTTATTTGAATGTTGATGATATTGGTTTTGGTTACCCATTTCTATTCTTAATGCTCTTATATGTTTGGCCACCATCTAAGTTGATTTGGGGGATTCTCTTGAACTAGACATAGGAATGGAGACATTGGACCTTGGTATGGGTAATGCTTGTTCTTTTACACTTAATTGGTTTAGGTGTGAGGATTAGTCAATGGGATAGAAACATACCCATTGACCTTGCATAGTAGATGTTTGATGTTAGTTCTCAATGGGTTGATTTCACACTAACTCACAAGGACACTTAGTGTTTTAGGTGAAAGAGACACGGTTAATCGACCTAGACATAGGCTTTTAACTATAATTAGCATGCTAACAAAACCAATTCTTTAATGTTCATTTGAGTAATTTGCATATCCAAGTGAAGTAGAGGGTGAAAAAGGTCCTCTAGGCCTTTTAACCTTGGTTGTTTCTCAACTTTAATTTGCATTAGTGTCATCTAATTACTTGCTCTTTATAATTTCTTCTTAACTCCTTTAACTCATTTTGCTTAGGCCTGAACATGGTAGTTTAGTAAATCGATAGCATATCTAGACCTAATCCCTGTGGAGACGATACTCTTAACCCACATTATATTACTTGACAACCCGTGCACTTGTGGTAATTTATCCGCTCTTGTAGGCGGACATCATTTACTAATGATGCACTGTTAGTGAGGGGTGTGGGTGTAGTATAAATACTTAAAATTTGACAAGCAAAGGGAGTGTGAATATAAGTTGGACAATTAGAGAGGGTGTAAGCTACATTTTCATAAACCTTAGGGGAGATGACTATAATTTACTTGTAGGTTTTAAAGTGTAATTTACATTTTTTATCAATGATTTTAATATCATTTTTTCAAATATTAAAGACAAATATTGTATATTTTGGAATAAGTTGAGAGTTTTATATTGTCATAAAAAAACTTTGTTTTTTTGTATATCTTTCTATTCCAAGTTCATAGCTAAAGAATTTATTTTTAATTGAAATTGAAAAGTTATTTAATTCAAATGGAAAGTCTTTGAAAGAGTTTAAGTCTATGTCATGCCCAAATAATTTTCTTCTCAATTAATTTCAAAGTCAACTCTTAGTTGAAGAGCTAGAATATGACATAGAGCAATTATTTGATAATCTTAAAGGATACTTATCTTCAATGAATGAAATTCAAAGGATGATTTATGATAATATAATAAACTCAATAACTATTGAGAAATTTTTTTTTATTTTGTATATGGTTATGGAGGAACCTGGAAAACATTCATTTGGAGAATATTTACTAAAACGATGCAGAAGAAAACAAGGTATAATTGAAATCATGTAAATTAAATTTGTTCATAATTAGAAAGTATATTTTTATGTTTTTATAAATTAAATATTTTAATTTACTAAAAATATGTAAATGGCTAAGATGATTAAAACAATAGTCGAAATGGGCATCCATGGGGATTACCTAAAAAAAGGACAAGAATGTGAACATATTTAGTCTTTACGAGAATAAAGGCGGAGTCACCGTTTGTTAAATAGAATAAGGACAATGAACGAGGTTTTTGCACTATGGAGATATGACAATTTTCCATTTATATAAATTATATATATATGTACAAAAGAAAATCTTTGCACACATTTTTTTTCAATTATCTTTATTAAATTTGCATTATGTATGTGTTTTAATTTTTAATTTGGATTATATTGCAAAAGTAGTATTTGTTACTCCCTTCTTTTCAAAATATCTGTAAATTTTGGACAAACGTAAATATTAAGAAAGATAATAAATTGCATTGGTAAATGAGTAAAATATAATGAATGTACTAATGTATCCCTACATATTAATTAATATAGCACATTGATATTAAATGAAATACTTTGAAAATATGAAATTAATTACAAGTAGTATTCAAAAAAAAATTAATGCTTTATTGATAGATATTTTGAAATATAAAATTGTCTGAAAGTTGATAGTATTCTAAAAGAAAATGTGTATTATACAAATTTATGTTTCGAATATCAAAATGCTTTTCAACATTTTTTTGAAATTATTTTAATAAATCTGCAAATACCCCGTATGGATTCAAATTCTCATGAGAAATGAGGAATAGAGACCTATGACAGAGATGGGGAGAGGAAGTAGGGACAAAATTCTAAACAGGGACAAGATGCGGGAGCTCTCGTATGGATACCCATTATCATTCATATTAATGATATATGATATTGTAAATATATCCACTTATTTTATTTCATTATTCATCAATTTCAACTATTGAAAATTGTAAAATTTGCATAAAATAAGTTTTTTATTGTTAGTTAAATGTCATTTATCGAGATTTTCTTAACCTTATAAACATGATATTCAAAATAAGATATAAAATAGAATAACTCATTTCAGTTCTATACTCATTTATATTTTGTTCATTTAGTTAATTATGTAACTATTAACTTATTTTCGAAATAAGTTTATATACTTAATTTTTTATGAGATGTATTTAAAAGAATTATTATTATTTATTTCAATAATGGCCAATAAACTATTTTTCATTATCATCTTGTACGTCGCACATATCAAAAGACTAGTTACATAATAGATCAAAACTAATAATTCATGTAAAGCATGTAAACCAATAAACTAATAGAGAAACAGAAATCTCTAAGCATAAAAAAAAATTAATAATGTATATAGATATGCTGTGAATTTTGAAGGGTGCCTAACAAGTTCCTGTATTGGACACCTAACCAAATTCCTTTCTCTGAATACTTTAAGAAGGGTGAGATTATCTTCTAGCAGACAACTTGATACCAAAACTAACGATCTTTCCGCTATTAACTCAGTGTTTATTTTGCTATAACTACCATATAGCTAAAAGTCAAGAAAAACTAGAAAGCATTGGGTTAAACATAGCATTTCTAGATACTCATACTCATAATCAAAATTTATGCATGAAACAATTTGAGCAACAAATATGGTCTCGTGAGTTTTCTAGTACATTTTCATAATTTTCATTTGGAAGCATAAGTTCTAGACTCAACATAAATTCATAAAATTTCATATAATTTTATATTTGCCAATAGAATAATTTCTAAAATCATGCTAAAACATCATGAAGCTAAGAAATTAGTTCTGCTCACCAAAATAAAGGCCATAGGATTCAATCCGCTCATCTAGAAGGGTGAAATGTGAGGTGCCAGCACTAATGGAGTTTTGGGGAATGAGAATGACACCAACGTTTGCTATGGAAATAACATAAACATGTACATGAAGAAACTATAACTCACTAGAGCAACTCTATAAATATTGAGAGTATACATAAACTTGACAACAATCATGAACTACAATAACTAATCGCATGAAAAGGAAGAAAGGAGAGAAACCTAACATAATCCATCAACAATCCCTTATGTTGGAGGTAGGAGGAAGTAATAATGGAAAAGGAGGAAGAAGGGAGTTAGGTTTGAATTTTGGAGAAAACTCCAAATAGGGGTGTTTTTAAAGGGTTTAGGGGTGTCATTTAATGAAACTACATCATTTTCGACAGACGTCAACATCAACGGTCCTCGTTTTAACAAGCTTGCAAGCATTTCTTGCTATAGCAAACTTGTTCTGCACAAAAAAGAAAACTTCAACAACTTCTTGGTTTTCAGTGAACTAGGGTTTCTGGGTAATAAAAGGCTACGTTTCCAAGGACACGTGACCTGAAGCATTACACATTTCCACATGAGTTCATTTTATCACTTAAAAGATTCATCTATTTTTATAAAATCTTAATAACAAATTTTTTCCAATAATTTTCAAATTAATTAACTATTATTTATAATTATATAGAAAAATATCAAATACTTTTCTATCATAAATATTAAATGAATTCCATAATGAAAACATATCTAAATCTGATATTAATATCAATATCAATACAAATATGACATTATATATATAGATTTTTAATTTATTTATTTTTATTTTGTATGTATATATATAAATTTGTATAAATAATATATTTTCTTAATATTTAATAATATACTGATTTAAATTAAAATTAATCATTAGTAGTATGTTCTTTTAATTGACTTTTAAAGATTACTTTATCACAAATTTATATCAATTAAAATTATATCATATGTCAATAAATTATTCTTGAATATTATTTCCATTTTATGTTAGATTACTAATTATTTTAAATGATCCTTAATATTTAATATTGCGTCCATTATTTTTAATCTTTTATACTATCTTGACTTTAATTGATTCGATGATGATTGATCAGAAAATTTGTTGTTGTTATCATTATTATTATTATTATTATTTGATATTAATTTTTAATATTATCATTGCAAATTAATATTATTTAAAACCACATTAGATATCGATTTTTAAATGATTATTTAATATTATATTCATTTCTTAATATTACATTACTAATTATTTTACATAATTCTTAATCTTTAATATTATATCTATTTTAAAATAAAAAATATTATAACCATTTTCTAAACGTTAGGATATCATCCCATTTTTTACAATATTATATCTGATTTATTTTTAATATTTTACACTATGTTAATTTTAAAATAAAAGTAGTCATTGATATTATTTTGATTCGGGACATATTTGATTTGATTTGATTAAAATGGTATCAAATAAATACAATAGTTAAAAGTTTTAAATTGAATAAAATTATTCATTTATTGAAATTGATCAAATATTGATTTTAATTAATTAAATAACCAAAGAATTGATCGATCATATATTGAAACAAAGTCAATTCAAAATGAATAAAAATTGATTCGAGGAAATCATGTTAATTTAAAATCGAATGAAACATAATTAAATAATTGATTTTGACCAAAAGAGGATTGAACTGGTTATGTATCTGGATGATTTTTTTTGGCAATGTGATACTTTTTTTAATGGTGTCATAAATACTAATTTTTGAATTAGATGTTTGTTTTAAAGAATAATATTTTATACAGGACATGGAAAAATTATCAGTTTTTTTTTGGGTTATTCGTTTAAAAAATATACCATTTATAATGATTGTAATAAACATAATTATATTATATTAACAATCATTATTCATTTTTATAATTAAATCAATTTTTGGAGAATATAATATGTTATTTCTTTAATTAACTATATTTACATATATTAATTTGTGAATTCCTCCCTGCACCAAAAGATAATATGCTATTTCTACAATAAGTACGTTTAATTATAATTTATACAAAATGAACATTTTTCATTATTATTCCTTGTTCATGTTTTTTATTTTGATATGAAAAGACATTAATTGCGTCGACTTTTGTAGCAATAGAATTTAGATTTTTAATAAAAAGTCATATACTAAATATTTAATTCAATAGGAATCTGATTTTGAAATGAATTTGTTTTTCTAATAGGAATAGGATTTAGAATTTTTCTTATAGGAAAATGATTCAAATACCATTTTTTTAACAAAATCTAATTTTGATTCAAATGTTAACAAAATCTGAAATATTGTTAAAATCTAATATTCAAATAAATCTTTTTTTTTATAGGAATAGGATTCAAATATTAGTAAGAGTCTGAACTATTGTTAATAAAATTATTTGATGATAAAAATATTATTTTTGATTTATAGGAATAGGATGCATACAATTTGCATTACAATATTTTTGATAAAATCATATTTTAAAATGTGAATGATCAGTATTTTATTTCCAACATAAAAGTATATTATAAACAACAAGGTTAATATTTGATTTTGATATCAACATCGATTTAGCAAGCAACATTGACAACACAACGCTGAAGTTTAACCCGATATATATTATATATATATAGTGTAGTACTTTTTAGACATGTCAAAACAGGCCCAATCTGCCGTGTTGGTCCGCCAAAACTACCGTTTTGATGGGCTGGATTGATTTTTTGAGCCCGCAAAAAAATTTCAGCTCGCTTAACCCACCTTACTTAACCTGTGGGTTTAGGCGGGTGGGCCAAGCCTTTTTTTTTTGAAAAAAAACTTATTGGTAAGAGCATCTGCCACTTGAGCATGTAAAAAACTACAAAGCTCGTGTATTGAACACCATCAGACAATGACAAGCCTAAAGACCAAAAAGACATTTGTTTTCCTAAAAAAAAAAAATGGAAAACACATTATTAGTAGTTTTGTCCCAGTAACACAATATGGCTACCTATATCAATGACACTGTAACGGTGAGCAAAAGCCAAAAGTTTAAAAACTTAAAGTCAAATTTCAATTTTCACACAAAAAAAGTACGAGCCTAAGGTAACTTCTAGAAGAACTATCACACACTTTCCTTCCTAGGGTTCATTATTACAATAGCAGTGGCGACATTGATCACTTTCATCACACAGTCCAGCGGCACTGCAAAACGTGGCTGTGGTGGAGTGGGCTTTGGTATGTTGGCTTTGGCGGCGGCATCTTGCATTGTTGCCTCTGTGGGGGTGTGAAGGTATTATTTTTTCATTTATTTATCCCTTTAATCTGAGGATGAGAAGTAAGCATGAGAAGTGAAATTAAAGGAAAAATGTGAGTTTTGATTTCTTAGTTTCTTTACCTTTAGTATCAATGTATCACTATGATGAAGTTTTTCATTTTTTTCCACTCCTTTGTTCCTACATATGATGTGATGACAGAAGGTTTTTTTAATTTTATTTTTATGTTGTAAGTTGTTTGGATTTGTAGTGATTTGTCATTTGTTGTTTGGGTTTTTCTTATTTCATATTTAAAATGGAATCAATACCAGTTGATGACCTCACATTCATTATTGAATTGGAAAAATTAGATCAAATAGGGTGGTTTAGATTTAGAAGAACCTAATAAGAAAAAAGGCAAGTTAACAACCTTTGATTGTTGGAAGTTTTCCACAAAAATTGGTGTTGGAAATGATGGAATTGAAAGAACTAGATGCAATGGCTGTAAGCAAGAATATAAAGCTAGGGGGAAATCATATGGGACATCAACACTAAAACGCCATATCCAAAAGTGTAAAGAAATTAAATTTGAGGATGTTGGTCAAATGATTGTAGATATGCAAGGAAAGTTGAAGTCTCCTAAGCTAGACCAAATGATATCACGTGAGATGTGTTGCTGTTATAATTGAGCATGATTTTCCATATAAGTTTGTTGAGTATAAGAAGATTAGGAGTTGGGTGAAATATTTGAACCCAGATGCAGTTCCTATTTTAGGAACAGAACTAGGTTTGATGTGATGAATATTCATGTGTGAGAAAGAGAAGCTAAAACAGACTATGTTAACAATTCCTAATAAGATTTGTTTAACTTCTGATTTGTGGACATCATGCACTACTGAGGGTTATATTTGCTTGACTGCATATTTCTTTGATTCAAATTAGAAGCTGAATAGTAAAAATCTTAACTTTTGCCATATGCCTTCTCCTCACATTAGTTTTGAATTGTCTTGAAAAACTTATGAATTTTTATTTGCTTGGGGAATACAGAGAAATTTTTTTCTCTCATTTAGATAATTTGTTTGCTAATGATAACATGCAAGAACATTTGAAAAATACTTTGGGTGTGCAAAATTGGTTATGTGATGGGGAGTTTTTCATGTTTGTTATTCTGCACACATTTTGAATCTCATTGTGCAAGAAGGACTAAAAGTAGCTGATAATGCATTGTTCAAAATTAGAGAAAGTGCCAAATATGTATAGGGATCTGAGATAAGAATGATCATGTTTAAAGAATGTGTTACAATGCTTGGTGGTGTGGATTTTGGGGTTGGATTATGTTTAGATGTTCCTACTAGATAGAATTCAACCTATTTGATGCTTGAAAGTGCTTTGAAGTATCAAAAGGCTTTTTCCAATTTCCAAGTAAAAGACGATGGATATAAGTATTGCCCCACAATTGATGAGAGAAGAAGAACGAAAAAGATATGTGGGTTTTTGGCTCTTTTCTATGACACTACCAATATGATTTCAGGATCAACATATCCCACTTATAACTTGTACTTCTTACAAGATTGGAATATTCAATGTGCTTTGGAAGAAAGCTTAAGTAACTTCAAGGAACACGAAAGAAAAGATGTTTAAAAAGTATTAGGATGAATACAGTGTTGTGCTTGCACTTGGAGGGGTTTTTGATCCTTGGATGAAATTTGTTATGTTGCAATATTGTTATTCAAGAATTGATCCTTCTACAACTAAAGAGAAGATAGAGCATGTGAGAAGAAAAATGTATAAGCTTTTTGAAGAGTATTCTAGACATAATAACACTTCGAAAGTGTTACACCTTCTGGACCTACTCCTTTCCAATCTTCAAGCTCTAGTGTGTCACGATTATCGGGATCAAATGATCGAAATCAAAGAATTTTTGATGTAAATGCAATTTTTTAAATGGCTATTGACTTTATATTTCTAATTTATTTATTTTTAGCTTGTTTTCTTACACTAACTAATTCATGTTATTTACTTGTTATGAAAGGCACTGAAATTGCAAATTCATTAAAATGCAATGGGAAGTGGAAAGAATTAGCTTGATATTTATTTATGAGCCAAATTTGGACTTCCAGTATTATAAGGATTTAGATGTGCTGCAATAGTGGAAGGATACTCAAAATCGCTTTCCAAAACTATCAATAATGGCTTGTGATTTGTTGAGTATTCCTATCACCATTGAGGCTTCTGAATCCGCTTTTAGTATTGGTGCAAGAGTACTTAATAAGTATCGAAGTCGTTTATTGCCAAAGAATGTTCAAGCATTGATTTGTACTCGAAATTGGTTGCATGGGTTTGTTAGTGATGGTAGCTTATTTAATAGTATAATTATTTTTTCTTTGGGTTTATATGATTACTTTCTATTAATCAGTTTTTACCCATTGTTTTTTTGGATTATATTTATAGATGATGATGGTGATGAAGATGGTGCAAGAAGTGAACCATCTAGGTTAGTGGGTGCTTTTAATGTTGATTTAGAAGATATTGATGAATAGTTGCATTGGACACACAATTTTTTTGGTGCTATGGATAAGGACAATTAGTAACTATTATGTGTTAGTTGGATTCGCTATTTTGCTAGTAATGTTAACTTATTTAATATTGTAATATTTTTTTCTTTGGGTTTTATTTCATTATCATTTATCAATTGGTTTTTACTTATATTCTTTTTGAATTATATTTATATAATATAGATGATGATGATGATGATAATGATGGTGAATGGACGATGAAAATGGTGCACAAAGATTGAAGAAGTACATGCACTTTTTTGGTGCTATGGATAATTAGTAAATATTATGTGTTAATTGGATTTGCCATTTTGCTATCAATGGTAACTTATTTAATATTGCAATATCATTTTTCTTTAAGTTCATTTCAATATCATTTATCAACTGGTTTTTACCTATGTTCTTGTTGGATTATATTTATAAATGATGATGGATTGATGGTGATGAAGATGGTGCAAGAAGTGAAGCATATGTGTCTTTTTGGTGCTATCTATAAGAGGAGCATGTAGTGATTTTCATACAGCTACTGAGCTAGCCCAAATGCCCAATATATGGTAATTTTTAGCTTCCTATTTACGGTCAGTGCAGTCTAGTCATCTGTGGTTGGTTTTATGGATTTTATCTTGGATATAGGATATTTACTATTTGTAGATCATTTTCATTTATGGATCATCTTAGGCCATTGTCATTTATCAATTGATTTTTAATTTTCACTTATGTTATTTTTGAATTATATGTATAGATGATGACAATGGTGATGAAGATGGATGGTCCAAGGAGTCAAGCATGTGTCTCTTTTTGCCTTTGGGCTTTAGTGCTAATAAATTAGTAAATGTTATGTGTTACAATATTAATTAGATTTGCTAGAATGCTAATATGCTAGTATTGATTTGGAAGATAGTGAATTAGTGATAAATAGCTGTTGCTTTGGAGTTTGGACAGACAATTAGTTTTTGGGTGGTCTAGATAAGTAGTGGATAATTAGTTAATACTATGTGTTAATAGGACTTTTATAATTGTTAGTTATGCACTTCTTATAAATTATAATTACTATATGTAAATGTAATGGGTTGGTGTTGGCATATAGTTGTTATTAGGTATTGAAACAAACTTTGCAAAATTGAATATGCATTAATTAGAGAAAAAAATTAAAATTTTTTTTTTGAAAAAAAAGAAAACCATTAAAAAAATTTTTGGAAATTTTTTAAATTTTTTATGAACTGGCCCACTAACTACCCTAAAATGAACTGGGCTGACTATTTCAGCCCATTTTATTTTAGCAGGTTGGCCTGCCTCACCCTGTTTTCTGTGAGTATTATGCAGGACGAGTTGGTCCGTTTTAACATCTCTAGTACTTTTGGGGTTTAAACCCTAGTTTCTTCTCCTTCACAAAGCAATAGCAATGGGAAGGTAACGATGTGACTTTGACACGAGGAGGAGGGTGACCGTTGTTATTTGATTGAATCATGGTGGGAGGGGTGCACGCCGCTGAGCAGGCTAGGATGGGGTAGTGGCATCACTAAGTGGGGAAGGAGTTGCGGGTTATAGTCGTCCAATCCATGGCGGCGGCTGTGCTAAACAGGGAAGGATATTATAGGTTTAACAATGACAGGTGCTGAACTATTGCTGCTGGTGTGGGGTGGTGCCAAAGGACTGGTTGCTATCATGCTCAAGTTTGCAGTGGCTACATCTTGACTTTGTAGTGGTTGTACTGTGGCTTTAAGGTGGTAAGACTAAGAGGAGGGTAGCGATGGTACTGAGCAGGGAGGATAGTATGGGTCTTCTACCGAGAATTTTCTGGTTGGCTGGAGGGGCCTGCTACTGTGTGTCGCTAGCGGCTTTTGTATCGTGATGGTCTGGAGTTCAGCTTTGTAGGGGGTTATATCGTTGTTGCTTCCTCTTTTTCTATTCATTATGCAGTGCAGTTCAGTGTTTCTAGGGCTTGCTGTCACTATTGACTTGCCGGAGAAGAAGGTGTGACTGTTCTCCTTACAGTCGAGCTTTGATGGCGTTTCCTATAAAAACATGGTTTATCTAGAATGGAGAATTAGCATGTGATATTGTTTGCATAGTAAAGGTTATGGACATTATAAATTCCACTTATACATATGCTAATTGTTGCAGTTGCAATGTTGTTCATGATGGAAACCATGGTATATCCTTTAGCCTTTTTTTTTTGTTACTATCCACAATTGAAGAAATTTTCGGATTACGAAACTTTGTGGTTGCATAATAAAAGTGCTAACATAGTAAAGTGAAATTTAAATCATGTGAAGATACAATTAAGGTTGATTTCCATGTATGAGACCCGTGCATATCACAAGATGTCTAGTATGTTGAGTACCATAGTATTTGAATAAAGAAAATAGGATCAGAGTCACATGATGACTTGAATAAGGAAGGTATAACCCAGAATATGGATTTACTTAACGATAAAGGAGATGGGGATTTCTTCTCTATTATGGTAACTCTTTGCAGTCTGGCTCGTTCTGTAGACCTTGGTGGGATGAGTTTGTTTACCAGCCCAGCGGTGGGGGCCAATATTCTTACATGGAAATCCGGTAAGGCTGTAGGCTCCTCCAATTGTCCATGAGAGCGGGGGGTGGAGTATCTACAAAGATACTCTGGTGCTCAAGTCAATGAATAAATGAAGTATAGAGTGGTAAAACAGTAATATGTAATAAGATTGTGATACCTAGGGGCGTTGAGCCCCTTTTATAGTGAGAGGTGATCCCGTGATAAGTTAGAAGATATTCTTAGAATTTAGTAAATACTAGATATATTCTATATTTGTAGGAGATATGATATAATAATAATAGGAGATTCAGTGAGTTAATATGGGATCTCATATAATCTGGTAGTCAATCTAGGAGATATTATAGGCTAAATCAATGGAGACTCTCTAGGAGCTACTATGCCATGTGAGCAAGTTATAGGACCCCTTGGGAGAGTTCCTTACAGATTGAGCCGGGGTCTAGAGCCCATATTTTTAGTCTAGTACATATTCTAAAAGACTAACAACTTAACTAATTTATGCTTTGAGATATAATCCCTGTCAGCCATAATAAAAACTACGAACCTTGAGCGTCACCTTGAATTCTAGATTTTTAGATTTGTTAATTACCCTATATGAGTTAATTCATTATATCTTATTTTGTAGTTCGCGATTGTTGATAAGTAATTTTGATCCCAAGTATGCTAATGCACATCTGTCATGACCCGACTTGGTTTGTGACCGGCACTTGAGGAGCCTTGTCCCTACATGAGCCTCTTAATCGCGGAGTCGTACTATATGTATATTTTATTCATAAAATACGTTTTAAACTGATAAACCACTTTGTGTATTCAATTCATAATAATCGCAAATAACCTTTTCTCCATAATTTAAATTCAAAGTTGTAACTGTATACGAAGTATGCTGAGTTGCCTATTTACAAAAGAACCATGAATGCTATATAATTTTTAATTACAAAATAAATCATGGTAATCAAAATATATGTATGCATGGTCTGGAATCCTACTCACAAACCACAAGAGTGCTTTACAAAATGTCCAAAACATTTCATGACAATGTAAAGCTTACCCAAACTGATAGCAAATGCTGCTGAGGAAGAAGTGTGATAGATCTAAAGCTGCAACTATATCTGTGAGAAGAAAAAGGAAGGAAGGGTAAGTTTTATCTTAAAACTAAGTGAATGGATCCTCATCCACAACCATACATGGAAAAAAAAGGATATATATATATATATATATATATATATATATATATATATATATATATATAGTAATGCAACAACCATAAAACATTTCATTTAAATTGCATAATAGCTCCAAAATCATAGTTTTCTGGGAACATAGAAAACATGTTATTTCTCAAAGAATTACAAAGAGAGCAAATAATCCATAAATTGAAAAGTGATGGTCAGTCCCTTGCAATTGAGAGCATCTAGTTGAGATCTTAACAGTCCCTCGTGAATCACATCCCTTGTGGATTGATATAACATGTGGATAAGTTGCAACTCACGGGCCTCGGTATACCATGGTTAATGATTTAACTGTCGTTAACTAATAGCTCTGTTCCTCTCAATAATTTCCTATTCTAAATTATACTAAAGTCATAAGAGGGGAGTTCTATATTTCTAAGTTCAACCTCTTTTAATCTCATGAAATAAACATAACTTTTCACATTTCTTTTCATAATCCATAGTAAATTATCGTCATCACATTCAAGTCTAAAATCATGAAAAATTTTATAAATATCAATTTGAAGCCAAGAATGGTCCCACGCATTTTTGGAAATGGAATTTCATGAGTGAACCAAAGGAAAAAAATTTCTATTTCTTGCACATTTTTACGTAAGATCCATATCATGTGAAAATTATACTTTCAAATCTTTAAATACTTCGTAATGCTAGAAAATAATAATATGATGACCAAAATAATGCCATGAGATCAAACCTATTTACTTGGAGGAACGGAACATTCCGAGGAGTGGGGATGGTACCAATGTCTGCCACAACAACTATAAAACTCATCAATGATCTATAGGTATTTTTAGTTTACCCTAAACTAACTTTAACAATATTGGGGGAGCACCCCTACTTAACAACAATGAAAGAACAAGGATAGTCACTGCATGAAAGAATCTATCATAAACCAACAATAATGCCTTACCTTTCAGCTTAGAGGAGAAGGATTTGTGTGAGATTGAGTGGAAGAGGGTAGGAATGTGTTTGGGGAAGAAAAATTTTGATTTAGGGGAGGGGAAGCCTAATCTTGGGACTAAAAAGGGATGAGGGTGTCATTTATCAAAATTGTGTCAATTTTTATATTGTGCTGATATCGAGGACCTTGCTATAATGAGACTATTTGACCTAAAAGGGGCAGGTTTACTCACTTGGTCCCTGTAGCGAGTCTGTTATGCATAATTGTGCAGAACTCAGCTGAAATCATGGTTTCTGCGTCCAAGGCCTTCCCCATAATGTTGGTGGGTCTAGAGGGACCTTAAGGCTATATGGAACTTGTCTACTAACACGTGCACTTAAGGTATTACAATATCTTTGACCAAGTGAAGGATGATTTTGGGTGAGTTGATTGGTGATTCATCAAGTTCCAACTTAGATGATGGTGGTAGAATTTTATTTGTTTCTTTGTTTTTATTTCAACTGGTAGTCGAAGTTGTTGGGTGAATAAATTAAAGGATGTGAGGAGTGAGGATGCATTCATTACCATTCCATTCTGTTAGCATCTTATACCAGCAAATACAAGTAGCAACCAATATGGAATTATCAAGGCCCACATAGGCCTTTCCACATTGAGTTGTGCTTTTTATATTAAATATTAATGAATCTATATAATCTATTACATATATAAAGGCGATTGTCTCCCTTTGGTGTCCAATTTTTTTTTTTCCAATTTTGCCATTGCTTAAAACTTTTCAACAATTTATAAAAGGTTTAAATTGTAAATACAAATATATTGCATTATCACAAGTGGTCTTTCAACTTCCCTTGCCAACAAATAAACCTTCTAAACTACCCAACATATTTTTCATTCTTCTTTCATTTTTTTCCACTATCATGATCTTTCCACCATGATAGTAGGATGAAGGATACAATGTACTACAATTTGCATTAGAGGATCTTATTGGATGATGATGAAGTACATCTGGGTAAGCAAATGTTAAATTATACTTAACTTTTTTCTTTTCTTTGGAATAGATAAAAATGATTAAAATTTATAATATTATAGGTGTTGATCCAAAACCATTTGATCCTAATGCATATTATAAAGGTGATTGCCTCTTTTTGGTGTCCAATTTTTTTTTTTTATTTTGCTATTGCTCAAATTTTTTTAACAATTTATAAAAGGTTAAAATTGTAAATACAAATATATTGTATCATCACGGGTAGTTTTTCAACTTCCTTTGCCATTAAATAAAACTTCCAAACTACCTAATATATTTTTCATTCTTTTTTCATTTTTTCACTTTCTTGATCTTTCCACCATGATAGTAGGATGAGGATTTTACTATGCAATTTGCATTAGAGGATCTTATTGGATGATGATTAAGTACATCTTGGTGAGCAATTATACTTAACTTTTCTCTTTTCGTTAGAACAGATAAAAACATGATTAAAATTTAAAATATTATAGGTGTTGATCCAAAATTATTTGATCCTAATACATGTTTTGAAGGTGATATATTTCTAATGGAAGAATCTGCAGCAAATACTATATAGGCTAACATATTGGGCACTGAATTGTACATCAAAAATCTCATGACGCAAAATATGTAAGTAACTATTTGCTACTATAGTTTGTTTTGAACACAACAATGATCAAAGTATTTCCAATTACTATTATTCATGAATAAGAGATGGATTATGTGCTCTTTTTCTTTATTAACTATCCTACAGCCTTTGATGAAGGAATATATCTTTCATGGTTAAATTGAATAATTGACGGTACATTATTTTTTTTTGTTAAGTTTCAAATTAAAAAAATTCAATGCTTTTTGGTTGTTTTAGCATGAACACATGAAGTTCTTAACATAGTGCTTCCAATAATCCATACGCATAGCATGATCAAACATATCTTTGCCATTGGTTTTTTCTCCACAGGTATTTCATTCTCTTTTTAGGATGAAGATTCCATTTTTATATTGATTTAGTATGCTTTTCAAATAAGTTATAATACAACGGTTGAAATGTTGAGTTTCAATTTTGTAACATTTTTACCTTTTTTTTTTATTACATTTCGGATCTCTTGCCAAAGAAGTTGTAAGGAGGGAAAGAGAGGATGATAGAGGAAAGAATATGAAGATTATTAAGAGATTGACAATGCATACAAATTACATTAAAACAAAGTGACAGATGGGCATGACGTGCCTAGCAAGACGCTAGTAATATAATAATATAATAAAGGGAATATCTTTTTTTTGGTATCCAATTGTTTTCCCAATTTTACCCTATATACAATACATACAATACAATATAATAAAGGAAATACCTCTTTTGTGTTCTTTTTTTTTCTTTCAATTTTACCCTTTCCAACTTAGATGATGGTGGTGGAATTTTATTTGTTTATTTATTTCTATGTCAACTAGTGGTGGAAGTTGTTAGGCGAATAGATTAAAGGAGATGAGGAGTGAGAATGCATTCATTACCATTCCATTCCATTAGCATCCTGTATCTACAAATACTAGTAGCAATCGAACCGCAAAGGCCCTTCCGCACTGAGTTGTAATTTTTATATAATATTAATGAATCTATATAATATGGTAAAGGGAATATCTCTTTTTTGGTGTCCAACTTTTTCCCCAATTTTATCCCTTATAAAATACATACAATATAATATAATAAAGGAAAACACCTCTTTGGTGTTCAACTTTTTTTCCAATTTTACCCCTCCAACTTAGATGATGGTGGTGGAATTTTATTTGTTTTTATGTCAACTGGTGGTGGAAGTTGTTGGGTGAATAAATCAAAGGAGGTGAGGATACATTCATTACCATTCCATTCCATTCCATTAGCATCCTGTACCAACAAGTACTAGTAGCAATCAAAGTGGACTTATCAAGGCCTGCGTAGGCCTTTCCACACTGAGTTGTGTTTTTTTATATTAGATATTAATGAATCTATATGTAACATCCCCTGCTACTGTATGGATTGATGACTGTTCCCATAAACCAACATAGATCTTTTCAGCGTGCTTTGTCCTCACTTACACGCTTTCTGGGAAGTTTTCTAGTGTAACACTCTACTAAACTCTAAATTATTTCACCTTATTTACCTAGCATAGTATTACTAATCTGTAAATTTTTAGGAAATTTTTTTAAACTGCTATGATTGTTCTTATTTGTAGTCGTATACCAGAATAATATATATCAACTGTAAATCATGCACCTGGTAGGCTCCTAAGAAAGAGAGGTGGGTCACGATGGACACGCTTAAATACCAAGTGTTTTCTTAGTCAGAACTTTTTCAAATTACACTTTCACAGGAATATATTTTCTTTTAGCAACCTAAGGGTATATTCTTTGTCGTTTAAAAATTACCCTTAGGTTGCTGGAACAAAGGATATTACTGTGAAAGTGTAATTTGTAAAGGTTCTGGCTAAGGAAAGGCTTGGTATTTAAGCGTGTTTATCGTGACACACCTCTCTTTCCTGGGAGCCTACCAGGTGCACGATTTACAGTTGATATACATTATTCCGATATACGATTATAAATAAGAACAATCATAGCAGTTTAAAAAAAAATCTCCTACAAATTTACAGATTAGTAATACTATGCTAGTTAAATAAGGTGAAATAATTTAAAGTTTAGTAGAATGTTACATTATACATCTATACAATATAATAAAGGGAATATCTCTTTTTTGGTGTCCAATTTTACCCCTTATACAATACAATTGTTATCACCAAAAAATAAGTGGGATGGAACATTTGAATATGCTCTATTGGTTATTCACTAAACGTTTAATAGATCATACTTTATAGGTCTATTGCAATAGTAAAAGTTAACTTATATTGTGCCACCTGTACTTCCACGTGTTTGGTAGAAAAGAATAGTTATTGCATGTCAAGGAAGGTGGGTGCATGTTCAATCTGACATAAGTAAGGCTAAAGAAATTGAAGTGGTTATTATTAGATCAATTACTGGAATTAGTTGTGGTAAAAGTATTTATACATGAAGTCATGTCAATTAGCTGTGGAACGGTTACCAATCAGCCATGGAGTTGGTTATCAAGCACTTGTAGGCAGTTTCCTATTCAAAATTGACACCTTCTTGAAGTTAGAAATTGTTCCTATGAACATAAAGTTTATTTAAGACTGAAGAACTTCACAACATAAAGATCCTCTAATAAACACAAAACAACTTTATATTTTATCTTTCATTTTTAGCACTTTCCCTTTTCTTTTTAGTTTAGTTTAGGTAGTTTCTCTTCCATATTTTATTGTAATGCTTTGGTGTGAATTTGTTGTTGTATTACTCTTGTTCATCAATGAAGTCTATTTTCATTCCGCATTTGCCTTTGTCCAAAACTTGTTGTTCAAAGTAGTTAGAGAACCCATAACCAATGAGTCTCCTTGGTGTAATCGCCTCCATTTTGAGATCAAAAAGTGAGAGTTTGTGTCTTAACTTTGTTTATTCTAAGAGACTTAGCCGAACCCAAAATCCACGACAACAACAACATAATAAAGGAAATACCTCTTTGGTGTTCTTTTTTTTTTTTTCAATTTTACCCCCCAGTATATTATTCTCTCAACCTACTATGTTTACGCTCTCAATCTCTTAAAAACATAAAACTGCTCTGTTAACATCAAAAACCACCCATTGACCCGTGTTAGCCATATCATGTGTCAAAAGTAAAAAGTTCTCTCATCTCAAATAATGTTTAATGGCGCTCTGCAAGTGGATGTTCTCCACCAACAGCTTTTGCATCATTACACAAGAAAAATAATGGGGCAAGCCATTGATACGTGATATTCTTTCCAGTTTACTAGTTTCCAACACTACCACTTTCCATCACCATCAAGTTCCCCTTCATTATGTTTTTCAATTTTCTGTTGTTATACTTTTCTCTTAAATTTACACATACCTACACCCGCATACATTCAAATGATGCAAAGATGTTAAATTTCAAATCTGCAAAAGAGAAATTGGGTGCACACGATTAGAATACTCAACATTGATAAATATATAAATGCTAAACTCATTACTATATTTTTATATTTTTTTCGATTCAAAATTGTGCAAGATTCTCATTTTTCTTTACGTTTTAAGATCTTTTATATACTGCTGTATATTATTTGTCCTCTTTTCTATTTTTCTCTTTAGGTTTTGTTTACATTTTATTTGAATGATTTTTAATTGGACAATCAATTATGATTATCTTTTGCTCTTCTAATCTATCTTCATATGATTACTTTTCATTGATTCTATTTACTAATAATCAATTTACTAATATGAACAGTTTGTTTTGGTTGGGTGTTGACCCTTTTTTCTTTTCCCGAATTTTAACTTTATGAATAATTAGCACCACCTTCTTCACTTTCCATCATTTTCCCAACACTATCTTCTCCGTTGGGTTTCCTCAGTGTTCTTCCAATTTTCCCAAGTATAGTTTTATTTTATCGCATGCTTCAATTGTTCCTGTTTAATTGAGTATACAATCTATAAAATGCGACAAGTTGTTTCGAACACTGTCAACCCTCGATTGGAATTGGCAAATGTGATTCTAATTCGGTGATGACCCCACGATCATTCCCATCTTCACTGCACCATCTTTAAATAGGCATATAAACTACAAATAATACAATGTTCGACGAAGTTAAATGAATAAACAAAGCTAAGAAAGTAAATCTATCTTTGATCTCAAAGTATGTAAGCAATTCTACTAAGGAAGTGAATCTATCCCTTGATAATGAGTTCTCCAAATACTAAGTAACAATAAGTTTTGAATTAGGATTGAAGATGAAATTATGATTGATTAATGATAATAAATGGTATAACATCAACAACAACACTAATGAACATGTAAACAGTAATACAAAGTTTGATGAATTATTCTATGCTACATCTAAAAGGGGAAGAAAAAGGTAAACTAAGACAAAAATAATAAAGATGTGTGTATATGACTTGTTGTGTCATTCTTTGTCTCTCTTTTGACCCTTTTATACTAATCTTGAAGTTATCTCGGCTGTATAATTGTCTTTGATAATCTCTACAATAACACTTGCACTTGTACCTTCTTTAAACAATTACTACGGCTCTATATAATTTTGGGCAATCTGCTTCCCTTTTGTAACTGTTCTCGTTTTAATAACGGCTCATGACTACCGCGCCACGCTCCCTCAAATAATCATTCCCACTCATCTACCACGGCTAGTGCCTTCACTCCAATCATTGCAACTACTTTTATAAGTTATTCCCTAGACCTATTACTTATACAAATGACATTTTCATCTTTTAATGAACTCATAAGCCCAATCTCCTTTAACCATAACATATCAATAAGGCCCAATCCATAAAACCACTTGTAAATCTGGTGGTAATGATACTTGAATGATATGTTACATTAAATATTAAATATACATTACATTGAAATTTAGATAGCCTATAAAATTCATATGATACTAATACATTTAAATAGATTTCAATTTCTTTTTTCTTCTTATACTGCAATTTGTATACTATTTAAAAGCATGACGAATTATTCTAGATGATATATTGTTTAAATAATATATTATTTTAGATTTAAGACTTTTCATCCTCTACTATTTTTCTTCTCTCAATTATATAAATTTATGAATATGAATATGAATATTGAATTATATAAATTTATATTTTATTAATTATTGATGATAAATAAAGTGTAGGGTAGGCTCTAATAAAAAAAAGCAACTTGATGGGGTATAAGAGCGTCGAAGTTGGTAGTAATAACAAATTAATTAGTTAATTAATTTTCTGTTTTTTCACGAATAAATAATTTTTTGAAATTGAAATTGAAATTGAAAGTAGGTAAGATGACGAATTTAGGGAAACCTCTTCACGGTATCCCATTCCCAGTCAATCGATCGATCTCATCCGCTGTCGTCATCAGAATTTGCCGTTGAGGGTGAGGCTCTCTCTCTCTGTTCTGCTCTGTTCTAAATCTTCATCTTCTGTTTCGTTCACTTGGGTTGGGGCTTCTAACTTTCTTATCCAATCCATTCCTTAGATGGGGGTAAATTTCTTGCAATTAATTAATGTCAGGTTGGTTGATTGATTGATTCGAAAAGAAGAAAGAGAAAGAATTGATAGTGTTTGGGGAAGGGAAGGAGAATGCCGAAGAGGACAACACATACGTACTCAAGTGAGGATGCAGCACCGGAGGGTCCTCACTCCGATCTCTTTGTTTATTACTGCAAGCACTGTGGATCACACGTCCTCATAACTGGTTCGTTCTTTCTTTCTCTCAGGGCGCTTGCTTTGCTTCTTCATCCCTCTTCCAGACTCAGACTTTACTTCATCATCCAATCTAATATGCTCGCTCGGCTCAAACCCTCATTAATTGCTTATTTCTTGTGTTCTTCCACGTTAGATACCCAGCTGCAAAAGATGCCCAAAAGGAAGACTGACAAATCATACGTTTTGGACAAGACCAAACATCTTGCCAGATTCAACATTCATGAGGCAGGAAAAGTTCTCTTAAAACGGTACGCCTCGCCACTTCATTTTCCTTGTCCTTCTCCTTGTTAATTAGTAATTAATTCGGTCTTATCTTGCCTTTCTCTCATTCTAACATGCCTCAACGCAACAGAGCCGAAGGTAAACTCGAGAAACAATTCCGCATGAATTGTATTGGTTGTGGTCTCTTTGTTTGCTACCGTGCTGAACAAGATTTGGAACTTTCATCTTTCATATACGTCGTTGATGGTGCACTCAGTACTGTCGCTGCTGAAACCAACCCACAGGTCTTTCTTCTTCCTTCTGGGGCATTAGTTGCACCTTCTCTCTATTTAATACTCTACTCTAATTTCAAACCCACCTTACACGCTTGCTTTGCAGTTTACACTAACCAATCCACTCATTTCCTCCCTAATAAGTACTTTGTATCGCATCTGCTATGTATATGCGCGCATATGATATGATATGATACATGCATCTTCTAAAAATGATTTCGTCTAATCGTGTTTTCTTTAGGATGCACCAGTTCCACCCTGTATCTCCCAGCTTGAAGGAGGACTTGTTCAAGTTGCAATAGAAGTGGAAGATCGCGCACAGCGGTCTGCAATCACAAGTACTTTTTCTTGTAACTCTATTGTTTTCTTCAACTAACACATAAATGATATAACAGCACCTTTGGGACAAAGAGTGTGGTTGCAGTTCTCTTTATTGATTATATGGAATGTGGATGTCTACTTTCCAATAGTACAATTAAAAGATTGTTCATCCTGTCATATAGCTTTGAATCCTCAGTCCATTTCAATTGCCGTTATTTCCTTCAAATATTATGATACTACTAATTTGACATGCCTAGCATGTAACATGCTTACAACCATAGCAAATGCCATTGGCTTGCATGCATATTCTATGTCTGCAATACAATTTCAGGCCTAGGAGCCTGAAACTCAGCAGATGGCATCAACTCAAATATTATTTAAGTCAAGATTGAGTGCATCTTTAGAATTGTGTTGTTAGTAAAGACCTTGTTATCCCATGTGTCACTATGTTAGTTTGTTGCAGAACACCACTGTTGACAGAGGTTTTAATTGAGAAGGGGAAAGGAATATGAAGGAAAAAAATAGAAAGAAATGGTTGCGTGAAATGGGAAGTGTAAGAAGAAATGGTGAACAATACACCTGAAAGTTGTCTTCTGGTACCCATGTATTTAAGTCGCATTTCTATCAAAAAAATTAGAACATAAGAGTTGCAGCTTTGATTTTATGATGGCATGAATACATGATACATCTATTTGTCCCTAGGGCTTATATTTGGAGTGGAAATGCCCTACAACCTTCTTAGTAAAGACATGATCTATCTGGCTAATCAAATTTATATTTTGTTTTGTGAGTCAGGCACAAATGCCTAACATCCAAATCAAATTAATATTTTTATTTTCTTTTGAGTCAGGAGTAAATGCTGATGATGTTCGAGTCACTGTTGCTGCTCCTGCTGCCCGTGGAGAAGCTAACAACGAACTTTTGGAATTTATGGGAAAAGTATATTTCTACCATCTTTGTTACTCTTTTTGTAAGGGTGAGCTTTGGTGCACCGTCTAAGATTGCTGTCTTGTGATTTGATGGTCATGGAATGTAGTTATAAAAACAGCCTCTCTATTCAAGAGGATAAGGCTGCATTCATATGACCCTCCCTAAGCTCCACAATGGTGGGAG
This sequence comes from Dalbergia cochinchinensis, assembly GCA_031216125.1. Lineage (NCBI taxonomy): Eukaryota > Viridiplantae > Streptophyta > Magnoliopsida > Fabales > Fabaceae > Dalbergia > Dalbergia cochinchinensis. The sequence goes on from CM062369.1 coordinate 66,424,531, forward strand.
CCTTGTGCGCTTAGAGCTACCCTTTTTGTGTTTGTCATTTTGTCTCTGCTCCCTTTTGCCCCTCTTGCCGAAGATTATGCACTCACAACTTAAGACCATACTTTTTTGACATAGGTTTTGGGTTTGAGATTGAGTCAGATGACTCTTCAGAGAGGGTGGAATAACAAGTCAAAGCTTCTTGTGGTAAGTTAGACTACACCTTCAAATTAAGCATCCCCATTGGCCATTAATATAAACTTGGTTGCCTTCCTTCTAAATGATGCTAATTCTCAAGAATCATATTTATGCTAGTGATTAGGAAACAAAGTTTATTTCTAATTCCCTCTTATAAGATGTTGTCCCCTATTTGTGATTAGTTTCGATGATTTGACGATTGTTTCAGGTGGAAGATTTGACTGCTAGACAGGTTTATGAGAAACTTTTGGAGGCTGTGCAACCTTGAAGCTATTTTTTCAGTTTTATTATGAAACGTATCTACTTTTCGTTACCCAAGGTTCTTGTGCATTTACCATAGTAAGCCAGGTTGATTCTCTTTTTGCTGCAAAACTGAGGTTGGTGTTACAATTTCTGTGTTACTTGTTTCGAAAAAAAGAAAAAAGAAAAATTCACACAGAGACACATTACAAGGTCGTTGACCCATTGCTCGTATGCGTACCTCGGACATGTAGAAGATTGATTCAAGAAAAAAATTAAAAATATTTAAAATTTTATTTGAGAGGCTCCATTGTAGAGTTTCACATCGAATCATTTACGGTTAAATAAATCTTTTGGTTCCTTAGCTTATTTCATAGTTAAGAAAACCGGACCGGATTGGCTGGTCCGATCAAGTTAATCGGGAACCGGTCCGGTTAGCATAAAAAAACTGGGAAAAGTCAAAACCAGTCAAAACTAGGAAAAGCTGGGAAAATCGGATCGGTCAGACCGATTTTTTTTTTTTTCTAAAACTTAAATATTGATATCTTATGGTAGTCATAGGGTAAAAATAAAAAAAAAATAGAACCAAAAAATGACATTAATAAAAATTATTGGGTTGTTATTCTCCTCTCTCTATTATTTGTAAACTGCTCACTATAAATCTTATTGGTTACTAACAAATATTGTTTTCAAATGCTTTGTGATGGTATTGTGAGGTTGAGACTAGAGAAATTTTATATGGATTTTATTTATTTTTATATATCTATGAATACTTTTTTATTATGTTAATATTAATGATTTAATATATTTATTTATATTCTAATTAATCATATGTATATATTTATATATATTTTTATTACATTCAGTTGAGCATAGGTTGAACCAGGTTAGACCTCTAAACCAAGATCTTGACTAGTTCGATATCCGGTCCGATTTTCTCTTCCTTGGCTTGTTTAAATATTTTATTGTAGTCTTGTCACAATTTTTTGTGTTTGTTCCTAAAATTTTGTGTTTGTTTGGTTCCATAACAATTTTCTTTTGTTCATTTTGATTCCTTGATTGTTCACTGATAAGTTAAATACCCTCTCCATTTCAAAATATTTGTCACCTCGGACAAATTGGTACACTTAAAAATCAACGTGTCTAGACACAAATAGCTTCATTGAGCAAATCAAAAGGTAAAAAGTTCAAGTTTTGATAATTTTACTTATACAATCTTACTTGCATTAATTAATTGGTTGTAATATTTTTTTTCATTGTATTTGAGCACAATGTGAGTATTGTTAGTCGTATTATAATTTTAGCTTGATTTAACATCAAATTGCAATTAACTTTAATACTCCATCCTTGTCACCCCATTTGTCCATTGTTCTTTTTTGTTTTTTGGTGGGTTGGAAAGCATATGTCCATTTTTTATATAAATTTTTTTTGTTTTCAAAATTATCTCTAATGTAATTAATATTTTTTTCAACAATATTGTAATCATGTAAATTTATATTTTGATAAGGGTAATATGGTTGGCTCATCTTTTTATCATTATTAAGATATATTTATTATTTAGTTATTTTCTTAATCTGTGTTTTTTTTTGGATAGATGGAGTAAAAAGGAGGGGGGGTATTCTTTTAACCTGGTTGGAATGCAATTTTTTTTAGAGAGGGACAATCATGAGCATGGTTGCACGAGTAGTGCTGTGAAATAGATATCCTAATTGTTTGTTTTGGACAATAGTATTGTCATTTTGTAAAAGATGAAAAATTTTGTTTGTCAAGTCTCAAATATGGTATAATTGTAAAATATGATTTTTCTTTTCTTTTTCAGCTGTTTTACTTCTATTTTCCTACAGAGCATAGATAGGTGTTTTACATATTTATTTATGAAATATTTGAGTCGGATTGATATCATCATGTTATTTATAGTACAGTTGTGATTATTTAAAATTATATATTGGCATTAGCTGGATAAAAAAAAAAAAAAAAGTAGACTTGTATGCGTTCTAGTTGAGTATTGTATAATATTCCGAATCTTTTTCATCCAGAAATACTGCAGGATCTGCTTGACATGTATGTGGCAAATTATTAGTGGTTTGGTGAAAATCATGGATGGTTTAGAAAATAAAAATTTACATATCATAAGTTGACACATAATTTTAAAAGAGTTTAATTTTGATGTATTAACAGTATAAAATAATTTTTTACATTGTTATCTAATCAAAATATTTTATTTAGATGACTTTTTAGGTAGTAGGTATAAAAGTCAACTATCATGACTTATATGATAATATATGATTGGATGACTATGTAAAATAGTTTTATACTATCAGTGCATAGTAATTAAATCCATTTTAAAAACTAATTTTTGGCTCATTTTCTGGTAGAAAAGCATTTTTCCGTTCTAGTTACCAAACAAGAGTTTAGCGTATCAAGTAGGCGAGCATCAACATGCAACTAGCGCAAATTTGTGTTCTTTGCTTTGATCGGCTTGGTAAACTTAGCAGAATCAAATTTTACAGCAACAAATACTAATGTTAAATGGGTGGTATTGAAACATGCAATAACATAACTAATTTTTGTTAGTTCTTTTAATTTATGTCAATGTCCAGTAAGCATTTTTAAATATTGAGACCTAAATTTCTTTTATTTCCAATTTATTATTTAATAAATATATGTAATGAGATTACCAATTAATCCCTCAACTAAATCTCTAATTTTCAACTCCTCATAGTCACAGCCCCTCTTTCTCTCTCCTTCTGCTTCAACCTCTGGCCTTAAACTTTTTATTCACGCCATGATCCACTAACCCATTGGTTCATAATTGTTTTAAACTATTATCGTTCGTTTGATAATAAGACTTACATGGGGGAAGTTTGACTTTTGGGCTTTCATGGTCCTTACATGGTTCATAATTGTTTTAAAGTATTATTGTTTGTTTGATAATAAGACTTACATGGGGAAGTTTGACTATTGGGCTTTCATCGTCCTTAAATCACAACCATTAAAAGAATAAATCAATGGCTAAGAAAACTTTCCATTAATATTTCATTTAATATATAGATAACTTAATCATATGGTATTAACAATGTGATTACCTAAGAAAACTAATTATTAGTTTAGTTTGTGTTTCCCATTCTACCCTTCACCATTTCTACCGTATCACTGTACTCTCATTGTTGACCTGGCCTACTAGTGTCATCGCCACAGCCATATTCCGATGCACCACCCCCCCTCACTCCACCTCCCCCCAGATGTCACTGCCTCTCCTCCCCAACAAGGCGACAACCTCCCCAACAAGGTAATTAATTTCAATTGCATTGTTATGAATTATTATGAGCAAATACTATATAGCTAGAGTCGAACCACGTGCACCACATATGTGTGACAATGGTTGTTGAAGTGCTTGTTGTCAGAAGATTGCGAGGAACTGTTTTGATTTGGTTTTGTTTCATGGAAGGGAGGTCGCTGCTGCAATAATTGTGCGCCACGCCTAGTGATCTAGTTCGAAAAAGATGAACAGTGGATGTGGTGGTTTGTGTGACAGGTGCGGCGATCTTTGACATGGAGAAGGTAGCGACAGTTTGTGACTGAAAGGGGAGGTGGCCGTGGCCCGGGTTGATAGTGGAGACTACAATCACAGTGAGGGGATGATTCTTTTTAGGGGGGGGGGGGGGTGGTTTGGGGGAATGGTGGCAAGTGAAGTGAGATGTGAAGAGGAGAAAATGGTATTTGTATTCCTTTTAAATCTATGATTAAACTTTGTAATTATAACTTTTTGTCCTGGACCATTATGGTCCAATACTGGGGAAGCCCCATCATAGAACGCTCTGTTCCCTCACAATGTCAAAGCGAAGATGCTTGTAATCACCGAGGAGAGCCAAAGTGTCCAATGAGTCAATCTGTTTTAGACTGCAACAATGGACGCATCACAATTTACATATCCATCTTATCTTGATTAATTAATTTTGTTGGGAATGTGTTTGTGATTGTTACCAAAGTTAAGGCGTAGCTGTGAGTGTCTTCTCCAACGCAAGACATGGGCCTCAATTCATTGAGCGAAAAATGCGTGCTTCATATATCCATTAAAAGCGTGATAGAACATTTCACAAATCTACAAATCTTATTTTATATCAATTGAGATTTTACATTTTGAATTTAAGATAAGGTCTAAGGCGGAAGATTGAAGAAGGAGAAAAAGGAGGAGGAGGAGGAGGAGGAGACGATGGGGAAAGAGAGACAGGGTTGAGACTATGAGCGAGTTATAAATTAGGGATTTTGTTAAATAATAAATTGATAATTTTATTAAATTTATGTATTTGTTAAATGATCCTTAGCAATAAATTAGAAATAAAATTTATGTATTTGTCATGGCATGTTTTGGTACTGCTCATTTAATATTAGTACCAAAATAATTACCTTATTTTATTTCGATTTAATTACTCTATAGGTCTCTATAATTTAAAAGTTTTTAAGTAGATTTTTGTAGTTTAAGAAATTTTTCAATCAGGTTCCTGTCGTTATAAAAAAAATAAAATATTCTATGGAATATGGAATATTTCATAATATTCCATTTCTGTCTTTTTCTTGACATAACGACAGGGACCTAATTGAAAATTCATACACTATAAGGACTTACTTAAAAACAGGAACCTAATTAAAAATTAAGTGAAACTATAGGGACCTGAAAAATAATTAAACCTTCAAAATACGCATTTGTCTTTCAATTGATGCCTCAGTTTCAAGAGAAATGCAATTTTAGTTTCTTGGTGGAGTATAAACTTTTTATTATATATTTTATATTACTTTTAGTATTGGATCTGTTTGTCCCTCTAGAATTATGTTTTTTAGTTTATTATATTTATTTAATTTTAGTAAATGTTTGATCTCATTCTAATTATTACCTTTGCAATTTTGAAAATGCATTATGCTAGTTTCCTACCATATCACCCAAATTTTTCCTTGTGTGTCTATTGTATTTCCCTTACTATTAAATTAAATTGGTTAAGGTTTATATTATTAAGTTTTAGTTATCTTCATTACTTCCTTACAACTCTATTCTTATTTATAATGATAAGTTGTGCCGTTTATTTATTGCATACATTGTATAAGGTTTCCTCAAAAACTTGATGCATAATGAAGACTATGTTATTTGAAGTTACTGTCTTTTCTATTATTAACCCTTTTGAAATTTAGATTTTGAAGGTACTATCTTTTTCTTGAGTAATCGCTTGTGAAATTTATCTGTTCTATGGTTAATGAAGAAAAAGACAGTATAATGATATTACAAACTTAGAGAATGATATAATAATAATTTTTAAAACTCAATACATAGAGGGACAAACAAATCCAATACCAAAAGTAATATACAATATACAATAAAAAATTTGTAGTATACCAAGAAACTAAAATTACACATCTCTTGAAACTGAGGCATCAGTTGAAAGATAAATGCATATTATGAAAGTTTAATTATTCTCCAGGTTCCTATAGTTTCATTCAATTTTTAATTAGTCCCTATTTTTAAGTAAGTCCCTATAGTGTATGAAAATTTTCAATCAGGTCTCTATTGTTATGTGAAAATGGAGATGGAAATGGAATATTCAGTGTTCTATGGAATATTTTATTCTTTTATACCGGCAATGACCTGATTAAAAAATCTCTTATACTATAAGGACTTACTTAGAATTTTTTAAACTATAGAGATTTAATTGAAAATTGAGTAAAATTATAGGGATCAGTAGAGTAATTAAACCTTTTATTTATTGATATATTAGTTATTGTATTAAAAATATAGAAAAAAAGAGAGATAACAATAATTAATAAATAGGACAAAATACATGTTTCCTATTCCTCTAAGAGCAAAAGCCAAGGGAATGGCGGAACGCCATTAGGCAGAATGGGTCATCGAATTCGCGGGGCAGGTTACTTAAGTAGCGTTTGGTAATTGTCTCTGGACAGTAAAGACAGAGATAATAGAGACAGTGGAGATGAAGATATAAAAATATTATTTTTGTATTATGTTTAGTTATAGAGTACAATACATGATAATTATTGTCTTCCTATTTTGTTTTAAAAATGTGAAACAAGACAATAAATATATGATAAAAGACATTATATACCATCGTCTGAACACCTCGGGCTGCTGCCGCACTACCGCTGCCCATGGATTTGAGGACACATTGAAAAATATTAAATATATATAGGGTATTATTGAAAGAAAAAATATAAAATTTCTTCCTCCGTATTCTGTCTCTACTGTTCCATTTTTTGGAGGTATAGAAATTTTTTATATTTCGATCTTGAGAATAAATTTTTTTTCTATTTTCCATTTCTACCTCCGCCACTATCTCTGATGTCTCCACATTTTTTTCCATGAGGCAGTTACCAAACTACCTTATAGCTTCAAGCGAGACACAACAATTTTTCCATCTACGATTGGTTGATTGTCCTGCAAACTCTCATCACTTCCACTTAGTACCTTCCCTATCATCATATTACTCTTTTTAAGGTATCATTAATTCATTATTACTTTGAATTCTTATTATCACGCAAACTTCGACCTCTCAACCATAGAAAATTCTCAACTATACAAAATTACGAACTTATTTAACTTCTTTTTAATTCTTATTCTAATTATAATTATAAGCCATAAAGTAATATATTTTTCTACAACATTTTTCTATAAATTCCCCTAATACTAAATGAAATAAATTTTAATTATCTTTTAAGGTTTTAAGACATAAAATGATTTTTTTAAACTTAAATATGTTTTTAATCTCTAAAAAAATTCTGGTTTTGGCCCATGGCAAAATTTTGGTTTGAATTTGATCCGGGCATTTCTAAAAGTATTTGATTTTAATTGTTGTTATGAGACTATCTATGTTAAATGCTAAAATAGAGGATAAAATGTCAAGTTATTCAATCCTACATGATATCTAATAATCATATGTAATAGGGATTGAAATCAAGTAATTTTAAAAATATTTGAAGCAGACCAAACAAAAAATTTACAACGACTAAAATGAAAGTTTGTTTATTTTTAAGGGAACAAACGCATATTTAGACTTTATTCTTTTACTTCATTTGATACGTAATATTAAACATAATTGACATTTTCACTTCAATTGCAACGATTATTTATCAGTATTGCCTATGCGGAACATACATTTTACACTTAATGCAAAGGGTAGACATTGATGCTACCTCTTTTATTTGTTTCTCCCCTAAACTGTTTTTCATATCATATTATATGATAATACGTTTAATATTTGCTACAACCAGTGATGAACTAAATAAAAAAAAAATCGTACAAACACAATATTACTCCTTGGTAATCGAGGATGGCTTTGCTTTGCCTTTTAGAGCTCCAAGACCAAGTCTGCAATGAAAAGAGAAGTTTTGAACGAGGGTAACAGCAGAAAAAATGTGGGTATGCTATCAGGCTTGTCAAATATCACTCTGAAACAACAATTTGGCATGTGGCTATCAACCCATTGTCGATTTTTATTTTGCAGGGGATGAAGTCAAGTCAATGCGATTGTGTTGCAACTATTCCTCTCTCACTGCTTTCATCAAGCGAATTGTGAAAGTCTATATATAATGAGCATAACAACACTACACATATCACATATGCGGACATGCATTACTATTTAAAGTGAGATAGATATCATAGGTGTATGGACAGGACAATGATTGTGCTATTACTTACAATCCGCATCGGTTCTGATCCAGTGCTCCCTATTCTCAGATGAATCTTTACTGCCAAATGTAAATTGGGGTGGATTTGATTGGCTCTTATAATGGCGCATGCTTTCCTTTACAAGTGCTCTTTTTGGGTGTAACATCATTTCTTCCTCTGGATGCAGCACCACGCTTTTGCTGTTGTCTCCCTCGTCGATTGTTTTCTTCTCGTTCTCGTTCTTCTGTTGTTTATCAGACTTCGGTGCAACTGTTGAATTTTCAGGGTGAACTTTCCTGTGGAACATATGGAGAATCTACAAGCCACAAATAACACAGCTTATTAGCTTAAGTCACAACCGCTAAGAGAAAAGAAAAGAAGCATGCTCCTTCCAAGACCATGACCATAAGTAACATATTGATTAAGCATAAAAAAGTTTGGAAAGAAAAGAACAGCAAAATGCATAGCTAGCTATAAAGTCAATCTAGATATATAATGCTGGTTACTTAAATATAACAGCCCCTCTTAGTTGGTATCAAACTCAGGACGCTTAGAAGACCCAAACTCTTTCCATTCATACCAACACCGGTGTTGGTACCCGATCCACAAGAGGATCGTAATTATACATTTTTTGTAATAAAGATAACATGAGTAAATAGGAAAATCTGGATAACTTTGGAATCTACAAGTGTATATATACCTTATGCAGTTTGTTCTCTGCAGAAGCAGAATCAACGGGTCCACCAGTTGACGTAGAGCTTCGGGAAGAAGTATGGAGCACTCTCTTTTTCAGCATTTTTTTCATCAGGTTCAGAGCAGATTTATCTGCCTCCCTATCAGTTCTTTTATCATCCTTTTCACATTTGGATCCGGAACCCTCCTCTGCCAATTTGCTTCTCTGAAAAAGCTCCCCAAGTGAAGTCCTATGCTCCTTCTTATTGGCCACTGTCGTCGTTGTTTCTGACAGTTCAATTGCTGATCCAAAGAGATATCCTTGAAGTGGACAAATTGCAGTTCCATTCCCATTTGATTCTGCACCTTCCGTTGGCTTTCCACTGAGTGTTATTATGCTCCCATGACTACTCCTCCCAGTGCTTACATGGCTGTTTCTGCCAGATGAACAGTTGCTGCCATCGTCCTTGGTTTCAGCTCCTAGCACTTTCTCCAGCTCCTCGTTGATGAGCTTCAGTTCATTCTCAGTGACTTCTTCTTCCTTCTCAGTTATATTCTCAACAGATATGGCAAATGTCGGTGTTGCTGATGGATCAGCTACAACTTGCTCTGAGCCAAGTGTTCCAATTGTTAGGAAGCCATGGAAGAGCTCGTACATAGCAGCTGATGATTCTTCCTCATATTCATCATCTTCTCTTGCCGCTTCCAGACCAGCAAAATATTTTCCAAGGTAGTGATCTTTCTGAGTTTGTTTGACAAGCTTAGTCCCAGCTGAGTTTGGTTTGGGGTAGTTGTGCTCATCATCCAGTGCTGGCTGCCCTGAAAGACGATTACAAGAATGGCCTGACACTGACAAATATTGTAGGAAGACATAGGAAGCATAATAGTGAGGCCAACCATGAAGTGGAAATAAATATTCTGTGCTACCACTCAACAAGATTCACTGTCTTAATTATTCCGATCTTCTGCTATTATTCCACAAATGAATTAAGTAATAAAAGTTTCATTTTCATTAAGACTAGATTTTGTGGGTCATATTACCCTTGATGGCATTTGAAGCAATCGTTGTCACTTCATATACAAAATACTTAAATTTAGTTCATAATTCTCCCATTGTTATTGTCAGGTAATTACAATGGGCTATGTTAGTTTATGGTGATATGTATGTGCATGAAAATGATTTCGCCGTTATCTTCAACTACCTGCTATAAATTATACAGAAGTGACATCCTAGATATATTGTTAGGCATGATGAGTAATAAACTCTGCATTCATGCTCCTTCAGCAACATGATGATGACCATCGTATAGTTAATGTACTTTTGAAGGAACATAAAGATGTATCATGTATTATGAGGCATGCCAACGGCATATAACTTACCAATGACCAAGTCTTTGAACGGTTCAGTGCTATTCTGGCGAAATTTCCTATGCATCCAGCCAAGTAACTGCAGCCAATTGAAGTGATGCAGAAAGCAACTTAATTAGAAAAGCATATATGGTCCAATTTTTGGTTCTGCAAGGCGTCATTGACAATTGATATATCTTACCTTCATCCTTTGAGAGTGTTCAGAAGAATCTTAAGCTTTGTTTGCCTGACTTGCGAGAAACGAGGATAAGGTAAAAGGCGGAACTCTAGCTATTTGATACTCAATTTATTCTAGTCTATGAAAAACATGTAAGATCTTCCCACAAAGCCGCTAAAGTCGCTACAGAGATAGAACGAGAAAAACATGAAGATACATACAAACGTTGTTTGACATTCTATGTCAACATCCAAGTGACCCAATAGCAGGTGGGTCCTAAACAATGCTAATCCGATCATGTGCAAGGTCGACATAACTGTGAGGCTTATAATTTATTTTCATGATTCCATATAAATAAATTTCACTTATCAATTCTCGAGTCCAGTTGTAAGATGTTGTACGACAGTTGCCTCTCATTTTCTGGTGAGTATTAATTCAGCATTCATATTAGTAGTATTAAAAATGAATGCTAGCCCGTTTGATAAATGCCTCTCTCCGCTCAGGTGTGCCATGTTGCATCTGATGAGGCCTGGCCTGGAATTGAACATGTTCGCGCTTATGCATTTCATCTTGAGTAGCGATGAGCGATGAGATGACCAATGGATTATTAAATTGGACAACCCAACTCAGTACTGAGGCCTAAGGCATACCTTTGGATGTACACAAAACATGGGCCGTTCAAGCTAATGAGAGGTACTTCCTAAGATGCAGAAGCAAAAGTAAAAGCAAAAGTTTATTTTATATTTGGATATAATCATCGAAATATATTTTATTATAAAATTATAATTGAAAACACGAAAATTCAATTTTCAAGAAATAGAGTTAGATAAAAAAAATATTTTTATACATAATAATATATTTAAAAATTATAACTAAGTTATATTCATTTTTTTATTTAAAGTCATTTAAGTAAATATATAATCAATAAAGAGTCTTAGATTCATAGATAAAAATTATTATTATTATTATTATTGTTGTTGTTGTTATGTGTGCGGAGTATCTTACGCTCATAAAGTTTTAAATATTGATAAGGAGGAGATAGTATATTATTGGTTATTTTAGAAAATTATTAAGGATATGTTCAACCATAATTTATTTATTTATTGTACCACATTTTCTCTCTTCTACTGATTTTCTAAGAGAAACAACTCCTTATCTACTTTACCAACAAACTGTTGGACGAGTAGTAAACAGCTTGATCTCCCATAAGGATAAGCGAGAGCAATGTCTCTCACAATTTAAATGTACAAATCAAAAAAATAAAAAACAACTCCCTATCTACCTGTAGAAAAAAGCAGAAATATTTTATTTTATCTCGCAAAAATTTATCCAAGTTGGAATAGTCTCCGCATTGATCGGGTTCAGGACCGTTACCTCCGCAGCTTGGTGCAATTGCTAATTACAATTAGCCAAAGTACCCTAGGATAATATAATTAGACCCCATGAACGGCTTTTTTTTCGTTATTTATATTGCATTTTGCAATTAATTTCTTCTTCTTTTGTTGAAATTTCTGCGGTTGAAATTTCTGCGGCGGTTATCGAGTATTGTGATGTTGTCATTAGCTGTTGGAGGTAAATGTCTCTTTTAGCCCTTTTATAAGTGTAGTTATTTCTTAATTATTCCCTTACGAAAAACAGCTTTTATCACATAATTAGTAACGACATTAATTTTGGATTTAAAAAAGCAAGCGCGCGCGCGCACACAAACTTTAGTGTTATTACGTGCAAGCATAGCATATGATTCATTTAATTTAATTGCAAAAGTAATACTACTTTTATTTAACATTAATTTTTTGTTAAGTGATGAAAAAATTTGCATGAGAATAAAAAAATGTTTGTATTCTGCACCAAGGAAAATGTTTATATTTTGTAATGTAATAGAGCATTTAGGCCATGTTAGGTGTATCGTATATATAGTATAAGGCTTGATAGTATTAGACATATATGATAGTACAGTATTAAGAATCTATTTATAAGTTTTTGTCCTATGCAGGGTTTGGTGTGCTATATGATTGGTTATGAATGAGTGATAACTGATTTTTTTATTACACTTTATTTTTACAATTGAATAATGATTTTGGGGCTATTTAGTGTGTAAATATTGATTTTTGGTCTAGATTGGATTTTAGGCTTTTAAGTGGAATTAATCATAACTTTTGTTTCAGGTGCTTGATTGAAGGCCAAATTCAGACAACAAGGCAGTTATGAAATGCTGGAGTAAAGTTTAGTTAATTAAGTGTCCAAATTGCATGGGACCAAAGCCATTAGTTTCGGTTTTTGTTTGGGCCAGTTTTTGTCCTTTGAACCGGTTTATTTTATTTTGATTTTTAAGAGCTGGAAAACGAAGGGACTCTTCAGCTATTTTTTTGGATTTTTCTATTAGCAGATTTCAACTTTTCTTTGAATTTTTTTTGGGCATTTTTCATTTTGTTCTACTTTTTCTTTTTTTTTATTTTGTGGTTTTTGTCTCTGCCATGGTTGGCTAAGGTGCTAATCGACCAACCCACGAATTGAGTCTCCGCCGTTAATCCAGAGGACGTTTTTGCCTCATATTGAGTTCATTTTTTTTCCTTTTCCCTTATGTATCTCGATTCTGGATAACTTAAGGGAAGGGGTGTTGAATGTTAGATTTAACATTTAGGTTGATTAATCGAAAGGGCTTAAAATCAAAACGAGTTTAAGTGGGCATTGTACGTTGAATGAGTGAACACGCCGAGTTTCTGATAAAATGCTAGGTGATTGCCTAGTAGATTCGTTTTTCTAAATGAATGCAGGGATTCCGATTTGTTTAGGATCAACCACGAATTTAGTGATTAACTGTCCAGTGACGGATTCTTAGGAACTCAAGTCTGGGTTGGTTGCTTTTTAATTGTTAATTTCATTTTTATCTGTTATCTGTTGATATTGAAATTGAACAAACCCCCTTTTTCCGTTTCTGTTGCTATTTCTATTATGTGTTGTTTTCAATTGAGCGAATTGGTTCATTGCGAATTCCTTGGGAAACGATTCAAATTGCTCTATATTACAAGTTTTTTTTTAGCCTGATTAATTTGAATGAGCTCGACAGCCACGTCAATGAGCAGAAGAACAGTGTCCAGTGGGTGGTAGGCGACCAGCGAGCGAGCAAGACGCGACTAGCAAGCGAGCAACAACTCGCATAGGGTGGGGAGGCAGTGGTCAACGGCGATCGGCAACGGGTAGGCAGGCAAGCGAGGGCAAGCGTTGACTTAAAAGAGTAAGTTAGGATTAATTTGGGATTGACTAATAAAAATAAGGCTATCAGATGTAATCAGGTCTCTTGGAACTTGGTAATTTAATCTTATAGTTATAAAATAAAAATAGTTTTATCCTATAACTTTATACTATCATATGTGACACCACATGTGATAAAAATGAGCTTTATAGTATTAGTTAAGACAAACAGATCTTATCATATGTATCAAATAAGACCTTAGTCCACCAAATTGAAATAAATTATCTCAGGGCAAGTAACACGCTTTTCATTCCAAAAGCTATAAATCTGGATATTTCGTGGTTGGATTTGATTTCTCTAAAATAAAAATATTAGTAAAATATAAGAGTGAGGGGGTTAAATACCCTTGGATCATTTAATATTTACACACGATGCACATATGATGAAAGTTATTGATCTAAGTGTAATTAACCTCTCAATTTTGCACTTCACCAGCTTCTTCACTTTGAAAAAGTCAAATCCTTAGTAGTTATTCTAATTATGTATAAGGTTTAATAGACCATATGATAATATAAGATCCTTTTACACTAATCCAATCAAATCATTTTATATGCATGACTTTCCAAGTAGTGGAGTAAGAATTCAATTTATTTTATCGATGTGACAATATATATTATGTAACATTATAAACAAATTTAATATAATTGATATATCAAAATTAAACTTTTAAATTTATTTTGAAAATTGAAACACGTGATTGGATGATAATGTTAAACATTTTTATTACATGTATCAAAATTAATAACATAAAATTAATTATTTTTTATGTAAAGAGTTATGTACACAATAAGATGTTATTCGTGAATTTAGAGCAAACAAAACTTTGAACGATTTAGTAGATAGGGTCATTTTGCCTTGAACATAGTAGTCTCATAGAATTTCTTCTTCTCCTGGCGAGCTTGTTTATCATTGGATTGTACGACCAATTAAAACTACATTGATAGATCTGACTGTTTGTATGTGTTACTTGAAATGGTAGCTTCAAATAGAGTTAGTTACTGTCACTGTTAGATACTGTTAGTATTAGTTTCCTTCTGTTATTTTCAGTAGTTACTGCCACTGTTAGAGACTGTTAGTATTAGTTCCTTTCCATTATTTTCAGTTTCAAATTAGCTCAATGTTAGTTATTTATCATGTGATTGTGTGTGTGTATATATATATATATACACACCAGATATAATAGATATTTACTTTCTATATATGATTCATATATACACGTAGGTATAATAGATATGATTCACTTTCTACATATCCTACCAGTATAATAGATATTTATGTAGTTATCTAATCATATATTATCATATTAGTCATGATAGTTGATTTTCCTACTCATTATTTGAAAAGAGTTGCAAATGAAAAATTTTGATTCGAATTGATGACAATGCGAGTTCATCAAAATTAAACTCACATACATATATAATTTCAAAAAGGGTTTTCTTTGTAAAAAGGGTTTTACATTATAACCCAATTATATAATTTTATTATTTTTAAGATAATAAGTGACTCAATAAAAAACTTTTATTAATGGATCAATATATAATTAGATAAGTCCACATAAAATTTGTTTCCATTTACAGTAGGTCTACCAGTAGTACCATGTAATGCAATTTAATTTCCGTTATGTTTCTATCATATGAAAAGAAGAAAATAAACAAAGAACAAATCAACAATTCAATTGAAACAATTGTACTGCTAATATATATCAAAGGGTATGCACTCTACATAATTCCATCACCATCGATTAATTAGACATGCTGATGATAACATATTGCTTGTTGATTACATGCATTCAGCAAACTAGCTATCACGTAGCAGGTGCGACATCGTGGACTGGTGCACATCAGACTAATTAAGCCAAAGTATAGGCAGAAAAAGTTATCAAAACTATATACAGAGAGACTTTTTTCTAATAATGTCAAAGAGTTTATTAGTAGAAATGCAGATAGATAGGATAAATTATGAAAAAAGAACCTATGTAGTGTGTAGAAACATACGGAAATGTTTATAAAAAAAAAGAAACATACGGAAATCGGAGTGAGAAAATTGATATATATATATATATATATAGTTGTTTCTTTGAATTATTTTGGAATAAATATATGATTTTTCTTTGGTATGCATGGAGTATCTGTACCTTTTGATTTTCAATAATTATAATTGAATATTTAATTTTCTATAGTTTAATAAAATAACTTATCAGTTCCAAAAAGTTCTCAGTGGAAGGTAACAAAGACATCAAAAATGGATAAACATATAAGGATTGAACCACAGTGTTTATTAAAGATATTGAAAAGGGACATGTTACCGAAATTTTGTATGAGTTAAAAACGAGGAGTTATATTTTGCGCATAAAATTTATGAGACAGTTTTGATTCATCTCATTTATTATTACATAAGATTTGAAGTCTACTTAACTGGTTCATCATGTCGTATCCTAATGGTTGATGAATATTATATGCAAACAACATTTTTTCTGAATTAAAACCGGTGCAAAACAGGTGACTATCCAACAAATGAATATTTTGGTATTATGAGGTTTATTATACTCCTAGGCTAGTTCCAAGTAGGTTGCGTCCCGAAAATTGTACTGGTGAATGAAACACGAGTTTTCATTCTCCTTATCTGTACAAAATTTGCCTGGCTTCGCAAGCAAATCATGGATTATGAAGAGTAATGCTATTATAACATTAATTCATGGTGACAAGAGAATAGAGAAAATAATCGAGAAAAAACTGGAATGAAAATTTTACTAATGATTGAAAAGATGAGTAATATAAGAGGATAAAGTCTTATATAGGCAATGAGTAAAACTAACTAATAACCAATATAACTAACCAACCTAACTAACATATCAATATTCTTAATAGCAATTACATCCTCTAACACCCCTTGCAAGTTGGAAGATACGTAATTTTTGTATCTCTAGCTTGGGATGAAAGTGTAATATAATTGAAATGAAAAATACAATGTAAGCAGAATACAATGTAATGAA
Source organism: Dalbergia cochinchinensis (assembly GCA_031216125.1). NCBI lineage: Eukaryota > Viridiplantae > Streptophyta > Magnoliopsida > Fabales > Fabaceae > Dalbergia > Dalbergia cochinchinensis. The sequence goes on from CM062369.1 coordinate 66,441,056, forward strand.
CAATGTAGGATGAACGCAATGATGGTGGTGCCTAGTTCTTCTTTGACGTCTCCATGGCACTCATTGCAAGAGAAATGACAAATCATCAACAATCCCAAACCAGGAATATCATCAACAAATGCTTAACCACTCAAGCGGAAACGAAACATCCTCTAACTTAACCACTTGGCAGGAGCAATCACAAAATAGAGGTTATAGTTAATAAGATTATCATTGAAAGGTTATAGTCAATAAAACTGTCAATGAAAGGTTAATGTCATAAGACGAGCCATAGGGCTAAATCAATGCTTACCTACCTCTTAAAGGGCATAAGCTAATATCAAATGCTTAACCATCAAGATGACCATCAAGACAGAAGTAAAACAAAGCCAATCGGAGGCTAATTAACAAAATTTAATCAATGCTTAACTACCCCTATAGGTAGAAGCTAGGAATGAAAGCCTAACCAAGGCAAAACTAACCAATTTTCTCTAAAATGAGAATCAAGACATGCCAATAAATGCTGAACTATTATCAAACCAGGAAGAAACTAAAACTGTTGAAATGCACCAGCATCTTGAATTTTTCCTGAACAGGAAACAACTTCAACAATGACCACGAAACAAACTAAACCAAACTAGAGCTAATAATCTCTGAATCTTGAACAAGAAAAATTCAACGACAATCTTCAAGAACCAAACCAAAGTTGAGCCAATACTCAAACTTGAATTGAAATGGCAAGAACCAAGAAACATAAACTCTAACCGAATCTGAAACTCAGGCTATTTGAATCTTGAAAATGTAGACCTCCACCACCAGATCGGCGACGGAGAACATATCTCGCTAGAGAATATGACGGAAAGACCACCACAGATCTTGAAATGTGAAAGCGAATTAGAGTCGATGGAGAGAACTCGCCGGCAAAGCTTGCTGACCATAACTGAGAAAACGAACAAACGCCAATGAATGTGTTGGTGGCAAAACTAGAGAGAGAATCGCCGTCCTGGAGTGGAGCAACATCACTGACTTCACATGAACGAAGATAGAGCCAAATAATGATGGAACAACTAGATTTGTGGTAGAGGCAGAGATGCCGGAAACTAGATTTGAAGTGGAAGACAAGATCCGACGTCGGAAGTGGAGCTGTGAAGACGGAAGCATCGCATAACGATCTAAACAGATATCAAGATTTGATCTTGACAGCAACAAATTAGATTTGAAACTGAAACTAACCGATCGAGGAAGTAAAAGAAAATGAGTATTAAAAGTGTTTGGCAGTAAGGAAAATGCACGAAAATGAGTCCTTGGAACTCAAAAAATGCAGCCATGAGAAGCTTTAAGGTGGGAATCTTGCAAAAGGAAGAAGAGAAATGAGGAAAGAAAAAGTGTTTGGTAGATAAGAAAATGAGAGAAAATGGAAGAAACTTGAGAAAAAGAGAAAAATAAGTTTATTGAGAACTCAAGAAATGGAGCAGCGAAAGAGATTCTCAAGGTGGGTGGAATGGATCTGATACCATTTTGAAATTCATGGTGATAAGAGAATAGAGAAAATAATTGAGAAGAAACTAGAATGAAAATTTTACTAATGATTGGAAAGGTGAGTAATACAAGAGAATAAAGCCTTATATATGCAATGAGTAAAACTAACTAATAACTAATACAACTAACCAACCTATCTAACATATCAATATTCCTAATAGTAATTACATCCTCTAACAGTGACATCTATTTTTGTATGTTAGAATTGTAAATAGCGTTACTCCATCATGAATGGCCACAAATATAATCCCAAAGAGTGAGACTCTCAGTCCACGTTGCAGGTGGGAATGGGTGATCGTAAAACAGCCGCAAGGAGAGGCATTATTCTGGTCGTCCACGTGGCCGTACAGAGACCTTTGGATGCTGAAGCTCTGCGAAGCCAACTAGCAATAGTAGGCAGTTTTCTCAAACGACAAGGGGAGGAGATCTCTAGCTCTGTTGGGGAGCACTGATCAGAGGCATATTCATTTCCACTGGATCTTTTCAGCATTGAGTTTACTTGTGTTTGGTATTTTTGCGTGCCGTGTCGTAACATTCTTCTATTCTTTGTTGTCTACATGCCGTTTGACTCTATTGAAGCATGTGGGCACAAACATATAAATGCGCGATCTCAGTACCCGGGGCCCAACTTGGATCCTCTCATATTATATAGATGAATATCATGTGCAGAAATAATGACAACCGAAACGAACATATGAAAGAGCCAGTGACTTCATCTTCTAACGTATTGCTCGTATTCTAAATTTAGCTGACTTGAACTTACTTGTGGCTATGAATGAGCAGTGATTTGGTACCAGACATATGTATAATTTTCGTTGGTTGGTTGGTTATCGGATAATTTTTCCTCCAGCCGCCAGGGAGCAGGTTGCCACAATTTTTTTTCGCATACTGGCCATTGTGTTAGTCTTACCAAACGGAATTCATACTCTTTCAACGTTGATCGCTGCACAAGGAAACATCTCGATGTGCATATTACATGTTCAAACTTCTGATTTATCTGATTTAGGGTCAAAATGCACATGCAGAGTAACTGCCTATTCATTATGTGTTTGCTTTGATGCTATTAAATAAGAAAGGTGGAGTATACATGTAGGGTAGCTAGGCTCGTATTTAGGCTAGGAATGAACTTACGTTCTCCAATCCCACCCATGAGTGGATGTATATGGTCCGGTGGCCACAACAAGGGGAATTACTGTTATGGTGGTTATAATAATGGGGTGCGTTACCATTATGGCGAGGATCAAGGGAGTCATAAATGTGAGGGACTGCCGGTCGCCTCTTGTATCCTGGGTGACTTGTATTTTTAGAATGAATGAGTGACTTAAATGGGTTAAAACTTTAATTTCTTCAATTTCTATAATTGTTGTAATCGATTAGTGTTCGTGTGCCTAGAATTTGAAATTTGATCATTATAATTGATTACACATGCTTTGTAATCGATTACCAGAAACTTGATTATTGCTAGATTTTAAAATTTGAACTGTGTAATCGATTACCAGTTCATGTAATCGATTACCATACCCAGAAACGTGCAATTGGGTGTGTTTTGAAGAGACACATATTTTGGGATTAATCCCCAATTGTCTACACATTATTTTCTATAAATACCCATTCTTTAACAAATTTTTGTTAAGTTTTTTGATTGAAATTTGGTTTGGGGAATTAGTCCTACATTGCTTAGAATTGGGATGGAAGTGGGTTGCCAAGGCTATATATAGAAGCCTAAGTTCTCTATTTCAATTTGCACCAGTCAGAAACACTTTAAGCTTGTATCTGATTTTCTTCCTCTGTACTCTTGTTTTAGAGTGTTGTGAGGTGTAGTTCAAATATTTGCTTTGTGAGAGTGTGAGTGTACTGGGGTGTGGTAAGAGAGAAGTCTGTGTATTGTAATAATTTTCACATAGTGAGATTCTGCAGTTTGTCTTTTGGCCAGTAGTGGTTTTTCTCCGGTTTTGGAGTTTTCCACGTTAAATTCTTGTGTTGTGGTTGTATTCCTATTTTATTTCTCTGTTTATAGTGGTTCTCAAGGAGGGAAATTGTTTTAGTTTCCAAACAATTGGTATCAGAGCTTTGGTTCGGTGGGATTTATTTTTAGTATGCTCTGTGATTGCAGCTTAACCTAATCTTTCATATCAGAAAAGAATTTCTCCCTGGTGCTTGAGGATCATCCTTGCTTGTTGTTGCTGGAAGGCAGTGTGATACTGTCTGTTGCTGGAAGGCAATGTGATACTATGAGAGTGCGGTTTGGAAAGGTTCTGGCTAAGAAAAGACTTGATATTTAAGCGTGTCCATTGTGACCCACCTCTCTTTCCTGGGAACCCTCCTGGTGCACGGTTTGCAGTTGATTTACACTATAACAGTATACGATTGCAATAATGTCAAGTTTTTCAAGTGCTGTGAAATATGATGTAGAGAAATTTGATGGAAGAATCAATTTTGGCTTGTAGCAGATACAAGTCAAGGATGTGTTGATACAATCAGGTTTGCACAAGGCGTTGAAAGGAAAGATCGCTGATATGGATAATGAAAACTGGGAGGAACTAGATTTGAGAGCAGCAAGTGCAATTCGTCTGTGTTTGGCTAAGAATGTTCTTGCAAATGTGCAAGGAATATCAACAGTTAAGGAACTTTGGAGGAAACTCGAAGGGTTATATTAGGCAAAGGGCATCTCAAATCGGTTGTTATTGAAGGAGCAGTTTCATAATCTGCGCATGGATGACAGCATGAAGATCTCCGACCATCTTAGTACCATCAATGGTATTGTCTCTAAATTAGTGGCAATTGGAGTGAAGATTGATGATGAAGATAAGACACTAAGGCTTATATTGTCTCTTCCGTCTTCCTATGGGCACATCAAGCCTATATTGATGTATGGGAAGGAAACTCTGAATTTTGAAGAAGCTGCCAGTAAAGTCATTGCTGAAGAAAGAAGAATGAAGAATAAGGGTAGCACTTCATCAAATTCACTGTTTGTAGCTAGAAGTGACAGTTATAGGAAAAAGAATCGTGGAAAGAGTGTGATATGCTGGAAATGCGGAAAGCCTGGGCATGTAAAGAAAAATTATCCAAGTGGCGCGGTGTTGGAGAGAGACTCTCAATCTGATGCTTGCAACATTGCTCTCCTAGAGGGAGAGGATGATCTTTACTAGAAAGTAAGAAGTATATCCTCATGGCATTACCGCGCTGCCATGGAAAAGGATAAGTTGTTGCTAGCGGATCCACAATTGCACACGGGCATTGATTGGCATTGAGATGCAGGATGTGTGGTAGGAGTTATGTCGATGGCTAAGAAACTTCCAGGAAAAGCCAATGTGGAAGTTGCACCATAACTTTTCAACAAGGTCTCGACATGTGCCAAGGTGAAATTCTTGGAATTGTTTTATTCCAAGTGAGTGTACTTTTTATGGTGGAGTATGATAGTTCTTTGAACTATGATTGTTGGTATAGACAATGACAACAAGAGATTATCGGTGTTGACAACGGAAGATGAAGCTGTGTTTATTTCAATCAAGGTGGAGATTTGTTAGTCCTACATTACTTAGAATTGGTATGGAAGTGGGTTGCTAAGGCTATATATAGAAGCCTAAGTTCTACATTTCAATTTGCACCAGTCAGAAATACTTTAAGCTTGTATATGATTTTCTTCCTTTGTACTCTTGTTTTAGAGTGTTGTGAGGTGTAGTTCAAATATTTGCTTTGTGAGAGTGTGGGTGTACTGGGGTGTGGTAAGAGAGAAGTCTGTGTGTTGTAATAATTTTCATATAGTGAGATTCTCTGGTTGTCTTTTGACAGCGGCCGTGGTTTTTCTTCGGTTTTGGAGTTTTCCACGTTAAATTCTTGTGTTGTGGTTGTGTTCCTATTTTATTTCTCTGTTTATGGTGGTTCTCAAGGAGGGAAAGTGTCTTAGTTTCCCAACAATTTTAATACACAAAATACATATTGCAAAGATTATTTTAACAATCATTCTCATTCATCAATCTTTTGTTGAAAACTTGGCCAAATACACTTATTCTTGAGAAACTTTTTAGTGCTTCAATTTGTAACATTTCCTCTATTCAGAGAGTGAATTCTTGTATTCTATTATCGAGTTTGTGTAAAGGGTGAGTCATCCATTGTGAACAAGAGTATGGTATCTCTTGTTTTTAAGAGTCTCAAACACAAAGGGTGAGGGATCCCAAGGTGTAAGAGTGCTCTTCGGTTGTAAGGAATTTAAAATTAGTGGAACTCTCAAGCGAGTTGCTTGGGAGACTGGATATAGGCCACAAGAGGTAACCGAACCAGTATAAATTGAGTTTGTATTCTTTCTTCCCTTATCTTTTTAAGTTTATTGCAAGTTTACTTCTCATTATCTTGTTCATCTATATAGCTAGAACTATAAATCACTTGCATTTTCATCTATTCAATCAAGTCTTATCATTGAATGAGGAATTAGAGTAGGATAATAAAGAAAAAGCTTGAGAATTCAATTCATCCCCTCTTAAGTTTATTGAGACCACTTGGATAACAAAACTCAATATCCTAAAAAAAGGCTTGAACTTTAGAACCCCAAAAGAAACAACAACACCCCCCCTAAAAAAAAAGACCCGAGACTTTAAGACCCAAAGACACATGGACCAAAAACAAGACTCTAACCCAAAAAGAGAGGAAAAAAGGAACTATGCTCCCAAAAAAGCAAAGGGAAAAAATAAAACAAAATAAACTAGACGTCTAAACCCAATTTCATTACAGCATAAAGAAAAGAAAATAGCACAGAAGTAAAGGGATGAGGTGGTGGCAATGGTGGTGAAAATAACAGGCAGAGGCACCGCGATAGGCAACAGAGGGAGAGGAGACTCATGGCTTCATGGAAGGCAGGACAGAGAGAGGAGGCTTCGTGGAGGCGCCTTTTGACCATCATCCTGTGACATAGCTGTGGCGATGCTACTGCTGTCGAGTGGCAGCTGGTACATGAACAGTAGTGCGAGGTTGGACCTCGTAGGGTGCTAGTCGCGGTGGTTCCCTAAGGCTGCAACAGAGGAAGGCTGGACGATGGTTGTGCACGATTGTACGAGGCTAACCGGCAACAAGGAAGAAGGAGAAGTGGAGGTTTTATTGTTCTTCCCTTTTTGTGTTGATTTTCTGTTTTTGGATTTGAAGTTTGATTTTTGATTTTGGTTTGTAATATGGGACTATATTGGAAAGGAGATGATAATGGCTGAAGGTGGAGGGCGTGAGTTCATGTTGGTGGGGGAGGATGAGTCAGGTTATTGGTGGAAAAGAGGAAAGTGTGAAGAAAGTTGGTGATAGATGATGGTTGCAAGGCTACAATGGAGTTTTCAGGTTACAAGAGTTAACAGGGATGATAAAGGTTCTGTGGTGTGGAGATGGTTGTGATGGTGATGCTGGCTCGATGGGGGCAATGGAGGCTATGTGTTTCAGGTTGCGGTGTAGGCAGCCTACGGCTGTATGATGGTGATTGGTTGGTGTAAGGTGATTGTGCTGCCGTCCTGTATTTCTGTGATTGTCATTGTTTGTCCTCTAATAAAAACTCAATACCTATTTATGTAGAATTATCTTAGGAAAAAAATGCAACAACGAAAGGTTGATATTGACTAAATACAAAATTCCTTATTGATGCTGATTTTTTGAAAATGCTTTGATTAGGTAAAATTAAGAAAATGATCTGATTTTGGAACCAAAATGATTTGATTGAAATAAAGAAAAAAGAAATTGATACTGATTTAAAAAGATGTTGACTAAACTAAGTTAAGAAGATTTGATGCTAATTAATAAAACTAAATCAATTTTTAAAAAAGAAAAGAAAAGCTAATGGAAAGAAAAATATTTTTTTGTTACTTTTTATTTTTGTTTTTTGTTAAAAAACTCAAATAAAATATAGTATTCACAGTTGCCCCTCTTTACTTTTTTATTACTAGAAAATATAAAAACTATAGGGTCTATTTGGTTTCAATTTTCAATTTCAGTTTTTAGGATTTTGTGAAGCAAATACTAAAAACTAAAAATGAAAATTGAAAAATGGAATTTGTAGTTTTCAGAATTTTTAGTATTTCCTTCTCAAAATTTGGAAAACTGGGAAACTGAAAATTAAAACTTAAATCAATCAGGCCCATAGTTTTCTATATTTTCTTTATAAGGAACAAGTAAATATATGAATACATATTTTGGAAGATTAGGGGATAGTGAAGATGCATGACTTGGGAGTGAGGAGGGATGGAAGTGGAAAGACAGATGATGACAATGAATTTTTTATTACCGGTGATGATTGATGATAAGATAATGATGAGTGTAGGATGGCAATGCTAGACGTATGATAAAAATGATCCAATAGATAATGCCAGATGGTGATGATGATTATGAATGCGTAATGATGACAATGACTTAGTCAATGATGCTAAGTGACTCAATAATTATTGCACAATTATAATGTTAGGTTAAAAATGAAATTTAAATACATGTGAAAGTAAAGGTTTGTAAAATTAAACGCATGTAAAATTTAAAAACTGAAAGTAAAGACTTGTGAAATTAAACGTGTGTGAAAGTAAAAACTGTGAAATGTAAACATATGTGAAAGTACAATTTATGATATTTAAATGTATGTGAAAATAAAAGCACGTGAAAGTAAAATTGGTAACACAGGTGAAAATAAAGGCATGTGAAAGTAAAAACTTTTGAAATTAAAAGCATGTGAAAGTAATTGATCGTGATCAAGACAAAAAAGTAAATGATGTTGATTGGGACAGAAAAATAAATGGTGTGATCTTGCAAAAAAGTAAATGATGTGATACTACCAGAAAGTAAATAATGCGATAATTGCTGAAAAGTAAATGATGTAATAATGCAAAAAAGTAAATGATGCAATAATTGCTGAAAATTAAATAATGTGATAGTGTTGAAAAGTAAATGATATGATAATTGTGAAAAAATAAATGATGTGATAACTGCTAGAAAGTAAATAATGTGATAAATACTGAAAAGTAAATGATGTGATAGTATGGAAAATTAAATGATGTAATCATTGTGACCAAAGAAATTATACTGAATTAAATGGATGCTCAATGAATTATATGTGATTTTTTTCATGATAGATGATATTTACAAAAAAATGCAATGATTTATGATGTAGAAAAGCAAATGCCAAGGATGATTGAATAATGTAATAATGATATGATGAATGATATGACTTGTGACAACCATGCCTAGATGATTTGATGGTGTAAATGATGGATGCCCTAACATGATGAGATAACTTCACAAAGAGAAAAGGGAAAAAAAATTTGCCCCCATTTGTGACATGAAAAATGTTGATGCTATGGACATAATGAATGTCCTAAATGATTTGGTGATGGGAAAGTGTACGACCTAATATGATAAGATAACTTTGCATATGATGAATGATGATGAAACCTAGATTATTTGAGGATGAGAAATTTGCCTCGATTTGGCGTTTAAGCATCCCTTTTGGGAAAACCTTTGTCTGATCCAACAAGAGCCATTTTGAGAATAGTTTGTTTTATTATTTCCTCTAATTTCTCTCCTTTCTCCTCATTCCCCTTTTCTCTAGTTTCCAACTCCCCATTAATCTCATCTTCAGTTCCTGACCTTGTCATACTTTTGACTTTGCTTCTTTTTTCGATTTTGCACATCTCTGGTTCTCAATTGAGCAAAGCCTCTCTTTTTCTCTCCCTCTCTCTCTTTCTCTTTCTCTTTAGCTCTAATTTTTTTCAAGACCACTTTTTTGGGTTCTCGATCTAGTGAACTGTTCGTTTTCCCTTGGATTTCTCTTTCTTTTTTTTTGCTTTTTGCTTTGTGTTTGCTCTAATTTTTACCTACACTATCTTTTCAGGTTTTCAATCTAGCGAGCTCTTTTTGAATTAGACATTGAATTGACTCCTTGATGTCTTGATTATGCATGATGAGGATTTGATGACAAAGGAAAGAAAGAATACATGTGAGATAGAAGTTAGAATGAAATGGTTGAATTTGAAAGTGCATGATATCTACAGAGCACAAAGGATTAGAATGAGGTGGAATGGATGTGCAATACAGATTTCATTTGATTACCTATTTCGTCAATTACTTGGCTACTCTGAATTAGAATTGATGATCAAAGATTAGAATCCACTGCTATGCTACAAATATGTGTTGGACTGTTGGTTCTTCATTCTGTGGGGGTGACTCTTGTCTGATCAATGGTCATGTAATTGCTCCAGCTCTCCATCGTTCATAAGCTTTTTTTTGCCTAATTCTGAAGTGACACACATTTTCCTAGAATAAGCCCGAAAGTTAGAACTAAGATGCTGAATTTTGACCAGCTAGACTTCTGATGTTGCTTCTGAGCTCTTTATGAAAGTTGTAGATAATCCTCTTAGCTTTCTTACAAGTCAAATAGCATAAGTTTCAGAGGTTTACAACTCCAGTTAAGTGCAAAATAGAAAATAGTGCCAGAAGCATAGTTATGTAGAAAATTCTCATTAATGCACAAATCAATATCCAAACTCAAACATGATGCAAATCCATACAATTAGGCATAAAAGAGAGCTAAGACACTAAGAACAGAGTACAAAATATGTAAATAAATTCATACTTATCACTCCCCCACACTCAGCTTCTTGTATGTCGTCATACAAGACCGACAATCAAGCAATGGTCAATGTATCAAAGCAATCAAATTATCCTCAAACCAACTACTAATAACCCAAAAATCATAAACTTAACACAAAACAAGGAAAAAAAAAACAAAATTCCGATTCTAATGAACTATGAGGAAACAAGCATAATGGGCAAAAACACACCATCAAGCATCAAATCCTTCCAAGCAAGACTCATGCAAAGGAGAGCAAACAAGGTAAATTTCACTCATAACAAGCAAAGATCAAGGACATGGACCTCACAAGGCTAGTGTTTACTACTCAAGTTTCTCCCAAGTGTTTTATCTTAGATTTTGACACTTAATACCTCTCAAATGAAAATGCATTACCATATGCTTGCAAGTTATCTCACTCTCTACTAGTCACACATGCATACACAAATCAAGAGGGCTTACGGTTGTAATGGGGCTTAGGTGAGAGGTAGAAAATATAAAAAAGACTAAGCAAAGTTAAACATAAGGCTAAGAGAGCAAATGCATTTCCATAAGAGCAAAGATGCAAGAAGTGCAATTTCCAAACAAAACATGCTCAATCAAGCCTAATTTCCCATAGCTTAACCAATTGCCCACAACTTTTTATTCACAACAATTTTCCATTTGCAAAATTTTCCTTTTTATTCTTTTGATTTGTTTTACCTTTGGTATTCTCATGCATATTTATGTACCTTTATTGCCACACTTCCCTTTTGGAACTTCTCTTTACAAGATCATTCACTCCCCCACACTTAAAACAATGCATGTCCTCATGCAAAACCCCCACACTTATGCTCAAACACATACGAAGAATGAACGAAAAAAAATGGTAGTCATGTGGTCAAGTAGCTAAAAACAAAAAAATGCCGCTATCATCTTAATGCATAATATGCTAATAACAAAGCTTCAAGAAAGATAAAAGCCAAGCTCTAGAATGCATAATCAATGAGAGAACACACAGACAAACAAAATAAGAATGGCATGCAACATATCCATCCATGAAAGGCTCAAAAACTCAACCAAGCATTATGTCCATATACTCAATCAATGTAATGAAGAGCAAATTACCAAGTGTGCATTACACAAAGCACAATTCATAGTCAAGCAAGTTAGGAAAAATGCCAAATACACTAAAAGCCAAGATAGTAATCCTCAATCGTATCAATGGAATAGCACACAACACAACTAAACAACAACTAATAACCTAAGGTTAGTAGCATGTGAAATCCTACACTAAGCATGCTTTATTGAAAATTAAAGACGAAAAACTAAAAGAAAAATGGTGATGAGAACTCTCTCATGGCGGCTTATGCTTGAACTGATTTAGGAATTCACACCAAGGTTTGTATTCCTGACCCCCGCCAGGATCCCATATTATGTAAACCACATCATAGGTCTTGAACCTATTTAGCTTCTTGGACCTAAGTGCTGTAATATTTAGTGCACTCCTTGGAGCATTGGGGCTTTTCAAGGTCCTAACATCCCAGCAATAATACACTTTAAGTAGGGAGGGATGTGAATCCCACAAGAAGGCTTCCATTAATTGCATTTCCCATGATCTAGCTTCCAAGAATTGGCTGCTTGGTGCTCTACAGGTCTTCCACATATAGCCAAGAGCTGATCATCACTCTCCAAAATGCCATACTCATGTGGCCTAAATAGGGGAATATGAGTGGGCTCCCAATTAACTTTCTCTACTTCTGCCTTTGCCTCAAGTGGAGAAAAATCCCAGCTCACCTCAACAATAGTTGTCCCATTAGTGTCTGGCACTAAAGATGTTCTTTCCAACATACCAAACTCATCATTAATGCTGATAGTAACAGAATTCCCTTAAATGCCAGCTTCAATCTCCTGGCACACTGAGCATATATAACCACCATGACATGCATGACATACAAACCCCTCCTCATCATTTAGATCCATGCCAGGAAGGAGGGGGTATAGATCACTCAAGGGGTCAATAGCCCCTGCTTTCAAAGTCTTCTCCATCTCCAAAGAAACTACAGGGAATAGATTTTCCTTAATCATCCTAATCGGGGGCTCCAAGGAAAAATGGAATTGCATAAGGAACTCTTTATACACATCCTCAACCTCACTAGAGTGATTAACTTCCATCCTCTCAGTTGATATAGGTAGTGGCTCCTAGAAGACAATCACTATATCAAACTCCTTATCAAACTCCCCTGTAAGTACCTTAGCCAATGTCTCTTGTGGAACCTCAACAACTTGCTCCAAAACATAACAGCTTTCATCAAATGATGACCCCAGTAGCTCTTCAATCATGCTAGAATTTGCATCATCTATCCTCTCAGTTGGCTCTAACGATGGCTCCTCAACAATTGGCTCTTCATATGAGATTAGAGGTTAGGATAAGAGGCTTTATAGTCCTCCAATTCAACACGAAGCTCTTGGAGACCAATATCAATCTTTTGCTGATCGTCTTGAGATTTCTTAAGCATTTCCAGCAATTGGTTCCGTAACTCATGGGTTGATGGTTCAGATAATGGTTGAGGTAATTTGTATCTGTATTAGGGTGGTTGATCAAAGGATGGTGAATAGCATGGTGGGTATGGGGATGCTTCTAGTGATAGTGGCCCAAAATATGGCTATTGGTAGTAGTCATGGTAGGAGTCATGGTAAGGCTCATGGTATGCGTATGTGTATGGCTTATGGCAAGGTGTTGGATTTGGTTTAGGATATGTTAGAAGTGGTGGTGGTGGTGGTTGGTAATATGGGAGTGGTTGTAGCTCAAACCATGGTTGTTGGATTTGCATTCTCTTGACATATTGCTTTAGGAAGCACTTTATCTTGTCCAATTTCTCCTCTAATCCTTGGTAAGGATTATTCACTGTCCTATTGCCTGCAAAACCATAAGAACCATACTCTTGGAAACCAAAATAAGGGTTGGTGCTCATATCAGCTCAAATAGAAGTGAGTAAAATAAAAGAAAATGCAAGAGAGAAGAAAAAGCTATAATAAAATTATATAAAATAACCAATAAAAAGCTATACAAGGTATTGGTTGATGATGGGATACAAAAACAAAAGAAAAGCAAGCATGAAAAAAAATGAAGAAATGCAAGAAAAATAAAATAAATTGAAAAATTGGCCTAAATGATAAAATTTGGCAAAAATAGGGTAGGGCTTACTATAGTGTGTCTTGTTTAAAATGCCAAAAATACTTGGGATACCAAGTTCCGTGGCAAACTGAGATAATTCAAAACAGGACAACACCTATTTTTAGCACCAAAAACACCGTAAACAAACGAAAATGTGAAAAATGTGATAAATGCAAGGATGCTTAAATATGTACAACTATATACAAGCCTACTAGCACCAATATCCTCGACAACAGCGTCAAAATTTGGTAGGGACAAGGGTGTCATGGCTCTAACTCTAACAAATTAACAAATTTATTTAAAACTGAATTGCATTAAAAGAGTAGTATAATGTTGTGCAGCTCGAGTCTTTTTCCAACGATATTGGTGAACTAATAGACTATGCAACAAGGGGGTTTTTCATTGAGTGTATCAAGCAAAAATAGAATATAAATTAAAACAAGAAATAATTAATAATTAACCAAAACACTAGCACAAGGATTTCCTAGACCTAGAATCCATCGATCCTTGACATAGACATTTCATGAAACACGTGGTAGGTGACTAACTTGTGCCTAGAATCATGCAATCACACAACCTTGGCACCGTAATTCACTTAGCAATCAATTAATCACCAAGCATTTGGTTCGCATACAACACCTAAGTAATTGAGATCTCAATCCTTAAATGCATTCACTAACTTGAGCACCAATTATATTAGTCTAACCTCAATCAAGAATTAATCCCAATTTCCTATGCTAACTAACCATTCATCAATTAATTAATCAAGTCATACCTAGTCAACAATCTCAATTATGCATCCAACCCACGATCATGAATTAGTATACAAAATCAAGATTCATTCCAACTGCATACTCACACATTCACATATCAAAATCAATCAATTAATCAACATAAACATATGAGGAATGGAAGCAATATGAGAGAAGGAAAATCAAGAAACCAAACCATGTATTCATTGAATATGCAAGCCTTAAAACAAACCCTTGGGCTTGGAGAATCCTTAATACTAGTTCTAAACTCACTCATCCATAGAGAAACTACAATAAAAATGGAAAGTAAAACCTAACCTAAGAAGAAGAGAATGAGTGAGGAAGAAATGGGTAAATAAGAGGAAAGATGAAGGTGGAGGAGGGAGGAGGAGATAGGAAGAGAGGGAGAAGAGAAGAAGAGCTAAAATTACTATAACCTAAGCTAATTTGAGCAAAAAGGTCGTGTCTTTGTTTTAAGAGTTTTGGGAATTATTTAAAGACCCAAAAACTCATTAAAGCGTGTATAGCACTGTCACTGCTCGCTGCAGCAACCTTGGCTCACTGCAGCTAGCATGTCTGCACTAAAAGTTCCAAACGGCAGCAAGTTGTTTTAAGTTTTGACCCCTGAAACGACTAAATTAACTCTTGGTGTCTTCAGAAAAGTTGTAGATCTTTTTCTTCCCTTCAAAATGGGCACCTTATTTGCCAAATTTGGACTTCGGATGAGGAAGATATGCCTTGATTATTGAAGCATGTCCAATTTGAAAATTCAGCACCTCAGTTCTGACTTCCGGGCTTATTTTGACCAGCTAGACTTCCGATCGAACTTTTGAGGTGTTGCAGATAATCCTCTTAGCTTTCCTACAAGTCAAAGAACATAAGTTTCAGAGGTCTAAAACTCCAGTTAAGCGCAAAATACAGAACAGTGCCAAAAGCATGATTATGCAAAAATTTCTCATTAATGCACAAATCAATGTCCAAACTCAAACATGATGCAAATACATACAAGAGCTAGGACACTAAGAATAGGGTACAAAATATGTAGATAAATGTATACTTATCATTCATCCACTAAGTTCATTTTATTAGTGCTTTGGGACAGGTCTAGATTTCTAGAGGTCATGATTCCTAGATTGCCACTATCCATAGGATAGAGGTCCAATTCATAAAAAGATCACAAGTAGGGATAAACCCTCTCAATGTGATCGATCCATGATACAAGTAACAATCTGGGTGGTATCCCATCAAATGCCAAAGTGGGCATGAAGCCCCTTAGTGACAATGTTGAGAACCCATCTAATCCTAGGTTTGTACAAGCTTGGGTATAGAGTCAAAAATATGTGTGAGATAGTAATTGTACACTATGTGTGAAAAGCATACTTATTCCTGTAAAACAAAAGCTCAAAAAATATATGTGCAAAAAGGTCATCTACCCTAAGATTTGAGTGGCAAATATTTAAAGATAAACTAAATAGTTATTTACAAATAAACAAAGGAAGATATTTATTTACAAAAATTCAAAAAAAAAAATGGTATGAAATGGAAAAAATATTATAAGGCTATAATTATTTGTATAATTTACTCTAATAGGCTTGACTCTCTAACTATTCCCAATGGAGTCACCAAACTATCACAACGTCCTGAAAGGCACAGTGATGAATTTGCTACTTTAAGAAACTCAAGATAAATATCAGTCATTCTTCAAAATATTTTCCTTAAATTGACTTTGTTGTCATTCAAAACATATTGTTTTAAAGCTTTCAGAAGGGTTCTGGAGCTAACATTGGTGATGTTGGCTAGACAAGGGTGATGGAGGTTGTGTGTTTTAGGTTACGGTGTAGGTGACCCGTGGCTATATGATGGTGATGGGTTGGTGTGGGGTGATTGTGCCGTTGTCTTGTATTTCTCTGATTGTCATTGTCTGTCCTCTACTAAAAAGTCAATATCTATTTATGCATAATTACCTATGAAAAAAAAATACAATAATGAATGATTAATTCTGACTAAATAGAAAAATGCTGATTGATGCTAATTTTTCAAAAAGATTTGATTGGGTACAATTAAGAAAATGATCTGATTTTGGAAACAAAGAAGATTTGATTGAAAGAAAAAAAAAAGAAATTGATATTGACTTAAAAAGATGCTGACTAAAATAATTTAAGAAGATTTGATGCTAATTAAGAAAACTAAATCAAGTTTTAAAAAAGAAAAGGAAAGCTAATAGAAAGAAAAAGATTTTTTGTTATTTTTTATTTTTCTTATTTGTAAAAATACTCGGACAAAATATAGTATTCACACTTTCCACTAACCTCCTATAGGAAGAGGGATTAGGGTGAACAGCAATACCTTCCTTTTGAGGTTTAACAAAAGGATCTGAGGAGCTAGATGTAGGACTGGAAGCTATAGGACCAATGTCTTAAAGAAGTTCCAAAGTACACTTTCTTCTTTGAATCAGTGCAATACCCCTTTTAGACCAAGCTACCTCCATACCCAAAAAATATTTCACATTCCCAAAATCCTTGATAGTAAAGTCTGGGTGCAACAATTGGTTGACCTGATCTATTTCATGAATGTCATTATCAGCCAATAGAAAATCATCTAAATGCATGAGTGGCAATAAAATGACCAGAAGACATTAGATAAGTAGGTTTTGTGAGATAAAATTAGATGCCTAGCATCTACTTGATTTAAGGCACATGATCTTTTTAAAGAAGTTTCCATCTTTAATATGATAAGAAATTGGAAAACTTTCATCTTCTGATTTCTTTTGCTTTGAGGAACCTAACATGGGAAAAAATAGGAATCACAAATTCCTGGATTGACAGGAACCGTGTATGCAGGTTGAGAGGTAAGGTGCTTTGATTTGGGCAGATGTTGAAAGGGGAATAATGTCTCGTGATAAAACATTTCTTGACAAGAAAATTTCTTATAGCGTGGAAATCGAGCAGCACAAACCCTCTAGTTCCTTTCTTAAAATCAAGAAACACAAAAGGCAGCAAGGCTTTTTTTTTTTAAAACCAACTCTATGAGACCTCAGAATTTCATTCACATTTAGTTGCTTTGCTGCATACTGCTCTTTCTTACTCTTACATGGTCATGGCAAAATGTCACAGTAGTATATTTCCTGCTATCTATTTACTTGTATTCGGTTTGAACTTTTAACTGTGGCAAAAAATTTAAAAAAATCTTTTACTCAATTTTTGACTCCTTGAACAAAATTGGGCACTACAGCTAGTAGTTGAACCCTGTTTGTTTATGGTGATATAAAATCTTTCGCGAAATGTTAGTTTCAGATATTTTAAGGAGATTCCACATGCTTATGAGAGGATTTTTTACAGATTTAAAATAAAAAATGATAAACTTGATATTTGTCCTGTTTTTGTGGAAACTCGAAATATGTCATCTTTTTTTATATATAAATTGTACAAAGGTCGTGCGAATTGACTTTTGTACATAAGTTGTGTAAGCCTGACACAACTTATATAGTAAATTATAGACACAACAGTGCATAAGTCACACCAAGCTGGGGCGACCTACACAGATCATAAGTCGCCCAAGTATGGTGCGACTTTTCTATGCTAGGTCACTCTAGCTTGGTGCGACTTATGCACTACCGATGTCTACAAATTCACATAGAAGCTATTTAAACTAAATTACACTACACTAACAAATTAGACTAAACTACACCAAAAAAAACTAAAACATAATTACACAAAAACTAAAATAATATATAAATTAAACTAAATTTTTTAAATGAAAATGATATACTAGATCGACAAAGCTGCCATAAATTACTAACACTAAATTTAAACTAAACTAACCAAACAAAATAAAATTTTACTAAATTAATTACACTAAACTGAAATTAAACTAAAATAATAAATTACATTAAACTAAATTAAACCACAAAACTAAAACAATAATAAATTAATAAATTACACTAAAAAACTAAACAAATTACTTAAACACATTACTAACTAAATAAAACTAAAATGCAAAACTAAACTAACTAAAACTGAAACAAATTACTAACTAAACAATAACTTAAATTAAAATATAAAAATAAAATAACTTTAACTAGTGAACATAAAAAATTACCAGCTCTTCTAATTTTTTAGATATATATGCCCATCATCATCATAACGGTTAAGATTTTATCGCTCTATAGCTTTTTTTTTAATACCGACTAAATATCAACCGTTACTATAATGATAGATACATATCTACAAGATTGGAAGAGCTAGTAATTTTTTTATATTTACTTGTTATTTTATTTTTATATTTTAATTTAAGTTATTGTTTAGTCAGTAATTTGTTTCAATTTTTTGTAGTTTTTTATGTTAGTTTTAGTTAGTTTAGTTTTGTATTTTAATTAGTAATGTTTTAGTAATTTGTTTATTTTTTGGTATAATTTATTAATTTATCATTATTTTAGTTTTGTGATTTAATTTAGTTTAATTTCAGTATAGTGTAATTAATTTAGTAAAATTTTATTTTGTGTAGTTCATTATTTTGTTTGGTTAGTTTAGTTTAAATTTAGTTTTTTGTAGTTTATGACAACTTTGTCTATCTAGTATACCATTTTCATAAAAAAAAATTCAGTTTAATTTCAGTTTAGTACAGTGTAACTTAGTTTAAACAGCTTTTGTGCGAATTTGTAGACATCAGCAATGCATAAGTCACACCAAACTGGAGCGACCTAGGACAGAACATAAGTCCCAAAACCCTTGGACGACTTATGTTTTGTGCAAGTCGCTCCAGCTTGGTACAATTTATGCACTGCTATATCTATAATTTACTACAGAAGTCGTGTCAAACTTGCACAACTTAAATACAAAAATCAATTCGCACCACCTTTGAACGACTTATATATATATATATATCGAATTCCCATCAAAACAAGACATATATCAAGTTTATCATTTTTTTAATTTTAAATTCACAAAAAATCCGCTCATGGGAGGCTACTTCAGGATGCCAATCATGGAGAAGGATAATAGTGCTCTTTATACGGAGTGATGAACTAGATGCAGCCTAGCCACTTCTTTTTTTCTTTTTTTGGTTTTAAGGAGTTCCTAGTGAAGCTAAGAGGAAATGAGAAAGGAAATGGGTAAATGGAAATACAACCTCAGACCCAATGTCAACAAACTCTTAATCTAGACCAAGAGTAATGTCATGTGTGCTACACCTTTATTGAAACGAGATCTTTTTCCTGTATAGTTCTATTATTTTGGCCAAGACATTTGCCGTTAACTGTTAACCGAAAAAGATATTCTCATGTTAACTTCGTACATGACTTTATCATGTAATCTCCCGTTATCAATTTTTTTTACAAGGCAAATATGTTCGAATTGTTGGGTAGAGGAATCATCCACTCATCCTTGATATCATGAAATTTGATCCTCCTCCATGAGCATTGTTATCGTTGGATTTTATGGACTCATACCGCCAATAAAACTTAATTTTGTTTATGAGCCGCTAGAATTGCTCAGAGAAAGCATAATATAATTCACTCGCAATACTGAACTTTGATCATGCATGTAATATTTTATCACAATCCAATTCCACATGGAAACTCCACTTTGGCTCAAGGAAGCCATCACAAGGGATATGAATTCTGTAAATAAACTAGAATACAGATGGCTGCTAGAAGTTTGTAGGTTCAGTATGGAAGCAAAAGGGTACTGAACTCATTTCTGACTAGTCAGATTAAAATCTCCTTAAATTTGATAGTAAACCCCCCCCCCCCCCTCCCCTCTCCTTTCTTTTCTCTCTCTCTCCCCTCCTCTTCTTTCTCCTCCTATTTTAATCCCCCTTGTTCGGGAGCAAAAGTCAAATCAGAAGCCATGGCAAACAAAATGCACAAGAGCCTCATCAAGCAATTGGAAGCTCACCAGAGTCACTGATAACCACCTTCTTTCTGGGACGGTCACCCCGATCTGTCTCCTGTGACTCAATCAGCCTAACAATGTCCATGCCTTCCAAAACTTGGCCGAATACCACATGCCTCTGATCCAGCCATGGTGTCTGCCAATGCATCAGACTGATTAGGCCAAAACCCAGGATCATAAGCATGGTCCCCTTAGTCCCTTACTTGAACTAAGATTTTTGGTGTTATGTTATAAATATACTATGTTTCGCATTCAATCACAGCATTCTGGCTGTTGCATATCAGTAACTCGAGCAATGCAAAAGGGCATGCATGGATCTAACTCACAGATTAGTGGATTTTGTCTAGAACAAGGGTTGACAAATGAAGAGTATTGAAGCACAGAAAGATACCTTCACAGTGCATATGAAAAACTGACTCCCATTTGTGTTAGGGCCTGCATTTGCCATGCTAACAACTCCAGGTCCAGTATGAGACACTACAGATATTCTACATATCAGCATTATACTAGCAATAATACTTCAACTGAATATTCACCACGGAACATGAGAATAGAAGAAGATGCAGCACAGAAAAAGTTCCACCATTTATTTTTAAATCATACTTATAAAAAATGCTTTGAGCAGCAGTATTTTCCTTGCAAAAATTTGTGAATGCCAACAGCTATGTTTAGCACATAATGAGGACTTAAAGCAAAATCTCTTGGGATACACTGCTAAATTTGAGCAATATTAATTAGACAGACACATTCTTTCACATACACACAGTAGCTTCACATCACCAGCCGTTTAACTAGTCTCAAACTTATTTAACCAACAATCTACCAATAATTAACCAAGGGGTTTGTAGCAGGAATAGTGAGCAAGTATAAGCAGTTTAAGTGGTTAGTGATAGGTAAATTACTGGTAAAATAAGTTTGATATTTGGGTATCTGAAGCAAAGTGTGTGCAGAGCGAGTGAGTAAGGTTTAGAGTATTATGAAACAGCGGAGCCACCCACCGTGTGGCAAGTGAGGAAGAGTGGGTAAACTCACGTTTAAAATTCTCATCTTTGAAAGTACGACCGTAAATACTTTTGCCTCCGGTCCCCTGCAAGAAGAGAAGATAATAGAAGAGATAAATGAGAAGGGAGAGGGAAAAAGAAGGAAAAGTAGAGCCGGTTGCATTGCAAATTGCAATGAAAAGAAATAAATAAAGAGGCATACATTTCCTTTGTCAAAGTCTCCTCCTTGAATCATGAAATCCTTGATTACACGATGAAAGGTGGATCCCTTGTAGCCAAAGCCCTTCTCTCCAGTACAGAGGGCACGGAAGTTCTCTGCAGTTTGGGGCACATCGTCACCGTACAGTCCAATCACAATCCTCCCGGCGAGCTTCCCAACTGGATTTCCGATGCTGATGTCAAAGTACACTTTGTGAGTCACTTTCGACTGTAAAGGGGCTGTCACTGCATCCTCCGAACTCGCCCGGACCAAACCCTTTCTCTTCCTTATCGCTGCAAGTGGTGGTCCACGCGCGCAATCACCATTCACGGTCACATCCAGATTCCATGTGTGCTTGAGCTTCCATGAGGTACCACTTGCTCTTGCTCCAACACTGGTTCTGCTTTTGTTTCTGTTTCCTGGAGCAATTGACTGAGTACCCAAAACACAATGATTTTAAGGGAAAAACGAGAAAAACAAAATGATAATTGTTAAAGGGCAAGGGAATGGGAAAACTAAACAATATTCATCATTTACCAACGTCGTTGTTGTCGCTGTTGTTGTAATTGTAAAGACAGCCGCCATTGATTCCCCTCTCCTCAGCCTCGCCACACTGGCACTGCGCACCAACATCTACACTTGGATTTGTGATCACCTTACGATTACGATTGAGGAGATACCCATCCCAATATCCTCCATGAAATTACCATACTATCCCCAAATTTTTACTATAAATTTTAATATATTCAATGCAATTTGAAAACAACTATTAAAAAAAAATATTTGTACATTCAGGGGCATAGCTAAGATAAAAAATCTACCAAAAAAAAAATAGATAAGATAAAAATGTTATGTATACTTATTCTCTATGAGATACCATATTGACTTATATTTTATTTACTATTGAATGAGTGTCGACTTTATTTAAATGAGATTCACACCCTATCTAGTAAATAATGTGTGAGTCGACACGGTATCATACACACAATGATACAAATAACAACTCTAGATTAGTGCATAAACGAGCTGGCAAGTGCTCTTCCAGCTTAACGAGAAATTTCAGTTTGAGCTGTGCACCTTTTTAAATTTATGAGAATTTAAAATTGTAAAAGAAATTCAATTACTTCAATTGAATTCCTATTATTTTTAAATGTTTTTGTCTGGATAAAAAAAATTATATTGCTTCACTTACAAAATACTTTATTTGCTTGATGGAATTATATTACCTTATCTATAGGTAAGAGTGGATGGTGGGCACCGAACTACAAGCAACAATGGGTGGATGGTGGTGAACGGCATGCAAATTGGCAATGGGCAACAAGACATCAGCAATCAACAGTCAGCAAGACATTGGCGAGGGGCAGCAACCGACAGTGGTGGTGTGCAATGGACAACAAGTGCACTAGCAATGGGAAGTAGGACGCCAACGATTGGTGACCAAATGAGGTTAATAGGACACTATTAGCAGGCAGGTGACAACCGACTGGTGGGCGATGGTGACCGACTGATGGCCAGAGGTAGCTATTGACAACTAGCGGCGATAGGTAGCAGCCGGTTGGCAAGGGTGGTCAATGACTAGCAAGTATTGGTTGATGAATAGTGATAGACTTGGGGAGAATGAGAGTCATGAGAGATAAATGATGAAAAGAGAATTTTGAAATTCATTATTTCAATATTTGAAAATATATAATGAAATTACTTGAAATTTTGAAAAAAATTTCGTGTCAATATCCAAACCTCTGTTATCAATAGCGTGCGTGTCGCGGCCCTCCGCCGCTACAGGGTGCTCGTCGTGGAGCAAATGGCCGCGAATCGCGGTGCTTCGCGACGCCAATCGTAAGAATAGCGGCCGCTATTGCTTCAGGGTGTGATTTCCCTAGGTTTTGGCCTTTTCTATTAGGTCCAATTTATTGAGGGGAGTAAAAAATAATACAACACAGTTACAACCTACATTTTCTCCAAGCTTTCCATTGTTCCCTTCAATTTCCCCTGCCAAATGTTCTACTCCAACTAACTAGCGACCTCCCTACTTCTGATGCATAGCAGCTTCTCTTCATTGCAGTAGGTGGCTTTCTCTCTTCTTTCCCTCCCTTGTATTCATTCTTTCTCAAGCCAACTCTTTTTCATTTTTTTTTCCTTCCTTCTTACAATAACCATAACACAGTGGAGGCCTTATATTCCTTTTATTTTCTTTTTTTTTCTTTTCCTTCAACCATCAGTGTTCAAGGGCTTCAGGCCTTATATTTCTCTTTTCTTTTTTGTTATCTTCTCCTCTTGTCATTCCCCTATTTTATTTTATACTTCTATTTTTGTTTCAGACTTTTAGTCATGACAATACCATCACAACGAGCTGCTCCCTCTTCACGTGGTTTAGTGAAACCCACTAGTGCCAATATTGACATTGCATGGTAATGGAAAAGTTTGAAAGATATTAACAATAAGAAGAGTGTCACTTGTGATTTTTGTGGAAAAGTGACTACAGATGGAAACACTAGAGCCAAAAGACACCAAATGTGTGTAAAGGGGGATGTTGATTCTTGTAAGGTTCCCTAAGAAGTAAAACAACTTCTAAAAGAAGCTTTGGAGAAGAAAAATGCTTTAAAGGAAGCATATTTAGGAGAGATTCAAGAAGATAAAGATGACCAAAAGGAAGTACGAGAAATTTATCAAATTAAAAGTGGGAAAAGGCCTTCATTAATAACCGAGTCTTCTCTTAGGCCATCCAAGAAAGGACAAAATGTGAAAGGCCCCATGGATTTGCTTTTACTGAAAAATTGTGAAGCACAAATGAAACTTGGAAAAGCTCAAAGGCAAACAAGCATCAATGATGCTTTTGATAAAGAGGCAAAGGAAAGGACCATCCAATATATTGCTAGATTTTTTTTATAGGAATGAGATTCCTGTTAATGTTGCAAGATCAAAAAGCTTCAAGATGATGCTTGAAGTTGTTGGAAACTATGGTCCATATCTTAAGGCTCCAAGCTATCATGAGTTGAGAGTTCCACTCCTTAAAATGGAGTTGGAATTTATGAAAGACATGTTGAAGAGCCATAAGGAACAATGGGTGTAATTTGGATGCACAATTATGTCAGATGCGTGGACGGATAGGAAGAATAAGACCTGATCAATTTTATGGTGAATTGTCCAAAAGGGACAATGTTTGTGAGGAGTATTAATGCTTTTGTGTACATGAGACAGGGGAAAAAGTGTATGAGTTGTTAGATAACTTTGTGGAAGAGATTGGAGAACAAAATGTTGTCCAGGCGGTATTTGATAATGGAAGTAATTATGTCTTGGCTGGTAAGAATTACTAACTTAGCCTAATTGCCTTTTTTTACTTGCTTTGATTATTGGCCACTTATCTAGTTTCATTTAATTTGATTCTTCTCAAGCAAACTACTTGAAGCTAAGAGAAAGAATCTCTTTTGGACTGCATGTGCTGCACATTGTATGGACTTGATATTGGAAGACATTGGAAAGCTTCCACGAGTTAAGAAGACAATCTCAAGTGGAATAAATCTTATGGGCTTCATTTACAATCATACATTGGCCATGAACATTATAAGAAAGCTTACAAACAAGATGGAATTGGTCAAGGATGGAGTGACAAGGTTTGCTACAACCTTTTTTTTACCTTGCAAAGGTTGTTCAAACAAAAGCACAATCTTAGGAGGATGTTCACTTAGGCGGTGTGATTGAAGTCCAAGTTAGCCAAAGAAGTAAAGGGAAAGAGGGCAATTGATACTGTATTGCTAACATCATTTTGGAATGATGTGCAATATTGTATTAGGGTTATGGGGCCACATGTCAATGTCCTTAAACTTGTTCATAATGAGAAAAGGCCTACCATGGGATATATCTATGAAGCAATGGATCGAGTCAAGGAAACTATTCAACGAGTTCTCAAAGAAAAAGAAATATTGTATAAGGATGTTTTTGCTATTATTGATAGATGATGAGAGTCACAACTTCATCATTTATTGCATGCAGCTAGCTATTTTCTAAACCCTGAGTTCTATTATAGCAACGAAAATATATAGTTTGATTAAGAAGTGAAGTAAGGACTCTACAAATGTATTGAGAGATTGGTTAGAGATGAAAAGGAAGCTGACAAAATTGTATTGGAGTTACCTTATTACAAGAGGGCTAAACGTGTCTTTGGATCAAAGTTTGCAATAACACATAGGAATACACTGGCTCCCAATAAGAGTTTAAGATATACATGAATTTTGTATTTCATTATTGATTATTGATAAACATAGCAAATATCAATGCTAATTAATTGGGTTTGAATCACAGCTACATGGTGGAGGAATTATGGATTATTCACTCCTATATTACCAAAATTTGCTATCAAGGTGCCAAGCTTGACTTGTAGTTCATTGGGATGCGAGCGTAATTGGAGCACTTTTGAGCATGCATGCAAATATTAGTTATCACATTATTCTCCTCAACAAAGTTTTAAAGTTTCATTTAGTGCCTTAGAACTAACTTTGAAGTTTGAATTGAATTGTGAATTTGTGATGAGTAACACCATAATATTTAACCTAACACGCTTAGAACGTATTCAAATTCATTATTAGTTATTATTCTTTTGTTCCAGTTCTTAACTCTAACTTTTAGAAAATACTTAACGAAAATATGGGTTAATTTCTTTTTTTGAAAATAAAAATGAAAACGTGAGCCATGCGTAAAATATAAACCATGTCGTTGTCTTGTATATAACAAAGAGGGAACATTCATGTAATAAATGGAACACAAGATCTCAAACATAACAACCATCATTGATATATATAATAGAAGTTTCACCATACACCAAGTTAAATAGTAGCATTAGTACAGTTATCCGTGCAAATACATAAAAAAACATAAAATACATAAACCAGAAACTCTGCCTACTCAAGTGCACCTAAAGTAGATAACCTCTAAAAGCAAAAGAAGGCTATCATATGTAAAATATGTGCACATGCACTACTAAGACCGTTGCCAACTCCCACTGCTGCCCGTTCCAAAAGGGAGGAACATAACCAACCCATTGGGCTAGTTCGACTAGAGTGGCCAAACGATGAGAGGGTTGGGCATGAGCTCCACGATGGGATATCATCCTCATTCTACCTCCTTGAATCGGCTGAGTCATCGTAGCCTCAGTGCCTCCATTTGTAACGCCCCGATTTTCTGTCTGAGTGGAAAATGACCAAATTGCTCCTGAGGTCATTTTCAGCCCGGAATTCGAGGATGGCCGACCCGGCAGTCCTCGAAGGGCCAACTCAGTGTTTGAAGGGGATTGAAGGACCCTTGAGAGGTTCCGGAGGCGAAAGTCTCATTTTCTGCAGTTTCGGGTCAAAATGACCAAAATACCCCTATAGCGTTTTTATGCGGGTAAAGGTGCCGTTTGAGCCCGAAACTTTCCTCAGAGGTTTAAAACAATGTTTTTACATGTTTCAAAGCATCTGTTTGAGTCCCGGTGGTCCCGGGCAGTTTTAGTGCAAAATTACGATTTTGCCCCTAGAATAGTATTTTTGAGCTTAATGATGTAATTAAGCAAACCTAAGTAATATTAGGCTCTAATCGAAGATTAATTAATTTTCATAATTAATCTAAAGTCAAAATAAATTATTAAAATTAATTAGAATCTAAGATTGCTTAGATTAGATTTAAATCTCCTTTCTAAAACTCAAGATTTCACTCTTGGAATCTTGAATAGTGTTTCTCTCTCCAATTCCTTAAATCAAGGAATTTTGTCTATAATTGTTTATACACTAAAATGAGTTTATAACTCACTAATGATGCAAGAACACTCCTTAAATGTGTCTTGACAACCTTGATTACCCATTTTCTCACCTAAACACTTTCTTACAAATTCCTAATCTTAATCCTAATCAAAGATACACCTAAACACAACTCTAAACCACAATTAAAATGCAAGAAATCCCCCCCCATGGATGATGCAATTTCGGCCCTCTCTCTCTCATTTACAACACATGTTGATTTGTTTCTCACTCAAAGAACCATGCTTGAGCCATACCTTGAACCGTACCTCACCATACCTTGAACCATACCTCACCATGCCTCAAGATCACAACATCTCACCTCATGGAACTCATGGGGCTGCTCATCCTTGGCCGAAACCTTCCCTCCCTCCTTGCACTTTGCATTTGTTTCATTTCTCTATAAATAGCTTGCTTGGGTGAACTTGCATCATTTTGGGTTCATTTGCTAAGTGTAAGTTTCCAAAGAGCACTTCAAAGTTTCCTTTTTCTCTCAAGTTCAAGTGTTCAAGTTCTTCAAGTTCTTGATCCTCTTCTCTCATCCCAACCTTCAATCACTTGGTAGGGATTTTCTTTCAAGTATTTCCTTTATTTAAGTTCCATATCTAGTTATGTGTTTATGGTTTCTCTTGAAGTCTTCTTAGAACTTCTCTCCCTCTCCTTTTTCTTCATCATTTTTGACCATAGGCCTTGAGGACAAGGGAATGAGAGCTTGATGATGAGGTTTCATGGTGGTGATGTCCATCACTTGAATAATCTCTAAAGCTTGATCTTTGTTCTTAAGTTAAAGATGTTTTCTTTTGTTCTTTCTTCTTGAACCTTGAAACCTTTCACCTTGATGATATTTTAAAATGATTCCATGAACTCAATGATGAGGACTCATGATGTTGGTGTTAATGCATCATCAAGATCATGGTCTCTAGAGTTTCAAATGTTTCCTTTTCTTCTTAAAAGCTTCGGTTCCTTTCCCTTTTCTTTCTTCACATTTTCGGCCATGTTGGCCAATGAGGTTCTCAATGGCTTGATGATGAGAGCTTCTAGATGATGACTATGTGTTCATCACAATGAAGTCTCTAGAGCTTGAGTTTTAATAAAAATGTTATCTATGACCACATCTCAAGAAAAGAAACTTTGTGTTTTAAAGAACCCTTGAGGTTCACTCTTGTCTTTACTTTATCTTGTCATGATAAGTTTGGGTTGAGGTTTAAGTTCCTTTAAAAGTCTTGTATGAGCTCTAATAAGAAATAAAATGGACTAGCATTCATATTTAAATTCAAGCTTATACATTACATATTTACTTTGAGCTTTGTATTCATATTTAATTTCCAAGCCATCACTTAAAGTTAAAGGATAAAGAATGGATTGCATCTCATATTTATGTTCTTGTCTAGCATATTTACTTTTCATCACTAAAGAACATAAAGATTTAAAATGAGAGTTGCACTATCACCTAACTAAATCTCAAAGCCTTTCTATTTTGGCCTTAAAGTCGATTGTTGCTGGGCCTAGAGCACTAAAATAAAGAAATGAACTTGCATATCTATATTTTAAGTTCTGCATATTTATATTTCAAGTCTTGCATATTAAATTCAAGCTTTGCATATTTATAATTCAAGTCTTGCATATTTACTTTAAGCTTTCACTTTACTTTGTAATGAAGAATAAAAAAGAAGTGCATAGCATGTTTAAATTATGTCATCACTTAAAGACTTTAGAGCTCGAAGGCTTGCCCATTCTATCTCAAGTTAAAGTTTAATGTGGGTGCATTCTTTGAATGCGTAAGTTTCGATCAAGTAGTGATGATGAACTTGGAATGAGTTTCATCTAGCTACAAGGGCTAACAATCTAAGTTTTAAGAATTCTCTTTGAGCCTCATGAATTCTATGAGATTAGGATCAACAAGATTTATGAAGTTAATTCTCTTTTAAGGAGGGATTAAGTGGTCACTGACCTAAGGATGTTTTTAGTCTCTTTTACAAAATAAAATGGTTTGCAAAAGAGTCTTAGAAGTCCTAAAAGTGATTCCAAGAGAAACTAGCAACTTATATGTTTTAAAAATATCAAGTTATGCATCTTTTTGGAGACTTAATGCTTTGGTTCTTCCATGACGAGTTTGTTGCTGTATGATGATGTTTTGATGTGTTTGAATGAGTAAAATTTATGTATGTTGAAGTAGGAACATTTCTATGCATGATAGGAGAGAAATTAGCTTTCTAGAAAAATCGTAAAGTCAAGATTTAGCATAGTTTTAACCCATTTATTTTTGGACACTGGCCAAACTGCTTCAATGGGAATATAATCAGATTAGGATTGTTTAATCATGAAAAATTTGGTTACAATTGAAGTAGGATTGAATTTTGGCACCTATAGAGAAACTAGTAACTAGAAAACTGTAAAACCGCAATTCTAGAACTCTTAGAACATTTAATTTTTAGAATCTGTCCAGCAACCTTATAATGAAGAGAACATGGCTTGTAATTAGTTCTTAGACATAGGAATGCCTCATAATTGGTTTAGGTCGAACTTATAACGCCTTGGGCGAAGACAGAACCAAGAAAGGGTCTAAAACGTAAGTTCTAGAACCCCGCAATTATAAGTTTATAATGCTGCTCCTAAGGAATGATGTTGTTCAGATTTAATAGAGAGCATAAATAATAATGAGATCTATTAGAAGAGAACCCTTAGGTGCATAAAAGGTTCATAGAAGATGATAGATTAACTACATCACAAGTTTAAGGCCAGTAACGGTCAAAGCATAAGATACCGTAGGATCAAGAGCATAATGGATTTTTAATGTTGCTTGTGAACGCATGAGAATAATTATGTGAATGCATGAAGATTTATGATGGGGGATGCATGTTTGAATGACTTATGTGGCATAAAGAAGAATTTGGAAGAAATTCGGCATGCTGCAGTTATACTGCCGAATTTCTGACAAATTCGGGACTCAGAAAGTTTTTGAAAACCTATGAGATTTTTATGAGGTACTAAGATGAGTTCTCGGATGACACTGGTTCGGCCGAGCACCTCCAGAGAACTCATGTGACATCGGTACCAAGATGAATTCTTGGGTGACACCGGTTCGGCCGAGCACCCCCAAGAAATGCCCCTAGCCCGTACTGGATAAGTCGGAATTATGTTTATGATTATGTTACGCTTATCGGGATTGATAAGTAAGAACTAATGACGACTAGTTAAGGTATGAGCTCATAACCTAGAGATGTGACACGTTCTGGGTGACACCGGTTCGGCCGAGCACCCCCATAGCGATTGTCTTTTAGGGTGGCCTATGAGGAAGTAAAGTATGATGTTTATATCACAAAGATTTCATATGAGTATTTAACTGCCACTTTATGCCACTATTATGATGTTTTTAATGTTATGACTACTTTCTTGCATTAAGTAGAACCATGCATACATCTTTAATATGATTGCATCCATGACATTAAGAATCATGCTAAAATGAATGGACCTTGGCTAATTATGTTTTAAAGCTTAAAAATGGACTCGATACATGCTCACTTGTTTTACATACTAAACCCAAGGTTCCTGAGGACGTAGATGATGACACCTAGGTAGTAGAAGGCCCTACTGAGATTCTTTAGCAAGATTCTCACTCCTTCTATCTCTTTCTTTCCGTCACGTCTTCATATGGCGACGTTCGTAGTTTTTGTGGACACCCCAACCTGGGAGGTACATCATGATCTGGACCACGGGTCATACCATTTTGTGAGTCGCTGCATCGTTTGAGTGTTTATGTTCGTTGGACGGCCCTTTAGTTGTAACATCCTAATTTTTAACCCAATACTCTAGAACATAATTAGGTTAATCATTAGTTTGTTACGTCATAGCTTCCTTATTACTTTAAAATACTTAGCGAAAATACTGGTAAAATTTTTTTTTTTGAATTATAAAAGCAAAGTGAGAGCCGCGCGACAAGTTAATTAATAATGCACAAAAGGTAATAAAGCAAGCATCGCATAGCAACACGACATAAGCAAGTAAAGGCACATCATAATAACATTGAACTGCATATTTATATATAATATGATATGCCCACTTGTGTAGAGTGGGGCTTAGTTTGATACATCCGGAATAGAAATACATGGAAAATGAAAATACAACAAGGCAATAAAAGAAACTCTCCTAACTCTAGTGCGCCTACCAATGAATAGCCCCTAAGACAAAAGAAGGCTATCCTAGCCTAGTCAAAGCTCGAGCACTAGAACCGTGACAGTCGTCTCCTACTGCGGGCCTCTTTGGAAAGGAGGGTTGTACCCGATCCACTGGGCTATCTCGGCCGGGGTGGCGATGCGCTGCATCGGTCGGCATGAGCTCCACGGCGGGGAGTCATCCTCACCCGTCTTCCACGTACTGGCTGAGCGACAAAAGCCTCGCTACCCTCCCCAACATCCATCGGCACAGTGGGGGAGGATCCCTCGGAGGGTACCTGAGTGGTAGAGTCCTCTGAAGGGTCCGTCTCGGAGAATGATGAGGGCGAGCGGGGTACATATTGCGGGTAGTCCCGGATGGCAGAGGCCGTTGGTGGGGTGCGGCGGATCCGCTTCTCTCGAGGACGTGCGCACTCGAACACGAAGTTGTCGCCGAAGGGTGAGACAGGAGAGAATCGATGGCTATGTACAGGGTGACTAAAGGGCCGTCCAACGAACATAAACACTTGAACGACGCAGCGACCCACAAAATGGTATGACCCGTGGTCCGGATCATGATGTACCTCCCAGGTTGGGGTGTCCACAAAGACCACAAACGTCGCCATCTGAAGACGTGACAGAAAGAAAGAGATAGAGGGAGTGAGAATCTTGCTAAAGAATCTCAGTAGAGCCTCCTACTACCTAGGTGTCATCATCTATGTCCTCAGGAACCTTGGGTTTAGTTATACAAAATAAGTGAGCATGCATAAACATCTATTTTTAGGTTCTAAAACATAATTAGCCAAGGTCCGTTCATTTTAGCATGAATCTTAATGACATAGATGCAATCATATTAAAGAATGTATGCATGGCTCTACTTAATGCAAGAATAATCATCATATCTTTAAGAACATCATAATAGTGGCATAAAGTGGCATTTAAATTCTCATATGGGAAACTTTGTGACATAAACATCTTAACTTCCTTATAGGCCACCCTAAAAGACAATCGCTCTGGGGGTGCTCGGCCGAACCGGTGTCACCCAGAACGTGTCACATCTCTAGGTTATGAGCTCATACCTTAACTAGTCATCATTAGTTCTTACTTATCAATCCCGATAAGTGTAACATAATCATAAACATAATCCCGACTTATCCAGTACGGGCTAGGGGCATTTCTTGGGGGTGCTCGGCCAAACCGATGTCACCCAAGAATTCATCTTGGTACCGATGTCACATGAGTTCTCTGGAGGTGCTCGGCCTAACCGGTGTCATCCAAGAACTTATCTTAGTACCTCATAAAAATCTCATAGGTTTTCAAAAACTTTCTGAGTCCTCGAATTTGTCAGAAATTTGGCGGCATAACTTCAGCATGCCGAATTTCTTCCAAATTCTTCTTTATGCCACATGAGTCAATCAAACATGCATCCTTCATCATAATTTCATGCATTCACATAATCATCCTCATACTTTCACAAGCAACATTAAAGATTCGTTATGCACTTGGTCCTACAGTATCTTATGCTCTGACCCTTACGGGCCTTAAACTTGTGAAGTAATTAATCTATCATCTCCTATCAAACTTTTATGTGCCTAAGGGTTCTCTTCTAACAAACCTCGTTATAATTTATGCTCTCTATTAAACCTGACCAACATTATTCCTTAGGGGCAGCATTATAAACTTATAATTGCGGGGTTCTAGAACTTATGTTTTAGCCCCTTTCTTGGTTCTGTCTTCGCCTAAGGCGCTATGAGTTAAACCTAAACCAATTATGAGACATCCCTATATCTAAGGACTAATTATAAACCATGTCTACCATATTATGAGGTTGCTGGACAGATTCTAAAAGTTAAATGTTCTAAGAGTTCTAGAATTGCGGTTTTACGATTTTCTAATTACTAGTTTCTCCATAGGTGCTAAAATTCAATCCTACTCCAATTGTAATCAAATTTTTCATGATTAAACAATCCTAATCTGATTATATTCCCATTGAAATAGTTTGGGCAGTGTCCAAATATAATTGGGTTAAAACTATGCTAAATCTTGACTTTACGATTTTCTTAGAAAGCTAGTTTCTCTCCTATCATGGATAGAAATGTTCCTACTTCATCATACATAATTTTTACTCATTCAAACACATCAAAACATCATCACATGGCAGCAAACTCATCATGGAAGAACCAAAACTTTAAGTTTCCAGAAAGATGCATAACTTGATATTTTCTAAAATGTATAAGTTGCTAGTTTTTCTTGGAACCGTTTTTAGGACTTCTAAAGCTCTTTTGAAAACCATTTTATTTTGTAAAAGAGATAAAAACACCCTTAGGTCAGTGACCACTTAATCCCACTTTAAAAGAGTATTAAATTCATAAATCTCGTTGATCCTAATCTCATAAACTTCATGAGGTTTTAAAGAGAATCTTAAAACTTAGACTATTAGCCCTTGTAGCTAGATGAATCTCCTTCCAAGTGCATCATCACTACATGGCCAAAATTATGTATTCAAAGAATGCCTCCATATTAGACTTCAACTTGAGATAAAATGGGCAAGTCTTTGAGATAAAATGGGCAAGTCTTTGAGCTCTAAGGTCTTTAAGTGATGACATAATTTAAACATGCTATGCACTTCATTTTTATTCTTCATTACAAAGTAAAGTGAGAGCTTAAAGTAAATATGCAAGACTTGAATTATAAATATGCAAAGCTTGAATTAAATATGCAAGACTTGAAATATAAATATGCAAAACTTTAAAATATAAATATGCAAGTTCATTTCTTTATTTTAGTGCTCTAGGCCCAGCAACAATCAACTTTAAGGCTGAAATAGAAAGGCTTTGAGATTTAGTTAGGTCATAGTGCAATTCTCATTTTAAATCTTTATGTTCTTTAGTGATGAAAAGTAAATATGCTAGACAAGAATGTAAATATGAGATGCAATCTATTCTTTATCCTTTAACTTTAAGTGATGGCTTGGAAATTAAATATGAATGCAAAGCTCAAAATAAATATGTAATGCATAAGCTTGAATTTAAATATGAATGCTAGTCCATTTTATTTCTTATTTGAGCTCATACAAGACTTTTGAAGGAACTTAAATCTTAACCCAAACTTATCATGACAAGGTAAAGTAAAGATAAGAGTGAACCTCAAGGGTTCTTTAAAGCACAAAGTTTCTTTTCTTGAAATGTAGACATAAATGACATTTTTATTAAAACTCAAGCTCTAGAGGCCTCATTGTGATGAACACATAGTCATCATCTAGAAGCTCTCATCATCAAGCCATTATGAACCTTATTGGCCAACATGGCCGAAAATGTGAAGGAAGAAAAGGAAAGGAACCGAAACTTTTAAGAAGAAAAGGAAACATTTGAAACTCTAGAGACCATGATCTTGATGATGCATTAACACCAACATCATGAGTCCTCATCATTGAGTTCATGTGACCATTTTAAAACATCATCAAAGTGAAAGGTTTCAAGGATTCAAGAAGAAAAACTAAAACATCTTTAACTTCAAGAACAAAGACCAAGCTTTAGAGGTTTGTTCAAGTGATGAACATCATCATGAAACCCTCATCATCAAGCTCTCATTCCTTTGCTCTCAAAGGCTCATGGCCGGAAACAAAGAGGAGAAGAAGAAGAAAAGAAGTTCTAAAAAGATTCAAGAGAAACTATGAACACATAAAGAGATTAAGAACTTTAAATGAGAGAAACTCATGAAAGAAAATCCCTACCTAGTGGTTTGAAGATTGGGATGAGAGAAGAGGATGAAGAACTTGAAGACTTGAAATTGAGAGAAAAAGGAAACTTTGAAGTGCTCTTTGGAAACTTACACTTAGCAAATGAACCCAAAATGATGCAAGTTCACCCAGGCAAGCTATTTATAGAGAAATGAAACAAATGCAAGATGCAAGGAGGAGGGAAGGTTTCGGCCATTACAGCATCATGGGCAGCCCCCATGTGTTCCATGAGGTGAGATGTTGTGATCTTGAGGCATGGTGAGGTATGGTTCAAAGTATAGCTTCAAGCATGGTTCTTTGAGTGAGAAACAATTCAACATGTGTTGTAAATGAGAGAGAGGGGGCCGAAATTACATCAGCCATGGGGAGGGTTTTCTTGCATTTTAATTGTGGTTTAGAGTTGTGTTTAGGTGTATCTTTGATTAGGATTAAGATTAGGAATTTGTAAGAAAGTGTTTAGGTGAGAAAATGGGTAATCAAGGTTGTCAAGACATAATTAAGGAGTGTTCTTGCATCATTAGTGAGTTATAAACTCATTTTAGTGTATAAACAATTCTAGACACAATTCATTGATTTAAGGAATTGGAGAGAGCAAATACTATTCAAGATTCCAAGAATGAAATCTTGAGTTTTTTAGAAAGGAGATTTAAATCTAATCTAAGCAATCTTAGGTTCTAATTAATTTTAATAATTTATTTTGACTCTAGATTAATTATGAAAATTAATTAATCTTCGATTAGAGCCTAATATTGCTTAGGTTTGCTTAATTACATCATTAAGCTCAAAAACACTATTCTAGGGACAAAATCGTAATTTTACACTAAAACTGCCCGGGACCACCGGGACTCAAACATATGCTTTGAAACATGTAAAATCATGGTTTTAAACCTCTGGGGAAAGTTCCGGGCTCAAACGGCACCTTTACCCGCGTAAAAATGCTATAGGGGTATTTTGGTCATTTTAACCCGAAGCTGCAAAAAATGAGACTTTCGCCTCCGGAACCACTCAAGGGTCATTCAATCCCTTTCAAACATTAAGTTGGCCCTTCGAGGACTGCCGGGTCGGCCATCCTCGAATTCCGGGCCGAAATGACCTTAGGGGCATTTTGGTCATTCCCCACTCAGACAGAAAATCGGGGCGTTACATTAGTCACCCCGTACATAGCCATCGATTTTCTCCTGTCTCACCCTTCGGTGACGACTTCGTGTTCGAGCGCGCACGCCCTCGAGAGGAGCGGATCCGCCGCACCCCACCGTCGGCCTCTGCCATCCGGGACTACCCATAGTATGTACCCCATTCGCCCTCATCATTCTTCGAGACGAACCCTTCGAAGGACTCTGCCACTCAGGTACCCTCCAAGGGATCCTCCCCCACTGTGCCGATGGATGTTGGGGAGGGTAGCGAGGCTTCTGTCGCTCAGCCAGTACGTGGAGGACGGGTGAGGATGATTCTCCACCGTGGAGCTCATGCCCGACCGATGCAGCACATCGGCACCCCGGCTGAGATAGCCTAGTGGATCGGGTACATCCCTCCTTTCCAGAGAGGCCCGCAGTAGGAGACGACCATCACGGTTCTGGTGCTCGAGCTTTGACTAGGCTAGGATAGCCTTCTTTTGTCTTTGGGGCTATCCATTTGTAGGCGCACTAGAGTTAGGAGAGTTTTCTTTTATGCCTTTGTTGTACTTTCGTTTTCATGTATCTTTATTCCAGATGTATTAAACTAAGTCTCACTCTTTATGAGTGGGCATATTCTATTATATATAAGTATGTAGTTCAGTTCTATTGTGATGTGCTTTTACTTACTTATGTCATGTTGCTATGCGATACTTGCTTTATTTCCTTTCGTGCTTTATTATTTATCGTGTCGCACGGCTCTCACTTTGCTTTTATAATCCAAAAAAAAAAAATTTACCAGTATTTCCGCTAAGTATTTTGAAGTAATGAGGAAGCTATGATGTAACAGACTAATGATTAACCTAAATATGTTCTAGAGTATTGGGTTAAAAATTAGGATGTTACACCATTGATCTCCATAGGCATGGTGGGGGAAGAACCAATGGATAGAATCTCTGTGGTTGAGTCCTCAGATGGGTCAGTCTCCGAATGAGCAGGGGGAGAATGAGGAATGTACTCCGGGTAGTCCCAGATGGCTGAGATAGCGGCAGGGGTATGATGAGCCTGCTCTCGGTGGGGGCGCATGCACTCAAAAAGATGTTCATCGACAAAAGGTGAAGTAGGAGAGAAACGGAAACTGGTAACTGGATGCGCAAACAGGTGGTCCAAAAACACGAACATACGGACAGAACAGCAGCCCACAAAATGATATGACTGGTGTGTGGCATCAAAATGGAGCGCCCAGGTTGGTACATCAACGTATATCACGAATGCCACCATCGTCCTATGAAGACACGATGGAAAGAAAAGACAGAGGGAGTGAGAAACTTGATAAAGAATCTCAGTAGGGTGTCCTCCTATCCTAGTGTCATCATCTATATCCTTAGGAACCTCGGGTTTCATTATGAAATAATGAGCATGCATAAGGTTCAATTGTTAAGTTCTAAAACACCAATTACCGAGGCCCGTTCTTTTTAATATGAATCTTGGATGTTATGAATGCATCATACATCATCATGAAATGCATGTCAATACAAGGTGCAACATACTATATAGAAACATAAGTGATGCACATAGAACATGGTAAACATAGCATGAATTACTTCATTTTATTCTTTAGGTGACTTAGTCTACTCTTTCTTTCATTAGGGGCCACCCTATTACTCTCTCCTCTTGAGAGTTCTAGTTTATGAGCTCATACCTCACTAGTTATCACTGGCATATTCTTATCCTCATAATAAGTTAACTCCCGACTTTTAAAGTACGGGATAGGGGGCTAAGATCACCTTTCATAACCTTTAATTCGGGGAGTTCAAATGATCACTTCCTTATCGAATCACCTCTCATAACCTTTAATTCGGGAAGTCTAGAGGATCATTTTCATGTTTTTTATATCACCTTAACCTTAGCATGTTATCTTAAGATGCAAGAACACAAACACATCATTTAATGTCACATGCTTTCATATTACCTCAACCTATGCATCTTAAATATTCCAAGTGTAATCATAATATGCTACAATAAAACTCGTAACTAGTAACCAAGTATGTAAACATAATCATCACATAAATCTTGAAGTACATTAAATCACAGCATCTCATAAAATAAGCACCTTCATTAACTCTTAATCAGTTAAACCTCTAAATCGGGTAAACCTAACTTTTGTATTGATTCTTTTATGCATCTAAGGGATTAATTCCAATGAATTCCACTAATTATTAACCTTAAGAACATCGTTAAACAAAGTTGGACAGATTTGAATAGAAATGGAAATTTAACCGTTTCGGTGTTCTAGAAGTTATGTTTTTTACCTTTTCTAATTGCTAGTCTTTCCTTAAGTGCTAAAAATAATTATAACACTAATTATTAACAAAATTTACACATTTAAGCCATCCCTAACAGCATATATCAGATCTGGAATTATTAGAATAGAATCTAAAATTTAATTTTTAAGAGCTTGCAAACTTGCAATAATAAGTATTTCTAGCAACTAATCTTTCTTAGAATCAATCCTAAGTCAAGGAATACTCTTAAAATTAATTTATCCATTTAGAAACATAAATAAATGTCCTTAGGTCAATAGCAAAAATAGAGGGCTCAATAAAGAGATTTTGTTTATGTGAATCATGTTTTAATACTTTAGGGATTAACATTTTTCTCAAGAAAATAGCAAGACACAAACTTTGAACCCTCAAGATAATAATACTCCAAACCTTAACACTTTATTCCTTTTAAAAACAAAACCTTTTTATAAATATAAATGTCCATGGAACTGAAATTCCCATGTAAGTTAAAAGGGGTAAGTCTTGAATTCTAGATTATTTAGGTGATGGCATAAATTTAAACGTGCAAATGCAAGCCTCATTTTAATCTTGATATTATAAGGTGATGGCAATGGAAATATAAATATGATATGCAAGGCTTCAATATAAATATGAGAATGCAATCTCAATTTTAATCTTTAAAGTTTAGGTGATGGCTTGAAATATAAATATGCTAGACAATAAATATAAACATAAAATGCAAGTTCATTTTCTTATCTTCAAGCTTTAGGTGTGAACTTGGAAATAAATATGATATGCAAGGCTCAAATATAAATATGAAATGCAAAGACTTGAAATATAAATATGAATGCATTTCCATTTATTATTTCTTTAGGTCCTAAGCTCAAGACTCCTATTTAGAGTAACAACTTTGAAACACCGATCAATCTTACAAAATGGACATGAGCTTTAGAGTCTCTCATTATTATGGTTCCAAGAACCTTGTCTCCTTAGACTCACCATCAAGCTCAAAGGAAAAGCCATCAAAGAAACCAAATAACATTTTCACTTGCGAGGAACTCTTAAAACTAAAAATGAAATCTTAAGCTTTAGAGGTCAAACAAATGATAGTTTTGGAACCAACATCAAATATCCTCATCATCAAGCCATGATTTTATAACAATAAGGCCATCAAGGCCGAAAAAGAAAAAGAAAGAAAAGGAAACTTTGAGGCCAAAAAGAAAGAAAGAAAAAGAGTGAACCAACATTCCAACATTCATTCAAATGCCAAAAATAAGAGAATATAGAAAAAGAGAATATTTTCAATCAATCCAACATTATAACCAAAAATGATTCAAAAGAAAAGAATGAAAACTTTGAAACAACTCCCTACCAAAGATGTTTTTGTTGTTGAAAGAAAAAGAGCTTGATCTTGAGAAGATATGAGAAGAAAAATTCTTCCTTGGGGCTAAGGTGGTTTTGGCCAATGAGAAAAGAAAAGGAAGGAAGATGTGTCTTGAGTTTTGATCTTGGAAGTTGAAAGGTTAAGTGTTTTAGGGAAGGTCTATGGTGGTTGCGTGGTGGTTTGGGGTTGAGATGTGGTGGTTGATGGTGGTTTCTTTGAAGAATGAAGAAGAAAAAGAAGAAGAAGAACTCTTGAGAGCAAAGAGAGAAAACTAAGGTTGCAAGAATGAGCAAATGTTCTTGTAAGTTTCCTTGACCGTCTATTTATAGAGAAAATGCAATATGAGAATATGAGGGGGAGGAAGAGGCCACGGCAATTACAAGGGAGAAGAAAGAGAGAAATATCTCATCTAAGTGTATCATGTCATGGCATGGTGTAGGAATGATTAAGTATGGGTTTGGGTACAGCTAGGCACGGCTTCCTTTGATTGTATAAGTAAATAAATTAAAATGTGATGAGATGAATGGAGGAGGAGTAGCACCAGTTGCATGAGGATCCAAGAGGGAGGAAATGTTTCTTGTTAATGTGGATTAGAAGTGTGTTTAGGAGTATCTTTGATTAGGAGTTTGTAATCAAGTGTATATGAGAAAGTAAGTGACTAAGGCCACTCAAGACATGGTTAAGGAGTGCTCTTGTTCATTTAGTGGAGTCAAATCTCATTCAACAAGAATTACCATCACATCTTTGATTCCTTAATTTAAGGAATTAGAAAGAGAAAATACTATTCAATGAAATATGACATAAAGTCTTGAATTAAGAAAGAGATTTTGAGTTTCTTTAACAATCTTAGGCCCTAATTAACCTAAATTCTTTATTTTGACTCTAGATTAATTATTAAAATTAATTAATTTTTAATTAGAGCCTAACATTGCTTAGGTTTTGTTAATCACGTGATTAAGCTCGTTATGCTCTTAATTAGGGGTAAAACAGTAATTTTTCACAAAAACTCCTCGAGACCACCCGGGCTTAGACAGACATTAGACATTCCTTAAAAATGACATTTCAAACTTCCCGGGTAAGGTCCAAGTTCACTCGACAGTTAAACTCACGTTAAATTATCGTAAGGGTATTTTGGTAATTTTACGCACAGAAACCCAAAAATGAGATTCTTCTGCTCTATTAACACACATAACACACATAGTGGCCGTTCAAGATTAAAACAACCCTTTGAGGATAGTCGTGGCCGGCATCCTCATTCTCCCGGTAAAATGACTTCAGCGGCATTTTGGTCATTTGTACATAGAAAAAATCGAGACATTACATGATGTAATAGATTCATTCCAAGAAAATAAGCAAGCTTGAGTATCAAAAGTTGCAAGACTTTGTGTATGTCAAGTACAATCAAAATCTCAAAGAGCGCTTTGATTGTAGAGATGTGATTGATTCGATTGTCCTACGTGATGTTGATGAGTGTAATGAGTGGTTGGTTGGACAAATGGACAAGGAAGGTGTTGAGGATGAATTGGTGTTCGATGATGATGATGATTTGACTTGGGGTGATGTTTCTATTGCATTAAATGCTAGTGAGCCTCTCTAAAACACTAGGCTTGCTACAAGATCAAAGAGGCCTATGACTACTACTGTGCTGCTATATCTAAGTCTAACTCAAGAAAGAAAGGGAAGGAGCCTATGCAAGAAGAGGGATATTTTGATAATAAGGAGGAAGAAATAAAGTCAAATGAGAATGAGGGCTAATATGGAGATTTTTAAGTCTAGTTCTAGTGGAAGGGAAAGTCATGAAGAGAACTTAGTTATGGGGGATGATTACAATGATGATGATTGACTGCTGTCTTATTGATGGGGAAGAATGTTTTTAGGTTTTACTATTTATAGTCCAAGAAACTTAAGTAGTTTTGGCCTTTTGGGAATGCGAACTAGTGTTATAATCTTTTATTTTTTACTTAGCCTTATGACTCTTAGTTTTGGCATTCCAGGAATGGGAACTAATTTTGACTATTATCTTTTATTTTTTGCTTGACCTTATGAGTTTTGACTCTTATTTATGCATTAACATGACATGATGATGATTTTAGAGTATGATATGATATGCTTTTAAATTATTAGATGACTTAGTTTAACTGTGGATTCTTTTTTGTTTTTGAACACTTACATATGTTATGTACTTATGTGTAAAATGTACAATATTTGCATATTATTTTATGAAATAGCAGTCATCCTGCTATCCACTATACCGTTATAGCGTTTTTGGGGTCGGTCATGACGTGTTGCGATTCGGGATTGACTACTATGATCCATGTAACACCCTAATATTTAACTTAACACGCCTAGGACATATGTAAGTTAATTATTAGCCGTTACTCTTTTGTTCCAGTTCTTAATTCTAACCTTTAGAAAATACATAGTGAAAATATAATTCAATTTTTTTTTTTGAAATAAAAGATGAAAACATTAGCCGCGCATGAGGCAATTGCTACATCGTTTGACTTTGTGAAACAGTATCGAGGAAACGTCCACATCATAAACAACCATTATATATATATATATATATATATATATATATATATATATATATATAAATAGGATTCAACCATACATCAAGTTAGATAGTAGCATTAAGTACAGTCATCCGAAATACATAAAAAAAATAGAGAGTACATAAACCATAAACCCTCGCCTACCCTCGTGCATCTAAAGTAGATAACCCCTAAAACAAAAAGAGGGCTATCCTATGCCAGTCATATGCTCGAGCACCAAGACAATAGTTGCTAGCTCCTACTGCTGCCCGCCCCACGAGGGAGGAACATATCTAACCCACTGAGCCAGTTTGGTCGGGGTGGCCAAATGGTGCGCAGGTCAGACATGGGCCCCATGGCGGGGTATCATCTTCACTCGCCCTCCGCGGATCGACTGTGTCACGGTGGCCTCACTACCCTCGCCAAAATCCATGGGCATAGTGGGTAAAGAACCCTCGGAGGGTACCTAAGTAACGGAATCCTCGGAAAGGTCTGTCTTTGAATGGTCCGTGGGAGAACGGGGCACATACTTCGGGAAGTCGCAAATGGTAGAGGCGGTCGATGGAGTGCGACGAGTCCGCTCTTCTCAAGGACGTGCACGCTCGAAGACGGGGTCGTTGCCGAGGGGGAGACAAGAAAGAATTGGAAGCTAGAGACTGGGTGTGTGAATGGATGATCCATGTATACAAAAAGGCGAACGGCACAACGACCCACGAAGTGGTATGACCGGTGAGCGGCGTCGTAGTGCATCTCCCCCAAGTAGGCGCGTCAATATAAATCACAAACGTCGCCATCAATCTTTGAAAAAGCGATGGAAAGAAAAGATAGAATGAGTGAGAAACTTTCTAAAGAATCTCAGTAGGTAGTTCTCCTATCCTGGTGTCATCATCTACGTCCTCAGGAACCTCGGGTTTTATTACAAAATAGTGAGCATGCATAAGATTCAACTTTTAAGTTCTAAAATATCATTTACCGAAACCTGTTCATTTTAATATGCTTCTTAAATGTTATGAATGCATCATACCTTATTATGCTATGCATGTCAAAGTAAAGGGTAACATAATATACATACAAACATAGTGATGCTCATGGAACATAGCAAACATAACATGAATTACTTTATCTTATCGTTTAGGTGACTTAAGCTATTCTTTCTTTCTCTTTGGGGTCACCCTATTACTCTCCTTTTTGAGAGTTCTAGGTTATGAATTCATACTTCACTAGTCATCACTAGCATATATTTATCCTATGATAAGTTTAACACCCAACTCTTAAAGTACAAGATAGGGGGTATTAGGATCACCTTTCATAACCTTTAATTCGGGGAGTCCAAAAGATCACTTCTTATTTGGATCACCTCTCATAACCTTTAATTCGGAGAGTCTAGAGGATCATTTCCATGTATCTTACGTCATCTTTAATTTTGATATGTTATGTAGATGCATGGTAATTCATAACCCATTTCTCAACATGTCATTGTTCATAATTATGCATCTCAACCAAATCACATAAGTATGTTCACAGTTATTGCAAATGCCTTCTAATAAATTTCTTAATCCAAATAAATATGCTCCTGATCCAAGAATAGTCATGCAACATCAATACATTTCATACAAGACTATAGATTCATATTATACAAGATCATAGATTCATGTTATATAAGATCATGGACTCAAGTTATACAAGTGGGGAAAATACTTATTTGCACATTTTAGGTTCTGGTAATCGATTACATGAGCCTTGTAATCGATTACACAGCTCGAATTTTTAAATCAGGAAGGTTGAGGGCTCTGGTAATCGATTACATAAGTCTTGTAATTGATTACGACTGTTGAAAATGCTTTCTGGGCCTCAAGAACATCTGAGTGATTGATTACATAGAAGGGTAATCGATTACTAGAGTCCAGGAATACGTTCTAGGTTTCTCAGAACATTGTGTAATCGATTACATGATGGTATAATCAATTACTCGGGCCAAAAGTTCTTACTCGGGTATTGCAGACTA
Organism: Dalbergia cochinchinensis; assembly: GCA_031216125.1. Taxonomy (NCBI): domain Eukaryota; kingdom Viridiplantae; phylum Streptophyta; class Magnoliopsida; order Fabales; family Fabaceae; genus Dalbergia; species Dalbergia cochinchinensis. The sequence goes on from CM062369.1 coordinate 66,485,133, forward strand.
CTCTGGTAATCGATTACATCCCCCTGGTAATCGATTACCAGTAATTTTAAAGTTCGAGAATTCAAGTTTTAAACATTCCTTGTGTCACTCTTCCCTTTTAAAACCATTTTGAACTTTATTCCACTTTCTTTTGAAATCAAAACATCTCTACAAAGGTGAATACCCATGAAACCAAAATTCCTGAGTAAATTGAAAGAGGTAAGTCTTGAGCTCTAAATTTTTAAGTGATGACACAAATTTAAACATGCCAATACAAGCCTCATTTTAGTCTTGATGTTATAAGGTGATGGCAATGAAATTGTAAATATGCTATGCAAGGTTCGAAATTAAATATGAGAATACAAGTTCATTTTTAATATTTAGTTTATGTGATGACTTGAAATGTAAACATGCTAGACAAGAAATATAAATATGGAATGCAAGTCCATTTCTTATCTTCAGCTTTAGGTGACAACTTGGAAATAAATATGAGGTGTAAAACTTGAATGTAAATATGTAATGCAAAAACTTGTAACATAGACATAAATGCATTTCCTTTTATTATTTCTTTAGGTTCTAGGTTCAAAACTCCTATTTAGAGTGATAACTCTAAAACACTGACCAACCTTTATTTAAATCCTTTATTTAAATAAGGAATAGTTATAAAATTTAAACAATAACATGTTTTAAAAATTATATTTAAATAATTAATAAAAATATCATTTTATTTTTATTCAATATTTATAGTGAAGAGTTCTTTGTAATAATAATATCATATTTTTTAAAATCATATTTAAACAACTAATAATAATAATTTTATTTGATATTGATGTATAGTTAAAATTTTGTAAATAAATAATAATATTATATAATATAAAATATAATATCTACTTCAACATCACACTAAATAGCATATAGTATTAAAAGTTATCAGGCTTTATATCATCCATCTTTATGGCATAAGGTTTATACTGTCAAGCCAAATTGGAGGAGATTTTAGTGGTGCTGATACCTGTCGCCAGTAGGAGACAATCTCATTGGATATCGAATGACAGTATTGTATACACTACTAACTCCGATTAGCATCAAATGCTTATTACAGAGAATATTTTTTTTTCGGTCTAAAGAGACAATAGTTATCAAACGGCAATTAGATGATGTTCATTCTATTTGGTAATGTTATGCCTGCCCTCTGCAGAAGTTCAGCAGAAGCCTGTTTTGCCTTCAAAATGATTTCTTCCTGTCATGTAAAATAAATTAAAGTACTTCTGGTCACAATCAAAACGGGAAAAAATGCTGCTTTGCCGATAGGAACTTAATATCAGGTTGAAAAATATTTTCCTTCAATATGAGTAAGTAAATCCTCCCTCGACATAAGAAAAATGCTTCAATGACATACCTCGTCCACATTCATAATCTTCTTGTTCTTCATTATCCATAGGCCATTGCACATGACAGAAACCACATTTTCTGTTCGCATGCAATATACTATGCTGGAAACCCTGCATATTGGGTTAACATAAGTTCAAAGAAATTTGGGACAACAAGATGGGAAAGAAAGCTGAATTCAGGGAGCCAAGATCGCCAAAAAATAGAGCACTTCATAAAACTACAAAAGAGGCGTAATTGCTTTGCATAAACCTTTACGTTTTTCTATATTTTGACCGGAAGTACCAATCAAGTAATGGGTTCGTACCAGTCATGAACAGGAACCATAGGCCAAGACCAAGGATTGACAATAACAATGTCAGCCTACCAAATGAGAAGCACAGAGACACTGTCAGCTTGTGGTACGTGGAGTTCAAAAAGATGTAAGTATGCTATCTATCATTTAGAGAGTCCGTTAGACACAAAATGATCCAAAAAGAGTTAATTTGTACACCCAAAAGACTCTATCACTATTTAATGTGATGATAGAAGTCACTCACCTCACTTATCCATCACATCTGATGGTGAAGTGGTTGTCTCAATGGAACACCCAATTTCAGGTGTCAAAATATCATTACTTTAAAATGAAATACTTTATATATCAACAATTACTAAAGGTGTGTTTGCTTTTAGAAAACAATTTCTGATTATCATTTCCTATTTTTGATATATTTCCTACTTTTAAGGATTTTGTGAAGGAAATAATAAAAACTACATAGTGAATAGTTTTCACTATTTCCTTTACAAAATCTCAAAAACAGAAGACATATTATAAATAGAAAATGAAAACTGTTTTCCGACTATTCTCATATTTAATCCTAGATCAAAGGTGCATTGGTAATAAGATAACCATAACCGTTTGGATGCTGGAATTGGAATTGACTTAGAATTTTATATTTGGGTTTATTATAGAATTGTAACGTGATTGTTAGAAAATAAAAGAAAACGAGAAAGAACTATTATAGACTTTAATAAGGAGGGAGCTGCTTAATAAGTTTTGGAATTGAAAATTCATATGATATATGTTATGAATTAAGAAGAGTCTATCTTAGTTGTTTTCCAATTCCACATGGAGTTATGATTATAATTCTATATGTTACTCTAAATATAAAAATTGAATTTGGGCCATCCAAATTCAATTTCAAGCTCCAACTCCAAACCCCAAATGTCACGTAAAGGCAATTACAATAAGAAGAGAGACACAAATTAATAGTCTGAACCAATACCAACCTTTTTCCCAACCTCAAGAGAACCTACTTCATCATCCCATAGGACCGACTTAGCACCATTAACTGTAGCCATCCTAAGAATAGTTTCGGCAGGCAATGCTGTTGGATCTGTCATTCCATTAGCATAAACTTCCCGTCCTTTGTTAATAAGAGAAGCGAGGTACATTTCATCAACTGCAAATATAATTTATGCATGAAAATGTCCATCCAGTAAACTGTACCTAGAACAGTTAAAACGAGTATACCACTCTAAAGAGCGCACTACTCGTCCAGGTATGAGACTCCCACCATTGTGGTGTGGAGCCTAGGACGGTCAGATATTCTGACATGAACATGTTCCACCGTGAGCAGATAGGTTGTTTCACAGTCCATTTAGTAATGTATTGAAAGCAAAAAACTTTACATAAAAATGAAATTTGCATACATGAACCAACTAATCTACAATTGTTGAATATTGGGGAAGTATAAGAACCAAAAAGAAAGAATTCAAAAGTTTAGAGTTAGATGAACCAATGCTCATGCGGTTGTTTGATGGGGCCCCATCAGTACCCAAGGAGACACAGATGCCAGCATCAAGCATCTCCCTCACAGGTGCAAATCCAAGCATTCGCATTGCAGCAGCAGGACAGTGAGACACTTTGACCCCTCCCCTTGAAAGAAGGGATATCTGAAAATGTTGTGCAATGATGTACTGGTCATCACACTAACCCCAGGATTAATTACCATTGCAGCAAAGAATTATAAAATATAGCCTCTAAGAGTGCAGTTCAACCTCGGGTATGTGTTGATGTTTTTCATCTGTGAAATGCTATATGTTTAGAAAAAATATACACATATAAAATCTTTGACAGAAATCATGGTGATAGAGGAAATAAGATAGTATAATCCAATAATTCATCTAAAAGTTAACAATTATAACACACAATTCTAAATTCTAAATTCTGGCAAAATTTCTGATTATCTAGCATTTTCTTTTTCATTTTAATATTCATTCCCCATTTTTCTGGCTCAGTTTTTTAGTCTACTTGGTACATGTTGGTAAAACTTTACAATTTTACCCATAAAGGCACACATGTGAAGCTTTGGTTAATTGGTTGGTTGCTTATTCTTAGTAAGTTAATTCTAGCATTTAAAGCTAACTGCAACAGCATGATGCAGCATCAAGGGAAAGGATAAAAAAAAAAGGTATGCAATGGCCAAAAGAAAAAGTGAGGTCCACATTTTAGAGGTTGAAAGTTTTTGTCCGTGAAATTATATTTAGCTGCACCCACAGAAAAATAGAGGGAGGAAATGGGAAGCATAGTATCAGTACTTATCAACAAAAAGAAATGTGTTACTGAATAAATCGTATCTACAATTTTTTCATATAAAAATGGTCATATTTAAGAGGTGAAAGCATCATTTCCCATAAGATTTGTAGTTAGATCCTCTCATCCAAAGAGGTCATGTATGAAGAAACTTGCGAGTAGGTGATGTGGGTATTTGTGTGCATAACACCTGCCTTTTATTATCAATATGATATCAACACAAACTTCATAACCGGGCTAATTCTTATTGAAAGAGTGTGATGAAGGTTACAGTGACAAAATTTTACCTCATTATTATCAACCCAAACTGAGTGAGCTGCTAACAGATTGTTTTGAAGGAAATCTATCTTCTCCAAGCATGTAAACAAACTTCATAACTGGCCTAATTCTTATTGAAAGAGTGTGACGAAGGTTATAGTGACAAAATTTTACCTCATTATTATCAACCCAAACTGAGTGAGCTGCTAACAGATTGTTTTGAAGGAAATCTATCTTCTCCAAGTATGTAACAGTTCCATGATTTACTTTGTGAACATCCATGACTAGTTGATTCTCGTATGGTATCTCTGCAATGTGCTGACAATTGCAAATTCAACTCAATATATTTCAAATATCAACAGCCAGGTTACATGTAAACTACAATCTAGTAAACGTTCAAACAGTTGGAAGGTGGTACAGTAAACTTAAAAATGTATGAAAAATTTTCAATGTCAAATTATTTAAGTAGTAGATCTGATTCTGTTTTAAGTTGAAGAGATTCAAGTTAAAATTCCAAAATTGTTTCATTTATTAGTGACAAGGAATGCTTAAGCAAAAAGAAATATAAGATGAATACATACATAGGGAGGGAGGGAGGGAGGGAGTGGGAGAAGCAAAGAGAAAACTACCATGTGTATTCCTGTTTTGAGTTGTCTTGCAGCATCTCTTGTCTCGAGAAGTAAGCGATGGGTAGCGTTCATGATTTGCCTAATTCCAAACCACACTCGGATGCGCCCATCTGCTGTATTGTGGTGATTCTCATAATTTTCCTTTTGAGACTGCAGTGCATAAAAGAGCAAGACCAAAATAATTTGTGAATGAAGAACAAACAATTCAACTGGATTGGGATTGGGAGAGAGACAGAGTTGAGCAGAGAGAGCAAGAGACCTGAATGCAATCATGAGTAGTTCGAGAGGCCCAGGAGGAAGGCAAACCGTGGCCAGAATCCATGGTTGACTGGGTCAAACAAGCGCGCATACCCAGCAAGCGGACTGCTCTTGCCATCCCAGAAACATGCTGGCCACCAGCTTCAGCAAAACAGGTCACCTGAGGGAAAGTACGCGGATTTGATTTCTTCCATGTCCATGTGAATTCAATTGAGATTACGAAAACTAAACAAGACTAGAAGTTGAAATTGAAGTTGAAGGTTACCAGTACCACAGTACACAGCACTTACGCCGGAGTGAATGAGTTCGATCCCACAAAGCAGAGTAGAAATGTAAGAGTCGTGTTCAGTCATGTTGGATTCGTAAGGCCAAATGCGGCCATGCAACCAGGTCATTAAGTCAACATCATCGGCTATTCCTCTAGCCAGCTGTTGGGAGGTGTGAACGTGGGTGTTGATCAATCCTATTAAATAAAAATCAAGATCAGATATGCATGTGTATTACATTGAATTTGAATTGAAGCGACGAAACAGTCTTAGGAACAGCTAGATGTTAGTTACAACCAACCTGGGAGCAAGATGTGGCCGCCGACATCGACAACGTGGTGGGCGACATGACCAAACTGAGCGAGAATCTGCGACGATTGGCCGATGGCTTTAATTCTATCTTGTTCGATAACGATGCCACCGTCCCCAAACACTCGATTCTCCTCGTCCATCGTTATTATAACTGCACCGTGCAGTACAGTCATCAGCATCGTCTCCGTGTCTCTCTCCATCATTCCACTCTCATCTCATCATTATCTCTATCTATATAAATATGCACTATAAACCCCCCCAAAAAAAACCCAGGTATGTTTGGGAGGACGGCAATTGGGAGGATGACAACTGGAGAGACGGCAAGTCAACGGGAGACAGGGCAAGTCTAAGGTTTTGTTTGATTGTTGGGAGGCGATGGGATGAGATGAAAGTGGATGAATCAATTAATATTCTATTGTTTAGATATAAATAATTTGAATAAATTAGGATGAAATGTGATGAATCCAATTTCATTTAATCCCATTAACTCCCTTCATTTAGCTTCCCCTCTAATTTGGGGCGTGTGAGATGGAATTGGTTAGCTTTCAGTCACTCTTTTATTATAATTACCTATTTATTTTTTTATCCTCTTACTCTTCCTCTCGTTGTAGAACGAAAAAACCATTTGTTAAAATCAGAAAAGAAAGCTAGCTCCTCGTCACAGTGAGTCTTCTCTCTGCCACTGCCACCAACGTGCCACTTCTTTTTCTCAGGTTCCTTTTCTCAACCCAACACGAGATTTTATATCTTTTTTCAATAATTGCAAACACAACAATTTAATTCTTAGAGCGTGATGTTGACTATTGAATTAGATATGAGTTTGATTCTCATACATTGATATTTGATTTTAATATTTTATTTGGAAGGATTTTTACATAATGAATAAAAAGGTCAATTATCATAATTAAGATGAGTCATTACAATATTATTTTTCATGTTAAAATAATTAAATTGTAATATATTTAGCATAAGGGTAATTATGGAAAATAAATATAATTATTTTGATTCCATTTCATTCCATTTTATTATCCAAACAATGAAATGGTAATTACACTCCATTCCATTTTTAACAATCCAAACAGTGGTATGGGATCCCTACTCCATCCTACTCCACTCCATGTTATTCCATTCCACTCCATCCACCATTGTTTATCCAAACAAAGCCAAGGGTATGATTGGCAGCACGCGGACATAGGGTGAGATAGGGGATTGAACGGACTTTTCTACTTGATGCGAGTTTGGAAGGGTTATATGGGAAGGAAAGGAAAGGCAAGGAAGGGTAAGTCAAGCCCTCCATGCCTCTGTCTACAGTAAATTCTAATGACCTCTAATTTGGGGTACAAGAAGAGACTATTTGATACATATATGTTATTTTCCTATTTTTGCCTCATCTTTAAAAATCATACATACAAAATAAAAGGGCAAAAAAGCAAAATAAAATTTATACACCATTTCATTCTACTCACTTATACTAAAAGCTTCCAATCAAGGTGTGGCATGTATATATATATATATATATTCCCTTCCCTTCTTTTCTATTTCATTTCATTAATGGCCATCGCCAAAAAACTCTCAACCATACCTTAAACTCAAATGTCCCTTATCGCCAGGCAATTTTAGAGGATGAAATGAAATGAGTTAAGGGCATGTGTCCCCTATTTACTACTCAAAAGTCCAATCAATACAATTTCTCTTTCATTCTCTCATTAGAGATCCAAGCAAAAATATGATATAGTCTCCTTCTCACATTTCTATTCTATTCAATTATTAGTTACTCTATTTCATTGTCTAGGAAACTCAAAACGTTGCCTATATCCGTCTGAATACATTTTTTCAAAATTCCTTCCCCTACCTTTTCTAAAATCAAGGCCCTCCCCCTCATATTCTCCATTTCATTTATTTGGTTTCAAACCCCAACATCTTCAAATATTCATTATCTCCATATTCTCCTTCTTCTCTTTGTCCTCGCCAAAATCCAAACCCTTTTCTATCTCACATGAACGTGAGTTTGATTCCCATAGCATTGTGAGGATTACTTTAATAGGCGATCTCATAAGCCCTTTATAAGGGCTTATAGAGCCTTGAGGCCGTGTCCTAACCTTGGTGGGATAACTGGTGCCAAATCCACCTAAACTTTTTTGTACTTAAAGAAAAAAACCTTATTCACTCCATTTCCTTTTTACCCATTTCATATTCTCCACTTGGTTCCTCAATCACCCTTTACAAAGAACCCAAACACAAAACCAAAGATCACACTTTAATTTTTTCCTTTGTTCTTAAACATTTTCAACCCCAAGGCCATTGACATACGTACAAATCCCTCTTCTTTGTGTGCAAAACCATGTCATTTGAGGGAGCTTGTTGGAGCATCAAGGATCCTTCCCTAGCCTAGACATCACTTTAGGTAGGTTTTTTCCTCCATTTCCTCTAACAAAGTTTCATTATTTAAGCACTTTCATGGCTTACATGGTGAAATCTTTATTTTGCTTGTCTAGGCTTCTATTTAAGACAAGCTCAAGAATGCCCACTTGCTTGTTTGTTAGCTTTTATTTTAAATTTAATTGGTTAAAAATGTGTCAGTTGGTAGCTCTATAAGCAATTTTGATTGATGAAATTTGTTTTGAATAGCTCAAAATAAATTATGATCGGTTCAATATGTTGAAAATTACCTAGTTGAGCTTAAAAATGGTTTATTAGGTCAAGAAAACAATTTTTGAAAATGTATATATGAGTGTAGTGTTTCAACCATGGCATATTTGGGGTTAAAGTTATGTTATTTTTGTTAGTTTGATGATTTGCACGTGAAAATGTCCTTTAAATAGTGTTGAAAATATGAAAGATGTAAAAGAATGTAAATAGATGAGTTTTGATGGATGAGGTAAAGTGTTCATTATGTTTAAAGAGATAAATGCTTGTTATATCTGTTCATAAGTTGAATAATAAATTTAGAAGTCACGAGCAAGTGTTTTGTTGAAGAAAAGAAAAATGAATGTGTCATCACAAATATATATAAGGCCATGGTTTTGGTGGAGAAATGGGAAAAAAATGAATTTTTGCTATTCTGTGAAACATGAGCATTTGGATGGTATAAATAAAGTCTTTCTATGAAAAGAAGAAAAATAAAAATAGTGATTAGGTGCATATGTCATTTTGGCCCAATAAGCTTTTTAATTAGCAAATGGCATGTTTTCAAGTTTTGAAGTATGAACATGGGTTTTAAGTGAGGTTTTGGTAAATTGGAAGATAAGCGAAAGAATTACGAGTCTTTAATCGATTCCTTTGCAAAATGTGGTTTTGAACAAAGGGATAGGTTAAAGATGAGTTTTGTAAATCTAAAGTCAAAAGGCTTGTTTTAAATTATGGGAAATCTAATAAAAAGTGAATGAGCTTTTAAAACCTTTAGGTTTGATTTTGGCTATCTTATAAAGCCTCATAATTGTACCTAGACTTTTAACGAAGATAAAATGAGATAAGTATGCATGAACCTTATTTTGGCCTTATTAGGACTTGTAAGACTATATTATGCAAGCGTTGTGGTAGCATTTAGCAAATGTCCTAAGACAGAAAATACAGATATATTGAGGAAAAAAATGCATTTGGAGAAAGGGACAAAGACAACAATCTCAAAATTATTTCCATTTCAGAACAATTTTTGAGCCTTTTTCCATCCCTCTAAAAAGGAGATATACTAGAGACATATCTTTGGAACACAAATTTAAAATATATTTTTTCCAATAATGTCACTTTAAACATTTCATATTTCAATTTTATCATTCTCATTTTTCAGTTTGTCATCAAATTATGACACAATCGTATTTATCTTTTCATCAATTACTATGTCTTGCATACCACTGCCAGACACAGTTTCGTCTTTGTCTCCGTCTCCAATATCGTCTTTATCCTGAGATAGCTACCAAATGTAGCCTATTTGACATATTATGCATGCTTTATGAAATTTTCCATGAGATATACGTGTATAATTATGAGATATACCTGTATAATTTACAACATGTTATGGAATTTTGCTAGGATTCTTAGGGAAAATTTTCCTAGGAATCATGTGTTGCATCCAAATTTTATGTTTTGAAATGCAAACTTGTGAATTTAGAATAGGAAACAATTTTAGGGAAATTCCATGCTCAATAGTTTTGTCACAGGAATTTTGCCAAAATTGAAGACTTCGAACAATTTTTGCATGAGAATATGAAAATCTATTATGATATCAATAATTGATATTAATTTCATTTATGCGCATGCACTAATGTGATAGAAGTTTAAAGATGATGATAAAGAAGAACCATGTTTGTGCATGCATTAATTAAGGATATGCATAATGGTGACAAACTAAGACACTCGGATGTGATCCCTCAGCCCCCTATCATAGGCTTACAAGGGAAAATGATCCAATACACTCTATTCTACTGCTCATTTAAGTCAAGGGTTATGTTGGTAACGATTAACTAATATGAGAGCATAACCTAAGAGAGGGAAGATGAAGAGAAAAGAGAAGAAAAGGGAAAGAAAGTTTTAGGGTGGACATAGCAAAGGCCAAAGTTTAAGTCACCAAAGAGAAAAGAAAAGAGAATGTATGTGATGGGGTGTTTAAGTGTGTTGTTTATGTCTTGAATGCTTATTTATGTCATGCATTCATTAAAGTATGTTGCATTTATTATATGATGCCTCAGGTTCATGTGTCCCAAACAAGTCCAGTACAGCCTTAGGGTCCCCCAAGACTCATCTATGTTGCCAAGAAGGCCTTAGATGCACGAAGGTCAACAAAAATGTAGAACTAGCATTTATGTGACACTATAGCAGTCAAGAACCAGTATATCAGTAGTTGGTGCAATTTCACCTATTTTGAGCTTGTGGGTGGCCACTATAGTGATCCTAGACTGCTATAATGGTGGTGATTGGGGGGAGGGGGGAGACCACTATAGCAGTCTTGGACCATGTATGCACATCAACATGTCATTTCTGCTTATCGATCATGGACCGCTATAGTGGTTCCCCCGATATCAGAACAGGTCCAAAACGATATAGTTTTGTTCAGTGACCCCCTCTCCCTATGTAAACCCCTCCCCACACATTTTCACAATCCAAAATGCAAACCATAGCCCTCGAATCTTTCTTCCACCCTTCAATTCCCTTCCTCCATTAATCCCACCTCCTCTAAGCTTCAAGGTAACAATTACTCATGGTTTATGCTAGAGTTCCTTTTTTTTCTTCCTCTTGTGTTAGGTTGTTGTTCTTAGCTTTTGTCAAGTTTTGTACTTTCCCAATGTTCATAGAGTTATTCTAGTAAACTCATAGTTTATTCATATATCTATGTTGCTCTATGATAGTTGTTAGTGTCATTCCTATTTCCCAAGGTTAAGTTGGTGATGATGTCTTTCACTTGGCCTTTCAAGGTGAGTGGGTTTGAACTCAAGATTTGTTTTCAGTCATTATGAGTATTTCCAAGCATTTGATTGCTAAACATGATTTTTAGATGTGAAGAATATGTATAGAACATGATCTTATATATTATGCCAAGTTGGCAGAATTATGATTTTTTATTATAGTATAAAAAATGTGTTAGAAAACCAAGGGGTCGTGATTGAGTTGTTGTATGCCATGAAAACGTTTAATACGCCCATGAAAGGGATTTAATGGAGAACACACGATTTTGGAAGCTTACCAAAGTTGTTAAACATGTTTTTATGGATTTGTAGTACTACTACCTTTTCAAAATTTGGGATTTCAAATTATACTTTAGAATACCAAGTTATATTGGAAATACATTGAGCAGAGTATGATTTATTTTCATGAACGAATATGTTAATAAAATATAGAATTTCAATATATGTTATTGAAGGATTTGAATCCAGTATGATTTGTAACAATTGTCAAATACATACTTTGTAGGCTTCTGAAATCAACATGTCTACAAGCTAGTGATCTCTTAGACATGATTTCATAGCCATGATTATGCTGAAGTCATATTATTAAAATTATGTGAATTCAAAGCTTTAAGAAATTTTAGAGTTTTAACAGTTTCAAATTCATTCAATTTAATTGCAAGTTATTTTTGAAATATGAATTAGAGAGAAACAAAATTGTGAGTTAACTACAGTTATCTTGTCAACCTTGGTATACCATATTATCTACGAAAGGCAATCACCTTTTTACTCATAGTACAGAGAACAGGACCTAGTTAGATGCCTATAACTTGTCCACTAAGGATGCAATCTGCGAGGAACCATCTGCTATCAATTAGATGCTCATGTTCATGAAGGATTGAGTATCACCTTTTTATAACTTGCTTAGAATTATTTTTTTCCTTGATTCCCTTAGAGTTATTTATATCGATTTAGAGGAAATCATGTTTTAATTATGAAATCATGCTAATTTTTGCATTAAGTGAGTCACGCTACCCAGGAGATTTACGTGGGGACCCAGACCTATGTGCTAGTAATATTTCCAAATCGGGCTATGACACATGACATGAAAGATTATGAGATAAAAGTATAATACCTTAGGTACATGTGTCCCTAGACAAATCCAGGATTTATAACCGAAGACTTTGGAAGAAACCACTTTGGAGAGTGCTGCAGTGCTAAGATGTGCGATGCAGCAGTTACAGAGGATAAGGCGGTGCAAATCAAGAAAACATGCACTCTGGAGAGCACTACAATGGTCCGATAGTAAGGCGGTGCCTTTCTAGAATGCTCTCTATGAGCACCATAGCACTCAGGTTTTTATTAAAACCCCATTTTTGGGGCTCAAACCACCAAAACACACCTTTCACCACCCAAACTTGAAGAACTTCATCTCCATACTCTGTTCTCACACCAAAACTCCATTTTTCTCCATTTTCTCTCAAATCTAACTTGAATCTTTCATCTTCCAAGTTTAGGATAAGTTATTTTGCTAGTTTACCTTATTTTCTTCAATCTTTCCTTATTTTTAGGGGTTGGCATAGAGGTTTCCATGCTTCTCAAAAAGGTGAAGTTCTTCCATTATGTTAAAGAAAGGTTTGAGTTATTTAGAGATTATTAGAGGTTAATCAAAAGTTTTATTGCTTTAATGGCAGATACTGGTGCCATTTCTACTTCTTGGAGTTCTACTGGTGTTGTTCCTATATATTCTACCCCTCCAGGTGAGTGGGTTCTAGCCTATAATCTCCATGTTATTCATTAGAGTTATTTTCATGAAAATATGGTTTTATGTATATTTTAAGGATCACTGCAAAGAACAGGACCTAATTATATATAATCATTATTTCCTACAAAACTTCAAACAACAGCACTTTAATAGATAAATAGGAATATTTGATTATGCCCTTTATAGGTGACATAACAAAATCTCTAGTTATGCCTATCATTCATGACATAACAATTTCTCTACTCTATGGTTCTCAAAGAAATGAATTATACGTATTTGAACTTTTTGGAACTTTACTGGTATCATTATGATTTTTCACATTATTCCTTGGTGTCCAATGAAGGAGGTTGCATGTGAGGATTCACTCAATGAATTTTGTATAAAACTCAACCCTCTCCTTTCTCTCATTATAGATACCACAGGTGCTGCATGTACATCTCAATCTTCTTCTTCCCAGCAACAGAAGAGATTAGTTGTTGAGCTTCACTTAGGTGAAGTGTTCTTATTGTAGTTTAGAGTGCTCCAGTGCATTTGCAAGCACGAGTCTCGGACCTTTTAGAGCACATGTTTTGCATTTATACACAGTATGATTATATTTTGATTGTATCTACACAACCATATTGCATTTTACAAGTATAATTATATTTCGATTGTATCTACATGACCATATCACATATGTTTTGTATTATAACTATGGACATTTTCAGTTGAATTATGAGATTACAGTTATGATTATATGGACTTTAACAATAAGTGGTTTGTTTATAGAAAATGAATTTATATTTTCAATGGATTTTATGTTTTAAAGATGCATATAAAGGAGCACAAGTCATAAAGCTTACGTGAAGATGAGATTTCTCACATGCCAGTCACATGCCTAAAGCGGGTCATGACAAAGTTGGTATCAGAACAATAGGTTTCCCTGTATGTCACTAGAGCAAGTGTCCACAAGTATATATAAATGCAAGCACGCCCATTTGTATTAACGAAGCGTTACTTGAGGCCTTTAGGATGATCAGTTATGTCTAGGTTCTGAGATAGAGTTTTGTCTTTCTTTTGTGATCAGTATTCCTCACCCTATGTGTCTGTGTTCTTCAGGAATCAATATGTCTCCCCTTCATCCTTCTGCTTTACGTCGTTGCTGTAGTAGTGGTTCTTCTAGCTCTAATGTTCGCTTTAGAGCCCTGCAGTAGGCCTTGGCATAGTTTCTGATGTGCTAGCCAAATAGACGGAGATCGGGTTACAGCCACCCCCAATCCAATCTCCAATTAGAGATCTAGATGATTCGGCTTTGGAGCATTTCCATAGCATAGATCCACCCACCTTCCAGGGACATCTTATCGGAGAGGACCCCCAGGCTTTCGTTAGAGAAATAAAGAAAATTACCAGAGTTATCCACTGTTCCTTCGAGAAAGCAGCAGAGCTAGCTAGCTTCCAGTTGGGATACTTAGTAGGGACTTGGTATGATGAGTTTTTACAGGGGTGCAGTGACTCCAAGCCGCCCACCTGGAGGAAGTTTAAGGCAGCTTTTCTACGGAGATTCTTGTCAAAGAATAGGCGATCATAAATGGTAGAGGAGGTTTTAAGGCTCCATATAATTCCAGGGATAACAATAGCGAAGTATGATGGGAGATTCATATACGTGGATCAGGCAGCTATAAGTGTACTACAGTAAAAAACTAATAGAGTTAGGCGGTTTGTTCAAGGATAGCCTGAGGATATGTTCCTCAACCTTTAGCTACTAGTGGGTACGATGGATTATACCCAGGTTGTGGACACTGCTATTAGATTAGAGGTTGGTTTGGGAGAAAGGAGAACTGCTTCTAATGCTGGCAAAAAGGCCCAAACACGTGGATCATTTTCTAAGGGAGCAAGTAGTAGTAGAGGACCTGGTCAGCAAGGCCAGCAGTGGTCCCAGCTAGGGTAGGGTCGCCTTTTCAAAGCCTACCCCAACCCGGTGATGGCCGCCTACAAAAGTAGGTAAAATACTGCAAGTGTACAGGTCGTTCAAGTAATGTAATGTGAGTAAAAGAGTATCATATCCACAGGAATTGAATAGAATATGCTAACGATTAACAAAACTACCGTGTTCAAGCTTAAACAAAATCGATTTCAATGGGAATTAAGACTAATAGCAAAAGAACAAGTAAATAGAAACAGTAATCAAAATTAAAAGCTAGAGACAAAAAGGTTAAAAGGCCTAGGGGACCTTTTTCACCCTCTACTTCACTTGGATAAGCAACTTACTTAAATGAACATCAACTAGTTGGTTTTGTTAGCATGCCAATTATAGTTAAAAGCCTATATCTAGGTCAATTAACTGTGTCTCATTCACCTAAACACTAAGTGTCCTTGTGAATTAGTGTAAAATCAATCTATTGAGAACTAACATCAAGCATCTACTATGCAAGACCAATGGGTATGTTTCCATCCCATTGACTAATCCTCACACCTAAGCCAATTAAGTGTAAAAGAACAAGCATTAGCCATAACCAAGGTCCAAAATCTCTATTCCTATGTCTAGATCAAGGGAATCCCCCTAATCAACTTAAATGGTGGCCAAACAATTAAGTTTAGAAATGAGAAACCAAGACCAACATCATTAACATTCAAATAAGTAAAACTACAATCATTCAAGATTCATAGAGGGTTTCAAAGAATCCCCTAGCTACAAGTTTAGCTATCCATAATAGTGAACAACGCCAAAACTAATTCAAGATACATAATGAGCATTAAAGACAATAAAAGGGAAAGGAAGAGATGAACAAAGTTGAGGCTTCAATCTTTTCCTAAGCCCTTGATCTTCAATCTCCAAGATAAGTCTTTCTCTAGTGTTAGCTCCCTTGAAAACCTCTGTTTCCTCCTAGAAAATTGCTCAAAAAGGAAGTAAAAACAAAAAACCTACGCTCTGCCCTGAAATTAGTTTTAAAACTTTACTAAAAATGGGCTGGGCCGCGTCTTGGTTACGACCTGACAAAACATCAGGTCATGACCTGACTAAAAAAAAAATAAGCAAATGCTGTTGAGCCCAGTAGGTCGCAACCCAAAAGAATTCAAGTCGTGACTCACCAACAAAAACTTCAATATCTTCATTCCTTGCTTCCTTCTTCTTGTCTTCCACTTGAATTTCCTTCAAGCTCAAAAAATCTACCATTTCCTCTGTCAAAAATCACCAAGTGAGAATTTAATTTTGGGCTTTACAATTCACCTCAATAATTATGATTTATGACAATGAATTTTCAATAAGCACTCCAAGACAAGAGCAAGCAAATTCTACTTATTTTAAAGTGTTTTACTTAGAAAAACTAAGGATAAAGCATGCAATTTAATCTAGAATCGAAGCTAAATAACTCCATAAATTGGAGTTATCACACCCCCAAACTTAAGCTTTTGCTAGTCCTTAAGCAAAATAATCCAAAATAGAGCAAAACACTTAGGGACTTTCAACCGAAAGCAAGCAATCCAAATAATGAAAGCAACTTAAATTCAGGTATTGTTAGAGTCAAAACATCATACATACCCTCAAGAACTATTTCACAATCTCACAGAAAAGTACCACACATGCACTTCCAAGATCATATTGTCACTCATATGCAACTTTCATACACAAATGAATTTCCAACAAGCAGGCATGCAAGATCTCTTCCTACTTTCAAAAGACAAGCTTGGATAGGTCGATGAGAAAGCACATGCACATCTCATTACATCAAAAAGGGCTGTTTTCATCTCTCTCTCCACTAATGTAGACAAATGCACAATCAGGAATCAAGAGGATCTTTCAAAGCTTGTAATGTGAGGCCAAGAGCAAATAGTTAAGAAAGAAAAGGAATGGATATACATCAAAAGTTGAAATGCACATACATAAAAATCCTAAGATTTGAGCCAATCCAAAACAAAATTCAAAATTGCAATTTGTGAGATGCAATGTAAAAGAACCATGCTCTTGATTGTTCACAAGCTTCTTTTCTTTTCTTTTATTTTTCTTTTTTTTCGGATTTGTGTCTAAATTCTCTTTTTCTTTTTCTTCAAAACTTTTCACTTTTTTTTAATTGACAATTCTTTATTATTGTTTCAACTCACAAACTGCACTACAAAATTAACAATTGGGCCTAATCAAAAGAATTTTACATGCAATACACTCAACAAGGGTAAATGAAAGAGGGATATTTTTTTTATGTTTTATTGTTAGGTTAATGGCAAGGAAAGGTGTGGTTAAGAGAAGAAAATAAAGGCCAAACATATTCAAGGCTTCAAAGGGGACCTAGGGATAATCACATCAAGGTTGGCTTCAAAGGCTTAAATGGTCCAAAAAATGCCCTAATCATTTTCCTAATCATGCATTGTCTAGGATTTCGCCTCAAGAGAGATTACAACAACACAACTCAACACACATGCCACTCATACACTTTCTCCAAAAATGTCAATCTACTCAAAGTCCGAGGTCTCGCACACATACAAATGGGAACTACATTCATACTCAATTGAAGTACAGAGTTAAACACAATCAAGAGAACTCATGTGTATTCCCAAAAGGTGAGGTCAATCCATAATCCATACAATCATTGGATATTCAATTTCAAACAACTAGCATGCCAAAATTTAAGTTGCTAAAAAGCATTCAATCCACTGAAAAAAAAAATTTAAGGAATAACAAAAACCAAAAGAAATGGAAAGAGAACTACTAAAGCAACTAATAAACATGAGACTAACATCAAACAAAGCTAACATGTTATCAAAACTACAAACAAGTGAACTAAATAACTACAACTAACCAACAAAACACCAAGGGTCAACTAAGGCAAGCATCCTAACAAAAACAAAAAATTGACACCCAAAATATAGACATTAGTCCCCCTATACTTGAACAAAACGGTGTCCTCACTGTTCAACACAAAGGAACAAAAACTGGAAAGAGATATAAGCAACGAAAAAGGATGGTGCGGCGAGCGGAAATGGGTGATGGTGGGGTTTGAGAAAAAGAAAAAGGTGTGGTGGGGGTTGTGTGTGTGTTAGTGAAAATGAAAGGGGGGAATGTTACTGAACCTAACCCCATTTTTCTTTTATTTTTTTTTTTAGAAAATGAAATTTGAAAATAAATCATATATATATATATATATATATTTAAAATATGAATGTTGAATTTTTTTTTTTTGGTGCGGGTCGCGACCTGACTTGGGTCGCGACCCAGAGTTCTCAGGTCTGAAATTTTAGAGCAATTTGCGAGCATTGGGTCACGACCTAGAGCTCTCAGGTTTGGGATTTCTGAACAGTCTGCAAGCAGCGAGTCACAACCCAGCCAAATTTCCAGGTTGCAACCCACTACTGTAAAATTAGGTAGCACCATTTCAGCACTTCCAAAGGCTTTTCTACCCAACAAAACTATATCTAACACATCTAAAAACACTCAAACAGTTAACTAAATGAGTTTCTAATGAAATCAATCAAACCACAAGAATTAAACATAACAATGAGCATAAAGCATATGAATTAACAATCTACACACTTTGACACCACACAACTAAACAACTTTTGCACACTAACATACTACTTTAAACCAGAAAAACACAAGATAGACTACCAAATCATGCATGAAAACAACAAAAAAAGAAATAAAAGGAACCAAATGCTAGAACAAAACACAACACATAAAGACACAAAAAGCAAACAAAATTACCAAAACACACAACTTTGCTGCATAATTATGCAGCAACTCTGATGCATAAAAATGAAATAAACTATGTAATTGAATGACAACCAAACAACTACAATACTACTTCAAATATAAAACCAGCAACTCCTAAACTCTACAACAGTTACAAAATGGTAATAAAAACAACTAAAAGACAAATAAACTTATCAAACACAGGATGCTAAACATGCTAAAGAGCATTGTGCAGATGAAATCAAACAACCTAAACACATGGCTATCAAACGAAAAGAACTAGAATAGCAACAAATTAAGAGAACGAAGGTAAGAACTTGGGTTGCCTCCTAAGAAGCGCCTTATTTATAGTCTTGGCTAGACTTTATCAGCCTTCATGTGGAATTTGCCAAAGTGAGAGACGTCTTTTGACGATCCACCTCTCCACCCAAGTACAGCTTAAGTCGCTAAGAGTTGACTTTGAAGGTTGACTTTGAATTGGGATCTTCAATACTCATAACTCCTTGAGGAGACACTTGTACCACAAAAATTGGACTTGGCCATTGAATTTCAGCTTTATTAAGAAAAGTTTGTGCCTTGTACTGAAAATAAGGATCAATTCATAGTTTTCATTCAACCAAATTATCATACCCTTTCCAACCAAGTTTAACTCAAGCCACTGACTGTTGACCTTATGAGTTGACTTTTGAATCGGATCACCATGAGTCACAGCTCTATAGGAGAACTCTTTCTTCACCAAAAATGGACTTGAGCACCCAGATTTGGGCTTCATTAAGGGTAGTTTGAGTCTAGTATTGCATATGAGGATCAATTCACGATTTTCACTAGATACAATGGTCATTCCCTCCATTTTAGATACACACTCACTCAATATGGGGCGTAGACACCATTGGTGCTCAATGAAGGCTTTGTGGTCAGTATCTAACAAGATCTTTTTCATATTAATTGTTGGGCTAACACAACAAATGTCTTCCTTTGCCCAATTTACGCCCTGTTTTTGATATTTAAGCATATAGAGCATCTTGTTTACTTGTTCCTCAATTGGAATTAATGAAATTATCAATGGCAAGGCTGCAGCTCCAAGATGGGCACAACGCTTAAGAAAAGCTTTAGATAAAGGGAGCTCTAAGGGCTCAAGTTGAGGTGACCTGAAAAACTTAGGAGACGCATCAAGTAGTTTAACACAATCATAATCAACATCATTAGTGTTATGAACATGCTCAAATGCAGTAGTTAATGACAATGTAAGGAGGTTTTGAAGGTGGTTCCCATGAAAAACATCAGAAATGGCATGGTCCAATATACTTACATAAGAACACTCCTCATGCTCATGGGGGACTTCAATGGCCTTAAAAATATTAAATGTTACTTGTTGGTCTTGCACACACATAGTTAACTCACCTTTTTGAACATCAATAAGAGTCTTACCCGTGACTAGAAAAGGACGCCCAAGAATCAATGGCACATTGCGATCTTTCTCCATGTCCAAGATGATAAAATCCGCAGGGAATATAAATTTGTCCACTTTGACTAGCACATCTTCAACAATTCCTCTAGGATAAGTGAAAGAACGATTCGCAAGTTGAAGCGTGACAGTAGTTGGCTTGCATTCCCCTAAACCCAACCTTTGGAATATTGATAGGGGCATGGGATTTGTGTCTGCCCCTACGTCACACAAAGCTCTCCCAGAGAATTGAGTTCTAATATGGCAAAAGATAGTGAAGCTTCCTAGATCTTTTAATTTGGGAGGGAGCTTATTTTGCAAAATGGCATTACACTCCTCTGTCAATGTAATAGTTTCAAAGTCTCCTAATTTGCACCTCTTTGAAAGAATGTCCTTCATGAACTTCACATAACTTGGCATTTGCTCCAAAGTTTCAGCAAAAGGAATGTTTATGTGAAGTTTCTTGAAAACTTCTAAGAACTTTTGCTCTTGTGCATCAAGCTTCTGTTTGGTAGGACGGTTGGAGAATGGTAGGGGCAGAGTGAAGGACTTCTTATTCTGCTTCTTACTGCAATCTTCATTAGCCACTTCCTTCTTCTTGTCCCTCTTCACTTCTTCAATATCATCTTTTTTATGCCCCACCTCTTGATGCAGAAATTTAGTCTTCAGATTTCCTTCAATTTTCTTTCCACTTTTAAGAGTTATGTCCTTGCATTGCTCATTGTTGCCATCCTTGGGATTATTGATTATGTCACTAGGAAAGGTTCTCAAAGGGTGATTACTCACTGTTTGAGCAATTTGACCAATTTGAGTCTCCAAGTTTCGCAATGAAGAGGCTTGACTTTGTAATAGGGTATCCTGGCGGGCCAAATGAGCATCTTGGCTGGCTAAGTGAGCATCCATCTTGGCCATATAAGCATCAGTCTTGCTAATGAAGGTCATGAACATGCTCTCAAGTGTTGAAGTTCAATCATGAAAGTGCTCCTTAGGTGGAGTAGGTTGTAGTTGGAAGCCAGGTGGAAAGTTTGGAGCTACCTTGGGTTGAGTAAATGAAAAAGAGGCTTGTTTATTATTTCCCCAAGCGTAGTTTCCTTGACTCCACCCTCCTTGGTTGTAGTTGTTATTGAATAGTCAGTTAGGTCCCAACTGGTGATATTGAGCCAAAAATTGCACACTCTCCATAGTATGTGGACATTGATCATTGGAGTGTGAGTTTCCACACAAGTCACAAGTAGTAAAAGAGCTTTCAACCGAATTTACATTCATATTATCCAACCTTTTAGCAATGGACGCCACTTGAGATGAGAAAAAGGTGAGAGCATCTACCTTATACACGCCAGCTACCTTCTTTGTATTCATCTACTCAGTTGGCCATTGATAATTATTGGCTGCCATTTCTTCCAAGAGATCAAGAGCAGCATCCACTGGCCTAGCCATCAAGGCACCACCTACAGCGGCATCAATAGTAGCTCTCTCTTGAGGAAATAGCCCCATGTACACAGTCTGAACTTAGAGCCACTTAGGAATGCCATGGTGCGGACACTTTCTAAGCATCTCCTTGAACCTTTCCCATGCCTCATACAGAGTTTCATTATCAACTTCTTAAATGAGGTGATGTCAGAGCGTAACGTAGCTGTCTTGATTGGTGAAAAGAACTTAGCAAGAAAATTTTGGGCAAGGTCCTCCCGTGTAGTGAGAGTTTGTAGGTAGAGAGCAGAGCCATGCTTTAGCCTTATCCCTTAGAGAGAATGGGAATAGGTGTAAACGAATACCTTCCTCCGAAATACCATTGTATCGGAAGGTATCATACACCTCCAGGAAGCTAGAGAAATGAGACCGGGATCTTCACTAGGCAACCCACCAAACTGAACTATGTTCTACACCATTTTAATCAATGTAGGCTTAAGCTCAAAGTTATGAGCTTGGATGGCAGGCCTATGAATGCTAGAGTACACATCCTGGAGTTGTGGAGAAGCATAATCCCGCACGAAGCGGTTTGGGTCCTCATGATTTTCCATGTCACGTCTAGTGCGATGAGAGCAAGGTTGGCATGGAAATTGAAAATTTTTTTCTAAATCCATATGAACAGAAGTATCTCCAAAGCTTATAGAGCGTCGCATACAAATTAAAAGGTACCTGGAAATAAAGACAATGAAAGCTCAAGTCAAGAACTAGTAATCCAAATCAAAAGTAACACACAACTATAGCCAATCCCCAGTAACGGCGCCAAAAACTTGATGTCCACCTACAAGAGCGGGTAAAATACCGCAAGTGCACAGGTTGTTCAAGTAATGTAATGTGAGTAAAAGAGTATCGTATCCACAGGGATTGGATAAAGTATGCTAACAATTAACAAAACTACCATGTTTAAGCTTAAACAAAATCGATTTCAATGAGACTTAAGACTAATAACAAAAGAACAAGTAAATAGAAACAGTAATCACAATTAAAAGCTAGAGACAACAAAGGTTAAAAGGCCTAGGGGACCTTTTTCACCCTCTACTTCACTTGGATAAGCAACTTACTTAAATGAACATCAACTAGTTAGTTTTGTTAGCATGCTAATTATAGTTAAAAGCCTATGTCTAGGTCAATTAACCGTGTTTCATTCACCTAAACACTAAGTGTCCTTGTGAATTAGTGTGAAATCAACCCATTAAGAACTAACATCAAGCATCTACTATGCAAGACCAATGGGTATGTTTCCATCCCATTGACTAATCCTCATACCTAAGCCAATTAAGTGTAAAAGAACAACATTACCCATAACCAATATCCAAAATCTCTATTCCTATGTCTAGATCAAGAGAATCCCCCTAATCAACTTAAATGGTGGCCAAACATACAAGAGCATTAAGTTTAGAAATGAGAAACCAAGACCAACATCATTAGCATTCAAATAAGTAAAACTACAATCATCCAAGATTCATAGAGGGATCCAAAGAATCCCCTAGCTACAAGTTTAGCTATCTATAATAGTGAACAGCACCAAAACTAGTTCAAGATACATAATGAGCATCAAAGACAATAAAAAGGAAGGGAAGAGATGAACAAAGTTGAGGCTTTAATCTTCTCCTAAGCCCTTGGTCTTCAATCTCCAAGATGAGTCTTTCTCTAGTGTTAGCTCCTATGAAAACCTCTGTTTCCTCCCAGAAAATTGCTCAAAAAGGCAGTAAAAACAAAAAACCTACGCACTGCCCTAAAACTAGTTTTAAAACTTTACTGAAAATGGGCTGGGCCGCGTCTGGGTTGTGACCCGACAAAACATCAGGTCGTGACCTGACTAAAAAAAATGAGCAAATACTGTTATTCCCAGTAGGTCGCAACCCAAAAGAATTCAGGTCGTGACTCAACAGCAAAATCTTCAATATCTTCATTCCTTACTTCCTTCTTCTTGTCTTCGACTTGAATTCCTTTCAAGCTCCAAAAATCTACCATTTCCTTTGTCAAAAATCACCAAGTGAGAATTTAATTTTGGACTTTACAATTCACCTAAATAATTATGATTTATGACAATGAATTTTCAATAAGCACTCCAAGACAAGAGCAAGCTAATTCTACTTATTTTAAAGTGTTTTACTTAAAAAAAAACTAAGGATAAAGCATGCAATTTAAGCTAGAATAGAAGCTAAATAACTCCATAAATTGGAGTTATCACCTGGCCTACTATTTCTCAAGGCCAGAGTAAAGGAGGTAGCTAGTATTCAGGTGCTGCATCATTTCAAAGTTATCTTGTATGCTAGACTTGTGGAAAGAGACATGTTAGGAAGTGCCTAATTAACATGTCTGTATGTTATGGCTTTGGCCAGCAGGGTCACAAATGAGTAGAGTGTCCGTTCAGCCAAGGGACGTCCAGCCAAGTGTTGGCGAGCCCCACCGGTTCAGCTCAATCATTTAAATCATTGACCTAGGGTGGTTTTGCTACTTCAGCTAGCAGAGGCTCTAAAGGCAGAAGTTGTGGCGACAGAGATCAGAGCAGCGAGGGATAGCCCCAGTTATATACATTGACACGGCAGGACGCATCAGCATCCAGTGATGTGGTGGCAGGTATTATCAAAGTCTTTGCTTATAAGGCTTTTGCTTCGATTGACCATAGGTTTATGCATTCATATGTGTCCATATTTTTTTCCATACAGTTCAAGAGGCTGACTATTAGTTTAGAGAAACCTTTTTTAGTAGTGATACTAGTAGGAAAGCCCCTCTTAGTCCAGTCGGTTTATAGAGAGTATGAGGTTAAGATTGGAGACATGGAGACTTTTACAGACCTACACATGTTAGATATGTCAGATTTTGACGTTATCTTAGGCATAAATTGGCTAGCCTCATGCTATACCATGGTGGATTGCTATAATAAGTCGGTGAAGTTTAGTGTTGTTGGAAGCGAGCTCCAAGAGTTTAAAGGCACCAATTGTTCAGTCCTAACCAGTCTTATCTCAGCCATGAGTACCTTAAGGCTCATGGACAAAGGGAGCTATGGGTTCTTGGCTTCAATCAGAGATGTAGATGAACCTGTGCCGAGTTTGGAGTCAGTTCCTATAGTTTGTGAGTTCCCAGATGTGTTTCCAAAGGAACTACCAGGATTGCCACCAAAGAGGGATATAAAGTATGGGATAGAGCTTGAACCTGGAGTTAGGCCTATCTCTATACCCCCCCTCATATCATGTGGCTCCCATTGAGTTACAAAAGTTGAAAAAAGCAGTTGTAGGATTTGCTTGACAAAAGGTTCATCCGACTAGTACTTTGCCTTTGGGTGCTTCGGTCTTATTTGTAAAGAAAAAGGATGGATCCTTGAGAATATGTATAGATTACTGGCAACTGATTAACGTGATAGCTAAGAACTGATATCCCTTGCCACCCATAGATGATCTGTTTGATCAACTTTAGAAAGCTAAGTGTTTCTCCAAGATTGGTCTTCAGTCAGGTTATTATCAGTTGAGGTTTAAGGGCGATGATGTGCCCAAGACGGCTTTCAAGACATTCTATGGACATTATGAGTTCCTAGTAATATCCTTTGGATTGACCAATGTCCCTGCAGCCTTCACAGACTTGACAAACATAGTATTTAAGCTGTTCTCAAATCACTTTATGATTGTCTTTATTAGTGACATCCCAGTGTACTCTAAGAGCACAGAGGAGCATGAGCATCACCTCAGGGTTATCCTATAGATGCTTAGAGAACATTAGTTGTATGTCAAGTTTTCTAAGTATGAGTTTTGGCTAGAGCAAGTGGCATTCCTTGGTCATATAATTTCCAAAGACTATATTCTGGTAGACCCGAAGAAGGTTAGCAGTTCAGCAGTGGCCAAGACCTTCTACAGTGTCAGAGATTCATAGTTTCCTAGGTTTAGCAGGATACTACTGGCAGTTTATTAAGGATTTCCCTAAAATTGCAGGACCATTGACCAAGTTGACCTAGAAGAATGTTAGGTTTCAATGGTCAAATGCCTATGAGGAAAGTTTTCAAAAGCTAAAGACTTGCTTAACTACAGCTCCAGTCTTATTGTTAAAGTCAGGTACAGGTGGTCTTTTAGTACATTGTGATGCCTTGAGAATAGGACTTGGTTGTGTCCTTATGCAACACCACCTAGTTGTGGCATATGCTTCTAGGCAGCTCAAGAAACATGAGCAAAATTACCCCATTATGATTTAGAGATGGAAGCAGTAGTATTTACCTTGAAGATCTGGATGCATTATCTGTATGGAGCGATTTGCGAGATCTTTAGAAATCACAAGAGTTTGAAGTATATTTTCCAGCAAAAGGATCTAAATCTCAGACAGTGCAGATGGTTAGAGTTGCTGAAAGATTATGATTGCACGATATCCTACCATCCAGGTAAGGCTAATGTGGTGGCAATGCTTTGAGGAAGAAGTCCATGGGTAGTTTGGCCCACATAGCACTTTTGAGGTAGCATTTGATACCAGATATCCATAAGCTAGAGGCAGAGGGAGTGTAGTTTGGACTAGTTGATTCAGGAGCCTTTCTTGTTCATATTAGGGCTCAGTCAACCCTAGCGAAGCAAATTAAGGCATAGTAAGGAGATGACCCTAAGTTGGCCAAGCTTATGGAAGATGAGCATAGAGGAGAAAATTGGGAGTTTTCAATAGATACAGAGGATGTGTTGTATTTTGGATATACATTATGTGTACCCAATGTGGATGAGAATAAGAGAAAAGTGATGGAAGAATCCTATAGTACAGCATACTTCGTACATCCTGATTTTAGCCAAGATGTATCATGTTCTTCAGTAGCTATACTCATAGGAAAACATGAAAACAGACATAGGTGACTTTGCAGTGCGGTATTTGGTATGTCAGCAGGTTAAGGTTGAACGCCAAAGGTCGACATGGTTGTTTCAGCAGATAGAGATTCCAGAATGGAAGTGGTAGAAGGTATATATGGGTAATTGTTGACAAAATGACCAAATCAGCTTACTTCTTACCAGTGAAGACAACTTTTAGTGCAGCTCAGTATGCTCGGTTGTACATAGATGAAATTATCAGACTCCACGGAGTGCTGGTGTCCATCATATCAGATAGAGGGTCCCAGTTTACCTCACGTTTCTGCAGAGCTTTTCAAGAGGCTCTTAAGACTTGGGTGGACTTTACCATAGCTTTCTATCCATAGATAGGTGGTTAATCGGGCAGAATAATCTAGACCGTAATGGTTATTAATGATTATAAAATGAAGTAAGGAGTTCCTAAAGATTTTTTAAAAAATTTTGTTTCTCTTTTATAATTGTCTCATATAGATATGTCAATGAACTTAAAAAAATAATTCAATATAGACCCAAAGCAATTATAGAGGAAAATCCTCTTCATATATTGTACAGATGATCTATTTTTTATTGGATATGTTTTTGTTTGTGCAAAATATTGACATTTCCACAATTAGTCCATTAAAAAATTTCGCAATATTCTAGTCCCTTATTTTCTAAATATTGTTAAAATTAACTTTTACATTGATCATTTTCTATTACATGATGATGTGACAAATAAAGGTGATAACACGTGACATCAATTGTGGACCACATCACCACATGTCATCATCTTCATTCAGCACATCATCAAATAATGGAAGTGGTAGCTAGCCATTGTCAACAACAAATTTTAAAGGAAAAATTCCAAAGTGAGTTACACAAAGGCACCTAGATAGTGGTGTGCAACACAGGTCATTTCATAAGGAAGCGGCAATAATTAATTGGAGTTCTTACAGGGTTTTGTCGCATGACAAATTAAAATAACAATTAATAGAAATTAACAATGATAAAAAAGCTAGCCTAGGGGGTTCTCGAGCTAAGGAATGCTTATCACCAACATAAACAAATAAACAAATACCTGGTGAGGAGCTATATTGTTAACCATGCAATCATATAATTAACAATGCAATTCTCCTTAAAGTCAATCAACTAAAAGGGTAAGAACTAGTACATACACTTAGATAATTGCTATCACAACACCTAAGTGTATGAACTAAATTAAACACCAATCACCATATGTCAATTCTAAATCAAGAATTAACTCTATTCTCTTGGTTAATCAAATGCTTCTAATCAATCAACTAGCATGCATTTACTCAATAAGCTCAAATATACATGCTTACAAATCGTGCATTACATACATATGAAAGCACTTCACTCAATATGCATATCAATTAATAGACATGAAAAGAGAAGGAAAAATAAAAGAGAAAGAGAACACCACCAAGTATTACATTAAAATCACCATATTTTAAAACATAAACCCTAGCTCTTAAACCCCTTGAGCTAGCAAGGAAACTACTCTTCCATGAAGGAGGTTATGAGCAGAAAATTGATTAAAGGGTAAGAGATTCAATTGAAAATTGCAGAAAAATTAACAAGAGCAAAGGATGAGGATGTGTTCTTGAAGGGGAGAAAGAAGAAGAGAAAAAGAGAGCTTTCTATTCTAAACCTAGTATATATTCCCAAAACGGCAAAGAATGCCTCGAAATTTGTGCATTCCTATCTTACATCATCCTTAAATTTGCTAAAAAGGGGCCCCAAGAAAGTGAAAAATACAAACATAAACTTTCAGACTTTATCGCGAGCTCTAGTGATTCTCCATAGGCTCGCTACAGCTATGTTGTCTACACTGTTGGGGATGTTTTGACCTCCAAACTCGCTGCAGTGGCTGTAACTCGCTGCAACGAAGCTATCCAAGGATAATTCTTCATTCAAGCGCTTCCAGACTTTATCCCAATTTTCTTTCTTCAACGCAAGCTCCAAAGCTCCAGTTCCTCACTGCACTCTCAACGACAATCCTCCTAGGATCTGTGATTCTCTTTATAGAGGTAAGAAGGCTCGTCAGTGGCAACACTAGACATGTATAAAGCTAACAATTCAGAGCCACAATTCAAAATTGAGTATGATGAGATATAGTTGTAATTTCCTAATAAAAATATGGAAGTTAATCTTGAATTGCATGCAAAAACACTAAGTGTAAGGGAAAAATTATTTATAAAAAGTAAGTTTATCAGGAAGATAGTCAACATTAAGGACTAATTTTGATATTATTATATTTAGGAATTGAGAGACCAAAATCAAAGGAAAATGGGTTGAGGGACCAAAATAAAAAAATGGTACATTTTTAGAAAGGCGCCTACTCCCATGAATGTGCTGGTCAATGCCTATGATGCAGTCATTGGCGCCAATGAATGGGAGAGTAACACATGCCGTGGTGGGGGCAGAATATTTATGGGGTGTGTAAAAATTTCGTGGAGTGTAATTTAGGCTCTTTATTTTGTGGTTTTTTTAAAACAACTAAAAAATGATACTAAAAAGAAAACAATTTTTCATTAGGAAAAAAATACTGTGCATTACATATAACTCGGATAATCCGACTTTTTTTTAAAAAACAGTAGCAACTTTAAAAAATATAAAATATGAATATTGAAAATAATTAAATTTAACAAAACCAAAGTAAAACAATACGTAAAGAAAAATAAAAATGGTATTGGATAGAATTCGGAGGAATCAAATACAAATAAAAAAGAATATTAAAAATACATAAAACTAACAAAAGAACAAAAAATATGAAATTAAAAAATAAAATAAAACCTACTGTGTGCTCCATAGAATTGAATAAACTGAATTCTTCAATAATTAAAAACAAATTAAAGAATATAAACATTAAATATGAAGAATAACTAAAGTTTAAAAAATTAGGAAAAAAACACTGTTGATAACACTAAGTTCGGACATCCCGAAATCTACCAAAAAAATGAAAATTAAAAATTAAAAATTGAAATAATAAATCTCAACACAATTAAATATTAAAAAATAATTACAATTAAAACAAACTAAAAAAGTAACACCAGAGAAAAAAAATTAGGAAAAAACACTGTTGATAACACTAAGTTCGGACATTCCGAAATCTACCAAAAAAATGGAAATTAAAAATTAAAAATTGAAATAATAAATCTCAACACAATTAAATATTAAAAAATAATTACAATTAAAACAAACTAAAAAATTAACACCAAAGAAAAAAATTAGGAAAAAAACACTGTTGATAACACCAAGTTCGGACATCCCAAAATCTACCAAAAAAATGGAAATAAAAAATTAAAAATTGAAATAATAAGTCTCAACATAATTAAATATTAAAAAATAATTACAATTAAAATAAACTAAAAAAAGTAACACCTAAGAAAAATTAAAAAACTGCACAAATCTTAAAAAAAATATTCGCTATAATTATTTTACTTTTTCAATGCGTGTCTCTTTTTTTATCAAATATTCACTTTAATCCCCATAACTATTCTGCCCCCACCACGGCATATGTCACTCTCTCATTCACTGGCGCCAACGACTGTATCATAGGCATTAACCAACGCATTCATGGGAGTAGGCGCCTTTTAGAGATTAAAATCATATTTAAGTAATTTGTTCTTATTATGTATTTTATTTGGCATTAGATTTACCTATATTTTATCTTATTTTTACTACTAATAAAATAGAAAGTAACATGATAAATTTTGTGTGTGCTATAAATGAATTAGTTCTACCATAAATACATTCATTTGAAAAAATAAAAAAATAAAGAAAATAAGTTTAATGGGGAAGAAAGAAAAAAAAATACATACATTTATTTGGAATATTTTTACCTAATATCACTCAATCAATTTTTTCTTTAAAACAAGGTAAAATCGTCCTTTATTTTTTGTGGTTTTCATTTAAGTAGTTTTCTGTTTGTTTTGGCTTGTTAACTAGTTTTTTTTTTTTTTCATTCCATCCTCTAACTCTTTCTTGTTAAATGTGTCATAATCCAAGCAACTTGCCCGATACTTGTTTGGATAGCAAGTTTTGTAGAATGAAAATAAACAATTCACTTTTTCAATACACTCTTGTAAAACATAATTTGTTTTTACTTTGCCCAAAAATCTTTTGGGAGCAAAATGAACAAAGCTTCAATCTTTTAAGCATGTGCATTCTTTTCAGCCTACACAAATTCTTTTACTTGCGGAATTTATCTATTTATACACAATACAAATTAAGAGTTCATTATTCCACTATAGCACTACTATTGCTTTAATAGATGTTGATATTTATGATTTTTGTTCATGAAAATAATATAAAAAAATAGAGATTTACTTTTTGAAAAAAGACAAACTGCAAGCTATAACCAATTTTGTAAAAAGGCTGCCATTAATTAAAATGACAATACAAGCTACAAGATGGAAATGCAAGTAAGGGCATGATGTGATGTGGAAATGATATATAGAGAATCAAAGAGATATGAGGGATGATAGATTAAGGGGGCTACGAATGTAGTAGAATTATAGCAGTTACTATCAAAAATAACAAAAAAACTTATAGGCAATTGTCTTTCAATGCATCCTCATTTTTGGAAAGTTCCAATTTTGAATAACATGTGTACTTTTCACAAATGTTTCACTGCTATGTGTAGAAACTCAACTAGGTCAAAACGTATAGAGAAAAATTCATATATGTGGGAGAACTTAAACTAGGTGAAGAAGAAAACATAGAAAAAAATGCGTGTGTTGAATGAAATCTGAGTGAGAAATGATAAATAACCATCACCAAACTTACACCATATACTTATACCAAGTTAAAAGTTGTAAATCAATATGCAAAAAGTTGTAAACCAATATACAAAAAGTTTTTGTATTCTGGTTTACAATCTTTTGCATTTTGGTTTACAACTTTTTGCATATTAGTTTATAATTTTTTACACACTGATTTACAACTTTTAACTTAGTGTGAGTGTATGGTGTAAGTGTAGTGATAGTTGTGTATCACTCCTCAATCTGAATTACAAGTTCCTAGTCTACTTTCTATAGTTCTGAGACTTATGTGCAGCTAAAGTACATATTAGAGGATAAAGCTAAGTAACTAACTCCAAATTCACGAAGTAACTAATCTTATCTAATCACAACAAACTCAACCAATAGTAATTACTTAACTAACTCCAGCTAAGCTAGATAATCCACAACACTCCTCAAGCTGGAGTATGAATGTTGATTGCACCCAGCTTGGAAGTAAGTGTTGAAAACGGTCCAAGAGCCAATGGTTTTTTGAGAATATCTGCTAGTTGGTCCAAGGATGGTACAGGCAGCAACCTAATGATGCCACTTTGCAACTTGTCTCAAACTAGGTGGCAATAAATCTCAATATGCTTCATCCTCTCATGGAACACAGGATTACAAGCAATTTGAATTGCTGATTGATTGTCACAATGTAACACCATAGGTTGAGTATTAGGAATAAGAAAATCTTGAAGTAAATGCAAGAGCCATTGAGCCTCACATGTACCTAGAGCTAGTGCTCTGTAATCAGCTTCGGATGATGATTTAAAGATAGTTGTTTGCTTTTTGCTTTTCTAGGAAACGAGGCTAGGACCAAGGAAAAAACAAAAACCTATAATTGACCTTCTTGTACCAATGCAGG
Organism: Dalbergia cochinchinensis; assembly: GCA_031216125.1. Lineage (NCBI taxonomy): Eukaryota > Viridiplantae > Streptophyta > Magnoliopsida > Fabales > Fabaceae > Dalbergia > Dalbergia cochinchinensis. The sequence continues at coordinate 66,516,975 of CM062369.1, forward strand.
CCCCCAAATCCAAATGTGTAAAACCCTTGAGTTTAAGATCAGATTGAGCAAAGAAAAATAATGTAGATGTAGGAGAAAACTTGAGATATCTCAATACTCGATTGGAGCTAGAACGAGAAATTTCTATCCCTAAAAAGTATTTGAGGTTACCAATGTCCTTAATTTTGAACTTACCATCCAAGGGAGATTTGATGGAAGAAATTTCTAGCTAGTTATCTCCAGCTAAGACAAGATCATCAACATAAACTAGTATAGTAGTGAATCCAGTTGGAGATTTCTTTGTGAATGAAAAATAGTCAGCCTTGGATTATGTGTAACCTAAGGTGACTAAAATTGAGGTCAATTTTTCATTCCATTTTCGGCTTGCTTGTTTTAAGGCATACAATGATTTTTGTAACTTGCACACTAATCCAAGTTGAGAGACACTAAGGTCAAGTGAAACTTTCATAAAAATTTCCTCATGTAGATCTCCATGTAGGAAAGTTGTATTGACATCAAGTTGGTGTAAAAACCAACCTTTAGCTACTGCAAGAGACAATAAAACCCAAAGAGTAGTCATTTTAACCATTGGGCTAAATGTCTCAAAGTACTTGATTCCAACAGTTTGAGTGTAGCCTTTAGCTACTAGGCGTGCCTTGTGTCTTTCAATGTTTCCATGAGGTTTGAATTCACCTTGATCATCCATTTACAGTCGATTGTTTTTTTCCTAGTAGGTAAATAAAATGGGTAAGGACCCAAGTAGCATGTTTTTTCTAAAGTAACAAGCTCAGCATTGATAGCCTCTTTCCAGCAATCATGATCCACAGCTTCTTGGTAGGTTCGAGGCTTAGAAATAGAGGAAATAACACAGGAAAAATGTTTATGATTAATGGATAAAGAATTATAAGACAAATAATTAGAAATTGGGTACCTACAACCATTTGGAGGTGGAGCAGCTAATAAGGCCAATGTAGAATGATATTCCTACAGATAAATAGGAGTCTTTCTAAGCCTCTTAGACTTTCAAACTGGTAGGTGCTTATGTGTGTTGAAATTAGGAATGGATGATTGAGGTTGATTTGAAGAAGGGAAACTAGAAACAGTAAGGACAAGTGCATTGGTGTGTAGCAAGGATGAATTATCAGGTGTGTGATTAGTGGTAGGTTGAGAAGAGTTTGTGTTAGGTGCTAAATTAGGTTGAGTTGGTGTCAACTGGAAGGGTTGCATAGTAGTGTGGATTCTGATGGTGTGTGATAATGAGGTTAAGTGTGATTGGGAAATATAGGTGTTGTAGATGTGTGCAGTTTTTGGACATTAGTTGTTTCATTTAGGTAAGGAAATATGTGCTCATAGAAGGTTACATGTCTAGAAACAAAGATGCCTCAAGATACTCGATCAAATAGTGCAAAACTTTTTCTGCCTTTTTTGTATCCCAAAAATATGCATTTTTGAGCTCTTGAATCTAACTTTCTTCTATGTGAAATGAGGGTAGATGCATATGCCAAACATCCAAAAACTCTTAAGTGATCTAAGGATGGTAATGAGTCATATAAAATTTCAAAAAGAGAATGATTTTTCAAAAATGTAGTAAGGACTTTGTTGATAGTATGTACTGCATGTACAATGGCAAAATGCCAAAAACACTTTGGAATGTGAGAGTAAAATAGTAATGCTCTTGTAATGGCTAAAATATGTTTGTGTTTTCTTTCAACAATTTCATTTTGTTGAGGGGTCTCAACATAACTAGTTTGATGTAAAATACCCTTTTTCTTGATAGAAATTAATGAGATTAAATTATGGTCCATTGTCTGTTCTAATTATTTTTGTTCTAATGAAAAATCGAGTTTTAATCATTTGAACAAATGATTTCAGTACATGGAAGCTTTAGATTTGTGCTTCATGAAGTAAGTCCATGTAGAAACTCTTAACTAGATCAACACAAAAAGAGAAAAATTCATATATATAGGAGAACTTGCACTTGGTGAAGAAGAAAATGTAGAAGGAAATGTGTGTATCGAATGAAATTGAATTACAAGATCTAAGTCTACTTTATGTAGTTTTGAGACTTATATACAACTAGAGTACATATTGGAGGATAGCGCTAAGTAACTACTCCAAAATTCAGTGAGTAACTGATCTTATCTAATCACAACAAACTCAACTAATAGTAACTACTTAAGTAACTCCAGCTAAGCTAGATAATCCACAACACTATATATACTTTAAATTTTTTTAGTTATAATAAAGTTATATTTACAATAGTAAGTATACTTTCTACCACCTCATTTTCACTACTCAAGAAGCCTTTTGGGTAAGGATCGTAATGGGTATCCATAGGGTGAGAACATGTCCCCCTATCCCTATTTATAATTTTGTCGTCATCTCCATCCTTATCTCGATAACGGATCCTCATTCCCTATCCCCCACGGGAATTCAAATCCTCATGGACATTCGGGGATTCATCAAACAAAAAATAGAAAACTTAAAAGAATATTCTAAAATCCAAATAAAAATACATAAATATCTATAATCACAAATATGACTAGTACAAGATAATCAAATTCAAAAAAGAAAATACATGTATAAATGCAAATTCAATAAAAAAAAATAATTTAAAATGAAGATATGTTAAGCTTTTCTTGGTATATTTTTATGAGAGCAGCTATTGTCACTCCTTTTTGTCTATCTCCACTCCTAATTTAATAAACTTTTATACGATTGTCCTAAAATACCCTATCCTTTCTTTCATAATTTTCTTTCACAGTTAAACCAATAATTTATTATTACTTTTGTATTATTCAAACTCATTTTTGTACCAATTCAAGTCATTATTATTGACCTTGTTAAATAAATCTTATTTTAAAAAATCATTGTTTGTGTTTTTTGAATTTTTTTATTTTGAAAAAAATGTGATCCTAAAAATTTTATATGAAATTTATTAAATAATTATTAATTTTATTTCAAATTGTTTAATACTAATTATAATTTTTATTAGTAGAGGACCGCTAAATATTATAAGTCTTTTTAATTAGTTTATTTAACTAACTATTGATATATAAATATTAAACTACTTTTAAAGTTTATAATACAATAATTATCTACAATTCACAGTAGTTATTATGTTAGATAAAAAAATAATTTTAAAAAAGTGAACAAATAAATAGTGGTCTTTGTACGTAGATACAATTTATGATTTGTATATTGCCTTTTGCATTTTTTTGGTCGCTTTCTATATGACAATACATTTATATACGCTAACGCTATTTCGCATTAAGAGAATTTATGCAAAAATATAAATTTAATAAATTTTACGTAAAAAAATGAGTAAAAAAAAGAAGATTCTCACAAAATAAAATATTATTAAAACATAAAAAATTGAAGAAAAATGTGAATATTATAAAAAATGAGTTAAAATAATAATTATTAATTTAATTACATGAAAGAAAGGGTAATTAAGGACAATCAAATAAAAGTGCATTAATTTGGAAGTGGAGATAGACAAAAGGGAATGAAAATAGCCACTCCATATGTTATATATATATATATATATAAAAGTGAGTATCAAAGTTATTTCACATTAATAAGGATTTGGCGAGTTTCCATGGGTGAAGACCTTATCATAGTTTAACCTTTCAATTTTTTTTTTTCATAATTTGAATTTCACCTATCAAAAGGGTAAGATTAAAATGTTTTGAAAATATTAAAGGAGCAAATAGAACAAAAAAGAAATGGGACCAAATTGAAGTCTTGATAAAATGAAAAGGATATAAATGGAATTTTACTGTAAATATTACCCTTTATTCATAAATAAACGACAACAAATATATAAAAATGTTGTCAATTGCATGTCAAGTCGAGGCTTTTTTCTTTTTTTTTTTTTGGTCAATGACTTTGCCGGTATAGAAAAAGCCTTTATAAAAATAGAATAAACATTTAAATTTATTCATGACAATTTTTTTAATGAATAAATTAATTTCTAATAATTGTAAATATTTAAATTGGTCTCTCTGTAAATTGTCATCTAAGTTGTGTTCTATTAATTTACTCATGCATACTGTTAACTTGTTTAAATGTACTGTTAACTTTTATGGTGAATCCTAACTTGCCTCACTCCTCTAAACGACTACGAAGTGGTTTAGATCTTTTTTTTCATCTGTTATCTCACCATAGCTTTCTACTCAGAAGAAAGATTTTAATTTTAAATTGACATTTATTCTGTGCAGAATAGATGAATGAGATAAGTTATGACTCATTATAAAAATTTACAGTATATGTAAGCAAGTTAATGAAATACATAGATATTTCTATTAATATTTCATATAATAATTTGATGAAAGAAATAATGTATTCTTTTTTATAAAATTTAAAGACTAATATTAAATTTTTTAAATTGAAAGGATTAATTTATTTCTGGCTATAAATTTAAAGTACTAACTTCGGGTTTTATTCTTATATCTATTATGAAATAACTTTCTAACCGTGGCGAATCACGGGGACACCGCTAGTTGGATTTTAAACCAGCAGAGTAACCCTTTCCTTCTTAGGGAAAGAATCCCACCAATATAGGATTGAATTAAGGATGAGATATGCGGCAATAAATAATAATAAAAAAACCCTTATTGAGGGGTTAAAGGTCAATAAGCTTTATTTGTTTATTGTTTTGGTGGTTAAGGGTCAATAAGTTGTTTGGTGTATCCACAGACGGAGCCATCCAGAGAGAGCAGTAAAAAACTGAAACCCCACTTTCAAAGAAATTACAACCAGTTTTACAAAAAAAAAAAAAAAAAAATACAACGAGAAAAGCAGCGGCACTCCTCTCTCCTCCTCCTCCTCCTCCTCCATTTCAGTGCCTGCCTCTTCACCTACTAACTCACTCTCTTGCTGCTTATTACGGAGAAAGATGAGCTGACCCTCTCTCCTAAACGGCGTAACGGACATCCCAAAAGAGCCGTCAGAACCACATCACATCTTTCGAGCCACGTGCCCTTCAAAAAGCTCAACTCGATGATGGCTTTAGAGCAGCAATTATCCCTGGGTCAGAATCCGAACCCCGCTGACGGCGAAGCAGACGGTACCAGTAACGGCGTGGATGCTCGACCGGCATCAACAGACGGCGGAGATGATGGGGGCAAGACTCCGAGACTGCCCCGGTGGACAAGACAGGAGATTCTGGTTCTTATACAGGGAAAGAGAGACGCAGAGAACAAGTTTCGAAGGGGTAGAACCGCGGGCCTGCCATTCGGGTCGGGTCAGGTGGAGCCTAAATGGGCATCGGTGTCCTCTTACTGCAGAAAGCATGGAGTGAACAGGGGTCCAGTTCAGTGCCGTAAAAGGTGGAGTAATTTGGCCGGAGACTACAAGAAGATCAAGGAATGGGAGTCTCAGATAAGGGAGGAGGCGGATTCGTTTTGGGTCATGAGGAACGATTTAAGGAGAGAGAGGAAATTGCCCGGCTTTTTTGACAAGGAGGTCTATGATATCCTGGATTCTGGGTCGCCTGCGCAGACACCGGCTTTAGCTCTAGCTCTGTCGTCGCCTCCTGTGGTGGCCAAGGGTAAGCCGGAGGACTATGCTGAAGCCGAGCCACACCTCTACGATAGTAATCGGAGCGCGCCTGGTGAGGACGGCTTGTTCTCTGATTTCGAACAAGAAGAATTGGGTGCCACTGCTAGTCCCGAGAAGAGGGGTGATTTGCCGCCCACCATCACCAGCACCAACCCTATTCCTGCCCCTATTCCTATCTCAGGTTCATTCATTTTTTCATTGCTCCACTCCACTCCAGTCCCTGCTTTTATTTTATTTTCAATTCGTGAGCCTATTTCTGTTTATAGGAAGAGGCTTCCTAAGTTCTTTTGTTATTTTTTCTTTTCATTAATTCTTTCTGGCTTTTCTGCTCTGCTTCTACTTTACCTTTCTGTGTATGCTTATTTGTTGCACTCCTGTTACTGGATTAACTATCAATATTGCTGGAAAAGCTTGAAGCACGTCAGCGAGGGTACCGTCTAATAGCTGATTGTGCTGTTGGATTTTAATTGTATCCTTCGTGTTTTCTTTCCATTTACAGAGAAGCAATATCAACAACCACTCCACAGCGGCAGCCAAGGTGAAGAAGGTAATGTTAATTTGTTTCAGATTTTCCAAATGGAAATTTTGTTGAGTTCATAGTCGATAATGGATGTAATCAAGACTGAAAATCACTTGTATTTTTCTAAGACTCGAATGATATGTTACTTCTGATCCCTGCCGGCGGTCGCAGATTTATTATTGCTAATAAAGGGCTCGCGAATAAAGTCGATTCTTTGCTTGCTCATTTTAAGTCAGTTTTCTGCTATTGCATTTGGAATGTCAATAATTCTGATATTCTCATTTCTATATTTTCTAAGTTTCATTCACTCGCATCGCACTCAAATCTCATTGTTGTGTATCAAATTGATCAACTCGAAGAAACACCATTTTGTTTTTGCTTCTTCTTTTTTTCATCCCTTGAGTTTAGTTTCCTGCTATTTCTTTTTCCTTTTCTGCTTTCAACAGTATCAAACTGATGGATACTACCTGAAGTCAAATATAGTTGTAGGTTGGCTTGCAATAACGCACCTTAAAACAGTGTCTATGGGAATAGGGAATCCATAGTGCAAACAGAGTCATCCAACGTGTGTGTGCTTAACGGGATCTTGCTATTGCTTGGAAGCTCATATATAGGTCATGCATCTGTAGAATATGAATTAGATCCAAGTTCCTTACATATGAGTAAAGGATGTCAACTGTACGCGTTCACACTTACTTCTCAACAAGTCATGGATATTAAATTTTGCCATAACTTTTATCTTTCCGGTGCGTATTCTGTACGTAATTGTCTTGTTCTATTCTTGTTTCTGAAGCATGTTTTGTATAAATGACAAGTTCTTAGATTAAAAAAAATAAAAAATCATTCTTAGATCTTCATGTAATTGCTTACGATTTTAAGAAAACGGCTTCTTAGCCACGAGTTTTGATGATGCCATTTTAAACTTTTTACATTAGGGTGTGGCTGTAGCTTCCCGCTGTAGACATTAAGAGCAATGGTACTGGTTCAGCAATTACAATATTAAGGAGTAAGGAGTCAACTGATGCATGATAATACATTTAACTTGTTTATACATTTTTTTCCTCTTTAGGTGCGACCAACGAGAAACTGCCAACTTCAAATCCGGCAATGGGTTCTACATCTCAAGGAGAACGGAAAAGGAGGCGATTAGCAACAGATGGAGCCGAGGAAAGTTTGCAATATCAATTAATTGATGTCTTCGATAGAAATGGCAAGCTGCTAAGCGCTCAACTTGAAGCGCAGAATATAAATTTCCGGTTGGATCGGGAGCAGCGGAAAGACTATACCAGTAACTTGGTTGCTGTACTTGATAAGCTTGCTGAAGCTCTGGGGAGAATTGCTGATAAATTATAGTGCAAGAGCGATCAGAATACAGAGTACATAACAGTTGGATTCCTGTAGATAGAATTCGTTTCTGGCAATTTTTCTCAGTAGGTCTTCCAGATGACTGCACATCTGTTCCCCGTCTGTTTCCCTTTCCGGATGTGATATTTTTGTAATTTATTGCTTCGGTTTTAGGATTTTATTTACACATTTGGAAATTACTGCACTTATTCTGTCTCTTTTACTGTCATATACATGTAGTCATACGAATCTTCCCCAGTAATAATGGTGGTTGTATAAACGACGTTCTTATTAAGATGTACTTTTATTAGTTGCGCCTTTCATTAACGGACAAAACTTGGATCAAGTTCTTTACCTTCCTTTTATTCATTTAACAGATCAAATATGACGAGTATATTTCCATCGAAATGAGTAATTTAATTACTCATTTATTGTGTTTGTTCCTCTGGCACACTCGATCTTATCTGTTACTTGCGCTCTTCCTATATTTAGATTGCAATTTTTGTAAACTTCTTATGAGTTGACAATAGCATAGTAGAAATAGATCTCATTTCTTGCCCTATCTGCTTTATCCGGTGTAGATGTCGGAGATTCCTCCTGTAGAAGTCTTTTTCTCTTCTTCGGTACACCTTTATAGACCCATCTAATCTTGAACTACATCGTCTAGGACCAAAGACTAATGAGTTGACGGTGGATCTCATCATTATATTAAAGCCAAAATGGCATTTACTAAATGAAACAAATACATCTTTACGTAATCTTTCCCGATATGTAATAACTTCTTGGGTCACGGAGTCTTGTTCTCTCCAGCTCCTGTTCAAATAAAGTGTGATTGGTCACTGGACTCGCTACTTTACAGTATTGTCCCTTTTCCCCTTCAAAATCAAATTCATAAACGTCCTAAATGAACACAAAATTATAGGTTATATTTTCGGTTGTAAATATTATAGCATATATCTGATATTGCTGAACTAATTGGTTTGATGAGCATCCCATCTTAAAAGGTGAGATTTTCTAAATTATTATTCTGACGGATTATCACTTTTATTTGCCCCATCGGCCCATCCAAACCGGATAAACAAAGTGAGTTAGAGCATCAGAAGTTCCTAAATTTCATTACACAGTTATCATAATAGTTACCACACTTAGCACCAGGAGTTTCTCACTTGAACTCAATGAGGAAGGTGGATCTCCAAAAGGAAGATGAAATCAAATTTCATAAGCAAAACAAACCTATCAAAGCTGGAAACCAAGCATTACTGTCAGGTCAAGCAGTTAATTTCTGTGCAATAGTAACGTCCTGATCAACTTCTTTCCTGGATGCTTCCCAAAGTCGATGTTCGATCCCCAATTTCCTCAGCTCCAAAAGTCCTTGCTCAACTGAAATTTGAAAATCCACATAAATAACTAAATTGAAATTCTCTCGAGAATAATAACAAGAGTTCATCCCTAAGCCTGCCTACTTACCGTCAATACCATTACAATGGAGGCAAAAATAAAGCATACCCTATGAAGTGCTTTATATCAGCATAGTTCACAAAAATTCAGATGTGCACCAATTTAGCACCACTGGGCTGAATGGGTAAGGAAAACAGAAAGCAGGGAGAAGGAAATGCTATCTATGTATTTGGTAGATGATGGGGCTTTTTGTTAAGAAACATGAACACAAAAGATACACTCGGCAAAACACATTTTCAAGTGCAATGTTGTGTCTGAAACAAATGGCCAATACAAATCCAACAATAGAAACCTTTAAAGAGTCCATGCTTCATATTAACAAAGAAAGACTCTTCCCTTCATTGTCCTTGCCCAACTCTAGACTCTGGGCCTACCAATTGAAACTCCTTGCACATAATAAGGGAAGTTATTCAACTGTCTTCCATGATTAAAGAGGATCATTAGCAAAAAATCCACCGAAGATATCTGCTAATGGTGACACCATTATTGAACATTCTTCCTAACCAATTAACGTAGTACTGGGTTGATACATCCATGTGTATCAGTACAAATGAATTAATTAAAATGAAAATGTGACACTACCGTCAACAGCATCATGCGAGGTAGGTGAGTGCCCACTTCTACCAATCCAAAACTGAAGACGTTCTTTGGCAATGTCCTCCTCTATACCATGAGCCTTGGCTCTTCTCCAAAAATATGTAAGCCAAGCCTGTCCATGTAGAGCAAATTCATTTAGAAGGCATGTTTCACTACTACAAACCACATGTTTCTTGTCAGACAGATTGCAGAGAAAAGAGATGATAATAAACTACACTGGTAACAAATCCCTACTAGTTGCAAGCCACCAATATATAAAATGGAAGTTTTGATGGGTTAAAAGGGGGCATATATGATGAAAAAGTACATGTAACAAAATCAAATTCAAACAACTATGTAATCAAGAAAGCAGAAAAGTATGCCTTTATAGAATAATCTGAAAATTAGAAATATAATGCACTAGACAGACACTCCAAGAAGAAGCTATCAATACTAAAAAGCATGAATAATTCATAATTGAGTGTTATACCTCCTTGAACAGAACATCCTCAGATTCCTCTGGACTCAACTCTACATGAAGATATACAATGATACTTGAGCATAACTAATTATTTCACACAAGAAAGAGACATGATAATGTATTCAGCAAATATATGGGGGAAAACTTACCAAAGGCTTCCGTGAACTTAGGGTCCCCTGGTGATTTAATGTCTACATACAATGTCCAAAAGTGCAAAGAATGTTATTACTTAATAGTGCATATATATTAAACCCACAGATTTTAATCTGTAAAGAAAACAGGCAAATATGTAGAAGTCAGGAGTGCTTTCAAGGTCATATGCTTTCATCATGTATCCTTTAAATACGTATATAACTGGGTATGATTTGCCGAAACTATATTTCCAGGAAGATAACATTAGCGTACAACTATAAGAAGACTACCAAAAGGCATAGGTTCTGCTGTTAAGAACCGAAGCACCTCACTTGCAAGGCTTATGCTCAAATCTCACTGAAAGCAGGAAATGATTTGTGTACATCCCAAAAGTGAGAGAAGTATAATATGCAGACAGATTTCTGTATATCCTAACAAAGTAAATGATCTGGGAAAACAGTACCACTCAAAATAGGAATGATATCTAGAATAGTGATGAAAGCAGGAATTCATACCTGAGACAGATTGTCGAGCAGAACTTGGACGCCGCTGTTGGGCTAATGCTCGCACAATAGCATCCTCAACCTAAGTAAACAACCAAAAAAAGAAGGAAAAAGAAAAAAGAAATGAAAAAACAATGGCATTGGTTACGTATGGCAATATTTACTGAGAATCCTAAGCAGTAAATACAATGACATTTAAACAAAATCGCAAAAAACGTAATGGTGATGATCAAAGCCTGGGGTACACTAGAAAAGATAGAACATTGAAATGCCTTAGACTGAAACTTAGCCTAGGTTTGTATATTAAAAACTCAACAAGAACAAAGCATGAAAATGGCAAAGGTGAAAAGAAAAATCCTGGGCATAGAGGAGCCCTTCAGCCTCTACTATTCTTTCTCTCCAAATTTCTGAATGACCTACTCTCTCACAACTACTATATACCCCCACAATGGCATTCCCCTACTGCTCCACGATCTGTCTCCAGGTCAGTATAACAAACCTCAGTTTTGTCCATATCAACCTAATGGGACTCAAGGAAGCCCACTTCTCCCATTCCTCCTCCAGAATAAACCTTACTAAACATGGGATGCGTATCAACAACACCCCCCCCCCCCCTGGGGTCCTGAAAACCTGCCCAGTCCTCAAGGCGCAGGCTAGGGAGTTGCTACTGGATGTCAGTTTTCCATTCCCATGAATTCTGGACTCTAGGCAGTCTACTCACTTGATCATGAGTTCTTAATGTCCTAGCTGAGGACAAGGGAATGCAAGTGAAAAGCAAACAATGCCGCTGGAAAGGCTTCCTCCTAGGTCCCAAACCTTGAAAAAGGAGGAGGAAAGAATGCTGCAGAGAAATAAGGAGGCTGTTGGGCAAGGAATTTTAAAAACTATTTCTAGTTTTTAAAAGTAAAAGACTTAAAAAACTTATTTGGGTGCTTGTTTTACAAAAGTAGTTTTTAAAAATGAAAAAACTATAACTATTTTTAAAACTGAAAACCAAAAACAGATTTCAAATGTTTTTGGGTTTTCTTGTTTTAAAATTAGTGAAAAATGCGGTGGCAAATTTGTGAATAAGTCTGTTGGCCATTCTTTGATTCTTTGTTACCGGTTTCTCTCTTTTTTATTTTGTTGCATTTCTTTGTCAGCTTCCTTCATGCCATTCAACCTTCTTTCTCACCCCATTCTGGCGAAACGCCTCACGACCTGTGAAGCTTCGCGACCCAGCCCCCATTTCGGCGAGTGACCCCGCGACCTATGAAGCTTTGTGAACCAGTCCCCATTCCAGTGCCGCAACCGGAGAAGCTTCATGAACCAGCCTAGATCTGCCGCAGCGACCTGCTCCCTCTGGCATCATCCAGAGCTCCAGAGACTCGCGAAGCCCAGATCCGCGGGCCCCGCCATTTGCTCCCCCAACTCTGCCTCCGCCTCCGCACTGAGCAACGAGTCCCTCCCTCGCTCTCTTTCTCAGCTTCTCTCTTTCTAAGTTGTAGTTGACAGTAACTAAAAATTGATGGACCAGTGGACATTCTATCTAAATTAAATTGATTAAATGTTCTAAGTTATAGTTGTAGTTGACAATATATAAAAATTGCTACTACATGTTGATCTAAGATTGATGAAATGTTCTAAGTTGTAGTTGACAGTATATAAAAATTTTGGTTCATGTCTTAGATTGATGAAATGATCTCTGGTGGAATGAATGCAATGCAATTGTCACGAACTTTTTCTTTTATGCCAATTCTACTTATTAGAATGAAACAAAAATGAAGAAGAAGAAGAAAAAAAAGTTCCATAGAAGAGAAGGGAAGGATTAGCACTATCATGTAGCATATTCTTGGGTAACAATATAATGTTAAAAGACTACCTTCAGTGAGTATATTGAAGTGGCTACCTTGTTTTCTTGATCTATGATGTTTTATTTATGGCAAGGCGTCTTCCTTTACCTCACTGTTGGGGAATGTGCTTAGTGGCTAAATGTGTTAATTGGTGGATGTTCCGTTGAGTTTATAACCGGTTAGTACTAAGTTGTTCTACAAATGGGTCCTTTGTCATTCTTCACTGATGTCTTCCCTAACTATGAGTGGTTCTTCATGTGGATTTTTAGTTGTTGTTCGATGCTCCTTTGTTTTGTTTGTGGGGTTTCAAATTTGCGTCCTATTGGTAATTTGTTTATGGAGTTATTTTGTTTGGGTCATTATGTTTATGGAGTTATTTCGTTCTGAATTGCTTAGCTCCTCATGTTACTGTTTTGGACTTCAATTGAAATATACTGGTTTGTTGCTCTATATAGTGGTTCTTTTGTTTCTTTATTCTCGTCCTGGTGGCCCCAATTCCCCTCTTCATTTTGCAGCTTCAGAAGGCCATAACAAGGGCCTCGGTTAGTTAGGTGAACTTTTTTTCAACTTTTAGAAGAAAGAAGAAAAATTAGATGGTGTGAGGGAAACGGAAATAGGCAATAGCAAAGGCATCCAAGAACATAAAAGTGCACTGTGCATCCACCTAATGATTTACAATGGCCAACACCGTTTTCAAGTTTTCAAATTTCATTGAAAATGAAATCATATGCAATTTGCAGATTGTAGGTAACTAGCTGCTGGGATTGCTGCTGGGATGAGGAATACCGGTTGATTTTAATAAATTACTTGATGCTCATTTTGTAGATTGTAGGTAACTTGGATTATTGAGGTATTTGGTCCTAGTCATTTTTGGTTCTTGCTTTTACTTTTTGATCATATTACTTGTTCTTTCTATTTTTTTGAGCCTCTCATTCTTTGAAATTTTGTTTCGTTTTATACATTGCAGATTTGGAATCCCTGGTGCAAAGAAGATCCTTTTCTTATGCTAGCCATGGTGGACTATGAAACACTTAGCCTAGTGGCCTTCTTTTTAGTTCAATATTAGGACCATGGAATTTGGCTTTCTCCGTTATTGCAAGATTATCAAGACTTGCATATTTTGTAATTTTGTTTTATAACATTGCAAGAAGTTCAGACATTCAAGACATGTAAGATATTACATGTTATTATATACTTCTATTACGAGAAATGAATACTTGTTATTTTCATATTAGCATCTTTCTTGAATTTTTTGGATGTAGAAAAGTAATTAATATAGAAATTATGATGAAAAATATAAATAATGAACTGAAAAAAAAAGATTAAAACCTGTGAATGACAACGCAAATTTAGATGTGAATTCCAATAGGGACAACAAAACAAGATTGACTGATGAAGCTGTAAGGGAAATGGCAAGACATCATGACCAAATTGCAAATTAGATGTGGCTATAAGAAAATCATGCATAGTCTGTAAATGGATTACTTGAAAAGAAACTTGAAGAAAGGCTAGGAATTATAGAAGTGAAATAATTCTATCTTGCATTTTTTTGGTATAGAAAAAGATATAATTTATAGATACATTGCAAGAACCATATAATAAATGTGTAAGATACTAACTTACCTAACTATATCCATCATAATAAATGCCATATCCATCGCCAACTATAATTTGGAAGGAACATGTATTGTGGCTATAAGTCCACTATCCAACTTCTCCTTGATGAAGTGTCGGTCAATTTCAATATACTTTGTCCTATCATGTTGGACAGGGTTATCAGCGATGCTAATAGCTGATTTATTGTCACCTAACATCTTCATAGGAGCCTAATATTTTATTTTCAAGTCATTCAAGATAATTTTCAACCATAGTAGCTCGCAAATTCGTTGTGAGATAACACGGAAATCTGCCTCTGCACTTAATCTAGCAACAACATTTTGCTTTTTGCTTTTCCAAGTCACCAAACTTCCTCCTAAAAACATACAATATACTGATGTTGATCTTCTGTCACTAATAGAGCCTGCATAATCAGCATCAGTGTGGACTTCTATAGAGAGCTTGTCACCACTTCTGAATAGCGTCCCTTACCAAGCCACACTCACAGCATACCGTAATATTCTTTCTACTGCTTGCATATGTCTAACTTTAGGATCATGCATGAATTGGCTAACCACACTCACAGCATAAGCTAAGTCTGGCCTAGTATAAGCCAAGCATATGAGTTTTCCCACCAATCTTTGGTATTGTGCCTTATCAATACTGGAACTCTCCTCTTCACTTCCTATTCGATAGTTTTGTTCAATGGGAACATCAGCAACTTTGCTCCCAAGCTTCCCAGTCTCTTTAAGTAGATCTAGGATATATTTCCTTTGAGGAATAAAGATGCCCTACTTAGAATATGCAAACTCTATTCCAAGAAAGTATCTTAATTTTCCTAGATTTTTCATTTCAAATTCAACAGCTAACTTCTCCTCCAAGAGCTTCTTCTCAACTAGATCATTATTTGATACAATGATGTCGTCCACATATACCAGGAGAACCGTAAGTTTTCCTCCAATTGTATGTTTAAGGAAAAGAGTATGGTCCCCTTGACTTTGCTTGTATCCAAGTGACATCATGGTTTTTGCAAATCTCCCAAACCATGCACGAAGGAACTATTTCAACCCATAAAAAGCTTTTCTTAGCTTGCATACCTTGTTTCTTCCATTGATGACATCATATCCGGGAGGATTTTCCATGTAAACTTCTTCCTCTAAGTCTCCATGTAAGAATACATTCTTCACATCAAATTGATGTAAATCTCATCCAAAATAAGCTGCAAGGGAAAGCAAGACTTTGACTATATTCATTTTTGCTACAGGAGAAAACATCTCCTCATAGTCAATTCCATATGTCTGTGTGTACCCTTTTGCAACTAGTGTTGCTTTATATTGATCTAACACACCATCTGACCGATACTTCACAGTGTATGTCCACCTATACCCCACCGGCCTTTTATCTCTTGGCCTCTCAACAATCTCCCACGTTCCATTCTTCTCTAACGCTCTCATTTTCTCATTCATGGCTTGAACCCAATTCATATATTTTAATGCCTCTTGTACTGAGTTTGGAATTTGTATGGAATCGAGCTACAATGAAACTCTGATGCTGCAAGGAAAGGTGTTTAGAAGAGACAAAAAGAGAAATAGGATGTTTAGTGGAAGTCCTTTTTTTTTCTCAAGACAATCAATATGTCATCTAGGTTGGGTTCATAAATATTGGAAGAATCAGTTTCTTCGATATTTACCACGGGTTCGGATCTTGAAGTTGCTGCCAAATCATATCAGGTTTCTTTCTCCTTTCATACACCAAAAGTGGTTTCTTCTGGTCTTCCTCAGGTAGTGTAGTGGAAGACACTACCTCTTGGGAACCAAATGGAGTGATAGAGGACACTAACTCTTGGGAACCGGAGGGAGTTAACTCTTGTAATGATGGGAGAGGGAGAAAGGATTAAGGAGGAAAGGTCTCAGCTTCTACTAGACTTTCCCCATAAAGTGGAGGATTGAAAAATGACTTAGTTTCACAAAATGTAACATCCAAAGAGACAAAGAAATTACGATTGGATAGGTGAAAACATTTGTATCCTTTCCTGTTAGGAGCATAACCTATGAAAACACATTTGATGGTCCTAGAATCAAGTTTAGTACGATGTTGATGATGCACATGGACAAAGGCTACACATCCAAAAACTCGAGGCTGTAAACTTTGCAGAATTGGAACAGAGGGAAAGTGAGACAACACAGATTAAACAGGACTTACATTACCAAGGACCCAAGAAGGCACTCTATTAATAAGGTAAGTGGCTATTAAAACCGCTTCGCCCCAATAAGAGCTAGGGACAGACATTTGGAAAACAAGAGCGCAGGTAACATCTAGTAAATGCCTATTCTTCTGCTCTGTCACATCATTTTGTTGAGGAATATCAACACATATAAGTTCATGAATAATGTCATGTTTTTTCATAAAATTACAAAACTGTTGATTCACATATTCCCTGTTATTATCTGAACGTAAACGTTAATGGATTTTCCAAACTGTGTTTTAATCATATGATAAAACTGAATAAAGAGTTGAAAGACTTCAAATTTATCATTCACAAGAAAAAGCCAAGTGATGCGTGTGCAATCATCAATAAAAGAAACAAACCATTTTGTGCCAATGATATTAGGAATAGATGCAGAACCCCAAACGTCAGAATGAATAAGTGCAAAAGGTTCATTACTTTTATTAAAATTAAATGGAAATGACACTCGATGGTGTTAAGCAAACTGACAAACTTCTCAAGAAAAAGACTCAACTGACTCCTTTAAAAAAAGAGATGGATACATAGACTTTATTAATTGAAAAGGAGGATGTCCTAGACGCCTATGGTGTAACCAAGTTTGTGATGCCTAAGATTTTGAATTTGCAGTATAACATAAGGTTGGTATCTTCTGTCTACAATCACCTTTAGCTAGTGCATTAACGAGATAATATAACCCTCTTTGTTCCTTAGCAACTCCAATCATCCTCCCAGTGGCAAGATCCTGTACAACATAATGTGAAGGGAAAAAAGTTATAGCACAGTCAAGATCTTTGGTTAGCTTATGAACAAAGATAAGATTATTGGCGAGTTGAGGAACATGAAGGACATTATTTAAGTGTAAGGAAGGGCAAAGAGAAATGCTACCAGATCCTGCAATTGAGGTTTGGGAGCCATCAACTACAGTGATATGGTGTTTTTCAAAAATCAGAAGGTAGAAAGAAAAATAAGGGGTTTTAGAGGTCATATGATCAGTCGCACCAGAGTCAATGATCCATAAATCCTTGCATTCAGTATTAGATGCATGAAAAGATTAAGAACAAGGAACCTTACCAGACAAGGCTAGAGGGTAAAAGCCAGAAGGCTTACTAATAGAGCTTATGAGAAACCGCAAGCGTGTAAGTTCATCCTTATTAAGAGCAGGAACTTCATCATCCACTTGAAGAGAGGGGGCATTGTCTGATGCAGCCATAGATGCTTGACTACTTGGCAGGCTCCGAAATCCTCTTGTGCGGCTAAGAACTTTGTCTTTCCCGTGAAATTTAAAGCAAATCTCTTTAGTATGCCCAAACTTCTTGCAATAGGCACACCAATGACTATCCCGAGGAGACCTCGAAAAGGAAGAACGGGATCCTGGCTTGGCTGTCTTGCCAGTGACCAAAGTTGAACCACTACTGGGTTTGTCATCAAGTATAACTGCCCTACGACTTTCCTCTCCCTACACAATGTAGAACACCTCAGATATAGATGGGAGTTGCTCTTTAGTCTTTACCCAGAATCTGAACTCGAATGGGGTCATTTTCTAAATTTAAGTCAGAGAGAAACTCAAAAATCCTATCCCTGTTAACAAAGTTTGCCAAAGTAGAAGTATCCTTGCTACGTTCCATCTGCAAGTTTTGGTATTGGTCCAACTCAGTCCACAGAACAGTGAGAACACCATAGTATTCTGTTACCGACATTACTCCTTGCTTGGCGGAGAATATTTTCGTCTTCAACTCATAAGCAGTAGCAATATCCTGCTTCTTGGAGAAAGTCTTGCTAAGTACATCCTAAACTGCACGGGAAAAGGTAAGAAACATACAATTCCGACTAATTTCAAAAATCATAGAGTTCCATAGCCATGTTATAATAAGAGAATCCTCATTATCCCAAGCCTCAAAAGTAGGGTTGTCCTTTTCAGGAGGATTTCCCTCAATGTAGGACAATTTCCGACGACCTTTGAGCGTATGCCGGGTAACTTGAGCCCACTACAAGCAATTTTTTCCGTTCAAGTGATAGGTTGGGTGCAAAATAGAGGGTCATTAGGATTTAAAGGTGTAGGTGTAATAGCAACGGAGGTTTTAGGTTTTGTCATGGCGATCGGGTGGCCGAAAGATGGTGGGGGTGGGTCAGAAAAGGAAAGGCGGCTGGAGGTTGTAACAGTGATGCAGAGGAACAAAAAAACAGGGAAAAATTCTGGAAAAGAAAAAACAAAAAATTGGATAAATAACTACAGCAATTAAGGCTGTAAATGTCCAGCAATAAAGGCTGGAAGGCAGCAGAAAAATGATCAGGCTCCTAGATCGAGAGCTCTGATACCAACTTGAAAAGAAACTTGAAGAAAGGCTAGGAATTATAGAAGTATTCTATCTCACATTTTTTTGGTATAGAGAAAGATACAATGTATAGATACATTGCAAGAACCACCTAATAAATGTGTAAGATACTAACTTACCTAACCATATCTATCATAATAAATGATAAAAACAAAAAATATAAATGTATGATATATTTCAACAGGATTTATAAATGTAAATTAACACCAAGTTGTATTAAGACTATTTTTAAAATGGGAAGGTGTATTAAGACTTTATTTATTAGGTATGCATGAAAATATTGTCTACAAAACATAATATTATGTTAAAATTTGTAATTTGTAGTAATGCAATTTGTCAAACAATTTTTCATTTTATTAATTTTAAAAGTTATTTTTTAGAAAAATTATACAAACAGATTTTCTATTTTTCATCATTATATAACTGTTTTTGAAGTTAACTTGCCAAACAGGTTTTCTAGTTTTTTTATTGAGAAATATTAAATGTACATCATTAAACTTACATCATATACTTACACCAAGTTAAAATGTTGTAAACCAGCATACAAAAAGTTGTAAGCCAAAATGGAAAAATTTGTAAGCCAATATGCAATGTTGTAAACCATCTTGGTTTACAACTTTTTGCAAATTGGTTTACAACATTTTTTACATGGTTTATAACTTTTTATATACTGGTTTATAACATTTTACTTGGTGTAAGTATATGGTGTAAGTTTAGTGGTAGTCATGTATCACTCCTCTTTTTTATTTTTAAAAAATGAACTTAGACTTGTTTTCTAAAAGAGTTTTAAAAAATTTAAGAACAAAAACACTTTCAAACAGGCCCAAGGTCCTCCGGGATCTCAACGTTTGAAGCATAATTGCTTAGGAGTCAGGATCCCTGTTCTCGGGGTCAAGTGTGATGTCATAAACCTGCAAATCATGTTATTCTTGTCCATTGCCAACAATCAGATGCTGATATGAAAACCGATGCAGGCACCGAGGTTTGTGCACAATTCAAAGGAACATCTATTGCATTCCTAATCATTAACTGTGCTGCATGATCTTCAATTTTTCCGGCTATATAACCTTCAAAAACTGTCCTTGAGAGCATCCATGGATGGTTCAATCTCATAGGTATTCACTTTGAAGAAGTTGAGGCCCCCAATCTCTGCTGCAAAACTCCATCAAAACACCTACAGCTGCTGGATACTCGATGCACAGGCACTGCCTCTTTAACCAGGACATTCTCTTCATCCAAAACTTCAGCGGCTTCAATGAGATCAACAATGTTACTACCAAACACAAAAACGTGTTTGGAGAAGGGAATAAAAACAAAAACTCCAAAATTGTATCCATCCGGCAACAATTTTTAGAGCTAACTTCTATCCCTCCAAAAAGGAGGGACACCGGAGATATGTCTCTGGGACACAAATTTATTTTTCCTTTTTTACAATAATATTCCTTTAAACATTTCATATTCCATTTTTGCCCTTCTCACTTTTTAGTTTTTCATCAAATTATAACCCAATCTTCATCTTTTCATCAATCACTATGTCCTGTATATCACTCCCAAACACAATTTTGTCTTCATCTCCAATATCATTTTCGTCTCTCCTGCCTTACTGTCCCAGGACAGATATCAAACGCCGCCTATAGGTCATCCAACCAGTAACAAGTCCCAGCTTATCCCAGTGACAGAATCTAATATCTCTAGGTAACTTGGCTGTTTGGTGACCAATTGTCCCTGTTTCCTTTGAGCACTAAAAATACCAGCTAACAAAAGCAGGACACAGAGTGTTGAGAGCCTATCAGCAGCAACAGACCTTTCAACTCACTCACGTCTTCCATAATTAAGGCAAAACATGAACCCACCCTTCCAACAGTCAAGACAATATAAATTTCCAATTCCTCAACTTGAAGTTCAGTACAAATGATCAATGCTAGACAAACAAAGCATCCATGTTGTGCTCTAGAAAACAAATCAGTGTTGAGAGAAGGCCATATCAGCATTGTTACAATCATCCTTCTAATGGTATTCATTGAAGGATGAGAAAATGACAGCCAGCCCCTGACCACAAGGAGTGTACAAATTGAAAATATGTGGGGCTTTATCTTCATTACATTCTTATTATCAACAGCCAACTCTAATTTGGAAACAATTGAAAATAAAACCTCTTTAGTAGTGCGTCGATGCATAAGAGAATAATGCATTGTCCCAACTGTTCTGTTCCTTACATCATCAGCTTTCTTTCCTAAATCTAGAGCATACACATATTCACTCGCTGGGAAGAGCAAATAGGAAGTTATCTCAGGACCATGAAAAGCTTGCAAATGTAGCCAGACATTTGAACAGGCAATAGAATTGAAGTCTTTGGACCCGGTATTTGCTTCATTGCTTGGGACGGCAAAGTGATCATCCATTTTTCCCCTGCAGCTATAACCAGCCCTTCCTTAAAAAAAGATCCAATCCTCTAATGAAGGCTCACTCTCTTCCTGTCACCTGGTTGGGCCCAAAATTAGGCCCACTAGTTTGGTACCTGAGATTAGTAGGTAACCAAACACTTCCACTAATAATTTCAAACTCACCTTCCCCTTTAACATCGTCCTTCAGCAAGTTCATATTTAAGTTCCTCGAGCCAATTTTGAGCTAACCCAATTTGGGCCTATGACCCATTAAGTCAGCAAATGACCCGCTCCAGAATGAGACCACCATTTCCCTTATCTCCAACCCCTTTCCACTCATGATCTACTGTTACAGTTGCACCTCCACGACTTGCAAGTAAGTTATCGATTTTATGTCGGCCACTGCGTTGGGGTTGGGTTTGATGGTTTTGGCAGTGGTGGCCATGCGACTTTAATACAGACCCAAGATACGCGTGACTCCTTCTACACTCCAGTTTCATTCATTGTTGAAGGCATCTCGCGGGCCTCCATCCCTACTAGTGCCTCCACCGGGGCTATCACATCAACCTCTAGATTTGGTGGTATAGGCAGTAGTCATGGGCCGACCTCTGCCGTTTGCCCCCATGGACCTCCATATGGAAGCCACTGCATCCACCTCCATCATAAACAACATTTCTCTCAGCCACCACCGTCGATGGTCAACCTTTTATGCATGTCATCAACCTCCTCCCACAGCCTTCTTTGTCCATGTTTCTAGCAACGCCATCGAGTACATCAGCAAGGCCTTCTTACAGGTTGTTCAACCCCCTCGTTACATCCCTCCTCCCCTTTTGTAACCATTGCTACCACCATAGTTCCCTGAACCATTTCAATAGTTTCAATCTCCTCTGCAATGACAATCACTTTGGTATGCACCTCCTTGTTAATCTCATACGATGATTCCTCTTCATTCATCATTCCCATCACCACCTTCGCGTGATATTCTTACTTTGACTTGCTCAAGCCCACCCCTCTTCTTCTACTTCATCTTCTTTTATCACCTCAATCGAATCTAAATTTTGGAATAGGTGGTCATCCACCTCCTCCTCCCTTGAGCCACTAACAATCACGATGATGTTTTGGTCTAGGCACTCACATTCGCCATTTCAGCATCTTCAGCCTCCACTTGCATAGGAGTTTGATTATCTCCCCACTTCTTTGGTGTTCTCTCATCCCCACCAGAGCATGACTGCTCGCTTCATTGGTACTCACTGCAATGTCTCACCTTTAACAAGGGCTCGATTGGATTCCAGGTGGCACTCAATCGAAAATGGAAAAACAAATCTTCCTTAAACTCTCTCCATGTGGGAAATAGTACTTGACCCTACATATGAGTGCCTTGCTTTCCATAGCCACCCTCGCTAGCTCCATTTTCCCATAATCCTCTTCTCCATCCATTCAAAAAATAACACTTCACCTTTGCTCTCCATCCATAGGCGTCATCACCCAAAAACAGAGGCAGCCCACCTCTATTCTACAGTTGTCCATCTCTCCCTCTAGTACTCCATTCTGGCACTGTTCACGGCTCCCAAGATCGTGAGCTCTAATACCAATTGATAGAACCTTGGTGGTTACTGGAGAAGATAGAACACCGAAATGAAGCTTCAAGCTAAAACCTAGCCTAGGTTTGTATAATTCTGGAAAAACTCAACAAGAACAAAGCATAAAAAGGATAAAGGTGAAAAGAAAAGTCCTGGGCATAGAGGAGCCCTTTAGCCTTTACTATTCTCTCTCCAAATTTCTGAATGACCTAGTCTCTCACCACTACCCATGTTATATACCCCCCACAATGGCATTCCCCTACTACTTCGCTCACTCTCACTCTCTAGCTTAGCATAACAAACCTCAATTTTCTCCATATACACTTAATGGGTCTTGAGATAGCCCGCTTCTTCTATTCGCTCTTCTCCTAGAACAAACCTAACTAAACCTGGGGTACGTATAAATGAATGAGGGTACGTATAAATGAACGAAACTATGTGGCAGAGGAACATTAGGAAAACTAGAAAAACAATGCATTTGAAGAAAACCTTTAAAGAAGCAAGCTCCTTCAGTCCCATTTCAACTGAAAGCATACTTTCGATATTTCCTTCTCCAGTAAGATCATTCAAGTCCGGAACAAGTTTGCTCCTTTTCTCTGGTGCATCATCACCTGCATATAAAACATTACAATTATGTCTGAATAGTCACAGGTTCATGTAAAGAATAGTGAAAGTTGTCAATATAAGAAATATTATAACATGAAGCACAGATTTGTCCTACAATGCAGGCAAACTAATACGAACTGAAAAGTCAAAATCTTTATTTCATGCCTTTTTCCCAGCATTCCTCCTTTGCCTTTTGTCCTGCAGAAACAACAACCTCAAATGGAAGAGGAGCTAACGATGACCAAAGCTCATACTTTGAAACTGCAACATCTTCACAGATGCCTACAATCCATGGAAAATATTACGTAAGATGGAAGATAGCAGCAAAAATCAGTCAAATACAAACAAGATAAACACAATATTGTATATGCATACTGTTGAAATTGAGGGTTTTAGATAATTGAGGAAGAAAAGAGAGAAAATAGAGGCTCAATAATATGAAAGTATATTTGATATATTGTGTTGTGATAATACAATGAGATAATCTTATTTATAAGCTAAAGATAAAATCTAATCATAATGATAGAATCAACCTAAATAAATCTAACGTAATCTAAGATATGATATGAAATATTCTAAGATATAATTGGATATTAATAGATATTTTTTTATTTCTAACACTCGCCCTCAAGTTAAAACTTACTAAACTTTAAGCTTGTTACAATTAAAGCTTTAAAATATAAAAAAGATCTCCATTGAAGAATAGCAAGGCAACTCAGGGACGCTGGATACGTCTGAAAAAGATAACATAACAAGGCAGCTGAAATGAACATCAGCTTGAACAATTTATTAGATAATTGCACGACTAGGAAAAGAAGACACACACACATCTATCAGTGCTAAAAGAGACGCAATGAAGGTGGTGGAAATTCCCTATACATGCAACAATAGATCGCAAGAACAGCATATGGAAGCCTTGAATAGTTGAAAGATTGGAGATCCAAAGCCAAAAAAGCATATCACTGTCATGACTGAGTGAAGACAAATATCACCATTGGAATGATTCACAATGGGAGGTTAGTAGGGAGCACAACTTAATATTCATCACTCACAGGTCACAACCATGGATCACAAGCCAGGTTAGGACCGGAAATAAAGAAAAGTGACGTCGTTGGAGAGCACGAATTGCGAATCCAAGGACAGATCTGAAAAGTGGGCAGCAACGTGGGCACGACAGTGGGCAAGGCAGCCGGAGAAGCCACCGAACGCGCAGCCACGCACGGCGGAAAGCGGCGGCGAGTAGCTGATCTCGCAAAGAAAGAGAACGAGCGTGAGAGCGCGTGGTTGCTGGAACGAGGACACGGTTGCCAAGGGTGGGCCGCGCAGGAAGAGGCGAGCACAGCGATAGGTCTTTCAACTGGAAACACCGCTAGAAAACGTCGCCGGGGGCAGCGGAGCGCAATGGACAGCGGCGGAGAACGACGACCAGTGCGGCTTCTGATTGTTTCCGTGCACCGCTTTCAAGGATTGGTTGTGCAAAAGGAGGCAAGCATGGTCAAATTCCACTAATTCCCCCGCCATTACTTCATCAAGACCATAAATACGAGTAATGTCGTCGCCTACTTGAAGTGCAATACCGGTATTTACAATCTTTACTTCGGTATTATATTGCTCAATACGTTCGCGGATAATTTACTAATCTCATCTGCACAAATGGTTACCATGAGTATTTCTTAATTAAATTCTAGAAGAGAAAAATGATGCCTATACTCTAACTCTAGACTTACTAGTTCTATATAGTTAGTTATATATAACTAGATGTTTTGTTCTATTATAATAAAAGGTTCTAACGAATCTTTTTTTTTTCATATTTATCATATTGGATTGGCTCCAATTTGAAAATAAAAAAAAAAATTCGCGAGCAAATATTTACTCTTTTATTATCCATTTTCTTTTAGATGTAATGTAGGGTTATCTCATGACTCCTAAAAAAAAAATGGATTGGTTCTTGGTTCATTCCGCTATCCTGCCCAATGAATCATAAAGATTTGTTTAAAAAAATCTTAGATATTCACAGGTTTCGTCGTTCCCATCGCTTCTCGATTAATGATTAGGTCTGGAATTCTACAATGGAGCCTTTCAAATAATATTTTATATAATATATATATATTTTCTTTTTTATTGAATCAACCTTCTTAGTTTTTATTGACCCAATGCTCTTGATTTGTTTATTATGGGAATATATTTATCCATATATGGAGTAGTTAGTATTGATGCTTTATTACACTACCTTTTATGAGATAACCAAAAGACCTTTACATATTCAAATTCTATATCATTGCTGTATATTTATTTATATTCTATTATTACATTCTATTTTCTCTCTTTCTTTCACCCTTTCATTTATCTGTATATGCTTATTGCTTTACAACTAATAATAAGATTTGTTTTTCTTTTTTTTTTTATACAATATCTAATATCTCAGTTGCTATAATTATATCACCAAAATATCATATCTTTATTTATATTTTAAATTTGGATTAGTTCTTTAAATCCATATAATCTGAGGCAATGAGTTGGTTATTAGTTCATTATTAATTAATTCATACTATAAGTCGGTTTATTTTATTGTTGAACTCTAACCACTCTTAAAAAAAACCAACGAGTCGCACACTAAGAAGTTCCGGATAACGCTTTACGCCCAATCATTCCGAATAACACTTGCATCCTCTGTCTTACCGCGGCTGCTGGCACAGAGTTAGCCAATGCTTATTCCCCGGATACCGTCATTGCTTCTTCTCCGGGAAAAGAAGTTCACAACCCATAGGCCTTCTACCTCCACGCGGCATTGCTCCGTCAGGCTTTCGCCCATTGCGGAAAATTCCCCACTGCTGCCTCCCATAGGAGTCTGGGCCGTATCTCACCCCAGTGTGGCTGATCATCCTCTCGAACCAGCTACTGATCATCGCCTTGGTAAGCTATTGCCTCACCAACTAGCTAATCAGACGCGAGCCCCTCCTCAGGCGGATTCCTCCTTTTGCTCCTCAGCCTACGGGGTATTAGCAGCCGTTTCCAGCTGTTGTTCCCCTCCCATTGGCGTCAGAAAAAGCCGCTGTAGGCAGTGGCAGGTGTGGACAATGGTTCTCTTACTGTTGGAAGTGACACATAACAGAGTGAGGGAAGGTCGAGACACTGCTGGAGGGGTTAATGGAAAAAACCGCTGAAGGCAGTGGACAGTGGTTTTTGGGATGACACAGCTAGGAGGAAACCGGAAAAGTCACCAAAAAAGTGGATGGCAGCAGAAACAGTAGTGGTTTGATGTTAATTTTCTGGAAAGCAAGAACATTGTCAAACCTAAAACAAAATTGAAGGGTTTAACAAATAGAGCAATGGTGGACAAAAGGAAAGTAAATATTAAATGATAGTAAGGGGCATAGTACAATTGAGTTCCAAATTACTAGAATCTCTACAGCGGAACAATGGACACAGGTCATAGTGGATGGTACTGCTCTGATATCATATTGAAGTTGAGGGTTTTAGATAATGGAGGAAGAAAAGAAAGAGAGTAAAGACTCAATAATATAAAAGTATATTTGATATATTGTGTTATTGTGATATACTGAGATAATCTCATTTATAAAATAAAGATAAAATCTAAACATAATCATAGAATCAATATAAATCAATCTAAGATATGATATGGAATATTCTAAGATATAATTAGATATTAATAGATATTTCCTTATTTCTAACACATACTATCATACAAAATTAAAATACTGATTATCAATAGCTTCGATATTGCACTCCAGTTCTACCCAGAAAGGCCTCTACCCCACCCCCAAAAGCAAAATGAAAAGGAAGATAAGCCACCACCAAAGAAAAGAGAAATAAAGCTAAACCAGACAATAAATTACCATATTTTGTAGCTAAGCCCCAATACCGAGCAAGCCAACACCTCTTGAGAACTACTTCCTCCTGAAAAGATGAAAACTAATTAATTAATCGAGATAAATTTGTGTTAGTGACTAGGTGAGATAATTAGTAATTAGTTGCAACCCATGTGATCAAAGGTTAGTTAGTTACACTCCTATTTTGTATATAAATAGTACTATCACCTTGATGTATGACAATTTTTTTATCATTAGTAAAATTTAGCATTTGAATTTTCTCTCAATTCTCTTTATTTTTTCTTCCTTGCTCTGCTCTACCATGAATTTCAACATGGTATCAGAGCCTTATCACCCACCCTCAAAACTTCTCTTTTCTGCTGCTATGAGCTCTCTTCATAGAGCAACCCTCCTTTGTTTCTACATTATCTTAGACACTCTTTGGTTGTCCTTCATAAACTTGAGATCTGTTAGTTTCACCACCATCCTTGTTCTTGTTCACCGATTTATGCTCTTCGCCGGTTGTTCTCCTTCATCATTGGAGGTCGACACGGGCATTGGCTAGTCACCATTCCAATCGGCCTGCCAAATTGGTTCTTCTAACCCAAGCTTCAAATCATTGAATGTGATTTGATTCTTCGATCTGGTTCATCTCAGTCGTTGATTCGTTGTTGCTTCCGTTTTCCTATCTCAAATCTAGCTCTCACTCCACCATGGATCAATCTTGTCGTTTCCCTACTCCAGTTGCCACTGCGTTAGCTTGCACACCAACCGCATTCAAATCTGATCAGATCGCTCAGATTCTAGTCTAGCTGGATTCATTCTGGTCTTGCAATTTTCTGACCGATTTGTGTTCTTAGCGCTCTATCTACTTCACTTCCATGGATCAATCACAAGCCCCAAATTTGCATTTATTAAGAAGCAACCCCGGTACTCAAGAGTACACATCAAGTATTAGAAGATTTGCTCATGTCACTCGAGGGAAGATAGAGTCTAATGCACATCACATGCTTCATTTTTGTTTGCAAGTGATTGGCACTGATTTTCTTCTTGGATCTACATTTGCATTCATGTTTGTTCCTTTGGGAGTTTTATTGGTGGATATTTGTTGATAAAGACATCTTTCACACTTGGCCTCCATTAGCATGGGATAATTGATGATGAATTGTTTGCTGCGCAAATTCAGTTGGAGTTATTTGCTTTCGCAATACTGATTGGCTGCTTGGAGATGATTTCTTGTTCACATTTGGTCTTTCACTTTTGCTTGGGTGATTAAGCATTTGCTTTGATTTAGCATTGAAGATTGGTGTTTCCTAAATTGGGATTTCTTGACATAGTCCTATGACTTTAACCTCTCATTGAAAGTCCTATGAGTCTATGACTTTAACTCTTTATGATAGCCTTATGGCTTTAAACTCTTCTTCGGATAGCCCAATGGCTCTAACGGTCTAACCTCCTTTTAACATAATCCTATCGCTCAAGTTTTGCTTTTGCCAAGTGGTTAAGCTTGAAGAGTGATTTGCTTCTGCTTGGTGGTTAAGCTTATGATGATGATGTTGTTCTTGTTTTGGGATTGGTTTCTTTTGCAACTAATGTTGTGGAGACGTTGATAGAAGATGGAAGGGGCCCAAGTGACGGTCGAAGACTTCTTGCGGACTAGGCACCACTACCGTTACTTACATCGTTCTTTTGCATTTACTTTTTTTAGCTTTGTTAGTTTTGTTGGGTATGGCACGTTGTATTGTTAATCCCAAGCAAGCGAGGCTAAATTATGCATGCTCCGGCTTGCGAGGGGCTATTAGACATAAATTTGTGTTAGTGATTGGTTGAGTAATTAGTAATTAGTTGCAAAACATGTGATTAGGAGTTGATTAGTTACACTCCTATTTTGTATATAAATAGTACTATCACCTTGATGTATGTATGACACACTTTTTCTTATCATTAGTAAAATTTAGCATTTGAATTTTCTCCCAATACTCTTTATTTTTTCTTCCTTGCTGTGCTCTACCATGAACTTTAACACTAATAACCAAGATATACAAATGGACTCCAGTAACTGGGGAACTACATACCATTTCTTTCTGAGTTAATATCATTCTCTGTGTCATTGATCGAAGAGCTTTCACTTCAGATTCGGCTCCATTTAACTGTCTCACGGCGGCTGCAGTCTCAACTTTTGCATTCTATGTGAGAAGAAACAATTAAGCATATATGGCATCAAGAGAGTAATAGTTCCCAGAAAGCAATCTAAATTGACAACAACAAAAAAAAAAATGGCATGTGCACCTCAACTGCAGCCTGTAGAGATGTGATTTCTTTATCAACTCCATCCTTGGAGCCTTTGGCATTTTTAAGTGCAGCCTATGAAATATAAAACTTTCTTGAAGGCTCTTTTAACAAAGGTATTAAACAAGAAGTGGCATAGTATATATAAATTGTGTTCATAGCTTGTATAATATACAGAACTACATTTCAAGTTATTTCCACATTACCTCTCTTTGACGCAATGCTGCTTCCTTTCTTCAATACAGCAATAAGGGGGAGTCACACATACTACCAAGTGAAGGAAAACCAATTTGCAAGTTTAAACTACAATTCACTCACCTGCTCAAGAGTTTAGCATCCAAAGAAACACCTTCTCCAAGGGAAGCAACCTGCACACTCAGACATAAATAGAAAGATTAAACAGTGTATATGCAGATTAACTCATGGGAGGCGTGTGATTTGCGGAATATTTTAACATTCCCAAGAATCTAAAGATGGGAATGAAAGATTCTCATAATTGGTTCACGGAAAGAAAAAACATTCCCAGAAAAGTTGTATTCTTGGGGATAAAAAAGGAGCCCATTTTTATTACCACCCTTCCCAATGAAAATGTTGGATTCCCATGAGAAAGGAATGTTTAAGAAAATGAAAACACTAAATTGCCCCAAAACCCTAAAACTTGAACAACTGTCACAACAGTCAGACCACCACCCCAAGAATAAAATATCATTCTGCAAACCATGCATCAACAACAACCAAGAATGTATCTGGATTGGCATTTTTTCAGGAAGAAAAAGGTGTGTTTGTCTAATGAAAATCTTTCAAATATCTTGGTGGATGTCAAGTTCGATTGGATCTTTTGAGTTGTTTGGGAGAAGAAGATTGAGTGATAGCTGATAGGGTGAATTCTGTCTAATACATCAGGATCTAACTTAATTTCCTTAAAGTTTCTTAGAAGTGCATCTAGTATAAGGAACTGCACACATTACAAATGCCATGGACTGGAATGTTATGATTGATGCTAGAGCCTAATATAGACAAAGAAAATAAATTAGACAAACTCGCAATTTTTTTAAAAAAAAGGGAGAAAATATTATGAATCACAAACAGTGCAGTAAGCCTGTAGATAACAGATCCTATTTTTGTGTCAATAGAGAACAAGCAGGGAAATTTTAGAAAGCCAGTCAATCAGTAATAACTAGAATGCAATGTACCAAGAAAGAAAGAAACCAAGCAAGTACCTGCTTCTCAAGCTCCCTAACTCTGGCCTCTGCTTCTTTGCATCTCTCTTCCTCAAGTCTGAGCTGTATGTTTCAGTTTTAACTGAGGTTGGTACTTATCACCATCAGGAAAGAAAAAAATATGATCATATTACCTTGTCTAGAATGTTTTCATTCTCTTCCTGTAGCATATCAACCTGCAGACAGAGCAGAGATATGTTTCAACATTAATTATTAACATATTCAATTCTTTTATGGGAACATGCATACAAGATGTGGTACAAGAAGCAACTAACTAACCTCATCACGAAGTGCAGAAGCCTGACGGTGGTCTCCTGAATCTTTTGGTTGAACAAGTCCAGAGTCAAAAGGAAATCTGCAAATTTTCCAGTCAGCAAGTTACATGAAAATGTAAATGAACTCCAAAGTTGTGATTGTATTTTAGCTCTATGGAACGGTTGCAGCTTACATATAAAATATCCAAACCCAAATAAGGAAAGCATTTGCATTTTACTAAAGACAGCAATGAGCCTTGTAAAGCTGAGGGCACATGATCTGATAACTGAAGTGCGGGAGCAAGGGAGAGAAAGCCAAAGCGAAAAGTGGATGATTTTAGGGAGGTATAACTGAGTAACATTTAATTTACCTTTTATCTTTGGGCTTATTCGTATGAATGGGAGGGTCCGTAGGATTAGGAGCTGGAGGCGGAGTCCTGAGGCTGAGTGGTGGTCTGTTAGTAATAGGTGGTGCCGGAGCTGGACGAGGATACAAGGCTGGTGCTTCTTCTAGAAGGTTCCGAGCTAACTAATTAAGTTGGCAAGCGGAATGAGGTATCAACAACATTGAAGGATCCAAGTTAGTTAGTTAGTTAGTGGTAAATGAGAATGTGGAGTAAAAGGAGGAGGGAAAGGAAAGAAGAGCGAACCGAAGGAGATGGAGATCTATGGGTGCGGGTGCTGGAGGTAGATTTGGTGGCATTCCTGGAGAGAGAGAGAGGTGGAGGAGCAGTGTAGCGAAATCCTAGACTATGGTCGTCGTCGTCGTCATCGTCGGCAGTCTGGGAAGCCATGACCTGGGCAAGGCGCTGAGCGGCGGCCTTGGCAGCGACATTCTGAGTCCTCTTGATGGTTGAAAGTCCATTTCCAGAGAGGGTGAGGGAGGAGGAACGAGTATGCCCACCATTACGAGAAGAAAGTGACGAGATCCCATTCCCATTCCCAGATTCACTGGCACTGCTCCACTGCCGGATAGAAACCGGGCTCTCGCTTCCTTTCCGCTCCATCACCATATACCCGATGTTTTTCCCTCTTCTGCAACCGCTTCCTTCCTTCCTTCCAGTCCCACAGCCTCAGCCTAGATCCAATTAGCAAACCACACGTGACACGACACAACCCATTACTCTGGTTTTCACTTCTTAGTCATTGCTCATTACTATATCACTCACTCGCTATAGTCAATAGCTGGTGCTGCTTCTCTTCTGTAATTAATCACCCTCTCTCCGTGACTGTGTCGCCTGATTGATGACTGACTAAGACCGCCACAAATGGCAAAATGGTAATTAAATCTTATATGTGTATTGCCATTTTTATTTTTTTTTACAACGGAGAGTATCCAGTTAGATCAGACTAATCTCTTTGGTTCCTTGATATAGCGTAAAAAGGCCGAAAAACACGATAGCCAGAGGGGCCCAAGTCAAACATATGTTTTCTCCCCTCCCAAGCTCCAACACTGAACCCTAGAGTAATGTATCCACCTCTCCTATGTTTTTACTGCTAGGCTATGGATCATTGGCGTCTATTGCCGTCTTTACTGGTAGGAAAAAAATTCTAATTTTCTCCCACACTTTTACTTTAGCTCTAAAAAACTCTAAATTAACACCTGAATAACGTTGTGAGAAATAAATTATTCTCTCCAAACTTAAAAGTTCTATTGTGGTTAGTCGAACTCGTTTAACAAAAAGAGATATATTAATCTTTTTATTAGCTCGATATTTTAATACTTAAGGATGCATCTATTTATGAATCAAGTCACATCATCAATTTAGCGTATCATGTATGCTTTTTTTTGTTAAGCCTTGAAATAATAAGTTAATAAATGGGTTAACATGTCTTTTTTCATGAAAGATGAGGGATCATAAAAAAGATTTAAATTTTGAAGAATTAATTTATCCCTTACAATATTAGTCGATATCGAATTTGAAGTTTTAGTCATTTAGCTCTTCAGATTATGTATTTGATTTCAGTATTTGAAGCTATATATATTTTCAGTTCATAATTATGGATTTGAAATTGTAGAGTTTGAATGGAGTTTATGCAATAAACTAGACATGTATTTATGATTTGGTTCACGTGATTAATCGATTTTCAGAGTATGATTAAGATGTTTATAGAGTTTCATACATCAAGTATTTCGATTTTATAGTTTCATATATAAATTTTAAATAGAGATTTAGACAAAAATATGATTTTAAAGTGAAAAATACATTATTTTATACATATAGAGAGACTCAGAAGTTATGAAGTTTATGTGGGGATGAGATTCTTCACATACCGGTCACGTGCCCAAGTCAAGTCGTGATATAAATATTTTATTCAACATCCTAAAAATGCAACAAGATTTTTTTTCATTCACCTAAACTTGAGTTTATATATTAAAAATGGGATTATTTTATATGCACCATTTATAAAACAAAAAACTGCACATACATCTTATCATACATAATTATATCAACTTTTACAAATAAAAAATAAAATATAACTAAATGACAATGTAAAATTCATTTACATAGTCAACACATCAATATTAATTTCTTTAAAATAATAAAATATTCTTTTAAATGTTTATCAGCATCTAGTCATTTGAGGATGATATAATCATTAAATTTATTTTTTTTATTGAAATGTCATTGAAATTATTGGATTCTTATTATTATTATATTAGGCATTATATAAATAATTATTATGTAATTGATGCTATAAATTAGCTTATGAAAATTAATATTAAAATAAAAATGCATCTCTATACCACAAAAAAGATATCTAATTGTATAATTCTAGCCTTTTCGTGTTCAAATGGATAGTCACAAATTTTTAAAATTTAAATTTGACTTTCCTCTAATTTATAATAGTATATTGAATTAATGAATTATTAAGTTAATAAATTGATGAAGATAATTTAATAGTGTAATATGATTTAAATCTTATTGTAAATAGGGAAGAAAAAGGAAGTAGAGTGATTTTAGGGAAAAAAATTCTTGATTTTTCATACATAAATATATAGTTACAAATTGTTAAAATTTAAATTTAATTGTAAAAGGAAAAAGAGGAAGTAGAATGATTTAGGAAGTGAGGTGATTTTAGCTTTCATGCAATAATATATTGGGTATAATAATTTTTTCCCTGAACTTTAAACCATCTACATTTTACACATTGATTTTTTAAAATATACATCGCAACTTCCTAAACTTTCCAAATAGTGCAACATGCCCCATTCTATTAAATTGACATCAATTTCCATAGTTAAGTAGTTATATGCATGTCACGTGCATAATTAGACAATCAAAAATACCTTTTTGGTTAATCAAATTTTCAAACCCTAAACCCTCCTCCACTAGAAATGGACAAAAGTATCTTTTTGTTACAATCACACTTTAATATCATAAAAGTATTTTTATCTATTTTTTCATGAGAGAGGATTCGAGGTTAAGAAATTTAATTAAAAAGAATATTTTTATCTATTTAATTGTGCACATGATATACACATGACTATTTAATGGCAATAATTGATATTAACTGAATAGAGTGTTTTGCATAATTTGAAAAATCCAAGATGTTATAATGCATAATTTAAAAAGTCTGGATATAAACTACACATGACCTAATTTTAGGAGGTAAAATATACCTTACCCTCTTTTTTTTTGTAATATTCCTTTATATATATAATTTCTTAGTTCGAAAGTTAAGCTGCAACACTTTGCGGAATAAACGCATCCTTCTCTTTCCTTTCCTTTTAGCAATGACAAATTCTTCATAGCAAGCACATTTATCCATTTGATCAAAACATATTTATATGCACATGAGATTTATAAAACATAACCCATAAATTAAACAAACAAAAAATTTAGAGAGAATAAAATCAAAATAACCTATATTTATATCGACTAAAAGCATATTTAATTCATAAAACAAAATTTCAATTTTCTCGAATAAGAAAAAAAAAATAACGAGATAAAGTATATACCAATCGAGGAAAGAAAAATGTGAAAAACAAAAAGTTTCTTTACCATGACACTGGAAACGAATACAAAAGAACAAATTGCATTTGCGTCCCTCAAGATCCTTTATGGCTGCATTTTGCTTCCTTTGATTTTCACCTTGACACCTGACTCCCTTGATTCATTGACAATACAATTATCTCTCCCACAGCAACACTATTTTCGCGGTTAGAGACACACGACTCATTTGATTTTAGGGGCGCCTTTTTTTTTTTTTTTTGGGTAATGAGTTTAGGCGGCTTTACCTTAGAATAAACATGTGAAAATTCCAATTTGTCCTCTGTTATTTCCTTTCCCCGGTAAATTCCACCTGCCCTTTTCCACTAACGTCTTCCATAGATGATACCACAGCCTAACACAAACAGATGACAAACGAAGAGTTCTCCCCCCCACCCCCGGCGGGTATATTCTATTCCCTCCAATCCTCTAATCATCAACACAAGATCACTGACATCAATCTCGTGCTAAGATAATTCAATTGTAAACCAAACAAAACGCATACAAAAGAATAAGCAAAAGCAAATAAACCCCATGTCTGACGGAGAATGAGTACAGATTGAAAGCCACCTCTTCGGGCTTTGATGTAATGCCGCTCCCTGTGATTATCTTTTATATATAGTTGCAGCAGCTCCAAAGGTTACAGAATATTCATTATTAAAAATCCCTAAAAAAATTTAAAATAAGAAAAGAAAGACAAAAAAAAAACAGAAAAAAGAAAAGGCATAATGAAACTTAAATGTTACGCAAGAATCTAATGCGTAAAAAGTGATATGATGATAATGACTCTGCTAGAGCTATCAATGGGTCAGCCTGAGTGACGGGGTAGAAGGTTGGTGAGTTAGAAAAATACTAACCCAGCTCAACCCACTCGAAATGGTGGGTAAAATAGATTGGCTCACCAAAAAGAGAGAGAGAGAGAGAGAGAGAGAATATTAAAAATTAAAAACTTAATTTTAAGAGACCTGAAATGCAAAGAAAACTGAAAGACCTGAAATGCAAAGAACACCGATATGTACCAACACAAAATTAAAAACCTAACAACAATCTATGCCACCAACACAAAGCTAACACCAATAGTGCTGAGCCATGGAATTAGATTTCAAAAAAAACTCATGGAATCAAAAAGAAGACTAAGTGAGCTCAATATTTGATACTGGTGGGTTGAGCTAGGTTGCCAGCCACAACCCACTTTGACCCACATAGTCTATGCAATTGAATTCTGAGCATTCTGTCAACTGTATCAGGACAAAGGATTAATTTGCAGAAATCAGGTATTATCTTTGGGAAAAAATTTCCTGACAGAACCAGACAAAGAGTGAGTCAAAGCTTCAATATCCAGCCTTGGAATGAACCCAGGAAATATGTTGGGCTGCCAGCCCCCTGGGGAAAATCTAGAAGAGTCACAATGTCCTGGATAAAAGGTGCTGTCATGAGCAAACTAGAAGGCTGGAAGGAGAAAATCCTTAACTAGGCAAGAAAGGAAGTCCACATAGGAAGTCCACATCAAGGCTGTCCTCCAAACTATTACCTCTTATGCGATGTTTGTTCTTAGGTCTCCCAAAGGTTTCTGCAAGGAGTTGAGTTCTAGAATTGCAAATTTTTGGTGGACGAGGAATGAGAGGGATAGGGGAATCCATAGGAAAAGTTGGAATGTGATTTCTCAAAGTTCAAAAAAAAAATGGAGGAATGGATTTCAAGAATTTCTGGCATATGAATTCTGCTCTACTAGCTAAGCAAGCTTGGAAAGCCCTCCAACATCCTGAATCTCTATGGGTTAAGGTTTTGAAAGCTACATATTTTGTTAGGAATAAATTCCCAGATTCCATAAAGGTTTACAAGAGGAGGAAATACAAGGGAAATTTGGGAAAGGGAATGCTTGCTGACTTAGCTGGGGTGGGGGAATCATGTGGGCCTTCAACAGAGGATTGAGGACTAACGGTTTTGGGAGGAGGCGTGAGGGCTGTGTGGGGGGCGGCGGGGGAATTACCCGTGGGTTCTGTTAGGAAAGAGGGATATATTGTCTCTAGGAAAGGAGGGGGAAGTTGGGAATTCAGTGGTTTTTAGGCAAGGAGAGTCTGAGCTGCTTAGTGCTCAAGGCCTCTCTCTCTATACTTGCTTATGGTTAATCTTTCTTCTATCACAGCTATAGTAATACACACTCAGTTAATATTCATATTATCTGTAGTGATATACCTCTTGTAGCTTCTATTAATTGGTATCAGCCTCTCCTTCTGGGAGTAGGTGAGCTCATTTTTTTTGCTGAAGCTGCACGATGGAAGAACAAGTTGCTGAGCTGGGAAGGAGGATGGATCGCATGATGCAATTGTTGGAGAGGAAGGATTCCCGCCGACACCGTTCGTGCGGCTGTTCACCACCGCACCGGCTTTCATTCCGGGTTGGCTCTGATGACCGCTGGAATGGGGGTTCAAGAGGGGGAAATGGGCACACACAAACTCCTCCCCCCCCCCCCCCTTCACAGAGAGCACCGCGAGTCACAGTCGAGAGACCACGACGACTGGAGCTCCCCTCACTCCCCTGATGGTCATCGCCACTGGGAACGTCAGCCGTGGCCGCATCAACCACCTTATCAGCGCTACGACAGCCCTCCTCCTCGACGCCGGGACCCCGATCAACGCATGGAGCTGCCGATCTTCACAGGTGACGACGTTTTGGGTTGGCTCGCTAAGATTGACCGCCACTTCCGCGTCCATGGCATCCAAGCTGAAGAAAAATTTGATGTCGTGATGCTCGCTTTGGAAGGGAAGGCGTTACACTGGTACCAGCTGTGGGAGCAACACACGCCATTTCCATCATGGCGTTCATTCCGGGAAGGGATCACTCACCGCTTCCAGCCGGGGTTCGTGAAGGATCCTTATGGACCTCTTTTGCGTCTTCGGCAAATGGGCCTCGTGACTGAGTATATTGAAGAGTTTGAACGCATTTCAGACCTATTGCGTAATGTGGATTCAGAGATGCTCCAAGGGATATTTCTTAATGGATTTAAAGGGAGTTTGCGGGCCGAACTGAAGAGCCTTGAGTTGGGCTCACTGGCTGAGCTGAAGGATAGAGCACTGATGCTAGAAGAACGTAATAAGGAGTGGAAGGGTGGGGGTGTTGGACCCCTAGATAGAAGCCCATACCAGGTCCGAAGCTCAATTTCTCATAAGCCTCATATGCCTTTCTCTAGAGGCGGTGGAAACAAGGAACTCATTACAGGTGGCCAAGGGAGATCTCCGGAGGGGACACGTGGTGGTTCTAGCCGATGCCTCACACAAGAAAAGATCAGCGAGAGAAGTCGCAAGGGGTTATGCTTCAAATGTGGGGAGAGATGGGATCGTGAGCACGTATGTAAGCTGAAGCATTACCAACTCGTTCTCCTTGAAGAACCGAAGGTTGAGGAAAACAGCGAGAATGAGGAAGGGGAGGAAGGCCCCTGCGAAGAAGAACCTGACCTAGAGCTAACCATGAAGTCGCTCCACATAACGCTAAACAACCTTCAAGGGTTTACAACCATAAACAAATCCTTCAAGGTCCGAGGCAAGGTGGGGGAAACTAAGGTGATTGTGCTAGTTGACACCGGGGCCGATGCAAACTTCATTTCGGCGCCATTGGCTGATAGCCTTCAACTACAGCGGCGGCGCATCCCATTTACGGTGGAAGTAGGGACTGGTGAAGTCCATCGAAGGTTGGGGCTGTGTGAAAATTTGGAAATCGAGGTCCAGGGCACGTGTATCACTCAATCATTCTTTATACTGGGTCTTGGGAATGCAAACGTGGTATTGGGGTACGGATGGATAGCAGGACTCGGAGACATCAGGGCCAATTTCCAACAGCAATACATCCAGTGGAAGACAAAGGGGGAGTGGAAGCGTATTCAAGGCGACCCTTCTCTAGGGATGGCTAAGGCTTCATGGCGGACAACGTTGAAAGCCTTGCAAGCTGAGGGAGAAGGCTACTTGGTTGCTCCATGTATTGACGAGGGAACCAAGGAGTCCGAGACAATGTTGGGCGCTACAAGGGTACCAGATGAGTTTCAGGAGTTGTTACAGAGGTACGAGGACATCTGCCATCTTCCAGAGGGACTACCACCCCCAAGGCCTCATGACCATTCAATCACGCTTCTAGAGGGAGCGACCATACCAAACGTAAGACCTTATAGATACCAATATTTTCAGAAAAATGAAATTGAGAAGATTATTGGTGAAATACTATCTTCGGGGATCATTAGGCCTAGCACTAGTCTGTACTCCAGTCCTGTGATTCTAGTAAGGAAAAAGGATGGTGGGTGGCGATTTTGCATCGACTACAGGGCCTTGAACAAGGTGACAGTTCCGGACAAATTTCCCATACCTGTCATTGATGAGCTATTGGATGAATTGGGGGGAGCCCAAGTATTTTCGAAGCTGGACTTGAAAGCGGGGTACCATCAGATTCGGATGAAGGATCAAGATGTAGAGAAAACGGCATTTCGAACACATGAAGGGCAGTACTTAGTAATGCCGTTTGGGCTCACAAATGCTCCTTCCACCTTTCAAACCCTTATGAATTCAATTCTAAAACCTTACCTGAGACGGTTTGCCCTGGTGTTTTTTGATGACATCCTCGTCTATAGCCAAATTGTGGGGGAGCACAAGGTGCACTTGGAGAAGGTGCTGGAGCTGCTGAGACAGAATAGTCTCTTCATTAACAAGAAAAAGTGTTCATTTGGCCAGCTGGAAATTGAATACTTGGGACACGTGATTTTAGGGGAAGGGGTGAAGGCAAACCCAAAGAAAATAGAGGCGATGCTAGCGTGGCCAACTCCAATTGATTTAAAAGGGCTTAGAGGGTTTCTAGGAATCGCTGGTTGTTACAGGAGATTCGTGAAGAACTAGGGCAAAATTGCATGGCCTCTGACATAGTTACTCAAGAAGGATTGCTTTCAATGGGGTATGGAAGCACAGTTGGCGTTTGAAAAATTAAAGAAGGCCATGACCACATTACCAGTGTTAGCTGTCCCCAAGTTCGATCAGCCTTTTGTTATAGAGGCCGATGCTTCAGGAAAAGGAGTAGGAGCAGTACTGATGCAAGAAGGGAGACCGATAGCTTACATGAGCCAGAAGCTATCTGATAGAGCTCAACAGAAATTGGTTTACGAAAGGAAACTCATGGCCATTGTCCTGGCAGTCCAGAAGTGGAGACATTATTTACTGGGCAGAAAATTCATTGTGCATTCTGATCAAAGGAGTTTAAGGCATCTGGTGGATCAACAATTGATAGGGGAGGGGCAACAGAAGTGGATAACAAAGTTGTTAGGCTTTGATTTCGAGATACGATACAAGGAAGGAAAAGAAAATGGGGCCGCAGATGCTCTATCCAGGCGAACCAGTTTGGGAGCGATATCTTCAGTCACTTTTCAGGATTGGGAAGGGTTGGAAGAGGAAGTACCAGCAGATGAGAAGCTGAGGAAGATCATGTAGGGGCTAATTGAAGGGAAGGAGGTACAAGATGGATTTGAGCTCAATAAGGGCAGGTTATACTACAAGGGGAGGATAGTAATTCCTAGGTGTTCTCCTCGAATTCAGACACTGTTATAGGAATTTCATGATTCTGTTTTGGGAGGCCACTCTGGTTTCTTTAGGACTTATAAACGAATATCGGGGCTGATTTGGTGGGAGGGAATGAAGCAAGCAATCCAGAAATACATCCAGAGCTGTGAAGTGTGTAATAGGAACAAATACCAAACGCTATCACCGGTGGGTCTCCTTCAACCCCTGCCAATACCATCCAGAGTTTGGGAGCACATTTCAATGGACTTTATTGGAGGACTTCCAAAGGCTCAAGGTATGGATACTATCTTAGTAGTAGTTGATAGATTATCAAAATATATCCATTTCCTTGGTCTCAAGCATCCTTATACTGCAAAAGAGGTGGCAGCACTCTTTATCAAAGAAGTAGTTCGTTTGCATGGATTTCCTTCTTCCATTGTGACTAATCGAGACCGGATTTTTATGAGTAATTTCTGGTCAGAGTTGTTCAAGCAGGCGGGTACAAAATTAAAATACAGCTCCGCTTACCACCCTCAGATGGATGGGCAAACGGAGGTGGTGAATCGTTGTTTGGAGACTTATCTCAAGTGTTTCTCTAGTGCTAAGCCAAAACAGTGGAATAAATGGCTGTCATGGGCTGAACTATGGTTTAATACCACCTATCATTCAGCTGCCAACACCTCTCCATTCAAGATACTGTATGGGAGAGATCCTCCCACACTTATAAAAAGGGATTTGCTGCCATCAACTGTTGAAGATGTGAATTGGTTAATTGCTGAAAGGAACTCAATGATTGAGGAGTTGAAGTGGCACCTAAACAGGGCCCAGGAAAGGATGAAGGTTCAGGCAGATAAGAAACAAAGGGAGGTGGAGTATAAAGTAGGGGACAAAGTGTTTTTGAAGATTCAACCATATCGGCTGAAGAGTTTGGCCAAGCGTTCTAACCAGAAGCTGAGTCCCAAGTACTATGGTCCTTTTGAAATCGTGGAAAGGGTGGGAAAGGTGGCATATAGGTTGTCACTTCCCCTGGGTTCTTTGGTGCATCCAGTATTTCATGTGTCATTACTCAAAGAGTGTTTAGCTCCTGAAATCAAATGCCAACCACTACCCCAAGATCTGACTGAGGAGTGGGAGTTGAAAGTTGAACCAGAGGCTGTGTTGGCTACTCGCATTAATGGGCAAGGAAAAAATGAGGTGCTGATTCGTTGGAGGAACCTCCCTGACTTTGAAAACACATGGGAATTAGCATCTGACATTCAGCTAAGTTTCCCAACATTCCACCTTGAGGACAAGGTGGTAGTCCAAGATGGGGGTGTTGTTAGGAATAAATTCCCAGATTCCATAAAGGTTTACAAGAGGAGGAAATACAAGGGCAATTTGGGAAAGGGAATGCTTGCTGACTCAGCTGGGGTGGGGGAATCATGTGGGCCTTCAACAGAGGATTGAGGACTAATGGTTTTGGGAGGAGGCGTGAGTGCTGTGTGGGGGGGACTTACACGTGGGTTCTGTTAGCAAAGAGGGATATATTGTCTCTAGGAAAGGAGGGGGGAAGTTGGGAATTCAATGGTTTTTAGGCAAGGAGAGTCTGAGTTGCTTAGTGCTCAAGGCCTCTCTCTCTATACTTGCTTATTGTTAATCTTTCTTCTATCACAGCTATAGTAATACACACTCAGTTAATATTCATATTATCTGTAGTGATATATTCATATTATCTGCAGTGATATACCTCTTGTAGCTTCTATTATATTTCCCAAACTAGGAGTTTCTAAGATGTGGAAGTAGAAGAAGTACCTCCTAGGTATGGAAGAGAATTTTACAGGGAAGGAACTTACTCATGGCAGGAGTTACAGGGATTGTTGGGAATGGAAGATCTATCTGGATTTGGGGTGATCATTGGCTACCACAGCAGACAACACTGCAGACACAGTATAATGATTTTGATCAAAGGGTGAATTCCTCGATAGATGAGACTAACAGGAGATGGGATATCCAGAAATTGAGGACCAACTTCCACCCACAAATAGCTAAACAAGTTGTTCAAATCTTTATCGGTCTACAGGGCTGAAGACATGTTCATC
The DNA here is from genome assembly GCA_031216125.1 of Dalbergia cochinchinensis. Taxonomy (NCBI): domain Eukaryota; kingdom Viridiplantae; phylum Streptophyta; class Magnoliopsida; order Fabales; family Fabaceae; genus Dalbergia; species Dalbergia cochinchinensis. Next base: position 66,559,288 of record CM062369.1, read on the forward strand.
TGGCCTCACACAAGAAATGGCATCTACTAAGTCAAAACAGGCTACCACATAGCTAAGAATCAAAGTCAGCACATTATACAAGGTCCATCAACATCCAGCTCACAACAATCATCAATAAGGAAGCATATTTGGCAGGTTCAAGTCCCTCATAAAATTAAAATGTTCCTATGGAAAATCTGCCACAATACCTTACCAGTTGGGGATAATCTGTACGCTAAGAGAATAGTAACTTCCCTATATGCCCAATTAGCTATGAACACGAGGAAACAGTTGAACATGCCCTCCTCTGATGCCCTTGGACAGCCCCCGTTTGGTTTCCAACGGCTGAAAGTGTGTCAAGAGTAGACATTTCTGGATTCTGTAATAAGGCTTCCATGGTTGATGGCCTTCAACGTGACTGGGGTGTCAAAAGACCCAACTTTCTAGATTTGGTGCTTCTCCAAGATGCTCTCAGAACATGTATGTGACTTTGTGTATTTGGGTGTTTGGACCTAGTTGCTTTCTGTTGTATCCTATGGGCCTTGTGCTGTGCACCCTTCAGTTGTTTGAGCTTTTTAAAATGCAATATTCAGACCAAAAACAGAAGTCTGTGCAATTATATTTAGTTGGTGGTTGTTAAGTCTTCACATGAAAGAGAACTGGTAACAGTTGGTATAAACTATGCATAAATAATATGTATATTTAGACAGTGAAAAACGATAAACAATCAGTTGATCAACACTATGTAAAGATTTATAATAAGCAGTGATAGATGCAATCAAGCAAATCTCTAATTATTAGTCCAGTATTGTAAAGACTTATAATAATGGTCTTTAATAGCTGCATTTCAAAATATTTAGTAATAACCAAATGCATCTCACTCCAACATAGTCAAAGCTTCGAAAAAACTGGCTTCCGTTTCTGAAGATGTGCCATCACTGCTTCAGTTAAGTCACTTGATAACAATCTCGCAGAATTCAATGTTGCAACATAGTCCAATCCCTGATCCACGGTTAAGTCCCTACTTTTAAGCAACACTGTTTTTGTGCCAATAACTGCAAGGGTAGACTTGGAAGCAATTGCTGTCAAGTATCAAAATCACTAAATCAGAATTAATGACAAGTTAATGTAGAGAAGTATCGAGATGGGCTTGGAAGGAAAGGAACGAGCAAGAAAGAAAGCAGATCACACACATCCATTCAGTCCTATAGAATCGATAATCAGTCCATATAGGTCTCTACTCTCTAGACAAATGACAGAATGGAGGAAAACTCATCTGGGCGCGCACACTGCACGTGAATAAAAAATTAAGTGATAGTTGTAGTATTTGTGCTCAAGTGATTCCATAAATATGCTCAAGTGATTCTATAAATAAAAAATGAGTCAACACAGTATTGTGCTATGAGAATAAATAACATATTTCAATATAATTAATTGTATGTGCAATGGCGTCCAAATAGCATACTTATGAAGTTATTCTGACCACTAAAATGAATTGTACAATTTATCAGTACCAAGCCACCCACGTCTTAGAGCATACTGGCAAGCCTGATGTGACGTTGCATCTAGAATTCCCTAAAATAATAATAATAATAATAATAATAATAAAGCAAGCAATTGCATGGTAAAAATTAAATAGAACAAAAAGAAATAGAATGCCATCAGGTTGAAACTATATCTAAAGAATCAATATCAAACAGCGACACTAGAAGATCAAATTTAGTTTAACGGATACTGAAGAGTGTGAGTGTGGAATGAAATCAAATACAATGGAAGAGCAGAGAAGAGCACAGACCGTGAGCCAGATCCCAGACAGCCTGATCGAGGTCATGTTTTGAAGGGCAGGCACGAGAAACGAGACCCAACTCCTTAGCCTCCAAACCGGAAAACCTGCGAGCCGTCAAGGCCAACTCCATGGCGTTGCCGAAGCCGACAACACTGGGCAGTCGCTGAAGAGTCCCGAGATCAGCGGCCAGGGCCAAATCCACCTCCTTCACCGAAAAGTAGGCGTCCTTCGTGCACAACCTTATGTCACAGGCCGTTACGATATCAATCCCACCCCCGATGCAAGCCCCGTGAATACTAGCAATCACCGGTTTCCGGCAGCGCTCCAGCCCCGTCACCGAATCTTGCATAGCAAGGATCTGTCGCCGGAGACTCTCGCCGTCATTCTGGGACTGGAACTGCGAGGAGATAGATTTCAAAAGGGAGAGGTCGATGCCCGAGCAGAAGTGGTCGCCAGCACCCGATAAGACGATTACGTTCACCTCCGGGTTTTGGTCCAGCCCATACAAAGCTTTCGGAAACTCCCTGAAGAAATCGTTCGTCAGAGCGTTGCCTTGTCTCGGACGGTTCAAGTAAAGGTAGAACACGCCGGATTTTGGGTTCTTCTCCGCTATTTCTAGGGTTTTGTATTTTTCCTCTTCCATTGTCCTATCACTCTCTCTCTCTCTCTCTCTCTCTCTCTTTTTCACCCTTCCAACTTCCAATTCCAAATGCTCATTTTGATTCATTTCCTTTCGTTGCATTCTATGGTTTTGAATTCTACCGTAAACACCGTATTCCTTCCTCAAAATTTTTTCATTGAAGTATTTCGTTCCATAGAAAAAAAAAAAATAAAAAATCTTGCGGCTCTTTAAAATTAAAAATAATAGGTACATTAATTTTTTTATTAGTTATTCATTACTACATTTACACACATAATATAATATAATAATAATGTGTTATTATAATGGTATATTCAAGTAAAATGATACTGTTTTAGAATATATTGCATTCATTTTGATATCTAAAATTATATAAAAAAAATCATTTTATGACTTGTAATGGAGATTTAAATGACTCATTTATTAAATTTCAACCATTAAAATGAGTCATTTGAAACTTTATTCTACTTCAGATAGTATACACATCACTTGATATCTTGTTAACAGGTCAATATACAATTTCATTGGTATTTAAAAAATCAAGACAAAATAACCAAATTTGTTCCTTTAAAATTTTACGTCGATCAAATTATTCCCTATAAAAAAAAACTCTCAAATTAGTGCATATAAAATTGAATAGTTGGATAAATTGATCCGTGAAAAATAAATCTCTCATATTAGTCACTTCAAAAACTTCAAATCTGACAAATTGATCCCTACAAATTGAATAATCGGCCAAATTAATTTCTCTTATAAGTTAGGTAAGGAGGACTAGCATGTCTGATAATTTTCTTTTGCATGGACTAATTCGAGAGTTTTTTTTTGTAAGGACTAATTTGTCCAACTATTTAATTTTACAGGGATTAATTTAAGAGTTTTATGTTTACAAGGCCCAATTTGAGAATTTTCTTTTTACAGGAGCGAATTTGAGGATTTTTTTTTTATAGGAACCAATTTGATTGACCTGAAATTTTAGAAAGATAAATTTAGTAGTTTTGTCAAAAAAATCAAATACATACAGAAGAACTATAATATCCTATTATTAAAATTTTGAGGGACCATGAGTTTAATTTCAGTTTTTGATTAAATAAATGGCTTTGTAAAATTTTTTTAAGGGATTTCATAGGGCATTTACTCTTAATTTAATTTTGACAAGCGGGCAAGCCCATTTATATTCTTTTTAAAATCACAAATTATATAATACTTCCATGTATACTTTTATATATGATCAAACTAATGTGTACCTAACCATATGGTAGGGGATTCAATCCTTGGGAGAGCTCCCATGATGAAATGATTAGTCATTGTTGCCAGCAAATGATACTTTGATTTCGATTTTAAAAAAACTAGTGTGCGCCTAAAGCCATTACATAATAGTTGATTATTAAAAAATTATATATTTTATATGAGGAATGATCCATTTATATTGGTGTAAAGTTTGCTATAAATCCTACACCTTTGAAAACCTTTTATTCAAGACTTTTTGTTTTCAAAATCCACCGTTAGATTAAAAGTTTATATGTGATAGATCATCTCTATAAAATTTTACATTAATCTAAAATTGTTTGATATATTGTTTGTATACATATATACCAATGTAATAAATCCTTATTTATGTATGTAAATAAGAACTATTTGATCACAATTTCACAACCTTTTATGTGTTTAATTTGATTGAAATCCAGCACAGACAATCAACATGATATGTAGTTATAATTTAATAGTTCGATTGCCAAATACCATATTCTATTAAAAGTTATTGAAAATGTAAGTGTACCAAATCTTCCACCAGTGTCAACTACAAGAGGAGCTGAAAGAGAGAATTTGAGAGTGAGACTTTGATCTAAATATTCCTCATTTAATTGAATGAATGATTTACATTGTAACAATGTATTTGTAGTGGCATCCTATTGAAGCTTATAGCACACACTTTATAACTGCAGCTTAATAGAATCTAACTGACTCCTGACTAACTTGAGTTATGATCAAGTATGGTAGTATAGGTACACTATCATACACTAACATCAATAGATCCCCCCATATAAGTATAATAAATAAAATTTATATGATAATTTTTTTTTTATTCAGACAGACTATAGTTAGAAAATGCTTGTATAGGATAATAATTTAAAATAATGAAAAACTAAAAAAAATGTGAAATGAGAAATGAATATATTTAAAAAATAAAAAGTATAATTTCCAAATTCTAATTTGAGAAAATATAGGATTTAAAAAAATTTTGTAGAAATTTATTCTACATTAACAACTTATTATAAAATTATTAAAACTAAAAGATAAAGTAATTTATTTTCCTTCTCCTTTCTTTTATGAAGGAGAGCAGTAAATTAATTTTCAAGAAAAATTCAACAAAACAAACTCCTTATAATAACACATTGATGAAAGTTTAATTCGATTCGTAAGTATAACCACTTTTAATTTTTAAATGAAAAATAGAATAACTCAATAAATAAAAATTATTATTTTTCTCCTTTATCTTTAGTTTTATAATACAGCAATTTCAAATTAGATAAACTTCTTGAATTAGAATAATTAAGATTTTAATACATTTGTCAAATTCAGCAGCCTTAAAAATATGTGCAATAATATTGTTATTTGGCTCTCTAGTTGCAACCATGCCATAACAAGTGCCATACCATAAATAGCAACATATTTCGAAATCAAATTTGAAAAAAAAAATTATTAACTAGTTACTATATAATAAACTTTGCAAAAATATTTTTAATTCAAACTCTTCTATCCAAAATTAAAATGTTATAGCTACTTAATTCCTAATGTAAGAGGTTTTCTCTAAAGATAAATGGTTGCTCTTTAAGTTGGAGATGGATCAGTTACAATGATTAAAAAAATTACAAATTATAAATATAATTTAAAATAAAAATAATAATTTATTATTCAACTTTAAAAGTTGAAAATGTGAAAGATTTTGTCAATTTTTTAACCCAGAGAATAATTTATTTATTTAAATTAAATTTTTATATATAATGAAGAATTAATGAATTGATTGGTTCTCTAAATAAAAGTAGTTAAACGTAGGACAGAATAAACAATATAAATATAATATGATATATATTGAAAAGTTATTGTTGTGATAAAGGCTATTAAGTTAGTGGAGTGAAATGATTATTTGGTAAATTAAGTGGAATGAAAAGATACTAGAATTCATTATTAAAAACTTTCCTTTTTACGTAAAAATATGATTAGAATTTGGAAGGAAGTATAATCAAGCTTCCAAGTGCCATTATCCTATTAAACTTTTCTATTAAGGTATAATGAAGAATGAATGAGTTGATCATTTCTCTAAATAAAACTAATTAAATGTATGAGAGAATAAACAATGTAAATATAATATGATATGTATTGAAAAGTTGTTACCATAGTAAAAACTATTAAGTCAGTGGAGTGAGAAGATTGTGGAGTACTAGAGTGAGAAGATAGTTTGGTAAATTAGGTGGAGTGAAAAATTTATTCAAATTCATTTTTAAAAACTTTCATTTTAAAGTAAAAATATGATTAGAATTTAGAGGGAAGTATAATCAAATTTTTAAGCGTCATTATCTCATTAAACTTTCTTGTTAATAATTCTTAAATATTAATAGAATAGATAGATTAGCTAAAGTAAGATTGTATATCTTATCTTTATTTTAATTGAAAGTGAATTGAATTTATATATAATGGTTTTATAATAATTTACCAAAAAAAAAGAAACCTTTATCCTATGCAAAATTATATTAAAATATATACAAAACTACTTTATAAAGTATTTAACATATAATAACCATTTAATACATACACAATGTGAAAAATAGAAATATAGTGGAAATACTTTTGAGAGTTATGGATTGGAAGAAAGAGTTATTATCAACCTATAATACTGAATAAAATATAGAGAATATTTTTTACTTTTATATTTTTACCTTAATTTTTATATATTAGTATCATGTTATTATCATTTTGTGTTGCATATTAATTAATATTTTGATGTAGAATTAATTCATAGATAATAATTGCAAAGGATGTGTCTCATGTGCAATATGTTATAGATGACATAAAAATAGGAAATAATCACAAATTTGTTATAACCATAGACTGCATAAGGGAAATACACACAAACTAGTCATTTGATTTGTGCATTGCACGAGGTAATAGTGAAAAACAATTTGTTAACTATTGTTACAAAGAAATAACAATTTAATTAGACATGCCTTATAGAAAATTGAATATATAAATTGATTTTAAAAATAAATTAATAGTTAAATAATTAAATAAATAAATAAAATATAAAGATTATGTGCTTGAATGGGTTATTTTATTTTATATCTTATTTTAAATATTATATTTATAATGTTAAGAAAATATTTGTAGATGATATTTAACTGACAACAAGGGCTCTATTTTATAAAATTTTTGCATGTTTTAATAGATAAAAATGTTGAATAATGAAAAGGAATAAGTGGATAATTTTATTATATCATGAGTCATTTACATCCTTTTAGTAAATTAAAATATTAATTTTAAAATATGTTTTAACTAGTAAAAAAATCAAGAATAATCTCAATTACATCAATTTTCCTAATTAAAAAAAATTTATAAACAACAAAAATCATAAATATTATGAATTTATGCTATTTTAATAATTAATAAAAATTATGAGTTACCTTAATTATATACAAAATAGATTTCTCATATTACTCAAATTTTGTCCATATGGAATCTGAAAAACACATATTATATGTTAGGAGGCACAATAGTATAACATATATTCATTTTACATTTTGGCCCCTTTGATGTTATAACTCGAACAATAACACAAAAATCTTGGGCCATTAGTTACTTTTTGAAGCCTTACTTCTTGAAGATTTCTTGCCTACAAAATTTCTCAAATGCGTCACAATGATTTTTTTATTATAAGAAATTCTATTTTTTTTCATTTGTTATTTCTTGAAAAAAACTGCTTTATGAGCGACAGGTGAAAAAGTTTTGTAACACTCTAATTATTAACCTTTTATGCGTACGTCATAATCGGTCAATTATTAGATTTATTATATTTTGATTTTGCATGTTTTGTTATTCAAAAATAGTTTAGTAGAAAATAAAGGATAATTTTTTTTTGAAAACTTAAAACGACAAAAGTCTCGCTTGTTAATATATAGTTTAAACTAATGCATCCTGTGGATGAAATAACATTTCCAAATAATAAGCACATAACAGAACAAATCCTGGATGTTATAACATGTAACAACATGTGCCATCACATCATAACATAAATAAGGTATTAATATATCATAGAAGAACATGGATCCATGAAGGACAACCACACCTAAACCAATCTACATGAACATAACTTAATATCCTGATACAGAACAAACATGAATAAATCCTAGCTAAGAGCCGGTAATAAGTGTACATTAAAAAGTGCACAAGAAGGGGGGTTGAATCCTGCTTGGACTTTTCTTTCCTTTTTCATTTTTGAAAAACTTAAACAGATATTATCAAGTGTGAACTTGAAATGCGGTGGAAATAACATTAGTATATGTCAAAAAGTAACTTTCTGAACTATAACAAACATATGAAAAACAAATTAAAAAAGGGTTTTCTAGAAAAATAAATATAATAGGCATGAAATAGAAAATAAAGGAGACTCAAGAAAGGAAAAGATACAGCATAGGACTTTTTGTACTAGTTCGGCCAATCTATCTATATCCAGTTCTTAACAACTGTTGAGTTCCACTAATCAAACCTTTCTCAACCTTGAGAAAGTTAGATAGTCTTTCTATAGCTTCTCAAGCTATCTCCACGTGACCAGTAGCTCACTTTATCATTACTTCCAAGTAGTTTTTGACTAGCCTCTCCAAGCTAACACAACGTGACTAGCAGCTCACGCTATTGTCACCTTCAAGTAGTTTTTGACTAGACACTTCAAGTTATCTCATAGCGATCACTACCGGATCGGGTTACAAAGGATGTTGGGTTGGATTACTCAAACTATCAAACACTTAAGTTTTCTCAGAATACAACAATATCAGAGCTGAAAACTTAAATGACTTCCTTTTATCTATTCTTCCTCGGAAGAATGTATAATCTAATAAGAATGTAGAAAAATGATTTTTACAAAGATGAAACTAATTACAAGCTGTAATAGTTTTAAAGAAGATGAGATGAAATTTATTCAGTATTTCAGCACATGTGATAAGCAAAAGTTTCTTCATTGTAAGTATATCATCTCCTTTTATACTTGATCTTCATTTATGACAGTTGCTCTTGATCTTTTTTCCTAGTGACACGTGTTAATCTTCTTTTTGTGTCTAGGAAATGAAGTCTAGAAAAGTAGCTCTACGTGTCAGAGTTACTTTTTGTAGTTACAGAAGCCGTTGTCGAATAGAGGTTTCTGAGTCCACCTTCAGAAACTGCTATGTGTTTTCTGAATGAGGTTTTTGAACTTTTGCTTCTAGAAGCTGGGGCTGGTGACCAAGTTGAAAAGAGATGTTACTATCAATCCCTGGCTAATTTTGACTTTAAAATTTGAATTTCAAATTTTCTCTCCCATTTTCATAAAGTGCTCCATTTATAATAAGGTGCTTTCTGAAATGTTGTTTTGGTTTCTGGACAATCCTCAGATCTTCCTTTCTTCAATCAGAACTTATTGCAGAGTATATAATCACGATCATGATTATTGAAGATGGTAACTTTTCTTTAGATTTGGATTGAAATCTTCACTTGAACTTTGCTTTCTGAGGCTGTGGCATGCCTTCTGAAGATCTAAACCTTGGTTTCTTATTCTTGGAAATTTCTTTTCATGCGTTGAGCATAGAAACATTTATTTCAAGATTTATTTTTCACTTTCATTAAGTTTCAAATCTCATTAAATGAAATTAAACATGTTTGCACATGTCATTGTGAAAATAATCTTGTTTTAGGAACATGTATGCTAATGTGAATAGTCCTGTTTGGTGCTTTAAGAAACTCAAGAAATGGATTATTCATTCTTCAAAATATTTTTATGAAATCAGTTTTGTTATCACTCAAAACATTAAGCACTGATGCTCTTTGAAGGGTTCTGAAGCTAACAATAAGGTCTGGTCTCAAATACAATCATCTATAAAGCATAGAATTCTCAAAATAAAGAAAACACAGATGAGGATCAATAGGCTACATGCTCAAGAGACAAATACAAAATATGCAGAAAATAATAATAATAAAGTCTCTAAGTATGGGCTAGCTCCAAAATCAAGAACTCAAGGGACTCCAACATCCTGGTCTACTGGTTGGTCTGAAGACGACATGGAAAAAGAAAAGAGGAGAGAATCCAAAGGAATCTTAGTTATTAAATAAAAATAGTTCAAGCGCCATCGTTATCGTCTCCAATCACTTTAGTTTGATTATAAATAAAGTGGGCGTGCTTTACTTCTTTTAATTAGTTTGTAAATTAGAATTCCGAAGTGACACATATTTTAAGATTTAGGAAAATCTCTTGGTTAGATAATAGTAAATTAGAATGCATGACGTAACTAAAATAGTCAAAATCGTATAAAATGAGGCATGTATGAAAATATAATGTAAAGAAACTAGTCATTTCACATCTTTAGTACTTTGCTTAAACTTTAGTTCCTTAAACATACCACCTTATCTCGTGTCACCTAGACTAATCATGTCACCATCCCGACAATTTAACTATCGCCTACACTCTGAATCACCTATCACCTAGGATAAGCTCAACCTAACTAATCGTCGCTAGATTTAAATAGGGATAGAAGGAGAACTTTCTCCCCTGTCGCCTAGACTAACCACGTTATCACCCTAGCGATTTAACTGTCGTCTACAGTCTGATTTACTTATCGCCTAGGATGAGTTTTTAACCTAACAATCCATCGCTAGATTTAAATGGGGAATCGAGAGGGAACTTCACTTAAACTTTAAATTTAACTTCCTCATATCTTTCTTTGCAACATAATGGAAAAGTCTTATAAATTATTAGGAAACATAAGCAAAACCTTTAGCATTTAAATGACAAGCTTAGAATTACCACTCAATATACATAATAGAACATATCATAAGTCATTAGGAGATAAGCACAACCTTTATGCATTTAAATGACAAAGTGTATATTTCCATCATTTAACATTTCAATTGGGAAGTCACTCAATGCATAACATAAATTTCCTTAAATTGATTATCAGAAGAGGACCAGACCCAGCTAGCGTTCATTTAGTTGCTTATTCCAATAATGGAATCATGTAATACCTCATGTGCACGTGTCCATAGACATGTCCAATATGACCTTAGGGTCCCTTGGGACCTACCCGTATTGCCAGGAAGACCCCAAAGGCATGAGAGCCCTTTTTATGCAGAATTGGTGAATTATCACCACTATAGCGATCACAGTATGGGAGTTGGCAGTTCTGGAGGATCTACTAACCACTATAACAGCCGTGTGTTTCAAGCTGGGGGCGCGATGGCCAATGTCAAGATGACATCGTTTCGCGTAAGTGAACCTTACCCCTTTTAAATGCCCTAAACTCGAGATTTTACCCTTTATTTCTGAAAACCCTCACCTCCAAACACATTTTCTTTCTTCCTCACTCAATCTAACTCTAATCCTTCTTCTTCCAAGATCAAGGTAAGAGATTTTATGGGTTTTTATTATCTTCTTCTTCTCTATCTTATATCCTAAAGTATGGGCTTTATTGTTTCTCTCATTGTTGTTAAGTGAGGGTATACTCCCAATGTTGTTAGAGTTAGATTAAAGCTATCTAAAGGTTGCTAGAGATTAATCTAGAGTTTATAGTTGTTATGGCATATATTGGTGTCATCCCTTCTCCTTGAAGCACCATTGGTATTGACTCCATTTTCCCCCTTCAGGTGAGTGGGTTTGAATCCTATGATTTCTATGTTGATCATTCGAGCCATTTTCTTTAGAGTTTAGCATGAATGTATGATTTAGAGACTATTTTAGAGAAATTAGAGATTATTATTGATTTTATCAAGTTTATGGAAGTTATGATTTTCAAAAGAGCATGAAAGAGATGTTTTAATGCAAACTCATGGGATCATTGTTGCTCAAATGATTTTATAAAGAGCCATAGTATAATTATGGTTATTTAGAGAATTTATGACCTTCATAATGATTTCCAAAGTATTATATTTTATATAATAGAGATTGAATTTAGTGCAAAGCCTAGTACAAAGATTTGAGAAAATAATTAGTTTTATGATTTAGAGATCAGACGGTAACTATAAAGAAACAGATAATGAGTTAACGGCTGAAAACCAATCATTAACCTTGGTACCAAGTTGTCCTTGGGGGCAATTTCACAAAGCAAAGACGAAACCTAGTTAGGTGTCCAATTTAAATCCTTGAAGGATCACAGAGTAAAGATCTTGTTATGCCATGGTTAACATGCATAACCAGAGAATTTGTTATGTCACATATTTTATGCATAATTAGAGATCCATGTTTCTCTATTAGAGCACTATTATTTATATTTTCAGAAATTATTGATTTTAGAGCTATTATGCATGGATATATTAAAATGATTTCAGATATATTGTATTGATCAAGTTTTTATGAATATATATATGTATCTTGTTGTCTTATAAGAGGGTTACGGGTAAGCGCTTGCTTTTTGAGTTTTAGATGGAACTTTCCCTTTTTTCCATTATAGATACACTAATTGCTGTCGATTCTTCTCAGCCACCTTCTCCCCAGTAGTAAGGATATTTAGTTGGTGAGCTTCACTTCAGAGTGAAGTACCTTTTGCATTTTGTATAGAGATAGAGTGTTCCAATATCATTGCGGACAGGGTCCCATACCATAGCGATAGATTTGCAGTGTTTATCATGATTATTTTGTATTTACATGATTACAGATTTCGTGGTTATTTTGTATAGAGAGCATGTAACACCCCGATTTTTCTGTCCGAGGGAAATGACCAAAATGCCCTTGAGGTCATTTCCTGACCCGAGTTCGAGGGTAACCAACTCGGTCATCCTCGAAGGGTCAACTCAATGTTTGAAGGGGATTGAATGGCCTTTGAATGCTCCCGGAAGCGAAAATCTCGTTTTCCGCAGTTTCGGGTCAAAATGACCAAAATACCCCTATAGCGTTTTTACGCGGGTAAAGGTGCCGTTTGAGCCCAGAACTTTCCCCAGAGGTTTAAAAACATGTTTTCATGTGTCTAGAGGTCTCTGTTCAAGTCCCGGTGGTCCCGGGCAGTTTTAGTGCAAAATTACGATTTTGCCCCTAGAATAGTGCTTTTGAGCTTAATGACGTAATTAAGCAAACCTAAGCAATATTAGGCTCTAAACGAAGATTAATTAATTTTCCTAATTAATCTAGAGTCAAAATAATTTATTAAAGTTAATTAGAACCTAAAATTGCTTAGATTAAACTTAAATCCCTTTTTAGAACTCAAGACTCGTAGTCTTGGAATCTTGAATAGTGTTTTCTCTCTCCAATTCCTTAAATCAAGGAAATGTGTCTAGAGTTGTTTAGACTCTAAATTGAGGATTTAACTCACTAATGGTGCAAGACCACTCCTTAATTATGTCTAGACCACCTTAATTACCCATTTACCTTACCTAAACACTTTCTTACAAATTCCTAATCTTAAGCATAATCAAAGATACACCTAAACACAACTCTAAACCACAATTAAAATGCAAAGAACCCTCCCCCATGGGCTGATGCATATTCGGCCATCTCTCCCCAATTACCACACATATTAAATTGTTTTCTCACTCAAAGAGCCATGCTTGAGCCATACCTTGAGCCATACCTCACCATGCTTTGAACCATACCTCACCATACCTCAAGAACACATTATCTCACCTCATGGAACTCATGGAATGCCTCCAATCTGCACCTCATGGCTGAAGCCATCATCCACCATGAGCTCCCTCCATTTGTTTCATTTCTCTATAAATAGAATGCCTTGAGGAGCTTGCACCACTTTTAGATCATTTGCTAAGTTTAGGAAACACTCAAAGCTTTTCTTTTCTCTCAAAGTTCTAGTGTTCTTCAAGTTCTTCAAGCTCTTCAAAGTTCTTCATCATCTTCATCTTCTTCTTCCATCTTCAAGTTCATCACACCAAGTAGGGATTTTCTTTCATGTATTCTTTTCTTTAAAGTTCTTGTTTCAAGCTTGATGTTCATAGTTTCTCTTGTTTCTCTTTAGAACTTCATTTCCACTCCTTTTTCCTTTTCATTTTCAGCCATAGGCCTTGGAGAACAAAGGAATGAGAGCTTGATGATGAGAGTTTCATGATAATATTTATCACTTGAAACAAACTCTAGAGCTTGATCTTTGTTCTTGAGCAAATATGTTTTTAGTTTTTCTTTTCTTGAACTCTTAAGAACTTTAGATTTGATGATGTTTTTAAATGGCCCTATGAACTCAATGATGAGGACTCATGATGTTGGTGCTAATATATCACCAAGATCATGAACTCTAGAGTTTTAAAATGTTCCTTTTTCTTCTTGAAGATTTCGGCCATTTCCTTAAATTTTCTAAGCTTCATGGTTTGATTTCCTAAAAATATTATGTTAAGTTTTAAAGAACTCTAAGCTTGACTTTACCTTGTTTGGATGAGTTTGGGTTATGGTTTAAATTCCTTTAAAGTCTTGTTAAGAGCTCTAGAGAGATAAAATGAACTTGCATAATTTATCTTATGCTTGCACTCATGTTTACATTCTTGTTATGCACCTTTACTTTCTAGCTATCACTTAAGAACATAAAGATTAAAATGGAACTTGTATCATCACTTAATTTAATTCTCGAAGCCTTTCTATTTCGGCCTTAAAGTCGATTGTTGTTGGGCCTAGAGCACTAAAATAAAGAATTGAACTTGCATTATCACTTAATTAATCTCTTGAATGCCTATCTATTTCGGCCTTAAAGTCGATTGTTGTTGGGCCAAGAGCACTAAAATAAAGAATTGAACCTTACATATTTAATTTAAGTCATCACTTTATTTTGTAAGCAAGATTAAAAATGAAAAGTATGAGCACGTTTAGTTTATGTCGTAACTTAAGAACCTAGAGCTCAAAGACTTGCCCATTTCATTCCAAGATAAAGTTAAATGTGAATGTATTCCTTGAATGCATAATTTCGGCCAAGTAGTGATGATGGACTTGCAATGAGTTTTCATCTAGCTACTAGGACCAATAGTCTATGTTTTAAGTTTTCCCTAAAGCTTTACAAATCTTTATAAGGTTATGTTATCACAAGTTGTGATCTTATTATCTTTTAGGGGATGGAATATGTTTTGTTCAGTGACCTAAGGCTTCACTTAGTCTCTTGATGAATTAAAATGTTTTGCAAAGAGTTTCAGAAGTTCTAGATCGATTCCGAGAGAAACTAGTTAACTTATGTACCTAGAAATGTCAATTTAACTCTCTCTTTTAAGTTAAATGTTTTCGGTTCTGATGTGATGAGTGTGATGCTGTATGATGATGTTTTGATGTGTTGGAATGTGTGAAAATATCATGTGATGATGTAGAAGCGATCCTATGCATGATAGGTAAGAAACTAGCTAACTAGAAATACCGTAAAGCTAGAATTTAACATAGTTTTGACCCATTTGTTTATGAAACTAATCCAAACTATTTTAATGGAAACGTAATCAGATTTAGATTGTTTAGACATGAAAAACTTGGTATCATTTGAGTTAGAATTGAATTCTAGCACCTATGGTGAAACTAATAACTAGAAAACCGTAAAAATGCAAATGTAGAACTCTTAGAACATGTAATTTTCTGGATTCTGTCCAGCACCCTTACATCATGATAAACATGATTAATAATTAGTCCTTAAGCATAGGAATGCCTCATAATTGATTTAGATTTAATATATAGCGCCTTCGGCGAAAACGGAACCAAGAAAGGGTCTAAAACGTAAGTTCTAGAACCCCGTATTCAAATGTTAGGATTGCCACCCTATGCTATTCAGATTTAAAAGTAAAATGAGAGGATTATGAATGATGTTTAATTATGAGCCTTAGGTGCTTAAAATATGAACGACGGATGTAGAGAACTATATCTCAAGATTAAGACCCGTAAGGGTCAAAGCATAAGCTACCGTAAGGGTAAGCGTTTGGATGTTTTATGATGATGCATGAAGTATGCTAATGATGATGATGTTATTCATATGAGGAATTTATGAGGTTATATGTTTATGTGGCATAAAGCAAATTTGGAAGGAAATTCGGTGTAATGACCGTTGTGCCGCCGAATTTCCGACAAATTTGGGGACTTAAAGAGATTTTGAAAATTAAGGTACTAAGATGGTTCTAGGATGACACCGGTTCGGCCGAGCATCTCCATAGAACTCATGTGACATCGGTACCATTTTACACTCTTAGGTGACACCGGTTCGGCCGAGCATCCCTAAGAGTTTTGCCCCCTAACCCGTACTCAGATAGTCGGGATTTATGATTTATGATACGCTTATCGTTAAGTGGTAAGTAAGAACTAGTGACGACTAGTTAAGGTATGAGCTCATAACCTAGATATGTGACACGTTCTGGGTGACACCGGTTCGGCCGAGCACCCCCAGTTCGATTGTCTTTTAGGGTGGCCCATGAGGAAGAGAAGTTTCATGATTATGATTATGTCACTAAGTTTTGTCCCATATGAATGTTACTATTGCCACTTTATGCCACTAAGTATGATGATGCTTGATGTTATGTTTTATGTATGTGCATTAGGTAGTGCCATGCATACATCTTCTATTATGTTGCATTCATGACATTAAGATCATCCTAAAATGAATGGACCTTGGCTAAAATATATTTTAAAGTTTAAAATGAACTTAATACATGCTTAGTCATTATTTATAAATAAACCCAATGTTCCTGAGGACGTAGATGATGACACCTAGGTAGTAGGAAGCCCTACTGAGATTCTTTAGCAAGATTCTCACTCCCTCTATCTCTTTCTTTCCGCCACGTCTTCAGATGGCGACGTTCAGAGTGTTCGTGGACACCCGACATGGGAGGTGCACTATGACCCGGCTCACGGGTCATACCATTTTGAGGCGGTGCGGTGCGGGTTTTCATGTTCGTAGGGACGCCCTTCGCTCATCCGTGCACACCCATCGCTTCCCGATCGCACCCTATGGCGACGAGCGGGTTTTTTGAGCGCGGCGCGCAGACGCATGACGAGAGTGCTCCGCATGCACACCGCCGCCTTAGCCATGCGAGACTATCCCGACATGCGTGCCGGACCTACTTCGGAGACCGACCGTCCGAGGACCCGCTACCCATCCGTATAGCGAGCTCGCCCTCTCCACCATTGATGAGGAGGGCGGTGAGGATACCGTGACTCGGCCGGCTTGCACGACGACCGGAGATGCGGCCACACCGCGGGGGTCACTCTCGATCCCCGTTCCGCCTCTTTACGACCGAGGAGCTCGCATAGTTTCCCGGATACTTGCCTCGTTCACGAGACGGACGTCAGTAGGAGGTGACGATCGACCGATGGAGTACTCGGTTAGAGCACACACCACTAAGATGGGGATAAGCCTTCTTTTGTTTAGAGGTTATCCCATTAGGTGCACTTGGATAGGGGAGTAGATCATGTTTATGTTTATGTTGTATTTCCTTTCCTGTACTTTCCTTGTACTAAACTAAGTCCCACACTTATAAGTGGGCAAATTATATATATATATATGAGATGATCTTCAGTGTTACTCATGGTGTGCCTTATGTTATGATGTTGTGAGACATTTGTTTACCATACATGGTTTACCGCTTATCGCATCACGCGGCTCTCACTTTGTTTTTCAAAAAAAAATTACCCGTATTTTCCGCTAAGTAATTCAAAGATAAATGAGAACTATGAAGTAACAGACTAATGATTAACCTAAATATGTTCTAGAGTTTTGGGTTAAAAGTTAGGATGTTACAGAGCAACTCATATATTTTGTATTACAGAGATATCCAATTGGTGAGCTTCACTTTGGAAGGAAGTACCTTTGGCGTTTTGTATAGAGATAGAGTGCTCAAGTGTTATTACAGGCAGGATCTTGGACCATAGCGATAAATTTGCATTATTTATCATGATTATTTTGTATTTACATGATTATAGATTTCATGGTTATTTTATACAGAGAGCAACTCATATATTTTGTATTATAGAGACAGATTTAGAGTTAAATTATGAAGTTATTATTTATGATGGTTTGATTTCCAAAAAGATAGAGATTTATATCAAAGATGAAATAATGTTTTAAAGATGGATTTTATTATTATTATTATTATTATTATTATTATAATATGCATACATAGAGACTCAGAGGTCACGAGGCTTATATGGGATAGGATTCCTCACATGCCAATTATGTTCCCAAGTCAGGTTGTAACAAATCAATAACACCATTTCTAATGCCATCCACATATAAATATTCTAAGCTCACAACATCAAGATAATGACATATTTAGATCACCATGTTCAATCCCAAACCAGAATTTTATCTTTCAATTCAAATAAAGTGGTTCAAAGACTCCAAATTCTCAATCCAAATGCATGTTCATTGCACTCGTACACAAAACAAAAGTCATTGATGCAAGAAATCAAGTTCATGTTGCCACTTTATGGGAGGAACACACATGCTAAAATGTTTCCAGTGACTAGCATCTTTTTTTATCAAGACATTTCATGACCAAAGGAACTCATTTAATCTTCCAATAGCTAGAGCACTCAAAATAGTTAAGACTCCTCATCTAAAATCACAAAATATCATCTAACTTCTAACTATGGTTGCCAGAAATTTTTAGCACTTGTTCCTCCACTTTAGTAGCTAATTGCCATCCTCATATGTTATTTTTGCTGCATAAAAAAGCCTTTATACCCTTGCATTTAGCGCACATAACAGCCCAATAACAGCTAGAGAAGTATTGGAAATTATTCTTTAAACACAAAGCTAAAGAGTTGGAAAATTTTCTGTACTTATAGAAACTAAACCTAACATAGTTCCTTGTCCCAAGAAAATCTAGAAAAATGCCATAAATTATTCAAGAAAAGCAAGGCTAAAGAGATCAAATTTTTTCTGCACTTGTGGCAACCAAAACCAACATAAATTTTTCATGTTTTCACTATTTTTGCCCTACCCAAACTAGAAATTCTAGCAGTAGTAGTAAAATAGAAAAATAGAGATAAAAGGCTCATTAATATGAATTCTAGCAACCAATTTCAATGTTCATGAGTCTGAAACCTCATTTAAATATTATCCCCTATATTAGTAAGCCCAACAACTCCCAAATGCCCATTAAAACAGTAAATCCATGAATAAAAAAAAGGAATACAAGTTTAAGTCCCTATTTATCATTAACCTAAATCAAAAAACATAAAATCCTAGAATGATGATTAGTGTACAACAAAATTGCACAACCAATGCATACCATACATCTTATCACCATTGGATTTGATATGTGGTCTCCACTCATCCCACTCACTCATTACTTCCAATGATAATAAAGTATGTGTTCTGTATTTGTTAGGCAATTTTGTTGTACACTAAACATTACTCAAAACCCTATCATCTACACATCATTTTCGAGTTCTATTTTTCTAGCACATATCATTAATGAACATGCTCCTAAGACTCATTTCAAACCAATTTGAAGCACCACTTTACCAAAAATATCAAAACTCAACCCAAAACTAACACTTGTTTCGTTTAGGAATTTTATCAAACAGTTTGCATGCATCTTGAACCATTTTCGTGTTTCATGCTCTATACCCCTAAATACACCTCTAAAAGTTATATTTCCAAGTTTTTATACATTAAAAACAAGAGGTTACACCTATATATAGATCAACCTCTTAAACTTTATCCGAATCACACCAAGAATATCATAGAAACATCGTATAATTCGTCTACACAACACATGGCTGAAAATCACATGCCCAAACACGTCTCCTTAAGTTTTCACTTTTCTTGAATCAAATGCATCAATTTTCTCATTTCACCAATAATGATTTTCAAACATAATCAATAGATTCAATGAAAATCTAATTCAAGAACTAAAAGCTCAATAAGAACACAACAAATAAAGAATAAAAATACAAAACCCCTACCAACTTGAAGAATACAAAGGGAATGGGTATTTTGAAGCTAAAGGAGTTGAAAATGAGTTCCCCCTACTTGCTCCCCAACATTTCAAATAGTAGCAACCCGTTTATGAAGAAATGAGATTTCTCCAAAGGATGGTTGGGTTTTAGTGTTTGAAAGGAAGTGGACCCAAAGGTTGTGGTTGGATTTTTGGAAAGATTTGGTAGAGAGGACGAGGAGGAGGAGAAGAAGAAAAAGAAGAAAGAGAAGGGAATTTCCCTTTTTTTTTTATCTTGATCTGCAATTGTGTGAGGGTAAGAGGGAGTTTGTGAGTGTAAGTGAGTAGGGTTCCTTTTCTTTTGTTAGAGAAGGGGTATAACTTGTAAGTGAGTGTTAGAGAGAGGTAGTTGGGTAATTTGATAGGTATTAGTAAGGGTACAAATATAACTTTACACCAAAAAGAACACTTAAAATAATTCCAAGGCAACACATAAAATAATATATTTCAAACAAATAGTATTATTTTAAGTGTCTTAAAACCATAGTCTTTAGAATCGAATCGGACATTGACTCGGTCAAGCACTGGATCACTGGGTTATTGGTTCAAGGTCACTGGTTGAATTGGATATAATTAAATTAATATATAAAAATATAATTTAAATCAATAAAATATATGTTATATTTTAAAAAAAATGAAACATAACTGTCATGACTCAACTTGGCCACGTGACTGGCATGTGGGAAATCCTCATTCCCACGTAAGCCTTGTGGCATCTGAGTATCTCTATATGCATATTTTAATAATAAATCCTTTTATAAAACATCATTTTATCTCTAATAAATCACTGGCTCTAGAAAACACAATCATCATCAAACTCCAACATAATTCTCTAAAGATAGAAATCAAATCATTGCAATTTCATTTCCAAACTCTAAACATATCTCTGGGATTCAAAATAAATGAGTTACTCTCTATACAAAATATACATGAAATCTATAATCATGTAAATACAAAATAATTATGATAAACAATGCAATCCATCTCTATAGTCCAGAACCCTGTCCGCAATGTGCACTGGAGCACTTTATCTCTAAATAAAATGAAAAAAGAGTACTTCACTCCAAAGTAAAGCTCACCAATTGGAACTCTCTACTGCTAGGGAGGAGGTGGATGAGGAAGACCTGTAGTAGCTAATGTATCTATAATGAAAAAGAAAGAGGGGTGAGTTTCATCTAAAATTTAGTGGGTAGGCACTTACCCATAACCAACTCATTGGACAACAACAAACATTAGAAAAAGAATATACGTATATACATATCAATAATAGTTAATGCATTAGCTCTGAAATCATATTCATAGGAATAACAAAATAACTCTAAAACTGCTATTCTTTAGAAATTATAAAATCATGGTACTCTAGTAAAGAAACAGGAATTTTTGGTTATACTCGATTCATGTGACATAAAAAAATCTCTGGTTACATATGTCAACCATGGTATAACAAAGTCTTTAGTCTCTGGGGCACCTAACTAGGTCCCATGTCTGATTTCTCAAGCTCTAGGGGCAACTTGTTATACCAAGGTTAACGGAATAACTGTCGTTAACTCACAGTCTGTTTCTTGATAGCTAACATATGTTCTCTTGGTCATAAAATACTTATCTTTTTAAAACTCTCTCATATACTTATGCTCTACTCTGGGAAATCATCTTAATATTTCACAAATCTCTAAACATAATCATATCCATACTCTAACTCTTCAACCAAATCACTTTATCAATAATGATCCCGGGGATTTACATTTAAAAACATAATTTTCATGCTCTAGTGAAAAATAATTATTTCGATAAATACATTAAATTAATCAGGGTCTTTAATCTCTTTGAACATTTTCTAAAATCATGCAATCATGTTATAATTTAAGGAAATTAACTCTAATGACCAATATAAGGGTCATAAGCCCCGAACCCATTCACCTAGAAGGGAGGAAGTGATGGCATCAACACCAATGGAGCTCCGGGAAGGAAGAATGGCACTGACACCTGCAATTGAAGCCACAAAACTCAAGATTAGACTCCAACAACCTCTAGATTACTCAAACATAACTCTAATAACATTGGGGGAGCACCTTCACTTAATAACAATGGAGACAAACAATAACCCATTCACCAAGATATGAAATGGGAAATGTCACAACATACCTGGAGGGCACCGCGACGGGAATGACAACCGATTTTAAAATAAAAACAGGAGTCGCCGCCAATTTTAAATCTGGTTAAAAATGGAAAACTTTTTGATTTGTAAACTGGTTTTTTAAAGAGATTTGAGGTTCAGGAGTCTGATTATGATTAGGGAAGGGTGGAAACTTAATCCTGTTGCACCCTTAATATATTCGTATAAATACAATTACCCTAGAGCTTATTATGCAAATTGATTGTAATTTTATAATATTTATTTTTCCCCAAAAAGTATGACAATTACGTTTTTACAAAGAAATAAAGCTAAAATTAAAACAAGAAACAAAGGACACATCTTATAAAAAAAGATTTTGGCTTGATAGTTATTGGCTACGCCGACGTATCCTCTGATACAATAAGGAACTCAAAGCCACGTCGTTCTGTAGAAAATGATTGTGTGTTGGGTTGATTTTATTAAAGAAACTAACTTTTAGGAAACTAAAACCCACTCTTGCACAAGATTTAGGATAGTATAAACTACGCAATAAACTCTTACATTCTTATGAAACTTGAGGATGGCAAGCCATACATCAATATCACAAGTTGTTGCATGGATTTTAAAATAAAAAAGAAGTGTGTTGGTTGATTTTAGTTTTTGAAAAGAAAGTATTTTTTGATTATTAAATAAATTGAAAATATTTTGGCAAGTTCTAATTTTAACGAGAGTTGACAAAAGAAAAAAGAAATAAAAAAAATATAAACATAATTACACAACTAATTTAAGCAAACACATGAACACATAAAATAATTAAACTAAAAGCAAAATTAATTTACAAAGACAATTACATAATTAATTTAAGCAGAGCACATAGACAAATAAAATAGTTAAACTAAAAAACAAGGATTCTAATTACTATTATTTTTTTACTTTTTTTTAAAAAAACATTAACGCAAAAACTTACTTAAAAAATTTCATATTTTATTTTTATATAATTAAGTCACTTTTGAAACTGATTTAATTCCACTCAAATGATTTAAAATAATTGCTACGAAAACATATGATAAACTCTTTTTTTTTTACTTTAAAATAACATCAACTAAATAAAAAACAAATTTCACTAAGACACAACCGAGCCAAACATGTTTAATTCTCCTTTTATTTTAAGAAAACTAAAATAACACAAATGACAAAAGTGGCCCAACAGCAAGTATTTTTAACTTAAAATTTTGACAAAAAGAAGTGAAGTTGCATTCAAATAGATGAATAAATAAAAACAAAGAAAAATAAATCTAGTGAATACACACATTAACACGTTAACACATGCACACACAAACTATCACATGCACACACACACACATCCATCTCTTACTCTAACTAACGCCCACACATGCACACATCCACTAAACAAAACATAAGCACACACGGACACAAAGAAAGAAAGATAGTGAGACACCAAGAGAGAGAATGAGAAAGCGAGAGTAAAGGACTGAGAAAGAAGAAGAAAAGGGAGGAAACAGAGAGAGTGAGGGTGAGTTCAAAGGGGAAAAGGATGAGATCGAAGAAGAAGAAGAAAGGGGTTGAACCGCGACTCTAATTTGGGTCTCCCTTAGTAGCGGCGCGAAGGGTTTGTCCAGGCACGATCTGGCTTGGGGTGGAGGTGGAAGGCGATGGTGGCGCTGGTGGTTGAGCTAAAAGGAAGTTTTGTTCACGGCGGAGTTAGGTTGCGAAGCATGGGTGCCACGGATGGGAGCTGGCTGAAGCCATGCTCAAGAAAAAGGGGACACGAGGCTGCGCGCGGTGGCAGAAAAAGAGGCGCGTCTTGGCCGGCAGTGGTTTCACGGTGAAGAGGGTGGAGACTTGGCTTGTGCGGTGGTGGATCTGGACCAGAGTTTATGGAGAGAGAGGTGTGTTCGCTGATTAAGTTTGGATCTGATGGGGAAGAGGGGGATCGGCATGGTGGTTGCATGCAATCGGAGAAAAGAGGAAGGGGGTGATGGGTTTCGATCCTCACGGCCAAAGGAGGGGAAGGCTGAGTGGTGTGGTGGCTATAGGAGAAGAGGAGCGTGGGTTGGAGCTTGAGTAAGAGGAAGAAGAGGAGTGGTGGCTGGTGAAGGTGGAAGGCCGAGATCAGGGAGATGGGAGGTGCTAGAGGGCCGCGATCTTCATGGTGGTTTCGGAGGTTGAAGATGATGATGACCATGACCCATGGAAGGCCGCAACATGGTGGCGGGGATAGGAGCACTACCGCGGCCTCTTCCTCCCTTTTCCCCTTTTTGTTTTAAATTTTCGTTAAAATTTGATGATGATAATGTCTTTGATGCTACTGGATTTACCTTTGTTGTTACTGGTTGTGTTGCTGAGATTTGTTTGAAATTTTCTTGTAGGTAGATTGAGCAAGATTCTTGATGTATTAGTATGTAGATTTCGAAATTTTTTTTAGTGTTTGAGTTTTCTGCTCATTCTATAATTCTTGTTGATGGTCTGAAAATTTTTCCTCTAGTCCCCTTGTATATGTCATTGATGGGGTTTATATGGTTGTTTATCTCTTAACTGAAATCCTTGATCGTCCCAATTGTACAGGCTAGCAGCAACCATTCCAATTCATCACCGAAAATAAACTCACCTTCTAGCCAAAAAAAATCAAGAACATCATCATTTGCCTTGGTTATTAATTTCCTTTTTCCATTTTGTTTTGTTCCGTGGTCACGGGCTATTTTGTTGTGTCACGGGAAGGATTGGGACGAGATGAAAGAATTGATCCAACACACATTTTTATTTTTTTTTTAAAAAGATAAAATAAAATAAAATAAAATGGGCTATGGGAATGGACTACAATGAAAATAAAATGGGTTGGACTAACTGGAATGGGCCATAATAAAAATGAGTTGACTCTTTTATTGTAAACAAAAATAACAAATGCAAAAATAAATAAAAGGATTAGACAAAAATGGTGTTCACAGGAAGAAAAGGAACAGTAAAACCCATGAAATTTTACCTTTGATTACTAGGAAGGAAGGAAGATTGGAGTTAGATTGAGTGGAGAGGAGAAAAATGTGTTTTGGAGGAAGGGTTTTCAGGTTTGGGGAGTAAAAACCCTGACCTTGGGTGTTTATAAAGGTTGGGAAGCTCACTAAACGAAATTTCATCGTTTTTGTTAACTCTAGAACCCTTTGTGCTTATTTGTTTTAAATGACAACAAAGCCAATTTAAAGAAAATGCTTTGAAGAATGACTGATGTCTCTATTGAATTCCATGTAAGACTGTAATAGGTTTTTATCGTTTAGCAAGAGCAAGACTTACTCAAATAAGAATATATTTCACTATACATATGTAAACATATTTATATCATGTTATGAGATCTGAAATAAAATAAAAGTGAAATTACCAAGCAATTGATAGTTAATGATGATAAGAAGTTTTCGGTACTATAAGGAACTAAGTTCAAAGACTTCAAAAAATAACACGGGACATCAGAAACTACTCTCAAGATGAAGATATCAACTCATATCCAAGAGCAACATGTTACTAAATCTTCAATCATTACAATAGTAAAGATATTATCAGTAAAGAAGATTTGACTAAAGATCAAAAAGTGAAAAACTCTTCAAAGGACTGATTGCGTACATTAGAAAGCTCACCTGTGAGTGGAGCAAAGAATGCTACATGAAAGGGAGGGAAATTTGAATTTCAAATAATCAAGTCAAACCTAGTTTCAAACTGGAACATCATCTCTTCTGCCTATTTGATCAACCACCTTGGCTTCCTGAAAAAGGAGTTTAGAAAGCTTGCTCAGAAAGTAGAAAAGTAGTTTTTGAAGGAAGATTACAAAACTCAACTTTACAATGGCTTCTGCAACCGATGTGACAGATCTGTTATCCTCTCTTCTGGTTGTTCCTTTCAAGACACAACTGATGTTCAACACATGTCACTTGAGGAATTGATCTATGACAATAGTCACAAAGAAAGGTCATTATATAAGGAGATGCTATGCTTGAAGACCATAGAGAGATTTGAAGAATCAAGATAGGAAACTCTGCAAAAATCTCTTCTCACTTCCTAGAATATTCAATCTTTATCAATGTAATCAGTTTTATATTTGAAGTGTAAAGAAAATCTCCCTTTTACATTCTTAGTAACTATTTTCAGAAGCTTTAGAAAATGCAAAAAAGGATTAATTCACGATTCAACCCCCTTCTCGTGCACATCTTTATCCACAGTTTTGCACTATGCTGTCATCGAGCTTACTCGCTGCAACGAGCCTAGAGAAGGAGTAACTTGCTACAGTGAAGAAAACTTGTTGCAACGAGCCTTCTGGCCCACTTTCTTGCTGTAGTGAACCTGTTCTGCAGAATTCTATAGCAACAACACCCAACCCACGTTCCAAGACTCTTCGCCCATCCAGGGCTTTCCTGACAGCACGGGTGGATCCTAGGGGACCTTAGGGTAGTACGGAACTTATCCGTTGCCATGTATATACCGGGTATCATAATAACACTAAAAGTTGGCTAGTCTAGTGGTAGAGAGTGGTGCCCTCCTACCCCTTTCAATAGGGAAGGGGTTCGAACCCCACATTTGATGTTTTTGAGGAAGTTCTAAATTTCCTTGGAGAGCATTAGGTTGACCCACAGGTTTAACCGATTTGCACCGGTCCAATGGCAGAACCAGACTAGTCAAGTAGCCAGTTCACCGGTTCGGTTTTTAATACTATGCTTAAAACTTTGAATTTGAGAGGGAATTTAAAATTTTAGGTAGGAGTTTAAATTTTCAAAAAACACTAATCTTAGATTTTAAAATAATTCAACACAATATCTAACATAAACATGCACTCAAACTGTTAAGAGAGAAATGTCTAATTATTCATTATCTAATTAATTAAGGAAATAAATCCCTAATTAAACTTAATTAATTCTAATTAACACATAATTATAACTAAATGAAAAATCAGGATATTACAAGTTTTCTCCTACTAAGTCTTTTTTATTAGTAGTATAGACATAGATTTGACTTAACCTGATATGTTATAATAAAATCACTTTCAATTAATGAAATTATAGGAAGTGTATATTTAGGGGAAAATGATTATTCATTATGTTAAATATAAATTGAATTGTGTATCATTTGAGAAGATTTATTCGATAATCATTAGTCTTATTTATTATATTAATTAAATAAATAAGGTTGAGAACTTAGAGTTTTACAGTACAAATTGTTCTAAAGATGAAATGTGGCATAACTTTCCATGTTATTAGTCTTGTTTATTAGTATTATGGATAGATTATAGATTAATGAAATTGTAGGAAGTGCATATTTAGAGAGAAAGTGACTATTCATTATATTAAATATATATTAAATAGTATATCATTTAAGAAGATTTATTGGATTATTATTAGTCTTGTTTATTATATTAAATTAAATTAAAAAGGTTGAGAAATTAAAGTTGTGGGGGCTATAAATGATATTTTATTTCATATAATAATGTTAAACAGATAATTATAGATATAGTTAAATATATGTCATTGAAATAAAATCAATTAATTAAGAGAGTTTATATTTAAATTTAATAGTAGTAACAATTAGCTTGTATTTTTTTTAACAACAATTAGCTTGTATAATATACATGCTACTTAGTTACAATAATTTTGTTTAAGTCTTTAACAAAACTTATGAAAAGTGTTGGATGAGATGAATAAGCAGAGTCCTTTTATTCATCTGTGAGTTAATAACACGTCACATAATTTTGCTAACTTTAACAGAAGGTTCTTTCATCATAAAATCATTGTATTAAATAATATTTTCGTGTAAGGATTATAATAAATCCAAAAGGTGCACATAATTGTAAACACCTATATAATTATAAATTTATAATGGATTTCACACTTCACCTATACATATAGGCCATGACATCAATACCTTAGAACATATATGCTTTAATATAAATGTCACAACCCGACTTAGGAAACATGACTAGCATGTGAGGAATCCCATCCCCATGTAAGCCTATTAGGTGACGTGTCCTTAAATAAATAAAATATAATGATATTATATGTAATTTACATTCTAAAAACATAATTTCCTCTAAATCTTTATCCAAATATTTATCCAAAACCTAATATCTAATTTCACAGGACTGAAATACTTTAATACAGAAAACTATATGATATCTCCATTAAATATGCTAATCATGAAAACATAAACTGTTTCATCACTTGATCTAAATTTTAAATTTGAAAATTAACTTAATACTTAGAAACTGAATGATTAGTATATCTATGGCTTGTTATATAAACTCAAATTAACTTTACCATTTTAAATCTATGCTTGTAAACTGAAAACATATACATAATTATTTCAAATACTGAAATCAAATACAACATCTGAAAATCATGCATGGCTTGGATCCTGCCTGCACATCTACTGGAGCCCTCTAATACTAACATAAACCTATACTAAGTCTTACTCCAAAATAAGGCTCATTATTGGGAAAAAGTTGTGTCAACCAAACTGGGTTGAAACTGAATCTGTACCTGCAACTATGAGAGGGACGGAGAGAGGTAAGTCAATAGACTCAGTGAGTGAGTTCTCACCCATCACTCACATGAGACAACCAAGGAATACATATAATACCATACATGCAACAATTATAATTCATTTGATATATAAATATATACTTATATTAGAAAACATTTTTCATCCCATAATTTCATAATAAGCATTTCTAAACTCATAATCAAGCATGAAATCCTTTTAGCTGAGGGTGCGGCAGAGCATCGGGAAATAGTATCTGTTGAACTGAATAAATACATATATAATAATAAAGCTGTAAATCATAAACTATGTTAGAACAAGTTGTGGGCACCTAATTAGGTCCCATTTCTGTATATGCTAAGGGGTGATATTGTCCTCTGACGAACAACTTGGTACCAAGGTTAACAATCTTATACAACCGTTAACTAACTGTCTATTTCTTTATCTCTACCGTTCTAAACTAGTTTGTCAAAAACCATAGCTGAAAATGGGTACTTTGTCCTTGGTTAAGCAAAGCTTCTAAATTCTTAGTACACTGGGAGTTTTGGATTCATATAAATATAATATTTTGACTTTAGCATAACTATGACTGTGAAATCGTACCCAAGGGATCACCCATTTATAGGCATTGCAATCTCAAGTGCACATAATATGTATGTGGCAGTTGCTAAGAATCATACTGAATTTTGTACCCCTTGGTACCATAAATCTGAAGTTCTATGTTCAAATCTTAAGCTAACATAACTTTCTATATATTTGATAAATCTAAAATCATAAATTTAAACACTGGGGTTCATAATCATGATAGTTGAATTTCTTTTCTCTAAAACTCTATTTCATGCTTTACTCTAGGCTCAAAACTTTTTCATATAAATTTTATACTATTCTGGAAATCATGATAACATTTGTGTTTAAAAGTTAAAACATCCTTTACTCTATATATTTTTATAATAAATCAACTTAACATTCTAAAAGCTTTCTGAAATCCAAAGTCTGGAGTATATATATAATGATATCATAACTCTTAAAACATATTTGCTAGAATAGTAATTAGATAAAATCATATATTCTTCCAACAATCATTTCATTAGCATATAAAACATTTTCCATACACATAACACAGCAATCATGGTCCCATGGTTTTGTAAAACTCATTCTTTCATGCTATCATCATAAACCATAATTTTTCTAGCTTAACATAATCATGAAAAATCATATTCTATACTTTTGCTCATCTCAAATTTCATATTTCGCAATTATCATGCATCAAACATAATTACAATGGCTAAAATAAGGTCATGAGTTTGAACCCACTCAACATTTGGAGTCGGGAGTATATAGGCACCACTAACCTGACCTGGAGAACTTGGAATGGCACCAACAACTACCATAGAGCAACCATAAACTCTAGATTGATCTCTAATAACCTTTAGATAGTTCTAATATAACTCTAACAATATTGGGAAAATACCTCCACTTGACAATAATGAGAACCAAAGATAACCCAAACTCTAGAACATAAAAGATTGGAGGAAAGGAAGCATAAACCACAAACCAAACTTACCTTTGAGCTTAGGAGAAGAAGGAATGGAATAAGGTTGAGAGATATGGTGGAAAGGGAGAAAGAAAGTAAGGGTTTCGATTTTAGGGTGTAAAACCCTGAGTTTGGGGTATATAAACGGGTGGAGGGGTTCATTTAATCAAAACTATGCCATTTAGTACTGTTTCCACCCTACTGACATCGCTATAGCGGTCCTCAGACAACAAAACAATGTTGTCTCACCTACTATGACCACTATAGCAGTCTTGGACTGCTGTAGCGGTGATAGTTCACCCAATCTTAGCATCTTTTTGTCATCTTGACATCTGGGTTTTCTCAACACTCGCTTATTTACATTTATATTTTAAAGTTAATGGAGAGTAAAATAAATGAGGATATTAACTTAAAATTAATAAATGTAAATAAGTGAGTGTTGAGACAACCTATATGTCAAGATGTAAAATTAATGTTCTCATTTATTTTACTCTCCATTAACTTTATAACATAAATGTAAATAAGGAAATACCCCTATTTGGATTCAAATAAAATATCAAAAAAATCAAAATCCCAACAAATCAATATCTAAATTTTGGGTTTTAGTTCAAATCCGGGAATCTTCAAGATTTTCTAAACTTATGGGCTAAAAATGAAATGTTTAAAGGTTTCATGAAATTCATTAAAAATAACTCTTTAACTTATTTTCCTCTTAGGAACCATTATCGGGACTTTTGATCCCAAGAAAATGGCTCTAACATATAGCCCTCCAAGGAGGTGTAGGATCTAGACTTAGCGAAATCTAGGACTCAACAACATGGGTGAGTCCCGGGAGACCCTGAGGCTGTAAAAAAAAAAAAAACTACTGACACATGTACTTCAAGTATCTTAATAACTGTTTAATGTTGAAATATTATTAGAAGGTAGACAATAAAATAATATTTGAACCCAAAATAAATGCTAATTATGTGTAATAATATTTGAATCATTTGATTAAGTATATCGAAGCAATTATAATCCAATGGTAACTAAATGGATAATAATATTATTAGTATATATATGTTGTTGATTGATATGGATATCAGTATCATTTAAAGGTAATGATATTAGGCTTATAAAAAAAGGTAATAATATTTGCTATTATTAATTATTGTTGCTTTTCTATTTTTCTAGGTGTGTGTAATATTAACTTTTATGAATTTGAAACTAAAATTTTTCACTTTAATATTTAGGTGGGAATTTGGAAATTGAAATCAGCAATCAATCAATAATTATATTTTTCTAAATAAAATAATATATTAATAATGATTATACCTTAAAAAGGAAACACAAATAAATATGGATTGTATACATATACAAAAATAATATTTTAAATTTTATCAATTAATTAAGACCTTTAGTGTGAGAAAAGAGAAAGGAACAATAAATGCATATATTGGAAGAAAAATTAATCAATAGCTATATACATATCAGTATATTTGATTCACACCAAAATAAAAAAGAATAATATTAACAATTAATTTGGACAACATTAACAATTATATCTTTATATCTCTCTACTATTAACAAAAGTAATATAAAAAATAAAAATAACACAAACAAAATTATAATTCAATATTATACCATAAAAAATTTATATATATAATTATAGTATTAATGATAATAAAGCTATTATAATTATGTTGCATTAGTAATATTTGTTATTATGAGTATTTATGTTTTGAAGTTCAAAGTATTTTTAAAATTTTTCCCTTTTGAATTTTTTTATAAACCTGTAAAATCAATAAGGATTTAAATCTTCACGTGAAATGAAGAATGAGGACCCGTGACAGGGATGTTGATGAAAATGGAGGCAAAATTCTAAATGAGGATGAGATTAGGGGAAAATTTTCTAACTTCAAATTTAGAACTTTTGAAAATTATAATAAAAAAATTATCTATCTACCTATATCACTATATCTTTTTTAATTTTTTAAAACTTGAACATTCCAATCCATCAATTCCATAATTTTTTTATACTAATTTTTTTGAAAAAATACTTTCATTTTTTCAACACTAAAATATTTTAAAAAATAATCCCACAATTTACACTTCTTTAATAATGGTACTAAATATTTATTAATTTTTTAAAAATTGAATAATTATATTATTTTTTATTGAAAATAGTATTATAAGTGATATACTATTCTAATAATTGAGGTTATATAAGTTAAAATTATATGTGATTTTTTACTAATTATTACACATTAATTATAACATATATCTTAAAATTAATTTTTTAATTTATTAAAAGGAAGTACAATAAAAGGATGTGTAATTAAAATCATATAAATTAAATATTTTAATTTAATAAAAAGATATAAACTATTAGGGATGATAAAAAAATTGAAAGTAGGTATACACAGGAATTACCTACAATGGAAAAGGGAATTTGGATATATTTTGTCATCATAGGGACAATCGATGGGGGCTAAGTCCCTTTTGTTAAATTGGATAGGGATGGGGATAATACACTCTTATTTTTTAAAATTATTTTTATTGTACTAGCCGTTTGACCCGTGCAATGCACGGGGAAATAATAAAAAATAGTTTATTGATTGCTATAAAAATAAATGATAATTATTTAAATATATCTTATAGAAAATTGAGTATATAAATTTATCTTAAAAATAAATTAATAGTTAAATAATTAAATAAATGGATAAAATATAAATGTGACATTCTATTTTATATTTTATATTGAATATCATGTTTATAAAGTTGAAAATATCTCGATAGATGACCTATAACTAACAATAAAGAGCCTATTTTATGAAAATTTTGCACATTTCAAAAGTTAAAATTGTTGAATAAAGAAAGAGAATAAATTGATAATTTTACTATATCATGAGCTATTTATAGGGATGATAATGAGTATCCATGAGAAAGAGGACATGTCTCATGTCTTTCATCACTGTTTAGAATTTTGTCTCACATCACCATCCTCATCCCCCCTACGGGTCCCCATTTCTCATTTCTCATTTCCCATTTATCATGGGATTTTGAATCCCTATGGTATTCAGGGGTTTATTCATAAATTTTTTTTAAAAAAAACTTTAAAAATATTTTACAATTTGAAACATAAATATCCATAATAACAAATACTATTAATGCAACATAATCTAAATTAAAATTAAAAATATATACATAATATATATACAATAAAAATAATTAAAAAAATAAATGTATGCTATTCTCATCCTTATTCTGTTTAACAAACAGGGGCTTAGCCCCATCAGTCATTCTTATGAAGACAAAGTATATCTCAATTCCTTTCCTTATTATAGGTAATTTCTACATGTATCTATTTTTTATTTTTTTTATCATCCCTAACCGTTTATATCTTTTTAGTAAATTAAAATATTTAATTTTAAAAATATAAAAAATATATTTTCTAATTAATAAAAATAATACATAATTTTAACTTATATGATTTTAATTACACATCATTTTCTTGTACATTCTTTTAATAAATTAAAATGTCAATTTTAAAATATATGTTATAATTAATATGTAATAATTAGTAAAAAATTATATATAATTCTAATTTATATAATGTCAATTATTAGAGTAGTATATTAATTATGATATTATTTTCAACAAAAAATAATATAACTATTTACTTTTTTAAAATTAATAAATATTTAATATCATTACCAAATAAGTGTAAATTATGGAATTGATTTTGTAAAAAATATTTTAGTGTTGAAAAATTGAAGGTATTTTTTTTCAAAAAAATTGGTATGAAAAAATTATAGAATTGATAAATTGGAATGTTCAAGTTGTAAAAAATTAAATAGGATATAGTGATACAGGTAGATAGATAATTTTTTTATTATGATTTTCAAAAATTCTAAATTTAAAGTTAGCAAAATTATCCCCTAATCTCATCTTCATTTAAAATTTTACATCCATTCTCATCCACATTCTCGTCACGGGTCCACATTCTTTATTTCATGTGGAGATTTGAATCTTTATTGATATATTTATAGGTTTATTAAAAATTTTAAAAATAATTTTTTTTAAAATACTTTGAACTTCAAAGCATAAATATCTATAATAACAAATACTGCTAATATAATACAATTATAATAGTTTTGTTATCATTAATACTATATATATATATATATATATATAATTTTTATGGTATAATATATTGAATTATAATTTTACTTATGCTATTTTTTATTTTTTAATTATTTTTGTTAATGGTAAAGAGATATGAAGGTATGATTGAAAAAAATAATTGATAATTAGAAGGCAAATTAAATTCAAAAACTTACTTTAAGTGTTAAGATTATTAAAATGATAGGATATAATTTTTCTATGAATAACACATGGAAGACTTTTTATGTAATGAGTCTTAAATATTATTATTATATCAATTATTATCATATTTGATTAAGAATAAATTATTATATTAGTATTATAATGAGTCTTAAATATCATTTAATGTGTAATAGTTTTCATAAAATGACTCTCAAATATTAGAATAATAGATTTCACATCACATGATTTTTTGTTGTAATGGGCACTATTAATATTTTTACTACTCAAATACATTTATATCTAATCCATTTTTCATTGATTCCTAATTCTATATATTTTTTTGATTTTTAATGATTCTTAATTTTAATTATAGATCATAATTTTAATGATTCTTTATCCCATGAATATATCATAATGATTCAAATTTTATTGATTCAATTAATCTTTAATAATTATAATATTTGATTTTATTAATATTTAAATTGTAAATTAAGTTAAAAAATCTATAGACATAAATGTTGAAAAAGTGGGCCTTAAATAACTATATGAATGGCATGTGTATCATAAAGCTTTGTATGAAAGATACGTATAATATTTTCCATGAAATAACTCTCAAATATTATAATAATAGATTTGCATTATGTATACATTTTTAATTTTAATTTGGATTATGTTGTATTAATAGTATTTATTATTATGAATATTTTTGTTCAAATTATAAAATATTTTTAATGTTTTTCTCTTTTTAAAATTTGTTAATAAACTTCTGAATACTATAGGGATTCAAAATCTCCACGAGTAATGGGAAATGGGGACTCATAAGGGGATAAGGATAGGGATAAGAGACAAAATTCTAAACGATGACGAGAGGCATGTGCCATGTTTCTTTTCTCATAGATACTTATTGTCATCCCTATAAATGACTTATGATATAGTAAAATTATCTATTTATTCTCTTTCTTTATTCAACAATTTTAACTTTTAAAATTTGTAAAATTTTCATAAAATAGGTTCTTATTATTAGTTATAGATCATCTATTGAGATTTTTTTAACTATTCAAAATAAGATATAAAATAGAATGATATATTTATGTTTTCTTCACTTATTTAATTTTTTTATAGTACACTTATTTAATTATTTAACAATTAAGTTACTTTTAAGATAAATTTATATACTCAATTTTCTATAAAGTATAATCAATAAATTATTTTTTATTATCTCCTTCGACATATTACAGGTAAAAAAAAAAAAAAAACTGGTGTTTTCTCAATGGACCAAATGAAGCACTTGAAACTACTGCATGATCTACAAAATGAATAGAATAGGTAGCAACCCGTAAGAGGCGCCGAAGATCCAAATTATGCGCAGTCAGAGCTGCCTAATGAGAAGAGCTTCAGATGAAAATGGATGGATAAATTGGTCGCAAATATGGGAATGGTTTCCCATCTAGGCTCACGGTCAAAACACCCTGTATCATACCCACCTAAATAGCTGAAAAGAAAAGAAAAATTTGAAAGAGAAAAACACATGAAAGAGACATAGAAATAACGACCAAAGGCAAAGGAGATAGAGCATTGTTCATTTTATTGATTCAGATTATGGAGAGGCAAATAGTGAAGCCAGCAAAATGAAAAAACGAGCAGCCTCAATCTGAATTTCGTGTTCTTTCGAAATTGTGGTTTTTCTCAGCAAGCTAAGCCCCATTTTTGATTGATTGAATCTGAAGAACATAACAACAAATGTCCGTACAAGACCAAATGGAATAGAAGCTAGTGTGGCCTGTACTAATAGGCAGTAATATTATCATGGACAAGTCCTCCAGCATTTCATCAAGAAATGTTTGCACCCCAAGCCCAAAACAAAGAAACAAGGACTTGGAAGCATTTAGCGGGCAACAAAGGAAGGGAGAGAAGGAGGCCCCCCTCCTTGATCTCCCACGTGTTTTGGAGGATGTGGATCGTTTTCTCCACAGTACCACTCCAACAGAAGAAGTTCCTGATTGCGTCCATGTGTTAACGAAAATACTGGCTTCTATGATCGATAGATACAACGCGGGCAGAAGCAAGTTGGGGCATCAGGCAGAGGAGGATAGCTCATTTCTGGATGCGGTTGGTCGTATCTCCATGCTCTGTGCGACTTTAAGTGCCTTCCCTTGTGTTAGTGCCTTGGACAAAGCTAGTTCCGTCCTAGAAGAAGCAATGTTTTTCTTAGAGAAACACCTTTGCGCTCTTCTACAGGATCCCAAATCTTGCACTAGCACTAGCAACAACTACTTCTACGATTTTCAATCCAAAACCAAAACCCCCAAGAAATCATCCTCCTTCAGTTCCCTTATTCAGGTGCAAGACTCTGATCTGTGTGCCGCCTGTGCCGTTCTCAACAATGAGTTCCTTAACCCTGCAACTGCCGGAGTATATCATCAAGATCAAGATCAAAATGAAGACTTCCCAGAATTCTCTCAAGAAAAAGTTTCCATTCTGAACAAGATCGCTACCACCATGGTCGCTGCCGGCTATCAGACCGAGTGCTGCCTGGCTTTTGCCAGCTTCCGGCGATGTGCTTTCAAGGCCGTATTGCAAAGCTTTGGGTATGGGAACCTAAGCATGGAAGAGGTTCATAGAATGCAGTGGGAATTGTTGGAAGGAGAGATTGCCACTTGGAACAAGGTGGTTCGACACTGCACCACTGTGCTCTTCAATGCGGAACGAAGGCTATATGACTCGGTGTTCCCGGACCAGCGTTCCATATCCCAGAGCCTGTTCAGTCATGTTGAGCGGGCTGTCATCATTCATTTTCTAAATTTTGCACAAGGCGTTGTCTTAAAGAAACTATCAGCAGAAAAACTATTCAAAATTCTAGACATGTACGAGACCCTGAGGGACGTGGAGCTTGGAATCGCTGACGATTCCTATCCAGATCAGAGGTG
This sequence comes from Dalbergia cochinchinensis, assembly GCA_031216125.1. Classification (NCBI taxonomy): domain Eukaryota; kingdom Viridiplantae; phylum Streptophyta; class Magnoliopsida; order Fabales; family Fabaceae; genus Dalbergia; species Dalbergia cochinchinensis. The sequence goes on from CM062369.1 coordinate 66,596,233, forward strand.
CGCCCAGGAGCTGGCACATGAGGCAGCCACAGCAAAGATTAGGATAGCAGAGGCTGCCGTGGGAATGATCTATGGCTTTCAAAACTCCGTTAAGGGTGATAACGAAAGGATTCCAGTTCCCAACGGTGCAATTCACCCATTAACTCGTTATGTTATGAATTATCTTGAATATGCATGCGAGTATAAAGACACGTTGGAGCAGGTGTTGCAACAATGCCTTCATGTTGATCGTAAACCCAATTCCAGCCCTAGCCAAGCTGACACAGACAAAATGGAATTAGATGATAATGATGGGACGCCCAAGAATTCACCTTTTGCTGTTCAGCTAATGACAATTATGGACCTGTTGAATGCAAACGTTGAAAGCAAGTCCAAGTTGTATAGGGATCCAGCTTTGCGCTATGTTTTTCTTATGAACAATGGGAGATACATAGCGCAGAAGATCAAGGGGTGCGCAAACTTTCGCGAATCTATGGGCGACAATTGGTGCAGGAGGAGGCAATCGAGGTTGAGACTATACCATAAGAGTTATCAGAGGGAGACTTGGAGTAAGGTGCTGCAGTGCCTTAACCCAGAGGGTCTACAGGTACAGGGGAGTGGGAACAAGGTGTCCAAACAGTTGCTGAAGGAGAGGTTTAAGTGTTTCAATGGCATCTTTGAAGAGATCCACAAAACACAAAGCACTTGGGTGGTAAGTGACGAGCAGCTTAAGTTTGAGCTCAGGGCTTCGATATCCGCTTTGGTGATCCCAGCGTACCGCTCGTTTCTTGGGAGATTCAAGCACCATCTCCAACCAAGCAGACATATTGACAAGTACATCAAGCATCATCCCGAGGATATTGAAACTTTAATTGACGATTTGTTTGATGGAGGTTCTACATCCATCACCCGAAGGAGCCTTCCTTTCTTAGACTAGGGTTGAGTTATTTATTTTCGTCTGGAATATCGTGTCTCAGATATAATTTATTATTTAATAAGGTCTATTTTTCATTCAATGGTAGATAATATGTGAGTCAGCAAATAGAATTTAGATCTCATTTAATAATAAATAATATATGAGTTGATATGATATTCCACGTCCTACGAGTATAAATAATATTTTTCTTTTTTTTAACAAACTATTGATTCATTTGTTTTATGTAAATATATATATATTTTTGATCCATTAGAGGTGTTTTATGTAAATATGTTAACATGTGTTTAAGAACGCATTTTACCTTAGTAGTAATTTAGCATCTCTTGCCAATCTCTCACAACTATTTTAAATTTTTATTCTCTAATTACCTTATGTTATTTCAAAATTATATCGTTTTTATTTATACGTTTTATATAATTATATATTCATATTTCTTACTATAGTTGTATGTTTGATCAGTTTTTTTTTTTAGTAAGAAAACACTATTTTTCAAAATATTATTGTATGATAGTACATAACGTAAAAACTAATTTTATCCAAATCATCTTTCAATAATCGTGTCATAATTTGTTTGGATGACTTCAGTATTATCAGAAAGTTAATTTTAATATACAAATATTATACAACATTATTAAACAAGATTTGTAATTTAAATATGCAAAAACTAACATCCTAACGTATTAATAATATATTTGTATAGTCGTTAAAGTGTTATTTCAAATAAACTATATTTTATGACGAATGATATTATCAGCATATAGCAATGTTTTTAAAAATATTACATCATCTGTACTTATTTTTTAATATTCCGGATCAAATAAACAACCAATAGAAACATATAATAGACAACAATAATATTAAAAATATTGAAATATACAATATTAGTAAAATACTTCTAATTAACCATTACCGATTACAATATAACCTTAATTATAGTAAAAATCTCTAAGTTAAATTTTTGACCATGTAATAAATTAATGTGTTAAGTTAAATTAATTTTTTACGAACAAAAATGGCATGAAAACGTCAGAATAAAAAAATAATACCAAAAAAATTTACTGAGATTTTTTTAATATTTTTAAATTTATACAGCTAATAAATACTAAAACAGTAAGCATGCATATTACATATCATGTTTATCAGTTTATTTTTGTGCTATTTATTTTTAATCATTTTTAAATATCTATTGTCATAGTATTTAAGAAAAATATCATATTAAAATGCTTTAAATAAAAAATTTAAAATTTAAATTTAAATAAAAATATTGAATAATTAATTTAAAGACATTTAATATTTGAAAAACATATAAAATAATCAATTTTATAAATGACCAAAAATATTAATCATCAATTAAACTAAGAATGGTAAATTGAAATGAAATTATGCTTTATAAAAATTTACATTAAATATATATAATTGATAATGAATACTGCTTAATTTTAACAAAACCTTAAAAATTTGACTTAAAGACATTGATTGACACAATGTAGTTAGAAACTCCAAAACTATTTATAAAAAATGATTTTGTTAGCTATAAAACTCTTCAGAAAGTTATTATAGTATGAGTTTTGAATGACAACAAAGCAAAGTTTGTTAAAATATTTTAAAGAAAAGACTAATAGTTTTCTTGAGTTTTTGTAGAACTTTATAGGACTATTCTCTTACACATATAAATTCATTTATTGATATATTTTTCATAATATCATGTTTTAATATGATTTAAATCTCATTCAAAGATATTCAATATCATAAGGATGTGAAAATAGTTCAAAAAGTGAATTGAAATATGTAAGAAACATGAGAAAACAAGATAAAACAATAGAAATCAAGTTTGAGTCTTCAGAAAGTGATTCATGCATTCAGAAAGTGCTATATCTAATTGAGAAAAAGCATTTTCTCATGATTATCTAAAGCACATCATCATCAATCACCATTGTTATCGTATTTGAAGTATGTCAATCTTATCAAAAGATCTTTATCAACCTCAAAGAGAAGTTCAAAATATAAACAAAGGCTCAAAAAGTGTAGAACTACATCAGAAAACACATATGCATCAGAAACTACACTTGGTCAATAGAAACTAAATAAAACTTGAATTTCAAATGAAGTCAACAACTTAGAAAGTATTGAAAGTGATATATCAATTCTATGCTTGGATATTTACAACTTTTTAACAGATATTCACATGAAGAAAAGTTCAAAAATCACATTCGAAATGTAAAATTAGTTTATGAAGCTTTGTTTAGAAACCATTGTCAATGGATTCTATACTAACAAGGAAAATCTGACACAACTTAGTCTACACTTCTAGAAGGTAGATCCTAGACCACAAAAAAGATGATTGACATGGGTCAAAAGGAGGAAAGATCAAGAGATAATGGTCTATTTCAAAATCCCAGTATAAAAGGATGAAGCATTCAAACTTGAAGGTGTATTGAAAAGTGCACGAGAAGGGGGTTGAATCGTGTTTTCACTTTTCTTTCCCTATTTCTGAAAACTTTAAACACAAATTATCAATTGTTCACTTGAAGTGCAGTGGGAAGATTGTCAGTGAGTATTAGAAAGTAAGTTTCTAAACCAAGTGAAAATAAGAAAGCTAGTTAAAAAATATTTTCCAAAACCGTGTCAAGGAGAAGCACAAAGCATAAAGTAAAAGAGATTAAGGGAGAAAAGAGATACTACACAAAGTGTTTTTTATACTAGTTTGGCCAACCAGTCTATATCCACTTCTCAATAACTTGTTGAGTTCCACTAAATCAAACCATTCTAAACCTTGAGAAAGTCAGATAGTCTTTCAATAGCCTTCTCAAACCATCTCACGTGACCAGCAGCTCATTTTATTATCACTCCCAAGTAATCTTTAACTAGTCTCTTCAAGCTAAACTCATAATAGTTACTACTGGATTAGGGTACAAAAATATTTGTAGATTGGTTTACTCTAACTACCAAACACTCAAGTTTTCTCAAAATAAAATAGTGAATGAGATGAAAACTTGAATGACTTCTTTCTAATAATTCTTCCTAGGAAGAAAATGTTATTTAATAAGAACTTAGAAATAAGATTTTTATAGAAATAGAAACTGATTACAAGCAATAATAGCTTTATAGAAGAAAAAAGAGGATTTTTGCGTTCTTAAAAGCTTTTGTAAGAATTTTGGCCAAAAATTTTAAGTTGTAAGCACATGACCTCCTTTTATACTTGATCTTCATTTTCAGATTGTTGCCCTTTGATCTGTTTTCCTTGTGACATTTGTTGATCTTCTTCTTGTGTAGACTAGCTCGGTTATGTCAAAGCTACTTTTGCAATTGCAGAGACCGTTGTAAAATTAAGGTTTCTGATTCTATCTTCAAAAACTACTTTTTACTCACTACTACATTTCGCACTTTTACTAACATTTTCTTGGTAACATATTTTATAATGTTGCTAATATCGTTAAAATTCTATTTTAAGCAACACTTTTAAAAGAAATGTTACCATTGATCATTATTTATCCCTTAAAAGAAATTCTTATTTACATCGTGCCTAGATCATCATTCTCACTCACTTTGCTCCCACTCTTTCTCGCCAACTTGGTGCCTTGCTATCTCTCCCACTTCATGCTTTCATGGTAGCAATTCATCTTTCCCAGTATCGTGGATCCCTCCAACTCTCCCTTTTCAAGGTAAACCTTCGATATTTTTCTTCATGTTTCCTCAGTCTTCTTCTTCACATTTCCTTAATCTTTTTCTTGCTTAAATTGTTGTTGAATTTTAAAGCAATCAGTTTCATTTTCATCTCCTTTCATAGTTAGCTAGGTTTGGATGTTGAATCCTAACACGATTGAGGTTTGATTGGATGTTGAAAGCAATCGGTGCCATTTTCACAAAATTTCATTTGCTCTTTCAATCAAGGTCTAATTTGCAAACCCTATACAAAATGTATTGGTGAGACATAGAACAAGACGTAGCAAGGAGATAGAGATGAGGCCCCATGATTCCAAAAGTGAAAAGGAAAAAGAAACCTTAGTGGAAGCGGTGCTCTAAGTTCTCAACACCGACGACCCCTTCGACAAGGCTTGACTTGGTGACTCAGTCACAAACTGCTGGCTTAACGGCGCCATCGCTCACCCCTTCTACCCTTCTCGCCACTTCCCCATACTTGATTGCCTTGCAAGGCTCTTCAACGTCAGTAATGCATTGCATTCAACTGTTTGTGGGGTTTCTTTCCTTGTGTTTGATGAAATGCCTCACTCATCATACCACTGAATTTTCTTTTTTTGTTGTTGTTATTGTTGGTAGGTGAAGTTGGTTGCGCATGGTCTGATGCCAAAGCTAGGCAAAGCAGACAGCTTGCAGAGCAGGATAGCTTTTGTGCATAGCCTTGCTCACACTGAAAGCTGGGCCATTGACTTCTCCTGGGTATTCTTATCTCTCTTTTTCATCCCTTGCATTTCTTTGATTTTGCAGTGTTTTGTTGTTGCAGACTTCGATTCTTGTGTGAACTTCACATGTTGCAATATGCCTATTCATTGCATTGTAGATAATTTATGTAAAATTATGAATATGTGCATGTTAAGACATTTAGTTTATGGATATGTTACCACCCATGAACTTGACTTCGTAATAACAAGTCCTTGATGATGACATCTTCTACATTTGAACTGCATTTTAAAAAAGTATAGGATTTGAATTCTAGATGTGCTGAGACAAGGTTTCACTCATGCATTGTTTTATATAAGTGTCGTATAATTTCCTTGGTCTTTCTTTTCTATGAATAAATTAATTGATCTTCTAAGTCCTAAGATGTTATTATGTTTGGCACAGCCACTTTAAAATGCAGAGAAAGAAGAGGCACATAATCCATGCATTAGGTATAGCTTTTAATTACTTTAAAATTTAAAACACACAAGTGAATTCACTCACACATATGTAAAGTGTTGAGTCACTCTTGCTAGAGTATGTATGTATTTTGTGGAGTCTCTGAACATAACTGATAGGGAGTAAAGTGCTAAGTATATATTTATGTCATTTTGCAGAACCTCAAGCTATTGCATTTGCAAAGGGTAGTTAGTTATGCTTGTAAGTATCTAATGTTAGTAAAGTTTCCAAAGTCTTTTTGCAAGGTATACTTTGCCACAACTATATGATATTTGCTTCTTCTAAATCTAGCTTACTAAAGTTGCACCAGTTAAACAGCGATTTACCATTTCCATAATGTCAACTCATCCTCAAGTTGAATCTATCTGTAGCCTTATAAATATTGATCCAATTTAATCTAGCTTTATATTTAGTTCTAGCTGATTGGCTATGTGATTGTATTTTAATTCATTTAGTTCTAGTTGATTGGTATCATAAATTGGAGGTTTGCTGGCTAAACTCTTTAGAACTGACTTGGTTCTTGATTCTTTCTCTGTTTTTCTTCTAAGAAATTTGTTTATATCTCTCTCAATATATCTTTTATAGGACCTGACAGAGAAATAATTAGGAACATAAGATATTATTACTATAAAAAATAAGTATGCATGAAACAGAGTTAGCTTACTTATGTGCATCTGATATAGGTTTGGTTTAACCTTTAAAACATATCAAATTTATTCCTGGCTTATAATGCTTTATATTGGTTATTGGGGCTAAACTTAGGGCACTGCATTAGCTATTTGATCCTATTTGCTTGATAAATGAAACTTTTACTCTTTATATTATGGAGGAATTAGTGACTTTAAATGATTTTAAATAGGTATTTGCAGATTTATGTAAATAGGGCAACCAAATTAGTTCTTTAATAATGATTTCAAAGAGAACCTGGTAGGTCCTACATACTTCTGAAAGATGCTGTCAATCAATTTTCATACTTTTCTATTAGAATACTAATTTTGAGTCTTAGGTACAAGTTTTGAAGCAGTTCTTGGAGAATCAAAGAAAGGAGGTCCATGCTTACTTAGCTAAGATCACAAAGGTGAAAATGTAGATTGAAGGATCTGAGTCTTTGGATAAGTACAAGGAAGAAATTAAGATCTTGGCGAAAGGGATGACTGTGATACCCGAGATACACATGTGGCCCTAGGGTCTCTCGAGACCCACCCATGTTACTAGGAAAGCCCCAATGGTATGAAGGGTCAAGGGATGGAGTTGGGGTGCTTTTGCTGCAAAATTATGCAGAACATGTTCATTGCAGCTAGTTTTGTTTGCTACAGCATGGAGGCAAGTCAGAAGCTCGCTGCAGCGAGTGGACCTGATGTCAGCACAATAGAAAACGATGCAATTCCATTTAATGAGCCCCAACCCCTTATAAAACACCCCAACTCGGGCTCACTTTTCCCCAAACCAAAACTCTTCATCTCCAAAATGATTTTGCAAGTATGGCAAGCTAGCCAAAGAGCATGAATCATGTGTTTAGAAAACCATGGGACCATAATTGATGTAGAGTGTTATGAAAATGTTTTATATATATTCATGAAGAAATTTATTACAAGAATATATGATTTAATAAGTTTTTAGTATATCTAACATGTTTCAAGAGTTATGACATATTTATACTTCAAGACTAGAGATTTCAAAATGTGATTTCAAAGTATCAGTTAAGACATTTTGGCAAGAATATTAAGCAGAGATGTTTTATTATAATATTATAGATTTTCTGATTGTGAACTTTTCCATTTCAAAGTTTGATATTAGAGTTATTAAGATATAAAGAGATGTTAGCTTGAGAAATGAGATTTTGAAAAATTCAGTTTTTATAACACTCAGAAGTATGGAATTTGGTATGATTTGTAGCCACTGCCAGATACATATCCTGTGGACTTGAAATCAGAATGTTTGCAAGCGGGTGATCCCTTGGGTATGATTTCACAGTCACGGTTATGCTAAAGTCAAGTTGCTAGAGTTATATGAGTCCAGAGCTTTTAGAGTTTCAAAAGTTTTCATATTTAAACGGTTTTATAAAGAGCTAGAGTATGAGTATGATTGTATTTAGAGATTTTATGAATTACCTTGATGATTTCAAAGGTTAGTAGTAGTTATGTATGAAAGAGTTTTGATATCCATATTAGAGTATACAATAGAATTTCAGAGTTTCAGTGCTTTAAAAGATTTTAAGAGTTTTTAGATTATATGAACTAAGTACAAATTAGTTTAGATGGTAGCTATAGAGAAACAAACAGTGAGTTAATGGCTGTAAAAAATGATCATTAACTTTGGTGCCAAGTTGTCCTTAAGGACAATCTTATAGAGCAGAAAATATGTGTTCTTCCCTTGGCCCATGTCTGGGGGGAAGGAACGAAGCTTTGAGGGTGAGGCCCGTGTCTAGCACCCATAGAGGATTGGTTATGTCATGGTTGACATGCATAACTGGAGGATATATTATCATACAATTAGTAAATAGGTATCTATGTTTCTCTGTTACAATATTGTTATTAATATTTTCAGAGAATATTTGATTTAAGGGCTATTGTGTAGATGTATGGAAGGTAATTCTTGTTAAAGTAAGAACTCAAAGATGCTTTTCTATGAATTTATAAATATAGAGGTATTTTTTTGTATATATTTATGCATATGAATATCAAATGGTTTTTGGTTGTTGCATGTATGTTATATATGGTATATTCCTTGGTTGTCCCATGTGGGTGATAGGTGAGAGCTCACTCACTGAGTCTATTGACTCACTCCTCTCCCTTCCTCCTCATCGTTGCAGGTATAGATGTTGCTCAGTCTTTGGTTTGGCATACGTAGTTGTTCTCAATGGTGAGTCTTACTTCAGAGTAAGCTTAATTTAGAGTCTTGTTAGAGTAGAGTGCTCCAGTAGATATGTAGGCAGGATCTGTAACGCCCAGATTTTTCTGTCTGAGGGAATTGACCGAAATGCCCCTGAGGTTATTTCCTGACCGGGATTCGAGGATAGCCGGCACGGCAGTCCTCGAAGGGTCAGCTCAATGTTCGAAGGGGATTGGATGATCATTAAGTGTTTTCGAAAACGAAAAACTTGTTTTCTATGGTTTCGGGTCAAAATGATCAAAATACCCCTACAGTGTTTTTACGCGGGTAAAAATGCCGTTCAAGCCCGAAACTTTTCCCGAAGGTTTAAAATGATGTTTTCAAGTATTTAAAAGTGTCTGTTTAAATCCCGGTAATCCTGGGGAGTTTTTATGCAAAATTATGATTTTGCCCCTGGGATAGTGTCGTTTGAGCTTAATGACGTAATTAAGCAAACTTAAGCAATATTAGGCTCTAATCGAGGATTAATTAATTTCCATAATTAATCTAGAGTCAAAATAAGTTATTAAAATTAATTAGAACCTAAAATTGCTTAGATTAAACCTAAATCCCTTTTTAAAACTCAAGATTCCTAATCTTGGAATCTTGAATAGTGTTTCCTCTCTCCAATTCCTTAAATTAAGGAATTGTGTCTAGAATTGTTTATACCCTAAAATGAATTTCTATCTCACTAATGAAGCAAGACCACTCCTTAATTATGTTTAGACAACCTTAATTACCCATTTCCTTACTTAAACACTTTCTTACAAATTCCTAATCTTAAGCATAATCTAAGGCACACCTAAACACATCACTAAACCACAATTAATGAGACATTTTTCTCCCCCTTGGATGCTCCAAATGGTGCCACCTCACCCTCCAATTCCATCACATGTTGCTTTATTTCTCACTCAAGGAGCCATGCTTGAAGCCGTACTCACCCATACCCAAGACTATACCTCATGATGCTTTAGGCCATACCTCACCATTCCTTAAACCATGCCTTTGAATGACTATTTGAAAAAGATATTTGCCTTCCTTTCCTTCCTCAAAATTCGATCACTCTTCCATTCTTCCACCCTTGGTTTTATTTTTCTATAAATACATATGCAAATGAGCTTGTGAGAACCTTTGGATCATTTGCGAGCTTTGAGTTTTCAAGAGTTGTCCCAAGTTTTTTCATTTCTTCAAGAGTTCTCTTCTTCTTCATCTCCACCCAAGAACCACCCTTTACAACCTCAAGCCACTGTACTCTATCCTTATCTCACCGCCTCTCAACCATACACCACCCTTTAACCACAAAGCTCAAAGAAAACACCATTCCTTCCTTTTTCTTCCTCTTTGGCCGAATCTCAAGTACACCTTGGGAGCAAATTTTCTTCTCACTTTCATATCAAGAAACAAGCTTTCCTCTTCACCATTTGGTAGGGATTTTGTTTTAAATATTTTAGCCATTAAAGTTCTTATTTAGTTATGTACTTGATGGTTTCTCTTGAATCTTTTAGAACTTCTTCTTTTCTTCCCATTTTGATTTTGGCCTAAAGCCTTTGATGAACTTGGAAATGAAAGCTTGATGATGGGGATTGCATGATGATGTTCATCACTTGAGCAACCCCTAAAGCTTGGTCTTAGTTCTTGAGGAAAATGTGTTTTTAGTTTCTTTTCTTTTTATCTTGAAAAACTTAACTTTGATGTTGTTCTAAAATGAGTGTATGAACTCAATGATCAGGACACATGATGTTAGTGTTAAAACATCATCAAGATCATGATCTCTAGAGTTTCAAAATGGTTCTTTTTCTTGCTCATAGTTTCGGCCCCTTTTTTTTTTCTTCTTCAAATTTTCGGCCATATTTGTTATTATTACACATGATAGCTTGATAATGAGAGTTTTTAGATGATGACTATGTGTTTATCACAATGAGACCTCTAGAGCTTGAGCTTTAATAAAAATGTTATTTATGACTTTGCTTCAAGAAAAGATACTTTGTGCTCTAAGAACCTTGAGGTTCACTTTAACTTATTGTGATAAGTTTGGGTTGAGGTTTAAGTTCCTCTAAAGTCTTGGATGAGCTCTATTAAGAAATAAAATGAACTTGCACTCATGTTTATATTCAAGCTTTTGAATTTGCATATTTACTTTTGAGCTTTGCATTCATGTTTACCTTCCAAGCTATTACTTAAAATTAAAGATAAGGAATGAAGAGCATCTCATATTTATGTTCTAGTCTAGCATGTTTACTTTTCAATTCATCACTTAAGAACTTAAAGATTTAAAATGAGAGCTTGCATAACACCTAATTAATCTCGAAACCTTTCTATTTTGGTCTTAAAGTCGATTGTTGCTGGGCCTAGAGCACTAAAATAAACAATTGAACTTGCATATTTATTTTCAAGTTGTGCATATTTACTTTGAGGTTCTCACTTTACTTTACAATAAAGAATAAAATGGAATGCATAACACGTTTACTTTTCGTCATCACTTAAAAACTCTAAGAGCTCAAAGACTTGCCCTTATTGTCTCACGATAAAGTTTGGATATGGAGACATCCCATGGATGCATATTTTGGCCATGTGATGACGATGAACTTAATAGGAGTTTCATCTAGTTGCAAGGGCCAACAATCTATGTTCAAGGGTTTTCCTATGTTTTAGGAATCCTATAAGGTCATTACCAACAAGATTTGTAAATTAAACCTCTTCCAAGAGTGTTTCAAATTAGTTACTACCTTATGATTGTTCTTAGTCCCTTTTACAAGATAAATGTTTTGCAAAAAAGTTTCAGAAGTCCTAGAACGATTCAAAGAGGAAATTAGTATCTTATGCTTGCTAAAAATGAAATTTTATGCATGATATGTGTGCATATGAGTTCGGTTCTACCATGGTGTGTTTGGTGCTGCATGATGTTATTTTGATATGCTAGAATGTGCAAAAATTATATGTGTTGAGGTAGGAATCTTTCTATGCATGTTAGGAAAGAAACTAGTCTTATAGAAAAATTGTAAAGTCAAGTTTTAGCATAGTTTTGACCCAATTATTTTTAGTTTCTATCCAAACTATTTTGGTATGGCAATAATCAGATTAGGATTGTTTAACTATGAAAAACTTGGTAACATTTGATGTAGGATTGAATTTTAACACCCATAGAGAAACTAATAACTAGAAAACCGTAAAAGTGCGATCCTAGAACACTTAGATTAATTAATTTTCTGTTTCTGATCCAGCACCTTTGAAGGATTGTAAGACCATGTTATTCCATGTTTACTTGAGTGAGAATGACCTATAAATGGTTTAGGAATTAATTCTAGCATCATAAGAAAAGCCGGTAACGAGAAATGGCGTAAAATGCAACTTCTAGAACACCTTAAATCATAGAATTTCATTTACTACCTATGCTGTCCAACTTTGATTGATGATGTTCTTGAGGTTAATAATTAGTGGTAATGACGATGATTAGTGTAACACCCCGATTTCTCTGTCCGAGGGAAATCACCAAAATGCCCCTGAGGTCATTTCCTGACCCGAACTCGAGGGTAACCAACTCGGTCGTCCTCGAAGGGTCAACTCAATGTTTGAAGGGGATTGAATGGCCTTTGAATGCCTTCGGAAGCAAAAATTCCGTTTTCATGATTTGGTCAAAATGACCAAAATACCCCTATAGCGTTTTTACGCGGGTAAAGGTGCCGTTTGAGCCCGGAACTTTCCTCAGAGGTTTAAAAACATGTTTTCATGTGTCTAGAGGTCTCTGTTCAAGTCCCGGTGGTCCCGGGCAGTTTTAGTGCAAAATTATGATTTTGCCCCTAGGATAGTGCTTTTGAGCTTAATGACGTAATTAAGCAAACCTAAGCAATATTAGGCTCTAAACGAAGATTAATTTATTTCCCTAATTAATCTAGAGCCAAAATAATTTATTAAAGTTAATTAGAACCTAAAATTGCTTAGATTAAACTTAAATCCCTTTTTAGAACTCAAGACTCCTAGTCTTGGAATCTTGAATAGTGTTTTCTCTTTCCAATTCCTTAAATCAAGGAAATGTGTCTAGAGTTGTTTAGACTCTAAATTGAGGATTTAACTCACTAATGGTGCAAGACCACTCCTTAATTATGTCTAGACCACCTTAATTACCCATTTTCCTTACCTAAACACTTTCTTACAAATTCCTAATCTTAAGCATAATCAAAGATACACCTAAACACAACTCTAAACCACAATTAAAATGCAAAGAAACCTCCCCCATGGATGATGAAGTTTCGGCCAGCACACTCCTCCTTTGACCATCTATTAAATTGTTTCTCACTCAAAGAACCATGCTTGAGGCCATACCTTGAACCATACCTCACCATACCTTAAGCCATACCTCACCATGCCTCAAGAACACAATATCTCACCTCATGGAACACATGGAACCCTCCAATTCTGCACCTCTTGGCCGAAAATACATCAGCCCACTCACTCCCTCCATTTGTTTCATTTCTCTATAAATAGAATGCCTTGAGGAGCTTGCACCACTTTTAGATCATTTGCTAAGTTTAGGAAACACTCAAAGCTTTTCTTTTCTCTCAAAGTTCTAGTGTTCTTCAAGTTCTTCAAGCTCTTCAAAGTTCTTCATCATCTTCATCTTCTTCTTCCATCTTCAAGTTCATCACACCAAGTAGGGATTTTCTTTCATGTATTCTTTTCTTTAAAGTTCTTGTTTCAAGCTTGATGTTCATAGTTTCTCTTGATTCCTTTTAGAACTTCTTTTCTTCTCCTTCCTCCTCTTTATGTTTCGGCCATGGGCCTTTGGGAACAAAGGAATGAGAGCTTGATAATGAGAGTTTCATGATGATGTTCATCACTTGAAACAAACTCTAGAGCTTGATCTTTGTTCTTGAGCAAAAATATTTTTAGTTTTTCTTTTCTTGAACTCTTAAGAACTTTAGCTTTGATGATGTTTTTAAAATGGCTCTATGAACTCAATGATGAGGACTCATGATGTTGGTGTTAATATATCATCAAGATCATGAACTCTAGAGTTTTAAAATGTTCCTTTTTCTTCTTGAAGATTTCGGCCATTACCTTAAATTTTCTAAGCTTCATGGTTTGATTTCCTAAAAATATTATGTTGAGTTTTAAGAACTCTAAGCTTGACTTTACCTTGTTGGATGAGTTTGGGTTATGGTTTAAGTTCCTTTAAAGTCTTGTTAAGAGCTCTAGAGAGATAAAATGAACTTGCATAATTTATCTTATACTTGCACTCATGTTTACATTCTTGTTATGCACCTTTACTTTCAAGCTATCACCTAAGAACATAAAGATTAAAATGGAATTTGCATCTTCACTTAATTTAATTCTCAAAGCCTTTCTATTTCGGCCTTAAAGTCGATTGTTGTTGGGCCTAGAGCACTAAAATAAAGAATTGAACTTGCATTATCACTTAATTAATCTCTCGAATGTCTATCTATTTCGGCCTTAAAGTCGATTGTTGTTGGGCCAAGAGCACTAAAATAAAGAATTGAACCATGTATATTTACCTTCAAGCTTGCACGTTTAAGTTTATGCCTCGCATATTTACTTTCAAGCTTGCACGTTTAAGTTATGCCTTGCATATTTAATTTTAAGTCATCACTTTACTTTGTAAGCAAGATTAAAAACGAAAAGCATGAGCACGTTTAGTTTATGTCGTAACTTAAGAACCTAGAGCTCAAAGACTTGCCCATTTCATCCCAAGTTAAAGTTATATGTGAATGTATTCCTTGAATGCATAATTTCGGCCAAGTAGTGATGATGGACTTGCAATGAGTTTCCATCTAGCTACTAGGACCAATAGTCTATGTTTAAGTTTTCCTCAAAGCTTTACAAAGCTTTACAAATCTTTATAAGGTTACGTCATCACAAGTTGTGATTTTATTATCTTTTAGGGGATGGAATATGTTTTGGTCAGTGACCTAAGGCTTCACTTAGCCTCTTGATGAATTAAAATGCTTTGCAAAGAGTTTTAGAAGTTCTAGATCGATTCCGAGAGAAACTAGTTAACTTATGTACCTAGAAATGTCAATTTAACTCTCTTATTGAAGTTAAATGTTTTCGGTCCTGATATGATGAGTGTGATGTTGTATGATGATGTTTTGATGTGTTGGAATGTGTGAAAATACCATATGATGATGTAGAAGCGATCCTATGCATAATAGGTAAGAAACTAGCTAACTAGAAATACCGTAAAGTCAGAATTTGACATAGTTTTAACCCATTTATTTATGGAACTTTTCCAAACTGTTTTAATGGGGAAATAATCAGATTTAGATTGTTTAGACATGAAAAACTTGGTATCATTTGAGTTAGAATTGAATTCTAGCACCTATGGGGAAACTAGTAACTAGAAAACCGTAAAAATGCAAATGTAGAACTCTTAGAACATTTAATTTTCTGGATTCTGTCCAGCACCCTCACAACATGATAAACATGATTAATAATTAGTCCTTAAGCATAGGAATGTCTCATAATTGATTTAGATTTAATATATAGCGCCTTCGGCGAAAACGGAACCAAGAAAGGGTCTAAAACGTAAGTTCTAGAACCCCGTATTCACATGTTAGGATTTCCACCCTATGCCATTCAGATTTAAAAGTAAAATGAGAGGATTATGAATGATGTTTAATTATGAGCCTTAGGTGCTTAAAATATGAACGACGGATGTTAGAGAACTATATCTCAAGATTAAGACCCGTAAGGGTCAAAGCATAAGCTACCGTAAGGGTAAGCGTTTGGATGTTTTATGATGATGCATGAAGTATGCTAATGATGATGATGTTATTCATATGAGGAATTTATGAGGTTATATGTTTATGTGGTATAAAGCAAATTTGGAAGGAAATTCGGTGTAATGACCGTTGTGCCGTCGAATTTCCGACAAATTTGGGGACTTAAAGAAATTTTGAAAATTAAGGTACTAAGATGGGTTCTAGGATGACACCGGTTCGGCCGAGCACCTCCATAGAACTCATGTGACATCGGTACCATTTTATACTCTTAGGTGACACCGGTTCGGCCGAGCACCCCTAAGAGAATTGCCCCCTAACCCGTACTCAGATAGTCGGGATTTATGATACGCTTATCGTTAAGTGGTAAGTAAGAACTAGTGACGACTAGTTAAGGTATGAGCTCATAACCTAGATGTATGACACGTTCTGGGTGACACCGGTTCGGCCGAGCACCCCCAGTTCGATTGTCTTTTAGGGTGGCCCATGAGGAAGAGAAGTTTCATGATTATGATTATGTCACTAAGTTTTGTCCCATATGAATGTTACTAATGCCACTTTATGCCACCAAGAATGATGATGCTTGATGTTATGTTTTATGTATGTGCATTAGGTAGTGCCATGCATACATCTTCTATTATGTTGCATCCATGACATTAAGATCATCCTAAAATGAATGGACCTTGGCTAAAATATATTTTAAAGTTTAAAATAAACCTAATATATGCTCAGTCACTTTGTATAAATAAACCCAAGGTTCCTGAGGACGTAGATGATGACACCTAGGTAGTAGGAGGCCCTACTGAGATCCTTTAGCAAGATTCTCATTCCCTCTACCTCTTTCTTTCCGTCACGTCTTCAGATGGCGACGTTCGTGGTGTTCGTGGACACGCCGACATGGGAGGTGCACCATGACCCGGACCACGGGTTATTCCATTTTGTGGGTCGATGCGCGGTTAGAGTATTCATGTTTATGGGTCGACCCTTCACTCCCCCTGTACATTCCCATCGTTTCTCCCCCGTCTCACCTTTTGGCGATGACCTGGTGTTCGAGCCCGCACGTCCCCTAGAGGAGAGGCTTCGCCGTACCCCATCATCCACGTCCGCCGCTCGAGACTACCCCCAGTATGTGCCCCGTTGCCCGTCATCTTTTTCGGAGACGGATCCTTCCGAGGATTCGGCAATCTAGGCACCCTCCGAGGGATCTTCCCCCACTATGCCCATGGACCTTGGGGAAGCTAGTGAGCCTTCCGTGACTCAGCCGAGGCTTGCACGACGACCGGAGATGAGGCCACGCCGTGGAGGTCACTTCCGAGCCCCGTCCCGTCTATTCACGCCGGAGGAGCTTGCTCAGTTTCCTGGTTACTTGCCACGCTTGAGGGATAGTCGCCAGTAGGAGGCTGTAGATGCCCGAGATAGAGCACACACCACTTAGATGGGGATAAACCTTCTTTTGTTTAGAGGTTATCCTATTAGGTGCACTTGGGTAGGGGAGTAGATTATGTTCATGTTTTATGTTGTATTTTCTTTTATGCATTTCCCCTGTACTAAACTAAGTCCCACATTTATAAGTGGACAAATTATATATATATGAAATGATATTCAGTGATGTTCATGTTGTGCCTCATGTTATGATGTTGTGAGATAATTGTTTTACCATACATGGTTTACCGCTTATCGCATCACGCGGCTCTCACTTTGTTTTTTAAAAAAAAATTACCCGTATTTTCCGCTAAGTAATTCAAAGATAAATGAGAACTATGAAGTAACAGACTAACGATTAACCTAAATATGTTCTAGAGTATTGGGTTAAAAATTAAGATGTTACAATTAGTCCCTTAGATGCATAAGAAAATAATTTGACAATTTGAGTTACTCAATTTAAGTGTTTGGCCATTTAAGGGAATGCTTATGAGATGATGATTTGAGATGATGCATTCATGTGATATTTGATGTTATGTGAGGTATTGGTTTAGAATTCATCATTTGCATGTTATGGTTTCATTTGAAACATTAGAGATGCATATGTTAGCAATATATGAAGAATTATGACATTTATGAGATATGTGTTGCATCTTATTATAACATGCCAAGACTTTAGGTGACTTAAAGCATGAGAAAATGATCCTTTAGACTCATCAAATGATAGATGATGAAAAGGTGATTCTTGCTTAAGGTGATCTAAAACATGAGAAAATGATCCTTTGGACTCATCAAACTATAGGTGATGAAAATGTGATTCTTGCCCCCTAACCCGTACTTATCAAGTCGGGACTTCAACTTATCAAAAGGGAATAAGTTTGTGCTAGTGACAACTAGTGAGGTATGAGCTCATAACCTAGAAGTACTCTCAAAAGGGAAGAGTAATAGGGTGGCCCAAAGAATCAAAAGAGATTTAAAGTCACCTAAGGAAAACAAGGAATGTTATCCATGAACCATGTTCCATGCACATCATGTTTGCTATAGAGTTAGACATATGCTTTAAAGTTAATGTTGCATAAAGTATTGACATACACATCATGAAGAAGTATGATGCATTCATTACAAGACTCATGATAAAATGAACGGGCCTCAGTAATGGATGTTTTAGAACTTAATAAATGAACTTTTGCATGCTCACTATTTCATAATTAAACTCGAGGTTGCTGAGGACGATGATGATGACACGTGTGTGAAAAGGAAAGTCCTACTGAGATTCTTGTATAAGTTTCTCACTTCTCCTATCTTTCTTTTCCATCTTCGTCTTCAGACAAGGTTGACAACGACGTCCATGGGTTGCCCTAAGATGCCAACATGGAAGTAGCTTGATGGTCGAGATCAGAGTGGCGTAGTGGAAGCGGGGACATAGTCTTAGTTTTAATCTTTTCACATCATAGTTATGTGTAGTTTTATATTGTTGCATGCTTAACCTTTACGGGTGGGCCCAACATATTTAATGTGGTATTATTGTAGAATATCCTTATGTCATTAATACTATTAAGGTTGTGTGACCTAATATTTGAAGTTAAATGATGCTATGTTGATGTTCCTGATTATGATATTCTTTTTATGTTTACGCTTCATGATACGCGAGGCTCACATTTTGTCTATGTTTTCAAAAAAAAATTCTATCTGTATTTTCCGCTAAGTATTTTAATAAAGGGTTTTAAAAAATGGGACTAAAAGGGTAATAGACTAATGTTTAACCTAAATATGTTCTAGGAGTATTGAGTTAAAAATTAGGATGTTACAGGATTCAAGCCATGCATTATTTTCAGCTTTTGTATTTAATTTCAGTATTAGAAATAGTTATGTATATGTTTTCAGTGTAAAAGGATGGATTTGAAATTATAGAGTTTGATTAGAGTTTATGCAATAAACCAGAGATGTAGTTAAGATTTAGTTTTCAAGGTTTAAACGAGTTTTCATACTTAGGATTTATATTATGTGCTGAACAGATATGATTTCATGGTCAGTAGACTAGATCAAGATATTTTCAGAGGTTGGATATTAAACATGTTTAGTTTTATGAAATTAGATATTATGCTTTAAATAAGAGAAAATGAATGTTGGTTCAGAAGAAATTCATATTTTAAGTATTATTTTATGATAAATTATGCATATAGAAAGACTCTGAGGTTACGAGACTTACGTGGGGATGAGATTTCTCACATGTCAGTCATGTTCCTGGGTCGGGTCATGACAATGACCATGTAGTTAGAAGAGGTTATTTGTCTTTTTCTAGTGTGACTTAATTTTATGTTATGACTTATATTTTGATTCTGATTTAGAGTAAATGAGTGATGGCATCTAATATGGTTTTGAAGTGTTACTTTTCTTGCTCTTTAGCTTGTATTGTTCATTGAGCTTTTATACCAAATTATGGGTAAATAAGAGTTTTAGAAGAGTTGTACTTTTTTTTCTATTTCCAAATGTAATGTATATGCAGAGTTTTGAAATGTAATGTATTGGTAAAATATTTGTGTTGTTATAAATGAGGATAAGGAGTAAATGGTAACAATTTTTAGGTTAGATCAAATTAACTTTGGCATCTAAATTGGAAACACCTGTTAGGCTAGATTAAATTAGTTTTGGTATCTAAATTGGCAACACTTTTTAGATGTTGCACAAATAAGTAAATTGCAACATTTTTATAAATGCCACAAAAATAATAAATGGTACCATTTGAAAAATGTTACAAAAGAATATGCATTGCAACATTTTTAAAATGTTACTAAAAATATAAGAAAATGTTGCTAAAACTCTTTAGCGACATGGGGTAAATATAACATTTGTAAAATGTCACTAAATGGAAATAGTAACATTTATTCATGATTTAGTAACATTTATTAAATGTTCGTAAAAGTAAAATATGTAGTAGTGACTTTCTGAACATGGATTTTGAACTATCTCTTTTAGAGGTTGGAATGGTTGACCAGGTTAAAAGGTGAGATGTCACTGTCATTCCCTTTTTGGGTTTGACTTTAATTTGAAATTTGAATATTTCATCTCATTTTGTAAATAGTGGTTGTTTAAGAACTAACGTGCTTTTTGAAGCACTAATTCAGTTTCTGGACTTCCCTTTGATATTCATTGTTTTAATCAAATCTTGTTCGTGAAAATATCATCACGATCAAAGACAGTAACCATAACTTGCTTCAGAGGAGGATTGAAATCTTCGATATGAATTACTTTCTAAAGATGATGGCTACTTTCTGAAGATCTGATGTAACACCCCGATTTTTCTGTCTGAGGGAAATGACCAAAATGCCCCTGAGGTCATTTCCTGACCCGAATTCGAGGGTAACCAACTCGGTCATCCTCGAAGGATCAACTGAATGTTTGAAGGGGATTGAATGGCCTTTGAATGCTTTCGGAAGTGAAAATTTCGTTTCATGATTTGGTCAAAATGACCAAAATACCCCTATAGCGTTGTACGCGGGTAAAGGTGCCGTTTGAGTCCGAAACTTTTCCCAGAGGTTTTAAAACATATTTTCATGTGTCTAGAGGTCTCTGTTCAAGTCCTGGTGGTCCCGGGCAGTTTTAGTGCAAAATTACGATTTTGCCCCTAGAATAGTGTTTTTGAGCTTAATGACGTAATTAAGCAAACCTAAGCAATATTAGGCTCTAAACGAAGATTAATTAATTTCCCTAATCAATCTAGAGTCAAAATAATTTATTAAAGTTAATTAGAACCTAAAATTGCTTAGATTAAACTTAAATCCCTTTTTAGAACTCAAGATTCCTAGTCTTGGAATCTTGAATAGTGTTTTCTCTCTCCAATTCCTTAAATCAAGGAAATGTGTCTAGAGTTGTTTAGACTCTAAATTGAGGATCTAACTTACTAATGGTGCAAGACCACTCCTTAATTATGTCTAGACCACCTTAATTATCCATTTTCCTTACCTAAACACTTTCTTACAAATTCATAATCTTAAGCATAATCAAAGATACACCTAAACACAACTCTAAACCACAATTAAAATGCAAGAAACTCTCCTCCCTTGGCTGATACATTTTGGCCAGCACACTCCCCATTGACCACATGTTGAATTGTTTTCTCACTCAAAGAACCATGCTAGAGACCATACCTTGAACCATACCTCACCATACTTTGAGCCATACCTCACCATGCCTCAAGACCACATTATCTCACCTCATGGAACTCATGGATGCCTCCATTCTGCACCCTCATGGCCGAAACACATCAGCCCACACACACACTTCATTTGTTTCATTTCTCTATAAATAGAATGCCTTGAGGAGCTTGCACCACTTTTAGATCATTTGCTAAGTTTAGGAGCACTCAAAGCTTTTCTTTTCTCTCAAAGTTCTAGTGTTCTTCAAGTTCTTCAAAGTTCTTCATCTTCTTCATCTTCTTCTTCCATCTTCAAGTTCATCACATCAAGTAGGGATTTTCTTTCAAGTATTCCTTTCTTTAAAGTTCTTGTTCTAAGATTTATGTTTGTAGTTTCTCTTGATTCTTTTTAGAACTTCTTTTCTTCTCCTTTTTCCTTTCCATTTTCGGCCATAGGCCTTAGAGAACAAAGGAATGAGAGCTTGATGATGAGAGTTTCATGATGATGTTCATCACTTGAAACAAACTCTAGAGCTTGATCTTTGTTCTTGAGCAAAAATGTTTCTAGTTTTTCCTTTCTTGAACTCTTGAGAACTTTAGTTTTGATGGTGTTTTAAAATGATTCTAAGGACTCAATGATGAGGTCTCATGATGTTGGTGTTAATATATCATCAAGATCATGGACTCTAGAGTTTCAAAATGTTCTTTTTGTTCCTTGAAGTTTCGGCCATTTCCTTTCCTTTTACAAGCTAAATGTTTTGATTTCTAAAAATGTTATGTTGAGTTTTAAGAACTCTAGACTTTACTTTACCTTGGTTGGATGAGTTTGGGTTGAGGTTTAAGTTCCTTTAAAGTCTTGTTAAGAGCTTTAGAAAGATTAAATGAACTTGCATAATTTATCTTATGCTTGCACTCATATTTACATTCTCGTTATGCACCTTTACTTTCAAGCTATCACCTAAGAACATAAAGATTAAAATGGAACTTGCATCATCACTTAATTTAATTCTCAAAGCCTTTCTATTTCGGCCTTAAAGTCGATTGTTGTTGGGCCTAGAGCACTAAAATAAAGAATTGAACTTGCATCCTCACTTAATTAATTTCTCGAATGCCTATCTATTTCGGCCTTAAAGTCGATTGTTGTTGGGCCAAGAGCACTAAAATAAAGAATTGAACCTTGCATCCTTACTTTCAAGCTTGCACGTTTAAAGTTTATGCCTCACATATTTACTTTCAAGCTTGCACGTTTAAGTTTATGCCTTGCATATTTAATTTATGTCATCACTTTATTTTGTAAGCAAGATTAAAAACAAAAAAAAAGCATGAACACGTTTATTTTATGTTATAACTTAACGAACCTAGAGCTCAAAGACTTGCCCATTTCATTCCAAGTTAAGGTTTAATGTGAATGCATTCCTTGAAATGCATAATTTCGGCCAAGTAGTGATGATGGACTTGCAATGAGTTTTCATCTAGCTACAAGGACCAATAGTCTATGTTCTATGTTTTCCTTAAAGTTTTACAAATCTTTTCAAGGTTATGTTGTCATGAGATATGACTTTATTCCCCTTTAGGAGATGAGATATATTTTGGTCATTGACCTAAGGCTTCTCTTAGCCTCTCGATGAATTAAAATGATTTGCAAAGAGTTTTAGAAATTCTAGATTGATTCCAAGAGAAACTAGTTAACCTATGTACCTAGAAATGTCAATTTAACTCTCTTATTAAAGTTAAATGTTTTTGGTTCTGATATGATGAGTGTGATGCTGTATGATGATGTTTTGATGTGTTGGAACGTGTGAAAATATCATATGATGATGTAGAAGCGATCCTATGCATGATAGGTAAGAAAACTAGCTAACTAGAAATACCGTAAAGTTGGAATTTGACATAGTTTTAACCCATTTGCTTTTGGAAATTTTCCAAACTGTTTTAATGGGAACATAATCAGATTTAGATTGTTTAGACATGAAAAACTTGGTATCATTTGGATTAGAATCGAATTCTAGCACCTATAGGGAAACTAGTAACTAGAAAACCGCAAAAGTGCTAGTTTAGAACTCTTAGAACGTTTATTTTTCTGGATTCTGTCCAGTACCCTTACAACATGATAAAAATGATTAATAATTAGTCCTTAAGCATAGGAATGCCTCATAATTGATTTGGATTTAATTCATAGCGCCTTAGGCGAAGACGAAACCGAGAAAGGGTCTAAAACGTGAGTTCTAGAACCCCGTAAACACAAGTTAGAGAATTTGCCCTATGCTATTCAAATTTAAGTATGAACATGAGGATTAGGAATGATGATTAATTATGAGCCCTTAGGTGCATAAAAATATGAGCGATGGATGTTAGAGAACTATATCTCAAGATTAAGACCTGTAAGGGTCAAAGCATAAGCTACCGTAAGGGTAAGCGTTTGAATGTTTTATGATGATGCTTGTAGTATGCAAATGATGATGATGTTATTCATATGAGGAATTCATGAGGTTATATGTTTATGTGGCATAAAGCAAATTTGGAAGGAAATTCGGTGTAATGCAGTTGTGCCGCTGAATTTCTGACAAATTTGGGGACTTAAAGAGATTTTGAAAATTAAGGTACTAATATGGGTTCTAGGATGACACCGGTTCGGCCGAGCACCTCCATAGAACTCATGTGACATCGGTACCATTTTACACTCTTAGGTGACATCAGTTCGGCCGAGCACCCCTAAGAGAATTGCCCCCTAACCCGTACTCAGATAGTCGGGATTTATGATTTATGATACGCTTATCGTTAAGTGGTAAGTAAGAACTAGTGACGACTAGTTAAGGTATGAGCTCATAACCTAGATATGTGACACGTTCTGGGTGACACCGGTTTGGCCGAGCACCCCCAGTTCGATTGTCTTTTAGGGTGGCCCATGAGGAAGAGATGTTTCATGATTATGATTATGTCACTAAGCTTGTCCCATATGAATGTTACTATTGCCACTTTATGCCACCAAGTATGATGATGCTTGATGTTATGTTTTATGTATGTGCATTAGGTAGTGCCATGCATACATCTTCTATTATGTTGCATTCATGACATTAAGATCATCCTAAAATGAATGGACCTTGGCTAAAGTATATTTTAAAGTTTAAAATGAACTTAATACATGCTCAGTCATTTTGTATAAATAAACCCAAGGTTTCTGAGGACGTAGATGATGACACCTAGGTAGTAGGAGGCCCTACTGAGATTCTTTAGCAAGATTCTCACTCTCTCTATTTCTTTCTTTCCGTCACGTCTTCAGATGGCGACGTTCGTAGTGTTTGTGGACACACCGACATGGGAGGTGCACCATGACCCGGACCATGGGTCATTCCATTTTGTGGGTCGATGCACGGTTAGAGTATTTATGTTCATGAGTCGACCCTTCACTCCCCCTGTACATTCCCATCGTTTCTCCCCCGTCTCACCTTTTAGCGATGACCTGGTGTTCGAGCGCGCACGTCCCCTAGAGGAGAGGCTTCGCCGCACCCCACCATCCACGTCCGCCGCTCGAGACTACCCCCAGTATGTGCCCCGTTGCTCGTCGTCTTTTTCGGAGACGGATCCTTCCGAGGATTCGGCAACCCAGGTACCCTCCGAGGGATCTTCCCCCACCATACCCATGGACCTTGGGGAGGGTAGTGAGCCTTCCGTGACTCAGCCGAGGCTTGCACGACAACCGGAGATGAGGCCACGCCGTGAAGGTCACTTCTGAGCCCCGTCCCGCCTATTCACGCCGGAGGAGCTTGCTCAGTTTCCTGGTTACGTACCACGCTCGAGGGATAGTCGCCAGTAGGAGGCTGAGGATGGCCCGTGTTAGAGCACACACCACTTAGATGGGGATAAACCTTCTTTTGTCTAGAGGTTACCCCATTAGATGCACACGGGTAAGGGAGTAGATCGTGTTTATGTTTATGTTGTATTTCCTTTCATGTATTTCCCTTGTACTAAATTAAGTCCCATGCTTATAAGTGGGCAAGTTATATAAATATAAGATGATATTCAGTGTTTTCCCATGATGTGCCTTTATGTGCTTTCTGCTATGACGTTATGAGATGTATGTTTTGTTCTATACGTGTTACATCGCATCTCGCGGCTCTCACTTTATATTTAAAAAAAAAAAATTTACCCGTATTTTTCGCTAAGTAATTCAAAGTTAAATGAGGACTATGAAGTAACAGACTAATGATTAACCTAATTATGTTCTAGAGTATTGGGTTAAAAATTAGGATGTTACATCTGAAGCTTGATTTCTTGTTCTTAAAATCATTCCCTCATGCGATAAACATACTAATGTCCATTTCAAAGATTATTTTTCACTTCATTTAAGTTCTAAATCTCTTTGAATGTGATTAAACATGTTTACACATGATATTGTGAAAATAAAACTTGTTTAAGGAGTTGTATGCTAATGAGAATTGTTTTGTTAAATACTCAAGAAACTTAAGTGAAAGATTACTACTTCTACAATATATTTCAACAAAATTGGTTTGTTGTCACTCAAAACATGAAGCGATAATGCTTTTTGAAGGGTTTTAGAGCTATCAATCTCCCTTTTTTTTTATGATGACAAACCCAATTTTGAAAAAATCTTTTTGTGAGAATTTTGAAAGAAAGACATAATACTAAAGTAATCTTGAACTAAAGCAAACAAATATTCTTTCAAAATACACTGTGAATAAAGTTTTAGAAGGTTATTTTCTTAAGGTTTCTTGTAGATGTTGGCAAGTCATTCAACAACATTAAATGACTAGTATCAGAGCTATTTTTTTAAAAAAGAAATTTTCTAAAGTGTATCAGAGAATTAATGCTTTCTGAACAGACACTACTTGATTTTAAGTTATTAGACTTTTTGAACTTAATCACAGTTGGATATGAAAGATAGTAATATATGTGATATTCAATCTTGAGTTGGAATCCATACATAGCATGACTTTGTCCAAAGAAAAGAATTTTCAGAAGAACCATCTTTCTTAGATAAACATTTTCAGTGTAAAACCACATATGAAACATGTAACTGATAAATTTGCAAACCCATAGGAGTTTCTATAGCTCATTTTTCAGGGATCAGAGCATTAATCATATGATAAAACTCGTTTGTGTATCAAAGCATAAAGGTAAAGAGATACATATGACAGCACATGATAAAACTTTTAATCATATGAATTGTATTAGAGTATAAGGGAAAAAAAAACATATATCTCAATGCTCATAAGCCAAAAACCAAATAAATATATCAGGGCTTTAGTATCAAAGCATATAAAATGTTCCATGAGAAAACAGAATAAATATGAACAAGAAATTATCAAAATAATAAGGAAATGTTCAAGGCATAATAATAACACAAAAAAAATCATGTTGTGCAAGCATGAAAATATAGTCTTTGAAGCACTCCCCTCAGTTGGACCCTTGATTCATGGCACACTAAAAAGATTTTCTTCTCTTTACTTCTCTATCCCATTTTTCTCTTTAGTAAAAAAGGATATGCTAGAAATCATACTATGATTGGCCCCTCCTTCTAAGCTTTTGAAGAAGTTGCAGTAGCAACTCTTCATGTCTCCTCAGCTGAGCTCCAATATCTCTATTTGAAGCTTCATCTATGTCAAGTCTTGAAGCCATGTCCTGTTGATTGTGCAGTAGGAGTTGGACCTCAAAGAGAGCTAGTTAGGGCTCAGGGTAAGTTTGGCTGGGAAGAAGGATTGCTCTTACTATTGTTGGGGTAGCCTAGGGTGTAGGCTCTGGAATATCTAACGGAATGGTGTCCTCAGACTTAGGTGAGTATGCTTCTTCTTCTTCTTCAGTTTCAACAGCAGCGGGAGTGAATGGTGGTATTGTGATGGATGAGGTGATAGGGGCAGATTTAATAGCAGAAGTAAGTAGAGTGGCATGTGGAACTCCAGCAAGTGTAGCTATTGGTATAGAATTAGTGGCAGCAGCAGATGAAGTAGGAACAGGAATAGAAATAGAAGCAGGAACAACTTCAACAGAATTGGGAGCGAAAACATTATGGTGAGGAGAGCTAGTTTCTATGTGCTCAACTTCTTCCTCCATAGGAGTTATTCGTACGGAAGGTGGAGGTTAAGGCACCAACAGGATAACTACAGTTGTTAGTTCAATAGGTTCCTCTTTAGGCTCTTCTACAATGGGCTCTAGAGCTTGAGTTTTTCATTCTTTTGGAGATTTTCATTCTCCTTAATAATTTCCTATATTTCAAATGTTTCTTCTTGAGAGAAGGAGGAGAAGTCTATGCACACTGTTTTATATCCAGTTTTCTGATACATGGCTATCTCCATCAGAAGCACAGTAGTTTTGGGAACATCTTTTGGCAGGTTTCTAAGCTCGTGCGCAATGTCCTTTCTTCTCAGTGTCCTAACTAGTGCAACAGGTTCCTTGTCTGACCTCCTTTATATTTCATCAATGTTAGAAGGATCTTCTTCATGTTCTAAAGGTTGGAGACTATACGTGGTTATTCTTGCTTTTGCATTCTCTCTTGTCTCAACTTTGATATTCTTTCAGTACTTAGAGGAACTTCAAGTGATTCAATCTCCTTAGCATCTTCAGGGTCACTTTCAAATAGGATTACCTTCCTTTTTCCATTCCCTTTTTTCTTTTCAACTTCAGTATCTTTAGATGCTTTTCTGATCTTTTCATCTCTGATCGTGGGGCTTTTCATCACCGACATCCGCTAGAAACCCCTGATAATCTCCCTCAAAGTACCCAGCACCTCCCCATCTTCGGAGCTGCTTGGTGTCTCTGTCCTAGGGCACCTACTTGGTGCTATCAGTCTCTGAGTGCATAAAATAAGA